>OY998240.1:22179277-23498877 GCA_963922005.1 Cornus suecica | reverse complement strand
CCACACCTTCTGGCCGGGCTCAAAGACTTTCTTCCGAATGTGTTTAACATGAAACGCTTTTGTCCGAGCCTTGTAAATCCGAGAGTTCTCGTAAGCATTGTTTCTCAACTCCTCAAGTTTTACAAGTTGGAGTTTCCGCTGAGCACCGGACTTCTTTATATCAAAGTTCAACCTTCGAACTACCTAGTATGCTCGATGCTCTAACTCAACAGGGAGATGACATGCCTTACCATAAATTAAAGTCTTATATGTTGTCCTATAAGCCCACAGTGCATCATTTTACCTTTAAGGCCAATCTTTTAAATCAACTCGCACTGTCTTCTCCAAGATATTATTTATTTCCCTGTTCGAAACTTCCACTTCTCCTTGTGACTGGGGGTGATATGGTGTACCAATCCTATGATTGACGCCGTACTTCCTACACAGACAACTGAGAAAATGGTTATCAAAGTGTTTTCCACCATCACTGATTATCACCCGCGGTATACCAAATCTTGAAAATATATTAGACTGCACAAATTTCAACAGTCTTATGATCAGCGTGCTTGGTAGCTACAGCCTCTACCCATTTTGACACATAATCAACCCCCACAAGTATGTACTCTTTCTTATCCGCTTTCGGAAATGGTCCCATGAAATTTATCCCCCATACATCAAATAACTCTACAACTAAAATCGGGGTTAGAGGCATCATATCACATCGAGATATGGATCCTAACTTTTGACATTGCAAACATGTTTTGCAGTATTTAAATGCATCTTTGAATATGGTTGGCCAATAGAACCCACTTTACAGCACCTTGTGGCCTGTCTTTTGAGCTCCAAAATGCCCTCCATATTCTAGCGCGTGGCAAAACTTCAAAATACTTTGCACCTCACTTTTAGGAACACACTTTCTGATTATCTGATTAGTGCAATAATTGTATAATCGCGGATTATCCCAGATATAAAATTTAACCTGGCTGAAGAATCGGTCTCTTTCATTCTTAGACCAACCTTTTTGAATCTGACCCATGGTTTTATAGTTTACAATATCAGCATACCACGGTGTCTGCTCCACGACAGCCACACTGAACAAATATTCATCCGGGTATGAATCCTTAAAATGAGTAGTTTCCTTTGTAGTCTCGACAATGATCCTCGACAAATGGTCAGCAACAACATTTTTTGAACCCTTTTTATCTTTAATTTCCAAGTCAAATTCTTGCATTAACAAAATCGATCTAATCAGCCTGGGTTTGGAATCTTTCTTAGTCAGCAAATGCCTTAAAGTCGCATGATCCTAATAAACTACTAAATTGGTTCCCAATAAGTATGATCGAAATTTATCCAAGGCGAACACAACTGCCAGCAACTCCTTCTCTATGGTTGTGTAGTTGATTTATGCATCATTCAGAGTTTTGTTGGCATAGTACACCGCATATGGCAACTTTTCCTTTCTCTAACCTAATACCGCACCTACAGCATAGTCCGAAGCATCACACATTAGCTCAAATGGCAGAGACCAGTCTGGTGGACGAATAATTGGGGTTGTTGAGAGTTGAGTACGCAGCTCCTCAAAAGCATGAAAACACTTTTCGTCAAGGACAAAGGTCGCATCCTTAGCTAATAAGTTGCACAACGGCCGGACGAGTTTACTAAATCTTTAATAAATCGTCTGTAAAACCCGGCAGAGCCCAAGAAAGATCTTCTCTGCTTAACAGATGTGGGAGGAGGCAATTTTGAAATCAATTCGACTTTCGCCTTATCAACCTCAATCCCTTTTTTTGATACAATGTGGCCCAGTACTATTCCCTCTTGAACCATGAAATGGCTCTTTTCCCAGCTTAGAATTAAATTCGTCTCTTTACATCTCTAAAGCACAAGGACTAGATGTTTCGAACAATCTTCAAAGGTTGCCCCAAAAATTGAAAAATCATCCATGAACACTTCCAAGAACTTCTCCACCATATCAGAGAATATCGACATCATACACCTCTGGAATGTAGCTGGCGCATTACACAAACCAAAAGGCATCCGTCTGTATGCAAATGTACCATATGGGTAAGTGAAAGTGGTTTTTTCCTGATCAACAGGATCAATTGTCACTTGATTGTAGCCGAAGTATCCATCCAAAAAATAGTAATAACTCTGTCCAGCCAACCTCTCCAGGATTTGATCAATAAATGGCAGTGAAAAATGATCTTTCCTAGTATGGAAGTTGAGTTTTTGATAATCAATGCACACATGCATTGTGGGATCAACTCTCCCTTTGAGTTAGGTACAACTGTGATGCCTGATTTCTTTGGCACTACCTGAGTATGACTCACCCATGTACTGTTGGATATGGGGTAAATAATACCCGCATCTAGCAGCTTTATCATCTCCTTTATATTCGGATTCAGTCTCCGTTGCATCTCTCTAGATGGTTATGCATCCTCCTCTAAGTATATGTGATACATGCAAATTGAGGGATCTATTCCTTTCAAATCAGCAACGCTCCATCCTATTGCCTCTTTATTGTCACTCAAGACCTTGGCTAGACTGGATTTCTGTTCTTCTGTCAGATTTGATGATATGATTACAGGAAGAGTCTTATCCGGTCCTAGGAAGACATATTTAAGCTTCTCATACAATTTTTTCAGCTCCAAGGTAGGAGGAGTTATCAAAGACGGAACTGGTGGTGTATTTGAGATCGTGGGAAGCGGCTCAATCGGCAGTTTCCATGGCTGTCCATATAATACAGTCTTCAATGCAGCAATTCCTACATAGTTCTCACTCACCTGCTCATTCCAATCCTCTGATTCATCCTCTAATCTCACTCCAGTGATAAGAGACTCTATCTCATCCTTTTCCAAGATTCTAGGTGCAAATTCTTCTACAATCTCCTCAATCTCATCAACCTCGTCAATTCGAAGACAATCAACTGACTTGGGAATTTGATGATTGGCGTCAAATATATTCATCTGCACCTTCATATTTTCGAATGACAGCTCCATAGGCACTATTTTACAATTAATACATGCATTGGCCATGGCCAAGAATGGTCGTCCTAAAATCACAGGGATGTGCTTTTTGGAGTCAAGTCTACCAGAAAGTAGAACTTGTCCATTTGAACAATGACATCCTCCAGAATCCCTCTCGCTTGCTTGATTGACCGATTAACAAGTTGGAACACTACCGAGGTGGGATTGAGCTCTCCCAACCCTAGTTATTGGTAAAATGAATAAGGAAACAAGTTAACACTCGCACCTAGATCAAGAAGAGCGTTACCAATTTCCTAATTGCCAATGACGCAAGGAATAGGGGAAGCACCAAGATCTTTTCTCTTAGGCAGTGTATTGCTTAAAAGCAATGAACTTACTTGCTCAATTAGCAAGATTTTCTTCGGGAACTTCGCTCTACTTTTCCTCCGCTTTTGGGTACAGAGGTCCTTCAAGAATTTAGCATAAGGTGGAATTTGGGCAATTATGTCCAAGAGAGACAAATTGATTCTGACTTGCCAAAAAGTCTACAGCATGTCAGATGCTTTATGCTTACCATATTTGGTTGGCTCTCTCAGACGTTGAGGAAATGGTGATGCTTCCTCATAACTCGCCATTTCTGGCTCTTCTGATAATGCCTGATCAATGTCCTCCTCCACTTGAGTCTGGTCTTTTTGAATCTTCTCGGCCGCCTTTTCTACTGCCTTTCTCTTACTCACCCTCTCTTCATGCTGATCCTCAACCCTATTTTCTACCTCCTTCCCATTTCTCAAAGCCGTGATAGCTTTGACCGTCTCATGCGGATTTTGAGTAAAAGATCCGAGCTCCAATGCTTGTTTAGGCCTTGGGTTGACCACCGGCTGACTGGGCAACCTCCCTTCATCTCACTTGTTCAGTGCATTACATAATTGACCCACCTGCGCATCCAGCTTCGCGATCGCTTAAGTATTAATGCTTAATTGGTTCTGAATGGTTAGCAAAGTCTTGTTCAGGTTAGCAAAATCATAAGCCAGCAGTGGTGGTGGTGGTGGTGGAGTCTGACTCCTTTGAGGTTAGGGTTGGAAATTTGGTTAGGATTGGTAATTGAAAGGTCAATTGCCTTGAGAGTTAGACTGAAAATTTTGAGTCATGATTTGTGATTAAGAATTGAATGATTATTGACTCAGAGCAAAATTTGTTGGAGGATTTTCCATATTCTGAGAACGGTATGAGAGATGTGGATGATTTCGCCAATTCGAATTATAAGTATTGGAAAAAGGAGTATTATTCAAACTGGTCCATGTTGCATTAGCATAAGCGATAACCAACTCATTACCCTGACACTCATTTTGGTGAAAATATGGTCCTACTGATATGACCTTTCTCGGGGATGACTGTGTAAGATTAATGAACTTATCGAGCTTTTCCCCTAATATGGCCACCGATTATCTGACATCATCATGGTTATTTGCTCTATCAATGACAAATGTTTTGTCAAATCTTCTTTCACATCCATTCCACGCACGCATCTCAGATTCATATTGAATCAAATTGTCACTAATACTGTCCAACATATCCAAAAGTTTTTTCCCTGGCGTCAGTGCGAACTTACCTCCTACTGCTGCATCAATCAAATTTTTATGCTCGAATCCCAATCCAAGATAGAAGTTCCGCACGATGTCCTACTCCATGAACTTGTGATGGGGGCACTTTCGCAGAATTTCATTGAATCTATCCCACGAGTCATGGAATTCCTCACAGGGCAATTCTCGGAAGTGGGTAATCGCTTCCTGTGCTTCATGGGTCCTACCTATGGGAAAGTATTTTTCTAAAAATTCAGCTTATAAGGATTCCCAATCTCTTTTAATATCCTTATCTAGAATGACATACCATCATTTAGCTTTCTCTCTCAACGAAAAAGGAAATAAACGCACACGCAAAGCATTCATACTTAGATTCTTCATTCTGACTGTAGAGTCCATTTCTAAGAAATCATTAATATGCTGATATGGGTCCTCTGTCCTAAGTCCAAAATACTTTGGGAGCATATTAATGACACTCGATTTGATCTTGAAGTGTTTGACTCCATCTTCCTTTGGAAATTTAGCATACGATTCGTACACGGATGGAGTGTAATATCCCTTCAAAGATGTGGCTGGTGCCTTTCGCGTATTGACATTCCGATCGGTCATCTCTTCTTATTTCAATTGTTGCTGATGCTCTAATTCCCTAGCTCGACGATTTTGATGAAAAGTTCGTTCGATCTCAGGATCAAAGGGTACTAAAGTAGTATTAGGGTCAAAAAGGGATCATCTATCAGTCATGCACTAAGCGAATTTTTTTTTTTTTTTTATGAAAATAAATTCAACTATTTCTAAATTACTCTAAATATTAACAGCAAGCAAAGCTAAAACTAAGTGCAAAATTAAGCTAATCTAAAATTCACAAAAGGTCTGTTGACACAACTTCACGCTGCTCCGCTATCTCCCTTTATGCTTTTCAGAATACCTGTCAATCACACAAAAATTCTAACTTTAGATACACTACAATAATGTAATATCACTAAACTACAAAAGCAATGAATAATACCAAGTCTCCGGCAACGGCGCCAAAAACTTGATGTCCCATCGAGGTGGCTATAAATATGTGTTAAAAACACACCCTTAAGACGGTCTAGGTTTTACCTATTCCCAAGCGCACGAATCAATTGTAGTATAAAAACAGCTTGTGATAGGGAATGTCGAACCCACAAGGACTTAGTTTTTCACTTCGGCGGTTTAAAAATATTGAATTATGGTTTGAAAAAGTGTTTGATTTGAGTTTTGAAAATTAAAACTAAATTAACTAAGAACAAAATTTAAATGATAGTTGTGATTCAAGAAAGAGAGAAATCTAGGGTTTTCATCGCGCTACCACTAACCACATAAAATAGTTCTCTCTTTTCTCAATTGCAAGAGGGTGATCTATAACTGTGACTCAGGTTGTACCGCAAATAGTCGAATACAACCCCAAAAAGAGTACTATCAACCGGATTCGCTACAACCCATCTCCGGACAGAGTGTATCTAGTGCATGCTATTTACTTTACTCTAATCTACTCCTACTACATGAAATTAAACTAAAGCATGTCTATGATACCTCGTCAAGGCATGGCCTATGTAAACCTAGGGTTTCAAGTATTAAGCACCATTGTTGTAGAAAATCACAATTTGTTTAAAATAATCATGATTGTGTAAGAAGATATACTCATTCAATCTAAGACAATAATTTCTGAATAAATATATAATCTTGTGTCAAGAATAAAACTGTTCACTCATCTACAACAATCATCACAGTATAGTCATAGCTTCCCCTCATTTCAATTGAAAACAAATTAAGAACTACAGTACTTGGCTAGGGTTTTGATAGAAAACCCTATATACTGGTCTAACCGCTCATTGTTAGAGAAGACTGCATTGTTGATGTAGAATCAACCACCATGGTTGTCCTCTCCGGATCTCTCGGTCTTCTTTGGCTTCTCCTCTTCAAAATATATATAACTCCAGAGGCTGCTCTGAAATTTCAACGTATGAAAAAGCTCTCTTAAACTGATGTAAAGTTTGGTATTTATAAGCAAAAGTTGAGGGAAAACAAAACCTAATCAAAACCCTATATTCTGATATATATATATATATATATATATATATATATATATATATATATTCACGTGCATTGAGGTGAGAAGTCGCAGCCGCCACGAGGGAAAACAAGTCAGGGAAAATTTGGAATTTCCAGCTTTTATTTTTTCCCAGGCTCCTACGCTTGAAGCGTAGGCAGATGTATATTTAATTTGGGATGCGTATCAGATGCATAGAAATAGCACTTTCCAGCCACTTTTAGATACTGGATGCGTAGCAAAACCCCCAAAACCAACGTTTCTTGAGAATAGTGCCATTTGAACCCCCTTGACTTGGTTGTAATGATTTTTGAAGTTTTCGCTCAAAAAAATGACATTTCTGCCCTCCAGAAGCCACTTTTCTCTTGAAAACACCTCTTAAGCTATCCTCTTGGATATAAATAAGCATGTCTTTAGTTAATTCACCAAAGTTAGCTCTTTTTCTTCATTAAGCTCCTGAAACACACTTAAACAAACAAACAACATAAAAATACCAAATAACGAAATGAAAAGACATACAAATAACAAGATAGGGACTTAAAATGAACAATATTGAGCACTTATAAAAAGGTAACTATATTTTTTCTCATGAGTATGATTGTGAACCATGGGGAAATGGTTTAATTTAATTTTGGGGGGAATGTATAGTTGGTTATAAGGAAATGATTTTGAAAAAAAAAATTAAAAAGTTTGAAAAAAATATGAAAAATTGAAATTTTTTGATAAATTATTTGTTTTCATGCATGAGTGTTTTTCCATTACAAGTTTATTGAATTTGTGTTTATGATGCATGAGTAGTATGTGATGCAATATTCTCGCTCATGAGAGTAATGATTATATTGAGTTAGTGAAATGATGTGGTTTTACATAGGTGAATGAATTATCGAAATTGAAACCGAAAAGGACGATCTAGACCTATAAGCACATGCACACATTCATTATGGGATAATTAATTGATCTTTGACTATGTAGTTGAAAAATTAGCTTTGTCACAATAAAAGGGGAGATGGAATGGAGAAAATTTTGAAATTTTATTTTGAAAAAAAAAGCAACAAGTAGTTATTCAATCTGAGTAACCGGGCCTCCTACCACAAAGTAGCAGAGTGTTCGCGTAAAAAGGGGAGAAAACTAATGAGCATAAATTCCAAGGAAGAAGCTCAAGCCCAGTTGGTCGAGACTACAAATCCTTGCTGGAAAGTCTGAAGCTTAAAAAGATAAAAAGTGATAAAATGGAAAGTGAAAAGTATGAGTTTTTCATAAAAAATAAATGACAAAGTTTGATTAATGAAATTCTAAGTGCTCTTTTTTTCTCAAACACTCGAATGAATCTTATTGAGGCTCAACGACCATATTTATACAAAGGTAGATGGGTCTTGGCCCATCATGATGAGGATCAAATCCCTTCATTATAGGGATTTTGCTTTGAGTACAGATTTTGCTTTGAGTTCTCTTCCGTGGCACTATCACTTCCACAATAGGACCCCCTTGACCCTCTTTTATTTGGGTGTTTTTTTTTTGGTTTTGCCTTTGGACATTTGTAGCCCTTTGGGCATCTGAGCATTTTGTGGTCCCTTGGGCAAATTTTTGTAACACATGTTTTATTTTAATGAGAAACTTTCTCTTTTTGTTCATGAATTGTCTCATGTTTCATGATTTGAATATGCCAAAGCTTGTATGTCTTATGTGATACTTGTTTTACTAGTATATATGTTCTATGCCTCTGGCATACAAGCTTTTGGTTTGATAGCAAATTCGATTTTAATTCCTCTTTTTAATGGTTTAGGCATATGTCCCTGCCATTTTTTAACTTATGAATAAATTCCTCTTTTTAATGGGTTAGGCATATGCCTCTGTCATTTCTTAACTTAGGAAAACAAATTTCTTTTTAATGGGCTAGGCATATGCCTCTACCATTTTTTAACTTAGGAATAAATTCATCTTTTTAATGGGCTAGGCATATGCCTCTACCATTTTTTAACTTAAAAATAAATTCTTTTTTTTAATGGGCTAGGCATATGCCTCTGCCATTTTTTAACTTAGGAATAAATTCCTCTTTTAAATGGGCTAGGCATATGCCTCTGCCATTTTTTAACTTAGGAATAAATTCCTCGTTTTAATGGGCTAGGCCTATGCCTCTATCATTTTTTAACTTATGAATAAATTCCTCTTTTCAATGGTCTAGGCATATGCCTTTGCCATTTTTTAACTTAGGAATAAATTCCTCTTTTTAATGGTCTAGGCATATGCCTTTGCCATTTTTTAACTTAACTTAGGAATAAATTCCTCTTTTAAATGGGCTAGGAATATGTCTCTGCCATTTTTTAACTTAGGAATAAATTCCTCTTTTTAATGGGCTAGGCCTATGCATCTGTTATTTTTTAACTTAGCAATAAATTCATCTTTTCAATGGGCTAGGCATATGCTTCTGCCATTTTTTAACTTAGGAATAAATTCCTCTTTTAAATGGGCTAGGCATATGCCTCTACCATTTTTTAACTTAGGAATAAATTCCTCTTTTTTAAAAAAAAAGTAAGATATGATTCATTGGCAACCGATTGCTCAAATATAAATTAGGCCTTGGCCTCTTTTATTGATCATAATAAGATAGGTAACATCGAATTTTAACATAAATAGCCTCTACCAAGCCCGAAAATTGAAAACTAAGGATAATACCTTTTTAGTCTGGAGGCATTTTGGGAGTTGGGCTTTATATGCCCGTCAGATTTCCTCAGCCGGTAAGCCTCTTTGCCAATGACTTCGGTCACAGTGTATGGTCCTTCCCAATTTTTACGAAATTTACCGACGATGTCAATTTTCCTCTTGAGGACCATATCCCCAACTTGGAACTCTCGCCTTCTTACTTTCTGGTTGTAGTTTCTCCTGACCCTCTGGTGATACTCAGCTAATCTGGTAGCTTCTTTGTCACATTTTTCCTCCAAGGTATCAAGAGCATGCATCATAATCTGATTGTTCTGATCTTCTTGATAGGCTTCAGTTCTTATGGTTGGCACTACGTTCTCTGTAGGGATGACAGCTTCTGCCCCATATGTCATGGAGAATGGAGTTTCTCCAGTGGGGAACCTTGGAGTGGTCATATACGCCCATAGGACCTCTGGCAATTTGTCTGGCCAGACCCCTTTGGCGTCTTCCAATTTCTTCTTGAGGTTATTCAGGATGGTTCTGTTTAACCTTTCAGCTTGTCCATTGCTATGTGGGTAGCCAATTGAGGACATTTTAAGCTAGATGTCATGTTGTTCACAAAACTCTCTAGTCCATTTGTTGTCCAAGTTCAACCCGTTATCTATCATTATCACCCTTGGTGCTCCAAAGCGGCATATAATATTCATTCATATGAACTTGATCACATGCCTATGTGTGATTGTTGCATAGGACTCTGCCTCTACCCACTTGGTGAAGTAATTTGTGGCTATTATTGCTAACTTAACTTCCCTTAAAGCTTTTGGGAGTGGTCTCACTATGTCAATTCCCCACTGGGCAAAGAGATGTGGACTGAGTGTGGGATTGAGGAGCTCTGGTGGAGGATGAATACTATCTCCATGTATCTGGCATTTGTGGCATCTTCTAACAAAAGCTTCCATGTCTCGGGACAGGTAGGGCCAAAAATAGCTCTGATTCATCACTTTATGAGCGAGGGACCTCCCTCCTGAATGATTTCTGCACGTCCCCTCGTGTATTTACTTCATAATGGCTCTGGATTCTGAGGGGGTCAGGAACCTGAGGTATGGTCCTTCAAAGGATCTTCAGTATAACTTTTCATTAATTAGCGAATATTTGGCAGACTTTATACGAATTTTACGTGCCTCAGGCTTGTTTTTGGGCAAGTTTCCATCCCTCAGATAAGATACGATGAGGTCCATCTAGCTAGGCTCCCAGGATATTATGCATACACTGACTGGTTGCTTAATGCTCGAAATCTCAAGATAATCAATCAGGGCCACCCTGGTCAGGTCCTGAGTTTTAGATGATGTCATGTTATCCAATCTGTCCGCACTTCCATTCTACTTTCTTGGTATTTTTTCAAGGCTGAACTAATCGAAGCGGCCCAGCTCTGTCAGAGCTAGAGCCCTATATGGTTCTATTTTTTCACTAGCTTCATACTCTCCGTTGACTTATCTAACAACGAGTTGAGAGTCGCTGTAAATTTTGAGGCGTCTGATCTGGAGACTCTGGCACAATCTAAGCCCTACTAGCAGCGCCTCGTACTCGGTTTTATTGTTTGAGGCTGGAAATTCCAGATAGACTAACTGCTGTATTATGGTACCGTTCGGCGTTATGACTTCTAGACCTACACCAACCCCTAATGTTCCGACTGATCCGTCAACATACAGACTCCATTCAGGCTCCTCTGGCTCCTAATGCTCCATCTCTGGTTTTGCTTCTAGAAGAAAATTTGCTAGGTCCTGCCCCTTGATAGCTGTTCTTGGAACATAAGTAATGTCAAAGGCTCCTAACTCAATTGCCCATCCGGTATTTCTTCCTGTCAGGTCAGGTTTAGACATTATCGCTCTGATGGGGAATGTTGTTAGGATAATTATGGGGTGTATCTCAAAGTAATGTCTGAGTCTTCTTTTGGCGTTGACTAGGGACAAGATTACATGCTTAGTGGTGGTGTATCTTGTTTCGGGGTCAGACAGGGATTTGTTGGTGTAGAAGACCGGGGTCTGATATGTTTTCTCCTCCTTGACCAGTGCAGTGCTCGTTGAAGAGGTTAAAACTGTAAGGTAGAGGTGCAGTGTTTCCCATGGCTCTGGATAAATTAGGACTAGTGGGCTCACTAGGTACTCTTTCAACTTTTAGAGTGCATGGGTCTGTTTGGGTCCCCAGACATTGCCCTTTCCCGCTTTGATGGCTTGGAATAAAGGTCTTCACTTGTCCGTGAGTTTGGAAATAAATCTATTTAGCGTTGTCACCCTTCCTATGAGGGTCTGGATTTCTTTCTGGGTTCTGGGCTCTTCCGTGTGTATTAGGGCTTTGACCTGAGCCGGACTGGCTTCTATCCCCGTTCTGTTCACTATATGGTCCAAGAACTGGCCATATGAGACCCCAAATGAGCACTTGGTGGGGTTGAGCCTCATCCCATAGAGTTTGGCCGCTTCAAATACCTCCCTCAGGTGCTGGAGGTGGTACTCTTTCTTCTTGCTTTTGACCATCGTGTCATCAATGTACGCCTCTACTATTTGGCCCATCAGATGACCAAAAACTCTTTTCGCTAGCCTTTGATAGGTTACACCTACATTTTTCAGTCCAAGAGGCATTACTTTATAACAAAAAATACATTCTTCTATGATGAAAGATGTTTTCTCCTCGTCAGCTGAATTCATGGGGATCTGGTTATATCCGGAATATGCATCTAGGAATGATAGTCACTCGTATCCTGCTGTAGCATCCACCATCTGGTCAATTTTTGGCAAGGGGAAGCAGTCTTTAAGGTAGGCCTTGTTTAGATTAGTGAAGTCAATACATACCATCCACTTCCCATTCTTCTTCTTGACTATGACCACATTAGAAAGCTAGGTGGGGTAGCGGACCTCCCTAATTAACCCAGCCTGCACTCTAAGTAATTTGATGACTTCCTCGGCTATGATTTGGTTCCTTTCCACTCTAAACCATCACTGCATCTGCTTTACCGGTCTAGCCTCAGGATCGACATTGAGGTTGTGTTATGCAATGGAGGGGGTCTATACCTGGCATGTCCAGATGTGACCAAGCGAATATATCTAGATTGTTCTGCAGTAGTTTGATCAGATCTACTTTCTCTATGGTTGAAAGAGTAGACCCAATGAATGTGGTTCTGCTATCTCCAGAGGGGTTGATGTCCACCTCCTGGAGTGGCTCTGTCGTGACTTGACCCTCCCGACCTCCTTCAAAAGGGTCAATATGTAATTGTTATTTTTCTCTATGCTTGGAGCTTTCTTGCCCCTCCTCCCCTGGCTTATTCCAGGTATTCAGGTTCTTTATGGTTACTGCGTAGTACTATTTTGTTGCCACCTGATCCCCTGGGATATCTGTTATGTCCACCCCATTGGGGCCAACGCATCTCATGACTTGATAAAGGGTTGAAGGTACCCCTTGCATCCTGTGAATCCATCATCTACCCATCAGAAGATTGTATGACGGCTTAACATCCACCACTATAAAGTTCTCCCTCAATGTCCTTCTAACGGCTGATACAGATAGCTAGATGACCCTAATTGGTTCCACCATATGCCTATCAAATCCAGCGAGGGGGAATCTAGCAGGATGCATCTGGTTGATGTCTACCCCAAGTTTATCAAAGGTCCACTTGGTCATAATGTTTGTGCTGCTACTAGGGTCTACCATGACTCTCTTGACCAGACAGTTAGCCACTAGAAGTGAAATAACTAGAGGGTCCTCATGAGGCACTTGTACATTACTCAGGTCGGACTCATTGAAGCTGATATGGGACTCTTCCTTTCTGTTGGATGTCTGGCATACCTCACCAACTCTTCTGAGTTTGTGTGTCTAGCGCATCTAGGATCTCATGACTCCTTCAGTCTCTTTTTTGATGTATCCACCATGTACCATGTGGATCACCCGTACTGGCTAGCCTGCCTAGGTGTTATTCTGAGGGGGATTCGTCTGTCACTCTACATGGTCTGGTCTTTTGCCATATACTCAGCTAATTCTCCTTTTTCAATCATTGCCTCTATCTACCTACGCAGGTTCCGATAATTATTGGTATGATGGTCATACTCACTGTGAAATGCGTAATGCTTGGTCAGATCCCTCTACTCCATGGGTTGCCACATTGGCAGAGGGAGTCTAAATATTCCCTTTCATTTCTTATCAAGGTAAAGCTTGTTAAGACTTGTTTTAAGGGGAGCAATTTTTTCCTCCACCCTCTGCTTTTTATCAGCTAGCTTGTTTGATGAGGAGGGAGGTGTTGGACGAGTTGGCTTCTAACCCTTGATACGATCCTTTGTGCGGGCTTCAACAGTAACCAAAGCTGCCCTCTTTCGCCGAACTGTTTCCTCTTATTCGATTTTGAGGTAACCCTGGGCTTTGGAATTTAACTCTCTGATGTTGTTGGGGGGCCTTTTCACCAGACACGTATGGAACTTGGTGCATGGGATTAGGGCCATTCTACAGGCCTCTACTACTGATAGTTGATCACACTAGTCAATGGAAGACATTTCCCTCATAAACTTGGATAAGAAGCTCTAGAGGCTTTCCTCTTTCTTCTGAGTCATCATGAACAGGCTGGAGATTGTCTTTTTTTTGCCTCTGGTTACCATAGTATTGCGCTATGAAAAGCTTGCACAACTTGTTCCAACTCCCAATTGATCCAGACGGTTGCTTCCTGAACCATAGGAGTGGTGCCTCTGTCAAACTAGTGGGGAATACATTGCACAGCGGGGCTTCGTTCTTCTTCCAAGCAGTCATCTTCATCTGGTACTAATAAATATGATTTGATAGATCCTTGGTCCCATCATACAAGGTGAAAGTTGGCAAATGAAACTTTTTCAGGTACTCTGCTTGATCAATTTCGTCCGTGAAGGGTGATCTAATCATATCAACAGCATCATGGGCTGCTAAATCCTTCATGGAGGGAGTATGACCCTTCATGTTCTCGAGCACTTGCCTCTGGATCCTCTTGGCTATGTCTTCCAAATCCTTCATGGTTGGAAGCTGCTGAGCCAGAGGGACTTGGGCTCGAAGGGCGGAGTTTTCTTCTTGCTGGTGGTCGGCTGCTCTGCTGCCCATTCCTTCCTGATTATTGTTGTTCTCATCTCCTTCATTCCTGGGTGGATCCCGATTAATCACCTCGTTGTTGGCGGCATTATCAGGATCTACTGGGTTGGCTGGATTCGGAGCCTGAGCCTGCCTCTGGCGAAGTTCGGCATTCTACTGTTCCAGCTCTTCATTTCTCCTTTCCACCATTGTTAACCTCTCCATGATTGCTTGAATCTGGGCGGTTTGTGCGTTGCTTGCTTCGGCCAACGCGGAGGTTCTTGTGTCTACTATGGCTATTCTTTAGAGATTTTTAGTGAGGGAATGAGGATGGAAAAAAGGGAACGGAGAAGGATGAAAATAGTAGGTGAGAATGAAGATCAATAAAAATAACCTTCGCTTCCCACAAACGGCGCCAAAGTGTAAGTGCTCTTTTTTGCTCAAACACTCGAATGAATCTTATTGAGCCTCAAATGCCATATTTATAAAAAGGTAGATGGGTCTTGGCCCATCATGATGAGGATCAAATCCCTTCATTATAGGGATTTGATTTCCTATTACAAATTCAATTCCTTATCTAATAAAACCATTAGCTTTAGCTCTAAGTCAGAATGACTTTTGGGCCTAAACCAATTGGGATCATATTATGTCTGATTTATAGGCCTTATTCAATGGACTATTACTCTTCATTTAATAGGCTCGGATTCGCTCATCTCTTGGACAACTGTCTTTGGGTCTTCTCCTTGATGGGCCATGAATTTTGGTCATTACAGAAGTAGAAGAAGAGAGATTGGTTTACCATAGCTGAAGGTTCATAAGAACACGAAAGGTTGTCCAGATCGGGAGTAGAGAGTAACGAAGTCATTCACCATAGTATGGACCATTCACGATATTAGTTCGGGATAATTGTTGTTCGGTAGTGAGTGGGAGTATTTACATCCATATTATCTTATATATTGTATCTAGACTTGGTTAATGAGTGTGTGAATGCATGAATGCGTGATAATAAAGAATGGAGAAGTTGTGGGTAGTATAGTTAACCCTCACTAGACTTCACTCGTCCACTCGGTATTGCCGAGAGGTTTAAAAGGCTTGTTATAAGTGTAATCGTCGACCCTCACAAAAGCAAGGGATTAGTATAGGTTATTATAGAGTAGTATAGGTTAGTTAAAATAAAAACAATCATAAAAAAGGGGAGGTTTTAAAAAAATTTCTTAAGTTCAGGCTCTTAACTTGCTATTGTTATGTCCTTACATTTCATTATTTGGTATTTTTATATCGTTTATGTGTTTAAGCGTGTTTCAGGAGCTTAATGAAGAAAAAGAGTTAACTTTGGTGAATTAACTAAGGAATGTTCATTTCTATTCAAGGGGAGAGCAAAATATGTGTTTTCAAGAGAAAAGTGTCTCCCGGAGGGTATAAATATCATTCTTTTGAGCCACAACTTCAAGAATCATAACAAGGGAGTTGAGGAGGTTCAAATGGAACTATTCCCAAGAAAAGTTATTTCCAAAGGTTTTGCTACGCTTGACCTACGCTTCCCGTAGCTAAAAGTAGCCAGAAAGTCCTATTTTGACGTTTGACCTACACTTCATGTTTTTGGCCCTACGCTTCAAGCGTAGGAGGTTTTACGTGGTTGAGTACTGAAATGCCAAATTTGATCCCGACTTGAATTCCTTTGATGTGGCTACGACTCCAACACCTCGATACACGTGATATATACATATTATATACCAGATTGTAGGATTTTACTCAGTTGGGTGTGAAATTATGAAAAAGGGTAACCTTAGGGTTTCCCTCGGCTTTGTCTATAAATACCAAGGTCTACTATAGATTTTGGAAAGTTTCAATTCCATAATTTTCAGAACACTATCTCTAGAGATTTATATTTTTCAAAGAAGGGAGTCATTCAAGACCTAGAGATCCGAAGAAGATGACCATGGAGGGCGATTCTATATCAACGATGCGGTCTTCCACCGCCATGATCAACTAATTCGGTATCTAGGATTTTCTAGCAAAACTCTAGCCAAATAATGTAGTTTTTATATTTGTTTCAATTGTAACGAGGGGAAGCTGTGACCATACGGTGATGATTGTTGTAGACGTGTGACCATTTTTATTCTTGACACAAGATCTTATATTTATTCTTAATTATTGTCTTAGATTGAATGAATATATTTTCTTAACCAATCATATTATCATAAACATGGGGTGATTCTCTTAAACAATGGTGCTTAATCTTTGAAACTCTCGGTTTACACAGGTCATGCCTTGACGAGGTGATATAAACATGTTTTAGTTTAATTTCATGTTGTAGGAATAGAGTAGAGTAACGTAGTATGCATGTACTAGTCACACTCTGTCCGGAGATGGGTTGTAGTGGATCTGATGGAAAGTACCCTTTTTGGGGTCGCATTTGATTATTTGCGGTACGACCTGATTCACAGTGATGGATCGCCCTCTTACAATTGAGCAAGTAAGATAACTATGTTCTACGGTTCGTGGTGTTGTAAGAAAACCCTAGTTTTTATCTTTACTGTTCTTGTCTTAATTTATCTTTACTTGTTTTATTAATTAACTACTTCAGAAATCAAAATCAACAAACTATACTTTTATCGCAATTTAAGAGTATTATTTTATGAGAATTCAGAATACGACTTAGTCTCTGTGGGATCGATAACCTTTTTCAAGCTGAACTGTACTACACTATGATTCGTGCACTTGCGATAGGTAAAACCTAAGTTGTCCTACGGGGTTGTTCTTAATCATTATTTTTATCACCCCTGGGCGGACATCAAGTTTTTGGCGCCGTTGTCGGGGACTAACGGATATTCTGAATTTTAGTAATTTAGTATACTTAAATTGTTTGTATTATATTGTATCTAAAGTTGGATTGTGTGTTTTTGCGAGGTATACTGAAAAGCGCAAAGGGAATCGGCGGAGCAGTGACGATTGCGTCGTTGGACCATTTGTGAGTTCTAGTGTGGCTTAATTTTACGCATAATTTTAGCTTTATTTTTTGTCCATATTTAGAGTAGTAGTTAGTTTTTATTTTTTAAAAAAAATTCTACAGTTTTTGTGTAAACTGCCAGAAAGTCCGATTTTCGCAAAAGATGAGAGGTTTTTTAGTGTAAAAGGGCCAATAAACATAACTCACTGTAAAACAGTGATTCCAGTTGATTTTAGACCGAAAAACGTCGTTAGGGGGTATATTCGCACATCTTGCAAAGTTTAGGGGGGTTTAGAAACCAGGAGGGGGATTTTCTGCACAGTTTTAAACTATAAGGGGGTTTTGCGCCATTTCCCCATATATATATATATATATATAGGGGAGTTCACCATTGAAGCACAATCTAGGACAATAATGAAGTACGCGGCAAGAATTAGTGTAATAATGGTTGATCTCTCCGGTATAATTGACATTGAAGAACAGAGATATTGTGTCAACAGAAACAAGCATTCGCCAAATCCTCGAATGCATTGTGTAGCTTATCAACAATAGTTTTTTTATTTGTTCTTCCAACGCACTGTATCAACCCTTTCTTAATCAACTTCGCCAATATTTCATCACTAATCAAACTTTTTCCAATCCTCAATAAATCTATGTCATTTTCTTGATGACAGCTTTCTCAAAACAAAAAAAAATTTGCCAAACAGGGAAAATTCAATTGAATTTCAAAAACGTTGTTGTTAATTTAACTGTATAAGATGGACGTAGGTTGCAGGGGAGAAGGAAGGCATATCATTTTTCTCTTTCTTCCCTCAATCATGTATATCACTTTTTAAAATTGTTATTTTTCCAAAATAACCCTTTATATATAGAGAGAGAGAGAGTTGTTGCAATTTCCAATGCTAACATTTAAACCAATAGAATGTGCGACTGTAGATTCACCGCCGCGGCTGCGACTATGGATGCCATACCTCATAGATATATCTATACTACTTATAAATGTATGAACCCCTCTTATTATTTCTAAACATATTTTTTTACATTTTAAATCAAAAATAATATAAAAATTGAATAGGTGTGTCTTTTAAAACATACCTTCCTTTTCACTTTATATTGATTTAATTTTTTAAAAAAAAACATACATGCCTTTTCGATTTATATATATTTAATTGATAGTAACAAAACTTGAGGAAGGAAAAATAGCTACAATTTTATTAAAGAGATCTAAGTACATATAAGTACATCAAGAAGTTTAAGAAGCTAAAAAGAGTCATTAACAAACTCCTAAATATAAGGTACAAATGGTAAACAAATTACAAAGTCAAATAAAATACAAATTCGAATATATAACAATAATTTGAACAGATCAAAGTTGCAGACTCAATCACGTGATGAGAATCCTTTGTTATGCCCCCTCAAGATGGAGCTCAACACGAGAGGCCAATCTTGTCCCGGAGAGAAAGGAAATGAGCTCGGGGAAACGGCCTTGTTAGAATATCGACAAGTTGATGAGCAGAGGACACATGAGCAACCCGAAGAGAACCATTTTGAACCTGATCCCGAATGAAATGAAATTCTATAGCAACATGATTCATCCTTGAATGAAATACGGGAGTAGAGCAGAACTGATTGGTGCCAACATTATCACAATAAATCACAGGACATGTAGGAAGTTGAACACCAAGATCGGTTAGCAAGGAGCACACCCAATTGAGTTCAGTTGTTGTATTAGCAACGGAGCAGTATTCCGCCTTGATGGAGGAACGAGCTACGGCTATTTGCTTCTTGGAACTCCAGGAAATAGGATTGTGGCCAAGATATACAATGTACGCATCTATTGAGGAGAAGTCATCTTTGTTTCCTACCCAATCAGCATCAGAGAATGCATGTAAGGAGAGTGGAGATTCTCGATATAGCTGAATACCATGATGAAGAGTTCCACAAAGATATCGAAGGAGACGTTTGACATTGTTAGCTTTAGTTTGAAATTTTTATTTAAGAAGACAATTTATGCATCATGCAGTAAACTTGACATTTATAATTCAAAATTATTTAATGTTGCACTGAATTAATCTCATATTCTTCTACTTTGTATAAACAGGGAATGCCAACCTATTTCTTTAATTGATCTGATTCTCTCTCACCATTATATTGAATTTTCTTGCAATTACTTAATAGTTTGTATTGCATTAAGCCTATTGTAACCACTCCATTCATGTGTTTCTACTTATTGTCCTTCCTTTTTTTGCCATCCGTTTCTACAATGAGACAAAAACAGTTGCTAACACATATCCTGATGATATGTTTGCTAATTTGGATTGGTCGCCTTGTGGTAAGTGTTATATTATATATATATATATATATATATATATATATATATATATATTCTATATCATTATAATAGTGTAAATCACTTTAATTTTATATGTATTTTTTTATTTTAATCATTATATTCAAATAATATTTCTAATTTTTAGTATAAGAAGTGAAAATTTATCAATCAATTCTATAGTTTTGTACTTTAGCCCTAAATGCCAAAACATCAACTTATATTTTACATCACGTGCATTCGCACGTGCTCTTAGCGTGTATATATATATATATATAATGTTGAAAGGAGATAGGAGTAAAGAAAGATGGGAAATCAAATAGATGAGGGTAAAGAAAGATGGGTATATTTATATCTAGGGTTAAGTGCATTACCCCCCCCCCCCCCCCCCCCCCCTCCCCCCTTCTTCTCTTTCTCAACTAACCCCCCTGAACTAAGCACTGCCCTCCTAAACTATTTAAGTGTTGCATTTAACCTCATTCTGTCATAACACCGTTAGTTAAAATTAGGGTAATTTGCACCCAGATCCCCTGAGGTTTCGGTCAATTGCACTAGCCCCTTAAGATTTTATTTTTCTTACAATGACACCCCCTGAAGGGGTGAAGACCTCATGAAATGACTATTGTGCCCTTGCTTTAGTGTAAAATACATGTTGGCTAAATTAATAGACCAAACAACCCTTGTGTCTTAAGCTCAATTTGGAAAACTTTTCAAGTACTTTGGATACAATGATTTTTGAAATATTATCACCTTTCTTTAAATTGTTTTTTTTAAAACTATCATTTTTGTAATATAGGCCCCAAAAGTTATCATTTTTTTATTTTTCCCTAAAACTAATATTGTGACCTTTTACATTAAATAATAATAATACACTTTATTTATGATTATATTTTTTTTTGTATTTTAGAAAGTGATACATGTATAAAATTAATTTACTATTTATTATTATTCTTTGTTTATAATTTATTATTCTTTGTGTAAAATTAATTTAAGCCCTTACACTATAAAATAATAACAAACTTTACTTATTGTAATTTTTTATATTTTTATAAAAATATAACAAATGGTTTATTATTTATTAATTTTTTTGTAAAGTTAATTTAAGCACTTACACTAAAATAATGAGAAATTTTACTTATTATAATTTTTTATATTGTAAAAGGTGATAATGAATAGAAATATTAGACAGTTCTTGTGTTTTTATTAGTAGTATATAGATATGTAGATAAATATATACAGATTTCTGTATTTTAAGTTATATTATTTTTTCTTACCGAAATATATTTGTCTTATATCTTTACTCTATATCTTATGAAATATCCATTAGAGTTACATTTAAATTAATGTATATTAATTAATTAATATTTTTTTAAAAAAATATGAAAATATTTATAAGAATAGTTGTTATAGATATATATACATTATAGGATTTTCATCTTGGGGCATGGAGGTAATTTCACTACCTAGATATTTGTATCATGAAATAAGGGAGACAACATAAGGGCATTCCGGTCATTTCTCCCCTTCATGGGGTGTCATTGCAAGGAAAATAAAATCTCAGGGGGCGAGTGCAATTGATCGAAACCTCAGGGGATTTGAGTGCAAATTACCCTAATTGTAACTAACGGTGTTATGACGGGAGGGAGTGAATTGTAAAAATCGTGATAGTTTGGGGGGTTTACAGTCAAAAACATAGTTCAGGGGGGTTAATTGAGAAAGAGAAAAAAGAAGAGGGGGGTTTAATACACTTAACTCATATATATATATATGAGAGTAAAGAGAGATAGGTATATATATATGGGCAAATGGCGCAAAACCCCCCCTGTGGTTTGAAAATTATGCATAAAACCTCCCTCATGGTTTCTAACCCCCCCCCCCCCCCCTATACTTTGAAAAGTGGGCAAATACACCCCTCTAAAGCCTTTTCCGGTACCTAAGCTGTGAATGTACTAGTTTACCCTTAAATTAGGGTTTTCTAATTTTTTTTAAATAATAACAAAATGTCAAAAGACATTTCAAACCCTTGGACTATACAACGTCGTTTTAGGTGGTTTAGATATGACTTAATCATTTCAGCCACTCTTTGTCTCTTTCTCTCTCATATTACACTTGGACCACATTCACTTCGTTTCTAGGGTTTTCTTCAAAACTCATTCTCTTCATTCTCTCTCTCTATCTCAGATTACACTTGTCTCTCTCTATCATGTAAGTCGTTATAGGGTTTGCGATTTTCTGGGTTGCAATCATTCTCTCTCTCTCATATTACACTTGGTTCTCTCTATCATCTAAGTCATTTTAAGGTTTGCGATTATCTCTCTCTGTACTCACGAAGCAAGGACCATCTCTCTCTTCAACTAAATCAACGAAGACGAACAAATCCTACAAGTTTTAGGGTTTTGTTTGTGCGCCTTTTGCGATAATCTCTCTTTGTACTCACAAAGCAATAACCATCTCTCTCTTCAACTAAATCAAGCTCCTTTTGCGATTATCTCTGTAAGTTTGGAGATTTTGTTCCTCTTTTCAATATTAGGGTTTATATTAGGGTTATATGCATGTTAGGGTTTATATTATTTTTGTAGTGTTTAGGTTTTGAATATTCTTCTATATAGATGTTAGGGTTTTGTGAATAATGAATGAGGTGGGCTTAAAATTGTCGGATTAGCATGCAATTGTTTGATTTTTTTGTTGTTATTGTGGTGGGTCTGAAAAAGCCCTAATTTTTTATGCAATGTAAGACAAAATTTTAGAGCTTTTGTTGGTTGTGGTATAAAAATGGTAGTTTGAACGTTTTTCTGACTTTGACAGTTGTTGTGTATATGGTGTTTGATGATTAGGGACATTTCTCTGTTTTATATATATACCTCATCTTTGTTTATTACCAAAACATTATAGTAATGTGGCTACAAGAAATAAAGTTTTTAACGAGATGCAATGCACGTCATTAAAAACTTTTAACGACGGGAATGATCATGTCATTACTAAAGGTTTCTTTACTAGTCATTATAACATAAAATGACGACACTTGGTTCGTGTTGTTAATATAAACTTTAATTAACAAGGTGGATGGCAAGTCGTTAATTCTTCTTTTAACGACACGTAATGTGTGTCATTTTTACATATAACGACATGCATTGTAAGTCATGAATAATATCTAAATAACGATAAGCAATGCAAGTCGTGAATAGTATTATTTTTTACAACATACATTGCATGTCCTTGAAACTCAATTTTTTAACAAAATAAATATATAATAGAACTACAATTCCAATCTTGCACCTATGTTCAATATTACAAATATGTTTGTCCTTAATATGAGAATAATCCGCAACATATAAAAGAAACGAATACAACAACATTAGATGTAAACATTTATACGGGAGAATAATCAAATATCAAGTCTTTATTTAATCAAAATATCAAGTCTAATATCATGTTTCCAAAATGCCCAAAAATATGCCTCACTAAAAATGTACAAAAGATAAAAAAAACTACACCACAACTTTCAAGAACAAATAACTTTTTACAAACTAACATAATAACCATCACTCTTGAACATGATCAATTGGTTTCCACTCGTTCAAACGAAGTGTTGTCGGAAAATCCATCATTCAATCACAATCTGTCAATTACACAAAACAAAACATATATAAAACAAGTAAGACATTTTTTTAAAACATTTATAAAGAATGTGTTACTAGAGTGGAAGGAAAATGGAAGGTTGTTAAGTAATATAAAATCATTACCTAATGTAGAATCATGAAATGAAATGCATTTTAAGAACAAAAATTAGCTTTTACCCTACAATTGATTTATCACTTATGAGTTAAGAAAAATATACGTATGTAAATACTTGATTCATAGCTTTCCAGCTCTAGAAGTATCTTGCCCTATTACAAATTCATTACCCATTTGATTCCCTTATGCTAAAAGCCCTAATTTCTTAGATTTTCTGAATCAACACAAAATTATATTATGTGTATAGGCTCCCATAAATATCATAAAGTAATTCAATTAATGTCTAAGACAGAACACACACTAGGAGAATCCAAGAGGAAGCTATAAACAAGAATATATCCAATTCATTATTCCTAAGACCCCTGGTATCAACTAATAGTGTGTTTGCACAAGGCGAAGTATATAAATATCAAGTTGAGCTATAAAGATAAAATGTGAAGCATACCGTGCTTGCTTTCCTTGATTGCCTGTCTTCACTAAACCTACTATAGATAACTATATCAAACTCATCGCAGTGATTGGTGCTTCCATTTACTCTTTCATTCTCATTCCCTGGCACAAAACTCTCTCTTGAAGCAACTGGTTGAGCCTACACCACAATTATTGTACATTAGTATTGCTCAAGAATTTTCAGTAACAAGGGGGTTATTTCCATGCTCCCGTGTCTTTGAAACAGTCTGCTCACTCCTTACTCCTACATTAACAGACAGCTTATACAAATAGTTAAACAATAAATTAATTCCAGAAGACAAGCATAAATCAAACATTGGAAAGGATCATAAGAAGTTAAAAGAAGGGCATCATGGGAAAATTGCAGCATTCAGTCACACCAGTTCTAACCAAATATACAAATTTTTCCCTTAGAACTCAATGAATGAAAGAAACATAACTAGATCTTTTTTGTTTTTACAACCAATACATGTTCAGTCCGTGGCAAGCTACAAGACAAGTTAAAACTTGTATTTCCTGTGACAATATTTGCGGAACTTCTAAACCGTAATATGTGAGGAGTATACTTAACAGGGTTTCTCTTTCTTTATCCTTTAAACCGCCCTTAGTTGCCCCACTTTCGAAGTTCATGGAAGAAGAAAGAATGTACTATGACGTGATTCTAAATAAGTACATTAAAAGTCAAACCATGTAGAGGTAATCACATTACAAGCACCTAATTCCCATACACAATATTTTTTCATTATACATTGATATATAATTTTTTCAAAGCATTCTGAAAAAAATTGATGAAGGGATAAATAGAACATGTCCAAGAAATTACTTTCAGCAATGAGAGGTCTCAAAATTTTGTAATACCATTTAACAAAATGAAACAGAGTATACTGTTTGGATGCCCAAAAAATATGACTAAAACCAAGAGAAAAAAATTCAACGATTTACACAAAGAAAACAAGTGTATCTAAAAAGCTTCACATCGTAGCACTACTACACAGTTTAGAATTTAATCAACTCAAATTATATATACATATACAATATATATATATATACATTTGTGCGTATTGTATATAACAGCCCTTACCCATTGACAAGGATGCCCTCTCTATAAATATATGTATCTATATACATACATGTGTGCGTATCTGTATACTTAGATCTCTAGCATTCTATCTCTACAAGAGTCCTGCCCTAATACGAATTCCTTATGCACAAAGCCCTTATTTCCTAAATTATCTAAATCAACGCCTAAATTTTCAGATCAAATAGCTGATTCGGCTCAACAAAAGTCCTAATTTTATGATTGAATAACTAACTGACACATAAAATCCTAAATTTCTTGAATCAACTCAAAGTTTGCAGAAACTTGTGAAATCTAATTTTGTATAAGAAATTTATTGTTACATCTTTAAATAACAGTGCTATTGATGAAGAATACACATGAAGCCCTAAATTGCAGTAATACTCACATATCTTCTGGCGCAGAATAGGTACTCTTACCGCAAAATAGGTCCTCTGAGTAGCCGATGTCGACGATCATCTGTTCTACAACCAAGCAGATCGATGTTGCTGCGTTGGGCTAAGGTCGGTTGTAAGTGACCTAGGGTATAGGAGATAGATGAGTACACGATTGTCAAAGTGTTTTTTTTTTTTTTTTTTTTTGGATAACTTCATTTACACACGAGGTTCGTCCTCTGTCTTCACTTAGACCCACACATTTGAATATTTTTATTTACATTCAGGTATGAAATATTTAAAATACTATGAAATTAAGTACCCCGTAAATCAATTTAATCATACTTAACTCCACCAATCACTCCTAAACAATATAGATATATAAATATATATATACACACACATAACCGTGCATTAATTAAGTTCTATTCTTGGTAAGTAGCAATAATAAAAATTGATTTGAAATCTTCATAAAAAAACCCAAGCAATGCAAAGTCTGTACTCCTAGCACAAAACAAAGACAGAATCAACACACCTCAATCAAAATAAAAATAAGTTATTATTTTTATATGCATATATGACGTATACATATACAATATACAAAATCATATGCATAAAATAAAATTAGAAAAGCAAAATTAAAAAAAAAATTGAGACCTAATCTAGCTAGACTCTGTAGATCTGCGTGGTGGGAAAGTGAGAAGGAAGGGAGGTTGTGAGGGAGGCGACTTACCTCATCTCGAAACAAAACCCTAATTTAATCTTTACAAACACATATTTAATTTTTTTGAAAATTAATTTTTCGAATTTGTGAATAACCATCGACAACACCACCCCCAACAGGGGCGAAGCCATGCCTTGCACAGCAGGGGCCATGGCCCCTCCCACAATTTTTTAAAAATTACTTGTTTTAGCCTATAAAAATATATATTTTACATATAAGTTCATAAAATTTACCTATTGCCCCTCCTAAAAATTTTCAAAAATTCTTAGACTATCCCACAAAAAATGGTATTTTATATATAAACTCATAAAAAAATCATATGGCCCCTCCTTACAATAATCCATGGCTTCGCCCCTAACCCCCAACCCCGGCACCCCCTCACCCAACCCACAATCGCCCACTCATCTCCACACACAGATATATAAATATATATATATACACACACACTTCATGTGCGACAACGGCGGTTGCTTCCCCGGAATGAAGGTTTCCGTTCTCGTTCACGCTCTTCCGCCGCCACCGTCAACGCCACCTCAACTTCCACCGCTGCTCATCCGGCCAAGGTTTTGCACGGTAGATCGGCGTCTGTGGTTGCTAGGGTTCTGATTGTTGTGTTCACACCCATCTGAATCGAATCGGATCTTCATTTTTCATCTTGATCGGTGGTTGCTAGTGTTGATTATCTAATCTTTTTTATGAGGCCAAAATGTATATTTTTTATTTTTAAGAAGTAATTATGTAAACAATTATGATTATCTAAATTAGTTTCCATTGAGGGTAGTTTAGGTATTAAAAATAATTTTCAGGATGATGTCATGCTTTAGGGGGTGTAAATGATGTGAATTTGAAAAAATAAGGGGTATAAATGAAAATACTCAAACGTGAAGGGGTCTAAATGAAGAGAGGACAAACCCGAGGGGGTATAAATGAATTTAACCCCCTTTTTTTTAACCTGGCACACGACTAGTGTGAAGTTATAGCGCGAGTTTTTTTTTTCACTCCTTACAATTGGCGTCTTGTGTGAGTAATTAAAATTTTAAATACATTTTAAACGACGTAACAAATTAGTCATGAAAACCAATAAATGCACGTCTAGAAAGTAAATTTGAATATATAATTAATGGTAAGTCGTAAATACTATCATTTAACAACATGCATTTAAAACAAGTCGTAAAAACTTACTTAAGACACAGGCATGTCATAAAAAATTATTTTTCTTGGTCATATGTGGTTGTGGTCCCTATGTGTCTAAAGTGGTCATATTTTATTGAATGTGAATGCATTTGTTTTTAGGAAATGGGAAAGTAATATAAGATGGAATTCCACTATGGTGGGTATTTTGACATAGACCATAACTACATGTACGGAAAGGTTGAGGTATATGAACATGTAGACATTACTAGGTTAACATACTATGCCTTTTTACCATTAATGGTAAAATTGCAACTGGACATGAATAGTACCATTTACTATAAAAATCCATTTGATAGAGTTGGGAGACCATTACCCTTGAAATGTGACCTTGACATTTCAAAGCTTGCTGAACTGTACAAATCATTCTCAATGTTTAAAGTTTATGTGGTTGCATCTCAAGTGGGTGATGAAGTTGAAGTTGATGAACCTGGAGTGGGGGGAAGTGCTCAAATGTGTGGTGAGGTTTCTGGGGATAGTAATGAAGTTGAAGTGGAGCATGAACATCTATAATAGTTGGATGATGTTTATGTTTATGTTTATGCACCCAGTGATGAACTTAGAAGTTTACATGGGTCAGATTCTGAAGGGGAAGTAACAAGTGCTAGAAATGATGAGTATTCAATATTGATGGTGCATCAACAACTGGTCAAACAACAATGAGTGAAGTCAGTGAGGTAAAAAGAAGTTAAAAATTTGGCAGTGGTGAATTTATTTAAACAAGTATGATTTGATTTGCATGCCTTCAATTTTAGATAAGAAACACACATCAAGATACAAGAGGAAGTCATGGAGATCAAGTGAATGTCACACAAGAATCAGTAAACAGGTATTGCCCACTTTTCATGCTTCTTTTCACATGTATGATTGGTGGTATATTTATTGCTTACATTTTTTTTCATTGTATGTCATATGCTTTTAATCTTAGCAACTTAAGGAGGAATGAAAGAGAGCAGTGACATGTGGAGCTGTAGAAGCAATTTGAAGTTACATTTTGTGAAGTTATTTGGACAGTGACATTTTGTGAATGAATGAATGAAAGTACAGGGACATTTTGTGAAGTTATTTGAATATGTAATGTATGACACAATTGGGTAGATGAACATATAATGTAATGTACTCTTGAACATGTGGGAGATATTTTTGTACCCTACTATATTTGAACATGTTAAGTATGGGCATGTCAACTTGAACCTTGTTTTTATCTATCTATATGAAGGAATTGGATGCATGTGTTTTTTGAATGTGAGTGTTCATTTGAAAGTAAGTGTTGCTATTGGATAGATATTGAAGTTTAGAATATGAGTGTTTATATTGCATAGATACTGCAGTTTGAAGGCATTGAATTTACATCTAAAACTTTCATCTACAGCTTTCTGAACATACTTGAATTTGCTTTTAGAATTTAGAAAAAAATATAACATGCGGCTGTCACTGAAACTGATCCACAAACAAAGACATTGCATCCAAATACTACTTCCAAATTGAAACTGATCCACAAACTTTCATACACAAACAACTCAAATTAGTAAAATTACATTGCATTTAACAAACTGAAATTATAAACAAACAAACTTGTTTCAACCTAAAATTGTAACTACAAACAAACAACACAAAACCCTAACAAAAATAAAAATAAAAAAAAACAAAAATAAAACAAAGACCAAATACTAATTCCAGCATTCTAATTTCTAAGGATTTGAACATCCCTTTCCAACTCTGCAACTTTCTGAACAAGTTCAATGTCTTCACTTCTCCCTTTAGAACCTCTCAACTCATTCACTTCAGCCAATTGTAACAAAACTTCGATAATACTCAAAAAGTGGCTCATCCTCCCACTTCCAGAATTTGCACCTCATTCTTGACTGAAAATTTGCACATCCATATAATCTTCTATCAGGATTCAGATCTATTAATAAAGTGGTTAGAGGAGTTGGGGTATCACATTTTCATTTTATTATTCCATTTGGGCAAGGTTTTCTGATCCGATTAACTGAACTAGAAGAAGCATACATATTTGTTTGCTAAAGAGAAAAAAAATTAGGGTTTTCAAATGATATATATATATATATAGGCATATTTGAGTTAAAGAGGGAGAAGGGCCAAGAGATAGGGATAGAGAGATCTGATGATAGAGCAATGTTAGAGAGAGAGAGAGATTAGATGAGCAAGGAAGCGAAATGGGGTGATTTGAGAGAAGAGAAGATGATTGCATACACATATATATCTATATTTGGAAAAAGGGTAGTTTAGTAACTAGGTAAGGGTCTTTTCGAAATTTAGAAAAAATATAACATGTGGTTGTCACGTGCCAAGATTCCGTATAAAAATGTCATCGTAACAGTGTTACAGGGGGTCAACGTGCACATTTTTTCCAAACTAGTGGGGGTTATCTGCATAAAATGAAGTGGATGGGGGTTTTCTGCACAGTTTTGAAACTATAGGGGGATTTTGCGCCATTTACTCATATATATACTACATTTGGATGAAATCTAATCGGGTTCAAATATTTCTTGTTGATTCTTGACAAAAAGGAACAAGTTGAGTAGAAGGTCCATATCTTAATTACTTTTTTTTTTAAATGAATATGTTTTTATGTTATTTTGTACTATACAATTCTTTTTTTTGTGGGATCATTTTCCCACGAGAAGTAATGAGAAGACTTATATAATTATAATGGATTGTTGCCTATGCCTAAATCGCGAATAAATGAAAATTTTATTGATAATACCTTTTCAATTGTAGTCAATATCTTATTATGAATAATTCCGACAACTTCAGGAGAAAAAGAGGCATTTACTTATTATAGAGATGGTGCGATTTGATTCTTTTTTTTAGTTGCTGCTCTCAGTCTTACGAGAAAGACACATGATTTGGGATAAAAAGAAAATGATTAAAAAAAATCTACGCTTGTTCAAGGCGAAGTTTTGAAATAGAACAATTCCCTATGTCGTGTATCCTCAATTAATGCAGTCTCAGATGTTATGCTTCAATTGTCGATTCTAGTATTGAGCGCAAGGTTACATAGAGGTTCTATTACAAGTCAATCCTCATCCACTAGTACCAATAGGTGGCATAAAAGAAAAAGCACTACACCCAGGAATCAACAACACCAAAACTTTGTAATAAATATTGGGCTCGGGACTAACAAGAATGGTTGGGACAACAAACATCCATCTCGTTCGTACTTTGGATACCCGTATAACCATCGAAGACTGTTGAAGTAACTAATTCCTGGAAATTAGGCAGCGTTGAGAATAAAGAAATTGTTGGAGTTATCATTTAGCCCTAGTACCAACACCCGTGGTGCTAAGAAAAGATCTCTTGCAAGAAGGTTGGCTAGAGAAATATGGTGTGTATATATATATATAGAATGTTTTAAATTTATTCAAATTTGCTTTTTGTAATGCTTTCTTGGACACCTTGGTCCTTTTTTGTTATGTAATGTGGTTTCCAAGTTTCAGTTGTATTTTTAATCCATCTACACTTTGTTTGGATTTTAGGAGTTTTGATCCTCGAATCTCAGCTATATGGTCTGTTTGTAATTGTATGCATCCAAAATTATATAAGGCTATTATCAGAAAAACCCTCTATGATTTTAAAAATGTTCAAAAAATCTCCTGTGGTTTCATAAACCCCCCTATAATTTTTAAATTGTTCAAAAAAATCCTTGTGGTTCCAAAAACCCCTTATAGTTTCAAATTTAATCAAATACCCCCCTTTGCCCTCTATAAGATTACGAAAATATCATTTCATTTATTACTAACCCACTTTCTCTCATTCATTTACTCCAAAACTCTAATTCTCCCTATTTATCACAAACCCACTTTCAATTTAAATCACAATTTTAATCCAATTCAACTCTAATTCATTTCATTTATCACAAACTCACTTTCAATTTAAATTCTAATGTCAACCCAATTTCAATTAATAATTATATATAAAATTATATCACAAACCCACGTAAATGAGTGCATATATAATTATATATACGTACATAAATATATATATATATATACAATGATATATACATAAATTTTTATATATATATATAACTATAAATTGAAATTGGCTTGAAATTGAGTTTGTGATAAATGGAATGAATTAAAGTTTTGGAGTAAATGGATGAGAGAAAGTGAGTTTGTGATAAATGAAAGGAATTAGAGTTTAATTGGATTGAAATTGAGATTTAAATTGAAAGTGGGTTTATGATAAATGGAAGAAATTATATTGAATTGAGTTAAAATTGGAATTTATATTAAAAGTGGGTTTGTGATAAATGAAAAAAATTAGAGTTTTGGAGTAAATAGGTGAGAGAATGTGGGTTTGTGATAAATGGAAGGAATTAGAATTTAATTGTAATAAATGGAAGAGTATTTTTGTAATCTTATAGAGGGCAGATGGGATATTTAATTAAATTTGAAACTATATGGGATTTTTTGGAACCACAGGGATTTTTTTGAACAATTTAAAAATTATAGGGTTTTTTTTTAAACCACATAGAGTTTTTTGAACATTTTTGAAATCATATGAGGGTTTTCTGATAATAGTCCAATTATATAATATGATGGGCGTAATTTTCAATTATCAATCACTGAAATGATTTAGAGGGATCAAAGTGTAATTATCTATACAAAAAGAGGGAAAATATAATTTGTCCAAACAATAGGAGGAGGTGAATTTACCTTCTAAGAATGTTCTTATACAATTTTAAAAAAGGAAAAAATTATACTTTCATCTTTTTTTGTTTGGATATATTTTAAGTTTTTCTCTTTTATTTGGATAATTACAATTTGACCCCTCCAATTTAATTTTGGATAACACTTTCCCCCCTCTACCTGACTTCAGGTGTAGTTAACACCAGTCAAAGAAAAATTTTGAGAGAAAATGACTATAATACCCTCAGTTACTGAAAAATCCCTATTGCCTCTAACTTTAGTGAACGAAATGGCCCTTGTATATATATATAAGAATGTAGTTATATGGGTTTGCTCCATTAACAAGCTTGCTTCTGCAACTTTGATCCATTTTTTTTTTCTGGTGAAGCTCATCAACAAGGATTATATGAATGTAGTATTTTTATTTTTTTCACATAATAAAAAAGCTGATAATTTTTCATGAAAAAAAAATTACCAAAAAAATATATATTTCACAATCAAATTTACCAAAAAGAAAATTAATCAAATTCTACATTAATCAAATTTGCCAAAAAAAAAAATATATAACAAATTTCTAATTTATTATAATCAAATTTACTTAAAAAGGGATTATCATAATCAAAAAAAAAAAAAAAACTGAAATTGAGAGGAAATCAATTTGAAAAGGTCTGGCATTAATAATTCATTTTGCATCCTTTCACGCACAAAAAAAAAAAAAATCAATCTGAAATGGACGACTAGAATTGAGACCTTTCCAGATTATCATAATCAAATTTATCAAAAAAATGGACAGATCTATATCTAAATATATGTATATATAAACATGTATATACAGATCTATATATATATGTGTGTAAATTTATATATTGTGATTAATGAGACTAAATCAAAATCGCAATCTCATCATCTTCGCTCCACAACCTATTCACAGACTTCTTCTCTTCGATAACCCCATCCTCTTCATCGCCATTGCCGACCTTCTTCTTCTTCAAAGCGCGTGAATCCTTCCCGTTCCGATCGGCCTCCGCTGGGTGTTTTGCTGATTGGATTGATTCCTTCTTGGGTTTGGTTACGGTGGTTGTGTATACATATCTATATATATATATATCGTGATTAATGAGACTACAATTAGGATTTACTTTAGACAAAAGGATTTGATAGGTTAGGTTAGGTTAATTTTACTATAGTTAGGTTAGAAGGGCAAATAGGTAAAATTATATTTAAAATATTTTTGAATAATGTTATAATATAATATGATGGACATTTAGGTAATTTCAACTTATCAGTTGCCGGAGATGACTTAGAGGGGGTCAATCTGTAATTATTCAAACAAAAGGGGAAACTTGAAATATGTCCAAACAAGAGGGGGTGAAAATGTAAAAAAAAAATAATAACCTAGATATTTTTATACACTAAGTGCTTATTTGGTAGACGGTGTGGTGTTGGTTTTTGGTTTTGGTTTGGTTGGAGTTGGTGTGGTTTTATTTTGATTCCAAACCATGTTTGGTGCAGATGGTTTTGGTGTGAGAGAAAATAAAACTAAAAAACCAAACCATGTTTGGTAAAGTTAGTATGAGCTGAAATTCTGAAACCAATCATATTTGGTAACTTGGAATAGTTTGACATTTTATTTATTTAAAATAACATTTTGTAAATATATATGTTTTAAAAAATAAAATATATAAATATTTAATTTTTCGAAATATTTAATTTTTCATAAATATTTAATTTTTTCGAAATATTTATAGATAAAATATTTTATATAAGATATTTCAAAAAAATAAAATATTTTGAAAAAATAAAAGATTTCGGTAAAAATTCATATAATTTGTATATTTTTTAAAAAATAATAAATATATTTTTATTATTTTTTATTTTTTTTAGAAATATTTGTTTTCCCGAAATATTTTATTTTTTATGAAATATATTTTTTCGTTTGATTTTTTTGAAATATTTTATTTTTTCATAAATATTTTTATTTTTTGAATTTATATATATATATAATATTATAAATGAATAGTGTCAAACCATTTGATCCAACTCCAACCAAGCCATCTCTTGAGATGGTGTGAAAATTGATGGATTTTGGTCCAATGGAGTGACATTATTCAAACACTTTTTATCCAACACCATGTTTGCCAAACATGGAGTGGAGCAAAATTTTCAAACCAAACCCAAAAACAAGGCACCACTCCCTCTACCAAACAAGCACTAGTGCTTGGTAGACGGTGTGGAGTTGGTTTTTGGTTTTGGTTTGGTTGGAGTTGGGTTGGAGTTGGTGTGATTTTATTTTGGTTTCAAACCATGTTTGGTGCAGATGGTTTTGGTGTGAGAAAAAGTGATGCTAAAAAACCAAACCATGTTTGGTAGAGTTGGTATGGGTTGAAATTCTGAATATTAATATATTAATAAATATTAATATTAATATATTAAAATATATTAATATATGAGTTTCACATTTTATTTATTAATAAATATTAATATATATTAATTTTATTTATTAATAAATATTAATATATATTAATTTTATTTATTAATAAATATTAATATATATTAATATTAATATATGGGTTTCACATTTTATTTATTAATATATATTAAAATATATTAATATATGGGTTTCACATTTTATTTATTAATAAATATTAATATTAATATTAATATATTAAAATATATTAATATTAATATTTTTTAATATATTAATATATTTAATTTTTCGAAATATTTAATTTTTCATAAATATTTAATTTTTCAGAATATTTAATTTTTCGAAATTTATTAATATCAAAAATGAATTTGCTACAGTATTGGTACCAAAACCAAAACCATGAACCATAAAAAATGATGGTTCCAAATTTTGGCTCATTCCTTCACAAAGTTGCACCATGGAATTGCTACAGTGTCTACTCCAAATTTTCACACCATTTGCCAAACATGAAGTGGAGCAAAATTTTCAAACCAAACCCAAAATTTTGGCTCCACTCCATGTTGCCAAACATGCACTTAGTGCATGTTTGTTTAAGTATTTGTTTGGTACATGGAGTTGGTGTGAAAATTTTGGTTTTGGGTTATAAAATATGACTCAACCCATGTTTGGCTAATATGGTTTCGGCAATAATGATAAACCATGGTGTAGCAAATACTTCATTTTTCATACCATCTCAATAGATGATTTGTGTGGTTTGGTTTTGTGTGATAGAAACCAAAACCATTCTTTAATCCAAACTAATTTAATTTGGTGTACCATTGTTTAACCCAAATCAATCTATTTTTTAATTTATATATATATAAATTCAAAAAATGAAAATATTTTGAAAAAATAAAATATTTATGAAAAAATAAAATATTTCGGAAAAAATATATTTTTGGGGAAAATAAAATATTTCAGAAAAAATAATTTATTCGGGAAAACAAATATTTCTGGAAAAATAAAATATTTATTATTTTTTGAAAAATATACAATATATATATGTTTTTACTGGAATCTTTTATTTTTTGGAAATATTTTATACAAAATCTTTTATCTATGCTTCTACACTAGCAAGTTGAAATTCCATTGAGTGTTGTATTATGTCTCATTTAAATTATAAAACAATATTGAAATTTAAAATGGAATAAGATTATAAAATTTTAAACTACATATACGAAGCAATTGAATATTTCTTGCAATATGGTGAAATATTAATATTTTTTGTACAACAAATTCATCCTTATATGTATTTTTATTTATATATTTTATTTTTTAAAATATATATTTACAAAATATTATTATAAATAAATAAAGGGTTAACTTCATTTACACCCCCTGAGGTTTGTCCTATCATCACTTACACCCCCTCAGGTTTGCATATCTTCATTTACACCCCCTCATGGTGTGAAATGTCTAAAATACCCTTATACCAAACACCCCTTAAATCAATTTAACCCCTAAACCAAACACCCCCTTAAATCAATTTATCCCTCCAACCAAACACCCCAACCCTAACCACCACCACCGCCACCACCACCACCATCCGGCGCCACTACCACCATCACATCATCTACCAACACCACCACGAGCAACCCTTAAATTAATTTATAACCACCGCCATTTTCGAAAATAGGGGGGGGGGGGGGGGGGCGACGCCGGCAGTGAGAGGGGGGCGGCGCCGGTAGTGGGTAGGGGTGGCAAAAAAACCCGCCCCGCCCCGAACCCGCACTGTTTATCCACCCCGCCCCGCCCTGTTTAGCTAACCGGGGCGGGTATGGGGCGAAAAAAAATTCCCCGATTATAATCGGGGCGGGTATGGGGCACCACCGCCCCGCCCCGAACCCGCCCCGATTAGCTATATATATATATTTCTATATATATATATATTTATCTATATATATGAATAAACATATATTGACGAGTTGTTTATTAAACTTTTGAAATTTTTGATTTTGATTTCATATAGATTTATTGTTTGATTTTGATCTCTTATAGTTAGGTTTGATTTTGGGATTTTATTGTTATTTGGGGGAAAAATAATACGTAAACCAACACACATGTGTTGCAATGGTATAATCTTACTCCCAAATTGGGAATGTGAGGAGTTCGAGCCACTTAGGAGACATTGTGGGTGTGGTGTGTGAATTTCTTACCATTCAAAAAAAAATTTTAAAAAAAAAAAAAAAAAAAAAGTAATCGGGGCGGGGCGGGGCGGGGGCGGGGGCGAGGGCGGGGCGGGGAGTTGGCGGGGCGGGTCGGGGAAAAAAAAATTAAACGAGGACGGGGCGGGGAAAAATAATCGGGTACGGGGACGGGGCGGGTGATACCCGCCCCATTGCCATCCCTACCAGTGGGAGATGGGTGTAGATATATATATATATATGTGTGTGTGTGTATATGTATATATATACATATATATATAGGAGGGGGTGGGGGGGCTGCGCCGGCAGTGGGAGAGGGGTGGTGATATATATATATGTGTGTGTGTGTGTATATGTATATATGCGTGCTATGTGCGGAGAGTGTGTGTGTGTGTGTGTGTGAGAGAGAGAGAGAGAGAGAGAGAGAGAGAGATTAATTTATTTATTTGTAAATATTTGTTTGTTTGTGAATATTTGGGGTTGGTGTTTGGGGTTTTGGATTTTATATGTTTTTTTTTTTAATTTTATAATTATTTTCGAATTTAATAATTTTTTTCAAAATTTAATATATATTTTTGAATTTTATATGTTTTATTTTTAATTTTATATATTTGTTTGAATTTTTTTTATGTTTTTTGCGATTTTTATATTTATTTTCAAATTTTAATATGTTTTTTTGAAAAAAAAAAAATTTCGAAATTTATATATTTTTTTAATTTTATATTTATTTTCGAATTTATAATATTTTTCAAATTTTAATATATATTTTTTCGAATTTTATATATATTTTCAAATTTTAATACAAATTAAATTATTAAATGATGGGAGGGGGTCTAATTGATAAAAACACTATCCTTGTTTCCAAACAGAATAATGATAAGACATTGAGGGTAGTTTAGGGATTTTAAAAAAAATTCAGGCCGATGTCGTTCAGGGGTCTAAGTGATGAGAATATTGAAAAGTAGGGGATGTAAATAAAGATATGCAAACCTGAGAGGGTCAAAGTGAAGATAAGACAAATCACAGGGGGTGTAAATGAAGTTAACCCATAAATAAAATATTAAATCATTCCAAGTTACTAAATATGATTTGATTTCAGAATTTCAACTCATACCAACTCTACCAAACATAATTTGATTTTTAAGCTTTACCTTTTTTCACACTAAAATCATCTGCACCAAACATAATTTTAGTTGAGAATAAAATCATACCAAACTCATCCAACCAAAACCAAAGTTCACTAGTTGCGCATAATCGGATATCCCGTGCACAACTTGTGCTTTGAGTGAAGGGCGGGAAACAAATTGGTCATTAACGGCCTTCTCAAAATCTCCGCTCGTTTATATGTCTCTCCTCGCTCAAGAGCCTCTGCAAATACCTCAAAACCCTCTTTCCAAACCCTAACTACAAAGTTGGACAGAACTCTTTCGCCCATGGAGCTCTTTCACTCGAGTTTGAAGCTCTCTCTTTGGACCCATGTAAGATGTCATCTACTGTGAATTTCTCTGATCTTGAAACTTTTTTTTATATGATGCTGATACCATTGTTTGGGAGATCTTTGTGGTATCCAGGACCTGTTGAAATCAAATCACCCCTCTCCATTATTTTTTTGAAATCTTTCTAATTTGAATCCTTTACTTATATTATTATATATATATATGTTTATATTGAATTTTCCTCCATGGTTATCATGTTTTGGTTTGTTTTTTAATTAGATATGGTAACTCTTATCCTTTCTTCTGTATTTTATCCATCTGGTACTGAATTTTTATTTGATCAATTTGGGTGTTGGTTGGGTATTCGGCCTATTGTTAGCCTAGATGATTGAAATATTGCATTTTGAAGTTCATGGTATCGCCTAGATGATAGAAATATTGCATTTTGAAGTTCATGGTATCGACCGAATTTAAATTTGGATGGATTTGGGAATTGTGGTAATTTATTGACAATCTCTGCACAACTTTACTCATAATATTTGAAGCATTAGCTTAACAATGTTACCAAATTGGCAAACTTTCATTCATTATCACACCTCCAAATAGAAGTGTTTATTATGATCACCCAAAGCAAAATAAACATAGAAATACAATCATTGTTATATGTAACTATTCTTTCATAAGGAAGATGGTTTATTGGTCTGCATTGGGGATGACTTTAGAGGCTCTCTTAGGGTTGTCCGATGACAATTTGATAGGATAGGAAGCCTCCATAGCTATACCACACAGTCCCTCTTCTGCATCGACGCCGCGTTGCACTCTAATGTAACATTTTCCTCCCCATTCCGGTCCCCACGAGTTCCTCACTTTCCAATATTTCGTCCCATCAACGGTAGTTCCATAGCCAACAATCGCCACCCCGTGGTTTAGCTCCGTCCCACACTCCCAGGAAAACACTCCCTGCAAGCAAGTACAAGTACATAAAGATTGATCTGATGTTGATATATATCTTTTATGTCATTAGGGGCGGAGCCAGATTTTTTTTTTCCAGGGGGACCGTAACTAGTTCTTATCAATTTATCTATAAAACTATATATTTTTGTATGTTACTAATGAATTTTTTTAAAACTTTGAAGGAGCATATGCAATTTTTAGTGAACTTATCTATAAAATATAAATTTTTATGAATTATTAATAAAATTTTGGAATCCAATAAGTTGATTCTACTTAACACATGTAAGATTAGAATTGTAGTACTATGCTATTGATCTTTTGTATATATTATTATTCTATATATCTTTGCTACATTACTAATAGTATTAAAAACTAACATATGAGTAGAATTGGAAATCAGAGCCCCCTGCATCTAATGCAACAGATACAGGTTGGTTAGCCACATCTGAGTAAATTATTCTATATGTTTATTTTGCTTTGGGTGACCATAACAAACACTTCTGTTTTGGTTTGTTTTATTATCTTAGTAATATGCAAACTCACCCCTTATAGAGAAAATTTCCTAGCTTCATAAATTGTGGTGTAAGAACCAGGAATGCATAAGCTTGTTACCCAATGAAGTTGGTTTATGCTTATGCATTCCATTCACCTAAGGAAGCATTCACATTCTCTTTCTATAGCGTGAATATTGAGTTACTACTACATCGGCAACCACTTAATGCAGAAATCACTGCTTGTCAGTGATGCTGTCATATATTCATATTGCTGCTTCTTTCTGTTTGGCTATCTTATATACATATTGCAGCTTCATTTCTTTTTTGGTAAGCCAATATATTACTGCTTTTGGCCTATGTACATCTTTGTTCCGGTTGATGCTTTGGTATTAAAAGTCACCCAATTGCTCCTCCTTATTTTTTATGGTGATTGAGATCATTGCTAAATTCTTCAGTTATGTTTAAAGGTCTTCTAAATTATAGCCAAAGTTCATTTATTTATTTTAGTTTATTGGACCGCATTGACGTTTCTGTGAACAAAATGAAGTTGCCTCTTCTTATATTCTCGACTTAGCATTTTTGTTTTACTTTTATAGGTTTTCAGTTTTATATTTAGGAGCTCATTCTGTCATAAAATCTCAAGAAGATTTGTTACAAATTATTTTAAATCTAGTCGTGTAAGAAGATGAACATCGAAATGGTTCTATGGAGATAATGTTCAATCTAATTATTGGTTTACAAATATGTTTGGTTCCGAATTGCAAATTGGATTGCAAGATGTTGAGCATGAAATGAATTGTGGAAAACCATTAATTGCAGAAATTGTGGTTAATAATTACCCTTGAAAGTCACTAATTTGATATTATCAGTTTGTTTTAGATGGAGACCTTTCTGCAACTGACAGTTCCCTTTGGAGACAATATGAACACACCCCAAAAGGAATTATTCTGCTGTTCATGTGAAAACTGGAGCCTTGTCAGGTTATCTTCAAGGAAGAACCTTCCTTTGAGAACGATGTAAAGACTCTGAACTGTATTTAAGATAAATAAAACGCAACTTAGCTAAAGAAACCAGAGAGAGAGAGAGAGGTATTACATAGTCACAGCCATTTGTTCTCCAGAGAACATGTGGGTGTGTGTTATTTGTCCGGAAAAAGATCAAGAAAAAGAAGAAGAAGAAGAAACAAAGCAATATTCTGGTGCTTATTAATGGATGATTGGCACGAGCTTAAGATCGGACTTCTTGCGGATAGTTTGTCCAGCTGTTTCTTCCACACCAATATCTTCCGCTTTCATCCCATCTGGAAGTTTCCAATCAAAACAATACAGGAGATTCGCTAGAGCAAGCTCCATCACTAGGGATGCCATATATATGCCAGGACAGATACGTCGACCAGCACCAAAGGGTAAGAGCTCAAAATGTTGTCCTTTAAAATCAATAGAGCTATCATTAAACCTCTCTGGGAAGAATTCCTCTGGATCCTTCCAGACATTGGGATCCCGACCTATTGCCCAGACGTTAACATGGACTCGTGTTTTGGGGTAAATGTCGTAACCATGGAGCTTAAAGTAGGATATGGTTTCTCTTGGAATAAGAAGTACACCAGGAGGGTGCAATCTCAGTGTTTCTTTCACCACCATCTTCAGGAAGTGAAGTTGATCAAGGTCACTTTCGGATACTTTTCCTTTCTTTCCCACACATTTTCTGACTTCATCTTGTGCTTTTTGCATAGCTCTTGGTTTCCTAGCAAGTTCTGTCATCGCCCACTCTATGGTAATTGCACTGGTGTCTACTCCAGCAAGGAATACATTCTGAAATAAAAAAGAACATGCAATTATAGACTCAGTTCTTATTATGCTGCCACTATATATCAGGAGTTGATTGTTATGACAGTCAGCTTAAGGTCAATCTCGTGCACTACCATGAGATTGCCTTCCATGCTTTGTTGCAGCTACATTTATGCAATGCTGTGGACTTAATGGTGAAGTATGAATAAATTTGAAAATAAAATGGGATAGGGAAAATTTTCATAAATGTATGTGATGGTATATGGGGTACACAACTTGATTAAACGGCTTTATCATCACATGCATTTTCCATCATTAGGCCGCTCTTAAAGCAAAGTCTCCTCTTAGTTGTACTGAGTAGGTAAGTTGGAGGGTTTGTCTCAATCCAACAGCTGGATTTAAACAATCAGTGGTGGTGAATACCACCATTAAGTGGAACCCCGTAATGACCTGGTAGCAATCACCAACATAATTGGTGCACCAGACCTCTAGAGCAGAGGAGAGAATTTTAATTCCACTCTCACAGTGCCTGTATACCTTGATAGCTATATCAGAATCCACCTCTTGCAGGAAAAATATCGGAAGTTGCGGAGGCCATATGATTGAGATGAGGAAAACAACCATAATGCTTGAAAAATTAAATGAAACAAGTAAAAAATAGAGTTAAGCCACATACCATGAGGATTGATTTGATGTGATCTCTAGTAAATTTGATTGTACCAAATTCAGTTTCATTTCTCTCAATTTTCAGCAGAACATCAATGATATCTTCTTGATCCGGTTTCATTCTCCCAGGGTTGAGGTGTTCATCAATCATCTTTTGGTAGAAATCATCAAACTCGCGGAAAGTCCTCTCAAGTGTCCCACGGAGACCAGTGAACCTATCAATGATCCATCCTACAGATGGAAAGAAATCAGACGCAGAGGAGCAAGCTAATAGACCCATAGCTTCAATAATCAGTGCTTGAAATCTTTCACCGTCGAATCCACTCCCTCTAAAACTCCTCCCAAAAGCAGTCCTACAAGTTATATTTGCAGTGAGGAAATACATCTTCTCACTAAAAATAACAGGACTGCCAGAAGCAGACAATTGAGCAATCGAACTGATCAGCAAAGAAACCTCTTCTTCACGAATGAACTGGAATGACTGAAGCCTCTTCGCGCTGAAGAGTTCAACAACACAAATCTTCCTCATGTCCCGCCAGTAATCACTATACGGTGAAAAGGCTATGTCCAAAAAGTTGTATGAGAGTTTACCAGGGCCCGCTAATGATGGTCTACTGCAACAATCAACATCATGAATTTTGAGGACCTCCTTTGCAGCCTCCACGGATGAGACTACAAGAGTGGGTACACTACCAAGTTTCAGAAGCATGACCGGGCCATATTTCTTGGAGAGGTGCCATAGGGATTGGTGAGCCAAGGTGCCAATCTGGTGCAAGTTACCGATAATGGGAAGCTTAGGTGGGCCAGGAGGAAGCTGCTTGTTTTGTCTCTTCACTATCTTATTTTTCATGAAGAGCATTAGAGGAAGGAGCAAGAGAAGAGGAAGCCAAATAGGTATGGTGTAGAGAGCCATTGAAGTTTAATCTTGTATGTAATGCATTGTGATGTTCATCTATCTTTATATAGACAAACCATCCTTGTCCATTATTGGCTTTTTTTAATTCTATTAATTAATCTTTCGAGTATAATACATATACAGATATATTTGTTGGACCTTGATTCAATTTAGACAAATATGATGAACAATTTGTTTAAATCAAACTCTGGAGAGTCATCAGCGTGCTTGTGATGGCTCGAGAAAATAAAATCCTGACAAAATCATTTTGAGGCTTGAATCTCTCCATTCCCATTTTTTTATTCTCTAAGTTTGTTTTTTTTTTTTTTTAGTGTAAAATCAACAGGACAAGTTGTCGGAGTCTTTTTGCGCATTCTTTTACCTCTCTTTTCTTCTTTTTACCTTTTTCCGGTTACAATGTTATTTAGACCTATTTTTCTAGTCGTTTTTTTGGCCGTAAAGATTTTATCTCCTAATTATGAATTGGAATATGCAGGTATCATTCCGGTTCTCCGCTGTCCAAGTAGGGGTGGCCTTGTATATAGACCTGTCAATAGATTGGATTTTGACCCGACTCCGATCCTAATTCAATCCGATTAGCCGGATTTGGATGAGAAAAAAAAATCCGATAATCCGAATACGATCCGAATCCGATAATTCGATTCCTTAACAAATTGGATTTGGATTTGCCTAATCCGATCCGATAATAACACGATCCGATTAATTTTATATATACACATATATATTATGTTATTAATATGTAAATATTAAATACTATATTAAATTATGTTTCAAAATTTTTTTTCGCTTTTTCATTTTTATGTTTTTATAGTCATGTATTATAAGTATTGATTGTAAAATATATAATTTAGTGTTTAATATTCTTAAAAAATAACATAAAAAAAAATTAATAATTTTTTGTAATTTTTTTTTACCTTATCGGATTGGATATCCGAAAATAAACAAATTCGGATTTGGATCAATTAAGTGAAAATCCATCGGGTTATCGGGTCGGATATATGCTAATCGGATTCGGATCGGATCATGACAAATTCGATCCGAATCCGACCCGTTTACAGGTCTACTTGTATATGCGAGGAGGGGATGTAGGGCCAAGGAGCTAGACAGGTAGAGTAGCCTTACAATAACTTTATTTAACATTCTATGTTCTTCAAAAGTATCCTTTCATTGAACTTGTTAGTAGAGTTGTGTAACATCTTGGGCCACGTGTGTACTAAGCTCAATGGGCCTCTTCTTTTGTGTAACCTAATTTGTCATTATAAATAAAGGGTCTTTCTACCTTGAGATATATAACGGCTTATTCTAAATAATATGGTATCAGAGTCGAATACCGAAATTTGAGAAACTCTCTCACACAACCCTAACTCTAATCATCATCACCATAACTCTCATCACAAAACCCTAACCCTAATCATCATCGCCATAATTTTGTCGATTAAACCCTAATATATTCGTAATTCCTCCTGCTATTGTGTGTTTAGGGTTTCAATTCCCAACAATTCTGTTTATGTCTTGATGGGTCATTGACTGAAATGTTCTCTTGATATATATAGGGGTGTGTGTCCCCCTCTCTGTTGTGATTCTTGGGGTGTATCCCCTTTTTTGTTGTGATATCCCCCTCTTTGTTATTGTTTGCCAGCTATTTCTTATATAGTTGATTGTGATTATGGCTAAATCTTCGATATCGAGTGGACTTGTTGAGCCCAAACCCACAATCTCATAGATTATTTCATCTACTTCCAAACTTATTGAGCACCATTTGGATGGTACAAATTTTCAGAATTAGCGTAAGCTGGTTTTATTTGCTATTCAGGGTATGGGTAAAAAGGAACATCTTGTCGATGATTCCCTTAATCCTCAAAATGATCCTACAAGCGCTAAAATCTGGTGACCCATTGTGATACGGTCAAAGAGCTATGGGAATATCTCAACGTCTTATACTCGGGCAAGGATAATATGAATCATATTTATAAAATATCTCAGTAATCCTTTCGTCTAGACTCATATCAGTGACTCTTTCGCCTCATTCAAGAAGATTTATGAAGAGTTTAATGTCTTGATGCCCTTTACTACAAATATGCATGAAATGCGTCAGCAGCGGGAGCAGTTTGCTATACTAGCGTTTCTCAGTGGTCTCCGACTGGAATATGGGCTAGCTCGTTCTCAGATCTTAGCGAGTCAGGAGACTTCTCTTACAGAGGCATATTCTCGAGCACTTCATTATATTTGTTTGACTTCTGGACAAGCAATACGCAGACTGAAGATCGTGGTGGAGGCCGTGGGAAAGGTCGTGGTGGTCGTGGTGCTTTTATTGGTTTTATACCTGTTATGTTCGTGATATCAGGCCTCATGTCACCAAACTGGATCCTAAATCTCCGCAATGCATCTTTCTTGGTTATTCTCGTACACAGAAAAGGTATCGGTGTTTTTCACTAGAGTTGGGGTGGTTTTTTGTGTCTATTGATGTAGTTTTCCATGAGTCCTCTCCATTCACCTCATATATGTCGTTCGTTGACCCTCTTTTGTCTCCATCTCTTGATCACTTTATAGTGTATGACTTGATTCGTGTCACTTTTGTCCCGTCCGCTCCTCCTCTCCAGACATATGTTAGTGGACTGCGTCGGGTATTTGGTTCTTCACCCGTAGATGCTCCTAAGCCAACTCCTGCCACATTTTGTCTCCCGTCTTCAGATCCTCCCACACTTGTTTCAAATTCAGACTTGGATCTTCCTATTGCTCTCCGAAAGGGTAAATGTGGTTATTCCAGTTATCTTGTTTCTGCTACTGTCTCTTATGTAGGTGTCTCACAGTCATTGCAGGCCTTTATCTCTGTCCTGGATTCTGTATTTGTTCCTCGAAATCTCTCCGAGGCTATTTATTCTCTTGTTTTGTTGAATGCTATGAAAGAGAAAATGTCTGCACTTGAGTTTAATCAGACTTGGGATTTGGTTCCCTTTCCTTTTGGCAAGAGACCTATTGGGTTCAAGTGGGTCTATGCCATTAAGATGAATCCAGATGGGACTGTTGCTTGTCTCAAGGCTCGTTTAGTCGTCAAAGGTTATGCTCAGACTTATGGTGTAAATTACACAGGTATTTCTTCGTTGAAAATATTTCTCCAAAGTCGGTTCCAAACTAATGATCTAGGCCATCTGCGCTTTTTATTAAGTATTGAGGTGGCTAGATGCAAACGTGGGATATATCTTTGCCATTGAAAATACACTCTGGATCTTCTTCGGGATACAGGAATGATGAATCCTAAACCAAGTGATACTCTAATGACTCCAGGGGTCAAGTTATCTTTGGAGGATGGTGATGAGTTCCCTAAACTAGATCGGTATCGACATCTAGTAGGGAAACTCAATTATCTTGCAGTGACTCGTCCAAATATTGTTTTCTCTGTGAGTGTGGCGAGTCAATTCATGTCTAATCCTCGGACTCCATATTGGGATGTTGTGACACATATTTTGAGATACATTAAAGGAACCCCAAGTCGTGGATTACTCTACAGTAATCACAGTCAAATGCGGGTTGAGGGGTTCTCTGATGCTGATTGGGCAGGATCTCCTTATGATAGGAAATCCACCACTGGATACTGTATATTTGTTGGTGGTAATCTGGTGTCATGGAAAAGTAAAAAGTAGAATGTAATGGCCTGTTCAAGTGCTGAATCAGAGTATCGAGCACTGACACATGTGACTAGTAATGTGACTTATTTGCGTCAATTATTAGATGAACTTTGTTATCCTTTTTCAAAATTTTCTCAGTTGTGGTGTGATAATCAACTGACAATACATATTGCGACCAATCCCGTCTTTCATGAGCGCACTAAACATATTGAGGTGGATTGTCACTTTGTGAGAGAAAAGCTACAATGTGGGAATATCTTATTGAACCATGTGAAAACTGGGGATCAACTCGCTAATGTATTTACTAAATCTCTTCCAGAAACTAGAGTTGAAAATATTTATAACAAGCTGGACATGATTAATATTTTTACTCCAACTTGAGGGGGATTGTTAGTAGAGGTGTGTGACATCTTGGGCCACATGCGTGTACTAAGCCCAATGAGCCTCTTTCCTTATGTAAAATAATTTATCATTATAAATAAATGTTCTCTTTACCTTGAGAGAAATAACGATTTATTCTAAACAACAAAACTCAAACAAAGTGTGAGACCATTATTTAAGCAATTAAGTCTCTCTACATCAGGGATAAAATTTCTCTTAGTCCAACGGTGTTTGGTGCTAAGTAAAAGGTAGAAAATTGAATTGTTTAATTATGAACAAATACCCAGAACCAAATGCTGTTGATTTTTAAATACAACCAAAACAAAGAAAGCAGCCATAGTGCTGATACTAAAAGCAGTGAACCAAAAATGATATCGTTCTATGAATACAACTAAACAAAGTTTGAGCCGGGATTAATAATATTAACGATATTGATGAAAAATATTAATAAAGAAATTTAGAAACAAGTTTTAACAGAAATTTGGATCATAGCTAAATAATTGGCTAAATCATACATGTTTAGAGAATAACCAACATATTTTGGGGGTCAAAAAATATTACCATTATTTTAGAATCTCTGTTAGTGGGATCATTATCATTTTCACTATACTCGTTGAAGACTATCTTAACAGTTAGTGCATGTTTGATAGAGGGAATGGAGCCAAAATTTTGGGTTTGGTTTGAAAAAATGGCACCAAACCATGTTTGGTAAATGGTGTGGAAATTTGGTACCAACACTGTAGCAACTCCATGGTGCCAACTTTGTGAAGGAATTTGGAACCATCATTTTTGATGGTTTTGATTTGGTGCGGCTACTGTAGCAACACTGTAGCAATCCGAAATATATATTATATATATATATATCATTTTTAATATATAATATATTTTAATATTATAATATTAATATATTTTAATATTATGATATTAATAATATTAAAATATTTTAATATTAAAATATCAATATATTAATATATTATAATATTAATATATTAATATATTAAAATATATTAATATTTATTAATAAATAAAATGTGAAACCCATATATTAAAATATTTTAATATATATTAATAAATAAAATGTGAAACCCATATATTAATATATTAATATTAATATATATTAATATTTATTAATATATTAATATTCAGAATTTCAACCCATACCAACTCTACCAAACATGGTTTGGTTTTTCAGCATCACTTTTTCTCACACCAAAACCATCTGCACCAAACATGGTTTGGAACCAAAATAAAACTACACCAACTCCAACCAATCCAAAACCAACACCAAAAACCAACACCACACCGTCTACCAAACAAGCACTTAATAGCTCTGCCATTAGGTCACTAATACCATAAGACCAATTTTAGTCCTTTGAATTCTTGATTGACATCTTTAACCTCATACGATTTATAAGAACGATAAAAATAACTTACTACTGTTACCAAGTTAGGTGAAGATGACATGGATTTGTCACATGAACAACAAATAACATCGATTACTATGCATCCACTCCAATAGAAAAATCATCGATTTATGGAATGAAATGCAAAGGTCTATTTATAGAAAATGAAGATGTATCCCAACTGTCTAGGCATCCACTATAATAGGCATTGAAACTAACAAGGTGTTGGTTGCTCAAACAAAATAAAAACTATATACACAACTCTTTAGAAGAGACATTGCACCGCGCCACGACCACGGCCCGTTTCGGGCGGCGTGCGTGTGTGTGGTTAGTTTAAGACTAGCATGGTTCATGCATGGTCTAGCTCTCCTCCCATGTCTCTAGATATTCAAATCACCCATCCAAAGTAACCATATATAAACACATTTATAGTTTATTTTATTTTCAATATGGGACAAACATTTTTACCCAAGTTCAAATGGGTTTATTTGAGAGATAATTTCTCATTCAATATTTAATAGTTTTGAACATGTAATTATACCAACTCAATCTCCTCACCAAGGAGAACACATTAGTGCTTGGTCCCGTTAAATTCGGAGTTCTGATCCTATAATTAATTAGGCTCAAAATTAGGTCTAATTCCTGTTTTTCTAAAACTATTTCCAACAGTCACTAATACCATAAGACCAATTTTGTTCCTTTTAATTCTTGATTGACATCTTTAACCTCATACAATTTATAAGAACGATAAAAATAACATACTATTGTTACCAAGTTAGGCGGGGATGACATGGATTTGTCACATGAACAACAAGTATAAGTAACTCTTATTATTCCAATATAATATTAATAAAATCGGACAAAACTATGAATGAAAGTGATGACTTTTGGAGTAAAAATCCTGACAAGATGATTTTAAGCAAAATTTTGAGCAAAATTTTGTTAATGTAAAATCATATAGAGTTTCTTCTTCTTTAAGCAAGATTTTGTTAATGTAAAATTATCTGGACAAGTTTATCACAGTCATTTGCACGTGACTAAAAACTTCAAATACTTAAAAATGCATGTATTAGTGAAAACTAATATCATATGACATACATGCATGTAATGCATGTTTATAGAAACTAAGCCAGCCATGTCTGATATGGGCTTTATCAATTCTATTTAAGTTATCTTTCTTCATCACAAACCATCATAATCCATGAAAACGTGTATGATGCACATACAGAGAAGTTTGTTGGAACTTGATTCAATTTAGACAAGCTTTGTGAACAAATTGTTTATTTCGGACTCTCTTCGTGGTTTCGGTATTAGTTTCGGTCAAGGTAATAATATAATGGATTCGGAGAATATTGATTATAAGTGAGTATCGAATGATTATCGATATTGGATAACTGTATCAATACTTTCAAAATATATTACGAAGTGCGATATGTAAATGTATTCCACAATACCGCCAACCACGCCATGGAGAGACATTAGCCTGCTTAGGCATGATGTTGAATTTGTGGAGTCTGCTCAGGCATGATAGTGACAATGACGTTGAATTTGGTTGAAGATAATGATTGGTAAAATATTGTCCCATATAATGTATGATTCTGATTCGATATGATTGAAAGAATCTACTATTAAAATGGTGGGGTTTTTTTTTTCATCTAAAATTTTTTATTGGATGAATGAATGTGATAGCTCTAGGAATTAATTTACTGATAAAATCATTTTCATGCTTGAATCTTTCTATTCCCATTTCTTCTTTTGTAAGCAAGTTTGTTTTTGTTTGTTTTTTAAATGTTATTTAGAACTGCTTCTTTAGTTATGTTTGTACCTGTAAGGATTTTTATCTACTACGTCAGGGGAAAAAAATATCTCCAATACCAAAGAATGTTTGCTGATAAGTGGAGGTAGAAAGGTTTATTGTCCGATTAAAATCATAGCACCCAAAGCCAAATGCTATTGGTCTATGAATACAAACAAAACAAAGTAAATAGCCATTGTGCTGAACTGGTTCGAGACTGCGGTTTCGGTCATGCTCGCTATAACGGTATAATTGACTCGAATATTATTAATTCTACAGTGAGTATCAAATTGTTGACACTTCATTTTGACACCTAGGTGTCAGTGGATCCTAGACATAAAATCAGTGCTGAGATGAACTTATATGATGAGGTGGAAAAGCTAAGGTCAGAGTCTTAACCAAATAATGTGTTAATGAAGAGACCCAAGTTAACACAATTTGTTTGAAAAGAAATGAGAGTAGTGACACATAATGGAGGCAGTAGAGTCTTTGAAGAAGAAAGGATAAACATGCTACAGGATAAAGAGTTTATCAAATTGTTAGTTAATTAAGAGTTTGAAATCAAAGACTATTACAAGACAAGGTATAAAAAGAGTTCTACCCATTCAATATTGTAAGAAAAAGAGTTCAAAAGGAAGTGGAGTCTTGCATCAACCGGCCAAATAAATTAGAAGAGCTATTGATTTAGTTGTATTTAAATTTCAATTGTTTCTTATCTCTAGTTTAAATTTAGATAAGATAATTGTATTTTTAGGAAAGTAGTTATTGTAATATCCTATAAATAAATACCCCAATTTGTTACGGGTCTCACACCAATCAATCAAACATTACAATTACTTCAATTGTCATTTTATTTCTAAACTCTCGTTATTATTTTTCTTGTCAAGTCTTTAATTTCCAAGCCTTGTTATTTACATTTCAGTCAATTAATTCATTTTATAATCATTGCTTTCTTGCAAAATCGTTATTTTAAGTTATTTCAATTCCAAAACTCTTTTCAATTCAAGCATTGTTATTTTATTTCAATTCCAATTTCTTCATTCAAGTCTTTATTTTAAATTCAGCATTGCAATTTCAATTATTCAAGTTATTTCAATACAAGCTCAAAAGGTTTTTCTTTAAATTCAAGTTATTCATCTAAGCCATTATTTTTGTTCACTTTTCATCCAAACATGCCGATTGTTTGCGTGAAATTTGTGGTTTTTAATGTTACATTCCCAACCGGTTTAAGTCCTCTTAATTGAGGCATAGAAAAATACCTAAAGTAGGAGTTTCATGTTCTCCTTCCTACGCATCGCTTGAGAAGTCAAAACCAAGAAGACTATTTTTGCTTTTCGATCAACCTCTGGAGCCGAGGTCAAGGTTCCTGGCACGCCCGCGCAAATCGACATAATCGACTGACCTAGCCGATTTAAGAGGAAACACAAATAAATATCAATGTTGCGTAAAATATCGGTGCCTTTCAAAAACATTATGAATCAGACAACACGTAACGGATGATATAGTGAACCATACTTATAGTTATACATAAAACCAATCGGACAATACTTGTCTCATATCCCATAAGGAGGAACTTTCTCGTACCCCATGACATGGTCCAATAAAATGGGGACACGTGTAATTTTTTTTCTTATTTAAAAAACTTAGAATAGTTACTTGCTTTCTCGTCCAAAACTGTTTTGCTTCTCTCTCTCTCTATATATATATATACACATATGTTTATATATATCAATACATAAACACACAATTACAATCCGCAACCAAAGAACAAATGAAAGAATAGGGTTTCAAAGCTCCAAACACAAATTCAAAATAATTCACAACATCATGAAAGACTAGGGTTTCAAAGTTTCAAACACAAAATCAAAACAATCCACAACATCAGAATACCAATTATTGAAAGACAAGGGTTTTGAAACTCCAATTCTAATCAACCTTTCATTCCTTCAATACGAGTTGTATTTATAAGTTGTATGTATATGATTGTATGTCTGTAAATATATTATATATGTATTGTATGTATTTGGTTGTATGTTTGTGTGTATATATATATGTATATATTGAGTGAGAGAAAATGGGAAGGATTTGGGGTTTTGGAGTTGAGAATTGGGAAGAATGGCGATAGAAAATTGGATGAGAAAGAGACTAGGTTATTTAAAGTTTTAATTTTTTTTGCACAAGATACACATGTCCATATTTTATTGGGTCATGTCATGGGGTAGGAGGAAGTTCCTCCTTATGGGGTAGGAGACAAGTATTATCCAAACCAATTGGCCATATAATATAGTTCAATGAATATAATCAAAATAATGTTAGAGCTTGAATAAAATATATAATAAAATAAAATAATAATAATTTATTATTAATTATATTGATTCAGAAACAAGTGCTATCAAAATGAAGCAATTATATATTCTCTATCCAAAATGATAGTAATAAAATTAGACGAGCAATATGAATCATCCTGATAACTTGAGAAATAAAAATCGTTACAAAATCATCTTGATGCTTTAATTTTCTCACTTAATCGGTTTCTTCTTCTTTAAAAAGGATTTTGTTAATGTAAATTCATTTGGACAAGTTTGTCATATCTTTTTTATTTATTTTTACTTTTTCGTTTTTTTTTTGTTCAACAATGTTATATGCAGCACCGATTTCTTCACTGGAAGTGTGTAAGGGAAAGAGTTTAATCATGCACTAAGTCTCATCCAAAGCATTAAAAAAAGTAAAATTTGAACCGTGCTTAAGTAGTGTTTCGGTGAGATTAAAAAATTATGCACAGCTAATAAAAAATATCTATATGTAGAAATCAAAATAATACAAAAATTTAGAACATATCAAATTAATTAATCTAATAAAATCATATATCTTAAGAAAATAATGGGTCAATTTAGAATGTCGGTTGATGTGTTCATTAACATAATCTATAATAGGAGAAGACAAATAAAGCTTGGTCTCTTTTAGTGCAATAATGCAAGTACAGCTCTCAAAATCATAGAAATTCAATGGATAAGTAATGGGCTTCTGAGTAATGATCAGCCCATAAATTCATCAGAGAATGGTCTCTACCTGCTTTGCTGATTATTTGAAATTCACCATGATGTTGAAATAAAGGAGAAAGGAGAAAAAGGGAACACCAAAAACATGAAGTTTGATAATTGATAATTGGTGGACGTCAGGTCAGGTGTGTGCAAAATATGTGGTTAAAAATGACACTTTAGGTTTTACCATTCTGCAAGCGCACAGATCAATTGTATATAATTTTGCTTGAGTAGGGGAATATCGATCCCATAGAGACGAGGATTGTTCACTTTAATAGTCTAAAAACATTGAATTATAGTTTTTCAAAAATAGTTTGATTTTGTGAATTATCTAATAGTAAGAAAAATAAAACAGAAATCAATAGTAAATAACGGTTGTGATTCAGAGAGAGAAAAAACTAGAGTTTCCTCACTCCACCACTAACCGCATAATATAGTTCAAATTCTATTTCAATTGCATGAGAGCGATCCATTGACTGTGAATCAGGTCGCACCGCGCCAGCAGTTTGACCCCAAAAAGGATTACTTTCAACCGGATCGCGACAACCCATCTCAAGACTAAACTGATAAGTGCATGCCAACTACTAACTGAAAAGTAAATTAAAACATGAAAATAATCTAAAGCATGTCTATATTAGTTTGTCAAGACATGACCTGTGTCAACCAAGGGTTTTGAGTTTTATGACCACTATTGTGTAGAAAATCACAGATTAAGCATCCGAGTTCCAGCCCATAGTAAATAATTGTGATTGTGTAAGATAAATATATTAAAAAAGTCTAAGACAATAATCAATTCAAATATATAAACTTGTATCACGAATAAAAACGGTCTCTCATCTAACATAATCATCATAATATAGTCACAACTTCCCCTTTCTACAATTGAAAAAAAAATCAAAACTACATTACTTGGCTAGAGTTTTACGAGAAAACCCTAGATACCGAATTAGTTGATCATGGCTGAGGGAGTCTGCAGTGTTGGTGTAGAAATGTTCTCCATGGCATTCTTCTCCGGATCTCTAGGTCTTTAATGGTGGTTCTCTTCAATGGAAGAGAACTCTATGAATGAACGTGTATCTCCAAAACAGAACTAAAAATAACCCTAAACGCACATATTTCTAAACCCTAATCCTCTCATATTTATAGACAAGTGAGGGAAACTCTAATAGTTGCCATTTTCTGTAATTTCATAATACATTAATAATCTCATAAAATCATATGTAAATATGTGTATAAGCTTGTACGTATAGGTCTGGAATCACCGATCACTTGAAATATCGAAGTAAGGACAAAACTAGAAAATTCTGAAATAACTCCGAAACAACTTCAGCACGTTAAGGGATCACGTGACCATCATATGGGACCTACGCTCCTGTCTAGAGTGTAGGGTCCAAAACCACAACGTAGCTTAGGAGCGTAGGTTGAGTCCAATTTGCCCATTTTTCTCTCTGGTGACATGGGTATTATGCATTTTTGATGTAAAAACTCGTCTTTTTGTATTTGAGCTAAACTTGTCGCTTATGACTCCCAATGCTTTTCGGTGAAGTAATAATGTCTGAAAATGACATTTTTGCCCTTCCGGTGAGGTAATGATGTCGTGAAATGACCATTTTGCCATTCGGTAGCTATTCTTTGCTCTGACGCACCTTTTGATTCCTTTATTGAGATAGAAACGAACACAAACTCAGTTAATTCACCGAGATTAGCTATGTTTCTTCATTAAGCTCCTGAAACATGCATACACACACAAACGAGATTAAAATACCAAGTAATGGAATGCAAAGACATAACAAACACAAGATAGGGTGAAAAATGACCAATATTGAGCACTTATCACACCCCCAAGCTTACATATTGCTAGTCTCTTAGCAATAAACTCAGAGAAAACTGATTGTGATGATTCTTATTATATCTAACCTTATCTACTTTAACCTAATCCATTGCTTTCGTAAGGGTCGACGATTACACTTAGCACGTGTAACAAGCCTTTTAAACGCCTAGGTTACCCCTAGTGGACGAGTGAAGTCTCGTGAAGGTTTCCAGTGATGATACTTACAAACATCTCAATTCTTTTGTTCTTATGCATTCATGAGTTCACACACACAATTCAAATAAGCTATGATACAATGCACAAGATAATATGAATGCAAATATTCCCACTCACTACCAAACAACAATTATATCAAGCTTCGTGTTATGAATGGTCCCCACTTAAATGAATGCTTTTGCTACTTTCTACTTCAAATCTAGACAACCTTCTGTGACTTTGTGAACATTCAACTACAATATTTCAGTTTCTTTTCTCCTACTTCATTGATCAAATTTTGTCATTTTTCATTAAAAGATACCTTTTCAACTTTCCACTTTTCATCCCTTTTTGTCTTTCAAGTCTTCGGACTTTCCAGCGAGGATTTTTAGTCCCAACCAACTAGGCCCGAGCTTCTTTCATGGGATTTATGTTCATCAGTCTTCTCCCCTTTAAACGCGAATAGTGATATTGGCGATACCAAGGCCCGGTTACTCATATCAAAGAACTGCTTTTTGCATTTTATTTTCTCAATTTTTTTTCAATTTTCTCCATTTTAACCAAAACAACTCTCTTTCTCTCCTTTTATTGCGACAAAATTATTTTTCAACTATATAGTCAAAAATCAACATATTTCTCACAGTGAATGTGTGTTTGTGTTTATAGGTCAAAGTTGTCATTCTTAATTTCAATTTCACTAATCACTCACCCATGTAAACCACATCACTTCACTAACTCGATCTAATCATTACTTTCATGAGCGGGAGCATCACATCACATACTACTTATACATTATAAACATAAACTCAGTCAACTCGTAATGTAAAACACTCATGAGTAGAAACAAATAATTTTTCAAAATTGTCAATTTTTTTTAGAATTTTCAAAAAATTTCCTTCCTTACAACTATACCCTTACCCCCAAACATAAATGAGACCATGTCCCCATGGTCAAAAATAAAGAAAGAGACAAGATACAGTTACCCTTAAAGCGCAGTTTTGGATTCCTTAAGTGCTCAACCTCCTCCCCCAAACTTGATTCGGATCACTTGTAAATATATGACAAACACATACCCAAATATCATAGCAAGGGAAAAGAAATTGTAAAAATTACCAGAAATTGACACATAATTTTTCAAGGAATTTTTGAAAATTCTCTGTTTGGATTTTATTAATTTTTAATTTTTAATTTTTTAAATGAAATAAAAAAAAGAATTTAGCTTTAAGGGCCTACAATCTCTAAGAATTAAAATTGCAGAAATTAACTTACCTACTGTTATACAAACCAAGGCTAGACATCCTAGGACCAATGTTTAACGTCTTTGGCACGACGTTCCAGAAAAGGCTATCCAACACATTTCCTCTCTGCCATACTTCCCTTAATTAAAGGACAAAATGTAGGAGGTGACTCTTTAAGCGCTCTCATCCATAGACAATTAGTACTACTCATGACATCGAGTACATAATAATAATCACCATGTAAAACAGCCCATTTTTCTTGTCCTAACTTTAGCCTCTGTATGGTCAGTGCTTCCATCAAATCCTCCTTCAACACCTTAGACAACAGTCCTTCCACCATCTCATCACTCTCTAGTAAACTGACAGACGTCATAAATTCTGGTCCCGGATCAATCTCCTCATAATATCTCAATCTCTGCCCATTTATCCCGAACCTTTTATTGAATACTACTTCTTCGCGGGGGTAAACCGATCTAACCCTATGTGGTCCTTCCCATCTTTGTCGGAGTTTACCTAGAAACACTTTCAGCTTTTGATTACATTGTCGTTTCCTGCCAAGCTTAAGGAAATTAAGACGAACATGCTTAGCATGATGTACTCTTGTTCGAGCTATGTAACTACGAGCATCCTTATACGCACAACTCCATATCCCCTCCCACTTGTCTCTTAATCGCGGATCTTCTAAGGCATATAACTCTTCTACCATGTGTATACTTAACACTGGTTCATCTAAAAAGATGTCCTTAAGAGGGGGGTCATCCTTAATAGGTTCTCTAAAATTTCGTGACCATTGATCATCTTTAGCATTCTTCACACCTGTTTTATCTTTTAATTCATCATCCTCCACACGCAATACCATCTCCGAAAGCTTACTTTCAGGCACCAACTTCTGTTGAGGAATAAGTTGAGGTCCAAGCGACTTTCTTGATGCTCTCTATGATGGTGAATACAACGCAGCTTCCAACGCAACTATATCTTTCCAACTAGATCGTTGTTGGTTCTCTCCATTTTCAAAATTCACCTGCGACCTTTTCATCACAATCCCCAAATCATCTTTTACACTACTCTGAGGTACAACTTCTTCAACCATTCCCTCTATGTTAAAACACTCAACTAGTTTAGGTAGTTGATGGTTGGTATCAAAGACATTTATCCTCATGTTTAAATTCCCAAAAGATATGTCCATAACCCATGTTCTGCAATCAACACATGCATTCGCCGTAGCCAAAAATGGTCTTCCTAAGATAGCTGGGATATGTCTCCTCGATCTATGGTCAGATTCCATGTCTAATACTACAAAGTCTACAGGATAATAGAACTTAACCACTTGCACTATGACATCCTCCAAAATTCCTCTCAGCTGTTTAGTTGATTTGTCTGCCAATTGAAGCATCAAAGAGGTAGTATTGAGATCTCCCAACCCTAGCTACTGATAGACCGAGTAAGGTAATAAATTAACACTTGCACCCAGATCAAGAAGAGCTCTACCAATCTTCTGGTCACCAATGACACAAGAAATAATGGGAGCACTGGGATCTTTCCTCTTAGGTGGAGTATCACTCAATAAGATCGAACTCACTTGTTCAGTCAACAAAATCTTTTTCGGGACCTTAGTTTATTTTTATGCTTTTGAGTACAGAGATCCTTCAAAAATTTAGTATAGGGTGGAATTTGGTCAACAATGTCTAGAAGAGGTTTATTAATCTTGACTTGCTGACATGGATCCAACATGTCCTTCTCCTTATGCTCTTTATACGGAATCAACTCTCGAAGACGTTGAGGGTAAGGTGCTACTTCCTCATATGGTGCCCTTTCTGGTTCTTCATCTTCCTTCACTTGAGGCTGATCTTTCTAAGTTTTCTCAGCCTCTTTCTTCTGGGCTTATTCTTCTGCTTTTCTTTGGACTTCTTCGACCTTTTACTTCTTCAGCCCCTCCTTATGCTGCTCCTTAGCCTTACTATCCACTTCTCTTCCATTTCTCAAAATTGTGACTACTTGGACTGTCTCATGACGAGTCTCAACAAAGGATCCAGGCTCCAGTACTTGTTGCGGTTTTGGGTTCACCACCGGTTGACTAGGCAATATTCTCATTATCCTATCCATAACATCCGTTAATTGTACCATTCGGGCTTTCATTTGAACAAGGGATTGGGAATGAGAGTTTAGTGTTTCGATGGTCGCCTGAGAATTATTAGATTGATTTTTAAGCTCCCTCAGGGTATTCATCATCTCTTCAAAGTCAAGTGGTCTTGATAGTGAATTTTGAGTTGGATGTTGATGTTGAAAATGGTTTTGAGGATATAGAGGGTAAGCTTGATTTAGATTGAATCTTTGGTTTTGGTTTCCTTGAGGATGGGTCTGGTAGTGATATGGTTGGACATCTTGATTATTATTGAACGGCTGGAGAGCCTGAGAATTATTGAATGATTGTCTGGGTTGGTAGTTTGATTGAAAATTTCAAGTCATTATTCTTGGTTGAGATTCGAATGATTGTTGACTCAGTTGGAACCTTGGTTGTGGATATGATTGTTGTTCTTGAATGAACCTTGGTTGACTGTTGGATGATTGTCCTTGTGGGACCCTTTCTGGTTGGTTTTCCACATTTGTGGATGTATAGGATAATAATGGGTGATTTCTGACATTGGAAGTGTATGAATTTGTGAAAGGAGCATTATTTGAATAGTTCCACAATACGTTAGTATCAACGACCATTATGTCCTGACACTCATTTTGGGAATACTTGGCTTTTACCTATGAGACTTCTCTCCTAGGTAAATGATTTTGCTTGAGAAGCTTGTCTACTTTCTCTCCTAACAACGCCACTGAATCTCTTACATCATCATGATTCACCTCATATGCTTTTTTAGATCGCCTATCCTAACCATCTCAAAACCTCAAATCAGATTCATATTGGATTCCATTCTCACTGATATTGTCAAACAAGTCTAAAAGTTCTTTTACTGGCTTCAGGGTAAATTGTCCTTGTGTTGACGCATCTATCAAAGTTTTATGTGCCTCTCCAAGTCCCATGTAAAAATTCTTAACTACATCCTGTTCAATGAACCTATGGTGGGGACCCTTATACAAGATTTCACTATATCTCTCCAAAATATCATGAAATTGCTCACCAGGCAATTCTATAAAACATCTGATTGCATCTTGTGCCTCTAAGGTCTTTCCTATGGGATAATGTTTCTCTATAAATTCAGATTTAAGGATTTTCCAATCACTTTTAGTCGCTTTGGTCAATTTGATATACTATCTTTTAGCTTTCTCAACGACCAAGGAAATATAAGCACTCACAAATCATTCTTAGACATATTATCATACCTAACAGTTGACGCAACTTCTAAAAAATCATTTATGTGCTGGTATGGGTCCTCTATCCTAAGGCTAGAAATGTTTCGCGCCTTCTTCTTCTGAGAAATCTGCATAGGAATCATACGCATCCGGTGAGTAATATCCTTTCAACGATGTGGCTGGTGCCTTTTGTTGATTCACTCTTTGGTCACCCATCTTCTCGAAATCCACAAATTTTTTTTCCTTTTTTTCTAATAATCACAAAATTGTAATTTTAAGGTACTAAAGGACAATTTTTAGCTTAAATCCACAGGGCTCAGTTCTGTTCAATGACCCTTTTCCACTTAAAAACCTCACCTCGTTTGCAAAAATCGGATTTTCTGATAGAAAACTACTGATTTTTTATTTTTTTAAGACAATAAAACTAACTACTTCTAAACTCTTCTAACTATTAACAAAAATAAAGCTAAATATTATGTGCAAAATTAAGATAAACTAAAACTCACAAGAGATCTAAGGACGCAACTTTCACTGCTCCGCCAAATCCCCTTATGCTTCTCAAAGTACCTCGCAAAAACACACAAATTTTAACTTTAGATACAATACAATAATGCAATGCAAATAAACTACAAAATCTATTGAACAATGCTAAGTTCCCGGCAGCGGCGCCAAAAACTTGATGGACATCAGGTGTGTGCAAAATATGTGGTTAAAAACGATACACTAACGACACTTTAGGTTTTACCATTCTGCAAGAGCACAGATCAATTGTATAAGGTTTTGCTTGAGTAGGGGAATATCGATCCAATAAAGATGAGGATTGTTCACTTTAATAGTCTAAAAATACTGACTTATAGTTTTTTGAAAATAGTTTGATTTTGTGAATTATCTGATATTAAGGAAAATAAAAAAGAAAGCAATAATAAATAATGGTTGTGATTAAGAAAGAGAGAAAACTAGAGTTTCCTTACTCCACTACTAACCGCATAATATAGTCTAAATTATATTTCAATTGTATGAAGGCGATCCATTGACTGTGAATCAGGTCGCAGCGCGCCAGCAGTTTGACCCCAAAAAGGATTACTCTCAACCGGATCACGATAACCCATCTCAAGACTAAACTGATTAGTGCATGCCAACTACTAATAGAAAAGTAAATTAAAGCAGTAAATTAAAGCATAAAAATAACATAAAACATGTCTATATCAGTTTGTTAGGGCATGTCCTGTGTCAACCAAGGGTTTTGAGTTTTATGACCACCATTGTGTAGAAAATCACAGATTAAGCATCCGAGTTCCAGCCCATAGTGAATAATTGTGATTGTGTAAGATAAATATATTCGAAAAGTCTAAGACAAGAATCAATTCAAATATATAAACTTGTATTACGAATAAAAACGGTCTCTCATCTAACACAATCATCACAGTATACTCACAGCTTCCCCTCTCTACAATTGAAAACAAAATCAGAACTACATTACTTGGCTAGGGTTTTGCGAGAAAACCCTTGATACCGAATTAGTTGATCAAGGCTAAGGAAGTCTGCAGTGTTGGTGTAGAAACGCTCTCCATGGAATTCTTCTCTGGATCTTTAGGTCTTTAATGGTGGTTCTCTTCAATGGAAGAAAACTCAATGAATGAACGTATATCTCCAAAACAGAACTAAAAATAACCCTAAAAGCACATATTTCTAAACCCTAATCCTCTCATATTTATAGACAAGTGAGGGAAACCCTAATAATTGCCCTTTTCTGTAATTTCATAATACATTAATAATCTCATAAAATCATATGTAAATATGTGTATAAGCTTGTATGTATAAGTCTGGAATCACCGATCACTTGAAATATCGAAGTAAGGACAAAACTGAAAAATTCTGAAATAACTCTGAAAGAACTTCAACACGTCAAGGGATCACGTGACCATCATATGAGACCTACGTTCCTGACCTACGCTTGGGCGTAGGTCTTGAGCGTATGGTCCAAAACCACAGCGTAGCTTAGGAGCGTAGGTTGAGTCCAATTTGCCCATTTTTCTCTCTGGTGACGTAGGTATTATGCACTTTTGATGTAAAAACATGTCTTTTTGTATTTGAGCTAAACTGGTCGCCTTTGACTCCCGATGCTTTTCGATGAAATAATAATGTCTGAAAATGATATGTTTGCCCTTCCGGTGTGGTAATGCTGTCGTGAAATGACCATTTTGTCCTCTGGTACACCTCTTGATTCCTTTATCGATATAGAAATGAACACAAACTCAGTTAATTCACCGATATTAGCTATGTTTCTTCATTAAACTCCTGAAACATGCATACACACACAAACGAGATTAAAATACCAAGTAATGGAATTTAAAGACATAACAAACACAAGATAGGCGCGAAAAATGACCAATATTAAGCACCTATCAATAATTTTATTGAGTACCTTTGAATTTTTAACCACGAAATTTTTATGTTTTGGAATTTGAATAATCCAATAATTAGTATGAAAATCATAAGAAATATATGGAGGCTTGGTTGGATTAACTAGAGAGAAAAGAAAAGAAATGATAACGTTAGTAAATTATGGGAAGAAAATCATAGGAACTCACGCATGATGTTGAATATGGGAAGCTCGATTTCTGATAGTGATTCCTAGATAATATATGATTTGGTATTCTTGAAGATAAGGATTAGTAAATTATTGTCACAGATAATGTATGATTCGATATATTGCCAATAATATTGTGTTAAAATAGTTTTTTCTATCCAAAAATATATTTTTGTGTGAATGATTGTGATGGCTTGAGAAAATAAAATCCTGACAAAATCATTTTGAGGCTTGAATCTCTCCATTCCCATTTTTTTATTTTCGAAGTAAGTTTTTTTTTTTTTTTAGTGTAAAATCAACCGGACAAGTTTGTCGGAGTCATTTTTCGCATTCTTTTACTTATCTTTTCTTCTTTTTACCTTTTTTCGGTTTCAATGTTATTTAGAACTAATTTTCTAGTCGTTTTTTCGTCCGTTAAGATTTTATCTCCTCCTAATTATGAACTGGATGTGCAGGTATCATTTCGGTTCTCCGCTGTCCGAGTAGGGGTGGCCTTGTATACGCGAGGAGAGGATGTAGGGCCAAGGAGCTAGACAGGTAGAGCAGCCTTACTATACCTTTATTTAACATTCTATCTTCTTCAAAAGTATCCTCTCATTGAACTCAAACGGAGTGCGAGACCATTATTTAAGCGATTAAGTCTATCTACATATTAATAAACAAAATTAAATATTTCTCTTAGCCCAAGGGATAAAAATTTCTCTTAGCCCAAGGGTCTTTGGTAGAAAGCTAAATGATAATTATTAGGATAAATTACAGTAGCACCCCTGAGGTTTAGGTCAATGCCATTAATATGCCGGTCAACACTAACTTTGCAATGACATCCCTGAGGTTTGATTTTTCTTGCAATGACACCCCCTGGGCCTGTGAAATGACTAGAATGCCCCTTTAATTGTTTTACTTATTATATTAGGGTAATATATAAAATGTGAAATTACCCATATACCCAAATACTTCACCCCTCTAAAATACCTAATTACACTTCCACCCCTTATTACAATATATATATATATATATATATATATATATATATATATATATTACGAAAATTACAAAATTCTAAATAAACACAAAAAATTCGAAACAAACATATAAAATTCGAAAAAATATATATAATTTGTAAAAAATATATAAAATTTGAAAAAATATATAAAATTCAAAAAAATATATAAAATTTGAAACAATATATAAAATTAAAAAAAAAACATATAAAATTCGAAACAAATATATAAAATTCGTAAACAATATATAAAATTTGAAAAACATATAAAATTCTAAAAAATATATAAAATTCAAATATATATATATATATATAAAGTGTGACTGAAGTGATTCCTACCACATTCGGAAATTCAAATTATTTTGGAAATGATTCCTACCACATTTTCTCCCTTCTATATCTAACATTTCTTAAAGAGGAAAGAATTTTATAATAGAATCATGCAATATCAACTTTATTCCTTCATAAAATTCTTCCTTTTCAATAAAAATAATGTAAGGTAAAAAAATATCATAAAATTTTCCTTTGCAAGATCACTTTCTTTCATCTGTCATTCTTTGTTTCCACTTCTAAAAACAAGGAATCAATATAACGGTATTTAAATTTTAAATAATAAAAAAGGAAAATCTAGTGCTAGAAATATCGTAACTAAGGAACTTTTTCTTTCTTTTATTTCAAAATAAATACTTTTGCAATCTGTTAAATATATTTGAATGAAATTTTCAAATATATATATATATTCTTTTTTTTTTTTTCAAATTATTTCAAATTTCAAAATAATTTGAATTTCCAAATGTGGTAGGAATCACTTCGGTCACACTATATATATATATATATATTTGAATTTTATATATTTTTTAGAATTTGTTTTTCGAATTTTATATATTTTTTAGAATTTGTTTTTCGAATTTTATATATTGTTTACGAATTTTATATATTTGTTTCGAATTTTATATGTTTTTTTGAATTTTATATATTGTTTCAAATTTTATATATATTTTTGAATTTTATATGTTTTTTCAAATTTTATATATTTTTTCGAATTTTATATGTTTGTTTCGAATTTTTTGTGTTTATTTAGAATTTTGTAATTTTCGTAATATATATATATTCGTAATATATATATATATATATATATATATATTTGTAATAAGGGGTGGAAGTGTAATTAGGTATTTTAGAGGGGTGAAGTGTTTGGGTATATGAGTAATTTCACACTTTATATATTATCCTAATGTAATAAGTGAAATAATTAAAGGGGCATTCTAGTCATTTCACAGGCTCAGGGGTGTCATTGCAAGAAAAACCAAACCTCAGGGGATGTCATTGTAAAGTATCGTGTTGACCAGCATATTAATGACATTGACCTAAACCTCAGGGGTGCTACTGCAATTTACCCTAATTATTAATAAAGAAATTTAGAAACAAGTTTTAACAGAAATACATGTTCAGAGAACATCAAGTCATTTTCACTATACTCGTTGAAGACTATCTAATAGTAGCTCTGCCATTAGGTCACTAATACCATAAGACCAATTTTGTTCCTTTTAATTCTTAATTGACATCTTTAACCTCATACAATTTATGAGAAGAATGATAAAATAACATACTACTGTTACCAAGTTAGGCGGTGATCACATGGATTTGTCACATGAACAACAAGTAGATGTAATTGTTATTATTCCAATATAATATTTAATAAAATCGGACAAAAAATATGAATGAAAGTGATGACTTTTGGAGTAAAAATCCTGACAAAATCATCTTGGTGCTTCAAGATGATTTTAAGCAAGATTTTGAGCAAGATTTTGTTAATGTAAAATCATCTAGAGTTTCTTCTTCTTTAAGCAAGATTTTGTTAATGTAAAATTATCTGGACAAGTTTATCACAGAAAAATACTTTAAAATGCATGTATTAGTGAAAACTAATATCATATGACATACATAGAATCAATTCAAATTAAAAAATAAAATTTTGATTTATAGTATATTATATTTGAAAGTACAACCTTCAATTCAAGATCTAAAGCCACAACAAAACACTACATTTTGTTAAAAGAAATGGTTCAAGAGTTATTAGAATGGATAGTACATTAAGATTGAAATGATGAAATATTGGATCCATAAAAAAAATTACAAAAACAACTATTATCCTTGAAGGGAAAAAAAAGAGTACATTTATCAGTCAAAACTTCTCCAATAGTACAATAGTTTGTATAACAGAGATGACATCTTTGAATTAAATACATATCGATGCTAAATAATTATGTGTAACGCTCTAATTTTTTTATGATAGTGAAATATCTTCTCTCTATAGACATAAGTTAAGTTGGGCTGAACTACGTTAAATATTGTATTTTTATTATTATGTTGATTATTAATGTACTATCCATTCTAATAACTCCTGAACCATTTCTTTTATCCTTGAAGGGAAAAAAAAATACATTTATCAGTCAAAACTTCTCCGATAGTACAATAGTTTGTAGAATAGAGATGACATCTTTGAATTAAATGCATATGGATGCTAAATAATTATGTGTACCGCTCTAATTTTTCTTCTTATTTAATGATAGTGAAACATCTTCTCTCTGTAGACATAAGTCAGGTTGGACTGAACCACGTTAAGTATTATATTTTTATTATTATGTTGTTTATTATTCTAATCTCTACACGTATATTTGTTAGTTGTTTTCGCTGTGTTGAAGAATGAGGATTAATTCCTGACCAACACGATTAATTCCTAACACAAGTCAATATAGTACTTTTTTTATCCAATATACATATATTCTCTTTAATACGCCAGTTTTTTCCAACTAATTGTACTGCATTAAAGTTTCTATTTAGAAAATGAAGTCGAGTCTTCTTCTTGAAATTTTTGCTTTAGTTTTTGTTAATCTTTTAAAAAATTTAGTAGCTCGTTCAATATATGTTACAATTTTCTTGATAAGTTGGTGAACATCGAAATAGTTTTATGAAGATAATGTGCAATCTGATAAATGGTTACAAATACGTTTGGTTCCAAATTGCGGACTTGATTGTAAGATGATGATACGGGGCTATTTATCCTGATCGGCGGCTGAGGAGAATGAAGTGATTGTGAAAAAGCTTTAATAGCAGATATTGTGTTCATAATTACCCCCAAAAGTTTTGAATTTTGATATTATTCAGTTTGTTTTAGATGGAGACCTTTCTGCAGCGGATACCTACCTTTGCAGACAGTATGAAAACATACCAAAAGAGCTGTGACACGTCTGTTTTGAACTATTATTGTCAGTTCGTACGGCTACTATAGCCTTTGTTTCCCAGATCACACTAGAAGTTACCGAGGAACCATGCATAACACTAAATAGGACTAAATAGGGAGTCATAGAATACATCAGCTACGCCTGACATGTGAAATAACTGCATAAGGATGTTGAGTTCAATATTAGGTACAAGATATATAAATTAAAAATGATCCTGAACCAATCTATAACAGGACTCGATGATGAGACATAATAGTACGGTCCGACAAAGACAGTAAGACACAAGCAAATATGTCAGCTTTATCAAAACATTTTTTCTGGTTTTTATAAATTACTTGAGGTGATTTAGTACTGCTCAGGATACACTCAAATGTATAAAACACTCACATTTTTATTTAAAAAATAAAGAACCGAATACAAAACTTTTACTCTACTCTCACACTCTTATTTCTTTCTTGTTTCTGCTTGTTCAATACAATACAACAATTTTCTGTTTAACTATATAGATTTGAAATACATAAAATGACAGATGAAATCTTCATGACAGTCATTATTGACTTTGGAAGATTTACGCATGCACAATCTTCACGCATTGTATTTGTTTAACTCACGCATGGTATTTGTGCAACATTTCTTGACTTCTGATGCATGCATGTGGATATGTCAAGTTTATCTTTCAACATTTCCTCTTAAACTTAATTGATTCTCCACGCTTCTACATTCCTAACATCATCTTCAGTCTATTGACCATGTCTTGCTTCAATAACTTTGTAAAAATATATGCAATTTGATCATTTGTCTTGCAAGATATTAATTCCACTTCTCTGTTCTGCACATGCTCCCTGATAAAATGATACTGTGTATCAATATGCTTGCTTCGTTCATGGAAGACTGGATTCTTTGCAAGTGCAATTGCTGAACAATTATCAATGAAAATCTTTGTAGGCTTTTCTTGTGGAAAACACAAATGCTCCAACACATTTCTCAACCAAATAGCATGACACACAGTTGAGCTGGCTGCTACGTATTCAGTTTCACATGATGATAGCGTTACTATCTGTTGTTTCTTGGATGACCATGTAAATATTGTATCTCCAATGAAAAACACAAATCCAGTTGTGTTTTTTCTTTCATCCAAATCTCTACCCCAATCACTATCTGAATAACCAGTGAATCTTAATTCATCAGTTGAGGTATATAGCAAACCATCATTGATCGTACCTTTGATGTAGCGGAGTATTCTCTTTGCAACATTCAGGTGTGATTGATCTGGTTCCTCCATGTATCTGCTGATCAATCCAACTCCGTAGAGTATATCTGGTCTGGTACAAGTCAGGTACAGAAGACTTCCAACTAAACTTTTAAAGTATGTTGGATCAACATTTCCTCCATCTTCATTCTTTCTGAGTTCCACGCTGCTTTCCACCGAAGTTGATACTGGATTGCTTGATTCTATTCTGAACTTCTTGAGAATCTCCTTTACATATCTACTTTGGCAGATCGAGATTTCTTCAGTATTCTGCTTCACTTCAATTCCAAGAAAGTGTGACATCAGACCTATGTCTGTCATCTCGAATTCTTGAATCATGGTTTTCTTGAACTCTTCAAGCATGGCTGGATTGTTTCCTGTGAAGATCAAATCATCAATATATAGACCTGCAAATAGTACACTTCCTTTTGGACCTTTCTTCAGGTACAATGCATGCTCGTATGGACATTTCTTGAACCCATTATCATGGAAATACTTGTCAATTTTTGTATTCCATGCACGTGGAGCTTGCTTTAGTCCATAGAGAGCTTTCTTTAACCTGTACACCTTGTCTTCATGTCCTTCATTTGTATATCCCAGCGGTTGTTCGACATAGATTTCTTCTTCTAGAAATCCGTTCAGAAATGTTGATTTCACATCAAGTTGGTACAACTTCCATCTATTATGAGCAGCAATAGATATCATCAGTCTGATTGTCTCTAATCGGGCAACAGGAGCAAATACTTCACCATAGTCTAGTCCCTGTTTGTATCCTTTTTCAACTAGGCGAGCTTTGTATCTCTGAACTTCGCATTTTTCATTCTTCTTTGTCTTGTAGACCCATTTGACTCCAATAGGCTTTTGACCTTTTGGTAGACTACACAGCTCCCATGTGTCATTCTTGTCTATGGCCCTGATTTCTTCATCCATTGCTGACTTCCACTTCTTCTCTTGGATGGCTTCTGTGAAGTTGACAGGATCACTATCCAGAAATAAACATAGCAAATTCTGGTCTTGATCTTCTTCAGTGGCTTCATATAGTTCCTTCAGGCTTCTCACTTTTCTGGGTCTTTCACTTGATCTTTCATCTCGTGATGATGACGATGAATAATCATTTCTTCCAGGTACAGGAGATTGATGTGGTAGAATTTGCGGTTCCATTGCAACTTCTACTTCTTCATCTTCTTCAAGTACAAGCTCCTTGGTTTTTCCATCTTCATTCTGATCCCAGCTCCAAGCTTCATTTTCTTCAAAGATCACGTCCCTGCTCATAATTACTTCTTTGGTGATGGGATTAAACAACTTATATCCCATTGTTCTGTCGCCATAGCTGATAAAGATACATTTATGTCCTTTTTCGTCGAGCTTGGTTCTTCTGGCTTCTGGAATCTTGGTGTAAGTAATACACCCAAAAATTCTGAGGTGATTGACACTTGGTTTATATGAACTCCAGGTTTCTTCAGGTGTCTTGAACTGGAGTCTTCTGGTTGGACACCTATTCAGCAGATAGACAACACAAGATACTGCTTCAGCCCAAAACTCCTTGGGCATTGTCTTTCCTTTCAGCATACTTCTGACCATGTCCAGGATCGTGCGATTCTTCCTTTCAGAAACACCATTTAGCTGAGGTGTATAGGATGGTATTGTTTGTTGTCGGATGTTGTGCTCTTTACAGTAATTCTGGAATGCATTCGACATATATTTTCCTCCTTGATTTGACCGCAACGTCTTGATATTGTAACCGCTCTGCTTCTCAACAAGAGCTTTAAATTCTTGGAACTTGTCAAATACTTCTGATTTCTTCTGCAAGAAGTACACCCATGTCTTTCTACTATAATCATCGGTGAAGGTAAGAAAATACCTGCTCTTTCCATATGATTCTGGCTTCAATGGACCACACACATCTATGTGAACGAACTCCAACAGCTTTGTTGATCGCCATTTGACTTCTTTAGCAAAGCTCAGTCTGTGATGTTTCCCAAGTACACAACATTCACATACTTCATTAGGACGGTTGATGTAGGGAAGTTCCTTCACCATCTGTTTGTTTGCGAGCAGCTTCAGGCCTTCAAAGTTGAGATGTTCATATCTCAAATGCCATAGCCAGTCCTTGTCTTCAACAACTGCATTTAGACACTTTGTTGCATCGTACTGGATGTGCATAGGAAACATCCTATTCTTTGATATCTTTATCCGGGCAATGAGATTTTCATTTGTATCTTTGATTGTTAGACACAAATCCTTCATGTTGATGTAGTAGCCTTTCTCCAGGAGCTGTCCGAGACTCAAAATATTGTTCTTCATATCTGGAACATAGTAAACATTAGATATGAAGTCATGATCTCCATTCTTGAGCTTGATCAGAATATTGCCCTTTCCTTTTACTGGGATTTTTTTTCTCAAATCACCAAATAAGACTTGCCCTTGCCTTGTCTCGTCAAGCTCGACAAACATGTGTTTGTTTCCACACATGTGATTATTGGCTCCTGAATCTAGATACCATATACCTTTGTCATCGGTATTTTCATTTTGAGCCATCAGCAGCATTGATCTCGGCTCATTTTCTTCTTTCTCGGTAAAATTTACTTGTTCGCCTCCTTCAGCAACTGTCCTTCCTCTACATTCGTTGTTGTAGTGTCCATACTTTTTGTTGTTGTAGCATTGAACATTGCTTTTGTCATAGTTCTGGCGATTATTGAAGTTGCTTCCACGGCCTCGTCCTCGCCCTCGTCTTCTAAAAGATTGATTTCTTCCACCTTGATTATTTCTTTCAGTATTGGAATTGGTTCTTCCACCGCCGCCTCTGGATCCAGCACCTCGTCCTCGATAGCCACGACCTCTACCTTGACCTCTTTGTGAATTTCCCCATCGCTCTTCTTTATTTTCTTTAAATTTTAGATTTGACTGAAGAGCTTGCTCTAGAGTACCTGAGGTGTTCCTCTTGTTGATTCTTTGTTCGTGAATCTTTAGCGTGGCCATCAGCTCATCTACTGTCATTCCATCGAGATCATTTGATTCATCAATAGCAACAACTACATGCTCGAACTTTGAGTTGAGGGAGCGCATAATCTTTTCAAGCACACGAACATCTTCAATTTTTTCGCCAAATCTTCTGATTTGATTCACAATAATCAATGTTCTGGTAAAGTATTTAGAAATTGACTCCGTATCTTTCATTTACAATAGTTCAAATTCACCCCTTAGAACTTGGAGTCGAACTTTAACTATTTTTTCAATTCCTCGATGTGTTTTTCGAAGAATTTCCCATGCTTGCTTGGCGGTGTTGACGGCTGAGATCTTTTCAAAACTTGGTTCATCGACACTTTGATAAAGCAGGTATAAGTGTGGAAAATTTCTTAGCCCACCAAAGCCTTCCTGGGTCAAGCCCATCAGGCTACTGGCCCAATAAAATTCCTGTAAGCCCAATGGTTAGGCCCATTGTATTTGTGTATTTCTTTAGTAAATGAAAAGTTGTCTCAATGGGCTTCAAGCCCATTAAGAAAATGTATAAAAGGAAAATCAAATATTTAATAAACCATTCTCTTTTGTGTTGTGCAATTTTGAGCATCTACACATTGGCGTCGTCTGTGGGAAATTTAGGGAGTTCCTGACTTTTCAAATCTGCCCTTCGGGATCTGAAAAATCGCCTCCTTCTTCCCATCTCAAAAAGCTGAGTCTGTTTGTCAAACAAAATTCAACCCACTGCAGAGATGTCAATCACTCGTTCGCAGGCAGACGTTCAACCCAATGCAGATAATCGTGCAGAGGGTTCCATGGAGCAAATTCTTCAACGCTTGGTAGCTGCTGAGGAACGTAGCATGGCCTTAGAAAGGCAGAATGCAGAGCTCATGGCCAGGTTGACTCCACAACCTGCTGTTCCACCAATAGTTGCGGATGACCCTCCTGTGGCGGCAGTCGACCATTCTCTAAACCAGTAAGGCAGTGATAGACCTGAAGAGCATGTCGAGTCTTCTCAGCGCTCAAAAAAGGCTCCAGCAGCCGACGAGTCCATAACCCCCCAGAAACTTCAAGCAATGATGGATGAATTCCAAAGAAAATTCCTTGGGGACTTGAGGTCCCGATCTACTGATGACATGGCCATCCAGGCGTCCATTGAATTGATACAGTCACCCTTCGTTCACGAAATAACACAAGAGCCCTTCCAAAAGAAGTTCGTTATGCCCCAATTCACCCCTTACGATGGCACAAGGGACCCCGAGGAACACATATACCAGATCCATCAGAAGATGACCATATACGCTGAGAACGAGTCCCTGCTTTGCAAAGTATTCTCTACAAGCCTTGTTGATGCCGCTCTATTGTGGTTTAGGAAGCAGCCACCCCGATCCATTGGCAGCTGGCATCAATTGACCAGGCTCTTCATTGCCCAGTATTATGGAAACAAGAGACAAAAGAAGACCATATCTTGCCTCTTCACCATGATCCAGGAGAAAGGGGAGTCATTGAAAAGTTTTCTATCCCGATTCAACATCGAATCCTCTTCTGTGGATAACTGTGACCAACACTCTGCAGTTGAGGCATTCAGGATAACTCTCATTCCAGGAACCAAGCTCCATCAGTCTTTGGTAAAGCGCCCTCCATCAGGCATTGGGGAGCTAAACTCCAGGGCCCAGGGGTATTTGAGAATTGAAGAAGAGGAGACTATCCGGCAAAGAAGGTCAGCCTTTGTCGGTCTTGAGATTCAGTCCAAGGATCGATTGACCGATCGCAAACGAGCAACTCCACCGGGATCCTCAGCCCCACCGGGATCATCAGTCCCAAAACCGTTCAAACACCCCAGGTTCGACGAAAGGTTGACACCCTTGAAGGTTAGCCTTGCTAAACTCTACCAAGAGAACAAAGCCAAAGGAATCTTCCAGCAACCCCCGACCATGAGACGGCCACTCGACCAGAGGGACAAGTCAAAACATTGTGCCTTCCACGGTGATTTCGGGCACATCACGAATGAATGCCGCAATCTAAGGCAACATGTGGAGACGTTACTACTTCGCGGGGAACTCCGAGATTACGTCCAACAGGACAGACCAAGGACCAATGATCAACGTGCCCTCAGTGCCCCTCGAAAACCCTCAGATGCATAGCCGGTCAGGGTGATTAATATGATACATGGTGGCCCCCCATCCAAAGCAACTGAAGGGTCACGCCGGAGCCATCTGCGGAGAGCCCACAAGATGAGAAGAGCCAACGAGGTCAATGACGCCCACCACAAAGCAGGGGAAACACAGATCACCTTCTCGGTGTCAGACCTTCGGGGTATCCAAACCCCGCATGAAAACACTATGGTCGTGACCTTAATGGTGGCCAACTGTCTTGTGAAAAGAGTCTTGATCGATCCTGGGAGCAGCGCCAACATCATCACCAAATGGGCTTTTAAAAAGCTCGAGATCGATCCATCTGAAGTTGTGGCATCCCGGTGCCCCATCGCAGGTTTTGACGGAAGGCGAATTGAGCCGATCGGAGAAGTTCAGCTACCGGTATCTGCCGCTCAGAGGACCCTAAACAAGACATTCGTCGTGGTGGATGCCAAACCTTCGTACAATTTGCTCATGGGAAGGGGATGGATTCACCGAATGCAAGGTGTGCCTTCGACTCTTCACCAGATCATGAGATGTTTATGCCCCGACGGTACAGGTACCATTGATATCAAAGGCGACCAAGTGGCCACCAAGGAATACTATGCGGTCACCCTGAAAGAGATCCAGAAGGTGAAGGCCTAGTGGCATCCCGCTCCAAGGAGCAAAGCTCAGGCTCCAAATAGCAATTAAAGGAAGGGGACCCTGGCACCCCAATTGTGGTTGAACCGTTACAGCCGATCTGTGTTGTGCCCGACAGCCCGGGAAAGGTTACCTTCGCAGGTACAAATCTCACCGATCCCGAATTTAAGGAACTAACACAGTTACTGCAGGACAATTTTGATGTCTTCGCATGGGAGCATACGGACATGCCGGGGATCGACCCCGAAGTTTCGCAGCACTCATTGCGGGTTGACCCGAATGTCAGACCTATCGGGTAAAAGCAAAGGCGCATGGGGGCACATCGGAACCAAATTATAGCAGATGAGGTATCCAGATTGCTCCAGGCAGGCTTCATCAGAGAGGTCAGATATCCCGAATGGCTTGCCAACGTAGTGGTAGTGCAGAAGAAGAATGAAAAATGGAGGGTTTGTGTTGACTTCACCGACCTGAACAAGGCATGCCCGAAGGACAGCTTTCCACTGCCCAAAGATTGACCAGATGGTTGATGCTACCGCTGGATACGATCGTCTGACCTTTTTGGATGCGTATTCGGGTTACAACCAAATAAAAATGAACCCAATGGATGAGGAAAAGACCCCCTTCATTACTGAAACAGGTACATACTGCTTTAAACTTATGCCTTTCGGACTAAAAAATGCAGGTGCCACTTTCTAGAGATTGGTCAACAGGATCTTTAAAGGTATGATGGGTACAGTAATTGAGGCCTACATCGATGACACTGTGGTCAAGAGTAGAAGGAAGGAAGACCATATCGCCCACTTGCGCCAAGTATTCGCCACCCTCAGGTCACACGACATGAAGCTTAATCTAGCGAAATGCTCTTTTTGTGTATCATCTGGGCAGTTCCTAGGGCACATCGTGGACCGGACCGGAATCCAGGCCAGACCGACGCAAGTCAAGGCCCTAATAGAAATGAAGGAGCCCCGGACACATAAAGACGTTCAAGTCTTGACGGGAAGAGTGGTTTCACTTAGTAGATTCATTTCACGACTCACTGATTGATGCCAACCATTCTTTCAGGCAATGAAAGCAAAGAAGGGAGAGATCTGGGGTCCAGAGCAATCGGAGGCCCTGGCGATGTTAAAAAAGTACTTGACCGTGCCCCCGATTCTGTCCACACCAACTCCCGATGAAATCTTATACCTGTACTTAGCAGTATCCTCTGCGTCAACCAATGTCGCCCTCATCAGAGAGGACGGAAACCTTCAAATGCTAGTGTTCTACACCAGCAAATCATTAGCTGAGGCAGAAACCAGATACAGCAGGCAAGAGAAATTGGTTCTGTCACTAGTGAATGCAAAGAGAAGGCTAAGGCATTACTTTGAAGCTCACCCAATCGTCGTCCCAACAGTAACACCCCTACGGGTTATTATATCAAAGCCTGACCTCTCAGGGCGAATTTCTAAATGGGCCATCGAATTGGGCATATACGATTTGACATACATACTCCGGGTTTCCATCAAAGGACGGACAGTGGCGGACTTTTTACTTGAAAGCGAAACTGAAGAGCCAGACCAAGAAAGTGAACCGAAAACCTGGAAGATTTTTGTGGATGGATCAGCCTTCTTTTCCGGATCAGGGATTGGCTTGGAGATCTTGACACCTGATGGGACACGCCTTCATATGTCAATACAACTACAGTTCCCATCCACGAACAATGAGGCGGAGTATAAGGTCGTCGTATCCGGGCTAAGGATAGCCTAGAGCCTCTAGATTCAGTCCTTAGCAGTACACAGTGATTCTCAACTGGTTGTCCGTCAGATCAACGGAGAGTATGAAGCAAAGGACCCGAAAATGGAGTCGTATCGGGCACTCGTTATGAAAGAAATATAAGGTTTTCAAAAAATAACCTTCACCCAAATCCCTAGGAATGAAAATTCTGAGGCTGACCATCTGGCCAATCAGGCATCCTCAGTCGGAGAGGACCTAACCCGGGTTGCACTGGTGGATTTTATTCAGAGGCCCAGTATCCAGGAGGCCGAACAAGTAATGTTTATCCCTTGGGAACCCAGCTGGATGGATCCTATGATGGAACTCTTCCCGAAAACAAAGCCGAAGCTTACAAGGTCAGGAGGAATTCGGCCCGGTATTCAATCATCAATGGGCAACTCTACCGAAAGTCATTTTCCGGTCCTTACCTGAGATGTATTACACCGTCAGAATCTAGAGCAGTGATGCAGGAAATTCATAGTGGGGTTTGTGGAAACCACTCTGGCGGCAGGACCCTCGCCCATAAGATACTTGTTGGCTTTGAAATTTACTTTCGGCAAACAATTCCAAAATTGATGATAACAAACCATTGAAGAGTGTTTGATACTAATGAATTATCGAGTTTATATTTTCAGCAAAAGACAGGTGAACGACTCAGAAATCAAACTCGAAAAGGAAACTACTCGAAAAACAAGCTCGGAAAGAAAGCTTGATTTAAAGCAAAAAGCTGTGAAAGAAATTGAAGCGCAAATGGAAAATCAATTTATTCAACGGCATAAGCGAAAGTCGAAGACTCAAGACTCGGGGTAGATAGGTCGGGGAGCGATCACTGTAACAAGGTAATTTTATGTGTCGATTTTATCGTATAAGCTCAAGTATAAAATGAACCGAACTCAAATGGAATGGAAAACGCTTTACCAAACTTAAATGGAAAGAAAAATATTTTTATTAAATATTTTTCATGTTGTAGTCGACTAGAATAGACCTGTGTATTTTCTAGTAGTCGACTAGAACAATCAGTAGCTATTGGTTTTTCATCCACATCAAAAGAGTCGACTGAATGACCATTGAGTCGACTAGACTACAAGAAGTAGTCGACTAGAACTCATTCTAGTCGACTAGATTAACCATTGTAGTCGACTAGAACTCATTCTAGTCGACTAGATGAAGCAATGTAGTCGACTCAAATGCAAATGAGTCGACTAGTTCATCCTTAAAATCTGCAGATTTTTCAGAAAACATTTCCCCTGTTTTGTGGATTGTTTGTAATGGTGTTCAAACGGCTCTTGTCTTTCAATTACAATATTCACTCTTCAAAACCCTAATACAATGCTATATATAGAATGAGATGTGTATTGTGAAGACTAAGAGATTGAAATACAAAGAGAAAGAAAGCTAGCAAAAAATTCTGCAGAAATTTTCTCTACAAAAGCCATTGAAACCAAGCTTTGAAAATCTGATTTTCTTCAAGTTTCTTTGAAAATCAAAACCTCTAGTATCTCTTCTTATTCTCCAAATATCATTCATTGATTATATCCTTTGAGAATACATTTCTAGAGCTATTGTAAAATCACCAAAAACACTTGAGCTTATATTGATTTATCTTCCATAAAAACCTTTGGGTTTTGAGTGTTTTTGTTCTTGAGTGATTTTATTGATTACATACGAATTTGTAATCTCGGACAAGTGAAGTCCACCGATTGTTCAAGAGAGGGTTGTTCTCTTGATTGAGAGACAAGCTCGAGAGGCTTGTATTGTAAAGGTTTGCCATTCCACCTGTGAAGGAAGGGCCATAGTGAAAGGATCGGGAAAAGTCTCAAGAAGGGGTTCTTGAGCCGAGGAGTAGGAGTTACCGAACCTCGAAAAAAAATCACGGTGTCAATCTCTCTATCTCTTTCTCTTTACTTGATTTATTTGCATGCTATAATTGCTTAAATATCTTGTATGCTATCTTGTCTTGAAATTAATAGTTAGAAAAGTTTAAATTGAATCATCCACTTGATTTTTGAGAAATTGATTTTTGTTTAAAGTGTATTCAAATTTCGAAAAGAATTAGAATTATTTTTGAACACCCTATTTACCCCCCCCTCTAGGGTTAATTAGTGACTAACAATACTGTCTCAAGGGTACTTCTGGCCCTACCTGTCGCGGGATGCCAAAGAGTACGTCCAAAGGTGCAAGCCCTGTCAAATGCATGGGGATGCTATCCATCGGCCACCTGAGTTATTGCATCCCACTATAGTACCACACCAATTCGCCCGATGGGGAATGGATATAGTGGGACCCCTCCCGAAAGCAATCCGGTCGAACGCGTACGTCCTTCTGGCAACTGACTATTTCACCAAATGGGTCGAAACGGAAGCCTATCCCACCGTCAAAGGAAGCCACATCATCAAATTCATATGGACCAACATAATATGCAGATTCGGGCTACCGAGGACGATCATGATGGATAACGGAACAAACCTGGACAACAAGAGGGTCAGAGCATTCTTTACCGAGCACGGTATCAACCAGAACCCATCTTCCGTTGGCTACCCGCAAGGGAATGGGCAGGCGGAAAGGAAAAATTAAACTATATTCAACACCCTGGCCAAAAAACTTGAAAAAGCCAAAGGGGCCTGGCTAGAGAAACTGCCCAAAGTTCTCTGGTCATACAGAACGACTCCCAGACAACCCACTGGAGAAACCCCCTTTGCCATGGCATATGGCGCTGAGGCTGTGATTCCTACAGAAATCAGGGTTCCAACCCTCCAGAGTGAGGCCTGGGTTGAAGGACCAAAAAACCAACACTTGGCTCTGAATCTTGATCTTCTGGATGAAAGAAGAGAGGCTACCAGGATCAGGCTGGCCGCTTACCAACAACACGTCCGGAACCATTTCAATCAAAGAGTGAAAAGAAGAGAGTTCCAGATCGGAGATATGGTCCTTAGGCGAAAAATAGGGCTCATAGGCAAGCTCAGGGAGCCTTGGGAGGGCCCGTATACCATTACCGAGGTCATCTGTCGCGGAGCATACTGAGTCCGAAGGAATAGTGATGGCGGAATGGAACCAAACTCCCAGAATGCCTCTCGCCTGAAGAGGTACTACCCTTAATGGACCAGGTCCTGTTTTTAACTTTGGTCTTTTTGTAAAAAAAAAGGTTATAATGCTTGATCAGTAAAAATCACTATTATGGCAAATTAAATCATAAAATCTATAGATCCTGAAGAGATCAATGTTCCAAAAATAAACTAAGTGTTGTATTGACCTTCGCATGGCCTGAAGTGCCCGAAGGCACAACACAGATCCTGAAGAGATCAATGTTCTAAAAATAAACTAAGTGTTGTATTGACCTTCGCATGGCCTGAAATGCCCGAAGGCACAACACAGATCCTGAAGGGATCAATGTTCCAAAAATAAACTAAGTGTTGTATTGACCTTCGCATGGCCTGAAGTGCCCGAAGGCACAACACAGACCCTGAAGAGATCAATGTTCCAAAAATAAACTAAGTGTTGTATTGACCTTCGCATATCCTGAAGTTCCCGAAGGCACAACACAGATCCTGAAGAGATCAATGTTCCAAAAATAAACTAAGTGTTGTATTGACCTTCGCATGGCCTGAAGTGCCCGAAGGCACAACACAGATCCTGAAGAGATCAATGTTCCAAAAATAAACTAAGTGTTGTATTGACCTTCGCATGGGCTGAAGTGCCTGAAGGCACAACACAGATCCTGAAGAGATCAATGTTCCAAAAATAAACTAAGTGTTGTATTGACCTTCACATGGCCTGAAGTGCCCGAAGGCACAACACAGATCCTGAAGAGATCAATGTTCAAAAAATAAACTAAGTGTTGTATTGACCTTCGCATGGCCTGAAGTGCCCGAAGGCACAACACAGATCCTGAATAGATCAAAGTCCCAAAAACAAACTAAGTGTTGTGTTGACCTTCGCATGGCCTGAAGTTCCCGAAGACACGACACAGATCCTGAAGAGATCAAAGTTCCAAAAACAAACTAAGTGTTGTATTGACCTTCGCATGGCCTGAAGTGCCCGAAGACACAACACAGATCCTAAAGAGATCACCAAACTTTGTAAAAATAAACAAAATAGACAGGAATTGTGATATTATAAAAGTCAAAAGTCAACTGGACAAAAACTATTATCTGTCATTCAAAATGGGCCCCAGTGGCCAAGGCTTACAATATGCTTTATAAACACAAAATCCTAAGGTTCAACACCGGTGCCCGGCTCATCGGGGTTCACTGAAACTATGGCCCCATCAGGAGTTGGAGGATCAGGAGGGGCGGTGATGCTCATCCCTGGGAGAGGCTTGGTCAGGAACTCGCAGAAACGAACGTCGTCTGGACCACCAACCGGATCGTCGTACGGAGAAGCGATGCCCAGACTCTCATCCAGTTCTTCCACCAAGGAAAAATTCCTTTCTTCGACGGGTTTCTGCATGTCACTGAAGCATGACCTCCAACCGAACCCGATATGGTACTGAGAAGTTTCGCAGAAATGCTTGTACATCTTGTTCCCACCCCGGTGGCACATCTCCACCACCGACCTCTCCGTTGCAAGGAGATTCTCTATCTCTGCCCTCTCCTCCAGGAGCTTCGAGTTGGAGGCCATCAAGCTCTCATTGTTAGCTTTCAGGCTCTCATTCTCAGCCTTTAAGGCCTCCGTTTCAGCAAAAAGGGCCCAACGGACCGCCTCCATTTCATTAATTTTATCTTGAGCAGCCCGAAGCTGCTGCTCTGCAGAGATAGCCCTCTGGGTCTGGACATCCAACTTTTCATTGGATATGGACAGCAGGTTGGCAACCTTTATCCGGGAGTCCTCCTTCAGCCTCAGAAGTTCAATGGACTTCTGGAGCAACTTGGTGTCCTCCTCCATTTTTGCATTGTAAGCTTGGGTCAGGTAGAGCATCTGCCAAAAGAACAAGTGTTAGCCCGATAAAGAAACAAATAAAATATTAAGTACGATTGAGGAAGCTGTAGGTTAAAGCACTACCTTCATTGCTCTCTCTGGACCTGTCAGGGTCAACTCCTCCCGGTCAATGGTTCTCAGTCTTTTTCGGTCAATGGGTGTCCATAGCCCGAAGAGCAGAGTCATTGTCAATGGCTGCTTGCCCCGTAACCAGAAAGTCACCGCCGGGGAATGTAATCTTCGGCGCCCATGGCACGGGTCTCTCCACTTCAGTTGCAATCCCACTGTTATCCAGTATGATGGGAGACGACTGTGTGGTCGTTCGGGGCCTGACAGACCGTTCGGGTAGATTCTCCTCTGATCGGGGATGTTGTACCCCCGTCAGGCTTGTTTCCCCTTCAACCAGACGAAATTCAGGAGTGGGAACATCCCCTGAAGGTCGGGTAACCTCCTCTGATCTTGGAGGAGGAGTCTGGCCGATTTGAACATTTCCCATCGGTGGAGGTGGAGTTACTGGGGTGTTCTCCACCGGTGGCAGGAGATTGGGCCCAGCCGGAGGAGTTGGGACACTTTGTGATCCCTGCCCGCTTTGACTCTCACCAGGAGTTAAAATTATCACTTGAGGACCAACTGCCCGCTTGGGCTTCTTTTTCAGCACTGCCTGTGGGATTCTCAGCATTTCTGTAGACAGAGCCTACAAAGTAGAACCTGTCAGGAAACTGTTACACATCCTCAAAGGTTGTCCCCAAATTTTTTATTTAAGCAGTTCAAAACGGGTTCTGATATAATTTGAAGTTTTATATTCATCGAGCGCTCCCAGAAACTCAAGCACATGGAGGCCTAACTTATCATTGCACTAATCGCAGTTGCATGACCCCCTATGGAATGGCTTGAAAGAAGGGAAAATGTGTTGGTCAAACTCGCTGGGGACATTGAATCTGGATGAGCTTGGAAGTCTCCAATTCCCGCTCACCAAGATCATTCTTTCCTTCCACCCTTTGTTGGACTTTTCAGTGCCATCACAGATCTTCCTCCCACTAAGGGGAAAAAGATTGTACCGGCCTCTGTAGTCCCTCTGGGCCTGTATTTTGTAACAGAATAGAAGTTCCGCCAGTGCAAGGTCAAGGCCCAGATCCCGATTGATGATCAGGATCATAGCCAAGACCCAGAATAAGTTAGGTCCCACCTGAAGCGGGGCCAGACCCAGGGTAGCTAAGGTGTAAAGGAAAAAGGGTTGGATAGGGAATCTAAGGACCTGAAGGTGAAAGGCTGACAACAAAATCTGGTGGTCCAAAACCCCCTCACCCTTCCTAAAATCATACTTTTTAGGGTAGTTTTTAATAATTACCCCATCGGGTACCCCGCATTTAACCCTTAACTTTTTTAATACCGTTTCTACCCTATTCATAGGAGGAAGGGGATCAGCATAAAACTGATTTCTCAAACCCCCTGCAGCCGGATCCCCAGCTGCTGTGATGTTTTGGTTAATCTCCGGAGGACTAGACACAATTATCCTAACCACCTCCACTGAGGGTGAACTAAGGGAGGCATCCGGGTTTACAGAGGAGGGTAAACGGTCGCTACCCGACCGGGTGTCATCGCTATCGGACATTTTTAATAGAAAGACGCGAAGATGAAAAGAAATAACTTACTCTAAGATGAATCCCGAAAGGTTTCGGATGCTTTCCTGAGAGAGGAGATAGACTCTGGCAATGATAAGTAAAGATCTCAAGTGCAAAGAGTTCTCTGAAATTTTTAAGTTTTGAAACGGAATGGATCCTCAACATTACAGCCAGTATTTATAGGAGTCTCAGGGGCGCCTGAAAAGCTGTGCGCTCGGGAAGCGAAGCGTCACCTCGCTTCACGTGCGCCTCCTCGCCCACTCTTCTCGCCAATCGAGGCCATCCGGACCACTGATTTCAAATATCGCAATGATGACTCAGCCATCACATTAATTGGGTGAGCCACGTCACCCCGACAGGGGTGATGAATTCATTGTTTTCACCCTTCCTTCTCCCTTATGGGCCAGGTCGCCCCACGGCCCATCAAGAAGAAGTGGGTCTGTGTAAGTGTGGAAAATGTCTTAGCCCACCAAAGCCTTCCCGGGTCAAGCCCATCAGGCTACTGGCCCAATAAAATTCCTGTAAGCCCAATGGTTAGGCCCATTGTATTTGTGTATTTCTTTAGTAAATGAAAAGTTGTCTCAATGGGCTTCAAGCCCATTAAGAAAATGTATAAAAAGAAAATCAAATATTTAATAAACCATTCTCTTTTGTGTTATGCAATTTTGAGCATCTACAACAGGTACAACGCCTTCTTGTCCTTCTTTCGGGCTTCTTTGAGCATGACCTTTTGGGTCTCGCTCAGTCGATCTTCGCTTTCTTTTGAAATTGGCTCGTCATAACCGGTCTTGAGAAATCCCACAAATCTTGTGAGGCAAGAAGGACTTTCATTTGGGTAGACCAATTCTCGTAATTGGTTTTATCCAAGCGCGGAAGCTGGGGCTGGAAAAAATTGCTGGAGGACGCCATCGGATTTACTTAAGCACTTGAGGTACTTACTTTATAAAATCAGTGTTGAATTTGGTAAAACCGACTGCACGGTTGCGTTCGGAGCGTTCCGTTTAGTCAAAAACGACTCTTCGTTTGCTCAAATCGGAGTTAAAATGAGCCCGGAACGGAAAAATAACATCGAGGGGCAATTTGGTAATTTCCAGAAATATTTGCTGACGTGGCACTATGCTGACGTGGCAAGGCAGCTGATGTGGTAGAGGGTGACGTGGCAGCTGACGTGGCAGAGGGTGACGTGGCAACGCGTGGGCGCGTAGGGCGCGTGGGCCTCATGCGCGTCCGGAGGTTGAAGACGACTGGGTGCGTGTGGTGCGCGTGGGCTTTACTCGCCGTGCTTGTGGCGGCGCGTGAGGGCGCGTGCGGCAGAGATTGGCTGCGTTCTTTTCACGGTTGTATTCCTGATGGAATAAGGAAGCTATATATGTGATCAAACTTGTGGTTTGAACACCTATGATTCACGAATAGGCTTTGAAAGCTGCGGCTCTGTTTTTGTTCTTGACTTCTGGGTTTGCTCAAGCTTCACCAAGCTCTGATACCATGTTGTAAATTACTTGAGGTGATTTAGTAATGCCCATGATACACTCAAATGTATAAAACACTCACTTTTATTTCAAAAACAAAGAACCGAATACAAAGCTTTTACTCTACTCTCACACTCTTATTTCTTTCTTGCTTCTGCTTGTTAAATACAATACAACACACATATATATAGATTTGAAATACATAAAATGACAGATGAAATCTTCACGGTAGTCATTATTGACTTTGGAAGATTTACGCATGCACAATCTTCACGAATGGTATTTGTTTAACTCACGCATGGTATTTGTGCAGCATTTCTTGACTTCTGATGCATGCATGTGGATATGTCAAGTTTATCTTTCAACACTGGTGCCTATTGATGGATGATTGGTAGGAGCTTAAGAGAGAACTTCTTCCGGATAGTTAGTCCACCTGCTTCTTCCACACCAATATCTTCGTCCTTCATTCCATCTGGCAATTTCCAATCAAAACAATATAGGAGATTCGCTAGAGCTAGCTCAATCATTTGCATTGCCATATATGTGCCAGGACAGGAACGTCGACCAGCACCGAAGGGCAAGAGCTCAAAATGTTGTCCTCTGAAATCAATAGAGCTATCAATAAACCTCTCTGGGAAAAATTCCTCTGGATCCTTCCAGATATTCGGATCCCGGCCTATTGCCCAGACATTAACATGGACTTGTGTTTTCGGGTGAATGTCATAACCATTCAGATTAAAGTAGGACATGGTTTCTCTTGGAATTAGAAGTACACAAGCAGGGTGCAATCTCAGTGTTTCTTTCACCGCCATCTTAAGGAAATGAAGCTGATCAAGGTCATTAACCGACACTTTTCCTTTCTTTCCAACACAGTTTCTCACTTCATCTTGTGCTTTCTGCATCATTCTCGGATTCCTAGCAAGCTGTGTCATCGCCCACTCTATGGTAATTGCACTAGTGTCAACTCCACCAATGAATATATTCTGAAAACCAAAAGGAAAGAAAATGCAATTATAGACTGAAGAGTAACTCAGTTCTTATTAGTGAATAGCATAAAGAGCACTACATGGTAAAGTTATGTTGCTCCTAGTTGAAGCGTATAAATACTCAAGTTACTCTCACAGTTTAAGCTTTTAGAACCCACATTAAAGATTGTTATACGTGTTGGACCAAAAGAAGGCTACCCTTTAGGGTGCGAATTTTTATTTACACTCTCTCTAATAACTTAAGCTTTTAGAATTGATTGATATGATTGAAATGAAAATACAACCATAATGCTTTAGAATTTTAATGAAACAAGTGAAAAATAGAGGTTATTTAACCACATACCATGAGGATTGCCTTGATGTGATCTTTAGTGAATTTGACCATACCAGATTCAGTTTCATTTCTCTCTATTTTCAGCAGAACATCAATAATGTCTTCTTGATCCGGTTTCATTCTCCCAGGATTGAGGTGCTCATCAATCATCTTTCCGTACAAATCATCAAACTCGCGGAAACACCTCTCTAGTCTGCCATGCAGGCCTGTGAGCCTATCAATGATCCATCCTACGGACGGAAAGAAATTGGACGCGAATGGACAAACCAATAGAGCAGTAGCTTCAGAAACCATTGCTTGAAATCTATCTTCATCGAATTCATTCCCTCTAAAACTCCTCCCGAAAGCAGTCCTACCTACTATATTTGCATTGAGGAAATTTATTTTCTCACTAAGAACAATAGGACTGCCAGAAGAAGCCAATTGAGCAATCGAACCGATCAGCAAAGAAACCTCCTCTTCGTGAATGAACTTTAAGGACTGAAGCCTCCTCGCGCTCAAGAGTTCACGAACACAAATCTTCTTCATATCCCTCCAGTAATCACTATACGGTGAAAAAGCTACGTCTAAAAAGTTGTATGTGAGTTTTGCAGTGCCACTTAATAGTGGTCTACTGCAACAATCAACATCATGAATTTTCAGGACCTCTCTTGCAGCCTCGGCGGATGAGACTACAAGAGTGGGTACACTACCAAGTTTCAGAAGCATGACCGGGCCATATTTCTTGGAGAGGTGCCATAGGGATTGGTGAACCAAGGTACCAATCTGGTGCAAGTTACCGATAATCGGAAGCTTAGGAGGGCCAGGAGGAAGCTGCTTGTTCTGTCTCTTCACTATCTTCTGTTTCATGAAAAGCATTACAGGAAGAAACAAGAGAAGAGGAAGCCAAATAGGTATGGTGTAGAGAGCCATTGATTATTGAAGTTTGATCTTGTATGTAATGCATTGTGATGTCACTCATGTTTATAGAAACTAAGCCAGCCATATGGGATTTATCAATTCTATTGAAGTTATCTTTCTTTATCACAAACCATCTTAGTCCATAAAAACGTGTATAATGCACATACAGCGAAGTTTGTTGGAAATTGATTCAATTTAGACAAATTTTGTGAACAAATTGTTTATCTCGGACTCTCAAGCATGGTTTGCAGTCTCGATATCGGGGTATCGGTTTTGGTCAGGTCAAAGTAACATAAAATGGACTCGGGAGAATATCGATCTTATAAGTGAGTATCGAATGATTATCTGTGTTTGATAAAGGTATCAACACCGGATGATACGTATTCGGAGAATATCGATCTTATAAGTGAGTATCGAATGATTACTCGTGTTGGATAAAGGTATCAACACTTGGGGGATACAAAAATAACAATTTTCAACATAGAAAGGAAAAAGGTAAAAGAATGGACATACTTGTTTAAAGCAATTAAGTGATGCTTTAATTTTTCACTTAATTGGTTTCTTCTTCTTAAAGAAAGATTTTGATAACTTGAGAAGTAAACCAATTAAGGATTTTGTTAATAATAAAATTAGACAAACAATATTAATGATTGTGATAACTTGAGAAGTAAAAATCGTGACAAAATCATCTTGATGCTTTAATTTTCTCACTTAATTGATTCTTCTTCTTTAAGAAAGATTATACGCACGCACCTTTTTCTTAGGTTGATGTGTGTAAACGGAATGATTTTTTTCTATCATGCACCGAGTCTCATCCAAGGAATAACATTCGAACCATGTTTAACTGGTGTTTGGTGAGACTAAAAAATTATGCACAATTAATAAAAAAATATCTATATGTAGAAATCAAAATAATGCAAAAATTTAGGAACATAGAAAATTAATCTAATAAAAATCATATATCTTAGGAGAATAATGGGTCAATTTAGAATCTCGGCTGATGTGTTCATTAACATAATCTATACTAGGCAAGGTAGTCAAAATCGCGATCCTAAATCATAGTCCCTAACTAAATAAGTGTCATCAGAAATGAAATTCCGAATGTCCTTGACGTCGAATAAATGATCAACATTACTGTAACTAGAACTGTCATTATCAATCCAACTCTGAATGTTTTTATTTTTATTTGGATCTTCATTTTCACTGGTATTTTCAATAGGACCAAGACTGCCCGCGGATTCACTCAGCCCACACTTGTGTTCTAACTCCTTTTTGGGATCCTAGAATCAATCCTAAGATCCCAAAATAACTCAAATCGCACCAAAATCGTTCATATAGATAGAATTGAAGAAATTATTCATTACAACGGTGATACCACGTCATTAAAACCGACATGGTATCACCATCCAATCAAATCATATCTTTTTGCATGTGTCATATAACTTACCAACTCAATAATATGACACATATGAAAATAAATAAATAAAAAGAAAAAGAAAATTCAGTCCTCTTTTCTCCTTGTCATCGTCATTCGTCTCTCCATCGCCATCTTCCTCTTCTCTCCATCTCCTCTCCTCATAATTTGCTTCATGTCCAAGATAAAAAAAAAAAAAAAAACATTCAGCTGTCTCCCTCTTCTCTCCCAAACCCAAAAGCTCGGCAATTGTTTCTCCTAGTGATTTGTTAAAATAAAATATGTCTCTCGGCTGCTACTTTCAGTTTTCGGTTCTTCAAGAAACCCCATCTATTTTTCAACTTCAATTTCAAATCTAACCGATTTTGTCCCTTTAATTCATTCCAATCTTATTTTCCTTCCATGGAAAATTCCTACTCTAATTCATGTGTATAGAGAGGATCACCATCTTCCACAACTCAGAAAGCAAATTACAATTAAATCACGAATAAAAGAAGAAAAAACCAATCATACTTTGGCGAACCAAATTTGAAGGATGAATAACATAGGTTATACAGTATAATACATTATACATAATATTGTGAGGATATGATGAAACAATATGTGAGGAGAGAAGAGAAGACAGCTACAATGGGAGAGAGGAAAAAGCTGAAATTTTTTATTACTTTTTTTTTCTTTTTTCTTTCACTGTATATATGATGATCCAACAAGTCCAAAATTCAGAAGTGTAAAAATTTGTAGACATAACGGAACCGAAAAAGTTATGCGCAATCCTCTGACTATGGTGCAATTGGAGCTTGGACTTGTTTGATGATAATTGGCAATTGGCCTTGAATATGTGGGGATTTCTACGGCTGAATTTTCTTTTTTTTATTTCCATGTGTCATATTGGTAACTTTGTAAGTTATATGTGTCAATATGACACATATGCAAAAAAATACAATTTGATTGGATGGTGATATCATGTCAGCTTTAATAACGTGGCATTACCGTTGTAATGAATAATTTCTCGTAGAATGGACACGATTATGCTAATTTAGGAAATTTTGGGGCTAGAATAGGTAGAATCGTACTAGTAGAATCTTAAGATTCTACCATTTTATTTTTATTTTTTTTGTAAAAGGTAAGCTTTTCACACACACATCACTTTATATTCACATGTATTTTTGGTATTTTTTCGCTAAAATAATGGTTTCAGGATTGAGTCATCCATATGAGGCCTAAAACGTTAATGATTTAGTCAAATATTTCAATATGTGAAAAATAATAATTAAAGGTCCAATATATTGAAAATAAAATTTTAATATGATTTAAACTTTCAAAATAAATATTTGACTATTATGTTAAAAAAATCATAAATGAACAACATTAAATAAATTATATGTTCCAATTAATTTTAAATTTTAATTTCAAATTTTTTATTTAAATTCGTAATTTTATCAAATGAATTATAATAATTTTCTTTGTTTATTTGTATGCTTTTAGTGAAGGAAATTCATGAAATAGATGATGATGAATAATTTGGTAAGATGAACATCCATGGTGTTGATAATGAGGAGGATAGTAGTAGTGATGTTGACGATGATGATTTTGACAGTGATTATGAATTGGATAAAGACTTTGACCATAAGAATGATCTTATTTAACAGTGATGTTGTGTACGAGTAACTTTTTGTTCAAAGTTGTTGGTTATTTATTATTTTGAGTTAATATAATATATTGATGAAATTTATATTAAGTTTGTTAAATGATATTTGTTTAGGCTTGTAAAAATTGTGTTTTAATTTTAATTTTATATTTTTAATTAGTTTTAAAGCTTTTAAGCAAACAGTAACGTGATATAATTCAAATATTTGCACATTGCTATGACTTTAAGGTGTTTTTATTTATATAAATTATTTTGAGTATTTTTTGTTGTATTATAGAAATATTATTATTTAAGAAGTGAAATTGAATTATTTTATGACAATTTAGTTGAATCTTACTATTCTACAATTTGCAATTCTACATACCAAAAACGATCATACCTAGATTCCTGATATTGACAGGCTTATACTAGGAGAAGACAAATATAGTGCAATAATGCAAGTTCAGCTCTCAAAATCATCGAAATTAATGGGCTTCGCCTTTTGGGTCTAATGATTCATTTGTTTTGGGCTTCTGAGTAATGATTGATCAGCCCATAAATTCAGCAGAGAATGGTCTATATATAATTATATACCTGTTTTGCTGATTATTTGAACTTCACGGAGACCAAAAACAAGAAGTTTGATAATCGATATGTTTATTGAGTACCTTTGAATTTTTAACCACAAAATTTTTATATTTTGGAATTTGAAGAACCCAATAGGAAATAGATGGACTATAAGGCTTTGTTCGGATTAACTAGAGAGAAAATAAATGGAATAAAAACTTTATTTAGGAAAGAAGAAAAAAAAATATTAATAATTGAAATTCATGTTTCGATAATTTATGAAAGGGATGAAAAAAAATATTAACATTCTTGTTTGGATAATATAGAAGAGAGAAGAAAATAAAAGTTTAAACCAATTTACTATTATATCTTCTTTTCAAAAAAAAAATTTACTATTATATCTTGATATTTAATAAGGACCAAAATATCTAATAAGTTTTTCTTTTTAAAATACTAGATGATTATTTGGTATTATAAAAGTGTCACTTAAGTTATTAATATTTCTCTCTAACTCTTCTAAGGATAGCAAATAAGAAATTTGAAGAAACAAATAGGATTAAGCTATCCCCAAATATTTTCTTTTAACAAATTAAACATAAAAAATAAAACTATTTCTTTTCTTTTCTTTTCTTTCATTATCATTCCAATTGCCTAACCGTATGGGGTAGCAAGATAATGCGAAAATGAAATAACACCTGAGGTCAAATAAAATTTTAATTCAATGTATCGTTAAAAGTTATTAATTTATTTGATACTCATTCTTAATACCAATATTGTCAAAGTATGCTCTCAAACAATTACCGCATCCATAAACTATGATAAAGTTCTATATGTTGAGTTAATTTTCAACCAATCATCTAGGGACTCTGGAATTTCTGTGACTGTCTACTTGCCATCATGTTATGAAGAAATTACGCATAGTTAGTCTATATATAAAAGTTGAATAATGGTTCATGCGTATCATCAAGTGGCAAGTCTATATGTACATATGTAGACAAATATGTCATATAATCCAAATCAGCACGTCATTGAAAACACACCCTCCTCTCCTCTTCATGACTTCATCCAAAGTGCTCTCCCTCTATCTTTTGAGTGAGACACCTTGTCATGGAATTTGAATTTGGTACAGAATTTTGGAACTTGGAAGTTTAAGGTTCAACAAAATTATAAGAACAGATAATAGATTGATATATAATTCCTATGTCTTAAATTAATTATTCAAATCTGACTTTTGAATATTTTTTTGATAATTTTATATTTTCAATTTTATCTTTTGATAATATGGTCCTGTTTAGATTGATTTTCCAAACGTTATTTTTTGTTTCTCGAAGGGAAAAGTTGTTTTGAACAGTATTTGACAAAATTTTTAAAAGAGTTTCTAGGCTTTGGAAGAGCGTTTAGAAGAAGTTAGGAGGTACCAGCTTCTCAAAACAGTTTCTCCTTCTCTTTTTCTTTTAAAAAAAGTCAAAACCAAAAGTTATGCCAAACAACCCATAGTATAAATCAAATATAATATAATTATAGCTTTTTGTGGGACTCATTACTTTTTGAAGTTAGTAAAGCCAAATAATTTAGGAAAATATAAGATTATATTGTATTGAGATTCGAAATTGGACAAGTAAAATTGAAAAAGTGGACAACTAATATAGTATGGAGGGAGTACATATATATACATACATGTCATCGAATGATTGTGTTGGAGATCACATACAGTGATAAACAGAGTAAATGAATTGCATATTTGGTTTGTATCTCTGAAAACTATTCTTGAAAATTTGAAGAATAAAAAACAGTTTTTCGAAAATAATGAAAATTAGTTCTCTAAAAATAGGAATTTCTATAAGTGAGTTTTCAGAATATTCAAACACGCAAACTTTTTGTACAATTTTTTAATTTTTCAATTTTCAAAAAATAAAAAATTATTTTCAAAAATACAAAGCAAGCAGACCCGAAGAATATTTTGTATAGTTTCTCAATATTTTCAAAGAAAAAAAAATCAGAGGATTTTATAATTAAAAATATAATTTTGATAATTTAAGTATACTTAAAAATTTAAATCTATAAGAGAAGTTTGAAGATTTAGAATCTTAGGTGAAGTGGCGGGATAGTCAATAAACCAATTTGCTTTGGCCGACTACTCCTTTCCCACCATAGAAAAATGGAGGTCTTTTTCAGCATCATTTGCAGCTTCAAACGTACAGTAACATAAATTACTCCTTTTTTTTAAACATTTTTATTATATTTTTTAACATATTATCATAAATCCCTGGGAGTTTACAAATTTAATCAAATAACCCCAAGGCTCAAAAAACCTTCTAAATTTTCATTTCGTATCAATGACCCCATCACCTTCACATTTCAGTCAAAATAATTATAATTAATTTCATTTACACCTCATAAAATTTATTTAATCTTCAATGAAATCTCTTCATGTTTAAAAAACTACATTCAAATCCCTTAATTTTGAAAAAACTATATATTTCAAAAATATATATATATTTCGGAAAAAATACACATATTTCGGAAATATATATATATATATTTCGGAAAAAATATATATTTCAGAAAAATAAATATATTTCGAAAAAGAATTAATATATTTCGAAAAAAAATGAATATATATATAATATATATTTTGAGAAAATATAAATATTTCGAAAAAAATAAATATATTTCGGAAATATATAAATTTTATCCGAAATATATTGTACATGTGAGTTTTCCCGGCCCATATAAAAGCCTCATCCCGACCGGATCGATCCATGAAAGACCCGAGATGATGATCCGAACACTTCTCCAACATCACAACCCGACCAACACGTTAGCCTTGTGGTCCGTCCCGAAATCCGACTGTCAAGCCTATCTTGTGGCCCGACCCGAAGAGCATTCTAGAAGAAACTCGAAGATTCCATAATAGACTTGCAGCTCAAGATAATGTCATAGAATAGGGACAAAATAGCTGACGTGTAAAGTAATGACAAAATTCCAAAGTATAGAATGTTGCCCTAATGGGCCAAAAGCCCATAGGGAAAATGTATATAATCCAATGAATAGGAATGAGAAAGGCATCTTTTTGTGTTGTGCAAATATTGTATCTACACAATAGCGCCGTCTGTGGGAAATTAGGTCATTTCGCCGACCATCTTCTTACCTCAAAAAGCCGAGCAAAACCAAAACACCACCACCAGACCTTGAAAATCATCTTCTCCGTCCAAACCCGACCATGCCGATAACGAGATCCCAGTCGGAGGTACAGATCCCCGGTGATCGACAGCCCAGTGCCCCACCAACGATCGAGCACCTCCTGCGGCAGCTCGTCGAGGCGGAGAAGCAAATCAAAGCCGCCGAAGCAAGAAGCCTGGCGGCGAAGAGGAGAAGCGAAGAGCTCTTGATAAGATTGAATCAGGCGACTACCCCTATGGTAGTTCCAGATCAGTCACAGATCCAAGAACAAGCCGAACCACAGGAAGAACACGACGAAACCTCTCACCGACCAGGCCTAACCCCGACAGCAGGCGAAGTTCCCGTCACCGACGAGCCTTTGACATCGCAAAAGCTTCAACAGATGATGGCAGAGTTCCAAAAGAAGGTCATGAAGGATCCGAGGACCCGATCTACCGATGGCCAGTGTCACGCCCCAAATTCCTAGGACTCCGAAACCCGAGCCTAAGAGCTAGGGGAGTGAATACGGAAGTAAAAATAAACGAGAACCAAAAGACATTCAGTCATCAAACACCCACAAAGGGTTGCAACGAATGCCCAGATACCATGCTGTCACGCCCCTAAAGGGTGACGCAAACCAAGCGACTACTAGAGTCAACAATAACAAAGAAGTACATGGAATAACAATAAGAATATACTCCATGCCAACACGAATACTAAAACCACAAGAGTATCCTTATATACCAACAGACACGCTCCTAAATCCCTAAGACTCCCGAACTGGGACATCCAAGGAATCCAAGATGTGATCCTTAATATGAATGGCCAACTAAGACATCATTAACCGTGAAAACATATGGGTTAATGATAGATATGGTATATTTCATACCCAAATGGATAATAAACTAAGCAGCGGAATCTAACGAAAATCCGGCAGAGTTCCGTTTGTAAATGGAACATCCGGACAACAACCACAACACAAGAACCTGCCAATAGCAATTCAATAATCACAATGGCTTCCAAGCCCCACATTCATCAATCCTAATAGGGCCGAGGTAGTGGAAAGAAACCAAAACCCCTCCAAACCCTCTAAACTCAACAGAGCCACAAATGCTCGAATAGGAATACAAGAAATGCACCTAGCTGTGCAAAATAAATACAATAACCATCAGAAAGAATAAATACAGGAAAATGAAAGATACATCAACAGGGATATGCCAACAGACTGGCTCCCAAAAGAAAATACATAAGAATCCCATAACAATGGGTAGAGAAACTGGAAGCGGATACCTATCGTCCCCAAACCCAGTCGTGTTGCAACCGTAACCGCATCACCCAACGCAACTCCAAACCTGTAACAAGAAAACCAAGGAAAACTGCCATTGCACCGCATCCTGCCCATAGCCGTATAATTCCTGCAACCTGGCGTGGAATACCAGGGGGCGAATGAAATTCCCCTGTGAGCAAATAAGCTCAGTGGGAAAAGATACTCTAACTACCACATCCTCTGGCAGTTTAGGTAATGCTAAACTATCTAGCAAGATATATATAGCCCAACTAATCTCATCCACGCAAAACCCAAGGCACACGCTCATATACTACCGTACGTAAGTATATAACAGGAATGTATATATATATACATCTATATATATACAAGTATACATGTATAAGTATGCCACCTGAATCTACAAGGTACAACTAAGGCTCATACTCCAAGTACCAACACAGGTAGTCTACACTTCTCTCACCAACGTACACTAAGTACATGACACCCAAGTCCAATCCTGAAAAGTCATCAAATACTCACCACGCTAACCACAAAACCCAATAGAGGGAGCACACTCACCTCTAATATCCACAAGTGTTGACCCAAGGTTTTCCACCATGGGTAAACATGACATTTTGATGATAACAAACCATTGAATGTGGTGAATTTAATGTCTACTTGAGTTATGCTTAATAGGTTATTGATTCAAGATAAACTCAAGAGAGCTAGTGGATCCATGAGAAGATCAAGCAAGGTGCTTAGAGCTCAAAAGACATTGGAGACAAGGATGGAGACATCAACCCAAAGCTTAAAGGAATTGAAGATCAAAGAAATGGGTAAAATAGTCTTGGGTGAGTGCTAGATTAAATGAAAAGTTATTTTTGAAATAACTTATTTGAAAGCTCAACTCTTGATCATATAGCATATAGGATCATGTATATCATTCATGAGTCCTTTCATCATTAGCATTAGACTATGAACATCATTTAGTCTTTGCTAAAGTTGAGTTAGTTCAAGCTTTCATAAGCTATGGAAGAACTCAACAAAGATGTCGTCCTAGAACCATTAACTTAACTCATATCACTTGAAATGGATTCTAGATGCATGTTAAAGCTTTGAATAAAATTGTTAAAACATGAAAAGCTTTTGTCTAATATTGAGAATTTGTTTAAATTGGAAAAACATTTTATGATCTCAATATTGACTTTAGGCATATCAAGGACCTTAATAAGTTTCTAAGACATCCTAGGAGTGTGTCTAAGTCATTTCGGAAAAATCCCAAAAGATTTCACGAAAAACCATCAAGTGGGTTAAAAGTTCGAAATGAAGCGTCACATTCAAACGACCATATCGCACTCAAAAATGGGTCAAATAGAGTGATTCAAAAGCCTAAAATCAAGAGCTTGAAGTCTTCTTTCCAAAAAGCTAAATAAAGACTTTATCCGAGTTACAGAACTCTAGTTATGACCAAAAGAGTGAACTGTATCGAAACTGGGCTGAACAGCCCAGTCGACTGGGTAACCACCCAGTCGACTGCCTGTTGACCCAGTCGACTGGGCCAAGAAGGCCAGTCGACTGGCTGAGCCAGAGAGTTACAAATAAATTTCGGAATGAATTTTTGAAGACCCAGCCGACTGCCCCAAAACCCCCAGTCAACTGCCTCATCCGGAATTTGAATTCTAACGGCTAGTTTCGGATCCAAAGTGTTCCAAAACTTCCCCAAACACCCCCAAACGGCTATATTATGTTCCTATACTATATATATGGCTTATATGAGCCAAAAATGGAAAAGAGAAGAGAGGGAGATAGGAGTATGAAAGATCTATCATTTATGCTTCAATATTGAAATTATTTTTGGGTAGAAAACTCCTACATGAATCACCACATGAGCATCATTCATATTTTCTTCTTGTGATTCATTCTTCATACTTGAGTTGAGCTTTTCAATTGAGTATTTCATTTATGACTCTAAGTATGTGAGGAAGTGAGCTTTGAATTTCTATATCCATCTATTAAGAGATATTGTTGTACACTCAAATTCAATTTTTATTCATTTGAGAGTGATAGTCTAAGAAGTGGTCTTGGCATGGGAATGGCTTGTTGAAGCTTTGTAAAGGTTTATCTCAACCTTAAAAAGAGAGGATTTGGTTGGCTCTCCACCCGCAAGAGTGAGCAATGGTCGGCTCTTCACCCGGAAGCAAGAGTGTTCGAAGGTTGGCTCCCCACCCGCAAGAGTGAGCAAGGTTGGCTTTTCACCCGGAAGAAGGAGCGTGTAAGGGCTTGCTATTCACCCGGAAGAATGAGGCATGTAAGGGTTTGCTTATCCCCGGAAAGAGAAGCACGATAGTGGAATCCTTGAGAGGTTATCTCAAGGCATGGAGTAGACCAAAGATTTGGTTGAACCATGTAAAAATCTCGGTGTCTATGGTGTGCATTTTCTCTAACCCTTATCTCTTTAATTTAAAAGCAATTTCCATTTATAATCTTGAGATTTATATATATCAATGCTATGGAATTGCTTGTGTTTGTGTATCCATGAAGAGGTTAGGAAAATGCATAGTTGAAATGAATTAAAATTGTAAACATGATTAGATTATATCTTAGACTACCTTCTCATTTAGATATAATCCATGTGCATACCAAGTGTTTGATAAAATTCATATTCAACACACCTTAGCATAATATGTTCATATGCACCCCAAGTGTTTGACACAATTGTTAGTCACTAATTAACCCTAGAGGGGGGGGGGGGTGAATAGGGTGTTCAAAAATAAGTCTAACTCTTTTCAAAAATGGAACACACTATAATCAAAAATCAATTTCTCAATAAACAAGTGGATGATTCAATTTAAACTTTTATAATAATTAATTTCAAGACAAATTAGCATACAAGATATTCAAGCAATTATAGCATGCAAAATACTCAAGTAAAGATAAAGAGATAGAGAGATTGACACCATGATTTTTTCGAGGTTCGGTAACTCCTACTCCTCGGCTCAAGAACCCCTTCGTGAGACTTTTCCCGATCCTTTCACTATGGCCCTTCCTTCACAGGTGGAATGGCAAACCTTTACAACACAAGCCTCTCGACCTTGTCTCTCAATCAAGAGAACAACCCTCTCTTGAACAATCGGTGGACTTCACTTGTCCGAGATTACAAATTCGTATGTAATCAATAAAATCACTCAAGAACAAAAACACTCAAAACCCAAAGGTTTTTATGGAAGATAAATCAATATAAGCTCAAGTGTTTTTGGTGATTTTACAATAGCTCTAGAAATGTATTCTCAAAGGATATAATCAATGAATGATATTTGGAGAATAAGAAGAGATTCTAGAGGTTTTGATTTTCAAAGAAACTTGGAGAAAATCAGATTTTCAAAGCTTGGTTTCAATGGCTTTTGAAGAGAAAAGTTCTGCAGAATTTTTGATAGCTTTCTTTCTCTTTTGTATTTCAATCTCTTGATCTTCAATATACACATCTCATTCTATATATAGCATTGCATTAGGGTTTTGAAGAGTGATTATAGTATTTGAAAGACAAGAGCCGTTTGAACACCATTAAACACGATCCACAAAACATGGGAATTGTTTTCTGAAAATCTGCAGATTTTAAGCAACTTCTAGTCGACTACTTCTCTATTGTAGTCGACTACAATGGACCATCTAGTCGACTAGATTGAGTTCTAGTCGACTACTTTGGACCATCTAGTCGACTAGAATGAGTTCTAGTCGACTACAATGAGTAGTCTAGTCGACTCAAGCTTGTTTCAGTCGACTCTTTTGATGTGGATGAAAAACCAATAGCTACTGGTTGAAATAGTCGACTGCTAGAAAATACACAGGGTGATTCTAGTCGACTATAACAAGAAAAACATTTAATAAAAATATTTTTCTTTCCGTTTAAGTTTGGTAAAGCGTTTTTCATTTCATTTGAGTTCGGTTCATTTTATACTTGAGTTTATACGATAAAATCGACACATAAAATTACCTTGTTACAATGATCGCTCCCCGACCTATCTACCCCGAGTCTTGAGTCTTCGACTTTCACTTTTGCCGTTGAATTAATTGATTTTCCTTTTTCGCTTCAATTTCTTTCACAGCTTTTCGCTTTAAATCAAACTTTCTTTCCGAGCTTGTTTTTCGAGTAGTTTCCTTTTCGAGTTTGATTTCTGAGTCGTTCACCTGTCTTTTGCTGAAAATATAAACTCGATAATTCATTAGTGTCAAACACTCTTCAATGGTTTGTTATCATCAATTTTGGAATTGTTTGCCGAAAGTAAATTTCAAAGCCAACAATCTCCCCCTTGATGATGACAAAACATTTTGTGTTTGCTTGGCATTTGGCGAAACATCAAGTGATGCTCCCCCTCAACATGTGCATAATATTTTGATCAAATGCTCCCCCTTAGTAAATGAAATTTGCAGTTTAATAGGCACTTTGATACAATATATAAAAATAGGCGCACATTTGAGATAGCAAAAATAAACAGCCTATCATAGATGTTTCAGTTTAATACAAGCTGCTTATACTAATGAAAAACATGGAAAGGAAAACAAACAAGTTCGCAAATAACCATAACAAGCCACACAAAAACAGAAATTGCTAATGTCGGATAATGAAATGCATGACAGTACAATAGCATAATTTCTCCCCCTTTTTGTCAGCGTCGAGGGGTGCGTGAGCGAGGGTTCCTGTGTGCAAGAGTGAGGTCATCAAGTGACCCAGCCAGATTTGTAATACGGGTAGACATTTCCTCATCATGAAGAACAAGGCGCTCATTGATCAATCGAATGGCTTCCGTATTTTGGTTCACGGTCGTATCAAGGCGCTGAAGCATTTGTTCCTGCTGCCTAAGGAGCTCCGTATTGCTTTGAACAACCCCAAGAAGTTGGTTGAGAAGAGCAGCTTGAGAAGCCGAAGCACCGTCCAACGGAGGGACCGAGGAAGAGGCTTCCTGGCGCGATGCAGAACCGCTAGGAGCAGTACGCGAACGAAGAGCAGGTGCAATTTCAGAAATGAAATTTCCTTCCGCATCAGAAGAAATATGCATATGTTTGACATGAGTGGCGTCAAGAAAAATAGGGTGATTCTCGGACACTTCATTCGGAAAATTAAAACCTTTCCGCTGCAGTAGATATGTAATATGTGCAGGAAAGAAAAGCGGGCCAGATGGCTTGCGCTGACATGTGAGGATGACGGAATGAAAAATATAAGCTAAATCAACGCGGGTTCCTGTCAAAACGCAATAAACCAAAAAAGCCTCCATACGAGAAACACTGCTACGACTATCAGTTTTAGGCATAATAGAGTAAGTAATAACATTATGAATTAATCTAGCCTCGGGTAGTAGCATAGAAGAGGTAATACCGGCGTTTTGCGAAATTTCTTTGTCGACACATATTGCCCGAACAGCCTCAATACAATCGAAACCATCAGCCTTATACCAGTCCTTGGAGAAGTGGCGGATACCGTCATTCGGAAGCAAGAAAATGCGCTTGATTTCACTGTCATCAACGGTCTCGTCTTCACAACATAAATTAAAATGAAGATGAGAGAGTAATTTATCCTTGTGATTTTTAAGAGAAGCGTAGAAAGCTTTGACAATTCGCGGAAATACTGGAATGTCAAGAGAAATGAAAAAATCCCAATCAATTGCTCGGAATAACTCGAAAGTTTGAGCCCGAATTTCAGTGCATAAATCTTGTGTGACAATACGGCAAGGTGTAGGAGCACGGTGATCAAAAACAGTGATGAATTTATTTCTATTATCATCATCAAGAAGAAGTACCTCAAGAAGAAGAGGTTCATTCGACTCCTCTTCGTCAACGGCCGTAGGAATGCGTGGATTGGTGGAGCTTTGGCCTCCATCAATGCGTGAACGTTTCCGAAATAGACCTCGAGTCTTCGGTGGCATTGTAGAAGATGATGCACAAATATATAGGGATATATAGATATATGATGGTGTATATATATAGATGTGTGAGAGAGTGAGAATGATGAAATTTGGATGAGGGAAATGGGTGGAAGATGATGGAAGTGTGAAATTAATGAGGGATAGGTGAAGATTTGAAGGTATAAGTGGTAGTAGGAGAGGGATTGAGAGGAGAGGGTTTGAAGGTGGGTGAGGGTTTGAAGGAGGCGGATGGAGAGGATGAGATGAGGTTTAGGTTTTATAGTGGGTTGAGTCGACTAGGTCTAGGTGAGTCGGTTAGATTTAGGTTTGAGTCGACTAGGCTAGGTTTGAGTCGACTAGGAAGGCAAAGTAGTCGACTACAACAATGTTTGAGTCGACTAGAATGGAAGATGAGTCGACTAGAATGGCAATGAGTCGACTAGAAGGTGAAGACCATGAAATGGTGTAGCTACTGACCAAAGTAGTCGACTAGATTGGTTTGAACTACACAGGATGAGTCGACTAGAAGAGAAAAAAGAAAAAAAATGATAAAAATAGATAAAAATCAGGAAATAAATACATAAAAATAGCAGAAATATTAAAAATAAAGATTATGACAGAAATTAAGATAAAACATCAAAATCCATGGCCATTCCGATTTCACGACGAATTTTAGAAAATGATTCGTCCGCAAGTGGTTTTGTAAAAATATCCGCCAATTGATTTTTAGTGTCGATAAAGATCAATTCAACGTCACCCTTAGCAACATGATCACGTAAAAAATGATGCCTAATCTCTATATGCTTGGTGCGTGAGTGATGAATAGGATTCTTTGAAATACAAATCGCACTCGTATTATCGCATTTAATAGGCACGTGAGAGAAAGTAAGACTGAAATCAAGTAGTTGTTGCTTAATATAAAGAGTTTGAGCGCAACTACTACCGGTTGCCACATATTCAGCTTCGGCCGTAGATAATGCAACGGAATTTTGCTTTTTACTTGACCAAGATACTAGTGAGTGTCCTAGAAAATGACAAGTACCGCTTGTGCTTTTACGATCAATTCTACATCCCGCAAAATCGGCATCCGAATAACTAATAAGATCAATTGAAGTTCCACGTGGATACCAAAGCCCTAAGTATATTGTACCACTTAGGTAGCGAAAAATGCGTTTGACCGCAAGCAAGTGAGATTCCTTAGGACATGATTGAAACCGGGCACATAAGAATACACTAAACATTATATCCGGTCTACTAGCGGTTAAATAAAGCAAACTACCGATCATGCCTCTATAATTAGTAATATCAACACATTTACCATTTTCATCTTTATCAATCTTAATAGAGGAACTCATAGGAGTTATGGCATGTTTGGTAGCCTCCATACCAAATCGCTTTAGCAAATCTTTAGTGTACTTGGATTCGCTAATGAATAAGCCATCCGAGCTTTGCTTGATTTGCAACCCTTAGAAGAAAGTCAACTCACCCATCATGCTCATTTCAAATTCGTTTTGCATACTTGTGGCAAATTCCCTACATAAAGAATTATTTGTTGAGCCGAAAATAATGTCGTCAACATAAATTTGGACAATCAACAAATTATTCTTAATGGTTTTTGTAAAAAGTGTGTTATCAATCTTCCCTCTTGTAAAACCATTTTGAGTTAAAAACCCGCTAAGTCTCTCATACCAAGCTCGAGGAGCTTGCTTTAAACCATATAGAGCTTTAGCCAATTTGAAAACATGATTTGGAAAAATATTATTTTCAAAACCGGGTGGTTGCTTCACAAAAACTTCTTCTTCTATGACACCATTTAAGAAAGCACTTTTGACATCCATTTGATAAAGAGTGAAACTTCTATATGATGCAAATGCAAGAAGCATTCTAATTACTTCTAATCTAGCTACCGGTGCAAAGGTCTCATCATAGTCGATGCCTTCCTCTTGATTATATCCTTGAGCTACCAATCTTGCTTTATTTCGAATAATTACTCCATTCTCATCCTTTTTGTTTCGAAAAACCCATTTTGTGCCAATTATAGTTTGATTTTCGGGTCTAGGAACTAAACGCCAAACTTGATTGCGTTCAAATTGATTTAGTTCCTCTTGCATTGCAACGATCCAAGAATCATCACATTGAGCTTCGTGGAAGTTCTTGGGTTCGAATTGCGATACAAAGGCCATGTGGTTGCAAAAATCTTTAAGTTGAGATCTAGTACTAACCCCTTTTGAAGGATTACCTATGACTTGATCAAGAGGATGATTGTGAACAATCCTCCATGCTTTAGGCATTGAGTTGGTCAAGTCATCATTGGATTGATGCTCAACTTCCCTCATTTCCTTTTGGCTACATGATGAGTTGGAGATATTGAGAGTATTTAGATTATCCTCAATCCCAACAACCTCATCTTCTTCTAGGTCAATTCTAGGTGATGGTGGTGAGGGTGATTCATCAAAGAGAACATGAATAGACTCAACCATGGTTAGAGTCCTTTTGTTATAAACCCGAAATGCTTTACTTCTTGTAGAATATCCTAGGAAAATTGCTTCATCCGATTTGGAGTCGAATTTTCCAAGGTTATCTTTATCATTTAACACAAAACATTTACACCCGAAAACTTTGAAATACCCAATATTGGGCTTTCGACCATTCCACAACTCATAGGGCGTTTTCCCCAACTTCATCCGAATAATAACACGATTAATTATATGGCAAGCGGTGTTTACCGCTTCCGCCCAAAGGCTTCGGGGAAGGTTGTGCTCATTTAACATGGTTCGAGCCATCTCTTGTAGAGATCGATTCTTTCTTTCAACTACACCGTTTTGTTGAGGGGTTCTAGGGGCCAAGAGATCATGAGAAACACCGAGGTCATCACATAATTTCTCTAAGTCTTGATTTTCAAACTCCCTACCTCTATCACTTCTAATTTTCTTGATTTTCAAATCTTTTTCATTTTGAATGACTCTATAAAATCTTTCAAGAATGGAGTGAGTTTCATTTTTATGAGCAAGAAAGTGAACCCAAGTATATCTAGAGTAGTCATCAACTATAACAAGTACATAGAGTTTCCCGGCTAAGCTAGCCGTTCTCTCCGGACCAAAGAGATCCATGTGAAGTAATTCTAGAGGTCTAGAAGTGGTAATATCTTTCTTTCTCTTGAAAGAGGATTTAACTTGCTTGCCTACTTGACATGCGCTACATATTTTATCTTTCGAAAATTTAGTCTTTGGGAGGCCTTTGACTAAATCATTTTTGGATAAACGATGAATGAGGTCCATACTAGCATGTCCTAGACGCCTATGCCATAACCAACTATTTTCGCTAGATGTGACAAAACATTTAACATCTTGGTCATGCAATTCACATAGCAACAAAGTATACAAGTTTCCATTTCTTTTGGCATTGAACATTTGCTTCCCATCTTTCTTGATTATGCATGCATTTGTCCTAAATATAGCATCATAGCCCTTGTCACATAATTGACTAATACTAAACAAATTATGCTTCAACCCATCAACTAAAAGCACATCATCTATAGAGAGAGAAGAGGAAATACCGATTGAGCCAATTCCTATAATTTTGCCTTTAGAGTTGTCTCCAAAAGTTACGTTTCCTCCTTCATATGTTTTTAGTGAAATAAACTTTGATTTATCTCCCGTCATATGCCTTGAGCATCCACTATCGAGAAACCATTTTTATTTTGATGCGGACTTCAAGCATACCTACAAAACAAGTTCAAGTAACTTTTATTGGTACCCAATCTGTTTTGGGTCCATTTTGGTTAGATAGATACGCAATAGTTCCTTTTGGAACCCAAATTTGTTTTGTTACAACATTTTCTTTTCTATGAGAGCATGCAATAGATCCTTTCGGAACCCAAACCATTTTTGACATAATTTTCTTCTTTCTATGAAAGCATACATTTGTTTTGTGTCCTTTTCTATTGCAATAGTAGCAAGTAACATGTTTATAATCATTTGAAGAAGCATGAGATGATTTTCTAGTAAATGTAGAGCTAAGTGATTTTCTCTTCTTCAAAATGAGAGCATTTTTGTCAAAAGCATCATACCCTAGACCGCATTTATCAAATGATCATTTTTGTCTTCCTAACATGATACTAAGGTTCTCTTTTCCTTTTGTAAATTTTGCTAAAACATTTATTTGATCATCAATAGTATTTTTCAAACGAATATTTTCCTTTTCTAGCTCAATGCTTTTGTCATTGCAAGAAACTTCTAAGCTTGAACTAGTGAGACTATATGAAGATTTAGCTTTCTTAAGAAGGATATATTTTCTAGCTAATTTTTCGAATTCATCATGTAATTCTTCAAACACATCTTGCAATTCATTGTAATCAATAATAAGTTCATCATATGATAGTTTATCTAAATCATTTAAATTTAAATGTACATCTTCTTCATTTGCCATGAGACAAATGTTTGCCGTTTCCTCACTACTTTTCTCCTCATCCGAGTCGCATGAGTCATAGTCCTCCCATGTGACATTCATTGCCATCTTGCTAGATCTTTTCTCGTTTTCCTTTTTGATCTTGAAGCAATCACTTTTGTAGTGTCCCGGCTTTCCGCAATTAAAACACGTTGGGGGTTCTCTTTTGCTAGGCTCGCCTCTTGGTTCAATTCTTTTCACGAATCTTCCACCATTTGCTTTCTTTCTTTGAAGATGTCTCTTGAATTTTTGGGTGAACAAGGCAATGTCCTCATCCTCTTCTTCTTCACTCGGCTCATTATTTTCATTTTTGGTGAAGACTTGCAAAGCTATCCCCTTTCTCGGCTTGATGTCGTCTTCACGAGCTTTTAATGTTATTTCCCAAGTGAGTAGAGAGCCGAAGATTTCATCGAGACTCATGGTGTTGAGGTCATGAGCTTCTTTGATAGCCGTTACTTTTGCATCCCACTTTGCCGGGAGACTTCTAAGCACTTTTCGTGACGCATCGGATCTAGGAACAATTCTACCAAGATGCTTTAGTCCATTCAAAATATTTGTAAAGCGAGACATCATAGAATTCACATTTTCATCATCTTTCATAGCAAATAATTCATATTCATGCATGAGTATGTCAATTTTAGATTCTCGTACTTGAGATGTACCTTCATAGGTTACTTCAAGTTTATCCCACATTTCTTTTGTCGTTGAACAAGTAGATACACGATTAAATTCATTTGGACTTAAAGCGCAATTTAAATTTACTTTGGCTTTAGCATTGTATGACATAAGTTTACGGTCATCATTATCCCATTCATTGGGTAATTTGGGGATGGTTTTTCCATCAACAATCTTGGTCAATACAAATGGTCCTTCAAGAACTACTTGCCAAATTTGGTAATCGATAGCTTGAAGAAAATCTATCATTCTAGTTTTCCAATAGCTATAATTTGATCCATCAAACCATGGGGGCCTATTATTCGATTGTCCTTCAACATGAGTGACTAAATTTGATGACATGATCGTTCTCTAAGACGGTTAAGTCTAAAATAAAATAGAGATTAGGCTCTGATACCAATTGTTAGTCACTAATTAACCCTAGAGGGGGGGTGAATAGGGTGTTCAAAAATAAGTCTAACTCTTTTCGAAAATGGAACACACTATAATCAAAAATCAATTTCTCAATAAACAAGTGGATGATTCAATTTAAACTTTTATAATAATTAATTTCAAGACAAATTAGCATACAAGATATTCAAGCAATTATAGCATGCAAAATACTCAAGTAAAGATAAAGAGATAGAGAGATTGACACCGTGATTTTTTCGAGGTTCGGTAACTCCTACTCCTCGGCTCAAGAACCCCTTCTTGAGACTTTTCCCGATCCTTTCACTATGGCCCTTCCTTCACAGGTGGAATGGCAAACCTTTACAACACAAGCCTCTCGACCTTGTCTCTCAATCAAGAGAACAACCCTCTCTTGAACAATCGGTGGACTTCACTTGTCCGAGATTACAAATTCGTATGTAATCAATAAAATCACTCAAGAACAAAAACACTCAAAACCCAAAGGTTTTTATGGAAGATAAATCAATATAAGCTCAAGTGTTTTTGGTGATTTTACAATAGCTCTAGAAATTTATTCTCAAAGGATATAATCAATGAATGATATTTGGAGAATAAGAAGATATTCTAGAGGTTTTGATTTTCAAAGAAACTTGGAGAAAATCAGATTTTCAAAGCTTGGTTTCAATGGCTTTTGAAGAGAAAATTTCTGCAGAATTTTTGATAGCTTTCTTTCTCTTTTGTATTTCAATCTCTTGATCTTCAATATACACATCTCATTCTATATATAGCATTGCATTAGGGTTTTGAAGAGTGATTATAGTATTTGAAAGACAAGAGCCGTTTGAACACCATTAAACACGATCCACAAAACATGGGAATTGTTTTCTGAAAATCTGCAGATTTTAAGCAACTTCTAGTCGACTACTTCTCTATTGTAGTCGACTACAATGGACCATCTAGTCGACTAGATTGAGTTCTAGTCGACTACTTTGGACCATCTAGTCGACTAGAATGAGTTCTAGTCGACTACAATGAGTAGTCTAGTCGACTCAAGCTTGTTTCAGTCGACTCTTTTGATGTGGATGAAAAACCAATAGCTACTGGTTGAAATAGTCGACTGCTAGAAAATACACAGGGTGATTCTAGTCGACTATAACAAGAAAAACATTTAATAAAAATATTTTTCTTTCCGTTTAAGTTTGGTAAAGCGTTTTTCATTTCATTTGAGTTCGGTTCATTTTATACTTGAGTTTATACGATAAAATCGACACATAAAATTACCTTGTTACAATGATCGCTCCCCGACCTATCTACCCCGAGTCTTGAGTCTTCGACTTTCGCTTTTGCCGTTGAATTAATTGATTTTCCTTTTTCGCTTCAATTTCTTTCACAGCTTTTCGCTTTAAATCAAACTTTCTTTCCGAGCTTGTTTTTCGAGTAATTTCCTTTTCGAGTTTGATTTCTGAGTCGTTCACCTGTCTTTTGCTGAAAATATAAACTCGATAATTCATTAGTATCAAACACTCTTCAATGGTTTGTTATCATCAATTTTGGAATTGTTTGCCGAAAGTAAATTTCGAAGCCAACAACAATGCATATTGAATATATCATTCTTCTTAAGAGTTTATATGCACAAAATGTTTAATTACTTTTTGTAAACTCTTCAAAGTATTCTTTATGACAAATAACACTTTGCATCATTTCTATACATATGTGAGAAAAGTGCTTATACATATTAAGTTGTAATGAATGCTTGAACTAATTCTCATTCTTGAATCCATTATGTATATATTTGGTAATGCAATTTATTATTCATGATTCAAAGTTTGAAATGAGGTAGTCACTTAAGGATCATCTATCTAACTAAGTGTTTGACTAGAGCTCTACAAAGATTACTTTTGTTAAAACAAAGTCAAACCGAAAAAGACTCAAAGTTTGTAATTGACCCTATTCACCCCCCTCTAGGTGTCAATATGTGGCCAACAACAAGGATCAAATCCACCACTAGTACCAAGGAATACTCAAATCCCACACCCCGATAACACAGGAAGGTAAACACCCACGTCCTTGCATACTAACACAACCATCCTCAATATATATATATATATATATATACAATATATATATATATACAACAAATCTCATCCCAGTCCTAGAGAAAGTCTACCTCTCAAGGGCTAGATCACCTCGATCATATCTCCACATAAACACCTCAATTGCTATCTCCAATAATGTCAATAAATCACCAACACTCTCACTAAGGATAAGAAAAACCCCGTAAGAGTCAAGAACCCAATCAAAGGAAAAGAAATACCAATGCTAACCAATAGATAACCGAGACAACAATGTCAAGATTAAAACAGCACAAGTGAACAAGGAAAGAACACCAAGAGGGAACAAGGAAACCAAAAACGAATGGCCGAGAGTGGAAGTAATAAAAAGATGAATCCCAGAGATTCAATAGTTTTTAAGAAAAAGGTTTTCAAACTCGAACCAATCCTTTTGGTATCCATGCCCCTAACGTAAGAAAAACTCATATCACCTAGGTGGTGATACCAACAACCCAGAAAAGGGAAAGGCAACACTATATGTGTACACTGAACAACAACAAGCCTCAATCCGAGACTTAAGCATGATAGGAAACAAAGGTGAAACAATGGAACACCTTTCAAAACTCTACAAGATGAGATATTGAGAAATAAGTCTCGAAATCTCAGAATCCCAAGAAAATAATAAAATGGTTTTACTTTTAAGAACCACATAGTAAAAATGACCGTCTTGGCCCCCGTCTCCGTCAATTGCCATCACCGGCTTTTAAAGTTGAAAATCATTTTAAAGAAGATCCCAAGATCATTTCATAAAGTATTGAAACTTTTAAATTTAATACGGGGGTAGGCGAAAACGGGTTTTTCCTTTTAAATACAAAGAGTTTAGAAAACACCATTTTCAAAATGACAGCCAAGTAAGAATGAACACAACTACAAGGATTCCTATAATGTCCCGAAAGGACAATGAAGGAATAACAGTACGTTGAATCCACGGACCACAACCGTCCGTTTCAACTCCACCAAATCAAATGACACCACGAGGAAGAGGTTCGGCACCATACCGTAACCGACAACTCAAGGAATGACATACAAGTCAACGACCACGTACTAGTGTACAAAACACAGTACCAGAAATGCTTAAGGGAAGGGACTAAGCATTAGAATCAAGACTGTCAGACTACAGTACCTCGAGTACTTAATGAATCCCTAATCATAACCTCTTCTCATCAATCAAATCTCACACAACTCATCACTCGCCTTCTCTAAGGCCTCAATTATCAATTGATACAAAAATCATCCCTAACCTCACATCTTCAAAAGAGTTCACACAACTAACCACGATCACCAAACTACTAACCACAATCACAGGGCTACTAACCACAATCACAAGGCTGCTAACCACAATCTCTAAGGCTACTAACCACAATCTCTAAGGCCTCAACCCAAAGTCAAGCCTACGATCCACCACTAGCCTCAACTAGCCACATGGATCACTATGCCAACACGCATAACCTCCCCCAAGGGTACTAAAGTATACAACAAGTACAAGGATATACGTTTCATTATACTTATTAATTATGGCATATTATCATTTTCTTCCACATTAATTACTTTCAACTGAGCATTTATAAAATATGAATTTAATTTACAATATTCATACATAACATGCTCCAAAATCCAACAGGCAATAATAACACATATTAAACCTGCTCCAACATCACATGTAATAATATCACGTATACATGTCAAATGAAATCACATAAATGTCATACATATTCAATGTGATTCATACACCACCCTTTGCCCACATCACGTGGTTAACGAATACGCACTCCACCCATTTACAAGGAGAAAGAGTACCGCACCGATTCTTCCCAAGTGTTTTTGACACTAAACTTTCAACAAGGAAGGCGGTTGGCACGAGACGACCCGTGACCAAAAATCCGTATAACGGATGCACAAGACGACCCGCGACTTCGAGAATGAGATGACTCACCCTATACCCCATTCACATCTCATTATTCTGTAGGATGGGAACACCCCCTGGCCAGTTGTTGCGACGATTCGACACAAAGACACCCCACATGTCACGCCCCGAATCCGGAAACCCGGATAATAACTTAAATTTAATTAAAATTCATAAAAATATCAAATGGTCAAACTGGCCAACCGACATTGTTTATAATTCACTAGCGCGGAAGCGAAATAGAAATAATAAAATCACACACAAATCCCGAAATCAAATCAAATTACAACACGAACACACTAGTCCAAAGCCAAACAAGTACAAATCATAATAAGTACGCAATCTTTATTATTACATAAAGATGTAATTATTATAAGTTCAAATTCCACAAATTTCCAATAGCTCATGCATCATCCACCAACGGTTCTTTTCCTGAAAAATGTTAAGGGGTGAGCACAAACGGCCCAGTAGAGAAAAATCATGAAGCGTAAGATTCCGCAAGTATGTAAATTAATGAATACGTATAGGGTCAAGTCTCTACCCTAGTCCAATGTCATGATATAAATGCATAAGGAATCAGAATATAAACTCATGTAGAACAATTTAAATAATATCATCAAGATAATTTAAAAGTTCTATAGTCACGAAATTAAAACCAATACTCTCAATACGAATTCAAATCCAACTATCACAACAGAGATAGCATCAAATTCAAAATCATCAAATGGGAAAATTATGTCGTGAAACAAACCCTAGGACATGAACTACCTGTTCATCTGCCTAGTCGTCTTGGGGCTATTAACCCTACGGTGACGTCAACCAATCGCGCGATAATTCGAGGACTTGCACCCCGGGAGCTCCTTCGTCCCCCCATTGCTCACACCACACGACCATTTCCCAAAATCAACAACCAATCCACCATTCACAATTCACAATTCATAAATGTCATTCACATGCGCACATAAGTAATAAATATATCCACAGTCCATGATCCACCTAATAAAACTTCTAGCGTGGCATGAATCAATGCATTTAAACACATTAATGCAATTTCACAACTCATGTCAAAAATAGCACAATATGATGATGAATCTCTATATAAACATTAAAATGCATAAATGAAGATTCTTAAACTCACACGATACCCCAATAAATCCCTACCTAAAACTTGATAAAATATCCAGTAAAATAACTACAATCAAAACAATATGGTTGTGTAGAGAATGAAGAAACGAACGGTTCTCCCTTCACGCCTTTATTTGTACCCTGTTATGGTCGAAACCAATTAACACATATTGAATAATTTTTATATACATAACCATATTTATTTTTATAATAAGATTTGCCAAAAAACATTCTGATATATATAAATATATACTCAAAAATAATCGGGATTAATAGATAAAATTTAGCTACTTAATTAAGAATCGAAAAGTTCGGTTTCGAATACTACCGTAAAACGGACAGCAGGTAATCTATGATTTTTAGAAAAATCTCCAGGTTTGATAAAAATATGAAATTTACAGGATACACTCCAAACTTCTACATAGATCTACTGTAACATTTTCATAAAATTTAATCAAAGGACAGTGGTCCAAAATAATTATAAAAGACAGCTTTCCTAACAGTTCCGAAAACTGAACACCCTTTACTCCAAGATTTTTACAAACCTATCCATGAATTATATGACTACCAAAATCTCCAGATTTACATCATATACACTCAAGATCAGTTGATAAAATTATAAGTACAAAATTAGAATTATAGATAGCTCAAATTGGTAACACAAGTTCCGGTTTTAAACTACGATTGAAACTGAACAGTTACTACTCAACAATTTTTATTACCAGTATAAATTAACTTAAAATTCTTGATCTTTAATAAATATGTCCTAGACATATACAAAATGTTATAATAACATTTTCAAGATTTATAAGAATACGAAACCATATGAAACAATTGGCTAAACCGAAACCGAAATCGGATCAACAAGCAGTAAAATATCACTGGACAACCTACTTCCGTGATTTTTAGAAAATTAAATATTTATCTAAATGATCTGAAATTTTGAGATATGATAATAGACATATACAAACGAATACTGTAAAAGTTTCAAAAATGTATAAATAATTTAACATGGTCTATAAATTTCTCAAACCGAGTAAACAAAAACGGTCTGCAGCAACAACAATATCCGAATAACATGTTCTTCCTAGATTTTTAATTAACTCTCTACTTATCTATAAATTCTGAAATTTTCAGGAACATATAATCACATACCTATATATGATCTGTAAAATTTTCATAAACTAATTTTGATCTGTACATATATTATAAATTAGAGATCTAAAGCCTTGATTTTCACTAAACATGTAAACTAGCAATCTGGAATTTTTGAAAAATCAAATCAAATTAAATAATATAGATCACATACTGTAATTGGTATTAAACCGGAGATCGGAACACGTAGAACAACTTCCTATTTGAGCACAAAATTGAATCCCCACTCTAAGATGCCCAAAATGTAGAGAGAAGAAGATAGGAGAAAAATAAATAATGATGGAAAAAATGGTTTTGCTTGATTGTTGAGAATATGCAAAAGCTAACATCAACACATCAATATAATGGCTGAAAACTTTCATCAATAATGTCATAAAGTGGTGTCAATATAATAGATGTATGATTGCACCTTTAAATGATGGAGGAATATGCTTTTGGAAAGTTAAAGATAAAAATAAAAATAAACATGTGGAATTCGGTCACACATTTACACATAATGAATATATTGCAAAAGTTACCCTCATCTTTATCAAACTCAAAAGTAACCCCCACATTTAATTAAAATATCGAAACTACCCGATCAACGACAAAAATGAAAATTTTACAAAACATAGGAATGAACCCAAAAATTCAAATCATACAATCCTTAATGCACAAAAACACATGCAATGACACATAATGCACAAGATAAAAAAAATTTATAACCGAAGAAAAAGAAATTATTTAAATTAACCCGGTCATTACACCACATGATTTCACAACCCACATATATCAATACCATGATTTAACACTACATGATATTCTCAATATGCATCCAGGTCCAAATGACAATCATGCCTCAACATAAATATGTAATACATCATATTTATGTAAATACCCACATGGTAATATATAAATCTCAAAATCTCCTTTCATGCTTTAAAATACAATAAAACAAGTAAATCATATGAAAACAATTTCATATACCATTCATGTTTTCAAAATATATATTTTCTTTAACTCTTTAGAAAATATTTCAAATTCCTTTATCATGCCTTTAAAATAAATTAAAGCAATTAATTCACGTATCGCAAAGGAACCTAGCACAACGTCTAAGTTTCCACGAATCTCTACTAACTCATTTAATTCTCAAGGTAAATTCTAAGCCATCTATTCCTATTCGATTCATATAGGAAATTATTTAATTACATAGGAAATAATTTTATTATTTTTTCTTAAATTAATCCCTAAGTCCAATTCCGATTCTAAACGAATTATAGATATTTAAATTAACGATTTAAAATATCTATATTAAATTAAATAAGGTTTTTACACCCCTAAACTACTTCAATAATGCGGAGTGAGAAATATAATTTCCCACCTAATTATACGTTACCGAACGGTCCAAAACAGCACAGTACCGACGCCCGAATATGAAGTCCGCCTACCAAAATCGTCCAAAAACTATTTCAAATATATCGAAATGTCCGTCCCGACAACCTATACGATATATATGAAGCCCATTAATAATAGGTTAATTAATTGGGTTAAATCTAAAATACCCCAAACGAAAACTATAACCTATAAATGCGATTTTCGGGCAAATCGTTTAACATAAAATCACGAAATTAATATATGACAAATACTACGTAGGTACGAAACTACTCACCGAAAATCGGCTCAAACCGATCACCGGAAGGTTGCCGAAAAATTGGCCGAAGCTCAGCCGAGTTCGCCCCTATCGAACGACTGCTCCGCCCCTGCTGCGTGAACCAGCCGCAGCTACTCGCTCCTCCGTGCAAGCCGCCGCCAGCTACGATCGCCGCTGCCTCAACCACCGTGATCCGCCATCGCCACCTGTCCTAGCCGCACCCATAGTCCAGCGAAACCATCGTCTCTCTCTCTCCATCGTGGTCAGCCTCACACGGTCTCTCTCTCTCTCTCTCGCCATGACCGGCGAACATGGTGAATGGAGAAGGTCGTCGTTCGAAGGACAGGATGGAGTGGCTGTACCAGGTTTCGTGCAGAAAGGATGAGAGAAATGGTCTGTGGTAGCAGGTAGATAGATACACGTATACATATATATATGACCTAATTGCACCACTAACCCTCCAATTCTCCATAATTGCAACATAACCCTACTTCAAGATATATATATATATATATATATATATATATATATATATATATATTAATACGCTTCACACCGGATCCGTAAAAGTACTAATACCGTAACCGAAATAATCGAAACGATACCGTGTAGTCGAGAATAAGAATTCGCGTAGTCGTCAAAGAGAAACCGTAAATTCCTCCAGTCGACTTTAAAAGTAAACGCGAAAAATTTACAGGTATCAAATACCAAAAATAAACAATACGTCAATAACAAGTGACGTCATTACCGAAATTAAATTAGAATTAATTTCAGTAAAAAGAGAAAGTAACACGGGGTGTTACAGCCAGGCCCTCCATGCCTCTGCCGACTCGGTCCAGTCACCATTCACTCTAGAAATCACCCGGGAACCCTTCCCCAGGAAGTTCGTCATGCCCAGATTCACTCCCTACGACGAAACGAAGGATCCCGAGGAGCATATTTACCAGATCCACCAAAAGATGACCATGTATCCTGAGAACGAGGCCTTGTTGTGTAAAGTATTCTCGACCAGTCTCGTCAACGCGCCACTCCTCTGGTTCAGGAAGCAGCCGCCGAGATCCATCGGCAACTGGCAACAACTGTCCGACCTCTTCGTGGCTAAGTATTTCGGGAACAAGAGGCAAAAGAAGACCATCTCGAGCCTCTTTACCATGACTCGGGAAAAAGGCGAGTCCCTCAAGAGTTTCCTGTCCAGATTCAACATTGAGTCGTCTTCCATCGACAATTGTGACCAGCACTCAGCCGTGCAGGCCTTCAGGATGGCCCTGATTCCGGGCACCAAGTTCCACCAATCACTTGTGAAACGACCACCCTCGGGAATCGGAGAACTTAATTCTAGAGCTCAGGGTCACCTAAGGATCGAAGAAGAAGAGGCAACCCGACAGAAAAGAGCGGCATTGATCAACGTGGAAGTCAGGTCGAAGGATAAGGCTTCAGATACATCCCGACAGCCTATTAATCGCAAGTGCTCAAATCTCCCGACCACCGCTTCATCTCAGTTTCCTCCACCGCCCGAGAGGCGAGCCAGGTTCGAGGAGAAGATCACTGCCTTGAAAGTGACCCTCGCCAAGCTCTTCCAGGAAAACAAGGCCAAGGGAATCTTCCAGACTCCTCCCCCAATCAGGCAACCACTCGACCAGAGGGATAAATCAAAGCACTGCGCCCTCCATGGTGATATCGGCCATACGACAAATGATTGCCAGAACCTGAGGCACCAGGTCGAGTCAATGATAGCCCGAGGAGAGCTAAAGGACTATGTTCAGAGGGATGGTCCAAGAACCCATCAACCCACATAGAACAATCAACGGAATCAAGCCCCTGCTCACCCGGTCAGAATCATCAATATGATCCACGAAGGTCCCGACCTACGAGGCGTCGATGGGTCGAGACGATCACAAATGAAAAAGGCACACCATATCAGCAGGATAGCGGGGATAAACGAAGTCCACCACCGAACTGGGCAGTCTCAGATACTTTTCTCACAGGATGACCTCCGAGACATCCAGGTCCCACACGACGATCCATTGGTCATCACTCTGATGGTCTCGGGATGTCTTGTCCCGAGAGTCATGGTTGATCCAGGAAGCAGTGCCAATATCATGACCAAGTGGGTTTTCGATAAATTGGAGATCAACCCGAGGGATATTTCGACTTCCTGGAATCCAATCACCGGGTTTGACGGGAAGCAAGTCAAACCCCACATGGAGATCAGTCTGCCCGTGTCAGCAGCCCAGAGAACTCTGTCCGAGACCTTTGTAGTGGTGGACGTGAAACCTTCTTACGATCTGCTTATGGGAAGAGGATGGATTCACAGGATGCAAGGCGTACCGTCAACTCTCCATCAAATGATGAGGTGTATTGGGCCAAATGGTTACGACATAATTGATATCAAATGAGATCAGGTAGCAGCCAAGCAATGTTACGCCGTCACTGTTAAAGGAATGAAGGATAAGCCCGATCGAAAGAGGTCCCGAGAAAAGGATCAGGATCTCGACCCACAATCCAAATAGAAACTACAAGATGGGGAGTCGGGTCCCCCGATCATCGCGGAACCTCTGCAGCCGGTATCCGTAAGGCCCGACCAACCCAGCAAGGTCACCTACGCAGGTACAAGCCTCACCACAAGTGAATTAAATGAACTGACAATATTCTTACAGGATAATCATGATGTCATCGCGTAGGAACATACTGATATGCCAGGCATCGACCCCTTCATAGCCCGACATACATTACATGTCGATCCAAAAGAAGACCTGTCTGACAGAAACAGAGGCGAATGGGAGGCCAAAGGAACCAAATCATAGCCGACGAGGTGTCAAAATTACTGGAAGCCGGGTTCATCAGGGAAGTTCAGTATCCCGAGTGGTTAGTCAACGTGGTGGTGGTGCAGAAAAAGAACGGGAAGTGGCGAGTTTGCGTCGACTTCACCGACCTAAACAAAGCCTGCTCGAAAGACAGCTTCCCTCTACCCAAAATAGACCAAATGGTCGACGCTACCGCAGGCTACGAGAGACTGACTTTCCTGGATGCTTACTCGGGATACAACCAAATCCCAATGGACCCGACTGATGAGGAAAAGACCTCATTCATTACCGAGACATGTACTTATTGCTTTAAAGTTATGCCTTTCGGACTAAAAAATACAGGAGCTACATTTCAGAGACTGGTGAACAGGATCTTTAAAGGGATGATAGGCACAATGGTCGAGGCCTACATTGATGATACAGTAGTCAAAAGCAGAAAGAGAACTGACCAATTGGAGCATCTCCGAAAAGTGTTCGACACCCTGAGGAAACATGGAATGAAACTCAATCCGGCCAAATGCTCCTTCGGGATGTCTTCGGGTCAGTTCCTCGGGCACATTGTCAATCGATCAGGCATACAGGCCAGCCCGACCCAAGTGAAGGCTCTGCTCGAAACAAAAGAGCCAACCACTCACAAAGAAGTCCAGATTCTAACCGGAAGAGTTGTAGCTCTAAGTAGATTCATTGCAAGGCTGACCGACAGATGCCGACCCATTTTTCAGGCGATCAAAGCAAGGAAATGAGAGGTATGGGGGCCCGAACAAACCAAAGCTCTATCCCGACTAAAAGAATACATGCTCAAGCCTCCCATTCTTGCGACGCCCGAGCCCAATGACGTCTTGCTCTTGTATCTGGCAGTATCATCAATGTCAACAAGTGTTGTACTCATCAGAGAGGACGGGAACCTCTAGATGCCTATTTTCTATACAAGTAAGGCGTTAGCCGATCCCGAGACCCGGTATAACAAACAAGAAAAATTAGTTCTATCTCTGATCAACGCCAAACGACGTCTCAGGCATTATTTTGAGGCTCACCAGATCATTGTTCCCACTACCACTCCTATTCGTGTGCTTATGGCAAAGCCCGATCTCTCCGAAAGAATCTCCAAATGGGCCATTAAGCTGGGCATTTATGATATAACCTATATTCCCAGAATCTCGATCAAGGGGCAGGCCATGGCCGATTTCCTGTTAGAAGGAGAAACCGAGGAAGCCGATCAGCCCGTCGAGTTAGAAACTTGGAAATTATTCATAGACGGCTCGGTGAGCGCCAATGGAGCAAGTTTCGGGCTGGAAATCCATACCCCCAACGGGACTAAGTTACATGCCTCAATAACGAGGCAGAGTACGAGGCAATTATATCGGGCCTGAGATTGGCCAGGAGCCTACAAATACAATCCCTATTCGTATATAGTGACTCCCAGCTGATAGTCAGACAAATAACCGGAGAGTACGAAACCAGGGATCCCAAAATGGAATCTTACAGAGCCTTAGTAGTTAAAGAGTCCGAAGGTTTTCAAAAGTTAACGTTCAGCCAAATCCCTCGGGAAGAAAACACCTCTGCCGATCACTTAGCTAATCAGGCGTCTGCAGCAGGTGAGGATATGACCCGAGTAGTACTGACCGACTTCATCACTACACCAAGCATTCGAGAGCCCAACGAACTGATATGTCTAGTTCCCCGAGAGCCGAGCTGGATGGATCCCATAATCGATTATCTCAGTGTCGGGACGTTACCCACTGATAAGGCAGATGTAAGGAAAATCAGAATGAAGTCAGCCCAATACTAGATCATCCAGGGACAACTCTACAGAAGATCTTTCTCGGGTCCATACCTGAGATGCGTAACTCCTTCCGAGGCAGGGACAGTAATGCAAGAAATACACGCTGGAGCATGTGGCAACCACTCGAGCTCCCGGTATCTTGCCCACAAAATCCTATCCCAGGGTTACTTTTGGCCCTACCTGTCCCGGGATGCAGAGGAATATGTGCGTAAATGCAAAGCCTATCAGATGCACGATGATGCTATACTTCAACCACCGGAATTCCTGAACCCGACAATCATTCCGCATCCTTTTGCCCAATGGGGGATGGACATAGTCGGACCACTCCCAAAAGCCATCAGGTCAAATACCCATGTACTCCTGGCCACCGACTACTTCACCAAATGGGTTGAAGTCGAGGCCTATCCTTCTATAAAGGGCAACCACGTAGTCAAGTTCATATGGAATCACATCATCTGCAGGTTCGGGGTGCCTTGGACCATCATGATGGATAACGGCACAAATTTAGACTGTGAACCGGTCAGGTCGTTTCTGGTCGAGCACGGAATCAATCAGAATACCTCCTCGGTGGGGTACCCACAAGCCAATGGACAAGTGGAAAGGACCAATCATTTCATCTTCAACACCCTGGCAAAGAAACTTAAGAAGGCCAAGGGGGCATGGTTGGACAAATTACCAGAGATATTGTGGTCTTATAGAACCACTCCCCGACAACCAACCGGTGAAACACCCTTCGCCATGGCATGTGGGGCAGAAGCCGTAATCCCGACGGAGTATGTTGTCCTGACTTTAAGATCAGTGGCCTGGGACGAGAGAGCGAATAACCAACGTTTGGCTCACGAGCTCGACCTGTTGGAAGAGAGGAGAGAAACTACCGGGATAAGACTGACAGCTTACCAACAGCGGGTCAGAAATCATTTCAATAAAAGGGTGAAAAGAAGAGGATTCCAAGTCGGGGACATGGTCCTTAGACGAAAGATCGGACACGTGGGCAAGCTCCAAGAGCCATGGGAAGGACCCTACACCGTCACTGAAGTGGTAGGGCACGGGGCCTACAGACTACTAAGGAACTCTGATAATAGAAGGGAGCCCAATACACAAAATGCATCCCAACTTAAGAGGTATTATCCCCAGAAATACCTTGATTTAACCACTGTAAAGAAAGGCCACTAGAGCCCAAAAGATTGCAATAGAAGTTACATTTCTCATCTCGACGAGTATCGAAATCACCATGATAATATCAGTTTGAAAACCCAAGTGTTGAATCCTCTCTATGGGCCAAAGTACCCGAGAGATCTTCACAGACCCACCAGTGGTCGGGTTTTACAAAACATCAGTCTGAAAAACCTAAGTGTTGAATCCTCTCCATGGGCCCAAAGTGCCCGAGAGATCTTCACAGACCCACCAGTGGTCGGGTTTTACAAAACATCAGTTTGAAAACCTAAGTGTTGAATCCTCTACGGAGGCCCAAAGTGCCCGAGAGATCTTCACAGACCCACAAGTGGTCGGGTTTTACAAAACATCAGTTTGAAAACCTAAGTGTTGAATCATCTCCATGGGCCCAAAGTGCCGGAGAGATTTTCACAGACCCACCAGTGGTCGGGTTTTACAAAACATTAGTTTGAAACCCTAAGTGTTGAATCCTCTCCATGGGCCCAAAGTGCCCGAGAGATCTTCACAGACCCACCAGTGGTCGGGTTTTACAAAACATCAGTTTGAAAACCTAAGTGTTGAATCCTCTCCATGGGCCCAAAATGCCTGAGAGATCTTCACAGACCCACCAGTGGTCAGGTTCTACAAAACATCCGTTTGAAAACCCAAGTGTTGAATCCTCTCCTTGGGCCCAAAGTGCTCGAGAGATCTTCACAGACACAAGTTGTCGAATTTTACAAAATATCAATTTCAAAAATTAAGTGGTGTCCACAGGCCCGACGGCCGTCATTCTTTATTGGAAGTCGCAAATCAAAATCCCGACTGTTATTGTCTGGTGTTATTATTATTATTACCAAGTCACAATTCAGAGCCCCGACTTTTATTGTTGTATAAAAGAGAAACAAGTATGGATTACACAGATCCCAAACAAAATATGAAAATATAAATAAAATTTATATTAAGGGCCTCGATGGCCAAGGTTGATACAATGAAGCAGCGACAAGTTGTTACAAACACAAGATAAAAGAAAGAACAGGGAAAGGGGCAAAAGCTAAAGGAAGAGCCCTATTCTACCGCGGGAGGATCTCCATTATCACCTGAGCCTTTGGTCCCTAGGGATTGTCCTTCTGTGGCTTCGGGCTCATCCATACCAGAACGAGAAGGTGGAGCGGGCAAGTCGTCCTGAAGGAATTCGCCAAAGGCCAGGTCCTCGGGTTCGGGCTCAGGATCATCATACGGAGGCCCAACTCCTATGCTGCGGTCAAGATCCTCTATAGTCGGGATCTCCCTGTCCTCTTCGAGCTTTTGAAGCTTTGATATACATTCCCTCCAACCCTGCTCATAACGGTATTTTCAGGTCAACACGAAGCGAGATATCATCTGGTTACCACCCTTGTGGCACATCTCTACCCGAGATCTCTCCACGCCCAAGACGTTCTCGACTTTGACCTTCTCCTCAAGCAACTGCCGCCCTGAAGTTTTTAACTTCTCTATTTCTTCGGTTAGGGCCTGTACTTGGAGAGTTAGAGCTTCCCGAGCCTGGGCCTCCCAATTAGCCGTCTGCTCAGCCTCCCGAGTCTTGCCCTCGAGTCCTGAGATAGTTGCCTTGGCATCTGCGAGCTCTTCCTCACCTGAAATAGCCCTATATGTCAGGGACTGAATCTTGTCTTGGCCTTCTTGACCTGCTCCAGAGCCTTGGAACACCCAGCTTTATTGACCTGAGCCTCTCGAGTCAGGGCATTTATGACCAGGGCATCATCTTCAAGCTTGCAATTATACGCCTGAGTGGCGTGAAACATCTGGAAAAAGAAAGATAACACAAAATTAAAAAAAAAATATATATATATATATATATATGTATTACCTTCATTGCAAGCTCTGGCCCATTCAGGGCTAAGCTCATCCTGTCATACCGCCCCATCGCCATCCTATCGGTCGGGGTCCATACCCCCAGAGCCATCTCCTGCAAGGCTTCCGAGTTCCCGATCATATGATCCCCCACGGACAGGTATGGATGGCCCTTCCTAGTATCCAATCTGAACCAGGGCCCATGGGGAACATCTTTCCCACTTTCAGCAGCTTTCTCTATCTCCCTGTTATCTTATTTCCTGACATAATGCGAGATAGCGGTTCGCACTTTCGTAGGTCGGGATTGACCCTCTTCACCAGATTCTAACTCCCGAGCATCAGACGTCAGGGCAGGAACCCCCAGTGCCATACTGAGGCTCGAACCGGGCCTGACTGAGGGATCGGTCTGAGACGGATTCTGACTCTGACCCGAACCTGTAGACCTCAGGACCAAGGCATGATCATTCTCGACCTCGACCGTCCCCGATGCAGCCGTTTGAAGGTTTTGAGAAGGTGGAGGTGGGGGCGTGACCGGAGGATGCTCTACCGGAGGAGGAGGAGGGGGCATGGCGGCTCGCCTTTCAGTCGACCCCGCTGATGTGGTAATTGGAAGGTTCTCAGGAACTGGAGGGACATCAACCCCACAAACAAAGGATGTGGAACCAATGTCAGCCCGTTTAGCTTTCTTTGTTGAAAGCTTGGGCATGGTAACCGCTTTCCTTTTCTGCTGGCCTCCCGACATATTTTTCTTGAGATTTTTAGTTGTTGATGACTTTGACTTGGACTTGAATCTCTTCGATCCAGACGAAGTCGCGGCAGAACCCGAGGCGATCGCTGGCTCAGACGCTCCCGATGCAAACTCCTGCAATACAGATCTGGTCAGGCAATTATGGTTATCCCTCAAATCCTGACTCCATACTCTGGCGTGCAACAGTTCAAATCGGGATCTTATATACCCGACCTCCCTTTTCTCCTGAGGAGCCTGGAGAAAGCCCATCACTAGCATGCCCAACTTATCGTTGCACAGGTCGCAATGGCAAGAGGCTCGGGTATAAAAGTTCTTAAACTCAGGAAGCCGGGTCGGTTGGAAAACATGGCTGACAGGTATGTTCATAGCATCGGGATGCCTCCACTGACCACTCACTACTATCATCCTTTCTTTCCATCATTTGTTGGAGGTGGGGACGTTGTCACACAATTTCCTCTTAGCATACGATGTTAGGTTGTACCGACCCCTATTATCATTTTGTTCCTGAAGTTTGTATGAAAACAGAAGCTCGGCCAAACCTAGGTCTAGGTGCAATTCTTTGTTGATCAGTAAGATCATGGTCAGGATCCTATAAAAATTGGGACCGACTTGAAAGGGGGTCAGACCCAAAGTTGCCAGTGCCAAGAGGAAGAAAGGATGTATGGGAAACTTTAGTATGGCTAGGTGGAATGAGGAGAGCAAGATCTCCCTGTCCTTCAACCCCTCACCAATCCTAAAGTCTTTGTCCCAAGGATAATGCCTAACATTCACCCCTTCGGGAACCTCGAGGCTCTTAAGTTGAGCGTCCTTCCTGGATTTGGCCGGGAGGGGGTCGGTGCAAAAATTATCCTCTTCCTCAACATCCTGATCCTGATCAATCCCAGCATCACCCTCAACAACTCGACCCCCTGCGTCCTGAGTAACTTCTGGTGGACTAGACCTAATGACTCGGGTAATCTCTACGGAGGGGGTGCTTACTGAGGCTGCGGGATCGGTAATGGTCAGGTCGATGTCTATCAGTTGCAGGTCACTAACCGACCTAGTGTCATCATTCCCCGACATATTTGATGAAAGGTAGAAAAGTGAGAAGAATAAACTTACAAAAAGGTAATGAAGATCCCAGCAATCCCCCCTGTTGAGTTTTTCTCCGGCGAATTATTTGCAGAAGCCGGCGGCTGCACCAACAGGCAAAGATGGGTGCATCCGGTCAAACACTTCGCTTCAAGGCACAAAACTCTCCACACAATGAAATGCTCAACCACAGTCACCGGAATTTGCAGGGATTGATGAGACAAACTGGAGGGTACGTGGATTTGAGAATGGATTTGAAGTTGCACGAAAAGCTTGAGTATATGGCAGAGAGAAAATGATGAAGGAAGAACGGAAAATAGTGCAAGTGTGGTGCATGTGAATGATATGCAGGTTATATAGGCATGACGTTTCATCTACCCGGGTCAGGGTACTGGACCGACATGACCCGGCCCATCTCACGCATACCTATGTCATCTCAGCCACAAGTTCAAATTTGCAATGATAGCGACAACTGTAGCATTCCATGCGCCTCCGCGACATCAGGCACGCGTCCCGCGCACCAACTTCAAAGGCTTTTTGTGATGGGCCTTAAGATTCTTTCACCTAATGGGCCTATAGAAAAGAAGGCCCATGATCTAAAAGAGGGCCTGTGTATATGTGAGTTTTCCCGGCCCATATAAAAGCCTCATCCCGACCGGATCGATCCATGAAAGACCCGAGATGATAATCCGAACACTTCTCCAACATTACAACCCGACCAACACGTCAGCCTTGTGGTCCGTCCCAAAATCCGACCGCCAGGCCTATCTTGTGGCCCGACCCGAAGAGAATTCTAGAAGAAACTCGAAGATTCCATAATAGACTTGCAGCTCAAGATAATGTCATAGAATAGGGACAAAATAGCTGACGTGTAAAGTAAGGACAAAATTCCAAAGTATAGAATGTTGCCCTAATGGGCCAAAAGTCCATAGGAAAAATGTATATAATCCAATGAATAGGAATGAGAAAGGCATCTTTTTGTGTTGTGCAAATATTATATCTACATATATATTATAAGAAATAGTAAAATAACTCTAGCCTTTACTTTTTATGATTGATTTAATAATTCGGTGGAAGCACATCCTATCATGAGATGAGAAATGTCTGTAAAAAATAATAAAATAAATATTTAAAATCAAAAATCAAACATATATATAAATTAAATTAATTGACCATAATCTTGTTGAAGAACAAATTTAAATTTTTTGTAAGTTTAAAACAACTTTTTTCGCAAAATGGGAATTTAAATCAGCATAATAGAAAGCCTTCATTTTTTTTTTCTTGAATTTAACATGGCAGTGAATGCATACGAATAATTTCTAATAAAATTTTAATAAATTTTGTTTGTGTTTTCTCTTTTCATATAGAGAAATAGTTGCACACTTTAATTATGATTTTTGTTAATAGTGATTAGTGTATAGAGTTACCATTAATGGTACAATTTGATTATAATTTTATCATTATAATAATAATTATTATTTCTTATATTTAACATGTTGATGAATTGATCAAAATATTAGAAATTTAATATATTTTGTTGTATTTAACATGATAATGAATACTTAAGAATTGCAAATCTCAGGGGTTTTATGGTAATAATTCTATTTAAAATTTGGCTGAAATAGGCAGATTTAATTAGTTGGAAACAGATTTATTTGCCGCATAGAATATCCGAATTCATTAATTCCTTCGAAACCAAAAATGATATCAATATTTTTGCAGTATAAATAAAGAAAATCTTTTACCCAAAAAGACAAAAAGGAAAATCAATGTTTTTTTTTTTGGCTTTAATTCTTTGGGAGGCATTGATGAAAATTATTTTAAAGATTAAGACAAAGAGCCCAAGGGGACCATTGGAAAAAATTGGTTCCCCCACTTCCGCCCACTTTCATTGACCAAAGTTATAATGTCTTTAGAGAGAAAATAAATTATACTTCACCTATATCTTTAATTAAATACAGAGAAATGATTAATATGAAATTAGGATTATGAAATTGTAAATGGTTGGTTGCAATGAAATTCATTGTTATAATCAATGGATAAAAAATCAGTTATACTAATATATGTTATGGGTACTGGAATTTTCATATAAGACAAAGTGGAGACCTTATGTAGTTATGAAATATGAGGAATGAAGTGGAATAAAATATTCATTCGGTCATTCATTTATTTGGCAAGTATTTTGAATGCAATGGTCACTTTTTTAGAATGAAAATTCATTGCAAATGATGAAATCAATTCGGTAAGTTTAACAAAACTCAAAGAATTATTTTACAGTATTCAATATCAAGTGATACTTTAACTAAACGATAAAATGAAAATGATTAATTCTTTCCGTAATATTCTCATTTCATTTTTATCTTCATTTAATATTTAATTATATTCATGCATACCTAGACCTGTCAATGGATCGGATTCGGATCGGATCAATTAAATCCAAATCCAATTTGTTAAGAAATCGGATTATCGGATTCGGATCCTAATCGGGTTATCGGATTTTATTTTCAATCCATATCCGGTTAATATCGGATTCGGATCATAATCGGATTATTGATAAGTCTATTGATAAGGATGACAAAAACTCCCAATCCGCGATCCGAATCCGATAATTCGACAGATTTTTATTTAATTAATTCATATTCGAATTTCTTCATTATAGAATATCTGATCCGAATATTTAATTAAAAAAATACAAAAATCAATAAATACTGAAACACTAAAATTATTCACATTTTTAATAATTGTATTTACGATCAATCATTATTAATAAATAATAAAATAATTAACAACTAACATTTATATACATGTACAATATTAAATATATACACATATATATAAATATATATATGTATATTTTATCGGATAGGATTATTATCGGATCGGATTAGGCTAATCCAAATCCAATTTGTTAAGGAATCGGATTATCGGATTCGGATCATATTCGGGTTATCGGATTTTTTTTTGCAATCCAAATCCGACTAATCGGATCGGATTCGGATCAAAATTCAATCCATTGACAGGTCTATGCATACCCAACCTAATATTATTATTTTTTTTATGCTAAATATCCAAATATGAGTTGGAATAATCCAACAATGTCCCTAAGCTTTACAATGATCTTTGAGGACCTAAGCCACATTCACCAGATTGTACCTTACATATAGAAAGAACAGTGTAACCCTAAAACCACCAAGGAGAGTGAATTTACAAAAACAACACACACAAATACGCAGGTGAGCCAAAGTTACATTACATGCCAATTGGCATTTGACAATAGGCCTGAAACAGGCCCTCCACTCATATTCATTGCTAACCAAGTATGTGAACAAGTGGAAGACCCCACAACTTGTATGTGTGTGTCCTATGACTCCTATATATGTATATCATGTGTGATCATGAAGAAATATAACTGGCGCAGTACAACCCATGCCATGCACAGAGTCTCTTTTGATTGGGACATTAGAGAGATGCTATTGGTTGAGGTCCTTGAGGATGGTTGAGCTGTAACAGTCAAGTTCCAGCCTAAGTCTACTGTTATTAGTCGTTGACCACCAACTCTGTTGTCTATTCATTGCTATTGATTTTTCATTGGAATTGCTTAACTTTAGTCTTAATAAAGCACCGACACTTCGTCTAAAGTTATCATACTCACGTTAAAGACGTGTCCCAAATATTTTTTAAATTGGACACGCAGTAGATATTTGGAGGACACACGCGTGTTCGCTTGTCAAATATTGGGAGAGATGCATTTAATTTATTGGATGGTAGTGAAATGAAGAATTTTGAACATATCAAACATTTCATTTAACTTATTTGTTTATAAATTTATTTAGTTCTCTTTATTTAAGTGATAAATAAAATATTTGTGCAATATAATATGTATATATATAAAAACATTGGAGCATTTATTCATTTATCCACTATTTGAATAGCAATAAGATAACACCACTAAGAGCGGAAGATTTGGTATTTGTACATTCCAATCACGAAATTTTTTACAATATAACGAAGAAGAAACAAAGATGTCAAATATTGGGGAAGATGCATTTGATTCATCGGAAGGTAGTGGAATGAAGAATTTTGAATATATCATATATTTCATTTAACCTATTTGTTTATAAGTTTATTTGGTTCTCATTATTTAAGTGATAAATGAAATATATATTTGTGTAATATAATATGTATATTTAAAAAAATTATAATTTTTTTAATAGACGTGTTGGAGGCGTGTTGTGTCCTACTTTTTTAAAATTTGTCGCGTCACCATGTTCGTGTTGTGTCGTACGTGTTCGTGTCCCGTGTCCCGTGTCCGCGTCGGTGCTTCATAGCTTTAGTACATTGCAAATTGCAATAGTCATTTCCACTCACAACATAAACAGGTACGTGTGTGCAAAGAACCGAACCAAACCAGAATCGATGGTTCGGTTCTGTTCAAAAGTGATTCGGTTATGATTCTGGTTCCAAAATTTTAAAAACATCAACATTAAATAAAAGATAAAAAATAAAAAATAAATAAATAAGTGGATTGCATTAAAGGCACTTGCCCTATTTCATACCAAAATTTTAGGTTCGATTCTGGTTTTTAATCATGTGAAACCGAACCAGTTTTCATTTTATATATATTTAAATATTATAATATTCTTGCTTATATTTATAAATTATATATATATATATATTTATACTATATATCAAACTTATAAGTTATAATTTTATAAGGATATAATATCAATATGTATATCAGAGACTAAGACCAGTTAACTTAAATCTAATTCTTCACGTTGTTCCCCTCTCTCTCACGATTCATCCCTTCTCTCTCTCATGGTTACCTATGAATACCGACTCAAGGATATATATATATATATTTGAAACTTTCAAATGCAATTTTTTACTTAGTTATTATATGACAATGGTAACTTTATGGGATGTAATATTGAAATAGTTATTTTTATTTCACCAATTATGCATTGAATTTTGTGTAATAATTGAAATACTTTAGTTTATAATTATAATATCTGTTGATATTAAGTGTGTTTATTTTTTTGGAAAGCGATAGTAGGAACCGGAACCGAACCGAAAATATTGGTTTGGTTCAGTTTTGATTCTTATTTTTAAGGAACCGAATAAAACGGTTCGGTTATGGTATCGGTTGGAACCGAACCGAACTATGTGCACCATTATACACAAGAGGGAAAAATGATCAGAGGTTGTTTAGTTTGAGCTTTTGCTTTTGTTTCCTTACTGTTCACGATTTTAAGAACAAAGTGTGTTTGATGATGGTTGTTTTACTTTCAACACTGTCAAAGCAAAACTTTCAAAATAACCAAATTTGAATATTTGTTTTGTTACTGTAACAATGGGCAATGGGTTAGTGGAAGTAATATTTTGGGCATAAATAAGCATGAATAAAATATAAATAATAATAAATAAATAAATACTCCCTTTATCCTAATTTAAGTGTCTATTTTTCATGTTTTTTTTGTCCCAAAATAAGTGTTCATCTTTGAAAAGTCAAAATATTTTATTTTATCAATTTACCAATTTGACTTTCATGCATTAAAATAATAAAAACATACACTATAAACAATTACATCATCATGGACCCCACTACGGGTAGAGTTGACAATTCATATATTACTCATAATAAAAAAGTAAAAACAAAAAATAATATAAATAAAAAATAAAAAATATGATTACAACAAAAGTATTAGTACCAAACATGCTTCCAGTTCAGACTTACAACAAAGCACAACAAAAGCATGTGCTTTAACTTCTTCTTTTTTTCACAGCATGAAAGCAGCAACACCAACCAAACAGCCTCTAAAAAATTTCTAGAGTAACATTTTTGGGTTAATCTTACTCTTGTTTTTAAATAGGGTAAATTACACTTTTACCCCCTCTTATTTGGACAAATTACACTTTCCCCTCTCTTGATTGAATAATTACAATTTCACCCCTCTAAGTGATTTCTAGTACCTGATAATAGGAAATTACCTAAATGCCCATCATTTTATATTGTGATTTTAATTCAAAAATATCTGTAATTTGAATTTACCTAATTACCCTTGTAACCTAATTAGAGTTAAAGTAACCTAACCTAACCAAAACCCTAACCCTACCTAACTCTAAACTTAACTAGGGCAAATTACACTTACACTAATAGCAGCCTCATTTTGTAAGTCTGATATAGAGAGTGTAGGGGTTCGGATTAATTAAATGATGTGAAGATAGTTTCTACACAAGTTCGTCAGTAAAATAATGACGTTGATGTTTTTATTGCTTTTGATTGCTTTACAGGGAAATGAAAGAGAAATGGAAGAGAAAATAACAGTTACAAGTGATTGCGAAATACTTTCTCTCTCTAGAAATTTCTCTCCCTTGGTCTCTAAAAGTCCCCCTTGAAGTGAGCTCACGCACCTCTATTTATAGACGTGAGTGTCCAGTAGTCCTCGCGAATTTTCATTGCCACGTCAGCACTTGTCTCGCGACATGGGTCCTGTCATACCAATCCGCGCCATAAATACCCAGCACAGTATCATCTCGCACCCTTGACTACGCGAAACTGATTCGCGTAATCCTTTGCTCGGGTCATACTATACTCCGTGCCCTGTGATCTGTGCAGTTACATCGCGGATCTGATTTTTCCTTAGCCAAGGAACCATGATGCTTATGGCTTTCCTGGGTCATGACCTTTTGCATGCATACCTTTTTCATGACCCTGAGTACTATCGGCCTCTCTAAGGTACTCTATGCTTAGAATGATGTAAATAGGGTCGCGACCCACTATTTACATATCCCAAGCATTTCCCCTAGATTCCGAATAGTACTCCCTACGCGAGTAGCATATAGGGTTATGAGTTCAGATGCGAGCTATAAACACATCAGTCCCTCATACCTCCCTCTGTATAATGCAAGCTCTCGCGTACAAACCTTATTTGGGCCATTTTCCCAAATAAACCAAATCTTGGGCCAATCTCCCAAATAAATAAATCCTTGGGCCAATCTCCCAACATAAGCCAATCATCGCGGATTACCCTTTTCGCGAGTCACCCCCTTTACAGAGAGAGAAAGAAAGAGGGAAAAAGACAGACAGACAGACTCATCTTCATGTGAGTCTTTTCTTTGGTTTCTCTCATTCTTCACTCTAATCTTCGTTCTTATCATCTTCTATAACTAGATGTACAAGGGTTTCACTTGATCTTCATCCATTCATTTTCCATCTAATCATCACTTACAAAGGGTTTCATTGGATCAGCAAGCGTTTCACTGGATCTACAAATCAGGTGTGAATCCGAATGTTTTTTAATAGTTAGATCTACAAATCATGCATTTTTCTATTAGATTATGGTTTTATTTCCTTTATTTTTTAATCATGTTTTGAAATCATGTTTTTTGCTGTTATATTAGGGTTTTGTTTTAGTTATTTTCAAATCATGCTTTGAAATCGTGCTTTTTTCTGTTAGATTAGGGTTTTATTTCCTTTATTTTCGAATCATGTTTTGAAATCATGTTTTTTGCTATTAGATTAGGGTTTTGTTTTAGTTATTTTCAAATCATGCTTTGAAATCGTGCTTTTTTCGGTTATATTAGGTTTTTATTTTCTGTTGATAATTAATGAACTCGAATGTTTCTATTAGATTAGGATTTTAAATGGGTTTAATTTAAGGCTTTTAATAGTTAAAGGAAAAGCCCCAAATGTAAACCCTAATTTTTTAAATTCCCTAATATCTTCCATAAGTTGAACTGTATTAAAGCCTAATTCAACATGCAATTGAACTGTAGTAAAGGCTAATTTAACATGTAAACTATAATTTTGTATTAAACCTAATTAAATATTGAAATTTTGGCTTTTACTTATACACTTTTTATGTTATTTTTATAGCCGAAAATAGATGTTTTCCATGATCTTATCATGCATTTTGGTACTGTTGTGAGCACACTGAAATGTGTGGACCCATATATGTACTCCTTTATAGATTTGACACATGACGTGAACGATCATTTATTAGCTCACATACCTTCAGATGTACCAATAGCTCTGAACATCTATCATGGGGTTCCTAATAGTGGTTTAAAAATCCAAATAAACACTGATAGTGATGTGTTAGACATGTTTGAGATTTATCAGGGTCATAATGTTATTGACATTTATGTGGAAACTGAATTGCTAGATAATGGGCCTATATGTAGTGTGGGAGATGACTCTAATATATTACCTAATGAGGTACTGTCTAGTAGAGAAGTTGTGGATGAAGTAAGGGAAACAATGACTCAAACTAATAACAACATGTATGGTGAGGAAGTGAGGAATCCAAATGTAGGGTCTGGTGAGGCAGTGAGTGATGATAATGTGGATTCAGAACGAAAGAGTGAGGATTATAGGGTAGAAGATAATGATGATTCAAAAGAAGATAATGGCTATTATTGCTTTAAATATGAAGATAGTGATTGGAAAGATGATGATCTAAAGAGTCTAGTGATTCTGACATTTATAGTAGTGACTCTGAGTCTGGGTCAAATAACACTGGTCTAGTGAGGGAGGAAGGGTTGGGAACATGTAATAGTGATGATGGGTTGAGTGATTATCAGTCTCATGATGAATCTGATTCTAATGATTCAAGTGAGGAGTTTAGAGGTCATCCAAAGTATTTCAATAACGAAACTAAAGCTAAGTTGGCCCAACTTAAAGTTCATAAAAATTGCAACTTTGGTACATTGTACAAACCAACTGAAAATGGTAAAGTGGTATTAAAAGAAGGTCGTTGTACAAAAGAAGGTCTAGTGGGGTAGGAAGGGTTAGGAATAAAGAAGGTCACTTGTACCTTAAATATGTCATGTCATTCACATGTGTGTTGGAAGAACTAACCTGTATGAATGTAAACAATTCAAACACAATTTTAGCAAAAAGAAGTATTTACATTTCAAAACCCTAATTATCCATCAACAACAATGGTATCTAAATCAAAATTATGTAGCTGGCAATTGAATCAAAATGTGATGGTCAGGGCAAAAGATATAATACACCCAAAATCTGAATCAAAATTATGTATAGATATAAACATATATACCCTAAAATTAAGCAATTGAATCTCAATTTACATTTCAAAACCCTAATTTCCTATAAGCACTAGAATGTAGTAACAAATATTTGCGGATTTACATTGCAAACACTAATTTCATAGAAGCCTTGAATTGTAGTAAAAAAACCCATAAATTAAAGCCATCCAATCTCAATTTCAATACCCTAAAATATGCTTGTTAATGTAGGAAAGAATGACCATGCAGTGAAGATATGACAATGGAGAAGTGATGAAGCTTACTGATCTGGAAAACATGATACAACTTGTTGATGAGCTTCACCAGACACAATGGAGGATGACGAAGCTTGGTAACGGAGGAAGAACCACTTGCAACAAGAAGAAACTAATGGAGGAAGCACAATCCATTTAACTTCATTCATATGTATATAAATATACACACAAGGGCATTTTGGTCCACTAAATTGAGGGGTAAAGGGTATTTTCAGCAGCTGAAGGTAGTATAGTCGCTTCTCCTATTAAATTATCTTTGACTGGTGTTGACTACGCCTAAAGTCCGATGGAGGGGGAAAAGTGTAAGCTAAAACCAAACTAGAGGGGGTGGAATTGTAATTATCCAATCAAGAGGGGTGAAAGTGTAATTGTTTTAAACAAGAGGGGTTGAAATTGTAATTTACCCTTTTTTTTGTAAAACCCTATCACCTTTAACGGAAAAAATAAAAAAAATAAAAAATTGAAAATGGACTACAATTTTATTATTCACGAAAATTGAAGTGTCTTTATTATACCTGCATTCTGTATCTAGACTTGCATTTAATCAAAGGCTAAATTATTATTTGATACAATTTAATTTAATTTTTCTTTAAATCATTTTTATGCTACATGATATAGTCTGCTCGAAGAATGGTACTAACATTTGTTTTCACAAAAGTCTTAAAGTAAATGACACCAAACGAGAAAGAAAAAGGTACCAAAATATTGGGATAGGACTAGAGGGGTAGTTTAAGTATTAAACTACAATATTGGATGATGTATGTCTGAAAAAGTACGAAAAGAATATAAGGGGTGCGAATGATGTATTTTTTCAAAAGTAAGGGGTCTGACTGAATTTATGCAAATTTGGGGGTCAAATTAAGTATAGCCAAAGTTTAGGGGCTGTAAATGAAATTACTTTTTTCAAAAGTAAGGGGTTCATGCTTTTACTTTAATGTCTACTAGTGCACAATGCAATGTGTGTTCTGGTTTATCCCACCCTACTGAGGGATGCCCGGTCTATTATATATCTGAACCTTTAGATGCGTAAGTTTGTGCTTTCAATACCTATATGAAACCATTGGCTAATACGTTTAGTCAAAGTTACCATCATGATACTAAAAACCACCCTAATCTTTCATGGAGGCAAAATTTACCTCCACAAAACTTAGGTGGTCATTCCGGTTTTCAAGATAACTCCAATAAGCAATCTCAAACTCAAGGACCAATAATTTCTCAAAGTCGATTCCCTCGGAATAATCAGTTCAATCAAAACAGAGATTTAGCAATTGATCCCATGAGCAACATATTGTTCCTCATGTCTCACCAGTCAATAATGCTTCCAATTATGAGGACACTTTGAAAATGTTTGTTCTTAATCTTGATCAATCCCATAAACATTCTAATAAGAGATTTCAAATGGTAAAAAATAATTTTGATCTCTTGACTCAAAATCAACTGCAATTTTAGCACTCTCTCCAAAATTAGTTGAGTCAACTCACTACAACTCTGTCTGAAAAACAAAGGGGTACTTTACTGAGCCAACCCAAAATCAATCCAAAAGGAAAATAAGTTAATCACATAGGGACTCCTTCCACTTCTGACCAATCAAATGACCATGTAAATTCCATCATTACCCTCAGGTCTGGAAAGAAAATTGATAATAAGGTTGAACTTCCCATTAGTGCTGAAAATGAACTATCAAAGCATATTCCACCCATTCCCCCAAAATCCAAAAAGGATCAAGGTTCTAAGTTAGATGAGGTCATTCCAAAGCCGTTTGTTCCACGTGCACCTTTCCCATCTAGACTAGTCAACAATAAAAATGACTCTCAATACAGTGAAATCTTAGAGAATTTTCAAAATCTCCAGATTAACATCCCATTTCTCGTTGTTATTAAGCAAATTCCTTCTTATGCAAAATTCATCAAAGACTTGGTCAAGAGGAAAACAAACATCCCTAAGGTAGACTTCATAGCCCAACAATATTCCTCCTTCTTATAAAATCAAGTTGTGGTTAAACACAAAGAACCTGATAGTCTAACTATCACTTGTAGGATAGGATAAAATTTTGAAATTTAGGCTTTATTGGATCTTGGTATTAGTGTCAATTTTCTACCATATTTAGTCTACATGGATTTAGGATTGACTGATTTGAAGAAAACTAATTTTAGAATTCAGTTAGATGATCGATCCATAAAAATTCCAAGGGGTATCATCGAGGATATGATAGCGATGTGATTATAAAAGTGAATGATTTTTATTACCCCGTAGACTTCATTGTGATAGATACTCAACAACCTCAAGGTAACAAAATTTCAATCATTTTAGGTCGACCACTTTTAGCGATAATAAATGAATTGAGTCGTTTGTGAGTAGGCTTGTCCTCAACTCCTTTGTTTAGTAAATAATTTGAGGTTGAACGCCCTTTTTAGGTTCATTTAATAAATGAGTTCAGGTCGAGCGCATTTTTTAAGCTCGTTTAATTAAGGAGACAAGCTTGAACATTGCAGAACTCGACTCTCCAGACTAGTGAACAACCTCGTGTTAATAAAATAGTATGATTACTTTTAAGGGTGGACAAAAAAGTTGTGGAATAGTAGAACCGGTCCAAACCGAACTGAATCGGTGCTTTGTTGGTTTGGTTTCCCTTTTTTTTTCGAAACCGTTCTTGTTTGGTTTGGTTCGGTTCCGATTTCAGACTGTTTGAAACCAAACCGAACTGAACTAAACCAATTATATATATATATATATATATATTACTATATGACTCACCTATATAAATTAATTTTTATTAAAATTTTAAGTTCACACAAGTTTATGATACAATTAAAATACATATTAATATCTTAAATAAAATCATAAGTTTACCCTTATAACATTCAACAAAATTATCACACAAATATACATGAAAGTCCTGTATTTTATTGCTTATCTCATCTCTCACATAATAAATCTAGTTTTTTCCAACCACTGTAACTCCTCTTCTTAGTCACATATTTTTGTCTTTGTTATGAAAAAATCTCTCCTGAGATGAAATATCAAAATCCGCAATTGTGTTTGAAAGATAGTTCAATACTTATTTAATTTTTTTGCTTTTCGTGTTCGATAGTGCTTAGTATTTTTTATTTTGATATTGAATTGATATGATAAAATTTTGATTCATATATATAATAACTTTTTTGAAAGAATATGTTTAAGAAACCATGGTTCGGAATCGAACCGAACCGAACCGATCTTTTATGGTTTGGTTTGGTTTGGTTCCTTCACTAATAGTTTCGGTTCTGGTTTATGTTTTTAAGGGTTTCAAGGGTAATTTATACAAAACTCCCCGAGGTTTCAATTTTTAATCAAATAACCCCCTGGGTTCAAAAAATTCCCTAAAGATTCCAAATATGCTCAGATACCTCCCCTAATCATGAAACGGACAAATTTTTTTTTTGAAAGGTAAGTAATATTAAGAACCAAGCCAAAGCTTATTCAAGCTACAAAGGGCATACCCTAGGGAAACGGGCAATTTACCGACACCGAAAATGTAAAATTGTTAAACTGCCCATAAGAAAACGACAACGTATGGAGAGAATTTTGTAATTTTCATGCCTGCTGAAATTACCTAGAAGATGGTTAACTAAGCCTAGAGGGGGATGAATAGGCTTTTTATGAATTAATTGACAAATTAAAATTTTAATTGCAGAAAAGTCAATTTTAATTCAATTCGATTACAATATAAACCACACAATAATAAATATAAGTGCAGAAAATAAATCAGAAACGACACCAATATTTTTACGTAGAAAAATCTTGGAAAGACTCCAAGTAAAAAATCACGGATACGCTCGGGTATCGATGCACTATGAATCAAGAAGTACAAGACTATGAAGTTTTAGACTTACAAATCACTCTGATATGCCTTTCTCCACTTGACGTCTGACAGTCTTAAATCACTCGCGTTCCACAAAGCTCTCGCTCCGATCTCTGTATTCTAACGGCTTCGCTTCTCAACAGATCAAAGAATCATGAAGCCTCTTGCTTCGATCACAGTGGTGTGATGATTTTTCAGCAACTAGATCATCCAATTATGCATAACGATCTTCGGTGTAGAAGCACAATTGGAAAACCTCAAACCAAGAGAGAACTAGAAAATATATATTCACTCAATAATTTTCTCTCTCTATATATATATATATATCTGTATAAGAATATGAATTTGAAGAAGAATTGCAGAGATCTCTCAAAAGTCACACCCTTCTCTTAGGTTTAACTCATATATATAGAGAAGAGTTTTCAATTAATGGTAAAAATCCTTTTTCATTCAGGATTCGTATTTCCACCATTTAAATCTTCCAAATATAAATAAATATATCAATGATAGTCTTATATACTGATAATAGCTTCTAATAACGTCCCAAAGTGGTTAGGAATTGATTTCATCTCAATTTAATACTCCCCACAAATAAATCTGCGTAGCCACTTACCGAGTACTCGGTGGCTGTTCTACCGAGTACTCGATGAACACCCAACCGTACGAAAGTGTGCGCAAGTTCGCAAAACTCTCTAGAACAATTTACCACTTTTGCGCAAACCGTGCAAAAGTTCGCAACTTACCGAGTACTCGGTGGGAGTATTACCGAGTACTCGGTGGAACAACATACAAATTTCTCTGAAATCTTTGCTTCTTTGCACTGCCGCTTCCAGCTATTGTTCCACTGAATATCCTTTGTATCTTCACCACTTTGTACTTGATTTTACACATAAATTTCTTACCATATAACACTTAACAACTCGATAAAAAAACACAAAACTCTCAACATGGTTTTTTATCAGAATAATTTCATTACATAAATAAATGTCTTTACACCTGCCCTTCACAAAATAATCGGTCCAAGTCTTGGTTTAAATAATAAGTTAAGATAGTAGAATTAACATGATCTTATTATACCTTTCCGCAACCGTACGGGTTAATAGTAGTATAATATGGCTTTAAAAAAGGTTATTGAATCCCATAGAGATTAAGTCGTATTCTAAATTAATAAACTAATATACACTAATACATAAAAAAAAATATGTTTGTTAATTTTACATATTTTTTAAACTTTTAAAATCAAATGATATCACCCTAAAATTAAAATACAAAAGTTATAGTTCAAAAGGAATTGATTTTATTATTTATTATGAGTATTCAAAACTAGAATTATTAACATAAGATACACACAAAAAGAAAATACTAACTTTGAGCATAATTAAAAATATATTATTATTATTTATTATTTTTGAATATTTGTTTTTTAAATTTTGCTTATTAAATTTTTATATACTATGTTTATGTCATTGTTTTTTTAGAAAAATACTTACCAAATAATTAGTGTAATTAGTAGAGAGAGAGAAAGAGATTTGAAAATTTTAATTAATTAAAATGGACGGAGAAGGGGGTATTTGAGAGTAATTGAAATCTTTAGGGATTTTTTGAACCCGGGGGTTAGTTGATTAAAAATTGAAACCTCAGGGGGTTTTGTGAAAATTATCCGATAATTTTGGCAGTACAAAATATTAACTGAAACGATGTCGGATGACTATGGGCATTTAAGTCATTTTGACACCTTTGGTGCCGGAAAATTTACCTTTTTTGGAGTAGGAGGGTATCTGAGAAGATTTGAAATTTTAAGGAAGGTTTTTTAAATTTAGGAGATTATTTGATTAAAATCTGAAATTTGAGGGGGGTTTATGAAAATTACCCTAATTTTAAAGATATAAGACAAAGAGCCCAAGGGGACCATTGGAAAATTTTGGTTCTCCCACTTCCGCCCATTTTCATTGACCAAAGTTATTGTCTGTAGAGAGAAAATAAATTATACTTCACCTATATATTTAATTAAATACAGAGAAATGATTAATATGAAATTAGGATTCTGAAATCGTAAATGGTTGGTTGCAATGAAATTTATTGTTATAATCAATGGATAAAAAATCAGTTATACTGATATGCGCTATGGGTACTGGAATTTTCATATAAGACAAAGTGGAAACCTTATGTAATTATTATTAGCTCTGTCTCATATTAGTTATCTACTATTGCAATTTTATTTGTTCCAAAATATTTGTCCAGTTTGAATTTCAATGTAATTTAACCTTCCATTTTCTCCAACTACCCTTCTTCCACTAACTTTAAACAAATATCAGACTCCACCATAATACTATATCATTAAGGGCAAAATTGAAAATTGCACATTAATCAACCCAAATCAATAAAATGTTAAAAAATCCAAATTAGACAACTATTGTGGGGCGGAGGGAGTATAAAATATGGATTGTGTAGGCCTTGTTTGGTAGGTGGTTATGGTTCCACCTGGTCTGGTCTGGTCTTGGTTTTTACGGATCAAACCATGTTTCTTTGGACTGGTCTCAAAATTTGGAACAAGACCAAATGAAACCAAATTGAACCAAATGTGGTGTTTGTGGAACCAGTTTTTTTGGTGGTTTCATATGGTCTTGGTAACCAAAATCAGATTTTTGAGTCCAACGATTAAGACCACCAAAAACCAAAATTGAATAAAAAAATTAATAATATACAAAATAAATTAAATAATGCATAAAAATAATAATAATAAATGAATTAAATAATATGTAAAAATAAAAAAATGAATAAATAATAAATTAATAAAATATATTTATAAATAATTAAAAATTAATAAATAATAAATTAATAAAATATATTTTGAAATAATTAAAAATGAATAAATATTAATAATAAATTAAATAAGACATATTTAAAAATAAAATAAATATAATGAATAATAAACAAAATGAATTAAATCATAATAATAATAATAAAAATTAATATAATAATAATAAATTAAATAAAACATATTTAAAAATAAAATAAAAATAATGAATAATAGAAAAATGAATTAAATAATACATAATAATAATAATAATAATGAATAAATTATTAAAAATAATAATAAGTATAATAATAAATAATAAATTAATAAAATATATTTATAAATAATTTAAAATTAATAAATAAAAATAAATTAATAATATAAATAAATAATGAAATAATAAAAAATGAAATGAATTAAATAATGAAATAATAGTAAATAAAATGAATTAAATAATTAAATAATAATAAATAAATGAATAGAATATATTTATAAATTAATAAATAAATGAATAAATAATAAATTGATAAAATATATTTATAAATGAAAAAATAATAAGTAATAAATAAATAAAATAATAAATAATTATATATTTTTAAAGCGAAAAGTTAAGACCATATCACTCTACCAAATATGGTCTTGTTTAATGTTTGTGAGATCGTGACTATCAAACCAGACCGTTTACCAAATAGACTTTTAAATTCAGGATCTAGACAAGAACAGACCGGACCAGACTAGATCAGATCACACCAGACAACCTACTAAAAATGGTCGTAGGGCAGAATGGAGTGGATTAAAATGTTCATTTCCGTCATTAATTCATTTGGTAAGTATTTTGAAACTGCAATGATTATTTTCTTAGAATGAAAATTCATTACAAAATGAAATCAATTCCATAAGTTTCACAAAACTCAAGTAATTATTTTATTCATGATACTCTAGCTAACAATAAAATGAAAATAATCATTTATTTTCGTTATGTTCTCATTTCATGTTCATTTTCATTCAAAATTCTATTCATGCCTACCGAACCTAATATTAATTTTTTTATGCCAAGGGTCTGTTTGATTTCTGGTATGGTTTGGTTTTGGTGCTGATTGAAATTATGTTTGATAAATGGTCTGGTCTTTCTGGTCTGGTCTGAAAAAACTAAAACCAAACCATATATAAAATTTGAAAGAAATATTTAAAATTCAACAAAATAATTTTAAATTTGAAAAAATATAAAAAATGAAAAAATATATATAAATTTGAAAATAAAATATAAAAAAATTGAAAATAAATAAAACAAATTCGAAAATCATATATAAAATTTTAAAAAATATTTAACATTAGAAAAAAATATATAAAATTATAAAATTCAAAAATAATATATAAAATTTGAAAGAAATATTTAAAATTCAAAAAATATATATATATTTCGAAAACAATATTAAAATTCAAAAATAAATATATAATTCAAAAAAAATATAAAATTTCGAAAAATTATATTAAAATCTGAAAATATATAAAAAGGGGAAAAATATATAGATTCGAAAAAAAATTTAAATTTCAAAAAACATACCTAAATTATAAAGTTCAAAAATAATATATAAAATTTGAAAGAAATATTTAAAATTCAAACAAATTATATAAAATTCAAAAAAATATAAATAAATTAAGAATATATATATATTACAGAAATAAATAACAAATTAAAACATTTATTATTTTATTATTAATTTTTGTATTATTTAATTCATTTTCCTTATTATTTATTTATTTATTATTATTTTTATGTATTATTGAATTCATTTTGTTTATTATTCATTATTTTTATTTTATTTATATATATGCTTTATTTAATTTATTATTTATATTATTAATTTATCATTTAATATTATTTATTTGTTTGTTTAAGTAATTTATAAATATATTTTATTATTTATTATCAAATTTTATATTTTTTCATTATTGCTTCAAAATTTATATATATATTTTTAATTTTATTTATTATTTCAAATTTTATATATATTGCTTCAAAATTTATATTTCGAAAATATTTCAAATTATATATATATATATTTTAATTTTATTTATTATTTTCGAATTTTATATAATTTTTTCAAATTTTATATATATTTTCGAATTTTATATATATTATTTTCGAATTTTATTTATATATATATTATTTTGGAAATTTATAAAATGGTGGTTAGATTTCATTACTGTGTGTGTATAAAATGGTCTGGTCTGGTTTGGTCTGGCTGAATTGGTCTGATTTGGTCTGGGCTGATTTTGTTTGATCTTGTGTGGTCTGATTTGATTTTGGTGCTTATTAAAATTCTGTTTGATAAATGGCCTGGTCTTTCTGATCTGGTCTGAAAAACAGCCAAATATGAGTTGAGGATGGTTGAGCTGTATTAGTCATGTTCCAACCTAAGTCTACTGTTATTAATCGTACTGTGTTGTCTATTCATTGCTATTGACAGAGTAACATTTTTGGGTTAATCTTACTCTTGGTTTTTTAAAATAATATTGGAGAAATTCTTAGGTACCAAGGGATGCCATGTCATCAAGCCTACTTGCTCCCCCATCCAATAAACACTCGACATGTAGTTAAGTGTACACCTTAGCAGTTAGCACAAACTCAAAAGGAAATCACATTAACGGTGAGACGGACGTCAACTCCATCCAGAATTTTCAATTTCAAAATTTAAAATTTTGAGGTTAAAACATTCAAACAGAAATGAAAAAAAAAATTAAAACCTAGGAGTTTATCTTACTTTCTATCTCCCTCTCTTCAATACTCTCTCAGAATTATGTGGTCTCCATCTTTAAACCTAATCTTTTATTAAACCTGTCAGAATCTAAATTCACACTCTAATCCTACGAGAAATTGGTGCCGCATACTACAAATCCTTGAAAGAAATCAGGTATATTTCATTATCTTGTGCTCTCTTAATCTATTTGTTTCTGTATTGATTTAATCACCAACTTATTATTATTTTTTTCTTAGATCTTCTCTGATATGTATGTATATGTATGTATATATATATACATATATATTTGTTGTTCTTATAGATATACATACATATATATATAGTGATAAATCCAAACATTGATTTTGCCATATCAGTTACAATCCAACAAACTCAAGTTTGGAGTATCGAGGGTAGAAAAAATTTCATGTAATATAATTTGTTATGCATTTTCTTATTGCATCTTATTTAATTTCTGAATACAAATCGCTTATATGCCCTTTGTTTTTTTTATGTAGGTATTTTTGATAATCAGGAGAAGCTCAAAGCAATGAAGTGGATGAACTGATTATATTATATATTTTTTTTGTTTTTTTTACTTTTCAAACTTAATGGATTCGTTTATTGTATATAGTTATCAATTTTTATCGAAATTGTTCTCTTGTGATGGTGGATTATATATTGGTATTTTGAGTGTACTTGGTTGGACTCTTCCAAACATGCATGATAAATGAGAAAAAATAAGGCAAAAATTTTAGTGAACTTGATATATTTGTTTATTACTTTAAGAAAATTCAAATAGCAGTAATTTATTCTACATTTCTTTTCCATTTTGCTAAACTAATGTAATTTTTTCCCCACATATGCTACAAAGACATTTAAATTTGTAGCAAATGGAAATGTTGCTTGGATGTTATGATATGAAATAGTGTTGGTAGTAGTGTTGGATATTACAAAATTTTGTAGTATAAGACAATCCTAATTAAAGGGTGATCTACACACATACAATGTGCCTGCACATCACAAAGATGAATCTATTTTTGTGTCAAGAGATAATCAGGAGCATATAAGTATGATTCCAATTATCATATAGGACTGATCTTCACCAATGGAAGAAAAAAAAATATCATTCCATGCAGCAAAGCAATGGGCACAAATTTTACCAAATAAAGCACATACAGAATAATATGCATTCATAACTGAATTTAACCCAAGAATCTCTTTAACAATAGTTTAAATTAAGTTGTTGCAAGGAAAATCTGTATGGTTCACCCCTCATGCAATTAATTCCATATCAGACACTAGCCTATGAGTACATTATAATAGCTGCTAGTATAATTAAACATTCGTACAAATCCTGAGAGTAAATGAATTTTTCTCAATGGCAAAGGAACAAAAATTTGCGATAAAACATGCTTAGTATAAAAATTCAAGTTTCCAAAAGTAAATGACATCCTGAAGAAATTGTTTACAACAACAATGTTACTCCAAAAATTTATTGGTCCATCAGATGTACAATCCTAAAGAAACATTATCTAATCTTTTGTGAAATGACCCGGACACAATAAAATGCAAAGTGAATGACACTCAAATTTAAAACCCATAAAACAAATGTGCTTCATAGAGCATTCTAACAGCAGAAGCTTGAGCCCGCCTTGCAATGCCTAACTTATTCATCTGTAACTCTTCTTTCTAGCCTTAGCAACACCACAATCTTTGTCTAGATGTCCGTGATGAAGTCCTACAAAAATATTTCTATTTCTTATCACTTACAACACAAAGTAGAATTGAAATAATTGATATCATTCATATGCAAAAAAAATGATAGCATTATACCTAAGATCTCAAACCCGATTTATCATTTCTTGCTTGCATTGGAGCGGTGGACTTTTGTTGACATTGATTTGGCTAGAATTCCAAGTTGAATTAAATTCCTATAAAGATATACAAACTTAGAGAAACAATATGAATTTAAACATATATTGATGCAAATTAAAAGGGAACAAATATTAAGAAAACAGCTATTCTACTAATACATATATCATTATCCTGACATACATCCTACTCTTATTAACAATTGATCCTTCTATGAGCATTCTTGTAATGCTTGAGGGCTCTTTCTATACTTTTATTTCATCCAAAGAATATTACTAACTTGTTGGAACTCAAGTGCTTGGAGTACAATAAATCTCCAAAAATATGAAACCCATTTGAAGCTATTTTGTTTTTTGAATGGTTCTTTGAAGCTATTTTGCTACTGTAACCTACTGTGACTTGTGTCATTGTACAACTTGCCTAGATTAAAACTTTGAAGTGTCATCCAGTTTTGGTAATTCTAAAAAAAATATATGCACACACTCACACATTACATATGAATGATATGATAAAATAATATGTCCAGAACTTTGATTTGAAAGATGTATTGATGCATATTGGAATGAAGATTACCTTATAAGAAACACCAGGATTGGAAATGGTTGGATGTAACCTTTGCTCAAATGAAAGACAAACTGGAACATGAACAGGTGAAATAGAAACCATGGGAGTACTTGACACACTATATGCATACTTTGAACAGTTTATACTTGATTGTGCCTTTTTTCCTACATAAAAGAATTAAAATCAGAAAGTTCACATGCATCGACTCAATAACAATATCAAATTGAATTTATGTAGTGTTTCTATTACCTTTTTTTTCCCTACGCATCTTTTTCTCCAAATAGCTTTTTATTCGAGCATTTGTTACTCCCTTTGCTCTCACATGCGAAGGATCTAACACGAGAATTTTCTCTAAATTTCCATTGCTCTTCATGAGATCACAAGTAGAATCATCAATGTCTTTACTTATATTGGAGGTCTCAATAAGTCTTTGTACATCCTCCCACATCAATAACACATGTTTCTTAGCAATATTATTTCCCTCATCACTCATAACCAAGTGATTGATAGCACGATAACATTGTTAAAGTAAGATGTTTCTTTCTAGTGTCAACGATAACTTCTTCTTTCTAGATGACTCACCAAGCTGAAATAAATGATTTTTTTGCTTCATAAATTTAGTCCATCAATCTAAAATATATTGAGATGGTATTTCATGTATATTCCACAAATTGAGAAACTTTAGTGTAACGTTTTGAATTTTTTTGTTCTTTTAAATTAATTAATTAAATGAAATTAATTTAATTTAATTAATTTCATGGAATTTATTTAAACAAATTAAAGTGTATATATAAATATATACTTATTATTATGTTTTAATATGTATATATATAATTGGGTTATATATTATATATGGGTATGGAAACACACACACACTCTCAATTCACACGCCAACTTCATCTTCTCTCCCCGATATGCACTTCTTCGTCGCCTCTCATATACACACACACACACACACAGAAAGAGAGAGGAAACGAATGAGGCCAAAGAGAGAGAGGTCGTCGCTGCTGCTAGAGGAGGCTTTCGCTATTGGAGGCCGTCATTGGTGGAGGGTTCTGGCCGTCGGCGAGGCTCGCTCCCCAAGACAGAGGGTGACGAGGGAGGCGCATGTGGTGTTTGGGCGAGTTCATCCAGGAGTTTCGGCTTCATTTCAGTGTCGAGTTGTGCTTCATTTTCCGTGTCCTTCAGAGGTTTTGTAGGTGGACACCATGTGCACATCATATCCAAAATTGGGTTGATTTCCTTGAATGGTTTGGCGTAGATCGCGATTTCTAGGTGAGTTGACTTTTTCAGTTTCATGTTGATTTGGTTAACCTAATGTCCATAAATTTTAATTATATTTTAGTATGTTCTTCTAGGCGTCGTGGCGATTATTTTGGCACGTCGTGGGGTTTGATTAGATTAACGGGGCAAAAAGCTAATTTTTAGGATTACGATTCGGGAACTGGTGTTGGTTCATCGCCGTGTTTGTCCACGCTTCTAGAGGTCGGGAAGTTAATTCCTTATTTTACGAGTTTTCTCACTGTGGGCGAGTGAATTATTATTTACAATATTCAAGAATTTTAGTGGTTTTAGAATTTCATGTTTAATGTGTTTGATCGAAGTTGATAAGAATACCATGACTGGGTGATTATTTGAAAAGTAGATAAATAGTAAACTGATATTAGTAAGAATTGACGATATGATGATGTGTTTTGTGCCTATGTGATTCTAATGAGTTTGTTATGTGTGTGTTAAATTAATTGGTTTATTACCTGAAAAATAGATAAATAAAAGTGGTATCACTGAGAGTTGATGTGGTTCATGCTTATATGATTTATTTGATCATGTTGCGTATGTATTTAAATTGATTTTAAATTCATTCCTATATGCCTAGGGTGCTAGGTATAGAATGATATTATTATACTATGTCATTTCACGAGCATGTAGTCAGTAGAGACTATGAGAGCATGCGTTGCATTAAACACCGGATGTCGGGAAACGACTATCTTGGTGTAGGGGCTTCGGAGTTGGGGCACCCCGCTGATTTGGGACTTCGGGGTTGGACCATCCCACGGTACTACATGGACTTTGGAGTTGTGTCATCCTAAATGAGTCACCGTGCGTGTGTTTGGCGCACTGGTTGACTGTAGGGTAGCAGAGAGAGCTACGCCTGGTTGCGACTCGGCACTGCAGTTGTAGTGATGGTCGGCATTGTGAGTGTAGGTAGAGGAGGACCTGTATTTCATTCGCATATCATTACACGATATCTGTTTATTGAGATGTGTATATATGTTCCACAATATTTTTAATGTTGTTATAGTTGGACTGATAAGTATTCAGTATGTTAAGTTATGGATCTTATGGGTACGTAGACCAAGACGAGATGCATATTATTTTTCCAGGATGGGATCCAGTTTTGATTTTGAGGAAAGTCTGTTGGTCTCGCCAGTTAGGGCGGAGGCAGATGTTTTTCCTTGCTGAGCGTTGAGCTCATTCCCCTCATATTGATTATTTTTCGGGATATGAGCCAAACAGGGTGGCTTAGAGATGCTGTGATGTTGTTGGCACGTTTGGACCTGTTTTTATAGTTTGTTGTTTGAGCCAAGTAAAGCTAGTTTACGTTTAGCTTGTTTTTTCAGGTTGTTGTATTATTCTTTTGGCACATAAGGGTGTGGTAATCTATATTTATTATCGGGTTTGCACTTTCTTCCGTACTTTGGGTATTATTCCGTTTATCTCGAATTACGGACTTTTTGTGTGGCTTGAAGGGGTGACGGCATTACTGTGTCATCGATCCCAGTCTTTTTTTTATTATTGAGACATTATTGTTGATGAGATAATATCATTATGTATAAACAGGGTGTGTTTTGGAGTGGACCGTATCCATTGGAGGGTTCCTGTACAAATGGAATTATGCCCGATTTTTGTTATATTTGCCAGGTGGCGCTCTAGTGATCCTAGACTTCAGTACGGGAGGTCCTGTGAATTTTGGGGCGTTACATTTAGTGCATGTCGACACAACCATCAAGTAGATTCGAATAACTTATAAAAAAACACTGCATTTAAATTAGAAGGATCAAACGTTATCATGTAGTGATTCCTATGACCATCTCCAAACACACGATATGTGTAAAGTGTAGAACTTCTAGATAACTGCTCCTAATTCACTGCTAAACTAGAAAGAAACTTTTTTTTGAATAGGTAGTAGATACTAATAGGGTAAACACTAGATGTTTGTTTCAACATTCGGCAATCCTTCACGTACATTTGTATCATGCCATGTTTACATCGATAATCTTCATTAGCTTTAGCCAACCGCATCTTCTCAAATTGTTCTTCGTAATGCCGTATAAATTCCATAAGAATCGTAGCTTTCGCAGACATCTTATGCAAAACATTATTCATGCTCTTACTCCTTTGTAGATTTAGCACGAAGGGTGAATATATCAAGACTAAAAGCTGGATACCATTTTTCTCTAAGTTCATATAGTGACTTAAGTCATTTGTTGTCACCAAGGCCAAACATTTTTATCAATAGATCCCACGTTGATTCAAAATCATCAGCTGTTTCACAATTCATACACTTCTTAAATAAGTTTTTGAACTCATAATCCCCATACATGGTCCCAAATTTTTGGGTGGCATTTTTCGAGATGTTCCATGAAAAAAGACGATGCCAAGTGTTTGTAAACACTTTTTTAATGGCATTAGCAATTGCTTAAACATTGATCAGTAAATATCATATTTGGTGCTTTATTTTCCATCGCCTCTAAAAATGCCTTAAACAACCAAACAAATGAGTCTGTAGTCTCATCAACAAGAAATGCACAACCAAATAAAATATTCTTCCAATGTTGATTCACCCCTACAAATGGCGCAAAAATAATATCATATCTATTTGTTCTGTACATGGTATCAAAAACAACAACATTTCCAAAATAATCATAGTCTAACTTTGATCTTCCATCTCTCCAAAAAACTTTTGACAGACGACCTTATAAATCTAATTATTCACAATGATAGAACATGGGATCTTTAACTAGACAATATTTAAAATGGTTCATAACACTTTGTGCATCTCCTCTTTCAATTAGACTTTTTTTCTTTTCAGTAACAAAATTATGACAATCTTTTAAAGTGAACCCAACATTTTCAGATCCACCCACTTCCTTTGAAATATATGAATACACTTTTGTCCCTTTTTACCCGCATAAACCATAGAACTTATAACACTTGCACTGGCCGAATTTATTTTTTGGTTTATCTTTAAAAACTATCTTTCTTCTTGAACAACAAACTCCTGGTTGTGCTCATCATTGAAATAACTTATTTCCCAAATTTCATCCTTAACGAAAAGTTTAATTAAAGCGTTACAACCTGTTCATGTAACTAGTCTTCTTACTTTTTTTGAATTAAAAGGATTGTCGTCACGATAGAATCTTGCATTTGCACACAAAAACTCCCGTTGTGTAACAACTCCATGACAACTAAATCAAAAGTTCCCTTTTCGATCACCAAAACCCTCCCTCAAGGCACAATTACAGTATAATCTATATGCTTCATCTTCACTTGAAAACCTCATTCCAACTCTTAGCTCACCCATATCATCACTTATTGTGTCTTTTAAATAAACAAATTCCATTTAATAATATATGTATAATAACACACCTATGAATAATAAATTAGCATATCAAACCACAATGATGAGAGAATATATTTATTTTCATCTCAAAGATAAGACAACAAATGAAATATAAATTTGCTACAATGGTTTTATGTTATAAGTAAGGAATTGATAAATTACTTTCGGAGTTAAAAAGACCCATTAGTAATTTGAATTCTAACCTAAATTGAATAACAAATTTTGTATTTCATAATGAAACCCATTAATAGTATGCCAATATAATTCCAAAAGATAACTTTTAATTGATTTTTGTTTTTAATAAGAGGTTGTTTTGATTAAAAATTATTGCTAAATACATATAAATATGTATATGTATATATAAACAGATAATATTTTTAAAAACTCATAGAAACAGATCAATAGAAGCAAACCAATATATAAATTGTACTACAAACCAACAAATAAATTGAGAATTAAATAAGTATTCAACAAATACATAATATGCAGAGTATTGTCTAATCGTAGAATGGATTAAGAAATAAGTCCATAATATATTAATACCTGGAAACAACCATTAATGTGTTCCTGTATTCTTCAGTGTCACCACACATGCAAACACACACACACACATATATATAGTTCTAAGAACAACAAATATATCCAAACATCCATATGTATACAGAGAAGATGTAAAACTCAGAAAATAGATCAATAAAATACAATAAATAGATTCATAGATTAAGAGAGCAAAGGATAATAAAAAAAAATACCTGATTTCTTTGAAGGATTTGTATGCAACACCAACTTCTGGTGGGATTAGGGTGTGAGTTTGGATTCGTCGGGATGACAAAAGGATTAGATTTGGGTGTGGATTTGGATTCCATCAAAATTAACAAAAAATTAGGGTTTAGAGTGGATTTGGATTTAGCGAGAGTAGCAGAATTTTTTTCCTGAAAACAAACATGGAAGGATTGGGTTTAGGATTTGGCGGGATTAGCAAAAGTGAATTTAGGATTTGGGCAGGACTAGTAAAATTTTTGGATGTAGTTAACGTTGATCTCCGTTAATGTGATTTATGTTTGAATTGGTGTTGAGGTATACACTTAACTACATGTCGAGTATTTATTGGATAGAAGTAGCAAGTAGGCTTGATGACATTAGATTTGGGTGTGGATTTGGATTCCAACAAGATTAACAAAAATAAATAGGGCTTAGAGTGGATTTGGATTTAGCTGGAGTGCGGGAGTAGCATAATTTTTTTCCTGAAAACAAACATGGAAGAATTAGGTTTAGGATTTGGCGAGATTAGCAAAAGTGAATTTAGGATTTGGGCAGAACTAGCAAAAATTCTGGATGTAGTTAACGTCGGTCTTCGTTAATGTGATTTCTGTTTGAATTGGTGTTGAGGTGTACACTTAACTACATCTCGAGTAGTTATTGGATAGGGGTAGCAAGTAGGCTTGATGACATGGCATCCCTTGGGTACCCAAGAATTTCTCATAATATTGAGTCACATGCCATTAAGTTCTGATGGACATAATAATTCTAAGAAAAGTAGAATATCGACGCGATATAAACACGAATAATTTATATACATTTTATAAAAAAAAATGATAACTTGAGTAAGACAATTGTAGAATTTTAATTAAATTTTACATTTTGAATACGCAATAAAGTCTTGAAGAATTCTCTCCATGAAGTGTGATGTCCGACACAGTATCAAATACAAACATGATGTCTTTGTGAAAATTTCTTCATATTTATTAGGATGGACTTATCCCTTATGCTCTATTAAATAAATTTATCAATTTTGTGATATATTATAATCTATTTTAGTTATTTCTAATACAATGTTGCAAAGTGAAAAAAAAAATTCAATTATCTATATCGTGTTTGGAGAACTAATTAATCTCGGTAGATGAATTCAAAATATTTCAATTCTAATTTGAAGGCTTTGGTAATACTATCTACTAGTATATACACAAAACTAAGAACTTTTAGATTATATGCTAAAATAAAAGTGTTATATATACCCAAAAAATATGCTGATAAAAATGAAAGGGTTAAATTCATTACATGCCCTTAAGTTTGTCAATAGTTAAGGATTAAATTCATTACATCCTGATAGTTATAAAATAACAAACACTAACGACAGAATTTAAAATCAGTCAATATGATTTCATTAATCAAAACATCATCTTCCAGTTCGTCATTGAAATTACCTAGACGATTAATGAAAATAGCCTAGAGGGGGGTGAATAGGTTTTTTGTCAATTTTATGATCAATTAAAATTATCTAACGGAAATTCAATTTCAATCAGTCACAAAACCTTAAGTCTCTAAACAGATTAATCAAGCGATCATGAATATAAGTGCAGAAAATAAATCATGAGAAAACACAGAGATTTTTACGTGAAAAATCTTGGAAAGACTTCAAGTAAAAATCACGGATACGCTCAGGTATCGATACACTATGAATCAAGAGATATACAAACTCTATGAAGCTTTAAACTTACAAATCACTTATGGTCTGTCTTTCTCCACTCGACGTCTGAAAGTCTAGATTCACCCGCACTCCACAAAACACTTGGTCCGATCTCCATACTCTGACGGTTTTGCTTCTCAACGGATCGAATAACCATGAAACCTCCTGCTCTAATCTTTGCACTCAGACGGCTCCGTTCTTCAATGGATCAATGCAAACATGTTGCACAAGGTAGTGTGTTGATTTTTCAGCAACTAGATCATCCAATCGTGCATAAAGATCATCGATATAAAAGCACAATTGGATAATCCCAATATCAAGAGATAACTCGAATATATATGATCACTCAATAATATTATCTCATATATATCTCTGTAGAAGAATATGAACGATAGAAAACTGCAGAGATCTCACAAAAAAGCTCAGCCTCCTCTATCATAGAGCTTGGTATTTATAGACAAAGTCAAGGGAAAATCCTAACCTTTTCCTTTTTTGGAATTTCACACCGAACCAAGTAAAACCCTATACTCTGATGCATAATATGTGTATGGCATGAGTATCGAGGTGTAAAGTCGTAGCCGCCTTAAAGGAGAACAAATCAGGGGCAAAACGAGAATTTTCCATCATTAAAATCGCCAGACCCCTATGCCTGGGGCGTAGGGGCTCCTACACCTAGAGGGTAGGCCAGGCTATGCCTGGGGCATAGGCCTGTTTATGTTGCGTGTGCTCCGAGCATAGAAACAACACTTTCTAGCCATTTTTTGTTGTTGTGGGTGTAGGTCAGGAATAGCAAAATACTTGGAACCAAATTTTCTTGATAATTGTGCCACTTGAACCCCCTCAGTTTTTACTCGCTTGTTATGATTATTGAAGTTGTGACTCGAAAAAATAACGTTTCTGCCATTCGGGAGACACTTTTTACTCAAACTTGCTTCCTCTTCAATTCTCTTGTATTATTCACTTCTTTAGACTTGATTTGAATTTGACGAAGCTTGTTGATGACTATTAAACCTACTCGACTCCATAATTCACTCAATATGGTTGTTGTCTAGAACACGCAAAACATAAACAATTTCAATAAATGTTCTTACAATCATAAGAAAGTAAATCGTACCTATAAGCATGCGAAGAGAGTCTGGGTTACAATAGCTTGATGTGGCCATATGAATCCAGGCATATCTCTCTCTTCCTCCAATAGTCAAGTTTCAAAGATATCTCATTCTATTCAAAAATCACAACTACATATAAATGCAAAAATCAAGCTTATATAAGCATTTACAAAGAAGAATAAGCTATAGTTCCACTTTCTAAATATGAGCTTGATGGTAAGTTGTTTGGTCCAATATCGGAGATCTAGCAACATATACAGAGTTAAAAAACCACAATCAAGAGACAAGAATATAAGATAATAAACAAAACAAAATGAATATATGTATATATATATATGTCAGAAGCTGTGTATATATATGTGTGTACTAGATCAAGCTACTTGTGCCTTTTATCTTCTAAATCCAACCACGAAAGACCACAAATTTCATAGATCGAGAAGAGTTTGTGCCGAAGCTTGCTTGAAAATCCCCAAAACAACAAAAATCGACCAACACGGAAATGAAAAACCCTAGAAACTTTGAAATCGGATAATGGTTGCAAGAGAACAAGCCAATCTATAGGTTTGTGAGAAAGAGACGAGATTGTTCGTTTTAGGGTTTGTGGAGAGAAACGACCAAAATAGAATTGAAAACCCCCAAACGTACGAAATCGGAGGAGAAGCTCTGAGAAGAAAAGTTGTGATGAGTTTATGAGAACTGGTCGAGTGGTGTTCATTAGCTGTGGAGAGGGCGACTAAGGCGATGGTTGTCTGGTTCTTGTTTTGGATGTGGATATGATTTTGGTTCTATGAAAATGAAACCAGACCAAGATGACCCACATTTTTTGTTGGTCTGAAATTGACCCATTTTGGCTTGAATTGGTTGGCTTTGGTCTGGTTCATAAATTATAGACCAATGCAAACAAACATGGCCTGGTCACTTAAAACAAATACCAAACCTGACCAAATGGAACCATAACCACCTAGTAAACATGGCCTAATGCTTTATAAATTCAATAATTGAAATCCAATGCTACTACTAAAAAGATCGAATGATTCTGCCTGGCGACAATGAAGAAACAAATTCAACAACCTCAATGGATTAGTCTCAAGAGAAGTAGCAAAATCAACAATTGTAGCGCTAAAAATGTTTATAGGAAATTCTAAGTTGATAGGAGTGTTTGTTTCATGTTTATGATATACTTGGTTGACAAATGGCTTGTTTGGTAGTAAAGTATTTTACTACGCTTTGAAAAAAAGGAAAGCGCAACATAACAAAGTATTATGCTGTGGTTTTATTTTGGAAGTAGATCATGTTTGGTGCTGATGATTTTGGTCTGAGAAAAAGTAAAGTTGATGAAAATAAATCATGTTTGGTGAAGTTGGTGCTTCCACAAAATTTGATAGCAAATCATGTTTGGTGACATGCTTTGCTTTGAGAATATTTTTATTTTTGGTAAAACATTGAATAAATATATATGTAATAAAAACCCAAAAATGGAAATAAATAACATTTGTACACTAGTTTGTCACGAAATTATGGAATGCTTGATTATATTTTTTGAAATATTTAAAATTTTTTTTTAAAAGTATAATATTGGATAAAAATAAAATATTTATTATAGGATTTGGGTCACATATCCATTTGAAAATACAATGTCTTATTCCATTTGAAATTGTTATTTCTTATTACATTTAAAAAACAATTGACAACACCTCCCCATAGATTGTTCCCTAATTGTTATTTCTTATTATATTTGAAGAAGATGGAGCGTACTTCTTGAATCTAGAGAGTATTTGCTTATGATATGAAAGAATTGTGAAACATGATTTCTGATTTTTGGGAAGCAAAGTATGGAGTCCGAATGATGAAACATGATTTCTAAAATTGGGAAGTATAGTATCATCCAAACAACCCATAATATTGAGATACTTTTGAACAATATAACATAAAGTAGGAATTGGGAAGCAAATTATGCTTCCCAAACAGGCCCTAAGTTCAAATTGTTCTTTTTTCCAAATATTTGTAAAGGTAACTTGGACATTTCATTTAAAATTTGAGCAAAACTAATTGACAATTACTAACAGGGACTCTAATTGAATATACACAAATCTGGAAGGGTCTAATTGAAGTATTAAAAATCAATATTTGTAAAGGCAACTTAGACATTTCATTTAAAATTTGAGCAAACCAATTGACAATTACTAATAGGGAGTATAATTAAATGTACACAAATTTGGAAGGGTCTAATTGAAGTATTAAAAATCACGAGGACTGTAAATTAGTTTCATTAAAAAAGAAAAGGATATTCTCATTCCTTGAGACTTGCCCTAATTACAGTTTAACCCCTCAATTTTTAGTAATTCCCATTAGACCCTCTCTATTAAACGATAATCTATTTAATAAACGGCGTTGTCTTGATTTACCCTATTACTCCTTATTTTTATATTAACAAAATATCAAAAAAGTTAGTGATGTCAAAGGACTAAAAATGCCTCCCAAAAAATTTAAACCCTTCAACTCCACCACTTTCTCTTTTTAAAAATTCTCTTCCACTAAAATTCTATGTATCATCTTTCTCATGAAACCCTAGCAGATCCATTTCCCACCATTTCTTATGTTATTCCTTATTACTTCTTTCTGTTGGATATATTGTAATATAAGAAATTAAGAAGAGTGAAAGGTTATGTATGGTTACAATGACCATTGGTAATGTTAGAAGAAATGATGCTTTCATAATATGATAATGGAGAAAATATAATAAAGAGAATAATGAATATGAAAATATATTAAACTATATTCTGAAGTATTTGAATTACAATAGAGATGACCCCTATATATAGGGGGTAATGTGTGGTGAACAAGTAAACTTGGTGTGGGGGACAAGTCAATCTAATCTAGGTAATATTAAATACTAAATGGGCTAGGATTACAATAGATAAATGAATGGCTAAGCTAGATAGATGGGCTAAGCCCTAATATATTCTAACACCCCCCTCAAACTCAAGTTGGGGAATAAGAGACCAACTTGAGTTTGGAAACCAATTCTTGAAATCGTCATGATAGATGAACTTTGGTGAAAATATCAGCAGGTTGATCTTGATTCTGATTCTGAGTGCGAATGGCTGTGCGGAATCGAAGATTCCTGAAGAGAATGACTGATTTTGATTCTGAGTCTAATTCTGATTCTTGAATGAAGAATTCTAAATCACCAAAATAGAGAAAATGATATAGAATTTAAGGTTTGGTCGATCAAGTAAGAGATGACGATCGATTGAAAAGAGGTGAAGATCAATCAATAGAAGATGCGATGATTGATCGAAATGATTAGATCCCCCTCCCCTCCCCCCCTCTTGAGAGGAGTAAATAAGATAGAGAGGACTGAACCAGTGTAGTGGTTGGTTCTTTAGATGAGAGTACCCAAATCGGGTCTGATTCCCTAAATGGATGAGATTATGAAAGTACCCAAAATGGGTTTGATTCCCTAAACGGATGAGATGATGAAAGTATTCCAAAACAGATGAGATTTTCCAAAACAGATGAGATGTGATTTTCTAAAAGGGATGAGATGTGATTTTCCAAAACAGATGAGATGCGATTTTCCCAAAATGGATAAGATGTAATTTTCCCTAAATGGATAAGATGTGTTTTTCCCAAAACAGATAAGATGTGAGTCGAAAAGAGCCGAAAAGATGAGTAATGAAAAGTTCGAAGTCAAATTTTGAAAAATTGACTATATTGTTGTGTCCGGAGCAGTCCAATTAGCTGAAATTGACTACTCGTTTGTTCAAATCAGAGTTAAAACGGGTTTAGAATGACCAAAATAGTGACAAAAGACAATCTGGTAATTTTACAAATATCTGATGACGTGACAATCTGACTGAGTGAAACGTGGCAGCTTCTGGTGGAGACACGTGGCAGTTTTTGGTGACGACACGTGGCAATGCCGAGAAGTCAAATTATCGCTAAAAGCTTTCCAAAATATCGCCAAATTATCGTTTTGCCAAAATCTCCTCAAAATATCACAAAAAAATTGTCAAAATATCGCGTGAAACGTGTGTGGCACATGAAGCCCACACACACTGGAGGTTGAAGGCGCGTGCGGTGCGTGACACTAAGGATTTCAGATGCGTTGATCATTTAGAGGCGCGTGGAGACGCGTGCGATGGAGTTTGGCCCTGTTTTTAGCTGTCGTGGCTTCATATGGAGATGGGTGGGCTACTGGTGTTGTCGGATTCTGATTTCGACAATTTTTGAACATCGAATTTGAACCATGATTCTGATTCTAATTGGTTTACTGCAATGGATGAAGACGAAACTGCAGGCCTTGATACTGGTGACGAACAAGATGTAGATAAAGGCATGAAACAAAATAACAGTGACAAAGAAAATATCAACGTCGGTGGCAGATGAGAGATTTTCTCGGTGATGGCAAACGGCAACGATGAGCAGACAACGATGATGAGAGATCGACGGTAACGAATTGGTCAAATTCTGAGGATGATCAAGATGGCGTGGTGTATGGTTGTTGAAGAAGATTCAGAGAAAAGAAAGAAGAACCGAATTAGGGTTTGGTAGGTAGAGAAAAATAGGAGTAGAGATAGAAAAGAGAAAGAGGGATTGAAAATTAAGGATGATGAGAGTTGATTAAGAAACTAGGGTTTCAACAGAAGATTGCTGTCGGGGATGAGAGATGAAGTGCCATCCACAGCAGAGACGACGACAAGCGAAAGAAACTACCAATAATCGATAGGCTCTGATACCATGTTAGAAGAAATAATGTTTTGATAATATGATAATGGAGAAAATATAATAAAGACAATAAAGAGAATAATGGATATGAAACTATATTAAACTGTATTCTGAAGTATTTGAATTACAATAGGGAGAATGTGTGGTGAATAAGTAAACTTGGTGTGGAGGACAAGTCAATATAATCTAGGTAATACTAAATACTAAATGAGCTAGAATTACAATAGATAGATGAATGAGCTAAGCTAGGATTACAACGTCTTTCATCACATTGCGCAGAAAAAATCCAGAGAAGAAAAAAGGAATTGCAATATTATTCACCAATTCAACAAATTCGATGGTAGTTCAATACCCAGAAACACAAAAGATCAACAAGTAAATGAAATTTAGCTTGAAGACACTTTCAAACTGAAATGGCAGCGTATCATCATACATAAAGGGTAAAAAAATCAATAATTGGACTCCGCATCATCTTCCATTTCATACACAGCTTGAAGGGGACCACTTCCAGGTGGTGGTGAAAATTGGATTAATTTAAAAAATATAAATTTACTATTAATTTTATATGAATAAAGTATTTTTATATTTTATTTCAATATTAAAAATATAAATTTTTGTAGATGAGAAAATCATATTTCTCTTTAAATGGTGAGAAAAGATGAGCGAAATTTAGACTTGAAAGTATGATAATGTTGGTTATATTCCTAACAGAGTGTAATTATTGCATTTTTTTTTCCTATAAGCCAATATTTGAATATTAAGTTCATATATTTTCACTATTAAATATTCTTTTTATATTATTATTATTTAAGATGCTCGTACAATAATAATAAAATTAAAATTACAATTGGCAAGATAAATCTTTTACCTAAACCCTAAAAAATAAAAATAAATTTATTGTATGACCAAAAATTGTTATTTATGTGTGTAATTTAGTATTTTTTGGCGAATTCAAATATTTTATATTTTTAATTTAATTTAAAATAAAATAATTTTTATTTTATTTTTTGAAGTATGTCTAATATTATTGGAAATATGTATTAATAAAGTCAAATATATTTCAAGATTAAAATAAAAAATAAAAACTTTTGTTAGTTTACAAGTTTGATAAATGTAAATATAATATATTTTTGCAACTAAATATTTTTTATATTATTATTATTTAAGAATTTATATGTGTGACTTGTACAATAATAATAAAATTAAAGTTACAATTGACAAGTTAAATATTTTATATACATAAAAAACATTATATGATAAAAAATTGCTATTTATGTGTGTAATTTAGTATTTTTTTTGGCAAATTCAAATATTTTGTATTTTTATTTTGAGTTATTATTTTATTTTATAAAGTGTATCTAATATGTCTAATATTATTAGAATTAGGTATTTTGTGAAAGCTTGTGTTAATTTATAAGTTTGATTAATATATATATAAATATGTTAAACGTGTTAGTTTACAAGTTTTGTTAATTTCATTCACACCCCCTCCATGAATTTTGAATAATATAATTATTTTCTAAATTGAGGGGGTCAAATTGATATATTAAAGTAGGGATAGGGCCCATGGTAGTTTAGGTATTAAAAATTATGTCAGGTCTGGTCAAATGCCAAAAGTAGTGAAGGGGTGTCAATGAGTATTTTTTTAAAAAATAAGGGGTGTAAATGATGTTTTGCATAGTTGGGGGATGCAACTGACGTTTTGTATAGTTGGAGAGATGAAACTGACGTATAGACATAGTTCAGGGGGTGTAAATGAAATTAACCCATTTTTCTTTTATTTTCACCCTAGACTTTAATAGCAATACAATAAATGTTATTAATGAATAAGTGTAAATGACATCACAAGACTTGACACGCATGTTTAATGGGTCTACCCACGATGACGTGTCACTTTGACTGATTCTGTTCAAAACAGCCAACCCACCCCCCAGCTGTTAGTCCACTTGACTCATTCGTTCCTCAATTCAAATCTCTCTCTCTCTCTCTCTACACGAGCTTTGAATGGGTTTTAATGCTTCTTGCCCATTCTACACTTTCTAGGGTTTCAAATCTCTGCTACAAGCTATCAGTAAGTCTCTTCAACAATCTCCACTATATTTATTTAATCAACCCTTTTTTTTTTCATTTTCTATGCGCTTTTTCTCATTTTCCTTTTGGCCCTTTGTGTTCAATCTCTGTCCCATGATAGCTGTCTTTACAGTTTTTTACTCAGTCGTATTTGAGTTTGATTTCTTCTCCTCCTCCTCTGTTTCTCCCTATATCGATACCTATACATATATAGAGAGAAAATGATACAATTACTCAAATTCCACAATTACCCATTGAGGTTTTAGAATTTAGATAGAGAAAGAGTCAATTTTTAGGTTAGAAAATTCCAATGTCACCTATTTATCTCAAGACCCAGATTTGAATATTTCTTGTTATGGATTTTACTAGAAGAAAAATTCCCATAAGGGTTTTATTCTGTATGTAGAATTTGAGTAGGTTTGTGAGATGTTGGGTGAAGATGATAAAAACCGGCCACCGGGAGGTTACCGTAAAACGTATCTCCGGTCGGTTTCGTGGACCGAACGTTCACCTACGCACCCTAACCGTAGACCACAGACAAACACTAAGGGTCGGCCATGCTTGCCGCCACTCCAGCCTCTGTCGATTTCTCGCCGGAGTGTGGAGGAGTGGCCCAAAGCTGGGTCGGATGATCTTGGTGTGTGGCCTCATCCTCCAACTCCTGGAGGAAGAATTGGGGCGCTGAACCCAATTGGGAATTCGCAATCTGAAAACACCCCTAGAGAATTCGAGTTCAAGAAAGACAAGCTTGCATTTTTTGATAAAGAGTGTTCAAGAATTGCTGATCATATATATCTAGGCAGTGATGCAGTTGCGAAGAATTGGGAAATACTACGCCAGAATGGAATAACCCATGTGCTGAATTGTGTTGGGTTTATATGTCCTGAGTATTTCAAGAGTGATCTTGTGTACAAGACGCTTTGGCTGCAGGACAGCCCGTCCGAGGATATTACAAGTATTTTATATGATGTGTTTGATTACTTTGAAGATGTTCGAGAACAGGGTGGGCGAGTTCTTGTCCATTGTTGCCAGGGGGTTTCTCGGTCGACCTCTTTGGTCATTGCGTATCTCATGTGGAGGGAGGGGCAGAGCTTTGAAGATGCATTCCAAAGGGTTAAGGCGGCGAGAGGAGTGACTAACCCGAATGTGGGGTTTGCTTGCCAACTTTTGCAGTGCCAAAAGCGGGTACATGCTGTGCCGGTGAGCCCAAATTCTATGCTAAGGATGTACAGGATGGCACCTCACTCCCCATATGATCCACTTCATCTTGTACCAAAATTGCTAAACCACCCTGGTGAAAAAAGCCTTGATTCTCGGGGAGCATTCATTGTTCATGTTCCCTCAGCCATATATGTCTGGATTGGGAAGAATTGTCTTCCAGCGATGTCAGATACTGCAAAGGCAGCAGCGTCTCAGTTTATCCGATACGAAGGAGCTCAAGGTTCGATCGTTCCCATCAAAGAAGGTGAAGAACCTTATGAATTTCATAGCGCTCTTACAAAATTACAACTTGTAACTGATAGTTGCAGCAAAGGTGAGGTTAGAGAAGAAGAAGTCATTTCTTGCGGAAATGACACGGCTTCAGGGACTTCTCTAGGTATTGGTGAAAGGAAGGTTGATGAATATGATACCGACTTTGAAATTTTTCATAAAGCACTTGCTGGTGGTGTCGTTCCACCTTTTCCACTATCAGGAAGTGAATCTGAGACTTGTCTACCTGTTAGAGAAAATAGATGGGGCAGATTAAGAAGGATGCTTGCAAGTGGTATCATGAAGGGATTTATCACAGCGGCTAAGTTGAGCTGTGAGACTACACAATCAAGTCCTGAATCAGAGATAAACAGAGACTCAGAGAGGGATGTTGATTGCCCTACTTCTCCTACTGATCATTTATTGTGTTCAAGCCCTCAGTGTGGCTCACCAGATTCCTTCTCTTGTTTTCCGGTCGGCAGCCCAGATAGGACAAGGGAAACAAGTAAAGAAATGGACTGTTCTGTTCCTCTTACTGATCCTTTATTACCATTAACACCTCCTTGTGGTTCACCAGATTCTTTTCCTTGTTGTGGCTGCAGCCCAAAGTTCATCTCCTCACCATCTGCCTCAGATTACTCCAGTTCATTCACATTCTCTCCTTCCTCTTCTAACTGGTCTGACATATCATATGCATCTTACCAGACTTCCCCTTCGGGATTGGAATACTCAGATTCGCATCTGGTTAAAAATCCTTCCTTGGCAGAAAAGACTTGTGTACATTGTAAAGGAATTTCTCCTTCAAGTTCACCGACCGAGGCATTTTCTGCTGAACAAGCTTTAAGAGTCTCAAATACTTGTTTTCCGTGTAAAGGAGTGTCCCCCTCTATTGCAGAACGCAGAGGGAGTAATCCTCCCCCTCGTATGATGTTACCTTCAGTAGATGAGGCATCTCAAGTTCCACAGACCCTGGAAAGATCGTGTTCATTTTCTCTACCCGACCTGGAGGATGAAATGATGAGAGATGGCGAGTGCAACCAGTTTGAGCAAGAAGGATTTTTTGAATTAAATGGGGAAGAGCAAATGCTAGATGCTGACAATGAGTTCCAAAGTGAGGAAAAAGTATTAAATTCAGTTGGAGAAGCAACTAATCTGGTTCTTTATAAGTGGCCTGCCATGGATAAGGTGGAGATGCATTGTTTAGACATCTTTGATTCTAGATCTGCTTATATTATATTGAAGCCAGATAAGAGTTCAGACACCAACAATCCTAATGTTCTATACATCTGGTTAGGATCTCATATTTCATCTAACATAGCGCAGTCTCAGTTGATCAGCAGTGATGATAATCGTGTTCATTGGGAGGCAGTTGGCCGGAAATTCCTTAATCAAATGGGTTTACCATCAAATTCTCCTGTACAGGTAATTATCGCATCTTTGAAGTAAGTAATTCAATTATTTTTGTCCTTGTTCTTTTAGCATGATCTTTATATTTATAACAAGCCAATACACATATCACCTTATCTGTTTCTTTAAAAGAGTTCAAAGAAGTTGGAATAGTTTTTCCCATGAAGGATGGTGGTAAACAACTTTAGCGACAGGGGTATTTAGGTAAAGTTTAATTAATTATTTTTATTTATTTATTTATGCCTTTTTATTTAAGTTTATTTAATTTTTATTATTTATTTATTCATTTTTGTTTGTTATTTTATTTATTATTTATAATTATTTATTTTATCATTTTTATTATTTATTTATTTATGATTTATTTTCCACGTTTTGGGGTTTTGGAAATAAAAACTCAAAACGGAAGCTTCAATTGAAGCTTCCAAATTTGTTCACACAATTTCAAAACTTGGAAAATTTTGAAAATTAATTTTGACTTCTAAAATCTAGAAAAAACAAAACTTACATTACCAAACAACTTTTAAGTTTTGATTTTATTGTTTTTGAAAACTAAAACAGAAAATTCAAAATAAAAAGGTTACCAAACAAGGCCTAAATTAGTGAAACATAAATAGTATTAATGTTGACAGATCCTTAAATTCAATACCCTGCTGCTGTTTCTTCGAAGATTCAAAATAAAAAAATAAGAAACAATTAAAAATTATTTTTACGGGATTCTTAAACTAAAAGATGCATATTGGCACATCCTAGTGAGTTCAGTGGGACTAACAACATTCATGGCTCTGGTGACTTCCACTGTTAAGTAAAGCACTGTTATGTTCGGTCTTTGTTACATGAGGATAATTAACATGATGGCAGCTATTATGTTGCTTTAAACCTTAACAAGTAGATGTGATAGAAGGACTACGTCAAATTTTACCGCTAGTGAAAGGAAAATTGACTGAGAAATGTCACAAACGTGTGTTTTGGAGTTGGTGTGGCATCGACCTCTCTCTTTCTCTAGGCCAAGTTGTAAACCACAGTGGAAATACACCTCAATGTATCATTGATTTGATTTTTCAAGCCACTAATACCTAGGGTTCTAAATTGATTGTGATGCGACCTTAAGGTCACTGTCACTCCAGTGGTGCGCCAAGCTTTAGGAGGTTGTTAGGGATATGGTGAGTTCTTAGAGGTTCCTTTTTAAGAAAATTAACTGTGAGGTTGAAGATTGAGAATTGTGTTCAGTCCTGATCCGATCCGATCCGAAAAGCTCATTAGTCGATCTGATCCGATAATCCAATGGATTTTTACTTGGTTAATTCATATCCGAATTTGTTCATTATTGGATATCCGATCCGATTAGCTAACAACAAAAATACAAAAATTAGTGAAGAATTCCAGAGTTTTTGTTGTTTTTCTAAGAACATTAAACACCATATTATGTATTTACCAATCAATTATTATAATACATGTCCATAAAATAAAAATCATTAAGCGAAAAAGAAATTGGAACATAATTGAGTATACTATCTAATATTTATAAATTAATAACATAGTATTATGTGTATATATATATTTAATTAGATCGGATTTTATCGGATCGGATCACCTAAATCCATATCCAATTTGTTAGTAAAATTGGACTGTCGGATTCGGATCATAATTGGATCGGAATCGGATCAAAATCCGATCCATTGACGAGTCTAACTTTCTGATCCATAAACGGGTCATTTGTCTTTGCCCCTTTCTTATCATGAGATGGACCACCAGACAACTAGAATATGTAGTGTGACACAATTGAAAAACACCACTGGGTAATGGTTTAGGAGATCATTCATGTCATTGTTGCGCTTTATATAATAAAAACTCATTTGTCACAGCTTGAGCTCAAGGCACCTGTGGGTTGTATAGCTCTTGGTGGTGGCATACTCTTTATTTTCCCAAAATTGCGATGCCAGACTACATTTTGATGGATAGGTACTTTCATTTTTGTTGAAATAATAATATCAATTGTTACTGAAGGGTGATGTGTGACATGATATAGATCCGTTTTTGCCCTATGGTGATGTGTTTCTGAAAAGCTCCCAGACCTATTATTATATCATACATGTATAACATGGTAAAAAGAGTACCAATGTTGCAGTTATGTTGCAAGAGTTATAAAAAGAATCTACTGTCAAGCATGTTAAGATATTGAAGCATTCTTGCACAGTTATGCAGCTTTGAGCTTCATTGTTGCAAATAAGTGCATGCTGGAGGTATAATTGTCTGGAAGGCATGCATATAGCCATCTCCTTGCAGTGAGCTTTTCTATGATGTAAGCAAATAGGCCTTTAGGAAGACTTTAAGTGGCATTAGTAACAATGGTGAATCCCGAGTATGTTGAGGTTGTAGCTTCCTCTCTTGGATGAATTTCATTTCTAAAGAGAAAATGCATCTCTCCCACACCGTTAATTCAATTTCTATATTATTAACAATTAGCAAAGCTAGTCAAAAGTATGTTGGCATGTCTGTCCGTAAGTGGTGGTGATATGTTGTCAATATACTCAGTGAAGAGATTGACTCATATACATTGAAAAAAATCACCAAAGCATATGGGGATTCATATGTACAAGGTCAATGAAAGTGGTGAGGTGCCATGACACGGCATAGTTACTGAAGGATATATTCACAATAGAGCTGATCCTCTAATAAAATGATACTAATCAAGTGATAATTCTACTGTAGCATGACATTTCGAGGGACCAAGTTGGTTCCATGTTGAATCACGCAATTATTCACAACGTTCTAAAAATTGTACTATATGTCGTCTATGAGCAGAATTGAGAAACTACACATTAATACATATATCTGAAATTATTGGACTTGGGATCAAGACAATGTTCAAATCCTTTATCTCCATCCAATGTTATGATTTTCAGTTATACCCTGGTCATCTACAAACCATTTTCACAACCCATTGTTGGTGCCAACATTTAATACCCTGCGAGCAAGGGGTGGAATATGTTTAATTTAAGGTAAGTTAAATACAACAATCCATGATCTTACTCCACCTTTGCAGTTGGTGGCATTGTTACCGAGTTACTCGTCAAGCATCTGGTTCCGATCCATCCTACATTTAATCAACTGCTTTGGATTCCATCTTTATGGGTTGGCCATAAAATAAGTTAGTTAGACGTGTAGGTTTTGATTTCTTTGTACTTGTATACAGTTTCGTTGAAAAAAGAATAATGTAAGCTTATGAAAACATTTAAGCTTTGTCTCTCTCTTGCACGGCCTTCAATTCTTCAGTTATAGGATACATTATCCTTTTTCAGAGTTCCAATGATTTATTTCTTTTGAGAAGTACAAGATCTCATTTGCAACATTTTTCATTCCTTGATTATTATTCATCATATTTTTTTCTCTAGGTATTATACTAGTATCTTGCTGTTAATTGTCGATATTTTATTGGTGATTGTCGGTTTTGGTGTGTTCATTCGATGGGCTGAATTATTGATGACATCTCATGTAATGCACAGATAGTCCGAGAGGGTGAGGAGCCAGAGCAGCTCCTGGAGCATCTCAACTACTTCTCATTCCAGAAGGCGTAGCAGCGACATTCTGACAACTTCGGTCTGTGTTCTCTCCATCCTTGGCAGTTATCGACAAGAATATGTTGCAGTTTTTTCTAAGGTGAGTTGGCATCCCAGGCAGTGCAAAGTGCCTCTTCTGCTTGTGTGATGTATGGACCGCATCTTGAGTCATCATTTTGGCAAAGCATGTATAGTAAACAAGCCTGCTGTATACCCGTAGGATCAGAAAGTAAATAATTCTGTTCGTAATAAGCAAAACCGCTATTAATTTTCTTTTAGCATTGTTTATCTAGCCTTTGGGATGCACCCAACACCAAAGGAGGTGTTGCTGTTCTGAGACAAGTCGAAAATTTACAATTCACCCTTGTAGGGTTGTAGCACCGCAGTCTCAGACTCAATGTTTTTGATAGGATGGTATTAGGTATACATGAAACTCAGCTTGATGTTTCCTTGATTATTTCTCCTTTCTCCTTGCAGGGATTGATAATACTTAGAGAGGGGTTCCTGTATATATATAATATATGAGTGTGTGTTTTTATCCAGAATTGTCAAAGAAGGTTGATATCGTCCTGAACTTGATATTTTCAATTTGATGGTAGGTAATTCATGAAACCTAGAGTGGTTTTTATTTTTTATTTTTTATTGTCAAATAAGGTTGATATCTTACTTTTATTCAAAGAAGGTTGATATCTTAACATGGTTCCTGTATATAAAATATATGAGTGTGTGTTTTTATCTGATCGTAACATGGTTTGCTCATAGTGTCTTGAATTACCTAGACCGAAAGTTGTAAAGTTCTAAGGGCCTACTTGGTTTCTATCCCCAAAAATTTGTTCTCGGAGAATTTTGAAAACTGAAAAATGTTTTTTGAGAACAATTAAAAAGACAGTTATTTGAAAACATGCATTTCTATGACTGCGTTGTTAGAAAATAGTTTGTAAAAGCTACAACAAACAGACATTTTGCAGTTTCTAGTTTTCAGTTTTAAGAAAATAAAAAATAGTTTTAAGAAATGAAAACCAAGCAGTCTTGTAAGTTGTTTTCTGAACAACCTACTCAATAGAATAAAACAAATGTATGCTTGAAATTACTTACAAAATCAGGATCCCATTTTTCAAGCAAATTAATGAACTTTGTGTCCGCATACTAGTTTTATTATAAGAGGCAAAAATTATTATTATGAACATGGTCTTCTTATTTTTGTTCTATTTTCCATTGAAACTAGTAAGACTTTATAGTTGACCTATTTAAATTTACAGGAATCTTTTTTCAGTAACCAACTTTAAAGAGCGTAGGTGTGGGTCACCGTATAGCTCCACGAACATGGGTCATTGCTACCTCCACGAGTCGTTACCATAGCTCCATGAACCTATAGCATGAGCATAGATTGTCATCACTACGAGGCAACACATTGGAGTTGCCCTTGGTTCTCCGGGGAGCCAAGGAGGAGTTTTGGTTTGGGGCCCAGTTGTATATAGACGGAGGTCAGGAGCATTAGACGCAAGATTATGGCGCATTAAATGCAATGACTCAAATTGTCATATGTTCATGACCTAGAACCAATAACAAATATCCTCTATGGCGCATGTCACATGAACACAGTAACGACACAACGAATATCTATAAATAAGGCTACAATCGAGGGACATGGATCATCTACATTAATTTTACCATCCCTATTGTCCGCTCCTCCATCTCATGACGCATAACATGACTCGGATTTCAATGCCCTCACACGGTGTGTTATGCGCCGTTAGATGGAGAAACGGACAACAATGGATAGTAAAATCAACTTATGTAGATGATCTGTGTCCACATTTGAGATACTAGAAGCTCAAATGTTGAAAATCAGGAACATGTGTGATATGCAAATGGCATCAAGGATCAAAGGGAGTGTCATTGTGATTCCTATTAATAGAAGATGTTTACCACCTTTGTGATTGCTCTTAGAATTTGAATTTGCATGCGTAATAGTCTGGGATTGGAACAGAGTATTTTATGAGCGCAGTTAATATTTTTTGTTTTATTTTATACATAACATATTACACATATAGCAACCGATCGAGTTAAAGGACCAGTCTGTGGTGGGCCATTGATTTTTATTTTATTTTTATATTTTTATTCGGATATTTAGCATTTAGCTCCCATTATTATTATTTTTTTCTCCTTATATTTAAAATATTTAACATTAGTCCCCACACTGATCTCATACCTAGATCCGTCCTGACCGCATATAGCTTAAAAACGCTATGATTTAGCACAGTGACAAATTGCCAAATTGGCGAAAAGAAATCATCAAATCAATGATGGTTACACAGTTGCTAGTATTTCTGTATCATTTCGTTAGTGATTAATTTTATAAGATTTTTTTTACATGATGAAAACGGTCCAAAAGTAAATAATATGAGATGAAAAGCTCAAAATTTTGACAAGTGAATGCAATCATAGTGGCCTATTGTGACCATAGTGACTAGTGAGGTACAACTATTACTAAATTTTTGTGGAAAAAACTCTTTGACATTTTTCCAAAAATAAATCATAGCTAAATAGATAGTGCTATGGTCCAACTGGTAGGGCTGTTCAGAACTGAACAGAAAGTGGCGGTTTGGTTTGGTTTCATAGGTGTTTGGTTTCGGTTCTAAATTTTCAAGAACTGAAAATTCTAGTTTGGTTCCGGTTTTGATGATTTGGAATTGAATCGGAACCGAAATTGAACCGATTTTTTTTTATATATATATATTTTTTATAAATTTGAGTTGGCCCTAATTCTAACAAAGTAAGTTACAATTTGCTACTGCTAGTCTCTACTGGTGGTTCAATTTGTTCCTTTATGTGATTCAATTTGGTACTGGACACAATTCAAAAATGCTACTGCTAGTCTACTACTCGTGGTTCAACATTTTATGCCTAGCACTGCCGGTGGTTCAATTTGGTAACCTTTTGCTACTGGTGGTTCAATTTGGTATAACTTGTTCCCTTTTATGTTCAATTTGGTTTGTGAATTGTTTGTTTGCTGAGAAACATGTGATTATTATATCTTGTTCCCTTTATGTTAACTGTTCAATTTTTATTACTTTAACACCGTCTAATCTTTTTATTTTATTTTATTATTATATAATACTAATTATATGCCAACATATTATTAGGATTCCAAGCAAGATGAGAATCTCTTTTGTTTTAAGATGTAAATTGAGACTTAGCAGCCGTGCCGAATTCCGACTCAAGAATGTTTTTTTTTTTTTTTGTAACTTTCAAATGCAAATATTTGTTTTATTATTAAATGACAATTGTAATTTTAGGGATGTAATATTTTGATATAATTATTTTCATTCCGCTAATTATATATTTAATTTTGGGTTTGTAATATTTCAAATACTCTAATTTATGATTATATTATCTTTTAATATTTGGTGTTTCTATTTTTTTTTTAAAAAAAGAATAAAAGGAACCGGAACCGAACCGAAAAATTGGTTCGGTTCCTTACACTTTCGGTTGCGGTCCTGGTTCCGGTTTTTCAGGAATCAAAAAAATTGGTTCAACCAGAACCGAACCGGTTTTGTACAGCCCTACCAACTGGGTTGCTAATGGTCCATATAAGGGCATAAAACACCCATATAGTTTAGCAAATGGGCGTTAAACACCCCTAACCTTCATTTTGGGGAAAAAAGTCCTCAAAATATTTAAAAGTGAGCCAAATACCCCCATGCCGTTAGTTCTCCGTTAAAAATGGATGTTAGTTGGTCTTGTACACCTCACATGACCTCTAAAATGTCATTATTATCCGAGTTTACTTCAAGAAGCTTCCCTATGCTATTCAATTTAATCAACTAACTCCCACTGTGTCCACTTTACCCCATATACTATCCAATTTTATCATTATGCCCCCTCTTCCTCACATTTTGAATCAAAATGTCTAAATTACCATTCTTTAATAGTATAAGGGGTTTAGTGAAATCAACCCTTAAAAAATTTATTTTTCAAAAATAAATTATATTTTTCGTAAAAACTATAAATTTCAATATATATATATTTCGGAAATATGATTTTTTTTTCCGAATTTTTTTTTTTTGCGAAAAAGTATATATTATATTCCAAAATATGAATTTTTTCCGAAAAATAAATATTATGCTCCAAAATATGATTTTTTTTCTGAAAAATATTTTTTTTGCAAAAAAGTATATATTATGTTCCAAAATATGATTTTTTTTAGAAAAATAATTTTTTGCGAAAAATATATATTATGTTCCAAAATATGATTTTTTTTTCTGAAAAATACATATTATGTTCCAAAATATAATTTTTTTCTGAAAATATTTTTTTTGCGAAAAAGTATCTATTATGTTTCAAAATATGATCTTTTTCGAAAAATAATTTTTTTGCGAAAAATATATACTATTATGTTCCAAAATATGATTCTTTTCCGAAAAATAATATTTTTTCAAAAAATATATATTATTTTTTCCGAAATAATTCATATTTTGGAAAATAATATACTCCCTCCGAAAAATATAATTGATTTTCGAAAAAAATAAAATTAAAATGGTTGATTTCACTAAATCCCCTTATACTATTGAGGGTAATTTAAGTATTATAACTCAAAATGTGAGATGAGGGGGTATAATGATGAAATTGAATAGTATAGGGGGCAAAATAGACATAGTGGAGATTAGTTGATTAAACTGGATAATATAAGAGGGTTTCTTGAAATCAACCCTTATTATCCTTTTTAAAAGAGTAGAAAGACCCTTTTGACCCCTTAATGTATTTTCTTGATACATAGACAAATATATGCTATATTTGTCATAGTTTCTCTATCTCACTTCTTCACATCTCTGCAACATATCTCTCTCGCATTTCATCAAAATATATATATATATATTTTGAAATAAATATATAAAATTCAAAAAATATATATAAATTTTGAAAACAATATATCAATTTCAAATATATATATATTTCGAAAAAAATATAAAGTTTGAAAAAACATATGAAATTCGTAAAATATATATATAAAATTTGAATATATATATATATATTGAAAAAAAAATTAAAATTTTGAAATATATATAAATTTCAAAAACCATATATAAATTTTTAAAATATATATATTTTAAAAAATATATAAATTTCGAAAAATATGTATAAAGTTTGAAAAAAATTCAAAAATTCAAAAACAATATATAAAATTCGAAAACAATAAATTTCAAAAAAATATATAAATTCTGAAAACAATATATAAAATTCAAAAAATATATATATTTCGAAAACAATATAGGACTAGGTTGTTTTTTGAAATTTATATATATTTCAGAAACAATATATAAAAAAATATAAATTTCAAAAAATATATATATTTTGAAAAATATATAGGACTAGGTTGTTTTTCGAAATTTATATACATTTAAAAATATATATTTTCTTCAAAATTTATATATTTTTTTCAAAACTATATATATTGTTTTGGATTTTTATATATTATTTTTGAAATTTATATATTATTTTCGAAATGTTTATTTTTTCAATATTTAAATATTTTTTTCAAAATTTATATATATTTTCTAATTTTATATATATTTTTCGGATTTTATATATTTTTTTGAATTTTATATATATATTTGAAATTAACTTTTTATTATTTCATTTTAATATTAAATATAGTGGGGTGACAAAATATTTTCACCTTGTTTTTTTAATGGTGTTATGACGATAGATGATTTGTTTTATAAAAATTAAAATTATAAGAATTTATTTGAATATGTATGGAATTTAGTGCTCATTTGCTAAACTACATATTTACACCAAGTTAAAACAGGTGTCTAAAATTCTAAGTCAATCAAATGTCTCAATCAAAATTCTATGACGATAGGGGATTTTTTTTTTATCACAATATATATGTATGGGTTTTAGTGCCCCATTATCCTAATTGTTGGAGTGTGTGCCTCTTTTGTGTCACGTTCGAATTATATGGAGCTGATTAGAGAGACTCGAGAGTTCATGCATTTTATGGAGAGTAGGTGAGGATAAATTTTGCATCTAGGTATTTCAAAATATGAAGTTTCAAAATGTTTATCTTAACAAAGGATCGAGAATTTTTTGGATAAATTATACTTTGACCCCTCAAGATATGATATATTGCATTCACACTCTTTATTGTTTGAATAATTACAATTTCATCATCTCTAATTCATCGACATTCAATTTAGGTGACTGGAACTATGAAATGATTTTATCTACTCATGGTTATTTTTTATATTTTTGCATCTAGTTGATGATATTCTAGATATTTCATTTTTGAAAAAGTAGTGACGTAAGCAATAACTTAGTTTGACCACGCCGGAAGTACAACTGAGGGGAGTAATTATTACAACTTACAAATTTGAGGGGGTCTAGCTATAATTATTCAAACAATTTAAAGTGCGGGTATAATATATCATATCTTCGAGAGGTGTAATTGTAATTTACTCTTCTTTTTTTTTCAATTCAAACGTTCTTATTAAGATTGAAATCATTTAACAGTTATAAAATTTCTGCATCTAGGATGCCTATAAAAGTTTGAGTCTAAATTCTATATTTACTTTACCAAGATTATCTCTAATTTAATTAAAACAATCAGAAAAATTAGTGAGTAAGGACTTGAATAGGAAATTTTTGTTTTGAAAGGTAGGACTTACTAGGCCTCAAATAAAATGGAAAAATAAAAACGACAACTTTTGTAGCTAATATAAAAAAAAACAATAACTTTCTAAAGGTATTTTGAAGAAAAAGTCAATAAACAAAAATAATTTTGTATTTGACAACTTTGAGTAAAATAATTATATATTTGACAAGTTCATATATTTATTGGGTTAAATATCGTAAACAAATTTATAATATAATTATAACAGTTTTACTTGGTGAAATATAAATTTTACCAGGTGGAATAAAATTTTTACCATATGAATCTAGCGTTTCACATTCTGCGACAAAAGTTGTACCATGTGAAATAAAACTTTTATATTAAGATTATGGGTTAATGGGCATTATGGATCAAAATTATATATTTTTTTATTTTCATAATTATTTTGTTCGTTGACTTTTCTTCATAATATGTTTTTGGAGTTGTTTTATTTGTAATATCAGTTCGAAAAGTTGTAGTCTTTAAAATTTTTCCATTAAAATTTTACTTATTTCTTTTCTTTGATATGAAAATAAGTATTTAATAAAACTTATTTCATTGCATGTTAGGTCTTGTACATAGCTTTTGGTGAAAAGCTTACATGTTTGGGTGGACTTTTAAAACAGTACTTTATAATTTTTAATTAAAATTTATTGTGAACAGTGTTTAATTATTATATTTTTAAAAGAAATTTTCAGTCTTGGAATGTTTTAAGAAAATTAGTGGATACATCTCTTGCTTATTTATTTTTTGTATTTTGTAAAAATACCAACAGATTCTCTACCAACAAACAAGATCTAGTTTGATATGTTTAATATATAAACAAATTAAATTCTATAAAAAAATTACTCTCAAAGGGTAACTAGGAGTGTAGGACCACTTAAATTTTAAGATAAATTACGTTGGCCTCCCTTGACGTTTGGATAAATTTTACATAAGTGGAGTGTATGAGGTTTATTATAATTACCTTCCCTAAGATTTTACCCTTGATCTTGACAATTTCCTAATTAAAAATAAAAAATCATACAAAATTATTTTCTTGTATAAAAAGATAATAGAAACCTTACCTATACTAAAATGACTAGAAAATAAAAAACTATAAAGAGAATAGACTTTTCATATAAATTTTAATAACTTTTTACCTCTTCATGTAGATTATTATAATAAACCTCAAATGGTTCTACGTAAGTAAAACTTGTCCAAACTTCAAGGGATATTAGTGTAATTTATCCTAAATTCAAGATTGATGACAACCCATCATTTTCTTTTTCACCTTCCATCTGTATTTCAGGTTAAATGTCACTTCAAAATTAGTATTAATTACTCCTCCGTCCCAAATTGTAAATTCACTTTAGAGAATTTAATTTTTTAAGATGATAATTTTTATTGTAGTGTTAATGAATGAGATACAACTTTATTCATGGTCTCACCATAATGATGTGATGATTTATAGTGTATATGTTTTATAACTTTAATGGTTGAAGGTTAAATTGGTAAATTGATCAAATAAAGTGCTTTAATTTTTTAAAAGTGGACACTTATTTTGAAAAAAAATAAAAAGAAAAAATTGAACTCCTAAATTATAATTTAGGAGGAAGAGTATTTTCTAAGGTTTCGGTTACCAAAATTAACTATGGGAGAGCTGTTGTCTTCATGTTCTTGTCTGTCTCCCCTGCCTTCTTGCTTCCTACCAATACGTATGTACATACATCATATGATTCATATATAATATATATATATATGTATGTATTTGTCACCTTTGAGAGCTGTCCTCTGTTTTACATGCCCAATGTTTTGGACTCTGTTTCTTGGCATCTTCTTTGGTGATAACACATCACATTCACATTTCACATTTCACATTTCACATTTTCCCACCTATTGAGACACTGCTACGCTATTTAAGCAGATCCCCACTTTAATAGCTCCAACTTACTAACTAACTTCCGCGCTCTTTTTTTCTCTCACTCACTTCAGTTTCCTTCATTTTCTCTCCATCCAAACATGCACTCTCCAACCTTCAAATCACCTCCTCTTCACTCTCCTCCATCTTACTTCCCATTATCACCAAATCCTAACCCTAGATCCATCCAATTCAAATACAAAACTAAAAACAAAAGCGAATTATTCATCAAATCTCTTAAATTCATTCATCATCAATCAAATTCGAAAACTCGAAACCCTAGCTCATCTGCGTCATGCTTGGCGGTCACCGTGTCTCCGGCGGTTCTCTCCGGCGTAGCCGATAAACTCCATTGTCTGATCTCGGAATTCAAGTCTCTGTCGGAGCCGATCGATCGCGTGAAGCGACTGCTTCACTACGCGAGTGTTCTTCCTCCGTTTGACGATTCGGCGCGTGTGCAGTCGAATCGAGTGATGGGGTGTACGGCTCAGGTGTGGTTGGAGGCGAAGATGGATGGGGATGGGGTGATGAGGTTCAGAGCGGATAGCGATTCGGAGATTACGAAGGGGTTTTGTTCGTGCTTGATTTGGGTGCTGGATGGGGCGGCGCCGGAGGAGGTGGTGGCGGTGAGGACGGAGGATATGGTGGAGATGAATGTGGGATTGGCGGGTGGGGCTCATTCCAGGGTCAATACTTGGCATAATGTGTTGATTAGTATGCAGAATAGAACCAAATCTATGGTTGCTGAGAGAGCTGACAAGCTGTTGCCGGAACATTTCGCCCCTTTCGTTGTCACCGGAGACGATGTGGCCGCCCAAGGAAATTACCCCGAAACCCAGGTCTGTCCCAATTATATATTTATATATGGGTAAATTGCTTAAAACCCCCCTCAAGTTTACTCTCTTTCTCTACTATACCCCCTCAACTAATTATACTCTCCGAAACTTTCATTTTCTTGCACCATGAACTTGCTCTCAAATTTTTTTACCCTTTTACCCTCCAAACTTTTTGTATTTCCATCTTACCTTTAATCATATCATTACTATTATATTTCTTAATTATTTAAATTACAAAAATATTATTTCTTTTAGTTAGAATATTAATTATGTCATTTACCTTTAATATATTAGACTAAATATACTCTCAAATGTTAGTTTTTTTTTGTACGTTCTAATTATTTTATTTGTAAATCAATTAACTTGGTATTTAATTTTAGTTTGATTTAAATCATAAAACTCAATCCTAATTAATATATTCATAAATAAATCACAATTTATGAAAACAATATATATATTTCGAACAAAATATATATATTTCGGAATATATATATATATTGGAAAATGATATATATTTCAGAATATATATATAATTCGTCAAAAATATATATTTTCCGAATTCTTTTAAAAAAATATGATTTTTTTCCGAAAAATAATTTTTTTGGGAAAAATATATATTATGTTCCAAAATATGATTTTTTCCAAAAAATAATTTTTATTGAGAAAATTATATATTATTTTCAAAAATATGAATCTTTTTTGAAAAATATATATTATGTTCCAAAATATGATTTTGAGTCATAATACCTAAACTACCATCAATAGTATAGGAGGGTTTAGTGAAATCAAACCTTCAAAAAAATTATTTTTCGAAAAAATATGTATATTTTGGAATATATATATATATATATATATTGGAAAATGATATATATTTCGGAATATATATATATATGATTCGTCAAAAGTATATATTTTTCGAATTGTTTTAAAAAATTTGAATTTTTTTTGAAAAATATACATTATTTTCTAAAATATAAAAAATATATATTTCGGAAAAAAAAAATATTATTTTAGGGAAAAAATCATATTTTGGAAAATAATATATATTTTTCTCAAAAAATTTATTTTTTGTAAAAAAATCATATATTTTTAAAACAATTCGAAAAATATATATATTTTTGACAAATTATATATATATTCCAAAATATATATCATTTTCCAATAAAACTTAATTTGATTTAAATCATAAAACTCATTATCCTAATTAATTTTTTTTTTCCGAATGAAACTTTCTTTTCATAAAAATATATTAATAAATTGTGATTTATTTATGAATATATTAATTAGGATTGAGTTTTATGATTTAAATCAAACTAGAATTTAATAACAAGTTAATTGATTTACAAGTAAAATAATTAAAACTTACAAAAATTTTTTTTAACATTTGAGAGTATATTTAGTCTAATACATTAAAGGTAAATGACATAATAAATATTCTAACTAAAAGAAATAATATTTTTGTAATTTAAAGAATTAAGAAATATAATAGTAAGGATATGATTAAAGGTAAGGTGGAAATACAAAAAGGTTGGAGGGTAAAAGGGTAAAAAAAATTGAGGGCAAGCCCATGATGCAACCTTTTATGAAACTTTAGGGGGTTCTAAGCTCATTTCATAATTGAGGGGGTATAGTAGAAAAAAAGAGTAAACTTGAGAAGAGTTTTAAGCAATTTACCCTTTATATATATATATATATATTAGACATGTATATGTATATATCTCTCTCGGTTTATTGTTGTCTTGCTTTTGACTCTATAAACAAAAGGTCCAACCCTCAAGGACGGTCTCACTAGGAACTTGACTCCAAGTAGATTGTCATTTAAGGGTGTCATACTAACCAACCCCATAACTCGTATAACATTAAGTCATAATATGCAGTAACTAGGATTCAAACTCACGATCTAAAACTCATATACGGTCTGTCCAAGCTTTAGAAGGTTCGTTCTTATCATCCCACTATGCCCGCGGGTAATAAACATATGCATATAGTGGATACACTAATATTTATATTTTGTTTGAGGGTGTTATGAGTTTTAGTGACAAGAATCTTGGGTTTTTTATATATAAGGTTGGTGTGTGATGGATTGGATATAGATTGTGTAAGATGAATTATTGGTGGTTTGCAGACTAGGAAATCATATTTGGTATGGATTTGGTAGAAATTTAAGAAAAAGATTATGCTTTTTAGAGTGAGTGGGGGATATAGATGAATTGGTTCTAGTGGGCAATAAAGTTGAGTATCCAATTTGCTCAGTGACAAGGTCAGTTTACCAATTATTAACTATGTTATTTGAAGTCATTCTCAAGTGATTTCTTTAAAGAAGCCTGTCTCACCTGCTTCTTTAGATAAGTTAATGTTGTGAAGGGGTCCATGTTAGATGCTGCAAAGAGAAGATTCTTGCAATCAATTGTTGTTTATTGAACCCATTTCCAAGAATATCCTTTTGTATAGACTGGATACTTTGTTGCACAAGAATATCCTTTGTATTGCAAAGATGACTTGACACTCTCTGGGAGTTATTTCATTCCATCTCATGACAAGTCGGAATTGGTTGGAGAAGTTTGTGCCTGGCTGCAATTCCTAACTAGTAAAATCACCAACCAGTTTTTCCCCTTTTTTATCTCCAGGCAATGTTTTTCTAAAGGCATTTGAAAATGGATTTAGCTGCGATCGCAATGGTGAAAAATTGAAGAGGAGAAAAACAAACTGTTAACACCCATGAATTGCTAGATGAAATTATTTTTATTATTTAGCGGGAAAAATAAATAATTTTGATTGCTCATTTGGCGAGAAAACAACACCCATCAATTTACCAAGTGTATTATGTAATGGGCCATGCTTTAACCGTTTGAGTTTCAGAACAATTGGGTAAAGGTATCTTCATTTGCACCTATTCTCTTATTGATTTGTCTGATTGAAATCCCTCACATCCGCTTGCTTCTTCATCTGAGATGTCAAATACAAGAGAATGTGGGAGCTTGATAGAAACTATTTGGCCTCTCTATCCGTTTCCTTGATATTTAGGACAACACGATTGTCTAAAGGGGTGCAAGGTGCAAACCAAATCTTTTGCACAATCTCATATTTTCGCAGCAAGGTTTCCAGATTGAACGACAAGTAATATGGTTTACCTAATAATATTATGGTCCATTTGGTAATTACAAAGAGGAGGGAGTAATGAGGGGTAAGGAACGTCAGGTCTGAGTTTTAATGGGTTGGTAATACCGAAGGGAGTCAATGGAAGAGAGGAGGCGGGTCTTTGTCTATGGGTCCCCTCCTTTCCGTCCTTGGAAGGAAGGAGGGGTGGGTTTCCCATTTCCTTTTTACCCACTTTCCCCAAGAAAGTCCCTTGTGCAAAAGATATAAGAGAGAAAATCATGAATAAACTTAGTTCCTTCATACTTAACCAACCAGAGAGAAGGCAGTCATTTTTCTTTTTGCAAGCAATGTTATCTTGTGGAAATTGGTTTAGAGCCACTGAAAATGATGTTAAGTTGCTTTTGAGTTAGTGAACTGGATGGTTTTGAATTGATTCTTCAAAGGTTATAGCTTAGATTTAGATTTCAAAATGAATACCATGATCCCTGGATTATTTTCAGGGACTTATTTAGTGGATTTGAAATCAAAAGGTATATAAAGTTTATAGATATCCTTCCCATGAAATTTTTTAATACCTGTACTACTTCGGCTTAAACTTATCCCGCTCTCCAGATCCAACTCCAGTAATTTGTTGTAATTAAGTACTAGTTAATATGAACCACATTCTGTCCTGTAAGACCCATCAGTCTGACACCACCTACATGTCTTGTATCTTCTGGTGCTAATGCATTTGCCAACAAAGGATGTAAACATGTTTTGTTACAATAGAATAATGCACTAGCGAATATTTCTGTAACATGTTCCAAAATTGGTGAAAGTGAGAGTGTTCTTATGAATACTTTGAGGAAAGTTTTTCTCATTCTATTCTTTGCAGTGAATTTTCTTGGTAAATCAGAATTTAAAGATGCCTCTTTTGTTTGCAGGCAAGATTTGTCTTCTGAAAAGTTGAGATTAAAGAACTTTTCACTTCACTTGTGAGGATTGTATATGCATGTTGGATTCCAAATGTGTGTAGAAATGGCTTCTTATGGACAATAAAGGTTGAGTATCCGACTTCTTGGTGGTAATGGGACTGCTTTACCAACAATCGTTGGGAAGTCATTGTCAAAATAATCCTAGAAGGAAAAAGCAGACCGCATCTGCTACTTCATAAAGATAAAGACATCAGAAGGGTAAAATTTCAAAGGCTCCACGAGAAGATTTCTCTACATACCAACCCTTTACTTAATTTTATTTTAGTTGGTTCTGTAGTGTACAAGATGGAAGCTTTTATTCTGAACAGTATTATTGTAAGGAAGAGTGAATAGCCTTTCTGTTGTGGTTGTATTGTTTGTAGTCGGATATTATCAAAATGGAACCCTACCTCATAGATGATATTGGTTGCCATCCTGCCTCATGACAATACTTAGACCTGTAAATGGGTGGTCAGGATTTGTAATAGAAGAATTGTCGACCAAAACTTTAATCGGTAAAAGAGATTGCATTAGGTATCATTTGGTAGCCATTGGAATTCAATTTCCTTGTTAATTCCTTCCACTGCGTTATATCGTGTTATTAGATTATATTAGTGGCCGGTCCCATCTGTTGCTGGATGTAGTATAGAATAAGATGCTGAATATTCATGAGTTTGTGAATGAGATAGATTTGGCCACTCATGGAAATAATTTATAAAGCTGTGAAGCATCAGGGGTACTACCGTCCAAATTTTATATAGACGAATCAATTGTTTTGCACCAGCTTATGATTTGATTTTTCGGGGTCTCATTTTCTGTAGTTTCTATAATCACTATCAATATGCTGATACCAGTGTGAAGTCCACTTAGAACATCCGCATCTAGTTTGCATATAAAACTGTTACCTTACTAGAAAGCAGTAATCTAAATGATTCATGAAAAGAACCCTCCTCTCTTGGTAAAGATAATGCCAACTGTTGGAGAAACGTTGGTATCTTGATCGTGTTCATATGCTCATATTTGATTCGTGTTTCCACGAATTAAAGAATGTTCGTTAAACAACTGAGTTCAAATGCAAGTAGTAAATGCGTTCAAGTTCCGGAACAGGCTTCTTAAGTAAAAAGGCCACTTATTAGATCTGTACCTGCTCTCTCTGTGTCAGCACCCTCGTCTAATGGAAGCCACTCTTGGTAATGGCATTATACTTAAAACAGTTTCTTCTACTTTCATTTCTATAAATAGGTTATTTTTCCTTTTTTAAATTGTTCAACAAATGCGTCATTTTATATTTTTCAAACATATTTACACCTAATACATTATCATTTTCATTCCTCATTGCTTAAGCATTTGCCAGCAGAAGCACGTCTAGGTTCGTTGTAGTAGAAAACATTCATGCAACACATCTTTGCACACAACTTCAGGTTCTGATTTCTTCCGGAAATTTAAGATGCATCATTTGATTACAGGCAAAATCTCTTTGTTTTTTCTATTATTATTATTATTATTATTTTGTTTTATGTTGTTGGTAAGATGAAGATTAGAGAACTTGTCCACATATTGACAAAAAAAATTTGCCATTATTGCCCATTATCGTGTGAATTGAAAAATCCGATGTCTTAATTGACATGAAGAGGATGTGGCCTTACATACATATATATTTGATGCGTTGGTTGTAGCAGATCCAGCAGTCAAATTGGTGACATGGGAATACCAATTTATCCTCCTAGGTGCTACATCTGCAAGGTATTCTGGTTTCGTTTATTTGCTTTTATTTTGAAGTTGAAAAATGACTAGTAGATGCAAACACAAGTTTTTCGTTTATCTTTCTAAATACATAACATAAAATGCAATCAATTATATGAGATGTCATTGTGCGTTGCAATGAAAGCATATTTCGTTCTTCACATGTTATCTCTAGTCTCTTACTTTGGCGCTACCTGTATATATAGTCTGTTCATGAAGCACAAAGTTTTGTAAGTTCCATACCTCATAAGTTTCTTGATGGTGTCAACTTGTGTGCAGCTTTGTAATGCCAAATGAGCACATTAGTTGCTCTTTAGCTGATGCCGCTGCCCTTGTACATAAGTATTTCTACAGGCAGCTTTAGCCTTTAATATGTGTGAGAAAAAAAGTTATTTCCAAGATACATCAAGAACACAGTAGGTACTCCATATACAATGCTGACTGTTTGAAGTGTTCTATAACTGCAAGATGGGATCATAAATTGAGAAGATTGAGTGAAAGGCAGCCCAAAGAGCGGACATTGGATGAAATGCCACCGAAAGGGCTCCATTACATTGCAAGTTAACCGATTGTTTTGGTACTTGTTTATATTATATAGAAGAGGTTACCTCAATGTTCTTGACATTTTGCATCCTGCTTGCTTTCTTCCCTATGTTATATAATTGGTGTAGAATCGACAGCTGCATTTATTACTGTTGTTTATGGTAGACCTTATCGGTTACAGAGAGACCGGGTAGAGCAGGTCATGTAATTTTCAATTTAATTATATTCACTTGGCAAATTCAAGCAGTCAAATATTTTTGGAACTGAATCAAGGATGGTGACTTTTATTATTGAAGGTGTTCGCAGATCTTTCGTTATGCAAGACCTCTTCACGAAGAGCAAAACTCAGCATTGAGATCTCTGTCCAGTCTCAGAGGGCTGATAGTGAAGAAAATCAATGAATTAGTTCCTGGCGATTCGACAGATTACATGGCAGAGAGGGTTTTCAAGACTTATTTTTTACTAATTACTGTTGTATCGAGTTGTTAATGGAGCTCATGGTGGCTGGACTTCTCCTCTTTTCCCTTTGTGTGGCTTAATTTTTCATGCTTGGCTTTGCTTCTTATAAGAAAAAAAATTGAAGTCCTCAATTTTCATTTTCCCCTCCCCTATAAAACTCAAAGGTTACAAACTGAACACAACTTCTAGGTCAATCCCATTTGTTTTCACCTGTGATCTAATATTTATCTATGTCACACATCTCTCAGAGCCAACTGTCCATTTTGATCTAACCGTTGGATTGCCGATCAGACTTCACCGATGCGTTGCTAGCGTGTGAAAAAATATATAAGGCATGACCATTTATGAGTTTGGAGCTTGAGAAATCTTTTGTAGCCTAGGGTTGTAACATTTTTTCTCTAAAAATGAGCAGAAAGTCAAAAAAAAAAACCCTCTTATTTTACTGAAATTTTTTTATTAAAAAAACAGTACTAAAAAAGGAAAATAATGTATACCAAGGTACCTGTTCTCTTCTTGTTTGCAAAGTCTGAGGATTAAAGACACCAAAGAAAGGGCTATGAAGGAAGAAAAAAATAAAAGAAGGCCAGACGCATAGGGCACAGGACCAGACCAACTTGTCAAGAATGATGACAAAAGCAACACATTGAATGTATAAAATAGAAGCTAGAGTGATTCTCTTGCAAGGACTAACAACCACAGCCTTAATATTATAGTGGGCATAAAGTGCAAAGTCAATTCATTGGTATGGGAACATGGACACCATAAACCTATGTTATGTTGTGGACCTGTGGTTACTGCACTAGTCCACACTCACTCACCTATTGTATTGTGCACCTTTGGAGCATAAACATAAAAAGTCCTACTACAAAGGTTATTGATTCCTTAATGGGATGCAACCTCTTCAAATCCTTCCAATATGGAAAGTGGGTGTTCATTCCCAACCCCAACATGTGGAAGTGAGCCCTACAACAAGATTTGCTCACTTTAATATATATGTATATTGTAGGAATATTTATTTGTAATGGCATGATTCTATCAAAAATTATCTTGAGAGTTGTAAGTTTTAGATCAACTTAACAAGTCAAATGAAAATCAACAAACGTGTCAAATCAAGTTTAAAGTGATGAAGAACATAAAAGTTGTGAAGGAAAGTTGATCGGAAGCGGCATTGCAAAGAAATAAACAGTTTTGGTTTCTGAAGCTGCCGAGTACTCGAGATTTGGTTACTGAGTACTCGAGATTTTGATGTACCGAGTACTCGAAGTTTTGCACCTTGGTGTGGATGATAGCGTAAAAATAGTGGGTTTGAGGCGCTATGAGTGCGCTATAAAACATTTATCGAGTGCTTGAGATTTTGGAGTGTCGAGTACTCGAAGTTCATTTATCGAGTACTCGAAGTTGCCGACTTCAGTTTTTAATTAAGGATTATTTTGATGTCTTAAAGACTCCTATTCAATTATCATACAGATCAGATCCGTTTACGGAGAGAGAAAAAAAAGATTGCTTGATCATTTTATATCAAGGTTTTCTCTATTTTGTGAGGTTATTCAACTGTGTTTCAACACTGTTCGTTTCGAAAAATAATATTCACCTGCCGAATAGCAAGACCGATAATATTCTTGATTTTCGTAGGATTCCGAAAAATAATAATCATCGGCCGAATAGTAGGGCCGATAATATTCTTCGTATCCGTAGGGTGCGGGCGTGCCAGAACCGGTAACAGAGTTCAACTGGTTCAAAAGGAACGAATTTTCGTCTCTTTTGAACATGTGGAATAGAATCAGGCGATTTACGAGAGAGAGAACTCAACTCTCGCAAATGGGTTCTGATTGCCTCGGCAAAGAGGACTTTTGGGTAACCAAAAGAAATTGCGAAAGGAATTTAAAAGTGCAATTGCAGGGAATTGAAATATACTGATATTGAAGGAATGTAAATTTGGTATTGAAAGTGCAAGTGCGATGAATATAAAAGACGATAAAAAGTAAAATATAATGAAAAACTGCTATTGTAGCAGGAACATTTTTGTATTGGTCGTGGACCTCTGTAACAGATGTATACGTATATTATTTATAGCCTAAAACTAACCTAAAGATAATCTAGAAATAAAAAAATAAAAAATAAAAAAAACCTAAATTCTAATCATATCTAAATACTTTCACCAACTCAACTACATCTCTTTTCCAAAAGTGTCCAATACTCCACAAACTTTGTAATCTTCTAGTCTTAATCAACAAGGTTACTTCATAATATAACCCATTTTTAGCCCATCTTCTACCCAATTTCAGCCCATTTATGGGCCATATTCGCAGCCCAAAAATAGCCCAGTTTTAGCCCAAATTCCAGCCTAGTTTAGGCCCAAATCCAGCTCGAAAAACAGCCCACTTTTGGCCCGAATTCCAGCCCAGTTTTGCCCAATTTTCAGCCTAGTTTCGGTCCGCTTCGTTGCCATGTGTTGACTCATTTAGGGTGTCAACAAACACTGAAAATTTTTATGCACAATTGAATGATTTAGTTGTTGAAAGATCATCACATCACCTTCTGCAACTCGGTTGCATCGATCTGTTGAGAAGTGGAGCCGTCAGTGTATGGAGATCGAAGCAGGAGGTTTCGTGATTCTTTAATTCGTTGAGAAGCGGAGCTGTTAGAGTACATAGATCGGAGCGAGAGTTTCGTGATAGTGCGAGTGAATTAACAACTTTCAGACGTCTAGTGCAGAACAACAGATCAATGTTATTGTAAGTCCCGTCTTCATATAGTTTATATAACTCTTGATTCATAATGCATCGATACCTAAGCGTATCCGTGAGTTTTACTTGGACCGTTTCCAAGATTTTTCACGTAAAAATATTGGTGTCATCTCTGTTTTATTTTCTGCGCTCATATTTATTATTGCGTGGGTTGGATAATTAAATAATTGAATTAAAATTGACTATTTCACAATTAATATTTTAATTTATCAATTAATTCATAAAAACCCTATTCAATCCCCCTCTATGTTTAATTTATCGTCTTCTAGGTAATTTCATATACATACATATATATATATATATATATATATACATATATAGCCAAGGTCAACCATGAAGGGACCCCATTTTCATTTCCTGTGGGATGAAACAGAAATTAGTGACAGGTAATAGGGAGAGAAAAGCCAATAGGAAAGAAACACACTCACATGCACACAAAAGAGAATAAAAGGGGAAATCCTCACTGTGTAGTAGTGCTCTTGAAAAAGAGAGTTTATGAGGTTTTCAATTACTTCTTTTTGGGGTGTTGTGTTTCAATTTTGTGTATGTCCAAAAAAAATAAAAAATAAAAATAGGGTCCAGCTCCATTACCAAACATGGCTAATTGTCATGCTTTATTATAAATTCAAAACCCTTCAATCAATAAGGAGCATTACAATGCCCAGAGATTCATGTTCTTTCTTAGTTTGATTGAATTTGGAACTAAAATTATAAAAATACGGATTCTTAGGAACATATGTCAACGACCAATTAAGAATACAATAAAGAATTTGGAGATTTATACTTTATGAAAAATGTGTGAAATAATAATAGACAAATAAATATAAGGATAATTAGTGTTTGAAATGGTGAAGAGAATAAATAATGCAGGCCAGTAGACTTTTTTTCCTCTGTGAGATAGGCGAATAGAAATTGAAGATAATAACAATGTTATTATTAAAAAAAATAAAAATTAAGTTGTATATAGAAAATGAAAAATCATTGACTTTAGCAACCATAAATTAAATACAAAACATTACAAACCTTGTGCGTCATAGCTCAATTGGCACCAAACTTTGAAGTTAAGTTGGTATACGTGAATATTTAATTTGTTGCTTGATAATGCACACAAGGAAAATAACTACAAGACCCAATTCTGCACAGTACGAGAATAAATTCCTTCATAAAGTTATCTTTTTTCTTCTAAGCACTTTATTTGATATTTGTTTGTTTCTATTCTCACTAATTAAAATCATTCAAATGACTTTTCTTAATTAAGGGGATTCCCACAATGGTAAAGGTAAAGGTAAAGGTAAAGGTATAAAAATAGTTGCAATTAAATTGACAGTTTCAAACAGAATTTCCTACTTGTCTTGAATTTAAGCATACAACAACAACTTGAAAGGTGAAGTAACTTTAAATGAAAGTGTTAGTAACATCACAACCATTGTGACAAGTGACAAGTGACAAGTGAACAAAATGTGTTGTAGTTTAATTATTAACCAATTCTAATCCCATCGGGGGCACCATACTATTCCTCCAAAAATAATCGTCCGAAAAATTAGTTCCATCTTCTTGTTTTGTAAAATGCGAACGTGTTAGAATTGATGACGTGACTCAAACATTTTAAGAAGAATGAATAAATTATTTCTTTTGAACGAAAATACGAATCAATCGAGAGGACTTTTGATAACCGAGAATTTAAACGAACTGAATTGAATTTGTAAGACATAATATAAATGACTTGATAAATAAATATGCTTGGAAAAAATAAATTGGTGTAAAGGAATGAAAAGACTTGGTATTAAAATTGCAAAGAAAAATAAAATAACGATACTTTAAAAAAAAAGTGTAAATTTTTTATGATGGTGCACGACCTCTAAAACAGAAGTTTACGTACATTATTTATAGCCTAAAATTGATTAAAAAAAAACAACTAAATAAAAATAGATAAATAAAGTAAATTAAAATGATAAAACCTAACTAGTTATTCTTATGTAAAAAGACTAACTAAAAGAGATGAATAAAATAGAGATTCTAATTTTGATTTCTTCTCAAAGCAATCATTTATTTTTGGAGTCTTCATTCATCTCTTTGTTGGGCTTCTTCTTACACGACCCACTCCACTTGGTTTCGGCCCAGTTCATGTGGCGGCTCATTTTGGGTGTCAACACTTACAAAATTGTGGGGGGACATAACAAGGAAAATAAAATTTAGGATTTGAGGGGAATATTTTTGTATGATTTAGAGATATTTGATGAAGAAAGATTTGATTTTGATTGCAAGCATGGATTGTCGTGGTAGGTTTCGATCGCAGTCACGGTAACAGTGTAATACATTCAAAATTTTGTATGATTTAAAAATGCTTAATGATACTTATGGAAAACTTAAAAGCAAAAGAAGAAAGATTTGATGTTGGCTAGGGTGAGATTTTTGTTAGGACAATTTGCATGTTCATAGAAAAATTATTTTATATTTTTATTGAGATGTGTTGAAACTATGGATCAATGGTAAACAATAAAACAGTAAAATATCAAGATACACAAGATTTATACATTGTTCGGCCAATGTGACCTATGTCCACTAGAGCAGTCTTTGCATTTTAGTTTATCATCGAATTAGGGTTACAATTATGTATATATGCACTTAATTCATATGTACTGGTAAAATACCAAAAACACCATTTACCATACCAGTCACGGGCCTCCGGTCCGCCCTTTGGACCCAGGGTCTGTTATAACTTCCTTCTTGGATCTTGAGTTATAACCTAACAAGATGGTACTACTACTATTAGCTGTTGCGTATTGTAATTTAACGTTATATGGTATAATTGTTGTCCCGTACACCATCAAGATATACATTAAGGGCTTGTTTGGTAGACGGTGTGGAGTTGGTTTTTTATTTTGGTTCGGTTGGAGTTGGGTTGGTTGGAGTTGGTGTGATTTTATTTTGGTTTCAAACCATATTTGGTGCAGGTTTTGGTGTGAGAATAAGTGATGCTAAAAAACCAAATCATGTTTGGTAGAGTTGGTATGGGTTGAAATTCTGAATATTAATATATTAATATATGGGTTTCACATTTTATTTATTAATAAATATTAATATATATTAATATTAAAATATATTAATATTAAAATATTAAAATATTATAATATTAATATATTAAAATATATTAAAATTAAAATATATTAAAATTAAAATATTTTAATATATTAATATTAATATATTTTAATATTATAATATATAAATATTAATATTATAATATTAAAATAATATTATAATATTAAAATATATTAATATTATAATATTAAAATATATTATGTATTAAAAATGATATATATAATATATATATATATTTCGGATTGCTACAGTGTTGCTACAGTAGCCACACCAAACCAAAATCATAAAAAATGATGGTTCCAAATTCCTTCACAAAGTTGGCACCATGGAGTTGCTATAGTGTTGGTACCAAATTTCCATACCATTTACCAAATAGGGTTTGGTGCCATTTTTTCAAACCAAACCCAAAATTTTGGCTCCATTCCATTTGCCAAACATGCACTAATAGTTGAAATTGAGAGTACGTGTTTGATAAAAACAATTTTAAAAAATTGAAGGTGCTAAAAGTTTTAAGAAGTGAATTTTAAGTATGAAGATTTTAATTGTTATTTACAATTATTTTTTTATTTTTTATATCCTTCAAATTATTTCATTTTTGAACTTCAGTAATAAGTGATGAATCTGTTTAGATTTTGATAGTGAATAGATTTATTGAACAAATTCCAAATTATAAATCAAATTATTTTATGTTTCCTCACACAAAACAAATGCAATAATTTTATCATATCCATAAACTACAGTATCTTTTCCATGATAGAAGGTTGTATTATCTTGTAAACTCAAAATATGTTAGATATATTCTAATATAAAAAAATAATAATAAGAGGGGTGAAATATTGTAATATTCATTGGTAAAATTTATATTAGTTATGTAATTTGAATTGACACGTTTATCTGTGAAAAGTTAGGGCTGACAATTCATATCCGTATGTCATGTTCATGTCGGGTTGAAATGGGGCATATAAAAAAGATCTGGTTAATATACGTGTTAAATATGTTCGACCTTAACCCAACTCATTTATTAAATAGGTTACTCGCGTCGACCCATGTAACCCGTTTAATCTATTTATTGTAATATATTAAATTAAATTTGACACAATCCAACACAAAATGAACTATTTAACCTATTTATCATCAAAATTAAATTGAATTTGACACGATCCAAGAATAGCTTATTGATATATATCTATAAGAGTGAAAATATGCGGCCCAAGTTTTGCAAAGGATTGGCTAAAAGGCCAAGCCCATCATAATATTCTAGAGAATGTGAAGCGGGCTACAAGAAACAATCCTTGAAGTTAAGGGATTGAGATAAATATGGAAGGGGATAATGGTCAATCCCATAAAAAAGGGGTTATGATTGACTTGCTCAATGGGCCAAAATCTATCAAAACATGTATATATATGATAGTTCAAGGAATAAAAAGGCATTCAATTGTTGTGTAACCTTTTCTGCATTTACACAATTGACATCGTATGTGAGAAGTGCAATTTTTTGGAGTTCTCCCATCTTCAAAGCTTTCCACTCTTTGCTGAGTTTAGTTTAGGCTCAAAGTATCTATGGCGGTTACCCAATCCCATCAGTCCGATTTACCCCCTGGAGAAGGTGAAACCTCCCAAACTGATGACCAGATCCGACGAGCCCTGGAGGAGAGAAACGCCTAGCTGGAGAGGTAGAATGCCGATTTGGTGGCAAGATTAGCTTTGTTGCCACCCGCGGCAATAACCAGTGTGCCCTATCCGGAGAGGTTCAGACTACCAAAGTTCATCATGTTCGACGGCACGAAAGATCCGACATAACACATCTACCATGTCCATACGAAGATGAACATCTACAACGAAAACGAAGCCCTACTCTGCAAGGTCTTCCCAACCAGCCTAACCGAAGCAACCTTGCTTTGGTTCCGAAAGCAGCCACCCCGATCCATTGGGAGCTGGCTCAAACTCTGTGAGTTGTTTATCACTCAGTACTTCGGCAACAAAAGACAGAAGAAGATGATCTCTAGCCTGTTCACCATGATCCAGGAGAAAGGTGAGTTCTTGAAAAGTTTCGTTTCGCGGTTCAATGTCGAGATGTCCTTGATCGATAATTGTGATCAGCACTCATTCGTTGAAGCTTTCAGGATGACACTCATCCCTGGAACCAAGTTCCATCAATCCTTAGTTAAGAGGCCGCCAACAAACATCGGGGAACTCAATTCCAGAGCATAGGGACCCCTCCGGATAGAAGAGGAGTTGGCCATATATCAGAGAAGAGCAACCTTCGCACGTGTCAAGACAAAGGCATCTGAATTGAAGGCCAAAGATCGGGCGCCGGACCGAAAATGCCCAATTACAACTGCCACACCATTCCAAAGTTCGGAGAAACGCCAGAGGTACAAATATAAAATTACTCCATTGAGAGTTAGTCTGGGAAAATTATATTAAAAAAACAATAATAAAAGGATCTTCCGAACGCCACCGCCTATCAGATAACCGATGGACCAGAGGGACATGTCCATGCACTGCACTTTCCACAGTGAATATAGACACCCGATCAATGAGTGTAGAAGTCTCAGAAGGCAGGTAGAGGCAATGATTGCAAAGGGGGAACTGACCGACTATGTGGCCAAGGAGGGGTATCGATCAGACCAACACTCACTTACCTTGGTCAAGGGGTAGGTTGGCCAACCCATCAGAGTCATCCATATGGTTAATGGAGGAACTAGTAAGTTAGAGATTAAGGAAGCCCGCAGATCCCAGATGTGTCAAACCCAGAAGCTGCGACGAGTCGGGGAGATTAGTGAAATTTAAAGTTCGAGGGAAGATGCCTGAATCACGTTTTCCTCTGCAGACCTGCGGAAAGTACAGTCACCCCATGATGAACCTCTCATAATTTCCCTCATGGTATCCAATTACCTGATCAAGAGGGTGATGGTCGATCTAGGGAGCAATGCCAACATTATCATCAAATGGACCTTTGAGAAACCGGATATAGACTCACGTGAGATAGTGCCCTAGAGAAGCCCGATAACAGGTTTCGATGGAAGGATGGTGGAACCAGTGGGGGAGGTACAATTGCCAGTTTCAGTAGCCAGACGTGCACTTAGAAAAGCTTTCGTGGTCGTAGACGTCAAGCCCTCATACAATCTGCTCATAGGCAGAGGCTGGATTCACCAAATGCATGAAGTTCCCTCCATCCTCCATCAAGTTATGAGGTGTGTGGACCCAAATGACCTAAATATAATTGATATCAAAGGAGATCAGGTGGAGGCAAAATAATGCTATGTTGTTACCTTAAAAGGACTAAAGAAATGAGTAGAGCCCGAACGATCCTCAACAGTCAACGTCACTCCCAGCGATCAATAGCAATTACAGGAAGGGGGAATGAAGTCCCCCATAGCAGCAGAACCACTGGTAAAGATATCAGTTATTCCCAAGTGACCTTAGAAGATAACTTACATCGGGTCAAGCCTAACATATCAGGAAAAGAATGAACTAAAAACCCTCATACGGGTTAACGTCGATGTCTTCGCATGGAGCCACCTGGACATGCCCGGTATTGACCCTTTAATAACCCATCACTCCCTTAACGTGGATCCCAGTGTAAACCCCATCATACAAAAGCAGCGACACATTGGAGCCCACCGAAACCAGATCATAGTAGAAGAGGTCGATCGACTTCTCTAAACCGGATTCATCAGGGAGGTACAATATCCTTCCTGGCTAGCCAATGTGGTGGTAGTCCAGAAGAATAACGGGAAATGGAGAGTGTACATGGACATTACTGACCTGAATAAAGCATGCTCGAATGATTGTTTCCCACTGCCAAAGATCGACCAGATGGGGGATTCCACTGCAGGGTTCAAACGTCTGAGATTCCTTGACGCATACTTCGGCTATAACCAGATACGCATGGATCCTTCGGACGAGGAGAAGACGTCCTTCATCGCTGAATCAAGTACCTATTGTTATACAGTTATGCCTTTCGGACTAAAGAATGCAGGTGCAACCTTTCAGAGGTTAGTTAACGGAGTTTTCCAAGGCATGCTAGGATCTACCATAGAGGCATACATCGATGATACAATGGTCAAAAGAAAAACGAAAGGCGATCACTTGCGGACTTGCAACAGGTGTTCGACACCCTCAGAAAGTATGGGATAAAGCTCAACCCGTCCAAGTGTTCATTCAGTGTGTCCTCCGGACAGTTCCTAGGACACATAGTAGATCGGAAGGGCATCCAGGTAAGTCCAGATCAGGTCAGAACCCTCATTGAAATGGAGGAGCCCAAATCCTGAAAGGAGTTCAGATATTGACAGGAAGGGTGGCAGCCCTCAGCCTGTTTGTCTCTCACCTAATTGACCGATGCCGACCTTTCTTCCAATCCATAAAGGCATGAAAGGGGGAAGTCTGGGGACCTGAGCAGTCAGAGTCCTTGAGGAAACTCAAATATTATATGACGAAGCCCCTAATACTGGCGACCCCGGAAGTAAACGAACCACTGCATCTATCCTTAACAGTTTCTATCACATCTACAAGCGCCGCTTTGGTAAAGGAGGGCAAGGGATGCCAGATGCTAATTTTCTACACCAGCAAGGCATTGACAGAAGTAAAAACTAGCTACAGCATACATGAGAAGTTGGTACTATCATTGATCAATGCGAAGTGCCGTCTTCGGCACTACTTCGAAGCACACCCGATCGTAGTGCCTACTACTATGCCAATCAGATCAATAATGGTGAAGCCCGAGCTATCAGGAAGAATATCCAAATGGGTGATTGGGATGGGAATTTATGACATAACCTATGTCCCACGAACCGCCATCAAAGGGCAAGCAGTAGCTGATTTTCTATTGGAAACCGAACTTGTAGACTATACCGAAGAAGAAAAACCTGGCTTGTGGATAATTTATGTGGATGGATCATCAAATATAAATGGAACAGGAGCCCACATAGAGCTCTTAACACCCGATGGTACCAAACTTCACAGGTCCATTTGTTTGGAGTTCCCAACCTCCAATAATGAGGCTGAGTATGAGGCTCTTCTGGCGGGTATTCGTATTGCCCGAAGTTTGCAAGTAGAGAGAGCAGAAATAAGAAGTGAATCATAATTAGTCATCCGGTAGTTAAATGGTGAATATGAAGCTCGAGAACCAAAAATGGAAGCATACAAGGAGTTGGTGCTGAAAGAGGCCGAAGGATTTTAGTAGCTGACTTTTGAACAGATCCCAAGGGGTAATAACATAATCGCTGATCGTATAGCTAATTAAGCCTCGGCATCAGTAAATAATATGACCCGAGTAGTGTCGATCGACTTCATCGTCAGATCAAGCCTGGAGCCACCTGAAGAAGTGATGATCATTCCGTGGGAGCCCAGTTGGATGGACCCCATAGTAGATTATCTGAGAACAGGTGCTCTGCTTGAGTCAAAGCCAGAGGTCAGGAAGATCAAAATGAAAGCAGCGAGATATGCACTTTACAATGGCCAGCTGTACCGAAAGTCTTTTTTTGGACCTTACCTAAATTGTCTCACACCATCGGAAGCTTCCGCAGTCATGGAGGAAATACATGCCGGATCTTGTGGCAACCACTCCGGAAGAAGACCTCTGGCCCATAAAATCCTCACTCAGGGATATTTTTGGCCCTATATGTCAAAAGATGCTGAGAAATACGTCCGAAGATGCAAGAAGTACCAGTTCCATGGGGATGTCATTCATCTGCCTCTAGAGCTACTCAATCCAATTATTGTCCCTCACCCAATCGCTCGATGGGGAATGGACATTGTCGATCCTCTCTCGCAGACCATCAAATCCACAACCCACGTTCCATTAGCCACATATTACTTCACCAAGTGGGTGGAGGCCAAAGCCTACTCAACTATCAAAAGCAGTCATGTCATCAAGTTCATATGGAGCCATATCATCTGCAGATTGGTCTGCCCTTAACAATAATGATGGATAACGGCACTAATCTGGACAATAAGAGGGTTCGAGCATTTCTGAGGGAACACGGAATAAATCAAAACACTTCTTCCGTCGGCTATCCACAAGGTAATAGGTAGGTGGAAAGAACAAATATAACAAATTTTGACATTCTAAAAAAGAATCTTGAGGAATCTAAGGGAGCCTGGCTAGAGAAATTGTCAGGGGTATTATGGTTCTACCAAACCACCCCAAGATAGCCGACAAGGGAAACCTCATTTGTCATGGCCTATGGGGCCGAAGCAGTTATCCCGACTGAGATAAGGGTGTCGACGCTAAGAAGTCAAACATGTGAAGAATGACCAAACAATCAACATTCAGCCCATGATATGGACTTACTGGAAGAAAGAAGAGAAGCAACAAACATAAGACTAGTCGCCTACCAGCAGCAGGTCAGAAGTCGTTTTAACCAGAAAGTCAAAAGGAGAGAGTTTTAGATTGGTGACATGGTGCTTAGAAGAAATATTGGAAGTGTTGGCAAGCTACGAGAGACATGGGAAGACCCATACACAATCATTGAGATCATTGGGCGAGGGGCCTACCGAGTACGGAAGAACGAAACAGGACGTATCCAGCCCAATTCCCAGAATGCCTACCGTCTGAAAAGGTACTACCCTTAAATATAATCAAACAACATTAGAGTATCTAGATAAGAGCATATGTGTCCTATATATGAAACCACTATTGATAACAAAAGTATATGTGCCCATTACATGGCACCTCTACTACATGTCTTTTAAATAAAGCATTCCTTTTTTTTTTCTCATAATGCATCCCTTCAGTATGTGTGAACTTGATTTATAAAATAAATTATTTTCCTAAGTGTTAACTCAATATGGTTCAGACACCTTGAGTTAGCCAAAGGATATCAGTAAGACTAGGGGCCAAATGCCCGAAGTCTCATATCGAATGAATAATTTCCCTAAGTGTTAGATTCAATACACCTTGAATTAACTAAAGGATACCTTTGAGACTCAGTGTTCTAACGCCCGAAGTCTCACGTCAAATAAATTATTTTCCTAAGTGTTGACTCAATATGGTTCAGACACCTTGAGTTAGCCAGAGGATATCAGTAAGACTAAGGGCCAGATGCCCGAAGTCTCAGATCAAATGAATAATTTTTCTAAGTGTTGGATTCAATACACCTTGAATTAACTAGAGGATAAATATGAGACTCAGTGTTCTAACGCCCGAAGTCTCGCGTCGAATAAATTATTTCCCCAAGTGTTGATTTAACATGATTCTTGCACCCTAAATTGACTAGAAGGTTTAATAAGACCTAAGGTTATAAACACCTGAAATCTCAAACTATGTAAATTCTCTTAAGTGTGGAAATTAAGGAGTCAAAAGGTGTCTGATATTATTTGATTCACTCATAACAAATCAAATAGAGCATTCAACAAACAAAACTCAAGAACTGAAATGGCAAAATGGAAAATTTTATTAATTTAAAGGGTAGATAGAAGTAGCCCTAAAGAGGGCAATACAAAAGAAAAGAAAAAAGAACAACAAAATCTAAGTCCTATGACCTTGAGCCCTAAACTCAGGGCCAAGTTCATTTACAATTTATGTTCGGGGAGTGGGCTGAAGAACTAAGGGCACTAGGTCTTTTCCCCTCAGGAATGCGGTGAACCGATTTTCATTTTCTGAAGGGATTGGATCCTTGTAGGGGTATGTGACCCCCAGATGCTCGTTTATTTCCGCTGGAGACTTGAACTCCCGTTTTGACATCGGGATGTGCTCCAGCTCATCCCGGGTCCGCTATCCATAAGACGTCTGAACGTCACTAATAGCCATGAAGCGCGTGTGCTTGTGCAAGACCCCCAGACAATACATCTCAACTTTGGATTGTTCCAAAGCCAGAAGGTTGTCCACTTCAGTTTTCTCAGCAACGACGTTCTGATGTGCCGCCTTCATCTCCTCTAGCTAAGTAGCCAAGGCTATCCTCTCAACCTCCCCGGTCTCTAGCAGTGTCTTCTGATCTGATAAGCTCTGACGAAGGCTATCTGCCTCTTTCGCCAGAGTGATCCGGTGGTCATTTGCCTGCTGTTAAAGGTTCTACAGCCTAGACATCTCCCGAACATCATCCTCCAAAAGGAGATTATAAGACTGGATGGCATAAAGGAGCTTCCAAAAGAAGCATAATGTTATTATCGAAAGAGAAGAGAGACAAGCAAAAAAATAATTAAGTATGAAAGCCAAAAACATACCTCCATGGTCATTTTTGAACCTTTCTGAAGTAGATCAGACCTTGTAATCTTGGACTGAGCCGCCCTATCAGCAGGGGTCCACACGCCTTTAGCCATTACTCGAAAGGCATTAGGCTGGCATATGGTGAGGTGTTTGGCACAGACTAGAGACTTGTCCGGGAGTAAGAAGTTTGACTCCCAAAGAATGACAGAGCTGGAGTTGTCTTAACCCGAATGAGAGTCATTGCTCGAGGTGCTAGCGACATTGCTAACTCTGTCCCTTTAGTTAGCCCCTCTACCGCCAGTGGCATTACGAGGTCTGGTGATAGAAGCATTTCCCCCCGAATGAGGAATATGGGGGATAGACTCTAAAGGGTTGATATCAGTAGGAACTGTTGGTGGCACTATTAAAATAGGCACAACTGGGATAGGAGAAGACCCACTGGGACTCGGGGAATATCTTGTGGTCAGGGGCCTCAAAGGAATCTCCATCCTGTCAACACCAATGCCCAAGTTATAATTTTTTTCAAGGTTAGCATTGGTCAAGGTTTCGGAGGTTGATTAGACGTTTCCCCATATTCACTTCTTTAGAAGTCAAAACCGCTCTAGGATGGGGCCAGGAGTCAGATCTCTCTTTTGGTATCTGAAGAACCTAAACACATACTCCCCCCGATGCAGGTCACATAAGTCACAAAAGTAGGTTGACTTGTGAAAAGTACGAAAGACATGAAAGCGAATGGGGCAAGAGACTCTAAGAATCGGGTAGAACCAATTACCGTTGACCACTACCATTCTCTTTTTCAAACCCTTATCTGATTTCTCCTTATCAGAACATATGCCCTTACCCTAGAAGGGGAAGAGGTTGTACCTACCCCTAAACTCTCTAGCTTTCTACAAGAAGTAGTAGAGAAGGATGACGGCTAGCCCTAAGTGAAGTTCGAAATCTCTGTTATACAAGATGAGCATAACTAGGACCCTAAAGAAGTTGGGATTAAGCTGAAGTAGGCTCAACCCCAACATGAACAAGGTATAGTGAAACAAAGGATGAAGAGGGAACTTCAGAACCTTAAGATGAACAACTGACATAAGGATACTACCTGGATCTACCCCCTCGCTTTGGGAAAAGTTCAGATGTTTGGGGTATGGGGCCAGGTGCAAATCTTCGGGCATATCGGCATTAACCCTAAGACGTTTAATGTCAACTGCGGTCCTTGATTTTTCAGGGAGATGGTAGGGGCGATGACAAAAGGAATAGGGACGAATGGGATTTCCAGATCCTCGTCATCATATGAGCCATCCTCAGTAGGCAGCTCAGGGTTGACAGAGGAATTGGGCATGTCAGGGTTTGCTGAAGTATTTCACTACAAGATTTATGCTTTTTCTGGTACTTATTTATTTGCGTTTATTGAAGTGCCGGAAAAAGTAATTTTTTTCCGGCGCTTTTAGGAAAAATGCCAGTAAAGATGCCATTTTATCGGCACTTTGTTAAAAAGCACCGGTAAAGGGATATTTAGCGGCACTTCTTTGAAAAACGCCACAAAAAGTAGCCTTTTTACCGGCACTTTTCAAAGAATGCCACAAAAAGTGGACTTTTTACCGGCATTTTTTCAAAACCGCCACAAAAGGTTATTTTTCAAATTTTCAATTTATATTTTATTATTTCATTTTAAATTAGAAATTAGAAAGAGTTGGATTTCCTATGAAAGTGATAAGCTTTATAACCCAAATTACTCACAGCGGCACTCTTAATAAAAACGCCGGTGATTTGTACCCAAATTACACACAACGACACTTTTAAAAAAAACGCCTTTTAAAAAAAATGTCAGTGATTTGTATCTCAGCGTCACTTTTAAAAAAAGAGTCGGTGATTTGTACCCAAATTGTGGACAACAAGACTTTTAAGTAAAGCGCCGCTAAAGTGTTTTTAAAATAATAAAAAGAAATTAGCTAAGGGTGGGTGGCGTGAATCGAACCCAAGACTTCGTAAAAGAAAATTTTTAAGGCTTCAATCCTAACCAACTGAACAATGGTAGACTTTAGTTACTAGATTATATAACTTTTGTATTTATATACTACTAACTTATATATATATATATAAAGCAAATATACACGTATATATATGTGTGTATATATCTATTTATAGAAATTAACCCAATCCCAATCCCTCCCAAATCAACCCACAACCCACTCTCCCCCTCGCACAATCACCGTCAAAGCCGACATCTCCGACCTCACTCAAGTCAAATCCCTTTTCAACGCCAGTGCTCCCACATCGCTAAACAATGATGCAAAGATTGGGTATATTACAGAGAGGATTCGCAGAAGCCTATTGAGTTTGTGATCATGGGTTGAGATGGATTTGGGGTCCTAAACACGTTGTATTGATAGTGGGCTGATATATATTGGGGTGGTAGGCTGAGATGGGTTAGGGTCGTTAGACACATCCTCTCTCAAGAAAGAGACCTATAAGGGTGATTTCTTTATTTATTTTTATCCTTTTTTACGGCGATTTTGTAATAAATGTCAAAAAATCTCAGTTACCGGCTGTTAATGGAAACCGCCGGAAATTTTTTACCGATGGTGGCTTTGTCGACGCACTTTTTAAACATCGGTAAGCCGTCGGTAATGGTTTTTCCAGCGCTTTTTTGGACTTTTACCAATTGTTGTAGTGTTTGGAGGCACAAGTGTCGCCAAATGGACAAAGGAAGGAATGCTGGTAAGGTCCTCAATGTTGTTCTCAAAAAACAGAACTATCTCACTCACCGACCTATTATCGTCACTCTCAGACATTTCTACAGAAAGGTAGAAGAGACAGGTGGGGGTAGAGGTGATGTAAAATTGAAAGCAAGAAGTGTCGAACTTAAGCAAATCAGAAGATAAGAACAAAAGAAACTTCGGCGAGAACTAAAGGCTACTTCGGTGAAAATCTCTAAATTTTTCGGTTAAAAATTACAGAAACCAGTGGCGAAAAGCTAAAAGTTGGAGAAAATGCTTAGAGAGAGAAGTTTGCATAAGAGATAAAACTTGAAAATACAAAATAAAGTGCCAAACACTGGTTTTATAGAGGTTCATGGTCAAGCCAAGAGTCATGCACGAAGTCTGAAGGATATGCGCCGCATTTCCAGTCATCAGGGTGCGAAGAACAAGGGAATGTGAGCCACCCATTTCAAATTCAAATGATGGCTCACCTTGTAATGACCAGGTTAATTTAAATAATTTCTTTTTCTTCGGTTAATATATATATTTTTTTATCTTGTGCATTACGTGGCATTGCATGTGTTTTTGTGCATTAAGGATTTCATGATTTGAATTTTTTGGTTCATTCCTATGTTTTGTAAAATTTTCATTTTTGTCGTAGATCGGGTAGTTTCGATATTTTAATTAAATGTGGGGGTTACTTTTGAGTTTGATAAAGATGAGGGTAACTTTTGCAATATATTCATTATATGTAAATGTGCGACCGAATTCCACATGTTTATTTTTATTTTTATCTTCAACTTTCCAAAAGCATATTCCTCCATCATTTAAAGGTGCAATCATACATCTATTATATTGACACCACTTTATGACATTATTGATGAAAGTTTTCAGCCATTATATTGATGTGTTGAGGTTAGCTTTTGCATATTCTCAACAATCAAGCAAAACCATTTTTTTCATCATTCTCTATTTTTCTCCTATCTTCTTCTCTCTACATTTTGGGCATCTTAGAGTGGGGATTCAATTTTGTGCTCAACTAGGAAGTTGTTCTACGTGTTCCGATCTTCGGTTTAATACCAATTACGGTATGTGATCTATATTATTTAATTTGATTTGATTTTTCAAAAATTCCAGATTGCTAGTTTACATGTTTAGTGAAAATCAAGGCTTTAGATCTCTAATTTATAATATATGTACGGATCAAAATTAGTTTATGAATATTTTACAGATCATATATAGGTATGTGATTATATGTTCCTGAAAATTTCAGAATTTATAGATAAGTAGAGAGTTAATTAAAAATCTAGGAAAAAACATGTTATTCGGATATTGTTGTTGCTGCAGACCGTTTTGTTTTACTCGGTTTGAGAAATTTATAGACCATGTTAAATTATTTATAAATTTTTGAAACTTTTACAGTATGCTTTTGTATATGTCTATTATCATCTCTCAAAATTTCAGATCATTTAGATAAATATTAAATGTTCTAAAAATCACGGAAGTACGCTGTCCAGTGATATTTTACTGCTTGCTGATCCGATTTCGGTTTCGGTTTAGCCAATTGTTTCATATGGTTTCGTATTCTTATAAATCTTGAAACTTTTATTATAACATTTTGTATATGTCTAGGACATATGTACTGAAGATCAATAATTTTAAGTTAATTTATACTGGTAATAACAATTGTTGAGTAGTAACTGTTCAGTTTTAACCGTAGTTTAAAACCGGAACTTGTGTTACCGATTTGAGCTATCTATAATTCTAATTTTGTACTTATAATTTTATCACCTGATCTTGAGTATATAAGATGTAAATCTGGAGATTTCGGTAGTCATATAATTCATGGATAGGTTTGTAAAAATCTTGGAGTAAAGGGTGTTCAGTTTTCGGAATTGTTAGGAAAGCTGTCTTTTATAATTATTTTGGACCACTGTCCTTTGATTAAAGCTTATGAAAAGTTTACAGTAGACCTACGTAGAAATTTGGAGTGTATCCTTTAAATTTCATATTTTTATCAAACCTGTAGATTTTTCTAAAAATCATAGATTACCTGTTGTCCGTTTTACGGTAGTATTCGAAACCGAACTTTTCGATTCTTAATTAAGTAGCTAAATTTTGTCTATTAATTCTGAATATTTTTGAGTAGATATTTATATATATCAGAATGTTTATTGGAAAATATTATTATAAAAATAATTATGGTTATGTATATAAAAATTATTCAATATGTGTTAATTGGTTTCGGGCATAACAGGGTACAAATGAAGGCGTGAAGGGAGAACCGTCCGTTTATTCATTCTCTACACAACCATATTGTTTTGATTGTTGGTATTTTACTGGATATTTTATCAAGTTGAGGTAGGGATTTATTGGGGTATCGTGTGAGTTTAAGAATCTTCATTTATGCATTTTAATGTTTATATATAGATTCATCATCATATTGTGCTATTTTTGACATGAGTTGTGAAATTGCATTAATGTGTTTAAATGCATTGATTCATGCCACGCTAGAATTTTTATTAGGTGGATCATGGAGTGTGGATATATTTATTACTTATGTGCGCATGTGAATGACATTTATGAATTGTGAATTGTGAATAGTGGATTGGTTGTTGATTTTGGGAAATGGTCGTGTGGTGTGAGCAATGGGGGGACGAAGGAGCTCCCGGGGTGCAAGTCCTCGAATTATCGCGCGATTGGTTGACGTCACCGTAGGGTTAGTAGCCCCAAGACGACTAGGCAGATGAACAGGTAGTTCATGTCCTAGGGTTTGTTTCACGACATAATTTTCCCATTTGATGATTTTGAATTTGATGCTATTTCGGTTGTGATAGTTGGATTTGAGTTCATATTGAGAGTATTGGTTTTAATTTCGTGATTATAGAACTTTTAAATTATTTTGATGGTATTATTTAAATTATTCTACATGAGTTTATATTGTGATTCCTTATGCATTTATATCTTGACATTGGACTAGGGTAGAGACTTGACCCTATACGTATTCATTAATTTACATACTTGCGGAATCTTACGCTTCATGATTTTTCTCTACTGGGCCGTTTGTGCTCACCCCTTAACATTTTTCAGGAAAAGAACCATTGGTGGATGATGCGTGAGCTATTGGAAATTTGTGGAATTTGAACCTATAATAATTACATCTTTATGTAATAATGGATATTGCGTGCTTATTATGATTTGTATTGTTTTTGGCTTTGGACTAGTGTGTTCGTGTTGTAATTTGATTTGATTTCGGAATTTGTATGTGATTTTATTATTTCTATTTCGCTTCCGCGCTAGTGAATTATAAACAATGTCGGTTGACCAGTTTGACCATTTGGTATTTTTATGAATTTTAATTAAATTTAAGTCATTATCCGGATTTTCGAATTCAGGGCGTGACACACCTACTTGTAATTAATGCCTCGGCCACATCATCACTAAGCCGCCATTTCCTCTATGCATATAAATATATATGTAATTTCGATCATGGGCCCTTATGTTTTAATGCCATGGCAAGCAGACCCACCTCAGGGGCCTGTGTAAGAGTGAAAATATGCGGCTCAGTGAAAGATGGCCCAAGTTTCGCAAATGATTGGTTAAAAGGCCCAGCCCATCAAAATATTCTAGAGAATGTGAAGTGGGCTACAAGAAACAATCCCTGAAGTCAAGGGATTGGGATAAATATGGAAGGGGATAATGGTTAATCCCATAAAAAGGGGTTGTGATTGACTTGCTCAATGGGCCAAAGCCCATCAAAACATGTATATATATGATAGTTCAAGGAATAAAAAGGCATTCAATTGTTGTGTAACTTTTCTGCATTTACAATATCAAACCATGACTAATTAAAGAAGAAAAAAATATAAAAAATATAAAATAAAAATATAATCGTGTTAAACGAGTTGTTCAGGTTATTCGGATTTGACCCTAACCTGACACTAATATTCTCGTGTAGAATTCAGGTCGACCCTTTTACAACTTAAACCATTTTATGGTCAACTTAACCCTTTTAGTTCATGTTGTATTCGTGTCGCGTTACAGTGTCGTGCCTTATTTTGTCAGCTCTAAATATATGCATGTTCATGGGTTAATTTTGTATTTCAATTGACCATTGTTCATACTCTATAAATAGGCTAGTTTGCATTAGAAATTTTCAAGTAATTCTGAAAAAGAGAAAATTGTTTTTTAAAAGTTATTAAAAAAAAATCTCTTAATCTGATTTATATTCAGAAATGAAAACCAAGAATACCCTTAATTACAAAAAAAAAAAAAAAATAGTTATGAAAATCATATTTCTTCTACCATAATTCATTGTCAAAGTTATTAACAGTTTTACCGAATATTTAAAGAAATTATTCAGTATTACATATAAAAAATTTCAGATTTTTTTTTAATCCCATAATGAACTCATTATGAAAGAGAGTGACGTGTTGTTTCATAAAATTAAAAATTAAGTAAATAAAAATTCAAGATTTAAAATTTAAGTGGCACTTACAATTTCTTTTTATTAATTTAATTTAATTTTTTTTTTTTTATATCTGTAAATTTTGTTTTTTTAGACTTTAGTGTTAATTGGTGTTCATGTAACTTAAAAAGGTTATGTCATTTTTAAGTGACACTAGATATTTTTAGTAATATCTAACTTTTCTTTATCAAATGCACTTAATTAAATAAGTGTTCAATCTATTGATATTTAAGTATTAAAATAAAGGGTTAACTACACTGACATCCTTGATGTTTGGAGAAATTACAGCTAGATGCAACGTCTGAGTGTCTAATTCAATCCCCCTTGAAGTTTGAAAAAGTTCACAAGCAACCCCCCTAATGACCTTATACCCCATCTCACACACAATGAAAAATCATTTTTTCCCTTTGAATTTTATCTTCAACTACACAAGCTATAAATTGTATTTTTTACCCTTAGCCCTCACTTTGATGAATTAAAATAATCCTTCCATAAAAATTAAATTATATTAAAATTCATAATATTTGAACCTTTATTAGGTCAAATTTTAGCACTTAAATGAAATTAAACAAAAATTTCAATATGAAAACACATTAATTTCATCATGTAACATGGGGGGGGGGGGGGGGGAGGGGGGGGGGGGGGGACCCAAATATAAAAAAACACACAATATTAAATTACATCAATTATGTAGATGTAGCAAGAGTCCTCAATCTGATAATATTTAGTTGTGTCAAATTTCAATAATTTATGTTAAACAAAAACTCTCAAACCATCAAATCTAATCAGGTCAAATTTCATAAGATTGTAAATTACTATGTAATAAAATTAAATTTTTAATATAAAATAAGTACATAGGGTCAATTTTAGTTATTAGATAACACTAATTAGATGATATTTTTTCTAACCCCAATTGCAATAAAAAAAATCAATTTCAAAATATTAGGTAAAGTCGAATTTCACCGAGTACAATTAAATAAAAAATCTCAATCTATCAACCGTAAGTGGATAAAAAATTTAATCGTTCTTAAATTAAAATTCCAATATCAAAATCTTATTTGATTTATTTTTATATAAATAAATAAAATTACATAAAAAATTATGTAATTAAAATATAATATATATGATAAAATTTTATGTATTAAGTGTAACTGTAAATGCCAAAAAATGCACAATACTAAAAAACCTCTTTTTATTAACTCTTGACTTTTCTTATATACATTTTCTTTTTGGGCTTTAGGCCCATTAGGGCAATACCCTCTTTATTACATTACTATGAAATGGGCCTAGAAATTGGAGTTATAAAAATCTGATTGGGCCATCAGCCCGATGGGTCTGGTGCCTGATGGGCTTAAGTGGGCTTGGACATTTCCACTCTTACACATGCCCGCTTCTTTGTGATGGGTCATCGAGCAGTCAGGCCCATTAGAAAGAAGATAGAGTGGAGGGAAAAATACATTACCCCTGTCGGGGTGACGTGGCTGATGTAATTAATGTAACGGCTGTATCATCATTCTAATATTTGAAATTCACGATCCGGGTGGCCTCGATTGGCAAGAAGGAGGCTGAGGAGGCGCACGTGAAACGATGCGACGCTTCGCATCCCAAGCGCATGGCTTTTCAAGCGTTTCAAAAACTATTATAAATACCCACTACATATGTCGAATGTTCATTGCATTTCAAAACTTATAACTCTCAGAAAACTCTCTGCACTTGAGCTATTCTCTTATCATTGCCAAAATACTCTCATTCTCCTAGGAATACTCATGAACTTCTATCGGGATTCATCCTAGAGTAAGTTCTCTTCCTTCAGTTCTTCTACCTTTCTGTTGGTATGTCTGATAGCGATGACACCCGGTCGGGTAGCGACCGTCTTCCCTCTTCAGTGGACCCAGATGCTTCTCTCAGCTCCCTATAGGTAGAGATAGTTAGGACAGTCGAATCCAGTCCTCCTGAGATTACCCAAACTGCTGCAGCGGGTGAGGGCCTGGCTGCGGGGGGATACCCGATAGGGTAATTATTAAAAATTACCCTAAAAAATAAAATTTTAGGAAAGGTGAGGGGGTCATGAATCATTAGATTCTGCTATCGGCCTTCCACCTTCAGGTTCTTAGATTCCCGATTCAACATTTCTTCCTTTACACCCTAGCCACCCTGGGTCTGGCTCCGCTTCAGGTGGGGCCTAACTTCTTCAGGATCTTGGCTATACTCCTGATAATTAATCGGGAGCTGGGTCTAGATCTCGGCCTGGCCGAACTTCTTATCTTTATAAGATACAGGACCAGAAGGACTGCAGGGGCCGATACAATCTTTTTCCTTTGAGCGGGAGAAAGATTTGTGATGGCACTGAAAAGTCCAACAAAGGGTGGAAAGAAAGGATGATCCTGGTAAGCAGGAACTAGAGACTCCCTGGATCATTGGGATTCAAAGTCCCCAGTGAATTCGACCGACCCATATTCCCTTCCTTCAAACCATTTCATAGGGGGTCGTGCTATTGCGATCAGTGCAATGATAAGTTGGGCCTTCATGTGCTTGAGTTTCTGGGAGCACCTGACAACTTTAAAACTTCAACTTACATCAGATCCCGGTTTGAACTCCTTAAATCTAAAATTTGGGGATAGCCCCTAAGGATGTGTAATAATTTCCTGACGGGTTCCAATTTGCAAGCCTTGTCAACAGAAATGCTGAGAATCCCGCAAGCCGTGCTAAAAAAGAAGGCTAAATGGGCAGTCAGCCCTCAAGCGATACCTTCAGTACCGGGTGAGGTTCAAAGCGATCAGGGGTCGCAAAGTGCTCCAACTCCCCCGTCCGGGGCTGCTCCCCCACCACCGGTGGAAAACATTCCGGTGACTCCAGCTCCTGCGATGGGAAATGTTCAGATCATTCCGACCCCCCCTTCAGGATTAGAGGAGGTTGTTCTCCCTTCAGGAGATATTCCCATTCCTCAATCCCAACTGATTGAGGGAGAAACTAGTTTGTCGGGGACACGACATCCCCGATCAGAGGAGGTTGTACCAAACCTATTGGTCAGGCCTCGTCTTACTACAATGTCGTCTCCAATTGTAGTAGAGGACAGTAGGGTTTCAACTGAAGAGGAGCGACCGGTTCCATGGGCTCCAAAGATAACACTTCCTGGTGGTGGCTTTTTGGTCAGGGGGAGCAAAACCGTCGACAATAACGAAGCCCTTCGGGCAATGGGTGCCCAGATTTGGACTCCTACTGACAGGAAGAAATTGAGACAGATCAACCGGGCAGAACTGACCTTAATTTGTCCTGAGATTTCCGTGAAGGTACTTTTTTAGTATATTGCCTCATCAGTCATACTTGGTATTTCTCTCCTTTGTCATTTGATTAAGCTAACACTTGTTTTTTTGGTAGATGTTTTATTTGACGCAAGCCTATAATGCGAAGATGAATGAGGACGCTAGGTTGTTTCACAAATCTAACGAGCTTCTGAAAGCGAAGGAAGATGCGAGGCAAAAGGTTGCCTCCTTACTGTTAATATCCCATGAAAAATTAGATGTTCAGACACAAAGGGCAATAACCGCAGAGCAACAGCTTCGGGCTGCTCGTGATCAGATACAGGAGATGGAGGCGGTCCGGCGGGCCCTGTTATCTGAAACGGAGGCCCTGAAAGCAGAGAATACAAGCCTAAAGGTTGAGAATGAGGGCCTAAAGGCTTCTAAGGCAAAACTTTTAGAGGAGAAGGCCGAGACCGAGAACCTCCTTGCGGTGGAGAGGTCGATGGTGGAGATGTGTCACCGGGGTGGCAATGAGATATACAAACGTTTTTGTGACACCTCCCAGTACCGAATCGGGTTCGGATGGAGGTCGTGCTTCAATGACATGTAGAAACCTGTTGAGGAGAGGGATTTCGCCTTAGTTGCCGAATTGGATGAGAGCTTGGGTATGGCTCCACTGTACGACGATCTGACGGTCCAGCCTGATCCCGACAACCTCCCTTCTTTCATCTAGTAGATCAAGGTTTTGAGCCAAGTGCTGGTTATTTGGTCCTTCAACCCAGGCCTGGCTCCAGAGGGTTGGAACCCTGACCTCCGTTAGTATTACAACCTCAGCGCCGTATGCCATGGTAAAGGGGGTTTCCCTAGTGGGTTGTCTGGGAGTTATTATGTATGACCAGAGCACTTCGGGTAGCTTTTCTAGCCAGGCCCTTTTGGTTTCCTCAAGCTTTTTGGCGAGGGTGTTGAATATAGTTCGATTTGTCCTTTTCGCCTGCCCGTTCACTTACGGGTACCCGATGGAAGACGTATTCTGGTTGATACCATGCTCGACAAAGAATACTCTAACCTCTTTGTTGTCCAGATTTATCCCATTATCCATCATGATTGTCCTTGGTAGTCCGAATCTGCATGTTATGTGGGTCCATATGAATTTGATGATGTGGCCACTATTGATGGTAGGATAGGTTTCGGCCTCCACCCATTTGGTGAAGTAATCAGTGGCCAAGATGACATAAGCATTTGACCGGATCGCTTTCGGGAGAGGTCCCACTATATCCATTCCCCATCAGGAGAACGGGTGTGGTACTATAGTGGGATGCAAGAACTCAGGTGGCCGATGGATAGCGTCTTCGTGCATCTGACATGGCTTGCACCTTCGGACGTATTCTTCGGCATCCTTTGACAGATAGGGCCAAAAGTATCCTTGGGAGAGTATCTTATGGGCAAGGGATCTACCCCCGGAGTGGTTCCCATAAGCTCCACTGTGAATCTCCTGCATCACTGCTCTTGATTCTGATGGTGTAATACATTTCAAGTAAGGACCTGAAAAGGATTTTCGATAGAGTTGCCCGTTTATAGCTGAGTATCGGGTTGAATTCCTCCTGATCTTGGGAGCTTCAGCTTTGTTATCTGGGAGAGTTTCACTTCATAGGTAATCCATTAGGGGATCCATCCAGCTGGGTTCCTATGGGATAAGCATCACTTGTTTGGGCTCCTGGATACTTGGCCTGATTATAAAGTCCACAAGTGCAACACGGGTCAGGTCTTCTCCGGCTGAGGATGCCTGACCGGCTAGGTGATCAACTACAGAATTCTCATTCCTTAGGATTTGTGTGAAGGTTATTTTTTGAAAACTTTTTGTTTCTTTCAATACGAGTGCCCGGTAAGACTCCATTTTCGGATCCTTTGTTTCGTACTCTCCCTTGATTTGCCGAATAACCAGTTGAGAGTCACTGTGTACTGCTAGGGCTTGGATCTGGAGGCTTCGGGCTAACCTTAAGCCAGATACGACGGCTTCATACTCAACCTCGTTGTTCGTGGCTGGAAACTGTAGTTACACTAACATATGAATGCGTGTTCCATCGAGGGTCAAGATTTCTAAACTGATTCATGATCCAGCACAACTGGCCGATCCGTCCACAAAAAGCTTCTAGGTGTCATGTTTAATTTTCTGGTCTGGCTCTTCGGTTTCACTTTCAAGTAAAAAGTTTGCCACTGTCTGTCCTTTGATGGAGACCCGGGGTATGTACGTCAAGTCGTATATGCCCAATTCGATGGCCCATTTGGAGATCCTGCCTGAGAGGTCAGCCTTTGACATAATAACCCGTAGGGGCGTGGCTGTCGGGACAATGATCGGGTGAGTTTCAAAGTAATGTCTTAGTCATCTCTTATCATTCACCAGTGACAGAACCAAATTTTCTTGCCTGTTGTATCTGGTTTCTGCCTCATCCAAGGATTTACTGGTGTAGAAGACTGGCATTTGAAGGTTCCCATCCTCTCTGATGAGGGTTGCGCTGGTTGACACAGAGGATACTGCTAAGTACAGATGCAAGACTTCATCGGGAGTCGGCGTGGATAAGACCGGGGGCATGGTCATGTACTCTTTTAACCTTGCCAAGGCTTCAGACTGCTCAGGACCCCATATTTCTCCTTTCCTTGCTTTGATTGCCTGAAAGAATGGTCTGCACCGATCAGTGAGTCGTGAAATGAATCTGCTAAGTGCAACCACTCTTCCCGTCAAGACTTGAACGTCTTTATGTGTCCGGGGCTCCTTCATTTCCATTAGGGCCTTGACCTGTGTCGAGCTGGCCTGGATTCCGGTTCGGTCCACGATGTGCCCCGGGAACTGCCCGGATGATACACCAAAAGAGCATTTCTCTGGATTAAGCTTCATGCCATGTGACTCGAGGGTGTCAAACACTTGGCGCAGGTGGGTAAGATGGTCTCCTTTCTTCCTGCTATTGACCGTAGTGTCATCGATATAGGCCTCAATTACTGTTCCCATCATCCCCTTAAAGATCCTGTTGACCAACCTCTGGAAAGTGGCACCTGCATTTTTCAGTCCGAAGGGCATAACTTTAAAGCAATAAGTACTTGTCTCAGTAATGAAAGAGGTCCTTTCTTCGTCCATCGGGTTCATTTTTATCTGGTTGTAACCTGAATAAGCATCCAGAAAAGTTAGGCGATCGTAGCCTGTAGTAGCATCAACCATCTGGTCGATCTTTGGCAATAGAAAGCTGTCCTTCGGGCATGCCTTGTTCAGGTTAGTGAAATCAACACAAACCCTCTATTTTTCATTCTTCTTCTGCACGACCACTACGTTGGCAAGCCATTCTGGATACCTGACCTCTCTGATGAAACCAGCTTGGAGCAATCTGGATACTTCATCCGCTATAATTTGGTTCCGATGTGTCCCCATGCGCCTCTGCTTTTTCCTGATGGGTTTGACGTTCGGGTAACATGTAATGAGTGCTGGGCAATATCAGGATCGATCCCCGGTATGTCTGTATGCTCCCATGCGAAGACATCGAAATTGTCCTACAGCAATTGTGTTAGTTCCTTAAATTCAGGGTCGGTGAGATTTGTACCTGCAAAAGTAACTTTTTTTGGGATGTCGGGTACAACATAGACCATCCGTAACGGTTCGACCACAATTGGGGTACCCAGATCCCCTTCCTTTAATTGCTATTTGGAGTCTAAAGATTGTTCCTTTGAGTGGGGCGTCATTGGGACTTTCCCCTTCCCATGAGTAGATTGTCCGAAGGTTTGGCATCCACTACAACGAATGTCTCAGTCTGGTCCTTTGAGCAGCAGATACCGGTAACTGGACTTCCCCGATCGGCTCGATTTGCCTTCCATCAAAACCCGTAATGGGATATCGGGATGCCACAATCTCTATCAGGTTGATCTCGAGCTTTTCAAAAGCCCACTTGGTGATAATGTTAGCGCTGCTCCCAGGATCTATCATGACTCTCCTCACAAGGCAGTTGGCTACCATTAGGGTCACAATCAGAGGGTCATCATGCGGGGTCTGAACACCCCGAAACTCCAATGTCGAAAAAATGATTTGCGTTTCTCCTGACCTGGGGTGGATCTCATTGATTCTTCTCATCTTGTGGGCCCTTCGCCTGTGACTCCGGCGTGATCCTTCTGTCTCCTTGGAGGAGGGGCCGCCATGAATCATGTTAATGATCCTGAGTGGATGTGCGTCTGAGGAGTTCCGAGGGGTGCTAGGTGCACGTTGATTGACTCTTGTTTGGCCCGTTGGACATAATACCAAAGTTCTCCGCGAAGCAGCAATGCCTCCACCTATTGCCTGAGATGACGACATTCATTTGTGATGTGCCCGAAATCACCATGGAAAACACAGTGCTTTGACTTGTCCCTTTGGTCAAGTGGTTGTCTGATGGTTGGGGGTTGTTGGAAAATCCCCTTAGTTTTGTTCTCCTGGTAGAGATTCGCAAGGCTGACCTTCAAGGGCATCACCTTCTCCTCGAATCTGGAGTGCTTAAATGGTTTTGAGGCTAATGGTCCCGGTAGAATTGATGATCCTGATGAAGTCGAATGCTTTCGATCAGTCGTTCGATCTCTTGATTGGGTTTCAATGCTAACCAAGGCTTCCCTCTTCTGTCTGACGGTCTCCTCTTTTTCAATCCTCAAGTATCCCTGAGCTCTGGAATTTAACTCCCAATGCCCGATGGAGGGCGCTTTACCAGAGATTGGTGGAACTTAGTCCCTGGAATGAGGGCCATCCGGAAGGCCTCAACAGCAGAGTGTTGGTCACAGTTATCAACAGAAGAAGATTTGATGTTGAATCGGGATAAAAAGCTTTTCAGTGATTCTCCTTTCTCTTGGATCATGGTGAAGAGGCAGGATATGGTCTTTTTCTGTCTTTTGTTCCCATAATATTGGGCAATGAAGAGCCTGGTCAACTGTTGCCAGCTCGCAATGGATCGGGATGACTGCTTCCTGAACCATAATAGAGCAGCATCAACAAAACTAGTGGAAAACACCTTGCAGAGCAAGGACTCATTTTCGGCATACATGGTCATCTTCTGGTGGATCTGATAAATGTGCTCTTCGGGGTCTTTAGTGCCATCATACGAGGTGAACTGAGGCATAACAAATTTCTTAGGGAAAGGCTACTGGGTTATTTCGGGAACGAAAGGTGACTGTATCAGCTCGGTCGACGCTTGGATGGCCATGTCATTGGTAGATCGGGCCCTCAAGTCCCTAAAGATTTTCCTTTGGAATTCATCCATCATTGCCTGAAGTTTTTGGGGGGTCATGGACTCGTCGGCTGCGGGAGCTTTTCCTGAGCGCTAGGAAGACTCGGCGTGTTCTTCCGGTCTGTCGCTATCTTGCTAGTTCAGAGAATGGTCGAGCACCGCCACCGGAGGGTCGGGTGTAACTACCGGAGGGGCAGTCGCTGGTGGAGACAACCTCGCCACGAGCTCCGCATTCTATTTTTCTAGGGCCAGGCTGCGTTCCTCAGCAGCTACCAAACATTGAAGGATTTGCTCCATGGACTGGGGACCTCCCGCACGACTGTCATCCGTGGTTGGAACGTCTGCTTGCGAACGAGTGACTGACATCTTTGCCCAAGAAGTAGTGGATGAAGGTTTTAGAAGGTGGTGAAAGATCTTTATGTTTAACAAACGAACTCAGCTTAACAAGATGGGAAGAAGAAAATGATTTTACAGATCTCGAAGGATAGATTTGAAAAATCGTGGACTCCTTGAACAAAGCTTCCCACAGACGGCGCCAAAGTGTAAATGCCAAAAAATGCACAACACTAAAAAACCTCTTTTTATTAACTCTTGACTTTTCTTATATACATTTTCTTTTTGGGTTTTAGGCCCATTAGGGCAATACCCTCTTGATTACATCACTATGATATCACTATTTTTACTTCCCAAATAAATACACAAATGAAATGGGCCTAGAAATTGGACTTATAAAAATCTGATTGGGCCATCAGCCCGATGGGTCTGGTGCCTGATGGGCTTAAGTGGGCTTGGACATTTCCACTCTTACAGTAACTAAAAAAAAAGTCATAACCAATCAACCTTAATCGAGTTAAATTTATTTAATTAATTATTAAAAAATAAATCTTCAATTTAAAAAATAATACAATACTCAATTTAATATAAGGGTATTGTAAAGGCCAAAAATATCAGGCTCATTTAAAGTTATTACATCTAAATCCCATTCCATTACGTGGAAAGTTCTATAATTACTTGGCTAGCAAGATTAAGATCCCACACTTATATGGGATAAAAAAAGACCAATATGTAATGTAAATCAAATTCCTACAATAGAGGGATTTGATTCTAATCATAATGGGCCAAAAATCCCATCAGTGCCATCACTTGTTATATAAATAAGGTTGTAGAGCCTCAATAAAGATGATTGAAGAGTAGAGCAAAAAACTGCATCTACACTTTGGCGCCGTCTGTGGGAATCGAGAGTTTTTCTAGATTTCTTTCCATACTTAAACCCTTTTCTTTGCACCAAAAAACCTTGCGAAAACAACCATGGTGGTAGAAACTAGATCCTCTGCATCAGCAGCAGCAGCCATCATCGCCCAAAATGCTCAGATCGAACAAATCATGCAGCGACTAGAGCATGTGGAGAAGAGAAACGAGGACCTTGAACAACAGAATACTGATATGCGTCAGGAAATAGCCCATATGCCAATACTAGCGAGTGTGGCCAACGGAGTCAACAACGTATGAGGTGTACCAGATCCACCCAGACATGAAGATGACGAGCACAATACGCAGGAATGGACTGGAAGTAGAGCATTGGATGACCAAATGGAGATCTCTGACCCAGTAGTTAGGAACCCGTTGCTCCAACAACCCCCAACCATGAAGGATTTGGAAGATATGGCTGCAAAGATCCGGAGGCAAGTACTCGAAAGCATGAAGGCTCAAAATCCCACTGTAAAAGACCGTAGACATGATCAGATCCCCCTCACTGACAGGATTGAACAAGCAGAGTAACCAAAGAAGTTCAGATTGCTAACCTTCACCTTATATGATGGAGCCAAGGATCCATTCAACCACATCTACTAATTCCAGACGAAGATGACTTCCTAGAAAAAGGATGAGGCTCTTCCTTACAACGTTTTCCCTACCAGCCTAACTGAGGCACCCTTGCTATTTCAGAAAGCAACCACTTGGGTCTATTGATAGTTGGAATAAGTTATAGAAATGTCCATAGCCCGGTACTACGGGAACCGGAGGCATAAAAAGACCATCTCCAGTCTGTTTACAATGACATAGGAGAATGAGGAAATCCTACAAAGTTTTTTGTCCAGATTCACAAGGGAGATGTCTCCCATTGACCAATGTGACCAGTTGTCGATAGTCAAAGCATGCAGAATGACCCTAATTCCAGGCACTAAGTTTCATGCATCCTGGTGAAATGCCCCCTAGTAACATCGGTGAACTCAATTCTAGAGCCCAAGGATACCTCATGATAGAGAAGGAAGAAGCATTCTGACGGAGGAGAGCAGCCTTGGTTACAGTGAAGGCTCGCACAAAAGAGCACCTCAATAATCAAAAACCATCCCGCTCAGCACCTTCCCCCTCTTCAAGCAAGATAGCGGAAAAAGAGAGAGGATGGAGGAGAAGACGACCCCCTTCAGAACCACCATGGGCAAACTGTATTAGGAAAAGAAGAAAAATGGAATCTTTAGACTCCATCTGCCCATGCGACAACCTATAGAGCAGAGGGATATGGCCAAACATTGTGCCTTCTATAGCGAGTATGGACACCACACCAATGACTGCAAGAACCTCCTCAGACAGGTAGAGGCCATGATAGCAAAGGGAGAGCTGACTGACTATGTAGCAAAGGACTAGACCCTCACAGAGCGTCAGGGGCACCCCCTCAGACCAATGCCCCGGTAGGACAACCAGTACGGGTGATTCATATAGTTTAGGGCGGGCATACCGCTAAGGAAATAGATGGGAACAAGAGATCTCAGTTATGTCAGGCACATAAACTCAAAAGAATTGGTGAGGTGTGCCAGACATCTAACAAAAAAGAAGAACATCAGATAAGCTTTACCGAGTCAGATCTGAGAAACGTGCAAGTACCATACGAAAACCCTCTGGTCATATCACTTCTGGTGGTCAATTTCCTTGTCAAGAGGGTCATGGTAGACCCTGGCAGTGGCACAAACATCATGACTAAATGGGCCTTCAACAAACTTGGGGTGGACACAAACCAGTTATACCCTGCCAGAGTCCCCCTCACCAATTTTGATGGGCTTCGTGTAAAGCCAATTGGGGTCATTCAACTATTTGTCTCTGCAGCCAGAAGGACCCTCAACGAAAGCTTCGTAGTGGTAGACGTCAAGCCATCTTATAATCTACTGACGGGCAAATGATGGATACACATAATACAAGGGGTCCCCTCAACCCTTCATCAGGTCATGAGATGTCTTGACCCAAATGTGATAGATGTCCTAGGGGATCAGGTGGCAGCAAAAGAGTGCTACGTAGTCATCATGAAGAATTTGAGTAAATGGACCGAGCTAGAGGAAGAGAAGGAACAGGAGGGTCCCATATACAATAAGAAATAACAATTATAGACTGACCCATTCGAAGATGGTCAGGAGAGTCAAGTCACAATAGAGCCACAACATGAAGTAGACACCATCCCTTCAAAAGATGGCAGAACCACATTTATTGGCTCTACCCTCTCAACTGAGGAGAAGGTGGACATGATCAAATTATTGCAGGACAACATAGACATATTTGTCTAGCCACACTTAGACATGCCAGGCATAAGTCTATCAGTTACACAACATAATCTCAATGTTGATCCTGATGCAAGACTAGTGAAGCAGAGGTAAAGATGCTTCAGGGTAGAGAGAAATCAAATCATATCAGAGGAAGTAAAGAAGTTATTAGAGGCCGGATTCATTAGGGAAGTCAGGTACCCAACCTGGCTTTCCAATGTAGTAGTTGTCGAAAAGAAGAATGGGAGTCTGTATTGACTTCACCAACCTAAATAAAGCTTGCTTGAAGGATTGTTTCCCTCTACCAAAAATTGACCAGATGTTGGATGCAACAGTATGGTACGAGCTACTGTCATTTCTAGACGCTTACTCTGGATACAACCAGATCCCCATGAACCCTGCTGACGAGGAAAAAACATCATTCATTATGGAGGAAGGTAATTTTTTATTATAAAGTAATGCATTTTAGACTAAAAAATACAGGTGCTACCTACCAGAGACTGGTGAAAAGAGTTTTGGGAACCATATGGGCCACACGGTGGAGACATACATTGATGACACAGTAGTCAAAATCAAGGAGAAAGAGGACCACCTCCAGCACTTGAAAGAAGTGTTCCAAGCAGTCAGAGACTATAGGATGAGGCTCAATCCTTCCAAATGCTTATTCGGGGTCTCATCTGGACATTTCCTAGGCCACATAGTGAATCGGACGGGGATCGAAGCCAGCCCGACTCAAGTTAAAGTAGTTGTGTACACATAAAAGCCCAAAACTCATAATAAAATCCAAACCCTAACAGGACAGGTAGCTGCACTAAGTAGGTTTGTCTCCAGACTTACCAATAAATGCAGACCATTATTTCAAGCCATCAGAGTAGACCCAAGCACTATGAAAATTAAAAGAGTATCTGATAAGTCCTATAGTGCTGATTTCTCCAGAACTAGGTGAAATGCTGCACCTTTACCTCACAGTATCAGTTACCTCCACAAGCATTGTGCTGGTAAAATAGGAGAAAATGTACCATACTCCAGTCTTCTATACCAACAAGTCCTTATCAGACCCTGAGACTAGGTACACCACTGCTGAGCGAGTCATCATGTCACTAGTCCATGCTAAAAGGAGGTTCAGATACTATTTTAAGACACATCCAATCATTGTTCCAACATCATTCCCCATCAGGGAAATCATGTCCAAACCAGAACTGACGGGGAGAATTACCAGATGGGCAATTGAGCTGGGTACCTTTGACATCACATATGTGCCAAGGACTGCCATCAAAGGGCAAGCATTTGCAGATTTTCTTTTAGAATCAGAACCAGAGTTGGAGCATCCAGAGTTAGAAGAGCCAGAGTGGAGTCTATTTGTTGATGGATCAGTTGGGGTATCAGCGGCTGGAATAGGACTAGAAGTCATAACTCCTAACGATACTAAAATCCAGCAGTCAGTCCATCTGGAATTTTTGGCCTCCAACAATGAAGCAGAGTATGAGGCATTGTTGGCGGGCATCAGATTATGTCAAAGTCTCCAGATCAATTGACTAAAGATATACGGCGACTCTCAACTTGTAGTTAGATAAATTAATGAAGAGTATGAGGCTGAAGAAAAGATGGAACCATACAAAGTCTTGGATCTGGCAGAGCTGAGCCACTTTGATCAGTTCAACATTGAGCAGGTGCCCAGGGGGAAGAATGAGAATGCAGACCTATTGGCCAATATGGCATCATCTAATACTCAGGATCTGACAAGGGTGGCTCCAATAGATTACCTTGAAATCCCAAGTATTCTACAGCCAGTGAGCGTCTGTATAATACCATGGGAACCCAACTAGATTGACCCGATCGTGTCCTACCTAAGTGATGGAATTCTGCCTTAAGTTAAATATGAGGCCCGAAAGATTCGCATGGAATCCGCCGGATACTCTCTGGTCAATGGGAAGCTGTATCAAAATTCCTTTGGAGGACCTTACCTTAGGTGCCTCACCCCCTCAAAATCCAGAGCAATCATGAAAGAAATACATGATAGAGCATGTGGAAACCATTCAGAAGGAAGATCCCTTGCTCACAAGGTACTATGTCAGGGTTACTTCTGGCCCTATCTTTCTTAGGACACTGAAGCTTTTGTTACAAGATGCCACAAGTGTCAGATCCATGGTGATAATATACATCCTTCACTAGAACTTATGAACCCCACACTCAATCCACATCCTTTTGCCCAGTGAGGGATTGATATTGTGGGGACGCTTCCACAGGCTTTGAGGGAAGTTAAGATGACACTCATCTCAACAGACTACTTCACCAAGTGGGTGGAGGCAAAATCATACGCCACAATCACACATAGGCACATGATCAAATTCATCTGAACAAACATCGTATATCATTTTGGGACCCCCAGGGTTATCATGTTAGACAATGGGTTAAATCTAAACAACAAATGGACCAAAGATTTCTGTGAGCAACATGGTATACAACTCAAAACATCCTCGATTGGATATCCACAGGGCAATGGTCAGGCAGAAAGATCCAACAGAATGATTATGAACACTCTCAAGAAGAAGTTAGAAGCTGCAAAAGGACTCTGGCCCGATAAACTACCTGAGGTACTCTGGTTGTATAGGATAACCCCAAGGATCCCAATAGGAGAAATCCTATTCTCCTTGACATACGGAGCATAGGCTGTAATCCTAATGGAGAATATGGTTCCAACATAAGAACTGAAGCCTATTAAGAAGATCAGAACAACTAAAACTTGGTGCATGCTCTCAAAATTCTGGAGGAAAAACGAGATAAGGCAGCTACTAGGCTGACTGAGTATTACCAGCGGGTTAGAAGAAGCTACAACCAGAAAGTAAGAAGGCGTGAGTTCCGGGTCAGAGATATGGTCCTCAGGAAAAAGGTTGGGATAGTTGGCAAGCTTTAGGAAAATTGGGAAGGACCGTACACTCTAATTGAGTTCTTAGAAAAAGAGTCTATCGATTGAGGAAGTCCAACAACCACATGGAACCCAATTCCCAGAATGCCTCCAGACTAAAGAGGTATTATCCTTAGGTAGATTTTCATTTCGCATATATGACAGAGGCAAATAATGCCTAAAGAACCTTTTTTTATTAGTTCAAATACAATCAATAAAAGAGGTTGATGCCTGATTCCAGATTCAAATGATCCATCGTTACTTTTTATACTTTTTTGAGTCATCAAAAAAGAGGAATTTAATTCCTAAGTATTAAATTGACAGAGGCATATGCCCGAGTCATGAAAAACAGAGGAATCTAATTCCTAAGTATAAAATTTACAGAGACATATGCCCGAGTCATGAAAAACAAAGGAATCTAATTCCTAAGTATAAAATTTACAGAGGCATATGCCCGAGTCATGAAAAACAAAGGAATTTAATTCCTAAGAGTATTGATAGAGGCATATGCATGAGTTATGAAAAACAAAGGAATTTAATTCCTAAGTATAAAATTTACAGATGCATATGCCTGAGTCATAAAAATAGAGGAATCTAATTCGTAAGTATAAAATTGACATAGGCATATGCCTAAGTCATGAAAAATAAAGAATTTAATTCCTAAGTATAAAATTGACAGAGGCATACGCATGATCATGAGGAGAACATTTTTTCATCTGCCAAAGTCATACGTCTGAGGCACATGCTGATATAGCTAAATTCAACAAAGGCATACAACCTTGGCATATTCAAAAAAAAAAATTATAACTTCTTAATATTTTGGGATAAGAGGAAGCATAACACAGACTGTGATAAAAGAAGAATTCCATTAAAAATTAAAGTATTTACATAAATAGCCCTAGGGGCTACAAAATTGCATGTGGTAACAAAAGAAAAGAGAGGAAAAATCCTAAGTCTTGCACCGGGCTCTGAACTTAGGACCAAAGGAATCTAGAACCTTAGTAAGTACAAAATGTGAAACCTATGGATTGAGGGGATCCGCAGTCGCTGCCCCTAAAAGAAACTCCACGAAGAGGTTCTCGGCTGGAATAGCCTCAGGAGTCTTACAAGGAGGTGCCACCTTTAGATGGGCATCCATAGCATCAGGATCCTTGCACTTTTTTCTTTTAGGCTCCTTCAAGGCATTGACAAAGCAACTACGCTAGAACTCACCACTAATATTGTTGATCATGTCTTCATAACGCTTGTGCATGTTAATCCCACCCTTATGGCAGATCTCCAACTGATAATTGGCAAGGGTCAGTCGATACTTGAGTTATTCACTCTTAGCACTCGCCTTGGCCTTCTCCTCTTTCAAGGAAACTATTTCTTGCTTCAGGGCAACAGCCTCCTGGGCCATCAAAGCCTCCATTCCATCTGCCAGAGCCAGGGCATCCTTCAAATGGGTCACATCATCAATATGAGACTCTTGTGCATAACACAGAGCACTCACATTGTAAAAAGCCTAAAGAAAAATGACAAAAGTTAGATGCAACATAAGTGAAATGGAAAGCAAAAAATTTGGAGGAAAGAAACATACCCTTATCATTGAGCCCATAACAACATTGGGCAGATCTGGGCCATCAAGGGACCTGAAGGAGGACTAATCTTCAGGAGTCCATATGGACTTGGCCCTTGAAATCATCACCTCCTTTGAGGTGCAACTATTACCACCAAATGAAGGAGGCATCTTCCCCTTTAATTTTTGCCTCTTCCCAGACCTCTCTTCTACAGAAGGAGGGGGCGAGTAGAATGAGGCTAGAGAGTAAGAGGGCGGGTAGTTTGGACTAGGGTACGCCCAGTCTATTGGGTTCCCGGAGGGGAAGAAGAGGAAGTTTCTTGTGTGGCAAGATCTGGAATGATCACCACATCGTCATCCGTAAGTTGAGGGTGACTCAGTCAAAGCATATTAGCAAAGGCTCCTAGCTTTGATATATCCTGCAAATTGGCAGGATTCAGAAGGTTAGTACATAACAGAGTCTCATACCAAAGTTTACTCCTTAGCAACTTAACCCTTTGATGAATTCTATTAGAGTGAACTCCCTTACTACCTGCACCATAGAACTTATAAATGTACTTAGCCATGCGAAGATCACAACTATGGAACAGTCATGATACTATGTGACCATGAAGAAATTTGTAAGGCTGGAGTTTGATAGGGCTAAAGGCACTAGGGATGGGATAAGCAGAGGATTGAGGATAATACCAGGGGCCCTTAATTAGGACCATCATCTCCTTCCAATCTTTTTCATACTTTTCAGTGCCGGAGCAAATGCCTCTACCTTTGAAGGGATAAAACATGTACCTCCCTACACAACCAGACAGGTCCAGTATTTGGTAGCACAGGAGGAGGTCATCAAAGCTCAAATGCAATCCATGGTCACGATTGGCCACGATCAACATCGAGATGATACAGAAAAAATTAGGGTTAACCTGGAGGGGGTCTATACCCAGAATAAAAAAGATAAAGTGGAAAAGGGGATGTAAGGGGAACCTAACAAGCCTGACTTGGTCGTATGAGAGAAGTAGGTCATTGGGACCAACCCCTTCTCCCTGGGTGAAGTCTAAGTCATGATCGTAGGCCTCAAACTCCACCCTTTGGGGAGGCTTAACTATTTTTTTCAGGAGGTTAAGGTTGAGGGGTTTTCGTTGATTGATAGGGATTCGGTCGGGATTGTATGGATGGGGTTTTTAGATGTCATCACCGCGCCCATCATCGTGAGGAAGAACGGGAAAATCCTTATAATGACTATCAACAATTTCCTCATGAGTTTGAGGGACTAATCCCTCAGTAAAAGCAAAAGCATTTGAATCAGACATGATTGATTAGAAGAGGTTTGAAAAACTTACAGAAAAAAAGGGATTATCGAAGTTAAATCGTCGGAGAAAAGCCTTAACAGCAAATGAAACCCATAAAACAAATACAGAAGAATAAAGGCAAGAAGGATTTCAAAAAATAAAAAAGTTAAAAATGTCAAGAAAATGGGGGTTTTATAAAGATATGGGGGCATACTCAACTGAAGCATTTAATGAATGTGGAGGCGTTGCAACTTCCAAATGGGGACAGGTACAATGGTCGAGGGAATCCAACTGTTATTTCAAATTTAAATCCCGCATGAAATCTATATCATCATTACCATGACGTCATCCCACCGACTCATATACATATGTCATGACACGTGTCGTATCGAAGCCAATAGATTCGGGTTAGGCTTGTGAGACATCGGGTCAAACCTGAAGGGGGCTAATGTAAGGGCTAAAAGTATCAGGCCCACTTAAAACTATTACATGTCAAGCCCAATTAATTCAAGCCCAATCCATTAAGTGGAAAGTTCTATAATTACTTGGCTAGCAAGATTAAGATCCCACACTTATATGGGATAAAAAAGACCAATATGTAACGTAAATCAAATTTCTACAATAGAGGGATTTGTTCTAATCATGATGGGCCAAAAAGCCCATCAGTGCCATCACTTGTTGTATAAATAAGGTTGTAGAGCCTCAATAAAAATGATTGGAGAGTAGAGCAAAAAACTGCATCTACACTTTGACGTCGTCTGTGGGAATTGAGAGTTTTTCTTGATTTCTTTCCATACTTAAACCTTTTTCTTTGCACCCAAAAACCTTGCAAAAACAACCATGGTGGTAGAAACTAGATCCTCCGCGGCAGCAGCAACAACCAACACCGCCTAAAACGCTCAGATCAAACAAATCATGTAGCGATTGGAGGTGGTGGAGAAGAGGAAATAAGTGATTAAAACAAAAGCAAAAGTATTAGTACCAAATGTGCTTCTAGTTTTGACTCACATCACTCCACACACAAAAGCATATATTTATGTTTTGTAAATTTCACAGCATGAACCAAATATGCCATTAATTCGTCATGTTTAAGTAATGCCTCAGTCCTAGGGATATGGAAATTTATACTGGCTCGCCAGAGCTCCGCCTCGTTCAGTCCTTTTATTTAAGGGATTGGAAGCACTTTTTATTTCGTAGGGGTGAGTTTAGTAAAAAAAATTAATATATATATATATATATATTTTGAAGGGACGGATTTTGGTAGAGACTCGTGCCGCTTCGTCCCGTCTACATTAAATTTAATTTTTTTACCACTTATATACATACAAAAAGAAATTCTAAATACGTTGTTAGTTATTACTCATTCTTTTTCCATAGGGCTCAACATCTCAAATCACAGAGAAACGAGTAGCCAAATATATACAAACAAAAAAACTAAAAATAAAGAGTGAGTTCGATTGATGGATGATTAGAAAAAAGTTCATAAATTAGTTATTTTTCCCCCGAAATGTGTGAGTAATGCTTAATTCTCAAAAAAAAAAGCAACCCGTGAAAGGTATCGTATTTTAAGTATCCACCTTTTCTCTTTTAACGTCTCAAAATGTCTCATTTGAAAAGTTAAAACATTTTATTTTATTAATCATTGAACTTATAAAAACATCTAAACTAGAATCATCACATTATTATGATGGGCTCACATTATAATAATGGGACCATGAGTAAAGTTGATTTTCCATTCGCTATCTTTACTATTACCATAAAAGTCATCTATCTTAAAAAGTAGATTCACCAAAAAGCAGCACAAACTTATAATATAGGCACGGGATTGGTCTCAACTTATTATACATAATAGAATCTCTTTCAAAATAGGAGATTGGTTTCACTTATCATAATAATAATAATAAAGTAAAAATAAAAAGAGTTCACTTCATTTACACTCGTTCAGGTTTACTTTTACTTCAATCACACCCCTAGGTTTGAGAATCTTTATTTACATCCCTTCATGGTATGAAATGTTTAAAACACCCTTAAACTAAACACTCCTTAAATCAATTTAATCCTCAAACCAAACACCACCAACACCCAACCCTCAACCGCCCCTTCCCCCTCCCCGCCACCCCCAGCCGTCCCCTTCCCCCACTAACCCTAACCCTAAGCAGCCACTCCCATCTACCTCAACCCCAATCAAATTCATATGAAATTTATTATATATGTGTGTGTGTGTGTGTGTGTGTGTGTAGATGGTATATATATGTGTGTGTGCAAAGGGGTGGGGTGGGGTGGGGTGGGGTGGGGGAGGGGGGTGTTTAGATTTGTGAATAAAAGTTTTTTGGATGGAGAATAAACTAGTTTCAAATATATATATATATATATATATATATATGAGATTCAATTCTCTATTTTTTTCTTTTTGAATGTTAAGGAACTCACACACCCCCACATGAGCCCTATAGGGCTCGAACCCCAAACCTCTCCCAATTTGGGGAGGAATGAAAATACCATCAGACCACAAAGCCATTGGTCAATTCTTTTTAAAAAAAAAATATATGAGATTCAATTCTTTTTATTATGAATATGTGAAAATTAAATATGTAGTTCTAATCCGTTAATAAGTTGAATTTGTGAAATAATTGACATATAATAAATTTTGATCTAATATTTTAGTTTTAATATATAAATTTAAACTCTTAAAAAAGAGGAATATTTTTTTCATAAATTTATGTTAAATTATTTAACAAATTATAGAATTATGTTTAAATATATATATATATATATATATATATATATATATATATATTGGATTTTTAGAAATGGGAGGGATCAAATTGATAAAAGTTATATCCTTGTTTCTAAACACCACCTAGTTAACACATTGAGGGTAGTTTATGTATTATTTTTTTTCAGAATGATGTCATGAGTGAGGGGGTTTAAATGATGTGAATTTGAAAAAATAAGGGGTATAAATGAAGATTCTCAAACCTGAGAGGATGTGATTGAAGTAAAAATAAATTTGAGGGGGCGTAAGTAAAATTAATCCAAATAAAATGGTAGTTGGATACTTGAAGAGGGCACGTGTCAAACAAATAATAATAATAATAAAAAAGTAAAAATAAAAAATGGTAGTTGGATGCTAGAAGAGGGCACGTGTCACACAATCTCGTCACCCGCGCGTAACATCTGTGTCCCCACACACACTCTCAATCTTAACCCCAAACTGGAACACAGAGGGATACAGAGGCATAATAGCTGCGTACACACAACACAACACAACCGCATAACCTCCCAAAACAAAACACCCACAACGGTAACCCTTCACTCTCTCCGCATGTTCTCGGAGCTCCGCCTCCCTTAACGGACCCCTACACTTACATACACACACGCACTTATATAATATATACATACATATATCTATATATATATATTCCTCTATTCATATCTTTAACGGTTTCCTTTTCTCAGATCTTACGATGTCGAAACCTTGGCCAAGAACCGGCGCTTGGGCCGACGAGGCCGAGGCCGAGGAGCGCGAGCAAGCCGAAGTCGCCGCCACCGGCCGCGGCGGCGGCGATCCTCAGAGCTTTCCGAGCCTGAAAGAGGCCGCCACCACCAAGCAGAAGAAGAAAAAGATGACCTTGCAGGAGTTCACCACCATGGGCGCCGGCGGATACAAGGGTCTAACCACCGACGAGATGCTCCGGCTTCCGACCGGTCCGAAGGAGCGGTCCGCCGAGGAAATGCAGTCCGGTCGGCTCGGCGGAGGGTTCTCAAATTACGGCCGGTCCGGTGGGATGCCGGGTCGCTCGCGCGATCGGGACATGGATGGAGATAGTTCTTGGGGGAGCAATCGGAGATCGTATGGTGGATTTGATGATGATCGTAGAGGTCCGTCTTCTAGGGTTTCGGAATCCGATCAACCGTCTAGAGCTGATGAGGATGATAATTGGGCTTTGGGGAAGAAATCCCTACCGGCCTTCGATTCGGGCCGTGACTCTGGCCGGTCGAATCGTTATAATTCGCTCGGTGGCGGCGGCGGTGGTGGTGGAGGAGGCATGTCTAGGTCTGATGAGATCAACAATTGGGCAGCTGAGAAAAAGCCATTGCCCTCGAGATCTTCGACTTTTGATTCAAGTTTTCGCAATTCGGGACCGGAACCTGATCGATGGACGAGGGGAGGACTGCCGGCAGAAGATCGGGAGCGCCCCCGATTGGTATTGGATCCGCCGAGGGCGGAGGGAGGTGTAGTTGAGGTGGTAAAGACGAATAAGCCGAGCCCATTTGGGGCAGCGCGGCCTAGAGAGGAAGTTCTGGCTGAAAAGGGATTGGATTGGAAGAAATTGGATTCGGAGATTGAAGTGAAGAAGAGCAGCAGCAGACCAACCAGCTCGCAGTCTAGCAGGCCTTCGAGTGCGCAGTCAAGCCGATCAGAAGGGCCTGCATTGCAGGGGATGGAACAGGCAGCAAAACCAAGGCCAAAGGTGAACCCTTTTGGGGATGCTAAGCCAAGGGAAGTTTTGCTTGAAGAAAAAGGTCTGGATTGGAGGAAGATTGATTTGGAAATGGCTCGTCACCGTGTTGACAGGTTTGTAGTGTGGAACATTTATCTATTTGCCTCATTGTTCAATTTTAATCTACTCTTCTGAATTATGCGTGGTGCAGTAGTATTAATGTCCTTGTGGGTTGAAGTTGAATGAAGAAATATTGTAGCTTTTATAATGGAAATTGAAAAAGTTCTACAATAATAGGTTTTGGTTAATTTAAGTTTTGCACCAACTGGAGGATAGACTTACCTATTTGTAATCATAGTCATGGATTTCATAGTTTCAATAACTCTTTTGATGCAAGGACAGTTAAGAACCAATTTAGAATATAGTTGTCATCAATTCGCATATCACTTTCCTTAAAACTGATACTCCCCTTTCCGTGGACAGTGAATACATGTCCAGGTGACTCCATAAGAAATTCTCTCTTTGGAATGTTTTGTTCCTTCATATATTGGTGTTCTTTTTTTATGTGACCCTTTAGTCATGTTTGCAAAAAAAGATATTGGAGAAGAACACAAGGAAGAAAAATTATTCTTTCCTGAAATCAGAGGTATGGAAGTATTATAAATTATTTGTTCTAGAAATAGGGGTGAAATGGGTTATCACCAAGCTTCCTTTCTTTTCCTTCCAAATTCTTGAACTAGGAGTATAGCTAAGACAATATTTAAGAAGATGGATTATTCTTCTTAATCATATCATTTCCTCATTTTAGTACAACAATAAGATAAGCTCCCTTCTGTTGTCCTTGCCTCTTTTTTACCATCAACTCCCACAAATGCAGTGGAGGTTTTGTCAAGTTATCAAAGGAGGAAAGTAGGATATTTGCTGCAGACCATATTTCCCTAGAGCCTTGAAAGCTATCCAAGAATTTGTTTACTATGAAATCTTTGACCAATTTTTGCATCAACAAAGAGGAATGATTCATTCATCTCAAATCTCAATTGGACCCATATCAGCTTTTTAATTAGGTCCTTCTTCATTTTGATGCAATACCTACTAAGTATATTAAAGACTAACTCATTGAGAACTTTTCAACACTTCCCTACAATGGAAATATCCTTCCAATTGATATGTAATATTTGTTCATGTAGCTCTCAACTGGATTGTTTCTTTTTGGAATACTTTAGTTTGTTGCTAAATGGATAATTATCTTACAAGATTTTAAATACCTAATGTCTTCCAAAGTATGGTTTAGTTATCTAAGGTTGATGGAAGTAATTTATTTTTGTACAATTTGATGATGGAAAATATTGAATATAGTGACAAACAAGTAGTTGTTTGGTGCTTTGAGATATGTTGGAGCCTATTTCTTCCTAATATCGGCCATTGTACTAATAGAACTCGATACTGAGCCCCTATGGGGAGGAGAAGTAAAATGTTTTAGAAAGGACAACTAGATAATTTTTCAGTAAAAATTATTTTCCTTTACCGTGTTTCTATTTGGAATACTTAAGTTTATTCACTTTTAAATTTCGTGAATTGTTATAATAGAATGAGGGATTGCAACAGCAGATATATTCATATAGCTGCTCTTTCACCACTGAAACAACAAAAGTGAATAAACTTAAGAAAGCAAAAGGAGGGTAAAGAAAAGGAGTATAGCCTTACGAAGTAGTCAAAACTTTAAAGAACCAAAGAATGTGACTGCTAGTGTTTCAGACTGTCCATTCAAACAATTTAGATACTAGATAGATACACGGGGTTAGATGTTTAATGTACTTTGCTATGAAGGTAGAGTTGTTTGATTGGAAACAAAATGCTTGCATGTGTAGAGTGGAACCAAATTGCAGAGGGAGCTTCTCTACTGAACATTGCACTCTTGTACATACTTTAGGAATATGAATTCTTGCAGGTGCTTCTTTTTTCCCTCTATACTATACGTGGAAAGGGGTTGTGCTCCATATTGCAGACAGATGTATACAAGAAATAATGAAGAGGAAAAGTTGGAGCAAATTGCCAATTGTTTTAAAAGTGGCAGTTAAGATATACGGTGGGGCACACCACATAGGTGGTTTTTAGTTTTTTGGTTGAATTGCAAAATGCTTTAGCTCATTGCTGCATTCATATGTGACAGAGATACGTACCTTCAATTTTGCTTCAACTATTCCCTGAACACGGTGCGATCCTGCCTGTATTACCTTCATTGAGTATTTTAATTTTGGTAATTTTTCCCCTTCACCAAGAAACCTTTTCCTATGATTGTATAAAACAATCTTTGGTAGCTCATTTGATTAGAATGGCTGGATGTCAGTAGCTTCACTAAGTCGGGTTTTTTGCATGCTTGTTTGTGCACACAGTGGGACTGGTCCATGTTTGCAGATCTTTTATGATTTAGCTCTATGTCATCCATGTTTTGTTGATGCTGATTAAGTAAGGTAGATCATGAACGTCTTTCTTGGTATCTAAAGAGAAATAATTGTTTCAGGCCCAAGACAGAGGAGGAGAAGAATTTGAAAGAAGAACTAAACCTTTTAAAGAAGGAACTTGAGAAGGAATCGGCTTTAAATGATAAAAGTGAATCTCAGCAAGGGTCTGGGGAAGGCCAAGCCAGTTTACAGGATCTAATACTTAGCAAAGAAAAGGAGTTGGAACTGCTGTCTCGTGAGTTGGATGACAAAGTCCGGTTTAGTCAGAAAGTAACTGAAAGGCCTGGTTCTGGAGCAGGCAGAGTTGCTGGCTTTCCCGAGAGACCATCCTCTCAGCCAGGGGCGTTTGAAGAGCCCAGAAGTATGGAGTACATGGAGAGGCCTCGTTCACGAGGCACCGGAGATTTGTGGTCACGACAGGGTGACAACAGAAGATCGTTCCAAGGTGGCAGGGAAAGAGGATTTCTCGGCAACAGGGACATGGACAGGTAAGAAAAAAGCCAGTCGCACTCTGTTATATCTATATTTGCTGTTTTCCCTTTCTGTTTTATGGTGACATTTGTTTTGTTACAACCACAACCCTAATTTATAATTCATCTTAGTTCTAAAATACTGATCTGAAGCAATAGACGTCTTAAATTGATTGCTAATTCTATAATCTCATGAAAATAGTTCAAATATGACAGCATGAAGGATTTGCATGGATCAAAGACGATTGAGAAATTTCTTAGCATTGTTTCTTTTTCTTTCTTTAATTTTTTTTTTCCTAAACAGTATCTATAGCTATATATCAAAGGTGGGTTTCACCGAAACATGCCTTCAAATGATTTCTTAAATTAGCCATTGTTCAAGCCTAACATGCTTTATGCAAATTTTGGTCAAAACTTGTAATTTTCTGGAGAATACCAACTGCTGATGTGTAGGGATGTTTGTGTATGTAAAGTGTTGGCTGAACCTAGATCTGAATAGGAGAGGAAAAAGATACCTTTCTGCAGATAACTCAAAAAATTGAGTATTAATATGTCAAGAATGTGGCAACTTAGTTTATCACTACTTGTATGTACTTACAAAAAGGTGCTCTTGCTTGGTGAAACTGTGTTTTGGATAGAGGGCAACTGCTACCCGCAAGTTATGACCTATAAATAGACAAAATAGAAAATAAAATAGAAAAGGGGATTTAATTTGGCTTGCTTTTTGGACCAAGTCAATTTTGGTTCCCTACAAGGAAGCATTGATACTTCCTCGGGGTCCACTCTGGCAGTATCTTATACGTATCTTATATGGATAGGTGCCGTATACGGGCAAATACATGTCCGATACGGCTTGGAGGGATCCTGAATTCCAAAGTGACATTTATGATATTGGATGTGGCTGATATACAGCAGGACACTTCCAGGATATGGTAGTACTTCTGGGATACAGCTGGGCAGAATTTTTACTATTTTAAAAAGCAAGTCTTATTGTGATAGTAAAGAGTTTCATTGTTTAAAAGATTAAGGACCTAAAAGGCAAATTGCGTGGGGAGATGAAAGTAGAGAGAAAAATAGGAAAAGGAAAAGAAGAATAAGGGAGATATGGTATCTAACAAGGATATATTATTTTGAGACATTCAAGTTCGAGAGTATCATCTAATTATCTTATCTATACGCATAATGGTGATTAAATCTTCATTTGCCTTTGTCACTTAAAACTAATTAAAAGTTAATTTCTTTATATATGTAGACATATTATCTTATTATTTTATTGTGGTCTCTTGTCGTACAAAGTATCCTGTCATGCCATACCCGTATCGGTTTCCATATCCGTGCTCCATAGTTTTCCTATATCTTTGAAGATGGGCCCGGAAAATTATCATTGCAGCAGGATTTTAGAATTCCCTGTTCTGTAATTTTTCTTTTTTTGGTAATAACTCATACAATACAAATATGTGTAGTGTTTTCACTTTGGGTGTCATGTGCTTGATTGATTTTTCGTTTTCACAATTTTATTCAAGTCGTGACGGGATTGTATCACTTAATAATAAGAAATTATCCCAATTATAGCAGCATGAGTAGCCGCAACTGATGATGCCTCTGTTGGAGGCTTGTGGTTCCCTTATTGATCAGCAACTGTGGTGGTGACTGCCTCTTTACAAATTTTGGTGATTACTCTCTGTTATTTGTCTTGCTCTAGGGAGGTTTTGATCTTGATTGGAATCTCAACTGTTATAATTTGGGTTAGGAGATTTCAGTGTATGGTTATGAAAACGACAAGCTAAAGTAAGAGGGGAATGAGAGGGTGTAAAGAAAAATTAATGCAGATCAAGACAGAGCCTTAAGAGAGAATACTTTGGAGATATTTATAATTGTAATTGGGTGAAGATTTAAGGTTCACAAGGTAGTATAAAACATAGACAGTCAAAATAAATTTTTGTAGCTCCTTCAGAATGATCATTAATGACAGTTGGGCTTCTATAACAATCCCATTCACAAAAAAAATTAATACAGATCAAGACAGAGCCTTAAGAGAGAATACTTTGGAGATATTTATAATTGTAATTGGGTGAAGATTTAAGGTTAACAAGGTAGTATAAATCATAGACAGTCAAAATAAGTTTTTGTAGCTCCTTCAGAATGATCATTAATGACAGTTGGGCTTCTATAACAATCCCATTCACAAAAAAAAGAAACAAAAGAAAAAAGAGATAAAAAATACCAGTGCACTAATTTTACTTGGGAAGGACTTTCTACGCTTGGAAGCCAGTACCGGTACTCAACACCTTAGATACCTGTATCTGTAAATTCTTGTCTCTTAACAAGTACCTATTACTACAAATAGCTAGTATTCAGAGATTGTAATTTTAAAGCCATCCCACGTATTAGAGGGTCTTGTCCCACATCAGATCTGAATGGGAAAGTGATCGAGTATATAAATGGGTGGAAGATAGTCTCACCTATCAGCTAAAGCTTTTGGGTCGAGCCGCGAAACATCCGACCCGTTACAACTGTTCTAAAAGCTTAAATTGTTAGAAAGGGTGTGCTTTTAATATTTAAATCCTTCAACACACCCCCTCACATATAACCTTCTTTTTTGTCCAACACATGAAACAATTTTTTTTTAATTGGGTGACTTCTAAGTATGAGCACAGGACTCCCTGTTCTAATATCATTTTAACTACTTTAAAAGTTTAAACTGCTAGAGCGGGTGTAACTTCAATATTTTTATCCTTCAACATAGCGGATGTAACTTCAATATTTGCAGTCAAACTCCCTTCTACCTGTGCACTCAAGGAACAATTTCCATCAGGCTCAATGATAAAATAGTTGGTGTGGAACTTTAATTCAACTCTTCTAAACTAAGAAGTCAATGCTACTTACAATTCTATTACAGAATGATAAATGGAAATAGATTATATGTACTATAGTATCGCCATAATGCTCTATGCATGTCTTTTTTGTGCCTTTAATGACTTATTAGATAATAAGGTATTATAGACAAAATAAAGTAATAAAGAATGGAGTAGCGTTTTAAACTTTTAAATTCAAAGTGAACTGCTTTTCTGAACAGTACAAAAGGGTAAAAATTTAATGTTCAGTGATTGATTTGTATTTGGTGGCCGGGTGGCCTTTGATTTACGTTATTCATTATAGCACCTTCTTTGGTTGGGCTATGGGGAAAAATTGTAAATCCATGGAAGAGATTATTGATGTTTTGGTTATCTTTAAAAGATTAGAGGCCTATTTGGTCTTATGTAGCTTTTGTGGGACGCCTTCCCCTTCTTGAACAATCTTTATTACGTCTTTACTTCTCAAAAAAAAAATTTTAAATTAAAAATATAAAGCAAGCGTCGGGTAAGCTATACTTGAATTTTTTTTAAGGAACTAGTTTCCTATAACTTTCTTGAAGCAAATTAAATTGGGCTTTTCCAAATCCAAAGTATGATACAAAAGAAAGCTTGTGGACATGCATGGATCTACCATGAGACCAGTGGGGCCCCCAAATGAAATATATATATTTTTACTTTACTTACCACAGAATTCATCATATTTATGACTATGCCCCCACTGGAAATGTTTTTTTGATTATGCCCCCACTGAAATTAGTATATTTCTTATTTGCCCCCATTGAAAAAAAAAATTTAAGTCCGCCCCCTCACATAAAATTCTAGATCCATCACTGCTCGTGGATGAATGCATGAAGTTTACTTTGGTGAATGCACTCAGTAATGGTCCAGTTATGTTTACGTTCTTGGCTTTTAAGATAGTACTTTTGCCCGTTGTTCTAGATTTACTTCCTTGGGCGACCTAGCTTTGTTCACGATATATGCCCCTGTAATTCCTATGGAGTATTGACCTAACAAAAACCCTTACTTTGAAAGTAAAAGGAGGCACACTCTAGAGAAAGATGACAACTTGCTTATGGTTTTCTTTCATGTAGTGCGTTGTACTTTCTAATAGTTCTTTGTTTGAGGTGTAAGGTTGTTAGTGACTTGCACTCGGGAGACTTGAACATGTAGTTTGTGTGTGAAATATTTGGATAGTTCTCTGTATAGTTTGTGAGAGATGTTGAATTATGCCCCACATATAATTGAAGAATTGAAGAATATCAGCAACACTGTTCAGAAAATGAGACTTGTTTTGGCTAATGATTACTAATTAAGAAGCTGATTTGAGAAGCAACTGTATTTATGCGGAGAGCAGTGTAAGGGTGATTGACTGCACTATGGCGGACTGAAAGTATCATTCCACACACTATGGATGGTTGACTTCTGCACTAAGCCAATGGTTCAGACGGATTTTCCGTGTTATAATTCTTTTTCCTTTCTTGTGTTTTAAATTGAACTTCTATGGTTGACTGAGTTGGTTAAATACAATAACTAGCAAACTTGTGAAGTTTTTATTGTGGACGTGCAATGAAGGCCTATATAATATACCCCCTACTATCTTAACTCTATTTCCATCCTAAGAATTCATTATGGGGATTTGCTTGCACAACTTTCAACGTTGTGACAAAAATGCTACAGATTTTTATATTCTTCATTGATGTACTCAAAATTATCCAAGTGCTAGTAATCTCTCTGATCTTGTTTGCAGGTCAAGGGAGAGATGGTGAACTTCAGTTGGTGGTGTTTCATCGAAGACTCTCTTCTACTTTTGGCAATTAGAACAAAATAATATTTTGTCAACACTTCTATTTATTTATTTTTGTTCGTTGGGCTAGAATGATCGACTAGTGCCATAACTTTTGCATTAATCTATTGTTACATCTCGAAACCTCGTGAACTGGCAATTTTTTTTCCTTTGTCTGCGTTGCGACAAGGAACATGTCCGTTTTATTGTTTTTACACCTTCCCTTGTGATACACAATTTCAGGGTGGTTGGTTGGTTTTTATTTACAAACATTATTCTTCTTTGTATGATTTATTTTCCACAAGAGAGTTTATGCTCCCATGTGTGTGTATATCTCTAAGCAGTTGTTTAGATCCTGTATGTAAGTATACTTGAGGACATCTCATTGAAGTGGTAAGAACAATGGAATAATTTTGACACCTGATGATGTATACTTTTTGTTCGCTTAATGTGGAATAGTGTGTTTCCTATGATGATGTTGTATGATGTATATTAATATATATATATATATATATAATGTGTTTATGGAAAGACATGTTTGGTAAAAGGTGTAGATCAGGTGTTCAATTGTGTGAAAGGTTTTGTTGGTTTTTTTGGGAAACTATGAAATGAAAATCCAAAAGTATCTGCTGGTTTTTTTGTGAAACTATGAAATAAAATGCAAATATGAATAAAAAACATAGCAAAAGAAATGACAGGTAGTCGACGACTCTGCTGGGGATCGAACCCAGAATCTCTGGTTTCGTAGACCAGCGCCTTATCCATTGGGCCACAGAGTCCAACTGCTTGTTTGAGTATGATCAATATTTAAATTATGTCTAGGTATAGAATCACGTAAAACCAGCTTTCTTAATCCCTGTTTGGTCCGTGTTTTGTTTCCGTTACTTCTATTCCGAAATATTTCACTACCACTATTTGAAAGCAGAAGCATGTTGGAACCGGGTGCTATGCTTTGAATAGGAGTGACGTTCAATTTTATAAATATCTGTTTGGTGTTTTTGAATCTTTTACAACCGTTGTAAAGTAAAAAACCTATCGTGTATGTAATTTAAAGTCAAATTGTCACAATGACTCCTACAGAATTTGATCCAAGTTTTAATATTTATAATAAGAGTAATCTTCTAAGAATTCTATGACAGAGAGAAGTTTTAGCTAAAAAGGCAGGCCAAAATTCTCTATATCCGAATCAAGCCAAATTTTAATATAACAAGACAATGTGCTTTTATCTAACGACATTACTTGGTTCTTTTTCGGATAATGAAATTGGTCCTTCTCTTTTATTTGGCTTAATAAATTAAAGACACATAGCTATAATTAATTAAAACAATAATATAAATGGGTATTATCCATTATGTTATGAAGTTTTACCAAATCTGAAAATGTAATTTACCCACCCATATCCAATTTAATTAACACGTTGCCATAATTTAATAGTTGCTTAATTATTATTAGTTTTTTTTTAGAATATTAGTTGTGTGCATCTTCATTCCTTAAGAGACCTCGTTATAATAATAGTAAAAAGTAAAGAAACAAATAAATCACTTATTACTAAAAAATTATCGGAAATTAAATTGAAATTTGTTTTTAGTTAAGAGACCTCTTTTACATACTTATATTTTAACACTTAAAATATGTGTATCCTTAAATGGTCCCTTGTTAACAATTAAGTTTAAATATTGGTCACCATCCATTCATTTTCATCTTTATGGTCCCTTTATATCAATTAAGTTCAGGTTTGGTCACTAAATTATAATTTTCCCATAATTTATGATATTTGAATCACCAAACAATAAATGAGGCTAAAGTGACCAATTAGATAAGTATTTGTATTAAACGATTTAAGTTGAATTATTATTTAACATTATTACAAATAATGTTTTGTGAACATTCAACCCCCTGTCATTAGAGTTGCTTACAACAGATTGTGAAATGTCAACAATACTCTTGAATAAAATTACATAAAAAAATATCATGTTCGTTAAATTTCTATAATACCCTTTCTCATTTATATCACTTTCTACCACTCAATTCGTTGACCTTAATCGGAGTACTCTAATATTTGTCATATTGGAAATTTATTTTTTAGAAGTTAATTGAAATTTTTTCCAATTTTAAGATTGACATAATCTATATTTGTTTTTTAGTTACATTCAATACATGATATTTTGCCCTATATTTAACTTTTTGCATAGGGAATTGTTTATGTAATTTTAATTATTTAGTTATTTTATGTTTTCGATTTTGCTCTTTAATATTATAGTATGGTTGTATTTTTGAGTGGGACTCATTGATTTTTGAAGTTAATGAAGAAGAATAATTTGAGAAAGTATAAGATTATATTATATTTTGATTCGAAAATGGATATGTATTTTGGGAGAAATAAGGTTATGAAGTTGACAACTAATATTAGAGGGAGGGAGTATATAGTTTGTGTGAGTTCCTGAATATATGGTTACTTCATCATCTTTGGTCTTATTACCCAAATTTTGAACTCTAGCTGATGAATATGAAAAGTCACGTTTGTTTTGGCGTTGTAGCATTGGCCCTCTCTTTACTTTGTCATGCTTTATAATGCAAACACTGCCTTCCATATATAAGGATTTGACCATACATCATGAAGCTGTGCGATTTCTTCATATTGTGATCTTCTTGTATGATCCTTATGTAATCTCCCATATAATGTGTTTAAAAGAGAAAAAAATAAGTGAGTCAGGCCTTCAAACACATGCCCATACTATTATATTTGTTAATTTATTAAAGGGTAAAGTGTATTAAACCCTCATGAATTGTTTTTTCTCTCTCAACTAACCCCCTAAACTACACTTTTTACATAAAATACCCTAAACTATCCGAACTTTTACAATCCACTTCATTCCGTTATAATAGTTAAATTAGGATAATTTGTACTCAGATCCCCTGAGATTTCGGTCAATTGCACTCACTCCTTGATATTTTATTTTTCTTGCAATGACACTCCCAGAAGGGGTGAAGATCCCATGAAATGACTTTTGTGCCCTTGCTTTAGTGTAAAAGAGATGTTGGCTAAATTAATGGACCGAACAACCCTTGTGTCTTAAGCTCTTTTCAAATTCTTTGGATACAATGATTTTTGAAATATTTTCACATTTCTTTAAATTATTTTTTTAAAATTGTCATTTTTGTAATATAGGCCCCAAAAGTTATCATTTTTTAATTTTTTCCTAAAACTAATATTGTGACATTTTACATTAAATAATAATAATACATTTTATTTATGATTACATTTTTTTTTGTATTTTAGAAGGTGATACATATATAAAAAATTTGTGAGCTCATATAATTTAATTTATTTTGTAAATAAATAATATACAACTCCTACAATTTAAACAACTAGTAATACATTTTAATTATAGTTTTTGTTGTATTATAAGAGGTGATAAATGTAAAAATGTTAGAAATGGTTTATAATTTATTATTCTTTGTATAAAATTAATTTAAACCCTTACACTGTAAAATAATAACAAACTTTACTAATTGTAATTTTTATATTTTTTAAAAAATATGACATATGGTTTATTACTTATTAATTTTTTTGTAAAGTTAATTTAAACCCTTACACTTTAAATAATGTCAAACCTTACTTATTATAATTTTTTATATTGTAAAAGGTGATAATAAATCGAAATAATATATAGTTCTTGTGTTTTTATTAGTAGTAGATAGATAGATAAATAAATATACAAATTTCTGTATTTTAAGTTATATTATTTTTCCTTGCCGAAATATATTTGTCTTATATCTTTACTTTATATCTTATTAAATATCCATTAGAGTTACATTTCAATTAATGTATATTAATTAATAAATTTTTTTTAAAAAAAATATGAAAATATTTATAACCCCTTGTCGTATATCTTTACTCTATATCTTTTGAACCTTAATTTCTTTAAGACTCATGACCTCTGAGATGACAGTGACCTTAGATCGAAAACGTTAAAGAAGAGACCTAAGGATTTTCTTTATTATCGTAGTATCAGGAATAGGCTCACCTAGATTGTGACAGACTGTCACAATATCAATTAATCTAGTCTCAAAGTCGGCGAATACCTCATCGTCCTCCATCTTCAGCTGTTCAAATTGAGAATTCAAAATTTGAAGCTTTGATTGCTTCACCTTCGACGTTCCTTCATGAGTGACTTGGATAATGTCCCAAGCTTCTTTGGCAATTATGCACGTAGCAATCCTCTTGAACTCACTCAGAGTAACAACATTGTATAACGCATTCAACGCTTTTGAGTTCCAATTTGCACTATTCGTCTCAGTAGCAGTCCACTCACTTGACGATTTTGCTTTCACTTCATTAGTCGCATCGTCTCTCACAGTGGGAGGTGAGTATCCTACTTCTACAGCATTCCACGCTCTCTCATTTAAAGATTTCAAAAACACTCTCATCCTCGCTTTCCAATATGTGTAATTCGACCCATCAAACAAAGGGGATCTAGATATGGAACCTCCTTCACGAGGCATCTCCATCGTCTAAGTCCATGATCTAACCCTAGGTAGTTAACCTAAATCATGGCAACCACGCTCTGATACCAATTGGAATTACCTAGATGATTAATGAAAGTAGCCTAGAGGGGGGTGAATAGGGTTTTTGTTGATTTTATGATCAATTAAAATTATTTAGCATAAATTCAATTTTAATCAGTCACAAACCCTAATTCTTTAGTCAATTCTCAAATCAGATCAATCAAGCAAATATGAATATAAGTATAGAAATTAAAGAATGAGAAGACACGGATATTTTTACGTGGATAACCCTGGAAAGATTCCAAGTAAAAATCACGGATACGCTCGAGTATCGATGCACTATGAATCAGAGAATTTGTACATACTCTATGAAAACAGAACCTATAACCATTGTAATTTGTTGTTCTTCACTCGATATATGAAAGTCTAGATTCATTCACACTCCACGAAGCTCTCATTCCGATCTCCGTACTCTGACGGCTCTACTTCTTAACATATCGAATAATCACGAAGCCTCCTACTCCGATCTCTGCACTCAGACGGCTTCGCTCTTCAACGGATCAAAGCAACCAAGTTGCAATTAGCAATGTGTAGATTTTTCAGAATCTAGATGATTCAACTGTGCATAAGATCGTCAATATAGAAGCACGATATAATCAACTCCAAAATAAGAGAGAACAAGAAGAATCACTCGATGATATTTTTTCCTCTCTATATCAATATCTCTGTAAAATAATATGACCGATAGAATACTGCAAAAAATCCCTCTTCAAAGCCCTCTCAATTTTGCAGAGACTTCTCTTATTTATAGAGAAAGATTATGGAAACCCTAATTTGTCCTTTCTAGTAATTTCACACCAAATTGAGTAAAACCCTTATATTTTGATGAATATAATGTATATGACACGTATCACAACGTATAGTCATAGCCATAATGTAATTTGGGTAGATCGAGCATCACAACAAAACTTATAACAACTTGCCACACTTATGCTTGAAGCGTAGGTCCAAGCGTAGCTTGGAGCGTACCTTCAAGCGTACAAATTCACTTTTCAGTCACTTTTTGAAACTGAAAGTGTAGGCTTAAGCGTAGTCATTTTTGTTAAAACTATGTTTCTCTATAATTGCGCCAAAATAACCCTCATGATTCCCCGAGACTTTTTGCTTGAATTGACGATTTTGGAAAATGTCGTTATTGCCCTCCGGGAGACATTTTTACTCAATACTGCACTGCTCTTGTATTTCACTTGTATTCTTCACTATTGCCTTTTTATTGTAGCTTGTAGATGTCGTTGAAACCAACACAACCTATCTAATACTAAACATAGTTATTGTCTAGAACATGCCATAAATAAACAATACACAAAAGTGTTCTTTCAGATAATTTTAATAGAATATTGATTGATAACTGTTTTCAGTTGTACGTTTTCCTTTACTATTTTATGAATACATATAACTTAAGAACAATCACATTTTTTGGGCATGTTTGATTCACGTTTTTGTTTTGTTTTGTGTTTTTTTTTTCACAACCCAATGTTTTATCTTCTACAGAAGAATAACATAAAGCAAATAATATCATTTTTAGGAAGTATCAAAATAATTTATTTTTGTGTTTCTTGTAATGTTGACAAAAATAACATTGTAGCGGAGGAAATAAGTTACCAAAACAAAAAACAAAAGCATTAGTACCAAACGTGCTTCGAGTTTTAACTCTTAACACTCCACAACAAATGTATATACTTCTGCTTTCTAAATTATACAACACGAAAGCAAAAGCACGAACCAAATGAGTCATATGTGAATTTTATTGTATAAAGATCATTTCTATGTTTACATATATATATATATATAATATTTAATTTTCACCCTCTAACCATAAATTTTTGGATCAGGATCATCTCCATTCATCTTTTCTCTACCAGTCACCACTCACCTACATGGCGGCTTACGTGGCAAAAAATGGGCCCCAGCAGTTTAACCACAAAACAAATAAATAAAAATAAAAACATGTATATATACACAACAGTGATATACAATGTTCCCCCATTTTCATTTACACTGTGCATATCTTCCCCCCCCCCCCCCCCCCCCCCCCAAAAAAAAACAAATTCCCGCCCAAACACCTTAATTAAGTAAAGGACATGATGGTAAATTAACAATAATTAAATTTAATAATCAGTAAATTGCCCTTTATCTTCCTCGGCACTTTTCATTATTGCAATTAAGGGTATTTCTTCCAAATCGTTCTTCAATCTAGGGGATTTCATCACAAAGCTCGTCGAAACCCTAGATTTCAAATCGCCCTTCAATCTCCCAAACCTTTATATCAAGTATGAACATTATATTTTTGTCACCCTCTATTCATGTTTTGGTTATAGTTTCAATCTGCTGTTTAACCTTTGTCTCATTTAATTACTTTGTAAAGTCTATAATTTCAATTGCCCTTTATCTTCCTCGGCATTTTTCATTATTACAATTAAGGGTATTTCTTCCAAATCGTTCTTCAATCTAGGGGATTTAATCACAAAGCTCGTCGAAACCCTAGATTTCAAATCGCCCTTCAATCTCCCAAACCTTTCTCTCAGGTATGAACATTATATTTCTATCACCCTTTATTCATGTTTTGGTTATAGTTATTGTCTTCTGTTGAAAATTTGTCTCATTTAATTAATTTGTAAAGTCCATGGTTATAGGAAGCATGCATATCTTTGGGTTGTCCTTCCTAGTGTTCTTTATCCCCATTTTCCTCACTTATACGTATTGCATCTTGTTACCTTAGCCTAAATGTAACACCCCATTTCATTTTCCCTTTTTTCTGAATTATTCCCGTTTTATTTTCGGTGATGACGTCACTTGTTCATGACGTCATGGTTACTCTGTGTATTTTACGAGTAAAATTTTCGCGTTTACGCTTGGATTCGATTGCACGACTTAGCGATCATCACCTTAACGACTTTGTGGAGTATCGATGATGACTATGTGACTTGACAGTAACGTTTAGTAGTTTCGGACTTGGTGAAACATTTACGTGTGTTCTTGTTATCGACTACGTGATTGAGTTGTGACGATTAACAGCTAGTGTTATCAACTAAATGGATTTGTTTCGACGCTTGACGCTTAGGGCTTCGACTCAGTGATTTGAGTTCGGTAGTTAGTGCTTTAGGGGTTCGACGTTTTTGTTTCCCCTAGTTATGGGGTTAGTACGTGCCTTGTTTAGCTGACGTGCTTAGGAGTATTGATAGTCATTTCGCTCATTTTATTTATGATTGTATATACGTGCTCTGTGTGTTGATTCCCTGTGTATTGATGTGGCATTAGGTGTCTTAGTTGCTTGACTTACGTGCTTATGTGTATTTGTATTGCTATGCTCTTTTTTCATGTTTATGCGTACGGGATAAGTGTTAATGCGATTTTGTTTAAACATGTAGCGTTTAGTAATTCGACGAGACGACACGTTTGGTTTGTTCGGCATTTATGGTTTTGATTTGATTGGTTCATTTATCGTATTAGTGCTTATGGTGTTCGCCATGACACATACCCTGTGTTTCGGAGGTTGGGTTTCATACCCCAGATTCTATACTCCGTTTATTTTATTTATTCGGCGTTGTGATTTAAATCAGAATTATTAAGGATGCGTTTGGTTTTCGGATTGTATTAGTTATTCGGAGTCCGATGGGGCTTTCGGTGATTTAATTGGTGGAAGAGTTTCGTACCCGGAGTACTTGTTTAAGCTCGTATTATTATTTGGTGACTCGTGAATTTTATGGATTCACGTGGTATTATTTGGGGGTCCTCGGTATATTTTCTGGGTTTATTGTACACGTATATATTATAATTAAAATTATATATATACGTGTGAGTATTTATTGGGAATATATATATATATGGAAGACACATGTGTTGGGATTATACTATAAATTGAGAAAGCATGAGAGTCACTAGTGCAATTATGGAGAATTGGAGAGTTGGTTTTGCAATTTACATATATATATCTATATGGCTGTATCTGATGGTTGGAGAGAGAGAGCTTGGGCGTTGACCACCACCTCACGACTTCATCTCCTTCCTCAACTCTCGACCATCAACTTCCACTCCAGTCATCCTCTCGCCGGCGGTGAGGAGAGAGAGAGAAAGACAGATCAAGGGAGAGACAGGGAGGTCGCGCCTAGAGGCGCGCGACCTGGTGGGAGGTTTCGGTCGCCGGACATGGCAACCCAGGTGGAGGGTAGCTCGCCGGAGTGATGGCGAGCTGGAGGTCGACGACAGCCAGAGGTGACACGTTGGTGGTGGCGCGGTCCAGCCGTGTGCAGTGATGGCCAGTCCCATATTCGGTCGGACTGAGTCGGGTCGACTCAGTGCCGAGTCAGGCTTTGTTTGGCGCGAAACTTTGAGGGTAGCTTGCTCTCAATATCGTACACGATATATCCGAAATTGGTGTGAAACCGTTGAGCGGTTCTCCGAGAATTTCAGATTTTCGGTATGAATTTCGGTTTTGATTTTTGTAGATTTGTTCAGATTTATTTATCGATTGCTAACGAGTTTCAACTATATTGAATAGGACGGTAAGGCGGTCGTTTCGACACATTCAAAATATTTTTCGGATAACTTTGGGCGGCGAGCACTATTCACACCCGATACTGTTCACGGCGGGATTGTTTGTAAGCGTTTAAAATAGGTGGGGAATTTTATATATAATTTTATATATATGTTTATCTAGCACTCACTAATAGTGCGTACAAAATGCTAAGTTGCCCCGTTGTATGTTTATGGATAATAAAAGCATGAAATTAGATTCCTAAGCGATATATGGAATTTAAGAATTTTATCAAATTCACGAAATACCCATAACCGAATAAATGAGGTCGGGAATAGAAATTCTCTGGGAAATCAAATAAATTAATTCCCTGAAATTTTTTTTAGAAATTAAATCCTACTTAAATTGGATTAAAATAGGTGGTCTAGTACCCCTGGACTTAAAGTAGGATTTTGTAGAATTTTGTGTGAAATTAGAACCTGTAATTAGCCCCCGGATTATATGTAACTGAAATTAAAATATAGTGGGGGCGGGGCAGATTTGATATTGAGGGACGTAGGGCCGGTTAATAAATATTTCCTCTATTATTTACATTTTATTGAAATTAAAAATATGTTAGGGGATCCATGAGGATGCGAGACGATAAAACTTAGACACGGTTTTAGTTTCCTCTTTAGTTTATTTTTATCATAAAATATAATGAAGTTATATTATGAATTAAATTGTCCCTAAGGTGGAATAGTTTGAAAACAATTACTGTAAATTAAATTAAAAGCATGCGAGTTTATAAGAATTATTATTGTCGGGAAATTGGGAAACCGGACGATCTAGAGATAAATTGATGTGATTTACTATTATAATTAAATTATAAAGCATGCTTTTAAAAATGAAAATGATTGTATATCGTGGATTGATTGTATAAAAATGAATTGTGGGACATATACTTGTCAATTGATAAATGTTATATTTTGATTATTGACTCACTGTTGAGGCATGATGTACATATTTCATACACCAGGAGCATTGATATTACATTGGGTGTGGTTTCATGTCTCATTCATGTACATATTACATTGAGTCTTTCGGGTCGTCGCAACAACTGGCCAGGCGGTGTATCGCTACCGGCGGACTAGTAATCCGGGAACAGGGAGGCGTGGGAGGATTGGATCCGAACACGGTGTGTTTTCTTTCACGAGTCGATATGATCCTCATGTTTGTGTTACTTTAGCGACATTATACCCGGTTGTTCCATGTTAGATAGGGTGTTTTTGGAATTGTCATTGCATTATATTCACATTGAGCATTCATTCTTTTATATTGTTGGAAAATTGTTGTTATTAAACGGATGGTGTTTGTAAATTTATTATAAATGATGAAATTAACTAAATGTGAATGAATATTTAAAGATTTAAAATTGTAAAGAAAGAAAGAAAGTTCGACGATAATAAAAACCTGGATTAGTAGAGCCATGGTTGGCATGTGTTCCAGGTGGTTACGGGGATATAGATGAAAAGAGGTTTTGATAATTAATTGTTTCCCCCTTGAGTTGGAGTTGAGTTGAGTTGGATAGTCATATATTGAGACTTGGTTGTGGTTGTGCCTTTGTGGTTGGTGATTAGTGTTATCACTGGATGATTATTAGACCACTTCGGTAGTGGGGAGAGTTGTTCAGGTTAAAGGTAGGGTAAGACTCGTTAGTCTGACCTTGTTTCTCTTGGCTTGTGTATTTTGAGCTTGTCGCTCACCCTTCCACTTTAAAAGTGTTTCGAGTAGTAAATGGTTTTTAGTCGTGTGCCTTGAAAATCTCATTTCCTACATGTTCTGGTAAAGTTAGTGAACTCTGGACATGGTTTGTCCCGTTCTTGAGACTTGAGGTCAGTTCTGAGATCTAGATATGTTTTTAGAGTTTGATTGTTTCAGATTCCTCTTAGTTGTTCCGAGGAACACTTGAATCCCGGTGTTGGTTTGGTAACCTTTGAGGATTTGTTTATAAGTTCCTATATTAAGTTGAAGGTCTTAGAACCTGTTTCGAAATAAGTTCGAATGTGACTTTGAGGTGATATTCAGTTGAACTCTAGTAGTTCTGTTCCCCGTGTTATTGTTTCTCGGGTTTTAACTTGAACATGTGTTTCTAAGGTTTCATTCATTTAGGTAAGGAATATGATCATTCGTGTGGTCTGTGGATCTTTTCGGGTAAGAGAAGTGAGATTAAGTTAAGCACACATAGTGCGATTCCTAGTGTTTGGTTGGGTTAGGAGGCATTGGAACCAAATATGATTTGACCGGGCCCTAACTTTTTCTTTAAAAACCGGTTGAATCCTTCGGGGTTCAACATTTTTCTTTAAAAATCCGAGGGCCATGGCATCTGTTTGTGACTAAATGACTCCAATAACCCTTTTTTGCGCCTCGATAAGCAGTATGAGTTAGAAGTGACCTTGTTGATCTGTGCCCTTTTTAGTGCCTCGATAGGCAGTGTGAGTTAGAGATAGTTGGTTGGTTACCGAATCCAGTGTGGTGATAATATATTTCCTTCTGTATTTCTTTGGGGTGAATGGATTAGTTCACAAAATATTGTAGACATAACTGACTGTATTGAGGATACCATTGGATTGTATTGAGGATAGAAATTGTGAGAGTGAGACTCTCTAGGTATGATTTGATAGAGGTGATGTGTAAGAATTATGAATTAATTGTGGACATGATTATGGTTTTTCTTTTCTGGTAGTCCTAGTGAGTGATCTTACCTCCTAGGAATCTTAAGTGGCATGCTCGGTGCACGGTATAATAGATAGTTAGTTCTGGTTGTATCCCTAGACGAGAGTGTGTATTCGACTGGGTGCTTTTATACACCAGGTGCTAGGATTAACTGTTTACGAGAATTTATGTATATATATATGTGTATATATATATATTGATTAGACATACGTATATACGAGTGGTAGATATATCTTATGATCTGTGTTGTTTTACGACTTTTGAGTAGTTTCGAGATTAGTTGTGAGGTTATTGTTGGGTGTCTCAGATTGGCGGGGGTGCCATGGGAGACGATAGCTTGACCTATGATAGATGCATGCACACGGGATGGTTAGCATTTTCTAGATGGCTATGAGTGTGATGTTTTGATATTATGGTGAGCGCGTGGTTTTTTGCTCACCCCCCACACACAACATTTTCAGGTTTGCAGGTGGATGCAGCACGGCGTGTACGGCGACGATGGTACGGGTGACTTGGGACGTTTTCAGTAGTTTATTCCTTTTATTCGTAGATATCCTTGTGTATATTCATTGTTCTCTTGGGAGCAGGCTGTTGGCATATCCCCTTGTGTTGTATCCTTTATTCGGTGTATTTATTATTTTCGGGGTGCCTTTGTATCATTTTGGCACTACCCCTGAGTTTTATGTATTCTTATTTAAGCTTGGTGGCTCAGTCGGTAATTGTTGTTTTTGGGTGCCTTTATACCTTTTCGACATCGCCATATGATTTTCTTTATGTTTTCATTTGAGCATTTGGGGCTCTATTGATTTTAGAGGGGTTTGGAGAGGTATTGGTGTTCTTTTCCACTACCTTGGCCCTACTAGGTTTCTGGAATGTTGGGCTACGTGCCATTGTTTCTATTTCTGTTATTATGGGCAGGTTCTTTCGTTATATTGTTGTTGGGTTGTCCGGATGTTCCATTTATAAACGGTATTCTACCGGATTTTCGTTAGAATTCATTTACTGAGTTTCATGGAATACTTCATTTTCATTCCCATTCCATGTATTTCAGTATTATCGTTGATTTTGGTTGTCATTTTAAGTGACGTCATACCTCGGGATTCGCTGATTCTCCGGACATGAGTCTCAGGAATAACGGGGCGTGACATTGAATGTCCAGTTATGTAAAAATATTTGTTACCTTTGCCTCAAAAGAATTGATCTTGTAGGTCAGTTAATATATGTGATTTATATAACATTTAATATGTGATTGTTCTAGTCTGTATTTGTTTGTATATGACGCATATCTATTTGGTAGTGTTAAAAATACTTGAAGTTATGTTTTAGGTAGTTGTGAAATAAATCTGGAATAAAATTGGTGTTTATTACTGCAAAACTATAGATTTTGGAGTTATTGGTTAAATATAAAGAAAAATGAATGAACACTCAAAGTAAAGATATTGGACCTCTTGATCTCACTTTGAATCAATAGGAGTTGTCAAAACATATGTAAATAAGTTATCACTTTTTGGTTAGGCTCCATCCCATTGGGATTATACTTGGGTTGAGAGGTTTATAACCAAAATTTAGTATTATTATTAATAAATTACAATGATGGTTCTTTTTCAATATAATTTTAGAGTTATATTTGTTCAACTTTGTTTAGTCCATGGTTATAGGAAGCATGCATTTCTTTGGGTTGTCCTTCTTAGTGTTCTTTTCCCCCCTTTTCCTCACTTATAAGTCTTTCGTCTTTTTACCCTAGCCTGAATGTCCAGTTGTGTAAAAATATTTGTTACATTTGCTTCAAAGGAATGGATCTTGTAGGTCAGTTAATATATGTGATTCAGGTAGCATTTAATATGTGATTGGTGTAGTCTTTATTTATTTGCATATGATGCATATCTATTTGTGCAGTGTTAAAAATATTTGAAGTTAAATTTTTAGGTAGTTGTGCAATAAATCTAGAATAAAATTGGTGTTTATTACTCCAAAATCTATACAAATATATGATTTTGGAGTTATTGGTTAAATATAAAGATTAACCTATTTTTTTGTACTTGTTTTAGGAGAGAGATTATGTGTATATGTAAACATTTTGTCTACTCATGTGACCATCAATTGTACATAACTGTACTCAAATGACAATCACTGAGTTGAAGGATATTTTGGATATTATGAAAATTTAACTTAAATCATCTTCAACTGTAAGATAATTGTAATGCCCATTTTAAATAGTTTTACCTAATTCATAATTTTTAAACTAAAGACATGTTTTAGAAACTAATATGGGATTGACCATACTATTAATGGCTCAAATAAATCCCCAATTAAAACTATTTAAATTGAAAGAATTGAGGATATGATAGATATTCTGGAAGTGTAACAGGAATCACCTTAAGTTGCAACACAGGTGTAAATGAAATGACCATCAATTGTAACCTAGGTGTAAAGCACATTTTGAAAATGTATAAGTCAGTAACACCCTAGATATAAACCTTGATGTCTACTCTATTATTTAATCACTTTATAAAGTTTAACAATGGTTGCGTGTTTAAGTGTATCTGACACTTTTATAAATGCACTAATAGATACACTTAGACACGCAAATACTGGTCAACTTTAAAAAGTGATGTACATTAGGGGACCCCATTTTAAAAAGTGATGAACTAATAGAAGATATGATAGATATTCTACAAGTGTAACTGGAATCACCATAAGTTATAACACAGGTGTAACTCAAATCACCATATTAGTTTCTAAAGACATGTTTTAGAATCTAATATGGAATTGACCCTGTTATTAATGGAGTAAATAAATCTACAATTAAACTCTTCTTTATTTAGAATCATAGAGTTTGCTCTTCTTTACTTTTCTTTGTCCTTCATACTTTAGTTTGTTGTTTAAGTATGAAAATTTAATATAAATTCCTTATTCACCAATTACAAATATAGGATTGACTCTGCTATTAATGGAGTCCCTAAATCCCCAATTAAAAGTATTCATATTGAAATATTGGACCTACTGATCTCACTTTTAATTAGTGGGAGTTGCCAAAACATATGTAAAATAAGTTATCACTTTTTCTATAACACCCCGTGTTATTTTTCTTTTTCCAGAAATTATTTTTGATTTAATTTCGATTATGACGTCACTTGTTCATGACGTTCTGGTTATCTTGGTATTTCATGCCTGTAAATTTTTTGCATTTACGTTTCAAACTTGGCGGGACTACGTTATGCGAATTATTGTTACCGACTACGTGGTTTCGTTTCGACGTTTAGCATTAGTGCTTCGACTGGATGACGACGTGTTTTATTTGATCGGGCTTGTTAGGTGTTCTGACGTTTGGGTTCCTAACCCGATGTATTTCTTTCGGACTATTAGTTATTTAGCGTCCTGTGGACTTAAGGGGTCGCTCAATATTAATTGGAGGCTCCCGGTATTTATTGGGATTTATTGTATATATATATATTTAATTAAAATTATATATATATTATTTTGGGGTTATTTTATAATTTCGGATAGTAGGAGGGTCACTTTCACAATATAGGGATATATGTGTATAAGGTGTCACACTTATTTAATTTGGTCACATCATTAGGTCACATGAACCTGTTGAATTAAAGTATACAAAATTCGATTTAAGGATATATATATATATATATGAAATAAATAAGATATATATATATATGTCCATACGTATCTGCCATGCCAAGCTTCCTCTGGACGACTCTTTTCTTCTCCTCTCCCTGCGCCAATAGCAGCCATGCTATACACCATCTTCTTCACCATCATTACCGGCAAGAGAGAGAAAGAGGGTCGGCGTGGAGAGAGGGAATTTGAACCGGAGGAGAGGGTCGCAGCTGAAGGCGCGACCTGGAGCAGAGTCGCCGGCTGGAGTTGGGCTTAGCCGGAACTTCTGGATGACAGTGTGGCGGCATGGTGGTAGCAGCGCAAGGGTAGTCACAGGCGGCGCAAGGGGGCTGAGCGCAATTTGCGCGACAGTGCAATTTCGGCCAGAACCTTCGGCCATTTTTTCGGTCAACTTCCTGAGCTCGAATAGCTGCAATTTTCAGATAGTAGCTTCTTTTATATGTCAGGTATGACGTGTAATAATTTTGTAATTTTTCGTTGAACGGTTTGTCAATAAATCGCGTTTATAGGTTATGATTTTCGTTTGGATTATTTTAGATTTACCCAAATTGATTAACTTATTGCTAATGGGCTTGGTATATATCGTATAGGTTGTTGAGACGAACATTTTGATATATTCGAAATATTATTCTGGTGACTTTGGTCGGCGGGCTCCATATTCGGGCACCGGTACTGTTCACGATGGGCCGTTTCGGGCTGTTCTGTAAGCGTAAATTAAGGTGAGAAATTTTATTCTCACTTCCGTATCGTTGACGTGGTTTGGGTGTGCAAACCCATATTTATTTTAAATATATATATATTAAATTATGAATTTAAATATCTATAATTGAATTATTATTGAGGCAGGACTTAGGAATTAATTTGAGAAATTAATTAAATTATTTTTTTGCTAAATTAAATAAATTCTTATTTGAATTGAAAGATAATAGGTGGCTTAGTTCCCTTTTTACTGTGTTAGGGGATATGTGAACGTGAGGGACGTGAAAACTTAGACGTTATGCTAGTTTCCCCTTATGATACATGGGCTATTTGCTTTAAGGGAATTAAAAACATGTTTAAATGAATGAACTTGTATACTTGTGAATTAAAGTATAATTTGATGAATTGCAAGCATGATTATGTGATATAATTGTTTGTCGCGGTTTAATATTTTATTGTTTTAAAAGCATGTGAAAGAGATTATGAGATTCATGTGGTAGCATGTGGATATGTTCATAAATATGATACATTACATATTTCTGTTGAGACATGATTATTATTGATGCCCTGGATGCATATAGAGAACATTGTGTAGTGTCAATTCACGGTGTGGTATATGCGGGTAGTGTAATCATGTATGAGAGTCTTTGTGTCGAATTGTCACAACAACTGGCCAGGGGGTGATCCCATCCTATAGAATAATGAGTCGTGAATGGGGTATAGGGTGAGTCGTCTCATTCTCAAAGTCGCGGGTCATCTCGTGCATTCGTTTTTACGAATCTTTTCTCACGGGTCGTCTCGTGCAACCGCCTTCCTTCTTGAAAGTGAAATGTCAAAAATACTAGGGAAGGATCGGTGCGGTACTCTTTTCTCCTTGTAAATGGGTAGAGTAAGTATTCGTTAACCATGTGATATGGGCAAAGGGTGGTGTTGAGTCACATTACATTGTATGGCATTATGTGATTTCATTTGACATGTATATGCGATATCATTACATGTGATGTTGGAACAGGTTTATATGTATTATTATTACCCGTGGATTGTGGAGCATGTTAATTATGTATTTTATTAAAATGCTCAACTGAAAGTGAATAATGTGAAAACATTAATTAAATGCGGTAATTGTTCAAGTATAATGAAATGTATATTTTTATACTTGTGATTGTATATTTTTGTACCATTGGGGGAGGTTAAGTATATTGGCGTAGCGACCTCTGTGGTTAGTCGAGGTTAGTGATGGACTGTAGAGTTGATTGTGTAGCATCAACGGTGAGTTGAGGCCTTGAGGAGGCGGGTGATAGTCTTGTGGTTTTGGTTGGTTGCATATTACTGACCCTTGATGTTTCTTTCCCACTTAGAGGGATATATCATTTATCGTACTTTTGAGGTTTTGAGTGCGGTTAGACGAGGTTGTGATTGAACCTGTCTAGTTGAGTGACAATGGTCTCTTGATTCTATTAGTAATCATAGAGTTAGTATCAAATGTGAAATTGAGGTTATAATGAATTGGAAGAGGTATTGATTGAAACTAGTTAGTTCTGTGGTATCGGCCACTAGTTTTCCCTTTTTATGATATTAAGGGGTCTAAGTGATTTTATTAAGTATTCGAGGTACTGTAGCTTTGTAGTGTCGTTTCTTATGTTTAGTTCATTCTCCTAAGCATTCCTTGTACGGTGTTTTGTACACTAGTATGTGATCGTTGACTTTTATGTCACTCCTTGAGTCGTTGGTTACGGCGTGGTGCCGAACCTCTTCCTCGTGGTGTCATTTGATTTGTGGAGTTGGAAACGGATGGTTGTGGTCCGTGAGTCCAACGTATTGTCCTTCCTTCATTGTCCTCTTGGGCATTATAGGAATCCTTGGAGTTATAGTCACTCTTATCTGGTTGTCTGTCGGAAATGGAGTTTTTCAAAGTTTTGAAAACAAACTCATTGTCTTTAAAAGGAAAAAACTCATTTTCGCCTACCCCCATAGCTAGGACAGGCAAACGACGGAGACCGGGGGCAAGACGGTCATTTTTACTGTGTGGTTTCTTAAAGGAAAACTATTTCATTACCTTTTTTGGGATTCTGAGATTTCGAGACTCCTTTTTCAAGATCTCGCCCTGTAGAGTGTTGAAAGGTGTTTTCTTGTTCACCTTTGCTTCAAATCATTTCTAAGTCTCGGATATGAGGCTTGAGTTGTTCAATGCACACATATAGTGTTGCCTTTCACTTCTTCTTGGTTGTTGATGTCACCACCTAGGTGATTTGAGTTGTTACACATGTTAGGGGCATGGATGTCGAGTGGATTGGTTTCTTTTGTCCGGGTGTTCTCCCTATGACATTGTTATCTCGGTTATCTGTTGGTTTAGCATTGGGAACTCTTTCCCCTTTGCTTTGTTTTGGTGACCCTTAGGTGGTTGTTCATACGAGTAGAGTTTGTGTGCTCTTGGTTTTCCTCGCATATAGTGAGAGCGTTAGTGATTTGATTGACCTTATTGATGATAGTATTATGAGGTCGATGTGATGATGTGATTTATGGTATTGATGAAAAGATGTGATTGAGGTGATCTAGTCCTTGAGAGATAGATTTTCCCTAGGAATGAGATGAGGTTTGTTATATATATATATAGATGATGATTGTGTTAATACGCAATCATCATCATTGTTTTTCCTCCTGTGTTCTCGGGGAGTGAGTTATAAGTATTCCTTGGTACTAGTGGTGGATTTTGATTCCTGTGGACATTAGAGGTAAGTGTGTTTTCCCTCTGTTTGGATCTTTTGGTTAGCGTTGTGAGCGTTTGATGATTTGTTAGATTAGACCTGGGTGTCGTGTACCTAGTGTACGTTGGTGAGAGTAGTGTAGACTACTGGTGTGGGTACTTGGAGTACGAGTCTTAGTCATACCTTATATACTCTTATTGTGTACTTATATATATATATATATATATATATATATATATATATATATATATATATATATATATATATATATCCCCGATATATATTCATTTGCGGTAGCATGTGAGCGCGTACCTTGGGTTTTCGTGGCTGGGTTATGTTGTGGGCTATGTATCTCACTGGGTGGTTTAGCATTACCTAAACTATTAGAAGATGTGGTAGTTAGAGTATTTTTTCCCACTGAGCTTATTTGCTCACAGGGGTATTTCATTTGCCCCCTGGTATTCCCATGCCAGGTTGCAGGAAATGTTATGGCTATGGGTAGCATGCGGTGCAACGGTAGTTCCCTTTTATTTTCCTTGTTACAGGTTTTGGAGTTGCGCAAGGTGATGCAGTTACGGTTACAACGCGAGTGGTTTGGGGACGATAGTTATTTGCTGTCAGTTTCTTTATCCATTTTGTATGGGATTGTCATATATTTCTTTTGGGAGTCAGTCTGTTGGCATATCCCTATTGGTGTATCTTTTATTTCTTGTATTTATTATTTCAGGATGTTATTATATCTATTCGGCACTGCCATGTGTTTTTCTGTATTCTTATTCGAACATTTGTGGCTCCGTTGATTATAGAGGGTTGTGTAGGGGTTGGTGGTTTCTTTCCACTGCCTCAGCCCTAGTAGGATTGATGAATGTTGGGCCTGTGAGCCATAGTTATTATCGAACTGTTATTGGCAGGCTATTCTGTTGTGGTTGGGTGTCCGGATGTTCCATTTACAAACGGAACTCTACCGGATTTTCGTTAGATTCTGCTGCTTTGTTTTATCATTCATTTGGGTATGAAATATACCATTGTCATTATTATTCCATACATTTTCATGGTTGATGATATCTTAGTTGGTCATTCGTATTAAGGATCACATCCTGGATTCCTTGGATGTCCCGGTTTGGGAGTCTTAGGAATTTAGGGGCGTGTCAGTTTGGTATCAGAGGATACTATTGAGTTTCTAGTACTCGTTTGGACATGGAGTATATTTTTCATTGTTATTCCATGTGTTTCCTTGTTATTGTTGACTCTAGTGGTTGCTTGACTTACGTCACCCTTTTGGAATTCGTTGATTCTCTAGATTAGAGTTTCGGGAATTTAGGGACGGGTCAGCATGGTATCAGAGCATGATGACTGAAGGTCATTTGTCGTAGGGGTGAAATGACAATTTTACCCTTTTGTGGGTGTTTGATGACTAAAAGTCATTTGTTCTCATTTCTTTTTACTTCCGCATTCACTCCCTTAGCTCTTAGGCTCGGGTTTCGGAGTCCTAGGAATGCGGGGCGTGACATTTTCGTTAGGCTCCATCCCATTGGGATTATACTTGGGTTGAGAGGCTTGTAACCAAAATTTAGTACTATTATTAATAAATTATAATGTTGGTACTTTTTTAATTTAATTTTAGTGTTTTATTTTGTCAACTTTGTTTAGTGTATGGTTATAGGAAGCATGAATATCTTTGCGTTGTCCTTCTTAGTGTTCTTTTTTCCCCTTTGCCTCACTTATACGTCTTGCATCTTGTCACCCTAGCCCGAATGTCTGGTTGTGTAAAAATATTTGTTACCTTTGTCTCAAAAGAATTTATCCTGTTGGTCAGTCAATATATGTGATTCATAATTTATCATGTTGGTCAGTCAATATATGTGATTCATAATTTATCATGTTGGTCAGTCAATATATGTGATTCATGTACCATTTAATATGTAAATGTTGTAGTCTGTATTTATTTGCATGTGACTCATATCTATTTGCTAGTTTTAAAAATATTTGAAGTTATGTTTTTAGGTAGTTGTGTAATAAATTTGGAATAAAATTGGTGTTTATTACTGCAAAATCATATATTATTATAGATTAGTTAGTTGATCATTAATATAATAGTTGCAGAGGATGAGCTCCCGAGCATCTTCATCTCGTGCAGTTCGAAGGGGTCCCTTTCGAAATCGTTTATGTCACTGTGAAGAAAAGGCTGCCATATATATTTCCGAGATAGTAGAGAACACTGGAAAGTTATTTTTCACATGTAGTCGTCAAAACTGTCCATTCTTTCAATGGTGGATTCCGCCACGTACAACTACCGACGATGAAGAGGAGTAGCCTCACCACCTCCAGTGCCTCATCAATCTGCCCAACTCAGCTCAATCATCTCTTTTGTCAAGTCATTGGCGGTAGCAACCGTGTATGTGTTTGGGTTGTTCTTTTTACTACTATTGTTTGTGTCCCTTTTCATCAAATGAAACTTTTTATATTTGAGAGACTGTAATTTTGGCATGAATGGTACGTTTTAGGAGGCAAGGTATGTCTTGCATTTTGTTACCTTTGCCTCAAGGTCCGGTTCTGTAAAAACATTTGGTACTATGTATGAATATAAAATGGACAGAGTATGTAAAATATTTGTGTATGTTGGCCATACCATGTGGTAATGGTTGTTTATATTGACAGTGTTTCAACATGTACTCCTCTATTTTGTTTTGGCAAACTAATGTGTTTAACATGAAGGGTGGGGGTGATTGTTTTGGTATAGAATGACAACATAGTTTTTGGATTCTGTACAATGAACAATATATTGTGTTTTTTAATATGTAATAGAATGCTTAATTTATGTTAATCTTAACTGAAATTATATTAGTATGGGACTAAAATTGTATTATTAGTAGTGGTTGTGGAATGTACACATATTGATGACCAAATGATACACATATGTTAGTGCAATTTTTTTTTAACACAGTTAAAACCAGGTTGCACCGGTAAAGCAGTTGACTGTCCAATTTGTCGAATATGCAGCAATATTTATACTAATTGTAGCAAACAAACAAATAGTAAAGTAGTTAACTGTCCAATATGTAGCAAATATGCATCTCTACATCCAAATGTAGCACCTATACCCTAATTGAATCCCCAAGGTGTAAGAATATTCATGGAAACCATTAATTAAAAAAACATTTTAGCAAGTACTAAATACTAAAATAAAATATAAAAACTTAAATGCAACAACTCTACTTACAATTGTAGCATCAGTAAAACCAGTTGCAAAAAACAAAGAAAAATAGTTGATTGTTACGTATGTAGCAAAATAGATGCTAAATGCAGCATCTCTACATCCAAATATAGCACTTGTACCCCTATCCAAATATATTTATGAATCTTAGTTTTAAGGCGGGTAAAAAGCTTCAAACACCCCTATAGTTTGGTAAATTGGTGCTAAACACCCCTGACTTTTATTTTGGGCAAAAGAGTCCCTAAAAGATTTGAAAATGGGCTAAATAAACCCCTGCTGTTAGTTCTCTATTAAAAATGTCCGTTAGTTGGTCATGTGTATCTCATATGACCTTTGAAATACCATTATTACCCATTTTAAAAGAATAGAAATACCCTTTTTCCAGTTTAATGTATTTTCAAATCTTAAAAAGCTTTAAAATTCGAAACAAATATATAAAAATATATAAAATTTAGAAACAATAACATATAAAATTCAAACAAATATAAATTAAGTTTCAAAAAAAAATCTAAAATTCGAAAAAATATATATAATTTTGAAAAAAAGTTATAAAATTCAAAAAAACATATATAAAATTTGAAAAAATATAAATTCAAAATATATATATATAAATTTTGAAAAAAATATAAAATTTGAAACAAATATATATTAAATTTTGAAAATAATTATAAAATTCGAAAATAAATCTAAAATTCGAAAATAAAACATATATAGAATTCGTAAAACATAAAAAATAAAAAAAACAAATAAAAATATAAATATAAATTCAAAATATATATATATATATAAATTTCGAAAAAATATATAATTTTTGAAACAAAATGTATATTTCAAAAATATTATATTAAAATGAAAAATACAATATTCTAGGCAAATAATTGTATTGTATTCCATAGTTCCAAATGGGAAAAAAGTAAGTTGGTACTAGGCATATAGTTGTGCAAATAGAAGTATAAAAAACACAAGTAACCAAAGTACAATACACCAAAAATTTTAATTTTGTATATTTGTTTTTCAAATATATATGTTTTTCGAATTTATATTTTTTTTCCCGAATTTTATATAATTTTTTGAAATTTATATATGTTTTTCGAATTTTATATTTTTTTCGAACTTTCATATATTTCTTTTGAATTTTATATTTTTTCCCGAATTTTATATATATTTTCAAAAATTTATATTTCTTTTCAAAATTTGTATTTTTTTTAAAAAAATAATTATATATTTTTCAAATTTATATATATATTTTGAATTTTATATATTGTTTTCGTATTATATATATATATTTCAAATTTATATATTTGTTTTTAATTTTATAAAAATGTTTCAAATTTTATATATTTGTTTCAAATTTTATATATTCTTTTCGAATTTTTTATATATGTTTTCAAATTTTATATATATTTTTTGAATTTTATATATTGTTTTTTGAATTTTATATATTTGTTTCGAATTTTATATATTTGTTTTGAATTTTATATATATATTTCGAATTTTATATATTAACCATTTATTTTTTCATTTTAATGTTAAATATAGAGGGGTAACAAAGTAAATTCATCTCTTTTTTAACGGTGTTATTACGGCAGGGGGCTTTTTATCATAATTGAAACTATAGGGACCTATTTGAACATGTAGTGGGTTTAGTGCACATTGGCCAAACTATAGGGGTGTTTTTTGCCCTTTACCCTTTTAAGATAAACTAATTTGTTTAACATGAATGGTGGGGTGAATTTTTTGGTATAAAATGACAACATAGTTTTTGCATTATGTACAATGAACAATATATTGTGTTTTTTAATATGTAATAGAATCCTTAATTTATCTTAAGCATGACTGAAGTTGTATTACTAGTATTGGTTGTGGAATGTACACATATTGATGACCAAATGATACACATATGTTAGTGTAGTTTTTTTTTAACATAGTTAAAACCAGGTTGCACCAGTAAAGTAGTTGATTGTCCAATTTGTCGAATATGCAGCAATATTTATACCAATTGTAGCAAATGAGCAAATAGTAAAGCAGTTGACTGTCCAATATGTCCAATGTGTAGCAAATATGCATCTTTACATCCAAATGTAGCACTTATACCCACTATCCAAATATACTTATGAATCTTAGTTTTGAGACAAATCTATATGAAATATATTTCCAAATAGCATCCCAAATATGTTTGAAAAAACAAAAATTAAAAAACTTTCTCTCCTCAAAAAGTTTGTACAAAACCCTAAATGGGTAAACCACAAGTTTAGAGGTAAGATAGTGTATCCCTATCAATACCTTATCTTAGCTTTTATTTTAGGGATTCAACAACTACAACATTGCTTTAACCAAATGCAACAGTAATATCAATTGCACCAAACAAAGTAATACAGTTCACTGTAATGTATGTAGCAAAATATATGTCAAATGCAACATCTCTACATCCAAATGTAGCACCTATACCCCTATCTAAATATACTTATAAATCTTAGTTTTAAGGCTGGTAAAATGCTTAAAACCCCCTATAATTTGGTAAATGAGCGCTAAACACCCATGACTTTTATTTTGGGCAAAAGAGTCCTCAAAATATTTGAAAAATGGCCCAATACCCCCCTGTCGTTACTTCTCCGTTAAAAAATGGACGTTAGTTGGTCATGTGCATCTCACATGACCTTTGAAATGCCATTATTACCTCTTTTAAAATAATAGAAGGACTCTTTTGTCCGTTTAATGTATTTTTAAATCTTAAAAACATTTAAAATTCCAAACAAATATATAAAAATATATAAAATTCAAAAACATATATATATTTCGAAAATACATATATTAAATTTCAAAACAAACATATAAAATTTGTAAAAAATATATATAAAATTTCAAAATATATACTAAATTTCAAAACAAATTATAAAATTCAAATATAAATATAAAATTCGAAAAAAACATATAAAATTCGTAAAAAGTATATAAAATTCGAAAATAATATATAAAAATCAAAAAAATATAAATAAAATTCGAAAAATATATAAATTCAAAATATATATATGTAAATTTCGAAAAAAAAAAACATATAAAATTCGAAACAAATATATATTAAAAATTGAAAAACAATTTAAAATTTTAAAATAAATATAAAATTCCAAAAATATATATATATAATTCAAAAAATATATATATTAAATTTCAAAAAAAAATTATAAAATTCGAAAATAAAAATAAATTCGAAAAAAACATATAAAAATAGTAAAAAATATAAACAATTCGAAAAAAATATATATAAATTTCGAAAAAATATATATATTTTGAAAAAAAAAGAGTATATTTTAAAAATATTATATTAAAATGAAAAATAGAGTATACTAGGCAAATAATTGCTTTGTATTCCGTAGTTAAAAATGGGAAAGAAAACAAGGTGGTACTAGGCAAATAGTTCTGCAAATAAAAGTATAAAAAACACAAGTAACCAAAGTACAATACACCAAAACAATATTTAGGCAGCAAAATTTACTTATTTTTAATTTTATATTTGTTTTTTCAAATATATATGTTTTTCAAATTTATATTTTTTTTCTGAATTTTATATAATTTTCAAGTTTTATATATGTTTTTCAAAATTTATATATTTTTTTCTAATTTTAGATGTTTTTTGAACTTCAATATATTTCTCTTGAATTTTATATTTTTTCCCGAATTTTATACATATTTTACAAAATTTATATTTGTTTTCGAAATTTATATTTTTGTTTCAAAATTTATATATTTTTCTAATTTTATATATTGTTTTTGAATTATCTATATATTTCAAATTTATATATTTATTTTGAATTTTATATATATGTTTTGAATTTTATATATTGTTTTCAGATTTTATATATATATTTTTAATTTTATATATATTTTTGCGAATTATATATATTTTTTTCAAATCGGCTCAAACCGATCACCGGAAGGTCGTCGAAAAAATGGCCGAAGCCTGGCCGGATTCGCCCCTGCTCACGCGCGTAGCCACTGCGTTGACTTCCGCCAGTGTGAACCAGCTGCTGCGACCCGCCTCCAGCCGCATCGTCCACCGTCGCGCCACCAGCGCCACCGAGCTCCGCCACCGTGAACCGCCATCGCCTTGGCTTCGGCGACCACCGGCAACCGTCGTTGTTTGCTCACGCGCAACCGAGCGCAGCCCCCTTTCAGCCGACTCTCTCTCCCTCTCTCTCTCTAGCTGCAACAGATGGTGAAGTAGAGAATGAAGATGTGGTCGGCTGCAGAGAAAGGAGGATGAAGGAGAGAACGAATCGTAGGTAGGTGTTTCCTCCCTCTCTACACAGATATGTATATATCTGATATACATATATATGCATTAATTAGACAAGTGACCCTTCAATCCTCTAAAATTACAAACTAACCCCAACTCTTTATCAAAATGTCCAAACGATCCCTAATAAAATCTCGAAAACTCCACGGGATTCCAATTAAATAGAATAGTCCGAAATAAATACACCCGGGTAGAAACCCAAACGTCGGAACACCTAACAGGCCCGATCCAATTAAAATGCGCCGTTGCCCAGTCGAAGTACTAAACATTTAAATGTCGAAACGATACCGCGTAGTCGATAACGATAATTCGCGTAGTCGTCAAAGAGAAACCGTAAAGTCATCTAGTCGACTTTAAAACTAAACGCGAAAAATTTACATGCGAATTACCAAGAATAATATGAACGTCATAAACAAGTGACGTCATAACCGAAATTAAATTAAATATAATTTCAAGAAAAAGGGAAATAACACGGGGTGTTACATCCTTCCCACCTTAGGAGATTTCGTCCTCGAAATCAAGGAGTACCTTAGTCTGTAAGTCACATCCGGTTAGGTAGGCCGAATGATCTACTCACATTCCTCGGTAACCAACACCATGATACAGGTACGAAAGAATCAATGTGACTGAGGAATCGTCTCACTCCGTTGGAATTAAATCACAACGGGATATATCTAGCAAGACACGTCCTCAACACAACACAAGTGAAAAACACAGAAACTCTGAAGCACACAGAGAACGCAGATCGTAATCGTAGATAAACCCCAAACGTCGAACGTCCTATCGACCATCACCCGTCATCCCTAAGACAGTGAAACCTAGAGGCACACAAAGATCGCAGATCGTAATCGTAGATAAAGCCCAAACGTCAATCGTACCATCGACCATCACCCGTCGTCCCATAGAGAAAGAACACGCTCTGATACCATGTTGTCACACCCCAAATTCCTAGGACTCCGAAACCCGAGCCTAAGAGCTAAGGGAGTGAATGCGGAAGTAAAAAGAAACGAGAACCAACGACATTCAGTCAACGAACACCCACAAAAGGGTAAAAATGCTCTAACACGATGTTGTCGGCCCCTAAAATTCCCGAATCTCTAATCTAGAGAATCAGCGAATCTCCAAGGGTGACGTAAGCCAAGCGACTATTAAAGTCAACAATAACAAAGAACTACATGGAATAACAATGAAAAATATACTCCATGCCAAACCGAATACTAGGAACTCACTAGTATCCCCAGATACCAACAGACACACTCCTAAATTCCTAAGATTCCCGAACTGGGACATCCAAGGAATTCAAGATGTGATCCTTAATACGAATGACCAACTAAGATATCATTAACCATGAAAATGTATGGAATAATGATAAGAAATGGTATATTCCATACCCAAATGACTAATAAAACTAAGCAGCGGAATCTAACGAAAATCCGGCAGAGTTCCGTTTGTAAATGAAACATCCGGATACACAACCACAACACAAAAACCTGCCAATAACATTTCGATAATAATAATGGCTTCCAAGCCCCACATTCATCAATCCTACTAGGACCGAGGTAGTGGAAAGAAACCAAAACCCCTCCAAACCCTCTAACATCAACAGAGTCACAAATGCTCGAATAAGAATATAGAAAAATGCTTAGCTGTACAGAATAAATACAATAACATCCTGAAAGAATAAATACAGGAAATAAATGATACACCGATAGGGATATGCCAACAGACTGGCTCCCAAAAGAAATAAATGACAATCCCACAAAACATGGGTAAGGAAGCTAACAGAAGACAACTATCGTCCCCAAAACCAGTCGTGTTGCATCCGTAACCGCATCACCCAACACAACTCTAAACCTGTAACAAGGAAACAAAAGAAAGCTGTCGTTGCACTGCATCTTGCCCATAGCCGTATATTTCCTGCAACCTGGCATGGAATACCAGGGGGCAAATGAAATTCCCTCCGTGAGTAAATAAGCTCAGTGGGAAAAGATACTCTAACTACCACATCCTCTGGCAGTTTAGGTAAAGCTAAACTATCTAACAATATATATATATAGCCCATAAATCCCATCCACGCAAACCCAAGGTACACGCTCATATACTACCGTACGTAAGTATATAATAGGGATATATATATATACACACATATATATATAAGTATAAATACACAACATGAGCTTATAAGATACGACTAAGACTCGTACGTACCCACACCGGTAGTCTACACTACTCTCGCCAACGTACATTAAGTACCCGACACTCAGGTCAAATCTAACTAAGTCATAAAGTGCTCACAACACAAATCAGAAAATTCAACAGAGGGAAAACACACTCACCTCTAATATCCACAAGGATAAAATCCACCACTAGTACCAAGGAATACTCATAACTCACTCCCCGAGAACACGGGAGGAAAAACACTCACGTCCTTGCGTACTAACACAACCGTCATCTATATATATATATATTATAAATGTACAATATATATATATATATACATATATAAAACAAACCTCATCCTATTCCTAGAAGAAATCTACCTTTCAAGGCTAGATCACCTCAATCATATCACCGTACCATAAATCATATCGACCTCATAATACTATCATCAATAGGGTCAATCTCATCACTAACACTCTCACTATAGGCGGGAAAAACCACCAAATCAAATCACTAAGAGTACACGAACCCAACTCACAAGAACGACCGCCTCAGGGTCACCAAAGCAAAGCGAAGGAAAAGACTTCCCAATGCTAAACCAACAGATAACCGAGACAACAATGTCAAGGTTAAAACACCACAAGTGTTTAGTGAGAACACCCGGACAAAAGAAACCAATCCACTCGGTATTCATGCCCCTAACATGTGGAACAACTCGAATCACCTAAGTGATGACATCAATCAATAAATAAAGTGAAAGGCAACACTATATGTGTGCACTGAACAACACAAAGCCTCAAACAGAGACCTAGAAATGATAGGAAGTAAAGGTGAAACAATGGAATACCTTTCAAAACTCTACAGGATGAGATATTGAGAAAAAGGTCTTGAAATCTCAGAATCCCAAGAAAAGTAATAAAATAGTTTTCCTTTTAATAAACCACATAGTAAAAATGACCGTCTTGCCCCCGGTCTCCGTCAGTTGCCATCACCGGCTTTTAGAAGTTAAAATCTTTTTAAAGAAGATCCTAAGATCATTTTATAAAGTGTTAAAACTTTTCATTTCTACGGGGGTAGGCGAAAATGGGTTTTTCCTTTTAAATACAAAGAGTTTATTTTAAAACTTAGAAAACACCGTTTTTGAAACAGTCAAATAAGAGTGAATACAATTCTACAGATTTCTATAATGCCCAAAAGGACAGTAAAGGAAGAACAACACGTTGGACTCACGGAAGACAACCATCTGTTTCCAACTCCGCCAAATCAAATGACAACACATGGAAGAGGTTCGGCGCCACGCCGTAACCGACAACTCAAGGAATGACATAGGAGTCAACGACTACGTATTAGCGTACAAAACACAGTACAAGGATTGCTTAGGGGAATGAACTAAGTACTAGAACCAAGACTGTCAAGCTACAGTACCTTGAGTACTTAATAAAGTCACTCAATCATAACCTCTTCTCACCAATCAAAATCTCAACTACAATTGATAGTCTATTCCTCAAAAGTGAAAGACACCAAAAAGGTCCATACTACAACTCACAATCTCATCACCCGCCTTCTCGAAGGCCCCAATTCATAGCTGATACTAAAATCAATCTCTAACCTCCAATCTCTAACAAGGTCACACAGCTAACCACAATCACCAAACTATTAACCACAATCACAGGACTACTAACCACATTCTCTAAGGCCTCAACTCAAAATCAAGCCTACGGTCCACCACTAGCCTCAACTAGCCACATAGCTCATTATGCCAACACATAACCTCCCCCAATGGTACTAAGGTATACAACAAGTATAAAGATATTCGTTTCATTTATACTTATTAATAATTACCACATTTAAAGTCTTGTTTCACATTATTCATTTTCAACTGAGCATTTATAAAATATGAATTTAATTTACAATATTCATAAATATCATGCTCCAACATCACATGTAATATAACACATATACATGTCAAATGAAATCACATAAATGTCATGCATCTACAATGTGACTCATACACCACCCTTTGCCCACATCACGTGGTTAACGAATTCGCACTCCACCCATTTACAAGGAGAAAGAGTACTGTACCGATTCTTCCCAAGTGTTTTTGACACTACACTTTCAACAAGGAAGACGGTTGCACGAGACGACCCGTGACCAAAGATCCGTATAAGGGATGCACGAGACGACCTGCGACTGCGAGAATGAGACGACTCACCCTATACCCCATTCACGGCTCATTATTCCGTAGGATGGGAACACCCCCTGGCCAGTTGTTGCGACGATTCCACATAAAGACACCACACATGATTTCACAACCCACATATACCAATACCATGATTTGACACTACATGATATTCTCAATATGCATCCAGGTCCAAATGACAATCATGCCTCAACATAAATATGTAATGCATCATATTTATGAACAATATCCACATGATAATATCAACATAAATCTCAAAACCTCTTTTCATGCTTTAAAATACAATAAAGCAATTAAATCATATGAAAACAATTTCATATAAAATTCATGTTTTCAAAAATATATTTTCTTTAATTCTTTAGAAAATATTTCAATCTCCCTTACAATGTCTTTAAAATAATTTAAACAGATAATCCACGTATAATGAGAGGAACCTAGATCTAAGTTTCTCACGTCCAACGTTTACAAATTTCTCTATCCCATTTAATTATCAAGGGAATTTCTAAGCCGTCTATTCGTATTTGATTCAGATAGGAATTGATTTAATTACATAGGAAATAATTTAATTAATTTTCTTAAATTAATCCCTAAGTCCAATTTTTTATTCTAAGCAATTATAGATATTTAAATTAACAATTTAATATATCTATATTAAGATAATTAAGGGTTTGCACATCCCAAACTACTTCAATGATACAGAGTGAGAAATATAATTTCCCACCTATTATACGCTTACAGAACAGCCGTTTCGGGCCCACCGTGAACAGTGTCGGCGCCCGATTATGGAGCCCGCCGACCAAAGTCTTCCAAAAATTATTTCGAATATATCAAAATGTCCGTCTCGACAACCTACACGATATATACGAAGCCCGTTAACAATAGGTTAATTAATTTGGTTAAATCTAAATTAACCCAAACGAAAACTATAACCTATAAACGCGATTTCCAGGCAAACCGTTAAACGTAAAAATACGAATTTAAAGTATGATGAATACTACATAGATACGGAGCTACTCACCAAAAATCGGCTCAAACCGATCACCGGAAGGTCGCCGAAAAAATGGCCGAAGCCTGGCCGGATTCGCCCCTGCTCACGCGCGTAGCCACTGCGTTAATTGCCGCCAGCGTGAACCAGCTGCTGTGACCCGCCTCTAGCCGCATCGTCCACCGTCGCGCCACCAGTGCCACCTAGCTCCGCCACCGTGAACCGTCATCGCCTTGGCTTCGGCGACCACCAGCAACCGTCGTTGCTTGCTCACGCGCAACCGAGCGCAGCCCCCTTTCAGCCGACTCTCTCTCCTTCCAGTTCTCTCTCTCCCTCTCTCTCTCTAGCTGCAACAGATGGTGAAGTAGAGAATGAAGATGTGGTCGACTACAGAGAAAGGAGGATGAAGGAGAGAACGAATCGTAGGTCGGTATTTCCTCCCTCTCTACACAGATTTGTATATATCTGATATACATATATATGCATTAATTAGACAAGTGACCCTCCAATCCTCTAAAATTACAAACTAACCCCAACTCTTTATCAAAATGTCCAAACGATCCCTAATAAAATCTCGGAAACTCCACGGGATTCCAATTAAATAGAATAGTCCGAAATAAATACACCCGGGTAGAAACCCAAACGTCGGAACACCTAACAGGCCCGATCCAATTAAAATGCGTCGTTGCCCGGTCGAAGTACTAAACATTTAAATGTCAAAACGATACCGCGTAGTCGATAACGATAATTCGCGTAATCGTCAAAGAGAAACCGTAAAGTCATCCAGTCGACTTTAAAACTAAACGCGAAAAATTTACACGCGAATTACCAAGAATAATATGAACGTCATGAACAAGTGACGTCATAACCGAAATTAAATTAAATATAATTTCAAGAAAAAAGGGAAATAACACGGGGTGTTACAGATAGGGTATCCCTATCAATACCCTATCTTAACTTTTATTTTATAGATTCAACCATTGCAACATTATTTTAACCAAATGAAACATTGCTACAGCCAAATGTAGCATTGCTTTAACCAAATGCAAAATCGTTATGTTCTTAAATGTCTTGAATTATAACCTAATTGAACCCCCAAGGTGTAATTATAACCTAATTGAACCATTATAATTAAAAAACCATTTTAACAAGTACTAAATACTACCCTAAAATATAAAACCTTAAATGTAGTAATTATACTTCCAATTGTAGCATCGGTAAAACCAATTCTAGAAAACAAAGTAAAACAGTTGACTGTTATGTATATAGCAAAATAGATGTCAAATGCAGCATCTCTACATCCAAATGTAGCACATTTACCCCCAATTCAAATGTTGTAGTGTTACAACCAAAATCAAAATTATATACAACATTATTACAACAGATGCAGAAACATCGTTGCTTGAAATCCTTAATTAGAAAACCACGGCATTTTCATCTCATCCACATCCCCTACCCGATTTCTGCATCCACAAGCGCCTCCAACTATTTTGTCAACACTTGCAAAAGTTTCCTCCAAGGTCAAATCAGTTTTGGCAACTAAGCTTCCTTTTCCATCACATTTCTGACCTCAACATCAGGTAAATTTATCATATTCTTCTCCTCTATAAATGGTTTCTAGGATGATTTTAAACTAATTTAAGCAAATACTTCAAATACCATAGGATTTAAGCAAATACTTCAAATACCGTAGAATTTAAGCGAGAATGATATTTGTCATTATCGTATAATTAGTCAAAGATTATATAATCAGTCTTCTTCAATTGTTGTAAATTCTGCATATATATACTAAACTAAACTCATTTTAACTTAATTGAATTAAAATTTTACTTATTTCAACTCAATTTGACTGAATTGAATTGATAATTTTACTTAATTTCACTAAATTGAACTCAATTTGACTCAATTGAATTGGGGACTTACTTGATTTTCCTAAATTGAACTCAATTTGACTCAATTGAATTGTGATTTTACTTATTTGAACTCAATTGAATTGGGGATTTACTTAATTTCACTAAATTAAACTCAATTTAACTTAATTGAATTGAGATTTTATTAAATTGAACTCATTTTGACTCAATTGAATTGCAATTTTACTATATAATATTTTCAAATTTTTAACTCCAAATAGTTGTGTTAGATTAAAAGTTTTGCGTTCACTTACACCGTATTGTACATGAATTGTAGAATCTATCACAAACTTATTTACAATTATGAGTATATCACGGATGTTATACATAATTAATAATATATTTCCAATATAATATAAATTAATCAACAAATTTAGAATTTATTTTTATAATGAAATTCCTATACACGTACATTACTATATCCATCATAACATATTTGTTTTACATTCATCACAATCCGAATAGCTATAATATATAATATGATTTTTACTATTATATATAATGTCTGAAATATTTATGGACTATCTTAGTAACCATAGACTATGATACTCGTTGTAACTCTAATATAATATTACTATATAATATTTTCAAATTTTTAACTCCAATTAGTTGTGTCTTACACTAAAAGTTTTGTGTTCACTTACACCGTATTGTACATGAATTGTATAATCTATCACGAACTTATTTACAATTACGAATATATCACGGGTGTTATACATAATTAATAATATATTTTCGATAAAATATAAATTAATGCAACAAATTTAGAATTTATTTTTATAATGAAATACCTATACACATACATTACTATATCCATCACAACATATTTGTTTTACATGGGGTATTAATAATTTTACATTCATCATAATCCGAAGACCTATAATATATAATATGATTTTTACTAGTATATAATGTTTGAAATCTTTATGGACTATCTTAGTAACTATAGACTATGTTACTCGTTGTGACTCTAATATAATATTACTATATAATATTTTCAAATTTTTAACTCCAATTAGTTGTGTGTTACATTAAAAGTTGTGTTCACTTACACCTTATTGTCCTTGAATTATATAATCTATCACGAACTTATTTACAATTATGAGTATACCACGGGTGTTATACATAATTAATAATATATTTTCCGTAAAATATAAATTAATCAACAAATTTAGAATTTATTTTTATAATGAAATTCTTATACCCATACATTACTATACCCATCACAACAAATTTGTTTTACAAGGGGTATTAATAATTTTACATCCATCACAACCCGAAAAGCTATACTATATAATATGATTTTTACTAGTATATAATTTCTGAAATATTTATGGACTATCTTTGTAACCATAGACTATGTTACTCGTTGTAACTCTAATATAATATTACTATATAATAATTTCAAAATTTTAACTCCAATTAATTGTGTGTTACATTAAAATTTGTGTTTACTTACACTGTATTGTACTTGAATTGTATATTTTATCACAAACTTATTTACAATTATGAGTATACCATGGGTGATATACATAATTAATAATATATTTTCGGTAAAATATAAATTAATCAACAAATTTAGAATTTATTTTTATAATGAAATTCCTATACACATCACAACAAATTTGTTTAACAAGGGGTATTAATAATTTTACATTCATCACAATCCGAAGAGCTATAATATATAATATGATTTTTACTAGTATATAATTTTTGAAATCTTTATGGACTATCTTAGTAATCATAGACTATGTTACTCGTTGTAACTCTAATATAATATTACTATATAATATTTAATTTTTTTAAATCCAACTAGTTGTGTGTTATATTAAAAGTTATGTTCATTTACACCATATTATACTTGAGTTTTTGAATTTATTTTTAATTGAAAATTCCAATACCTCATAAATTACTGTACCCATCACAAAAATTTTGTTTGACACAAATATTTGATAATGTCACATTCATCACAATCCGAAAACCTATTATATATAATCTAAATTTTTATTATATAATGATTGAAATCTTTATGGACTCCAATATAATATTACCATATAATATGTTAAATTTGTAACTCCAATTCAATTTGTGTGTTATATTTAAAGTTTGTGTTCACTTACACTATATTGTACCTGATTTGTATACCTATCGTGGACTTATTTCCAATTACTCATATATTACGGGTGTTATAAATAATTACTAATATATCAAGCGTATTCAATAAACTAATCAACAGTATTAGAATTTATTGTTAATTCGGAAATCCAAAACACCATAAATTATTATACCCATCACAACAAATTTGTTGGACACAAGATATTAATAATTTCACATTGATCACAATGTTCATTTTAAATTACTATGAAATAATTATTTGTTAATAACTAATGCAAGCGAGTGCTATGATAGAAAATGAACATGGAAGGCTGAGGAAAATAATACAATGTGCTTAATGACATGGAAACTTCATCAACATCTGCAAGTTTTTCGAAGAATAATCGACTTATAATCAGTTTTGATTAGCACCTTAAATTTAATTCCCATCAAACAAACAAAGTAGTTGAAGAAAGTACACATGTTCTCGAAGTGGTGAATGCAGAATAGTAATTATAGTACAAGATTCTATAGGCATGCCTTGGCCCAATTCCTAACTTAAGAAATAATGAATAACACAAATAATGGACAAAACCATGACATTGGTAGACACTTGATTCTCAAACACATAATTCAATCGAGGAATAAAAAAACAATCGAGAACGTTAAACATGGAGAAAGATAAATAAATATAATTCTTAACTTAGTATTTATGAGTTGAATTATGAAGTATCTCAAGTACTACGTTCAAGAATTACATATTCTATATATCATCATTCATAGAGACAATGTTGTTTTGTAGATGAAGTTATCAAGTAAAAAATTATGAAAATGAAGACCAAAAACCATAACAAAAACAACATCCTGTTTGTTACAAACTGTTAATCCATGCTACTTTACTGAGATTGAGGATGAGAGACATAAGTACATTCTCAGAACATATAGATCTGCAAGGCATCTTTCATGTTCACCTCAGCGAAGTGGCTTTGATCTTTGTCAGAATCCAACAACACCTGAGTTTTGAGCTTTCTAGCACATAAATTTTTCTTTGTAATGCTTAGTAATATGGCATGAAATAAAACCCAAAATATATAGATCTGCAAAATGCCAATAGGAAAATAAACACTTCCTCGGATGCAAACTTGGGTGCCAACTAAAAGAAAAATTGAAAAATAAAAACCATTTTTTACATTGTTCAAAGTAGTTGAATAGCCAATAACAAACAATATTGATAAAATGCACCCCCATCATTATAACACCCCGTGTTTTCCTTTCTCTTTTCTAGAATTTTTTTCCAAATGTTAACGTTTTGTGACGTCACTTATTCATGACGTCTTGTGTATTATCTATACGTGTAAATTTTTCGCGTTTGAGTTTTGGACTTAGTGGGACGATTTCGTGGTATTTCGTTTCCGGCTTCGTGGATTTGAGTGTTGCCAACGACTATGTGGGTTCGTACAACGTTTTCTCATTGGAGCTTCGGCAATCGTGTTACGTTCCTAAAAGTGTTACCCTAGTTTAGTGTAGACGTTCGGTGTAGCACTTATGTGAATTTTTTTTTGTATTTTCATGTTGTAAGTGATGAGAATAGTTAGAAACGATTTCGGAAAAGAAATGACCGAAGGGTAAATGAGTATTTTCATATTTGGAGCACTTAGTGAAAAATGTAGAGATTTGGCTAAGTGTTGGTATATGAATGACATGTTGGTAATTAGAGAGGATGACAAGGGGTAGAAGGGTAATTAAAAGGCTTGATGACACTCTTGTAATTAACCCTAAGTTGAGTATAATTTGATCATTTCCCCATTTCAAATGGTGTCTCATTCCTAACCCTTGATCTTATTCTCCCATATTTGTTCTAGACCCTTCGATCATAGGGCTTTGTTTGGTTGGCACTTAAATGCAATAATCCATTATTCTTGGTCTTTCACTTAGCAAGACTTCATCTCAACCATTGGATGGTTAATTCATTCTCATCTTTATTCTAAGCCCTTGGATGATAAGGTCTTGTTTGACAAATTAATGGATTTTATGAGTGGTGTAATAAGTCTTCCAATGACAAGACTATTTTGTGTTTCTTGGATTAGGTCTTCACTTGCTACTTTTATTATTAGCCATTGGATGGTGAGAGGTGTGAGTGGAGAATCTCTACACATTGGAAGCTTTCATTGCAATATTTCATCTTTCTTCTCCATTTTATCTTCTTTTTTCCCTCTTTGTTCTTCTCCACTTATGGGTGGAATTCATCACCCTAAGTTAGGAGTTTTGAGCTAAAGATGGTTAAGTGTTCTTCCATCCTTGTGTGTTTCCATTCAAATCCTAGTTTAAGATTTCTTGTTAAACCACTTAATGATTCTTGTTTCCCTCTTGTGTTGGAGTTGGATTCATGGTTAGGAGGCTATGGTGAAACTTTTCACCGATTTGCTTCTTGGATTTTGGTTGGGGAAGAGCTAGGGTTTCATAGGCCTTACCTAGTGGTTGTGTTTTCTCTTCAAGAGGTAGGGGAAAACTTCCTAACTAGCCATCTTGTGATTGTGTAGTAGGGTGAATTAGATTCTAGGATTCCTAGCCTTAAATTAAATTGCTAAGTGTATCCTTGAATTATGAAATTAGGGTTTGAGCATGTTTATGTTAATTAAACCTTGTGTATGAAGTATTTGTAATGATATTGAGTAGGATTATGAAGCATGCTAGTAGGTGGTTGTTCTTGATATTTCCAAGACTAAAGTGTGCTTGTATACCTATATATATGTGTATGTATATGGGTATGATTATGTATATGTGTAAGTGTGGTGATACATATGTGTGTGGGGGTGTTAGGAAGGTAGCCTTGGAATGGGATTAAGCTAGCTCTTTTGGGTAACACCTTTGAGGTTATACTATGTGATTGGTGTAACTAGACACCTTAACTTGGAGTGATTATCTTGTTTCCCTTTTCTGAATGATATTTGTTATGATGGAAATTGATGTTAGGTTGAGACGTGATATGTGAAAACTTGCTTGAATTGAACTAAGAGCATGTGTAAAGAATGAAAATGTTATCTTTGTGTATTAAATGATAACTTGATGATTTGGGATCATGGATGGTGCATGAGAAAACATCCTTATTAATTATTGCTTTAAATGAAATTTGAAAGCATGTTGAATGGTGAAAAATATTCATGTTGACATTATGGAAATGTTGTTTATAAATATGATGTAATAGATATTTATGTTGATGCATGGGTCATTGAGGACATAGTGCATGGGTTCACCTTTTGTATTGAGAACTCAATTGGTGTTGGGCTACGCTCGATCGTGTAACCATGGGTGAGTAGTCTTTTGTCGAATCATCGCAACAACTGGCCAGGAGGTGTCCCCCACCTACGGAACTAAAAAACCAAAAATTGTTGATATAGGTTGGGTTGTCCCATCCTCAAAGTCATGGGTCGTCTCGTGCATTTGATCTCCAGATCTAAAGTCGTGAGTTGTCTCGTGCATCCGATCTCTGGGTCTTTCGTCACGGGTCGCCTCGTGCAACATCCGTTATCCGGATCTTTCGTCACAGGTCGTCTCATGCAACCGCCTTCCTTATTAAAAGTGAGAAATGTCAAAATAACTTGGGAAGAATCGGTGCGGTATTCTTTCTCAGTGTAAACGGGTAGAGTACGTATTCGTTGTACTGTTATGGGAATAGTGTGTACCATGAGGTGTGTGAGTCACATTGCATTTGAGTTGCGAATATGTGATTTATGTTGACACGTGTATCATGATATTACTCTATGTGGTTGATGAACATGTTTAATGTGAATTTTAATGTATACAGTTCATATGTTGTTAAAATGCTCAAGTAAAATGGAAGGATGTGAAAATATGTGTTGCATGCCTTGTTTAAAGTATAATGTGAGATAAATGATTATACTTGTTGTTTTGTGCTTATATACCTTAGGGGGGTGTTATGTGTTGGTTTAAGGACTTTCTTGTGATAAGTAAAGTCGGTTGTGACTATTGAATTGAATGTCGGTTGAAGCCTTGAGAAGGTGGTTGATGATTTTGAGGTATAGTTAGCGTTGATGTAGTAACGTGGGGTAAATCGTGTATTGAGGTTTTGGTTGTGATAGATGAGGTTATGAATAAACCGAGTCGATTGTGTATTGATGGTCATGTGATATTGTTAGAAACCTAGGTGATGTGGTTTCGAATGTGAAAATTGAGGTTTGAAATAATTGGAAGAGGTTCTTGATTTGAAACTAGTTGGTTCCGTGGCAACGACCATTGGGTTCCTTTAGCGATTTTAAGGATTGGAATGTCATCGGAGATGTGATCATTCATGGTTAAGTCGTTATAGGGTTTATGAGTTTGAATGTGGAGTAAAGTGTGGTTGGGTTAGAGTTAGTGTCTTGTGTATAGTCACTTGCCCTTTCTTTCAAGTTGTTTTTGAACTCCGGTTCTTCATCCATTTGCTCCATTTGAGCATCTACAATTACGCTTTGATTTTTTCGGTGGTTTCAGTTGTTTCCCAAAAATGATTTTTTCATAAGACTTGTTTGAATTTATTAAGTCTTTAAGTGAAAAACACGTTTTCGCCTACCCCCGTGATGCCGACAAAAACTTTGAGTTTTGAAATGGTTTTAAAATCATGAAATAAAATATTTTGGCCTTTGGAAGTCAATGGTGCCCAAAACGGAGACCGGGGGTAAGACGATTAGTTTTACGAATTTTCAAGAAAGTATTTTCGATAAAACTAAACCGAAATTAAATGATATTTTTCTCATTTCTAAAGTTCCTAAATGAGTTGAGGCATATGTCCCATGTTTCGTAAGTGTTTAAAGTGGTTTCGGGTCATTTTTGCAATTTTCTAGACATGTATAGTCGACTAAGCCATTCCTATAGTCGACTGGGACTTCAAAATACCATTTCCGCAATTTTTTGGTGAGTTTTGACTTGGTGTAGTCGACTGCCCCTTTGGCGTAGTCAACTACAACCTCCTGTGTAGTCGACTAGGTAATTCAGCCTTATTTCGATCGTTTTCAGAAATTCATTTCTCCTACTTCATAACTTGGATTGAGGTCCCGTTTGTTCCTATGGCTTGTGCTAGGTACAAAATTTATAGATAAAATTTAAAATAATTTATTTACACTTTAAATGACTGTTTTACCCTTGGTTAAAGAGGGGTACTTCAGCTTTCCGTTTATATCGGCGTTGTCCGATACCGTTTTCAAAAATGCATATCTCTCTCCTCGTGGCTTTGATTGAGGTTCCGTTTGTTTTTAGGGCCTGAAGTATGTCCAAATATTTGATATAAAATTTTAAATCATTTATTTTCACTTGAAATGACTATTTTACCCTTGGTGAAAGAGGGGTACTTTAACTTGTTATTTGGGTCGGAGTTGTCCGATACCATTTTTAAAAATTCATATCTCTCGCGTCAGGGCTTTGAATTTGGTTCCGTTTATTTCTATGGTTCAACCAATGTCCAAATAGGTGGGATAACCTTTGAAAGTATATTTTTGCCCTTGAAATGACCATTTTATCCTTGGGCGAACATATAACCTTTGAGTGGTCGGTGTGATGGATTATTCAATTATTTTCACTTCCTTTTGGTTTTTGGCAACCTTTGTGACTTCTCTTAGGTTGAAGTGACTGTTTTATCCCTGTGTTGGGTTTACGGATGTCGGTAGTGACATGTGAGGTGATTGATAGTATGTGTTGATACTGATTTGAGGTTTTGGAGCTCGGTATGCTCGTGGCCTAGGAAGTGTGAGTGTTATCCTTTCTGGAGTGTTATGAATAGGAGTGTTGCTCCCGTATTTTGGTGATAGATGTTGTGTTGATTGTCAGTGTGGGACTGACAGGTATGAGTCGTAGTGATCTATGTAATGTTCTATACTACGTGACTTGTATTGTTGTATATATCTCTATACATATATATATATATGTGCATATATATATATAGGTGTGCGTTATTATATGTTTTTGTGTTATGGTTTCACTATGTGCTAGTTTCCCTATTTGTTGATGCATGGTAGGGGACTAGGGGGATGTGTTTTCGGGATCTCGTATTGGCGTGATTGCCATGTGGAATGTTTAACTAACCTAGGGTAGATGTATGTACATGAGTTGGTTCGCACTCGACTTGGACGGTCGTAGGACGTGACAGTTATTATTCATTTCTCCTACGGGGCTTCGATAAGCTCACCCCGGCGTTCTATTGTCTGGCATCTCAAACGCTAGTTTGCAGGAAAGGTTTCAGCTACGGATTATTTGGGGCATAACGACACTTTATTTTGGTTTCCATGTTACAGGATGGCTCGTGGCACGGATGCTGTTGCGGGATTTGGGACGTTCGTACGTAGAGTTGTTCCTTTTATTTTCCTTTACTTGTCCCATGTATTGGGACTGTTGTTGTATTTTCATTGGAGCCAGTCTGTTGGCATATCTTTTTCGTGTACTTGGTATCAGTGCATCGTTGTATAGATGTATTCTTTTGGCACTTCAATGTGCCTTGTGTATTATTTGGTTTAGCTTCCGCTTTGTTGTGTATGGAATTATTATTGTCAATAATATTCCATTTGGTTTTATGGTTATTTAAGATCTTAATTGGTCGCTTATTTTATGGATCACGACCCGGATTCCTCGGATGTCCCGGTTCAGGAGTCTTTGGAAATTTGGGGCATGACAATCATGGTTATGGGCAATCAAGAACCATAGTTTCTAGAGCAAGCGAATAAGTTTCTGTTAAAGTAGAGAAATGAGAGAAGTGCTCTTCAGAAGAAAAAATCCCAAAATAATTTAAAACTAAAATAAGTTCCAAAGGTGGTTTTATCACGTGTGATTTGTTAGACATCAAGCTCGGACTCGGAGGCCTAAAGGCAGACGTACTACCCAGTGTTTTGTCCATCCATGTGTGTGTCTGTGTCCTCAAGTCGTGTACAAAAGATATTTTTATCATTTATTAACATGAAAAAATCAATTCATTAACATCAAATTGAACTTTTGAGGTTAGTATCATTACTAAAATCCCCAAATTTTCCATTCTAGGAGCCCCTCCAACCAGTCTTCTATAGCCATTTTCCATGTTAAAGCAATCCAAGCGTAGGTGGCAATCAATCTAGTATACAGTAGTGATCCCTAAGTACAACAATAGTATGTTAAATTCTACAATATAACAAAATTCATCTTACTCAGTAACAACTTAATACAGCAATGCGAGAGCTCATATATTTACAATATACTGGAAAGAAATACCATTCTGAAATATCTTATACAATTTATAGAAAAAAGTTAAAGGCCAAATGCAGAACTCTAAAAGTTGCGATGCCAGAGACAATACCAACAATGGTGCAAAGTGATGAAGGGCATAAGCAAATGCTCCCAAACAAAGTGACAACATCACTTAGAAGTATATAGTAATTAATGCTACAGAATTCTTCAGTCACACAAAGTGGATTCAGATTTGAATGTAACAATTAGGAATACCAATACTCAGAATTCAATTGTTATCCAACATTCTACTATTCTAAAAGCTATTGACATAATACCAAATTCTACCATAGCATAAAACCAACTAACAATATGGAAGGAGAAACAAAAATGCAAAGAGTATCAAAACATGTCCTCACCAAGAAAGTCGGGCACAATGTGGATTATGGACAAGGAAATGATTTACGAAAATATGCATCTTAGGATCCCATAAGACAATCGTAAATCATCTCAGACGCAATTGCCCTTAATCCAAAAATGATAGTTTTCAATGCTATACCATGAAACGGTTCTCTATTCAAACAAATCCATTAAAAATATGCAAAACAAAATAAAAGAAAAAAAAAAGAAAAGAAAAATGGATGCCAAATCAATATCAGAAAAAAATAACTCACTTAATTATAAAGAAAATGTAGACACTGTGCTATAAATAAATAAATATGAGAATCAAAGCTACTTAAAAAACTAACCTCTGCGGAATAAGAACTTTGACTAGATATAAGAGATAAATTCAGCTCAACAAATATGTTATTCTCTTCTTCTTCGAACTTGAACTTCGAAGTAAGTGTATGCTCAACTGAAGACACGGGCGACTTCTTAGATCATAAGTCCTCGAAGCACTTTGTCCTATTACAGAGGAACAACAAATTATCACAAACAATAGAAGGAGATGAGAAAGGAAGAATAGAAGTGAAAAGAACTATACATTTCTTTAAGAAACTAAAAATTAAGAAGTCAATCACAAATAACAGAAGTAAAAACAAAATCACAAATTTCATTCCTTTTGTAAAAACTCATTAACCACAAAAGATAGGTTTTTCGCCACAAAAAAAGGCAATAAATTGTGGCAAAAAGCCTATTATAGTGTAGTGAATATAAAATTGTTGTACACATTTAAACCATATAAATATCCCAAGTCTTACCAAAATCGACTTTCCTCTTTGGTACAGAAACTGGTGAAACGGTTCTAAATCTCATACACCAACCAAAACCCATCTTCTATGAAAATTCAAATAACAAAAACAGAGCAAAAAAAATAAAAAATTGCGAGCTTTACATACAAAATCATTGAATTTTTAGTTTTATTTTTCTTATATATCTCACAATTTAATATTGAAAATATTAAGAAAACAAGACCCGTTGGCAAGAGCTAGCAAACAAAACTAATATGGTTCTCTGAGCTAAGTGATTGATAGCCATATATATACCCAACCCCATGGTACATATGTTTCCATTTCAGGCTTTTGAGGCTTATAAACACCAAACCTATGATTTTTTTTTTTTATAAAAAAATTCTCAACAAATTAGGCAACAAACATGATTTATTTATGGAATAAATAGCGCCACAAACAGAAAAAAATATAAGTAAAAAACCAACTACACTAATTTACTTCAACTCTTGGTGTGAATTCTATAATTGAGTTATACGGATGACTGAAAAAGAAAATTATGTGGATTCTATAATTGCAGGTATCGTAAATGGGACATCCTTAATTAAAAGAAATTTGACATCGTTACTTAAAACCCATGAATGAGTTTAGATTTACACCAATTGAATGAAAATTCATTAAAGGAATGATGCATAAACAATGAAATATATCTGGTAAAGTTTTACATCAATGAAAACCCCTAATGAGTAAAATCAAAACTCATATGCAATCCAACATCACTCACTTCACTACTTGTACCAAAATTGAATATATCTCATACAACAACCAAAACCCATCTTTTATGAAAATTCAAATAACAAAAACAGAGCAAAAAAAAAACGATTAAAAAGGAGAGTGGAGAGGAACATACATGAACACAAGCCATACAACCAAGGGTCATGGGAGAGGAACATACACGAACATGAACACGAACACAAGAGTGTAGAGGAACATCACTGGAGAACTGCAAGACCATGGATTTCTTCTTCACAAGGTAAGGAATTTGGGGCTTTGTTTGTTTAGAACCCTAAAAAAAATTAATGGAGGAAGAAGATATAGATCTCTTTATTCCAAATTTCAGATCTTAAGATTTTCAAATTGGTTCCAAAATTTCAATTTTGTCTACTGTAGCATTTACACCAATTGAATGAAAATCCATTAGAAGAGTGATGGATAAACAATGAAATAACAGGTAAAGTTTCATATCAATGAAAACCCTTAATGAGTAAAATCAAAACTCATATGCAATCCAACATTACTCGTTTCACTACTTGTACCAAAATTGAATATATCTCATACAACAACCAAAACCCATTTTCTATAAAAATTCAAATAACAAAAACAGAGCAAATAAAAAATTACGATTAAAAAAGAGAGTGCAGAGGAACATACATAAACACAAGTCGTACAACCAAGGATCATGGAGAGGAACATAGACGAACACGAACACAAAAGTGGAGAGGGACTGCAGGACCATGGGCTTCTTCCTCACAAGGTAAGGAATTTGGGGGTTTTGTTTAAAAAAAAAAAAATATATATATATATATATATATATATAAATATCATATATCTTTAGAGAATATGAAGAAAAGTAATTAAGCACTCACATAAACTATTCCAAATTTCAGATCTTACAATAATCCAAAATTTTAAAATTGAGTTCAAATTTTTGAATTTATCTACTGTAACATATATTGAGTCACTGTTTGTGTGTATTGATGTATGTAAGTCAAACAGCGGGGACCATGTTTTTGCCAACCGCCACCTAGTCGATTACTATGAATGGAGATATCCGTATCCTAAATTTTTTTCTTCACAATAAAATATGCGTCGTCCTCTTTCAGACATTCTCTCAAACAGTCATCCCCAACTGTCTACACGCACTGGTGAGTGTATGTGTGTGTAAAATGATGCTCTCTTCTGCTGTCACTCCTCACACCCCTCGCTTCAACCCTAACTGTAGCCTCTGCAACCCCCTCTTCTGCCCCAACAACGCTCACAAACTCCACCTCACTTTTTGCAGACCATCTCTTTCCCTCACCACCAACGCTTCTTCTTCTTCTTCGTCTTCTGTCTCCAGTGGTAGCTCAGAAAATTACATTCTTCAAACCCCTAACCCTAACCCTAACCCTAATCCTAAAACGATCCGTCATGTGTGTCTTGATGGTGCCGACGGAGGCGGCGGCGGCATGGTTTCCTCCGCCTCCGCCGTCGCGGCGGCAATTCGCAAGGCCTCAAATTCGCCCATTGAGTTCATTCAGAGGATCGAGAACGATGGAAAGAACGCAGGACTGGTACTGCCAAGTCCCGATTTTCAGAGGCTTTGTGTCGAACAGTTGGACCTCTTTCGCAGAATCGTCGATTCCGATGCTCTCCTTTCAGTCAGTTTGCTCCCTTTGTTACGTGCTTATTGAAATTATTTTCCATGTGTTTCTTGGGATTTTCAAATTTAACCCTATTTGGCTTTTATTGATTACAAATTTCATTACAGGATATAACTATGTAATGTGTTTGCATTTCAATGTGGATTGCTAATTATTTTCAGTAACATCTATGCTCAAGAGTAGCTAATATGATTTTTGTCATTTACAGAACTTTATAGCAAGAGTTACACTCTGCAAATATATCTTAAATTTAAGGAGTGTCATATATCATGGTTGTATGTTTATTTTCTGTATATATAAGCCATATCCATTTATAGTTGCTATTTTATTTTATTTTGATAATTAAGAGATATATAAAAAGGCCCTCAAAAGGGGAGTGCCTCGCTCAGAGCCATAGTTGTCAGAGGAGTGAGGCGCCCCTAGGTGCTAGAGGTCGCCTAACGCCTAGGCACTCGCCCGAGTGAAGCGAGGCGTTCAATAATAAAAAATTATTTTCACAATTTAATCAATAGATTACTTAAAAGAAAAATAACAACTCTAAAATTTTTAAACTAATAAGAAGTTGACAAAATATTAGTAATATAATTGTACGACATTGTTGTTGTCTTGAACAAAAACTAGCATATGCATTCATACGAGTTCAAAATACGAGTTAAAAGTAAATAAAGAAGTACAACCCAAGTTCAAAAACTAGAAGATGATTTTTAGATACTTGACAACCAAATCATGTCAAGTATCTAAAAATCATCTTCTTCACCAAAAAATCTAGTCTCATCGTCTTCCCCATCAAAAGATTTATAACCATCGGGATCTTCCTCCTCTTCCGTCTCATCCGAATTTGCCTCTTCCTTGTCCAAAAGTTGTATAGAAGACGATGATGAAAGTGTTTTCAAGCACAACAGTCAGAAATTGGAATATATTTCAAGCATTCTGGTATTCTATATTATATTTTTTCATTGAGCTTATGAATTTGCAACCATGTACACAGCAAAAAAAAAAAACAGAAAAACAGAAATGAGAGAAGAGAAAAAAAGGAAAAAAAATTATAAAAAAAAAAATACAAGTGAAGCAAAAAATATACATTGTCTTACTATTTATTAAACAAAATGAAAAGAAGAAGGAGAAGGAGTAGAAGGAGAAGAATGAGAATAAAATAAAAATCCAGTTTGTTTGGTAGTTAAAAAAAATAAAAATCTCCATCTAGTTGGTTTGCTTTCGTAAGTAGGAGGAGGAGTTAAAAATATATATATGTAAATACCTACCCCCTAAAAACACAAAAAAAAAAAAAAAAGTCTTCAGTTTAGGTTTGCTGTGAAGGAGTATAAAGAGGAAAAGATTGAGAAGGAGTAGAAGAAGAAGAAGAAGCAAAGATGAAGAAACATACCTGGGCGACTCGGTCGTGGACTCGTGGAGCACCGCCTCTCCCAGTCGCTTCATTGCCCAACAGCCCAACTTCTTTTATTTGTGGCCCTCTTTAATCCAACGGTTCAAGTCCCCAGTATTATCATATACAATATATATATATATATATGTATATAATATTATAATATAATAATTGAATTTGTCAAACTTAATCAAAATAGTAATAAAAGAGAAAACAGATAGACACTTACAATAGTAGCGCCTAGGCGACGCCTTTGCGAGGTCGCCTCGCCTAGTAGCAGGCGAGGCGCCAAGGTGTCGCCTTGCCTCGCCTAGCGCCTAGGCGCGCCCGTGACAACACTGCTCAGAGCCCCGCCTAAGAGCCAAGTGGTCCCAAAAAATCAATCGTTCCCTCTATAGATTGGCAATATCTACCCCCACCCAATAAAAAAGAGGAGATGAAATAGTCATTATAGCTAATTAGGGACTCGATCCCCTCGAAACAACGCCTATTGCGGTCCAACCAAATACTCTACAAAAGGCAAAGTGGTGTTGATAGGTGCTATCACTGGGTCTCATTCCAACTAGGGAAAAAAAAACACACACACACACAAGATGGAGAAAGACAAAGGAATACATTGGGGGCCTTGTTTGTGCACTTATGAAAAGTTTTAAGTTGCTTATTTTAGTCCAAAACAGAAAACACACCTATTTTTGCCTAATTAGTGATGTATTAGGAGTTTTCACCGGAACAATAAATATGGGTATATCGCCAAATTTGTTTCACATGCTTGACTCCGCCCATATAAATATTAGCGAGTCGCATATTTATAAGCTAGGGCTGTAAACAAGCCAAGCCGAGCTTCTTCGAGCTCGGCTTGAGCTTTGCTGGGGCAACCTCGAGTTCGGCTCGGCTACTCGTTTAGGCATGTATCAAAAACAATCACATGATTTCAGAGGAAAAAATATTGGATTTGTATATGTTGGCATATATGTGTATCATTGTATGTATATATAGAGAACCCTTGAATATCAACATTATCTTTAAAGCTCCACAAGAAGAAAATTAGAATGTTAAATAAAAAAAGCACAAGAAAAAAATCAAAATAAGGAAAGTGTTGCTGCCGTGATTCGTCTTGCACTAGGGTCTGACGTTGTTCTAACAAGGGCTTTGTTGGTGTTGTGCTCGTGTCTTGAAGAGAAGGAGTGATTCGGTTGAGTTGTGTGAATAAAGAGAAGACAGTCAAGAGACCTGCTTTGGGCGTTCAAAGTGATGACTGTTGTTGCGGGTAGGGTTCTATGGCTATGGGATAAGCAGTTAATGTATTGTGGGCTCCAAAATATATTTTTGGAGTTGGGCTGTGGGCTTTAATTTTTATATCTAATGTAATTGGTACCATTATATGAGTTTGTTCACAAACATATTCGCGAAAAAATGAACCGAGCATGGTGATATTTGAGCTTGTCCCATTTATTAAACGAGCCTATAATTTTTGTTTGAAAACTGTTCGTTTATTTAGTAAACGAACACGAATCGAGCCCATGTTGAGCTGAGCTCGAGCTACTTGTAGAACGTTTGGTTCATTTCCAGCCCTAGCTTCAAACGTGGAAACCAAAATGATATTACAAAAAGAAAATGTTTTATTAGTCTTTTACAACTTTATTAGGTTCAGATCGGAAAACCAAAATCAATTTACAAAATGAATTTCTTTTATTGATATATCACACATTTATTAGCTTCAAACCAGGAAACCAAAAGGATTTTGGAAAATAATTTTCTTTTATAGTAGATTATTGGTTATTATATATTAGTGGTTTTTGCAAGATATGATTGAGTTATACGTAGCTTTTGTATGTGCAGATCTATGTAAGACCAGCTGGTAGCTATGTTATGGATCGCTTAGAGCTGCGACGAGTTACTTTCTATCCAGATGTCAATGCAACAGATATTGTGATACTAGTTGGTAACTTTAGTATTCCAACGGGATTAAGAGCAGCCGAAGCTTTCCTTTTAAATCAACAAGTATGACGTATAGTTATCTTAGTGCTGTTGATACAATTGAATTTCGACTCCTTGTTATTCCTGATCATTCTTCATCGGATTTAGGATGGATGTTGGTTTCAATTGTAGGCAGAATTAATTCCAGAGTGCAGAGCTGTGGTTTTTCCAATGGTGAAACATCCATTTGTTGTGGGCTTTTTGGTTGCCGAGCTTCCAAATATCAAATCAGAAAAGAAAGCGTTTGAAGTAAAATACTGCCCAGACCCCAAAGAATCTTTTCCTTTGCCATTATCTACAGATAAGAAGTCTTGGGAAATTCAAACTCTCAAGGACAACCAACTAGAAATGTGCAAGTTCACTACTGAGCAGAGATTAAGTGCTGTTAACATTTCTCGCTCGCTTGCAATGGCATATGTTATGGATCAGGTAGACCTATGGATATTCTCCTATTTAGATTTCTTCGTCTTCTTCTTTTTCCTTCTTTTTTGTTTTCCCTTTGTTTAATTTGGTAGCTTTTGAAGTGTCCGCAACTGCATCTACGTTTAATTGGCAAACTACTTAGGTGTCATTTTCAAGTTCGTTTTGGTAATTGTAGTTCTTTTTCCCATGAATAATAAAAACTCCTTAATTGACACACATCATGAGGGAGGTTCGAAATTATTTCAATCGTAGAGGACGAGTGTATAGAACTTATTACCTGATAGAATTTCACTTTGATAATTATTGCAGTTAACTGATTAGGTATCATTATGATGTTTGTAGATGTAGGTTCTTGTTTAGATGAGGAGATTATTCCACGTGTACGTGTCAAAATTGCTTTACACTATATATCTCCACCTTGAGACCCATGGTCTTATTTATACATAACAAAAGCCTTAGCCCAACTTGTTGCACAAATTAAGTCATTTTTGGGACTCTAGTTGCCTTAAGGATTGCCAGTAGAGGATTGAGCCCCTCGGCTGTTGCCCTTGGCACCTCAGCAGAGGGGGTCAGATTCAGCTGTCTCTTTGGAATATTCATATCTTTGACCAAGAGTCCTTTGTTGCGATATCCTGCAAATCGGGAGAGCATAATTAAAGAGAAGAACGAGAAGTCCTAGATTACACTTGCCTAGTCAGCAGATCGACCTTCTTGGTAATACTAGAGGCCGGATGAAGGTCAGAAGGCATGTCCAGAAAGGAGAAGATTTACTTTCTTAGGTGGAGTTCACACTCCTTGCAGAAACAACTCTGAGAAGATGATGGAAAGGGGGAAGAAGGAGCTCCCCAAAAGACTTGGAGATGGGAAAAGACTTAGAAGAAGGAGCAAACCAATTACCCTTCACCAGCACAATCCGCTCTTTCTAATACCTCTGAAATGTGGGAAGATCAGTGTAGATTGATTGACGGTGAAAAGGGTTGAAGATGAACCTACCAGGCTCCTAGCAAAGATTGGAGATCCAGTACTAGAGAAGGAGGTCTACTAGTCCCAATCCGTAGACTTGATGTTATTCAACATTAGAAGAACTGCGAAATCCTAAAAATGTTAGTGTTGAGTGTGGGCAAGACTTAAATTATTCAAAACAAATGAAGAAATAGGGTGGAGGGGGAAATGAATGGCTTTTAGGTAATTGTTGGAGAAAAGAATCTCATATTTGCCAACACTCTCACCCGATCGATAGTCATAGCTGAAGGGGTACTCTTGGATGACTACATCATCAGGAATAGACACTCGGCTTGAAGGCTGCCAATGTCCACCAATTTGCGAGGCTGAGAGGATGTTTGGGACCCACTGAACAGAGATAATGTCAGAATGGTTGGGATCTCAGTGCGTCGAAGAAGGCAGCTGACTATGGTGACTCTCAACGTCATGGTCAGAAAGGTCATCGGAGTAGGATTGAGCAGTTCGTTGGCTTACAAACCTACTGTTGCTGCTGTTATGGTCACTCATGATGGGGAGGATCAGTCAGATGAGAAAAATGGAGGTGTAAATGAACCTTGTCGAAGGAATGTCAAGACCAGAGGATGGAGAAAGCTAGGGAGAGGTGAGATCCAAGTCTCATGCAATATGTGAAGTCACAAATGAGAAGAGGAAGAAGGGCCGCCTAAATAGGCCTCAGAGCCGGGTTTGAGGGATTGTGCACACTAATACCCAAAAAAGATGCACCTTTCCCAGAGGCCCAACCGCCGACGTTAATGCTACCAGCCCCTCACCTTCTCATCATTTCAAATTCCACACACTATGCAAGTGTATGGAGGCAGGTTTGGGCCAAAAGCATCGTCAATCCCTAAGCATTTACCACCAAGAACCACAGGCCCTGGCAAGGTGGTTCGATGGACCCAATATTCAGAAGGCAGATACAGACCAAGGCCCATTTGGCTACGGAAAGGTAAGGAGAAGGCCTTGGTAGATAAGGCAACTAGAGTCCAAAAAATGACTTAAATTCTGCAGCAAGTTGGGCTGAGGCCCAACAAGTTATGTATGAATAAGTCCCTTGGGTCTTAGGGTGGAGATATACAGAGTGAAGATATTTTTCACACTTGCACCCCGTATATGGGAAATGTGAGATCAGGGCTGTGTAAAGATCCAAGTTAGCATCAAAAGACATTAAGAGAGAATGCAATAACCTTGACACTCTTTCGTAGTTTTATGTCTCTTTAATGTTGAGGATCTTGCATTGTTGTTGTGTTAATAATTGAAGTTTAGGTACATTTATACTACTCCCTTTAAGGGTAAGGACGACAGTCGTGAGAGCTAATAGCTCTCTTTACCCAAAGGATAACTCAGATAATCCTTTGTCGGGCTAGCCACTAAGCTACGTTGTGTCAGACAAGTCATTACCTCTAATTGAGGTCCTATGGTGACTCACATTAATTCGTGTTGTCAATCAAATAGTACATTTATGTGCCATTGTTCTGGTTCCTCTAGCTTAACCTTGAGAGTACTTGGCATCCCCTCCCCCTTTGTGTAGACCTCCAAGTATATGGACTCCTCGACTAAATGGTTGAGAACTTCCACCCGTCCCTCTTGATGAGGAGATTCCTTGGAAGTCAACAACCCGTCCGCTTCTCTCAGATTCCCGGTAGTGTTAATTGAGGGAAGAAGGAAATGAGAGTACTCATGATCTTGCCTTCTACAATCTCGTCTTTCCTATTGGCCGAATTCCCTTCCAAATTGATGTTTCAATAATGTTAGTCATAGATGTTCGAGGCTGCATAGTGATCATGCTCGAGCATAGAAATAGATTGCACTTCAATTTTTCCGTATCGAGGTAGTCAACCTGAAGTAACACAAAAGGGAGCCCATCCAATAGGAACAGGATTCATCTGTGGGACAGAAAGGTAGGAACACAGGTGTTCCCGTATTAGATTAGTTTTGTCTCAAGTCATCACTGTCAACAAGTGGCTAGTGGTGGTGATGTCATGGCGATAGTCGGGACTCGACTTGGCCAATGTTCTGCATTACAAATCTTTGTTGGGCTTTTTTCTTATTGTCAAACATGGAAATTAATGTCTTGAGTATAAGGCTACTGTTTTTGTTATACTTTATTTTATACCCAATTGCCACCAACTTTCCATTGACGAACACACTGGGTAATGTCATTATACCTTTATGGTTACAAGGCTTTTTCACTGGTGATTTACTTCATAAGCTTCTGTGTAAAGTTTTAAAACAATGATAATATTTTAAACACATGGTTGAACGTATATTTACTTCTATATGTTATATCCGTCCAGTGGAGGCTGGGAGCTCTCTACTTAACTAATGCAACTATTTGCCTAGTGATTTAGTGCATCAATGATATTTGTGGAGTCTTTCCCCCCAAAAAAATAATAATAAAAAAAAAAAGAGAGAGAGAGAGAGAGAGGAAGAAGACACATGCTAGTTGCTTGTTTGTAGTTGACAATTGCTTATTTTACGAATGCTGCGACTGCAATCATACGCAGAAATGCTCAGGTTGTTCTCTATAGAAAAGGGTCATCATACTGGAACCTTAAAACCTGTTTCTGTATTCTTTTGTAGCTTTTAATCGTTGGGAATTATTTCTGATTTATTTCTATTACTTCACAGAAAGCAATGTTACTACAGCAATCATCATGGCAAAATAATGTTAGGATGAGTAATTTGGTTGAGCAAGTAAGATGTTCTACTTGTGTTTTATTTGATTTTCATGTGAATTAGAATATTTATGACAATTCACTTGTCAATTTTCATTTAACAGATTCGTGGTCCTCTTTCTAGCATTCGGACATTAAGTAAAATGTTGTCTGTTCACGTTAAAAGAAGCGAGGTGAAATTTACTTACTGAATTATTCAGCTCCTACCTTTAAGGAATGTGCACTATATGTTATAAACATATGACTCCTAACTTGTTCTTGCAGATCTCTTACGATATTGTCAATGACATTATGGTGCAAGGGGATCGCATGAAAGACACCCTTCAAGAACTCCAGGATGCTGTCTACCTGACAAAGGTTCTCCCTCTCTCTTACGCACAAATTGTTGCTTAGATCTCTATGAAAGGATAAATCCATTGAGGTCTCCCTATATCATGCATTTTTTGTCCCATATATTTATATATTCATTCTTTTCTTTATTTTAGTTTACTTTATTCTGGGTTGATGTAGTTTCCCCAGTTTTCATTTGTTGGTGGATATTTTATTTGCTTCGCATGTTAAAGATCGAAAAGGCCGTGTTCTGACAGAATGAGTTATCATGGCAACTCCTTTGACATGAGGGCACAAATATATATGTATATATATATATGTACATATAACACATCTTGGCTAGAAGATTCTCTCTCTCTACATCTCTACGTCTGTGTCTGTATTACATCTTTGATTCTAAATTATCCTCTATATGCCTGTCAAGTGGAAATACTATTCCCTCTGAGTTTATGAGTCTTTTTACTCTAATTCAAGTAATTTGGTTTTTCAAAAGCTACCGAAGAACATTAGAAATTTGAAGCATTGTTAGATTTATTGCTCCATCTAATGCAAGAGTTTTCTCACTTTTTCTTTTCTAGATTCTCAATGTTTGGAGAATAGTAGGTGTGAATATACGTAATTATTTGCATCGTGGTTATTTTCCAGGCTAATATAGTACGATATAATGACGAAACGCTGGAGAAAATGCATCTTTCAACTTATCCCCAACCTGACTCTGTAAGGTCTCAATTGTCTGATTACACATCCCTGGAAAATGGAACCAGTACGGTCCAAGAATCTGGTGGACCCCTCCCTCTTTCTTCTGCAAACAAGGATTTAGAGATGCCCATGCCGCCTCTTGCTCTTACACCTCTAAAACAAGAAGGAACCAGGTAGGGTTGTTCACTGCATAAATTATTGTAAAAGCATCTCTTGCTGCTTGCATATTTTCACATTATTTTGTAGAATAAGATCATCTTGTGTTTATGCTTATGCAGTTGCTTCACTTTCCTTGATGTCTACCTCAGGTGGTTGTTGGAACTTCATGTTCTTATGCTATTCACCTCAACTCTCCATGTAGTAATTTATATGAGATTACATTTATCTGCATGCATTTGAAGTAGTTATATTTTGCTGTAATCTTAGTGCATCTAGGATAGTTCTTTAATGAAGATCATCTCAGGTATTTGCATACCCAGTTGCTTGACCGACCTTGGGGTCTAGCTCAGTTTGCTCTGGGCCCTTGATTTTATGTTGGTCACATCAACTCCTGCATTAAGTAGATAAAATAACTTACTCGTAACTGCATGCATCTGAGGTAGTTTCATTTTGTTAGCAAGTGTCCATCTCAAAATTGTTTTTCTTATGCTCTATCTTTGTGTCAGAAGACCATGCAAGGTTTCTGATGTACTGGCAGATTTAGTTGGTGCCGTGGAACCTCTAGCTCGTAAACAGCGACGAGTGGTGGAGCTATGTGAACTTTCACAATCTTTGCTAGTTTCTGTAGAGGAATTCGCTCTTCGCCAGGCCTTGAGCAATCTAATTGAGGGTGCTTTGTTGCGCACAAATGTTGGAGGGAAGGTTGAAATTGTGTCTTCTGGAGCCCCAGCAGGTGTTCTTGTCATAATTGATGATGATGGGCTGGATATGCACTATATGGTAAATTATTCTACTCAACCAGCTTGCTTCCTAGTATGCAAATAAGAACTTATAGTCGTATGTTACCCTTCTATGGGCACCAACCCACAGTACCCACCCGTTCCACTCCCCCACCCACAGACACACACACACACACAACCCACCCAATACACACACACCCACACATATATCTATGTGTATATAATTGAATGCTTATAATTTCATTGTTGGAGGAAGGTGTTTGAGGTAAAATGTATGCTACAGAATGGAAATGACAGACTGATTCTGCCCACCATGTAACGAAGTACAGAGATTCACGTTTTTTTTTTTGGCTAAGGAAGTAATTTAGTTATACGATGGCGACTTGTTAAGCATTTCTCGTTTCTGTGTGTCTGCATGTGTTTCAAATATTGCTGCAAAGGTGTTCGTGATTGGGATTCATTGTCAATGTTCTTAGTTTAAAAGAAATCCTTGTGGCAATGCAGGTTAAAAATTATAGAGTTGGACTAGTTACCGTCATCAATATATAGAATTTTGGCTTTTGACATCTGGAATGCAGGGACTTTTAATTATGTTTCTGTCTCAAAGGAGGTTCTTTTTCCTGTTTTACATTCTGGGTTGCAATTTCTCTGTCAAAATTAGATCATTGTAAATTGTAAGTGAAGTTTGATTATTCATAAGGGTATGACCGTCTTGACTCTTGAAAAGAGAAGCGAAGGGAGAACATTGAACAGCCATTACTTTTGCCATTCTGGTAGGTCCTGGGGTTAGTTGATTAGATATTGTGCATGTTCTTGCAGACTCAGATGCATTCACTTACACCATTTGGGGCAGATCTCTCCTCCAAGGGCATGATTGAAGACAACATGACATGGAACTTTGTTGCGGGGCTGACTGTTGCTCGAGAGATACTGGAGAGTTATGGCTGTGTTCTTCGTGTCATATCACCGCGGATCACAGAGGCTGCTCTTGGAACAGGGGGAACCCGCGTTGAAATCTGGTTCCCTGTTCCATCTGATCGTAGCGAACCTAGTCAGTAGGTTCAACCTATGCACAGATGAGAATTTTACAGGAATGAGTTGCGCTTTGCCTTGCCTTTTCTTGATGCCGGCTTCGTAATTTTCAGTGATTTTGTAAAGTTCATGTCAGTCTTACTGCCTACTTTCCAGTGTAAATGTTGTAAATAACAAGATAATAGGGTCTAATGTTTGATGAAATATTTGCAGTTGTATCAAATAATGTATGAAAGGTGACTTTCGTTTTGATTGACAATGATTGTATTTCAACGCAGTGGTTACAAGTTTTTACTGCCTGGGAAGAGTTCATTTACACAGTGCTTTATGTGATTAATGTTTTTAATCGGTTACATGTGGTGTTATTTAATTCATGCAGAGTCAATAATTGGGAGTTCACTCCTTCCCCCAAGAAAAATATGGGGGGAAATATTAACCTGAGTAATCTCCACAAAACAGACGGTTATTCTATTTTCATCATACATAGAATAAATTATTCGATATTTTTTTCGTCTCTAGTTCGGGGTCAAAGAGTTTTATAACACGTTGGTGAAAGATAATGTGAATGAAAAATCTTGCTGAATTAATTGGGTCCATGAATTTAAGAAATAGCGAGAGAATTTTTGAGCTCATGACTTCTCATAATTGATGAATTGGCATGTAATCTGGGCTGATTTGGGAGTAATTTATTTGTTGTGTTATCTGTATGACCAACCAACTATACCGTTGTATAATTAGGACCTATTACAAAGCCTAGTTTTCGATAAACTGTATCAACCATCAATCGAAAAATTCTTCTCAATCTGTTAAAAGTTACATTAATAACTTATTAATTAGATGGTCGACAAAAACATAAGAATATATATATATATGTATGTATATATATATATATGTATGTATTTATGGGTTTGGCCGTGTAAATGTGTGAGTGTCCATTGTCCACAAAACCCACATGAGACGCCATTGATGTGGTTCACCAACCAAGACTATGCTGGTGCCCACAGGCCAAACCCATAACGCGTCAAAGCCATCCCATTGCGTTAAGTTTCTTCATGATCAAGTCAAAAGTTTCATGGGGATTTTAATTTTCAGATTCTTCTGTTTCTGTCGCCCCCAAGCCAAGTCAAAAACACCTAACTATCTAATTTATTCAATTCTTCGTTCAATTTCATACTAATTAGAATTTGGAAATCAATTATTTTGAACATGATTGGGACATCTTGTTGATGACAACACTTTTGCTATGTTCATACTAATTAGAATTTGAGAATTATAAATTCAATATGATTGGGGACATCTTGTCCACGGCCACACCTTTGCTTTTTTTTTTTTTTAAAGGAATTTGCTTTTACTGTGTTTGTCATTTTGTTTAATCCTTCTTTTTTTCAAACTAAGAAAATCAATAAAATAAAGGAGATCTGTCACTGCCTCTTGGGCAACACGTTTTTTTTCAAACTAAGAAAATCAATAAAATAAAGGAGATCAGTCACTGCCTCATGGGCAACACTTGGCACTAGGTGTTACCCGTGAAGTACACCGGATTAGATTTGTCAATGGATGGGATTTAGTTAAATTCATATCCGATTTATTAAGAAATTAGATTATAGGTTTCAGATCAAAATCGAATTATCGGATTTTTTTTTCTAATCCATATCCAACTAATCAGATTCATTGACCAGTTTATTAATAAGGATGACAAAATATTCGATCCGAATTTGAGAATTCAATGAATTTTTACTTAATTAATTCATATTTGAATTTCTTCATTATCAGATATATGATCCGATAATCCGATCTAATTATCTAAAATTTTACTTATTTTTTTATAATCAGTAAACACCAAATTACCAAACAATATTTATAACACGCCCATTACAGATATAAAATTAAAAAAAATGGGATATTATTAAGTACACTATATTTACTACTCAATATTTATATATTGATCAATAGTATATAAATTTAATGTATAAATATTGAAATACTCAAATTATTCACAATTTTAATAGTAGTATAAATGATCAATCATTATTAATAAATAATAAAATAATTAACAATTAACATTTATATATAAGTTTAATACTAAATATATAAACATAAAAAGATCGAATCTACATTAATATATATATTATAATTTCGGATCGGATTAATATAAATACAAATTCAATTTGTTAAGAAATCGGATTATCGGATTTAAATCCTAATCGAGTTATCGAATTTTATTTTCAATCCATATCCGGCTAATCGGATGGAATTTGGATTAAAATCCGATCCATTAACAGGTCTAGGCCTGAGTGTCCTTGTTGCACATTTTTAAATTAAATCGCTTCTAATGGGGACACAAGTATTATAAAAATAAAATAATCAAATTGGGGTTGATATTAGTTATTTCTCACCTAATTAGAGGAAGTTGACTTATTATTTTACGGATAATGTACTTCAAGAATTTGCATTTATATAAAACGGAGTAATACAACATTTACGTACAGTACAGTACAATACAATACAATACGGATCCAAATGCAGCAAATAAAAACCAAAGAGATTAGCAAAACACAATGACAATGCCTACTTGGAGGTCAAAGTCCACGTTCTGGCAGCCCATCACTTTTATTATTTTCCACTCCTCTCGTCATCATTTCTTCCGCAACTCATGCTACCCATTGTTTCTCATAGAATTATATAGGAAGCTCCCCTTCATGCATATGCGCATATATATATATATCTATATATATATATATATATATATATATATGTATGTATACTACCAAGTCTACCATCCATATCGTAATATCAGGATAATTGTTTTTTAAGAAATTAATTTCATTTTAAGTAAAGTACAAAGAACGACTATCAACCAATTTCACAAAACCTCCTTATATTAACAAGTGTCATGAACTAGGAAATCTGTTTCGTTTAAGGGCAAGACACACTTCTGTAACAGAGGAAAAATTTAATAATATATACTACTCTTAAAAAAATCAGTAACATACCTTATTCTTACACAGATTTAATCTTAATATATTTAGACGAAATACTATAAAATTAATCTTTGTTGTCAATTTTTTTATTAAATGACATGAAACTTAGACATGCATACATATATATATATATATATATATGTAAGTTGATGAATCTTCTAAATTTGACAGATGCAACATGTATGATAAATGGGTTGACGTGGACTCTACCATAGGACATAATTCGGATTTCATTTGGTGAACCTCGAACCTCACTAGTAAATATATCATTAAACATTCTCCGAATGATTTATAATTTCTTTCTTTTTTAAAAGGGTATTTTAAAAAAAAAAAAAAAAATTCGTTAACAACTCCTCTTTGAATTTCAAAATAGAAAATAGTTTTTCTTTATTCTTGTGTTTTCACACCCTTCGCATCTTTCTTATTTTTCTTGTTTTTTATTTTATTTTATCTTTATTTTTATCTCCCTTTCTATCTTTGTCTTATGAATTGTTAATTTTAAATACATTTTTAGCTGTTATTCATTCTGTTTTTTCTTTTATTTCCTTTAAAGTTGTCAACAAAATATTTGAGAACCAAAATTATAGACGTATAAACATAGCATAAAGACTTTGTAATAAGAAAATAATACAAAAGTAAATAACACCCTATTCTCAACATTTTGGGAGAGCCAAGTGGAACCATTGGACTCAAAATGCTATATACAAACCTGGTAATTTCGTTTGGGCCACTGAAAGTTAGGGAAGACAATGGGTCGGGAGTCAGGTTTAGGACGGGTTTGCCTAATATCATTATTATTCTATTTAAAAATTATCAATACCAAATACATCTCAAACCTGCGACGGGTTGTAATCGATAATACTATTACCAACATGTCGGATTAAACGGGTTTCATCGGGTTACTATCGATTATATTAAATTATTTCTACCAAATTATAGACCTAAAAAATTATAATAAAGTAATATGACAAAGAAACACCAAATAAAACACTAATTCAATTATTTTAAAAAAACAATGGCAAATCATGAAAGAGGCTATATCAGAAACATAAAACATTATTCCAAATATCTATATCTATATTATTATAAAAGTGTAAGGCTTATATAATATTTCTATACATTTATACATTTTAAAAAAAATAACACAACAATAATTAAATAGTATTATCATTAAAGGAAAAGTCTCAAACAACTACATTTAAAATGTAATAAGATTATATTAAATTATAAGTTTAAAGTAGTTACAAATGGAGATGAATGGATCTTTATATATTTTATTTAAGAAAGAAAAAAAGAAAATAAAAAGTAAATAATTGGGGCGGGTTTTACAGAAAACCTGAACCCGATCGGGTTTTGATTTTTAATACCAAACCCATCCCAAACCCGTTTAAGAGCTTATTAAACCCGCCTCATTCGGGTTAGATCGGGTCGAAACCTAGTCGGGTCGGACTAAATTGTCATTCCTACTGAAGGTTTATCCAATCGTTAATTTTAGGGCTCCAAAAATTAATTAAGGTGCGTGTAAGCTGACTCGGATACCCGTTACCGAAAAAACAAATGCTCTATACAATTTAAAATATAAAAGTCCCATGCCTTACTCTTAGAAGATTGTATCATAGTATATGGTAAGATAAAGACTAATAGAGCTTTCTTAGGCCTATTTGGATAGGTGGTTTTGGACCTGGTTTTGATTTTGGTCTTTGATTTCAATATCAAATCATGTTTTGTTGGTGGGTTTTGGACTTAATTTTCGGAAAAAAATTATTTTTTCGGAAAAAAAATTATTTTTCCCATTTTATATCCTTTTTTTTTCTAAATTTTTAAATTTTTTCAGTATGTAATAAAATTATTCATAATTTTATATATTTTTTGAATTATATATATTTTTTCGAATTTAAGATATATTATTTGAATTTTATATATAATTTTCACATTTTAAAATATTTTTTTCGATTATATATATATATTTTGGAATAAAAATAAAATAAAAATGTCAAATATTTTAGGGAATTTTAAATATTTTTTAATTATATATATATTTTCATTTTAATATTTTTTCCCAATTTTATATATATATTTTTCATATTTATATATTTTTAATACATATTAGTATATATATATATAATTATACCAAGACCAAATTCAAGACCAACTCATTACCAAACATTATATATAGGTTTTAGATTTATCTAAAATCACTCAAAATCAAATTACCATGACTAAAACTAAATTCCTAAACGGGGCCTTAGAGTATAAGTTCCTAGACATATATGTAACATTGGGAGTTACAAAATAGTGACTGTGATTGGGACCTCATAATAAAAAAAGCCAACACCTTTGTCCAAAGTTACAGTTGTTATCTTGTCGCTATAAATAGGGAATAAACTATAATATATATATATATATATATATACATCATAAAGTTGCAAAAGATTATATGTTATAGAAGCATTTCTTAAATAAAATGTTGTGTGTCTGTGAAAGAGAAAGACGGGGCAAGTAACATACAGTATATATGACAATCCAAATTTATGGTGGTAGGAAGAGCATAACTTTGGATTGGGAAAAAAATTCTCGGGCGGCACCAATTTATTGTGGAGCAAGGCAAGATTTGAACCGTAAATTATTGATAATGTACCTTCTGTTAGAATCCCTAAAATTTCACTAAAATTTTTACACACCAGAATTAGAATTGCTGGATTAGTGTGAGGCCCGCAATTGTTACCATCACTTAATCAGAATCAGATCCTCGATGGATATAGGTGATAAGATGGAAAGACTATTTTTATTGGAGTTGGAATCCATTTATTCCTCAATTCACTTAATACATGTTTGGCAAATGGAATTGAGCCAAAATTTTGGATTTGGTTTGAAAAAATGTCACCAAACATGGTTTGGTAAATGGTGTGAAAATTTGGTACCAACACTGTAGCAATTCCATGGAGCCAACTTTGTGAAGGAATTTGGAACCATCATTTTTGATGATTTTGGTTTGGTGCGGCTACTGTAGCAACACTGTAGCAATCCAAAATATATATATTATATATGTATATCATTTTTAATACATAATATATTTTAATATTTTAATATTAATATTTATATATTAAAATATATTAATATTATAATATCAATATATTAATATTAATATTTATTAATAAATAAAATGTGAAACCCATATATTAATATATTTTAATATATATTAATATTAATATTTATTAATATATTAATATTCAGAATTTCAACCCATATCAACTCTACCAAACATGATTTGGTTTTTCAGCATCACTTTTTCTCACACCAAAATCATCTGCACCAAACATGGTTTGGAACCAAAATAAAACCACACCAACTCCAACCAACCCAACTCCAACCAAACCAAAACTACCAAACAAGCACTTAAAGAACCATGTGATGGTGATAAGGTGACCTCTATATCAAAACTAATTCTTTAAAATCTTATAAGTTAAGATCAAATTCATTTTTAAAGCAAACACATTAAGATTAAGGCTCTTCAAACCGGTTCCGGTTCCGATTCCATCTATTTTTTCGGTTCCTAAAAATTCGGAATCGGAACCAGAACCGAAAAGGGAAGGAACCGAACCGGAACCGAATCGAAAAATCGGTTCGGTTCCGGTTCCTTCTATTATTATTATTTTTTTAAAAAAACCTTAATTTTATAAGATAGTATAATTATAAACTAGAGTATTTGAATTAAATCAAACCCAAAACCAAATATATAATTAGTGGAATAAAAAAAAGTAGCTTGGATTTGTACTGTTACTGAAATTAGTGGAGGTTTATTGCTAGTCTTTTTGCTTAATAATAAAAAATATATATAAAAAAAAAAAAACCGGTTCCGGTTCGGTTCCACGGGACCGGAACCGGAACCGAACCAAAATTTTCGGTTCTTGGAATTTCGGAACCGGAACCGGAACCGAACCCCTATGGAACCGAACCGAACCATCAATTTCAGTTTGGTTCCAGTTCAGTTTCGATTCCGGTTCGGTTCCTGAACACCCCTAATTAAGATAGTAACATGTGAAAAATATATATATATATATATTAAGCTAGTAACATATTCAAAATTACATTTGATTATGAATGGACCAATACCATTAAATCACAATTTGCTACTATAACACATGACCAAATTGTCATAAATAATATTTGCATAATGTATCAGTTTTGGTTGCCTTTTTTCTTGGAAGATATTAAGGAAAATGGTTTTAGATATGGTTAGGCCATGTTTGGTAGGTGGTTTTGTCTGGCTTGTTTAGATTCTGAATTTAAAAGTTTGTTTGGTAAGCGGTCTAGTCTGATGGTCACGGTCTCACAAACATTGAACCAAATCATATTTGGTAAAGCGATCTGGTCTGATCTTTTCACTTTAAAAAATAAAATTATTTATTATAATATTCATTTATTATTTTATTTATTATTTATTATTATTTTTTAAATTTTAATTTATAAATATAATTTATTAATTTATTATTTATATTATTATTTATTCATTAATTTATAAATATATTCTATTCATTTATTATTTATTCATTTTTTTATTATTTAATTTTTTTATTCATTTTATTTACTATTATTTCATTATTTAATTCATTTCATTTATTATTATTTCATTATTTATTTATATTATTATATTATTAATTTATTATTATTTATTCATTTTAAATTATTTATAAGTATATTTTATTAATTTATTATTTATTATGTATTATTTAATTCATTTTGTTTATTATTCATTATTTTTTATTTTTAAATATGTTTATTTTTTTTAATTATTTATATTATTAATTTATTATTATTTATTCATTTTTAATTATTTCGAAATATCTTCTATTAAATTATTATTTATTAATTTATTATTATTATTATGTATTATTTTTTTTATTATTCATTATTTTTATTTTATTTTTAAATATTTTTATTTAATTTATTATTTATTATTTTTTAATTATTTATAAATATATTTTATTAATTTATTAATTATTCATTTATTTATTATTATTATTATTTTTTTATGTATATTATTATTATTTTTATTCAATTTTGGTTTTTGGTGGTCTTAATCGTTGGTCTCAAAAATTTTATTTTGGTTACCAAGACTAGACCAAACTATGTGGAACCACAAAAAAAACTTGGTTCCAAAAATACCACATTTTGTTCAATTTGATCTCATTTGGTTTGTTTTCAAAATTTGAGACCAATCCAAACAAATATAGTCCGGTCCTGAAATATTCATTGATTTCAATGGCCTTTAGTAATGGATAAGGGGATTTATTTTTTTATCTTGGTAAATTGACAAAATTGTAATTTCTCCAAGCTCTTTTATATAGAGAACAGGTGGACAATTTGGTCCTAAAAAATTCAATGGATAATGGATTTACTAGACTTGTATGATTTTTTGTCCAATCTCTTGTTTTTAATTGTCAAAATTCAAATAGTGCTTGTTTAGTGGGATAATTCTTATATTCCATATTCCTTGATACAATCAAGTGATTAGTTAACTCTTATATAAAAAAACAGCCTAATCTTAATTTGGAAAAATTAAATAATCCATTAATTGACATGACACATTTTAAACGGCAAAATTAAGTATTATTGAATACTAGACATAAAAGTTAAATGAGAGAATCCTTGTCCTGTTGAGTGAGAAATTTGGCCCTCTGTTTTTGGTTGATTAATTTTGTGGAAAAAAATTAAATAACCAACATATCATAAAAATCAACGTTTTGAAAACAAATAAAACAAACCATTGTCAATGATACGCGTTATTAATTAAGATTGCTAAAAAATAAAAAATCAGGTACAAGGTGTCATTTTCTGAAAATTCAATGAGACCGTCCACATAAATAAGGTGCAAACCCATTACAATTAAATAATGAAAAATAAATAATAAATAATAAATAGTCCAACCTATTATAACAACAATAATTTAAAATAGTCCAAACTATTTCAAAAGTGGTCTTTTCTTTTTGAAATTTGTAATAAAGTTGTCACTTATTCCTAGGACTCTTGTTTTAGAAGAGTTTATATATAAATCAAACTCTGTTTGAATTAAATTGAAAAATCAAAGGAAGTGGTAAAAACTAGAATTATATTCCGAAATTAACCCTCTTCCCTGTTTTCCCTTCTCTCTCTCTGTTAAATCTAAAAAACACGATCTTATTGCCCCAAAGTTCACGTGAAAATCAAACATTCCTATTCTTTTGTGAACTTCTCTCTCCTGCAGTTTCAATTCTATCCGAATTGTATATATATGTGTGTGTATATATATATATATATACCTATCACGAAGTTTATAAAGGGTTGAAGCAGCTGTTCAACTCACGTTTCCTTTTTTAGTATTTGTAGTTGAATTAGAAAGTGATTTTTTCTGTGATTCTCTTCTTTCTATCGGAACCCATCAGATCTTTCGCTTTAAGGGTTCCTTCTTTTTCCTTGTAGAGTTATACCCATTTCACTCCAAGGTGTGTTCTCTCTTTTTCTCTGTAGATATATGCTTATAGATGTATATTTGTTTGTATATTTGAATCAGTAACTTGTTTTAGTTTGTTGTATGAATTTCAAGGAATTTTATTGGAAATTTGCGGTAGCTCTCTTTATTTTAGGTAGATGTATTTGGAAGTTAGATGATGTAGCTTTGGATTTAAGAAGGGTTGATTTTTTTTTTATTTTTTTATTGATTTTAAAAACTGGGTATTTGGGTTTTGGTGCATAGGTTGTGTAAATTTAGTTGAATTTGAGGTGGGTCAAAAAGGGTACACGGTGACTTGCTTCTGGAGGCACACAGTTGATGAATTGAATTGGGGGTGTTTGAGTTTGTGTACTGTATGTCCTAATGAAGTTACAAATGTCAAATGGGCACATGGTGGATTGCTTTGTGGAGGGTATTGAGGAAGGAACTACATGTGATCTGATGGTCCTTCAATTACTCACATTGAGCTTCAAGGGTTGCTACTTGTTAGGTTTCTGTATAAGAGTCAAAAAAGGGTATTTGTTTTGGTATTTGTTAGGTCCCTTGAATTATTATTGTTGTTGTTGTTATTACTGTGATTTCCTTTTGTGGGTTGGTTGATTTTTGGATCTGTCATTTGAAAGAAGGCACTTTAGGGGTAGGAATGTTTTATGGAGGAGAGAGTTGAGAGCTAAGAGCTGAAAGTGAGTGTTTTCTGTGAAGGTAAATAAAGGAAGGTTCTCGTGTTATTATCACCGTCTCCGGGAGGATTTTGCAATCTGAATTCATGACTTTATGCATTCTGTTTTAGCATTTTTGCCTGGTGGCTGGATTGCATCACAGTTTGATTCTTTTGGTTGTGAGTTGTGTTTGATATTAAGGATTGCGAGCAGAATCTACTCAACAAACGATTATTTGCTTATAAAATCTGCTAGATGATTCGGAGTAGAATTTTTGTTACAAGTTTTTACTTAAAAATTACTTCAGATTTTTACTGGAATTATAGTACTCCCGTTATTTTGTTGTATTTATCAACACCCCCCCCCCCCCCCCCCCCCCCCCCCCCCCCTTGTCGATTTGGTTTATAACCAGTGTTTGAATAATTAATATTTTCATTATGTTCTTTTACTTAAGGCCTCACTGCATGGATTATTTTCTGAAGGAGTGACTATATTCTACTTATTGAAAAATGCAGAGAAGCTCTCACTGTCTACATTCCAGTTCCTTCTATTGTGAATACAGAATCAGAAGTTTGTAAATAACATGAAAAATCTTGGACGCAGGTTCTAAACTTTTTATGACTTTTAGTTCGTGGATTTTGTGATCCTACTTCTGTTACATGTATTAGCAAGTGTCTTTTGCGTCCTAATCGTAACATTACCCTATTGTTTGCTGCAGTGCAGTTGTTAGGAAACCAAACGAGACCATGAGGCTTATTGTAACAACTTTTGTTGGAATTGTGTTCGGCTTCTTCATTGGAGTATCATTTCCGACACTTTCATTAACACAGGTACGTAGAATGCTCATCCTGCTTTATCTACTGTTTTGCTTTCTTTCTGTGTAGGTCCATGAGTTCAATCCTTGATAATTTGGTGATGGCATATAGATCATGTGATAACAGTTCCTTTTTGTCCAAATTTGGCAGCTGAATCTCCCATCCAACCTGTTTCCTTCAATTGATTTTTCATCCCTTGAGAACAAGAATTCAGGAATGGGGACCCTAGCATTTTTGAATGGTTGGTCTTCTAGGAATGCTAATAGGAACAACTCAACTCAAGCTCAAAACTTGAATGATACATCCAAGGTATACTTTGTCTGGTTGATATTAGCATGAGCAGAACGTCTGATGTGCATTATTGAACCTTGTTGAAAATTTATAGCAACCAAGGAGTTTGAATATGATTTTTTTCAACTTTGCCATCATCATCCTTCCCTTGAGCTGGAATACTTCAGTAACATAAATTCCCCATCATTCAATTTTTTTATTTATAAGTTATGTCTCACATTGTAGCCGTATTCTTTAGATATTCTCTTATAATTTCAGTCCATTTAACATTTAGTCAGCTCTTTGCATCTTTAATTTAATTTTAGTCTATTTTGCATGTGTCTATACCACATACAACCACTTCTTCTTATTTTAAAGAATGTGTCACTGTTAATTTTAGCTCAACTCGCTCATCACTAAAATATTCAACATATATTTTATGTTTTTTTTTTTTTATCATTTATCTCAATATTATTGTTTTAGCAACATAAATTTGTTGTTAATGGTTTCTTTTTTAATGACCAACATCTACTATGTATATGATGACTCACTTCATGTTCCTATCTTTAAATCTTCTTTTCAATCTATTTAATGTTCAATAGTTACATAGAATGTGATGGAGAAGCATAAATCTTCTTTTAATCTATTTATTGTTGCATAGAATACCACGGACAAGAATGAATCATCTTTTTAATCTACTTAATGTTCACTAATTCCACAGAATACCACTAATTTGTCTATGTTTAATCCGAAACCAACCCTTCTTGTTACATGTTCATCTATCTTTATGTCCTTTTGTAGTAGTGACACTAAGGCCTGTTTGGGTAGGCTTTTCAAATGTTGCTTTTGGCTTTTTGGATTGAAAAACTATTCTGTATAGTGTTTTGCTAACTTTTCGATAGAGTTTCTGAGGCTTGAAAGTGCGTTTTGAAAAAGCTAGTGGGTACAAGCTTCTCAAAAATGCTTTTACTTCTCTTTTTGTTGGTAAAAGCAGAAGTGAAAACTTTGCCAAATAAGGCCTTACGTATCATTTATGATTGGTTAAAGTAATCCTAATTGTAGACGGTAGATTGTAACTCTCTATATCCATATTGAATTTATATTTCTACTCGACTTAAAAAAGTCTTTTCTAACTACTTGGTGTTTCTTACATGAATGCTATATTTCCATTCTGCTCTATCCAAGGCCATAACTTTAGTCAAGCCACATTTCATTTCTTGCACTTACATTTCCTATTCTAGACCTCCTAATGTTAAGACCTCTTGTTATATTGTTGTATAAGTTTTAATTTTTTTTAACTGTTCTTCAAATACAGGGATTTTTAAAATTTTTCTTTGACAAAACTAAGAATCAACAAATCACATGCACCATAGAATGTTTGCTTGTAAAATTTTCATAATTTCATCAAAGCATGGATTTAATTAGATTCTTGGAATACTCCTACTTCTACAAGAAAACATAGTTTATCTTTGATGTCTTCAACCAGATTAAATTTTTATTTATTTATGGGGCCAACCTAATATATCCTCGGTACTTATTTTATGTATTTTTTTGTTTTTATGAAAATTGTGTGTTGGTGGGTGTGTGTTTTACTTCTGGAATATCCTCAAATTGCCTTATTTAAGTAGAAGGTCTCCATAGATTAATTTTTGGTAATTGATCCAATTTCGCTATTTGTCTCATTATTGTGCCATTAGCATAACTTATCTTCATAGTAGCCAGGCCCATAGTTAGTAGAATACGGTAGGGAAAAATATGGATGCGGAAACGGCTACAAAATAGAACATAAAAATTCGAATACAAATATGTACATGTATAAAATAAGTGTCTCAATCTCTCTACCATTCCAAATCCTAGATGTCCTTATATATATTGGCTACAAAAGAGTACTAAATAGGCTTGCGGCCCACAAGAATAAAAACGGGTCAAAGTCTAATTTTGGGTCCACACAAAACTCGATTCTCGGGTCAATCGGGTCGCAACCTGAGCCCAACTTCGGAGTTAGGCCACAACATCACATTTATATCTTAAAATGTTTAGGACTCATTTAATCTTTCAAAATGCATTCATGAAATTGTTGTTTGCTAATCACTTCCCCCACTAACTATTTTTACCAAAAAGATTTCCTCCTTAACAGATCGGGTTATTAGATCTCTTATTGGATGACAGATCAAGCCTCGTTTGGTCCAAATTTGACATGTTTAAAGGCCTATTTGGTATCATCACCCATAAGGAAGTTCTGGCAGAACTTTATTACAAAATAATGACACGCACCACGGAATGTGTTAATGTAAATCATTTTGATTTCATGTAAAATTTTGTGAATTACTGTTGGTTCTTGTGCAATCCTAGTTTTATAAGATTTTTCAGTTTGTTTTAGTTTCTTATGGAAAATAAGAATTATACTTATCTTTGCTTTTTAAATTTTAATAGAATTATTATCTGTTCTTATTTCTTCTCCAAGTTTGTCGGGTTTATGAGATTAGTTCGTTGTCCTCTTATCTTGGTTCTTATCGAAGTCTGTATAAATCATTTGGAAATCTTCGTTTTTACTTGCAATCTTCACTTACTGTCTTGTTAAGGAAGAGTGACTTCCATAGTCGATATATACAATTCTTTATTTTTATGAATTAGGGTCGTTCGTTCCATTCATTAGGCATTGTGCCTTCCTTCAAAATTTCATTGAAGACGTGTTAACCCTTCAATTGATATATCCAAGGGGTTTTCAGTCTCTATAGATCCCACTACTTTTTCATTTATTAATACTTTGTGCTACCCCTTGCCTCTGGGAACATTTCCTATATGTTTACAGAAAATTCTTCCATCTATCTTAAGTGTCCTTATCTGTAGCTATTTTATTGAGTCAATTTTCTTAATGTATCGAACTTTATCCATATCTGTAGTTAATTTCTCTCTACTCGTACTAATTTTTACATTGCTTTTTTTACTTGGTTGTATTTAAAATTATCAAATGCATTTATTTGGCTCTCTTAGAATTCTCTTAATTATTTGGTTAATGTATTGCATCTCGTTTCAATCGCCTATTCTATCCTTCATTTCATGAATGCATATGAAATTCTTGTGATGCCCCTTACAATAGGAAATGTATTGCACTCATTATTTGATGGCTCACTCTCTTTGGTACGAAGACACTTAGGGCCCGTTTGGTAAATGGTGTGGGTTTGTGGTTTTGACCAAACCATGTGGATTTGGTGTGGTTTGGTTTTATTCTAAACTGAAACCATGTTTGGTGCTGATGGTTTTGGTATGAGAAAAAGTAAAGCTGAAGAAACCAAAACATGTTTGGTGGAGTTGGTGAGTCTGAAATTTTGAAACCAAATCATGTTTGGTTACTTGAAATGTGTTTGGTAACGAAAAAAATTAGGAATTAATAAATTATGAACTAATTACTAATAAAAATAAAATGAACTAATTTAAATATTTATTTATTTGTACAAATTTATTTATTATTAATTATTAATAAACAAAAATAAAATGAATAAATAATTAATAAAAAATAATTAAACAAATATTTAAATATTAAATAAATTTGTACAACAAAATAAATAAATTAGTTCATTTGATTTTTATTAGTAATTAGTTCATAATTTATTAATTCCTAATTTTTTTCGTTACCAAACACATTTCAAATTACCAAACATGGTTTGGTTTCGAAATTTCAGATCGCACCAACTCCACATGTTTTGGTTTCTTCAGCTGTACTTTTTCTCAGACCAAAATCATCAGCATCAAACATGGTTTCAGTTCAGAATAAAACCAAATCACACCAAAACCACAAGGTGGTTGGTTGGTTGAAACATTTCCTGCTGTCGTAATTAGTGTAATATTGACTTACGAACTTTCTAGTTAGCAGCCCTATATATATATATATATATAAATATTATGGCAACACATAAATAGGTGCACAAAATCATATGGGTCTGGCTCATATTGGGTCAAACCCAAAGATACCCACACACTATAACTAACACCCCCCTCAAGCTGGAGCATAGATATTAATCATGCCCAACTTGTTACATATATTAGAAACCCGATTGCCCATAAAAGATTTAGTAAACATATCTGCTAGCTGATCACTGGTCTTCACATGCTTCAAAGAGATATGTTCACCTTGTAGTTTTTTTCGCACAAAATGACAATCCACTTCAATATGCTTTGTTCTTTCATGAAAAATAGGATTAGAGGCAATATGTATAGCTGCTTGATTATCACACCACAACTGGGACGATTCTGAGGACTTGTAACCAAGCTCATCAAGAAGTTGTTGCAAATATATCACCTCACTAGTTAAGTGAGCCAATGCACGATACTTTGATTCAGCATTAGAGCGAGCCACTACATTTTGTTTCTTGCTTTTCCAATAAATCAAATTACCACTAACGAACACACAACAACCTGTAGTAGATTTCCTGTCACACGGGGATCCTGCCCAATCAGCATTCGATAACCCTTCAATTCGCATATGGCCATGGTTATTGTACAATAATCCTCGACCTGGAGTACCTTTAATATATCGTAGAATATGAATCACTGCATCCCAATGCGGAACACGAGGCACTGCCATAAACTGACTGACCACACTCGCAGGAAAGGCAATATCAGGGCGGGTTACTGCAAGATAATTAAGCTTCCCAACCAAATGTCTATAACGCTCAAGATCAGAGAACACATCTCCATCTTCTCCAAATAATTTCACTCCAGGAGCCACAGGAGTATCACATGGTTTAGCACTAATCATCCCCGTGTCGCGTAACAGATCTAGAACATATTTTCTTTGAGAGAGAAATATTCCCCGTTTGCTACAAGCCACCTCAACTCCCAAGAAATAACGAAGACAACCAAGATCCTTTGTCTGAAACCGAGTCTACAGAAATGCTTTTAGCGAAGAAATACCTGCATCATTGTTGCCAGTGATCACAATGTCATCAACATAAACAATAAGTAAAATGCTACCTGCATCCGACTGGCGATAAAAAACCGAGTGATCTTTGGATGCCCATTTAAGACCAAACTCTAAAATAACATCACTAAAGCGCCCAAACCATGCGCGCGGGAATTGTTTCAAACCATATAGAGACGGCAAACAAGATCAGACTCCCCCTGAGCAACAAAACCAGGTGGTTGCTCTAAATAAACTTCCTCTTGGAGATCACCATGCAGGAACGCATTCTTAACATCTAACTGATGGAGCGACCAACCAGACGTAGCTGCAAGAGAAATAATGAGACGTACAGATGCAAATTTAGCCACAGGAGAAAAGGTATCAGTATAATCCACCCCATAAGTTTGAGCATAGCCTTTTGCCACTAGGCAAGCCTTGAGTCTAGCTACAGAATCATTTGGATTCGTTTTAACAACATATATCCATTTACAACCAATAGGTCTTTTGCCCGGCGGGAGATGCACCAAGTCCCAAGTATGATTGGCCTTTAGGGCGGATATTTCATCCTGCATCGCTGCTCACCAATCTGCAAAAGAGAGAGCCTCGGATAGATTTCGAGGCACAGAAATAGAGTCCAGAGCTGATACGAAAGCCTGTAATGATGAATAAACACCTATATAGGAGAGGGTCGCAGATATAGGATAACTAACACAACTGTGCTTACCTTTCCGAAGAGTAATGGGCAAATCATCATCAGATGTCTGAACTGGCACTAGAGGATCAGAGGACGAAGAGTTCGATGCAGCAGGGGGCGGCTCAGGATCAACTACGGGAGTAGAACCAAACACGTGACGTGGTCCATAGACATATGTCTAAAGGGGAGGATACACAGGCTGAACTGAGCGAACTGAGGGGACATATGTGACACGAAACAAGTCATAGACCAAAAACTCATCAACTGGCGGTGTGGGAGGTGGATCCGCGGACGAAAGATGTGACGAGAAGGAAGAAGACTCATGAAAAACTACATCTGATGACACTAGGTATCGCCCCAACTCAGGAGAGAAACACCGATAGCCACCTGAGGTCGAATGTCCCGAATATAGCAGGTGCATCCAAAAATGGGTAATGGGAGAGAATGAATAGGCTGGTTAGGAAATAATACTTTATGTGGAATCTCCCCTTAAGAACAGACAATGGCATCCGATTGATCAAATATGTTGCAGTCAATACTGCGCCACTCCAGAATATTTTAGGGACTCTCATATGAAACATAAGTGCCCGAGCAACTTTCATAATATGTCGATTTTTACGCTCAACAACTCCATTTTGTTGGGGGGTATTTGGATATGAAGACTGGTGAATAATACCCTCTTGGGTTATGAATGATGTGAAGGGAGAAGAAAAATATTCACGTGCGTTGTCACTACACAACGTGTGAATAAACACATAAAACTGATTACGAATTTCATTGTAAAAAGCACAAAAGACATAAAATATCTCAGAACGTTGTTCTATTAGATATAACCAAGTAACACGGGAATAATCATCCACAAATGTAACAAAATAACGGAACCCAGACTTAGACTGAACTGGACATGGACCCCAAACATCAGAATGAACTAGATCAAATGGAGCATATGCTCGTTTATTTATCCTACACATATATGACACGCGATGATGTTCTGCGAACTGACACGACTCACAAAACAACTCTGGTAAAGACTGAAAAGCTGGATATAGACGCTTAAAACTGGGGAGAGCAGGATGAACAAGGCGATAGTGAAGCTTGAAAGGAGTGGATGACACAACGGAACACGCCATGGATATTAGTTCTTCATCTAGCACGTAGAGTCCTCTTAAAGTGCGACGACTCCTACCAATCGTCCTCTTCGTCGAACGATCCTGAAATTCACAATATTCACCATAGAAAATTACACAACAATTAAGTCATCTAGTTAGTGCACTGATAGAAATCAAATTAAAAGGAAGATCGGGCAAATATAAAACGGATGACAATTGTAAACTAGGTGTAGGAGATGCTTTCCCAATCCTTCGAACAACAATATATGATCCGTCAGCCACCCGAACATCGGGAAAAGATGATGTAAGAGAATATGCACTCAATATACCTGTGGTGCCAGTCATATGGTCTGAAGCTCCAGAATCAATAATCCATGCCCGAGGAGAAGCTGAAAGACAAGTAGTAGATGGACCCGTCTGAGCAACAGTGGCATATATAGAGCCCTGATTAGATAACAAGCGAGAGTACTCCTCAGTGGATAAAGTCACACGACCATCATCAACAGTAATATCCTGGGTAAACTGATCAGTCCCGAATATCATATTTGCGGACCGAACATTAGGTGGTTTACCATATAACTTCTAGCATCTGTCACGTATGTGACCAATGCCACTACAGTGAAAACAAACAACTCGACCATTTGGTCTGCGTCCTCCTCGACCCCCACGGCCTCCTCGTCTTCCCCCAGCACTGCCTCCGGATTGACCTGCTAGGGCAGTCCTATCACCATTATCACTGAATCCTGAAGATTGTCGAGTAGAGCGCTGAGCCCTAGAATATGCCTCTGTAAGTGAAGTTTTGCGACTCGCTAGAATCTGAGACCGAGCCGATTCATATTTAGGTTTTAAACCACTCAGGAATGCAAGAATAACCAACTGCTCTTTTTGTTTTTGTACCTGATGAATATATGACGTAATAGGTATCAACATATTAAATTATTCATATGTTTTCTTGAATGAAGCGAAATAATCACTGATACTTTCCTTTTGCTCAGGGCGGAATAGGGACTGACATACATCATATAATCTGTTCATATCATCTCGGCCAGAATATAAAATCTGTAGATACTCCCACAACTCTTTAACTGAATCACAGTGGGAAACCAACATGGCTACCTTTGGCTCTATACAATTGACAAGTTGGTTATATAACCGTGCATCATCACGTAACCAAATCTTATAACCTGCAGGGTCAGATTGTTTGTTCAGGAATTCAACAGTAAGATGATCTTCCTTATCCATACCACGAATGGCAAAAAGAATAATCTTTCTCCAATGCTAGAAATTAGATCCATCCAAACGTTGATCTGTAAGCTTGGTAGAGGTAGAAACGATCTCAGAAATAATGGGCTTCTTGTTGTTCTCAACAGCCCCACCGCCGGAAGACGATAAATCCGCCATAATAAAATCTTAAATAAAAAAAATCTAGAGATGACCCTGCGAATCGAAACAGAAAAAAATAATAAGGAGGAATCACACCCTTAATCACATAAACAAGGGGGAACCGCACCCCTATATATATCAAGATAACTTTTCAGTCAAGGACCCATTCGATCCCCGACCGGGGCGCTACTTAGCGGAATTTGGCTTCACAAAAAAACAAGGGTTAGGGTTTTGTGTGGATTAGGGTTAGGGTTTTGTGAGAAGAGAGTTTCTCAAAGTTTGGTATCTGGCTCTGATACCATGTTGTAATTAGTGTAATATTGACTTACTAACTTTTTGGTTAGCAGCCCTATATATATATAAATATTAGGGCAACACATAGATGGGTACACAAAACCACATAGGCCTGGCCCATATTGGGTCAAGCCCAAAGATACCCACACACTATAACTAACACCTGCAATGTGAATATGTAATACATTACTACACAACCTTCCTTGTATAGAATGAAAATTTCCTTTTCTCCCCTCTTACCAATCTAATATTTATTGAACCAACGAGGTAGAAAATATTTAATGTTTCCGGAGTTAGGTAATCAATATAAAACAGGAAAACTAAACTGTAATAACAATTTGGAAATGAAAATCAGCAAGATCTTGTTATTAGGTGAAAATGGAGAGAAATTAAGACCTTGTTTGGATTGGCTTCATACGTTGCTTTTGGATTTTTGGAGTGAAAAACTGTTTTGAATGGTGTTTGGAAGAACTTTTAGAAGAACTTTTGGGTATTGGAAGAGCGTTGAAGAAACTAGGGGGTAACAGCTTCTCAAAATGGCTTCTGCTTCTTTTTTTCTTGTGTACAAGTAGAAGCAGAAACTCTGTCAGACAAGCGAATATACTTGACAAGATAGAGAGTCAAATTCATAATGAAAGGGCTTGCTTGGACCGTTAAGAGTAGGTAACCCTTTCCCTTGGAGAAGAGTGAATAATTAAGAAAGGTTCCTTCAATATAAAACGTGGATTCAAGCAATGCGGCCAGGACAATGGAAAGTCCAACTGTATCAAGTGGCCTGACTCGTCAGAAGAAGAAGAGGCTTGGTGAATCAACAGACAGCAGGTCCGTACCACCTAGAAGATTCACTTCATTTGCCATGTTGAGGGCTCAGAAGAAGAATGTAAGAAAGATAAAGTATAAGGATAAGTTGCCACTACCTTGCACGAAATATTTGAACATTTGCCTGATTTCTGCTCGGGAGGTTGCACGTTGTTGACAATCTTTGAGTGTTTCAATTCTCATGAATATATTCATTTAATACAACTTTAGCTGATACATATATTGTTGCATTAGTCTTCAAGTGTTTCAATTCTCATGGCAATATTTTCATTTAATACATCTTTAGCTGATACATATATCGTTGCATTTGTAAGAAAATGAATGTGTTGTGTGCTACCCGTTTCCTAGATTGGAAAAGTGAAAAGAACTTAGTATTGTATTTTTGTAGCTCATTTATTGTAGGAGTATTACCCTGCTACTTCTGTGCAACTAATATCTTGGTGAAAGGGACAGTGTATAATTCTCCCACACTTGTGCTTCCGTTATGATTTTGATGCAGATTTGGGTCCCAACAAATCCTCGAGGTGCAGAAAGACTACCCCCAAACATTGTTGCAGCTGAGTCGGACTACTACCCTCGAAGATTGTGGGGCAAGCCCAGTGAGGTATCTGTCTTCTGTTGCAATCTTCATTTGCATGATTTTAATCGTCTTTGTAGGTGTTGTGAGTGTGGATAAGTACTGGTGTAGACTTGATGGTGGTATCAGATAATTCTTCCATTGAACTCAAATTATGATGTGGTAATAGTGGGAGTGTTCAGTAATTGGTGTTTTACGTTATTGAGCATTTATTTTATGTAAAGAAGATTGGGAATTGAAAAAAAGTTAAATTCAATCTTCGAGTCTATTTTAAAAAGGGCAAACCCAGCGCACAAGGCTCCCACCATTGTGGGATTTGGGGAAGGTTAGTTCCTTCGCAGCTTTGCATGCAGAGAAGCTGTTTCCTTGTTTCAAATTTGTGACCTCCCAAGTCACAATGGAGCAAACATTTCCAGTGTGCCAAGGGTCGCCTTCATGTCTTCCACTTTTAGAAATAAAATTAGAAAGTTTAATTTGCTATGAAGTTCTTACTAATACTCGGGGAGGTTGTTACCAAATATTTGACTTCTAATGTTTCAATATTGAAACATGATAAATTTTGATTTAATTATGGACCAAATTGCGATCTGCAGGACCTATCCATGAAACCGAAGTATCTTGTTACCTTTACTGTTGGTATTGGTCAGAAAAATAATGTTGATGCAGCAGTCAAAAAGGTTCTCTCTCTCTCTCTCTCAACCACTAATTTCGTTTCTCCTTCCTCTCAACCACTAATTTTGTTTCTCCTTCAGTTCTCAGAGGACTTCACCATCCTTCTGTTTCATTATGATGGCCGAGTAACCGAATGGGATGAGTTTGAATGGTCAAAGAAAGCTATTCATATTAGTGTACAGAGGCAAACGAAATGGTAAGTAACTTCCGTGAAAAAGAAAATGCAAGTAAATTTTGTAGTTTTCCTGGAGATCTGAGGTTCTTATATATCTAGCTTTTTATCTAACTTATACCCTGAAATTTTGTCGAAGGTGGTATGCAAAACGGTTTCTGCATCCTGATATTGTGGCACCGTATGACTACATATTCATCTGGGATGAAGACCTTGGGGTTGAGCATTTTAATGCCGAAGAGTGAGTGTAAAAACACGAAAATCTCATGTTTTAAATTGTTTTGAATCAGCTGACTCAATACTCCAAAACTTTGTTTACTCCTTTTTCTTCCCACAATTCCAGATACATAAAACTTGTGAGGAAGCATGGCTTAGAGATTTCACAGCCTGGTTTGGAACCAAACAGAGGGTTAACATGGCAAATGACAAAGAGAAGAGGTGATCGTGAAGTCCACAAGTAAGTATAAACATACTGTCAGATTGAACACCTGAAGCGAATCTTACTTTGTCTTGTTTCCGATAATTTTTTTAAACTGATCTAATTTCCGATTCTATTTTCTAACCAGACAAACAGAGGAGAAACCAGGCTGGTGCGGTAGTGGCCCGCTTTTGCCTCCCTGTGCAGCGTATGAATAGTTTTTATTATTGTTTTGTTTTTGCTGCTGGTACATGCTCACTTCTGTTCCAGCAGGATATGATAATTGAATCTGATAATACCTACTCTTTCCTTTTGTGCTGCCAGATTTGTTGAGATCATGGCTCCTGTGTTTTCTCGAGATGCATGGCGCTGTGTGTGGCATATGATTCAGGTGTGGATTATAATAATATTATCACTATCATCTTTTCATTCTTAGAGCTTGTTTGTCCTCGAATGATTCCTCTCTCTCAAGCAAAAATTTAATGCGTATTATGGGTGTTGCAGAACGATTTGGTCCATGGATGGGGTCTTGACTTTGCTCTCCGAAGATGCGTTGAGGTCAGTGGCGTCTTCCCTCTTTCGGTCTCCTTTTCTTCTGTTTTTTACTTCGATAAAGCAATAAGATCCAAGGATTAATATATCTCTCTTTTCGAATATAGCCTGCTCATGAGAAAATTGGAGTTGTTGATGCTCAGTGGATTATCCATCAAAGTGTTCCTTCACTCGGGAACCAGGTAAAAAAGAAAGCATTGGCCAACTCACACACACACACAAACACGTCTGTAAAATATATAGTTTCTATATAATTTGAAGGCTGTATTAAAAGAAAAACCTTCTCTCTTTTGGTAGGGGCAATCCGAGAACGGGAAGGCACCATGGCAAGGGGTATGCTATGTCATCTTACTCATTTCCCTCTCTTTCTGTTACGTCGAGGGACATAATTTGTTGCATGCATGTTTTCACGCTCACATTAGTCTGTCTTTGAATTTGATATTTTCGCCACATCTGTGGATTAGTTTTGTCCGAGAAATGTATTGATCCGTCTTTGGTGACAGGTGAGGGAGAGGTGTAGAAGGGAGTGGGTAATGTTTCAGAATCGCGTGACAAATGCCGAAAAGTCCTATTACATGTCAAAAGGAATCGCTCCACCCAATTCTACAGCTCACTAGGTACCGATAACAGAAGCTGACTGTATGCGATTAATCGCTGAGCATTCATATACTTAGGGCGTTAACGAATATATTTATATTGTCGGGAATTGTACTTGTAGAGAATTTATTAGTTCCTATTAGCCTAAGAAATCAATAGGTACATCTTATTCTTTTCAATGATACATATCCAGTTTCATACACTGGACAGAAATGCAAAGATGTGCTTGTAGTGGACATGGACTTGGGGGCTGTTTAAAAAGCCCCCTATAGGGGTAGCAAAGAATAAATCATCAATATGATATTATATATACACACATATATATATATATATAGTTTCAAAAGCCCATGATTTGAAGAACCACAATGTTGTTGAATATAATAAAAGAACAAGGGGTTGCAGGTTTTTTTTTTTTTATTTCAAAATTTGGATGCTGGTAAATGAATTTGTTTTCACTAGAGTGTATTTTGTTGCAGTTGGAAAGATTAATGGGTTTGCCTTTGTAAAGAGTCCACAACCAAGAAAAGCAGTTATAAAGTTTCCAATCAGCGTAGGATCAACTCCTCGATAATATGTTAATCATACAAAAAAAATTTGAAAAATTGAATAGAAATAAAAGTAAAATAGAAAGCAGTGACTCTGTATGCAAAGCTTGATTTTGAAATTTGCATGTGAATCGCATGGGGATTTGAGTCCATGGTATGATGTTCGGAAAATATTCGATATTTTTATTTTTACATCTATATTTATCCGAGTTTGTTATATTATTACTGCGACCGAAATTGATATTGCATAATTTTACCATGGTTAAGTCTTTATCCTACGTGTGGTAATGAGGCAAAAAGGATGATAAAGAGGACAAGAAGGTTGTTTGTTGAGCTTACCTTTTAATCGGGACAAAATGAAGGATATATGTTTGAAAATATTTAAATGACTTTTAACTCTGCTTCTGTGAAAACAAGTGTCATCTAAAATAAATAAGAGAGTTGTAGTCGGGGTTGAAACGGTGAACTTCTTTTTCGTTTTCAATTGTGAAAACAAATGTCATCTATATTTATAGCTTTTATTATTTTTATTATTATTATTATCTTTTATTTAACATGCTATCTTCTTTAATGCTTTGATAACTTTATATAATGCTATTTACAGGAATTGTTATTCATTTTGTTGTAAAATGAAGGGTAATTTGCATTGACACCCCTTGAGGTTTGAGTTAATTGCAGTTAGATGACGGTCAACGTACAAGTTTGCAGAGACACCCCCTAAGCTTTCAAAAGTCGTGCAATGACTTCCCTTTGGGCCATAAAAAGTCAGATTTGCCCTTATTTAATTTCAATAAACTCCCCTCTACTATTGAATTTAATCAACTCACCCATGTTATATTCGGATTGCCTTCTATACTTTTCAATTTAATCAACTAACCCCTCCTATATCCGGATTGCCCCCTATACTTTTCAATTTTAATCACATTACCCCCCCACCCTCAAACAATATATATATAAAATTCAAAAAATATATATCAAATTTCAAAAAAATATATAAAATTCGAATATATATATATATATAATTTTAAAAAATTATATAAAATTATAAATATATATATATTTCGAAAATAATATATAAAATTTGAAAATAGTATATAAATTTCAAAATATATATATAAAATTCGAAAAATATATAAATTTCGAATATATATAAAATTCAAAAATAAATAAATATATATATATATACATATATAATTCGGAAGAAATATATAAATTCAAAAACATATAAATTTAGAAATAATATATAAAATTTGAAAATATATATATAAATTTCAAAAAATATATATTTCGAAAAATAAAATTAGAATAAATAAATAAATTTAGAAGAAAAAAATATGTAATGGTAAAATATCATATCTTTTCTAATGAAGTGAATCAAACTACTTTAGGTATTAAATTAAAATTTTAGGTTGATGACATGAATTAAGGAGGTGTGATTGAAGATTGTCAAACCTGAAGGGGTGTGATTGAAGTAAACACAAACCTCAGGGGGTGTAAATGAAGTTGACCCATAAAAAAATAGGGTTATTTTCATGAGTTTCTCCTAATTCCACTTTCACCCTCTCAAAGTGAAATATTATCATTTTCACCTTTTTGGGTTTGTGAAATTACCTCTTTGCCCATGATTATTATATATATATATTTTAAAAAAATCTTTTTGTGAGGGCAAATTCGACATTTTACATAGTAATAAGTAGGGTAAGGGGGTCTAAGTGGAACTGAAATTACCTAAGAAACGGTAAAACAAGCCTAGAAGGGGGGGGGGGGGGGGGAGGGGCGGAGTGAATAGGTTTTTTATGAATTAATTGACAAATTAAAAATTAATTGCGGAATAATCAATTTTAATTACATTCTTTAGCACAATAATTCACGCAATAATAAATAAAAGTGCAGAAAATAAAGCAGAGACAACACATGTATTTTTACGTGTAAAACCTTGGAAAACGCTCCAAGTAAAAACCACGGATACACTCTGGTATCGATGCACTATGAATCAAAAATTATACAGACTCTATGAAAACTAACTTACAATAGCTCCGATCCGCCTTTCTTCTCTCGACGTTTGAAAGTTGTTAATTCACTCGTGTTACCACGAAGCTCTCGCTCCGATCTTCGTACTCTGACGACTTCGTTTCTCAACGAATCAAATAACCACGAAACCTCCTTCTTTAATCTCCGCATTATGATGACTCCGCTTCTCAACAGATCAATGCAACCACGTTGTACTAGGTGGTGTGATGATTTTTCAGCAACCGAACCATTCAATTGTGCATAAAGATATCACGTGTTGAAACACAATTGAATAATCTTCAAAAAGTAGACCAATGTATAAACAAATATGAATACACATGCATACACACAAATATATAGCCACACATACACACATATACTTATACACACATAAACACATAGGTATAAACTTACACATATATACACATCCACATACAAATACACGTACACATACATGCACATACACATGCATATATATTTATACAGATACTTGCATACTTATACTTTTATGTATATATACATATATTTATTTATTTATATTGTCTAATTTAATTTCAATTTTATGATCTTTTATATTCGATTTGGGCTTGACATTTAAATTCAATTACATTTGAATTCCAAGATTTATTCAAACAATATATTTGAAATTGCATTTGTGGAATTGGAATATCATGAAATTCCAACTCAATTCCAAATTCGTGCAACCAAAGGGACCCTAAGGATAAACCAGGTTGTGACGTCCCACATTACCCGGGTATAGGTCTGGTGATATGCTTATATGTGCATGTGTGTCTACAATTGGTATGAGGCTTTTTAGGGGTGAGCCCGATAACAAAAGTGTGCAGGTTGAGCCCAAAGTGAACAATATTGTACCAAGTGTTAGAACAGGGTGTTACACAAGTGTTCCTTCCGTTATCTTAAACATTTGTTCCTTGTGTGGCACTGAAACTGAAAGCCATGAGCATTGTTGTAGGAACATTTATTTGTAATGACATGATTCTGGAAAAAAATCATGTTGAGTGTTGTGAGTCGTGATTTGGGTTAATCAAGTTGACAAGTCAAATGAAGATCAACAAATGTGTCAAATCAAGTTTAAAGTGATGAAGAACATAAGAGTTGTGAAGGGAAGTTGATAAGAAGCGGCATTGTAAAGAAATAAACAGATTGATTTCTAAAGTTGCCGAGTACTCGACATTTAGTTATCGAGTACTCGACATTTAGTTATCGAGTACTCGACATTTAGTTATTGAGTACTCGAGATTTTGATGTACTGAGTACTCGAACTTCTCATTACTGAGTACTCGAAGATTTGCGCCTTAGTGCGGATGATAGCATGAAAATAATGGGTTTGGGGCATTATGTTGCACTATTAGATGTTTACCGAGTATTCGAAGAAACAAGGGTCGAGTACTCGAGATTGGGTGTTCGAGTACTCGAGAACTCGAAGTTGCCGACTTCAGTTTTTAATTAAGGATTATTTTGATGTCTTAAAGACTCCTATTCAATTAAGGACATGGTTAGAAGTTATTATTGGTATATTGGTCTATCATTGGTATATTAGTATCTATGTTTGGAAAACTTAATGGTGAAAATACGAATCCTGAAAGGAAAAAGATTCTTATTATTAATTGAAGACTCTTCTCTATTTATATGAGTTAAACCAAAGAGACGTGTGTGACTTTTGGTGAGATCTTTGCAATTCTTCTTAGATCAGATCCGTTTGCAAATAGAAAGAAAAAGAGATTGTTTGATCATCTTATATCAATGTTTTCTCTGTTTTGAGAAGATTATTCAATTGTACTTTAACACTGAAGATCTTTATGCACAATTGAATGATTTAGTTGTTGAAAGATCATTACACCACCTTATGCAACTCGGTTGCATAGATCCTTTGAGAAGCAGAACCGTCAGAGTACGGAGCGGAGTAAAGGTTTCGTGGAGCGCGAGTGATTTAAGACTTTATGACGTAGAGTGATAAATAGTGTGAATCATGAGTGATTGTAAGTCCTGACTTCATAGTTTGTGTAATTATTGATTCATAGTGCATCGATACCGGAGGGTATACGTTACTTCGAGCATTTTCCAAGTTTTTCCACGTAAAAATATTAGTGTCGTCTATTGCTTTATTTTCTGCACCTATATTTATTATTGCGTGATTTGAATTATTGAATTAAAATTGACTAATCCACAATTAATATTTTAATTTGTCAATTAATTCATAAAAAGACTATTCAAAATCCCCCTCCGGTTTAGTTCAGCGTCTTCTAGGTAATTTCAATTGTTCTTCAGTTGCAGCTATTCCAATACCATTTGGCAATAGTGTCAAAACAAGTGTGGAGTCTACCATCTAATGAGCTTCTGGCTCATGGAGCCCCCAATCAACCTCTTTGATTGCGTTAGTCTTCAGACTTTGTCTCTTTATTTTTATTTTTATTTTTGTTTTCTAAGAGGCTCGGATCCCTCACATTCGGACTTTTGTCTTGTTGAGTCCATTTACTTCATATGGAAGAAAGGAATTCCAGAATCTTCACTGGAAAACAAGTCACTGCCTCAAATCTCAGAAAGGCTGTGAAGGATTGCATTAGGCTTCCAAGCCCTGTTGTTGTTTGGCTTGAGGCCTTTGTAGCAGCCCTTATTGCTTGTTTTTCTCTACGATTCTTGCCTTTGCTTGGCTTGTTTTGTTTCTTGTTTTTAATAAATTGAGAGCAATCAATTTATTTTAATTCTCTCTTTGATTTAATTGTGTCGTGATCTTAAATTAGATTAAAATTAGCTCAATTTAATAGCGGTTTTACACATTATACAATAACACACAATATGAAAAACAAAAAATACAAAAAATACAAAAAACACACACAAAATGGGCTTGTTTACTAACATGAAACGTTTCATGTTTCCTGTTTTTACTTCTTGAAATGAAGAAGTAAAAGTAAAATCCTATTTCCCAATTTATTTATACTTTTGCCGTTTCCTCTAGTTGTAAAAAAAGAAGAGGAAACAAGAAAAATGGTACTTCCTCTTTTTGTTTCCTCTCGCCTTCAAAATGACCAAATTTCAAAGTTGTAAAATTAGGACTTTCATGTCTTTTGCATTAATAAATTTAAATATTATATATAAATAATAATAAATAAATTAAATATTTTTATAAATTAAATAAAAATAAATGAATAAATAATAATAAATAAAATAAACAATAATATAATAGATTAAATAATACATAAAAATAATAATTATGATAAATACAAATACAAATAATAAATAAATTAAATATTTTTATAAATTAAATAAAAATAAATGAATAAAAAAATAAACAATAATAAAATAGATTAAATAATACATAAAAATAATAAATAATTATGATAAATAAAAAATAAAAATAATGAGAAATACAGATAATAAATAAATCAAATATTTTTATAAATTACATAAAAATATACTAAATAATAAATTCAATAAAATATATTTATAAATTCAATAAAAATAATGAATGAATAATAATAACATTAATAAATTAAATATATTTAAAATTTTAAAAATTAAATAATAAATAATATAAATAATAACTAAATAAAACTTATGATAAATAAAAAATAATAAAAAATACATATAATAAATAAATAAAAAGTAAGAACAAAATTTTTTAGTAAACATAATTTCTGTTTTTTATTTTTGTTTCTGAAAAAATTAAAATTTAATAAATAAGATTTTACTTTCTGTTTCTCTTAAAAAAATCAAAATCATAATTCTACTTCTTCAAGAAAACGAAAATTTTCCTTTTAGTAAACATGCCCAATAAAAACACATGCAATAGAATCCCTTTCTAGTGGACACATGCCAAAGACTACTCTAGCTAGCCCTTGAAAATCCCCAAAGCTTACTCAAACCTTAATCCAATCACCATCCCACCTTAAAACCCTACACGTGTTAGCCACGTGTCAAAACTGACCCATACCTGGTCACCTTCCCAACCATGGTTAACACATCCTTGGTTAGGATGCACCCACCCATATTTATCAGCAACCCTAACTTCATACTCTCCCTGTAAACAACCCTAAAAGTCCCTAGCTAGGCTTCTTCGTTTTGTAACCAAAAAAAAAAAAAAAATGGGGCTACCAAACTTCCCTAGCCCAGTTGAAGGGTTGTTTCTAGTGGTCATAGTGAACACAATTTTTTCAGTGGCTCTATTCAAAAACATGGTTAGATCTGCTCTACAAGTTATGAGTAATAGTGTGAGTACTACTCCAACAAATTTAGAGCATGGCTCATCTACTACTACTACTACTAATAGTGCATTGTGCCCACCAATGCCTAGAAGAGTATCGATAACGCGGTTCGGATCATTAGCTGATGTTGCAAGAGGTAGAAGTGGTAGTACTGGTACTAGTGGTGGCAATACATGGTGTTCAATAATGGAGTCATGTTGTGTGTGCCTGTCTAGGTTTGAGGCTGATGAGGAGGTCAGTGAGTTGTCCTGCAAGCATTTTTTCCACAAGGGTTGTTTGGACAAATGGTTTGATGATCATCACCACACTACTTGTCCTCTTTGTCGTTCCATCCTCTGAGCTTGATGGTTTTTTTAGGGTCTTTTTTTTTTCCCTTCATGAAACTTGATTTACTTACTGTGTGTGTCACTATGTGTGTTTTCACTGTGTGTGACAGTGTGAGAATAAATAAATTTCCAAGGCATTGTAAAATAAAGAATGAAGGGTTGATGGACATTAGTGGTGTGTAATTTTACAAGCTTCTCTTTTTACCCCTGGTCAATTTTAGTTGTTGCATAATAATAATCAACAACAGAACCAGGAAAAAAAAAAAATATATATATATATAGCACTCTTTTGTGAACTCATATCAATATTCAATAATAGTGGTATTGGAGCAATTGCACCAATAAATTACCAAAATGGTTTGTTGGTATGTGAACATGGAGAGTGATATTCTTTTTCTATATGGAAAATAATAATAATCTTCTCTTCATAAAGTAACTTTCTTCTTATAAATTTTTGTTATATACTCAATAGAGTACAAGAATGAGAACAAAGATTAGTGTAGGGGGATATGGATCTGCAGGTATTATTGTTATAATTTTAGGCAGACAATCCCTTGATATATATATGAAGGTTGATATTTGTCTGCATAATATATATATATATATATGTGTGTGTCTTTGATGACTCAAGGTAATCTTACATCAACACTTGTTCCACATAATATGTTATCCATGATTACTTTTGTTAGGACATGATCAAACCTAAAACATGACACTACATGATGGTGTATGTCCATTTTCAAGATAAATAATTCTGAAGGAATATGTAATAATTTATAAATATAGAATTTTAAGGAATCAGCATAAATAAATGTGCAAATAGCCTTGGCCACCTAGTTAGGGCATAAATATCTGTAAAGATTCTGAATTTTTGCAATTCAATTATTCAACCACTGCAGAGCAACTAGGTGAGAATACAGATGGTGGAACTAAAACCTAATTAACCCATTACTGCTAATTATCAACTAGTGCAAGTGCATTAACATGGAGTGATTTGAGTAGTGCCACTTTTAATGGACCATGAAGAAGCCCTGCAAAAAGTGGCACATAGATGTTGATTTTTTTCTCAGCCTTTAAAAGTGGCATGAACAGATCAGAGAATATTTCAATCTTGAAACAAATTTGGGTAAATAAAATTGCTAATTTTACAAACTGTAATAAATTGTGGTGGTCACGGATTGTATTGGGACAAGAATACTCTGACATGCCAACCTCAAAAAATAAGAGCCTCACACCAATAGTTTAATGCAGACTCACATGCTATGTCTTTCACTGTTTGTCATTTTCTCCAAATGAACCTCAAGTTATATTGTATTTGTATTTGTACTGTACCTATCCATCCATGTTTGTTTGAGTGGTTCTCAGTCCACTCTTGAGTAGAATAAAATGCACCAGAAAAACTAGTACTATGCAATTTACAATGTATATTCAATGCAAGGCTGAAAAGGTTGGTGCTCATGTACTAACTAACAAAGCCCATGCTATATCTTTCACAGAATAAGTATTATGATAAATAAAACCAGAGTAAACTACAAAAATTCTATAACATCAAGAAGAGAAGGAAAAAAATTACATGAATAGATTAGCCTAAAATCAAAATTTCCTTACATGAGGAAAATTCAGGAACTGTCATACATACTTCAGGGAGCATAGTTTTCTGGGGATGGGGATGAAGGCATGCGGTACATATGCGAAACTCTCCATGGCAACCTAGCTCCTCCAGTCACCGCAAGCTCCCCAATAAACAAATGGATATACGCTCCATTGCGAAGAAAAACCCACCCTTAAATTCAAGTTATATACAGAATCTCAACCTAAAATTTCAAGAATTTCATCTGAATCTCCAAATATTTCAGAAAGAATGATATAAATAATGTCCCATATGTAGCACAGTTATACTAGTGACAACCGCAGTCATTAGTAATCCAGTAAAACTCTTCACGAAGTCGTGCTACCAGCATCTCCAGCCTTCAACTAAAACGGAACTCGTCCGAGTACATCACCCACTTTCTCTTTTGCAATTCCCAGGCAAGAGAAACTTATACTTGTCAGCGTTCTCCAAAAGATAAGCAGGAAGATGAACAGCTGAGTACGAATGGGGAACAGGTCCCATTTTCCCGATAATTTCCCTGAACGTATACTCCTCTGGCAGCATATCAAATAAGTCGGCCCCTTTGCAGATCACTTTCTGAACTCTTTTAGGGTTCAGAAAATGAGAGAACCTCACTCTGTCGAAATGGCTGTAGGCTTTCATCTTGAATATGAATTCACTGATATGGCGAAAGCAAAAGCTACAATGCCATCCTGCATCTGCCAAGATGTCCTCAGACTGTCGATAATGTGCATACCTTGTCTTGCCAGATTGATACCGGTGTATTGAAGCTCTCCAACTATTATTATCCACGAGAAACTCGAAAGAATACAAATAATTCTTCAGCCGGAGATGGAGGACTGGAGGTATGTCATCGCACCACCTCAACAGATTGATAGTGTGTTGGCTTGGTATCTCATCAACGTCAGACATTATCAATAAGTCATCATCTGTAATGCCAGCTTGTTTGAGAAGATAATCCAAGGCTAATCGCTGATATGCCTCCTCTTTGAATGGGTTTTCTCCTTTCTTAAATCTCCCTGCAATGTTGCCGTATGTCAGCCGTGGCTCCACAAATTTGAACTGATCCCGATTGCTTTGAAAAACTAAAGGCTTCGGCAATCCAGTGAATGTTGAATTCGACTCAAGGAGAACAAACTGCGTGACATAAGGGTATAATTCCTTCCACCGCATTGTAAGGATCTCGAGCTCATTGCTAAACAACACTGCATCATAAACACGCCTTGGAAACTCACGGGTTCGCCAACCATGAAGTGAACATAACTTTTCCATCGACACATTTTCATGATAGTAGTGAGGGATTTCATTGAATGGCTTTGGTGGTGATTCCCATAATGGCCGTAAAAAGTATGAGATCTTCTGCCCATGAACATATATTCCGAAGACGCATGTTGGGACCAGAATGAATAGGAAGATATAGGTTTTAAAATCCAATCCTCGCAAAATGCATCGCAATCTTGACATACTCAAAACTTTGTTCGACTCCTGCATATTAAAAAGAACATTTTCCTCGTAAGACTCCGATTGAAGAAATCCAAATTTGACAAGCATGAATATTATACACTGTGTGTGCGCGTATATGTGTCATAAGACTCATAACATAGTACCCGGATTCATTTTACAAGTTGCCTGAAAAAGCATTGTTATAAAGCAAATAAACATCCCCAAATATAACTTAATACAACTTAGAGATTCATTGGAGCAAACAGCCAAGCCATCCTAAAATGCATCAAAAATAATTAATTTTCTATATTGAAAAATGGTAATATATCATTGCAGGGATAATCAAAACCAAAAGTAAAATCATATGAAACATTCTGCAACCAGAATTTTCAAACAACCTAATTCAATTGAGAAATATTTAAATGTCTAAAACCAAAACTCCCAATTTATGAGATTACCAAAAGCTGTCACACCATCCAAATTCAAGGATCTCATAACCAAAGTTAACCATTGCATTAGTGCTCATTTTGGGTCTTCATCAGAAAACAAAGGTATATCGAAGCATGTTCATTTTTATGTATATGCATATAAACCGAAAAGCCGGTGCAAGAGGCTTCCGTCATTGCAGGGTCCGGAGGGTCAGATGCATGAAAACAAGGCTCTTTCCTTGATTCGAATCCATGGAATAATCTCTATACATATGGATGTATAACCCAATAAGAGCCATACAATTGATGAATATGCTTAGGAAACAAATTATCACATTAAGTCTTTCTATGATTGTGAATTAGTGGGAAAATATACATAAATTACATATAATTTTGCTTCAAATGTCCCAAATAATGAAAAAAAGAAAAATCAGAGACACGGGAGAGAAAAATGAAAATCAAGTATTGCCGGAAACAAACTTCCCCCAAATAAAAGCGACAAAAATCGAGAAGTTAGATCAATTATCACATCAAAATATATATTATATATATAGATACAGATAGATATTTATATATAGGGAAAAAAATACCTCATCGAAGCCATCACCGCATATATCATCGGACTTCTTAGAACAGTAATGAGATCCACCCTCGGCCATCGAATACACTTTCTCGTAAAATCTCGATATACTCCACATCCTTCAATTTCTCTCACTACAACACGCACTAAACACACACACACTCTCTCGCAATCACAGCTGTTGAAGACGAAATCAAACTTGAAATTCGCAGACACGGTAGAGAATAGTGTTAAACCAGAAATCGATCGAAAAACTCGGAAAGATCTTCAACTTCCCAGCCTCAATTCCAACCGCTTGATGATTTGGGGCTTTCTTCCTCTCTCTACAATTTACGCGTATATATATATATATATATGTATATAAATATATGTAAATTGTGCTCACCCAAGCAAATCAAAATGGAGAGTGTGTGATAGAAAAGGCCCAAAAATATCCCCAAATCAAATACGAAGTAGTCCTTATATAACTATATATGTGTGTATATATATATATATATGAATGTATATAATAATATATCTCAAGTCTGATTAAAAATTAATTAATTAAATGGAAGGACAAAGCAAATAAGTTGGTGTTGGTTCTGTTGGAGTCTCTCTGGCAGTTCTACCCTACTTTAATTTATATTTATAATGAAAGAATCTATCTTTGATTTTACCATATTGCCCATCTATAAGTAATTATTTGATAATTTTTGTTTGGGTATTTTGGGTATCTTACAATATAGTGTTTGTCAGGGTCCTCCACGCGGCTCTTGACTAGCTAAGACAACTTTTATGTGTTGTTTGTTCCTTGATTTGTTCACTAGTTTTGTACCCTAATGTCGTTTAAACTCTTTTTTAAATTGCAAATTAGATAGTGACATGTGTCATTTTCAAATTAAGAGAACTTTTCAAAACTAATTAATATGGATTAAATAAAAAAAACACTTCAGCATTAAGTTTTGATTAGTGTGTATAAATTTGGAAATTATTTGTTGGATACGTGGTATTTTAATTTTGAATAAGTTGAATATATAATTGGGAAATCTTGATGTCATATTAACGCGTCATGTTAAAACCTTCCTAATGTCCTCCTCTGCTGCAAAGATGTTGACCATTTTGAATTGAATTCAAATTCATTTATTAAAGGAATATATATATATATATATATATACATACATACATACTACTTATAAAAATACAAGAATTCTTTAATATTTTCAAACATTTTTAAAAATATATATATTATTAATTATTTACACAAATGTGCTTCTTTAATTTATATATTTTGTACCAATGATACTTTTTCAACATTCCCTTATACTATATATCAATGGCACATCTTCATTATGTCTTTTTACTTTCTCAACCGTTATATTATTTCACTCTCAACGATCACTTCTTAAAATCTTTCAAATCACACCCCTTTATCGTTATAAATATCTCTCATCATTTTTCATACAAAAACCCACCCAAAAACGTACATAAACCACACACACATAACTCTACACCATACATGACTTTTCATTCATTAATATTCTTGTTACTTTCATTGTTTTTCTTCCCCCTTCATTATTCCATTAATTACTTTATTTTCTTCTACCTTTCATTGTTCCATTCTTATTCCACTTTCCACTCAGGAAATCTATTTTTATTGTTATAATTAATTTTAATTTTTCAATTATAATTATATATTCTTTTAGTTTGTTATTATTGCATTTTTATTGTTACGGTTATTTTTAATTTTTTATATATTATTATATATTTTTTATTTTTACTTCATTCATTTATCATAACTCTTTCAACATTTGCAAAGCAAATGTTTTTGCCTAATATATATATATATATATATATATGCGCGCGCCTATTTAACATAAAAATTCTTTAATTTGAAATTTTGATAGAATACTCTAAGATGCCATATTGTTCCATTCACTATGAAAATTCTGGTGGCCTTCTCTATCCAAATTTGGTACCACAATGCTGCACATGGCTTAATCATGGCCAATTCATGAATTTCCTCAATTATATCCAATATTGTCTCCTTGGTTAAGCCAAATTAGTTTAATTATTCAACCTTAATTTACGATAAATCTAATATTTGGCTAATGTCAACTTGAAACCCAGCTGTTAGATTATCTCAATGGTACTTTTGATGGGGGAAAAAAACAAACAAACAAACGGATGACAAATTATTGATATTATCAATAGTTTATCCTTGTTTAAGCATATTCCATCTATGAATTACTTTTAGTTTTAATCAAGATTCAAAATAATAATAATAATAAAGTAATAATAATGATGAAAAACAATTTACTTGCTTTCTCATTCGATGTATAATTTTTAAGAATTCTGAAAATTAGAAGAAAAAAAATTACAAAGTACAAAGACGGTGCTTCAAAAGTTAGTATTTTTTAGCTCAATTTTAAGAAAACATTGTCAAATACTCACCTTTACCCAATTTTGTGTTTCTCAATTTAAAGACATAATTTAAAAACAAAAACAAATTTTTTTATCTTTTGAGAATATTTGAAAATTAAACAATTAAAGTATAGTCTTGAAACTAAAAGCACTTTTTAACTTGGCATTGACAAAGTAGTCACTTCAATTGTACCAAGTCTTGTAGCACTTATTACTAGTGATTGATGCTCAAATGTTTTATAATTGAGAGTAACAAATAATTATAGGATTTTGAAATTAACTTGTTTTCATATTTTTACAAAATTAAATTAAAAATGAAAACACACCAAAGGAGAAGAAGAAGAAAGATCAAATTAAGACCAGTTCAATGTAGGAGTCGTTATATTTGAAGTGTTCAAGTTGAATTGGAGTCAACCTTTAACTCATTATTATCAACAACATTTTTTATCAATCAATAAAAGGAAGACAACGCCTCCCCTCATACCCGTTTACAAGTCAATCGCAATAAAGTGTGATATAACTAGTGATAAGAACAATTCCTTCACAAAATAAATAACCAAAAACAAAAACACTTGATTATGTTTTGACGGAATCAAATTGCTTAATTTTCAAATCAATAAATTTCAAGCTGTACAAAACCATGCCTCCAAAATCTGCCCATCGACTCTTTCACCCAATTGGTTGTACATTTAGACATGTGCATTTAAATTAATTTCAAAATTATATGTGGATTAACATGCAACACCAAAGTCAACCAGCTATAAAAAGTACCATAGTACAATATAGTTTTGTATATACTATATAACAATGTTTGATATTTGATATATTAATTAATTTGTCTTGAAAAGCTGGATTAGCTGCAAAACTGTTATTGCATTGAGACTTTGCCTCAATTGCATCGATCCTTTATTTGCTTTAAGTTTCTGTTAAGTTCTTGCAACACGTTATAAAGTTGTTGAATTAATATGGTGTTATTTAAAGTGGACCATGTCATATAAAGAGGCTAACACTATGCGTGCATTGCACCCACACACACAACACACACGTATGTGTGTGTATATATATATATATGTGTGTGTGTATGTATGTATATGAATGATATATTTGTGTGTGTATAGAGAGTGATAGAGAGGGCCAAGCAGGGGCTCCAACTGGCAATTTCCTTTGAATTTCCTTTCTTGCTTTTCTTATAAAGGAGTCGACCTTTCTTCTTCCCTCTCCCACACACTAGGGTTACCGTTACACGCAAATTTTAACCTACTTGGCCTTTACATACCACGTGTCGGCATCGATTGAAAAATATATCATATAATATACTAAATATATCTTTACGTACTTATCATATATTTGTTCAAAAAATAAATTGTTTTGCAATAAAATATCTGATACGAGCAATTTATGAGATTATTTCTCATTACCATTATAAATTTATGATTCTCGGTTTTCTTTAATTTCATTTTTTCAATTTTAATCTACTTTGAGAGCTTCATTTCATCCACTTGGCTTCTCAATTTTAATACATATTAACTCCAAAATAAAAGATATTAAAAAAAATCAGTAATTAACTTAAAATTTTAGCAAATCCTTTTCAAGTAATTAGATATTTATTTGAAAGATTCCCACCAAGGTAGTAATGATAGGGAAGAAATAAGGCAAAATTGATCCACTTAGAACACGACGTTGGTGGGGGTGTGGAAGACTTTTTGTGCCTCCAAAAGACTCTGGGTCGGCAATCACTCTCATTTATATCTTTGCCCTTAAAAGTAGTTTATATATTTTTATTATAAAACAAAGTGGCCATTTATTTATATATATTCAATATTTAGTCAAAACTTTCCAAACTTAACCCCTGGACGTACCATTGCCAAATGCCAACCTGGTCCAGTGCACATTTCACCCTCTCAATAAATACATACATACATATATATACATACATACATATATATATATATATATATCTGTGTGTGTGTATTTGTTCCTTCATTCCCTTGTTAACTAAACTATGCATGCATAGACCTCGACGACTTGAGGTCTTGCGGACGGACCGTTCAATGAAGAAAGAGTCTTTGACATTTGACAATCAACTACTACTACAAGCTACTAGTGTGTGATGGTGTAGCCATAAGTAAACAAAGCAAAAGACAAATAAATAAAAAATAATAATTAGTAACAAAACTCCGCTCAATAGAAACCAAAACTAGTGAAGAGAAGGTAGTAATTGCTAGTTTACGTGGACATGGCTAAGAGAGTTGGGAGCAATATACAAGAAGAGACTACAATGGCTTTATTTTTTCGACTTAATTGTTTGATAATTTAGTTTTAAATTGATACACTGACACTAAGACAATTGGGAGCAATATACAACAAGGGAATAGCCCCACCGCGGGCGGCATGGACCGACCTTCTAAAGTTTGGATCACCCGTATCCAAATTCTAAAATGTGAGTTTAAATCTTAGTTGTTGCGTACCGTGATTTAATATTACACGAGTTATGGGGCCGGTTCGTGTAACACTATCAAAAAACAATCTCCTTGGGGAAGATCGTCTTTGGAAATTATACTTTTTTTTTTTTTTACAGTAAGGGAATAATTTTGTTTCTTGTACTTAATTTTTGGATGGTTTTGGTTGTTCTTTTATTTAAAATGATACATTGGGAGCAATATACAAGAAGGGAATATATATATATTTTTCTCTTTAAAAAATGAGGCTTTGAGCAGCCCATAAAAAAAATTGTGCACTTTCAGTTTTTTTTACTTTTACTTCATACCTTTTCCCCTTATAATGTGAGTAACACTTGTGTTCTCACGTTTAGGACCAAAATGGTACATGTATGATCCATCATTATATTCTCATATAAAATACCAAACAAGAAAGGTAAATTCAGTGTCTGTGAAGCATTCAAAAGATGGGCATATACAGCTTGTATATAGGGTATTTGTTTACTGGTATGGTTCCATGAAACAAAGGACCAACTAGATGGTGCAATTGATGGCGCAATTGCTAACTTTTCAGAAACATCTCATGTGCTTTGCTTTCTTGCTTTCAAACTTTCCCCTTTTCCATATGGAAGAAAAGCTTCGAATATCAAAAGATGTGACGGAGAACAAATCATCCATATGATTCATCAATGTGAAGGTAGGGTTTAGCCAAACACGTCCCAAATCATCCATGATCCGGGAAAGGGAAGACATTGGGTTTAGCCAAACTCATCCCAAACTCGCCTTGTTGCCATCCCTATCCATGAAAGTTAGGGCATTTTGCGCTCTGCGTAGAGTGCAATATCTTGATTAAAGATACCAAACTATAGACATTACCAGATGATAAAAGGTTCCTCGTCCATCCTGGGTCTTTCCGGATCAAACTCGTGTTGGGGTTGAGAAACCACATCAGTTTTGAGGAATGCTTCAGACCTAAGCATATTGTAGACACAATTTCAGCCCAAAAAACAAGTAATAATTTTTCATTGAAACATAGTGGTACTCCTCTCTATACTTCAGCAGTTCCATTAAAATCTTTTATATGGTAATAACCTCTCATTAACAATTTCAACAGCAAAATAACTCGATGAATACTACAGTGTCACGCCCCAAATTCCTAAGACTCCAAAACCCGAGCCTAAGAGTTAAGGGAATGAATGCGGAAGTAAAAAGAAATGAGAACCAACGACATTCAGTCAACAAACATCCACAAAAGGGTAAAAATGCTCTAATACCATGTTGACACGTCCCTAAATTCCTAAAACTCCCGAACTGGGACATCCAAGGGATCCAGGATGTGATCATTATGATGAGCAACCAACTAAAATATCATTAGCCATGAAAACGTATGGAATAATGATAGAACGGTATATTTCATACCCAAATGAATAATAAACAAAACAGCGGAATCTAACGAAAATCCGGCAAAATTCCATTTGTAAATGGAACATCCGGACAACCAACCACAACACAATAACCTGCCAATAGCAATTCGATTATAACAATGGCTTTCAAGCCCCACATTCATCAATCCTACTAAGGCCGAGGTAGTGGAAAGAAACCAAGACCTCTCCAAACCCTCTAAAATCAACAGAGTCACAAATATTCGAATAAGAATACAGAACGCACATAGCAATGCCGAATAAATACAACGACATCATGAAATAATAAATACAAGAAATAAAAGATACATCAACAGGGATATGCCAACAGGCTGGCTCCCAAAAGAAATATATAACAATCCCATAACCAATGGGTGAGGAAACTGACAGCAGAGATCTAGCGTCTCCAACCCAGTCGTGCTGCATCCGTAACCGCATCACTCTGCGCAACTCCAAAACCTGTAACAAGAAACTAAAGAAAACTGCGGTTGCACTGCATCCTGCTCATAGCCGTATATTTCCTGCAACCTAGCGTGAAATACCATAGGGTAAATGAAATTCCCATGTGAGCAAATAAGCTCAGTGGGAAAAGATACTCTAACTACCACATCCTCTAATAGTTTAGGTAATGCTAAACCACCCAGTGAGATACATAGCCCACAACATAATCCTACCACGAAAACCCAAGGTACGTGCTCATATGCTACCGTAAAAGAATATATATATATCAGGGATAAATATATATATGTATATATATATATATAAATACACAACACAAGCCTATAAGATACGATTAAGACACGTACTCCAAGCACCACACCAGTAGTCTACACTACTCTCACTAACATATACTAGGTACACGACCCTAAGGTCCAATCTAACAAATCATCAAGCGCCTACAACGTTAACCAGAAACTCCAAACAGAGGGAATCACATTCACCTCTAATATCCACAAGGATCAAAATCCACCACTTGGCATCCATGCCCCTAACATGTGTAACTACTCAAATCACCTAGGTGGTGACATCAACAACCAAGAAGAAAGGAAATGGCAACACTATATGTGTGCCCTGAACAACACCAAACCTCATACCCGAGACTTAGAAATGATAGGAAACAAAGGTGAAACAATGGAACATCTTTCAAAATTCTACAGGTTGAGATCTTGAGAAAAAAGTCTCGGAATCTTAGAATCTCGAGGAAATAATAAAATAGTTTCTCCTTTAAGAAATCACACAGTAAAAATGACCGTCTTGCCCCCGATCTCCGTTGTTGCCTGTCCTGGCTACGGGGGTAGGCGAAAACGGATTTTTCCTTTTAAATACTATGAGTTTGTTTTCAAAACTTGAAAAACTCCATTTCCGACAGACAACCAGATAAGAGTGACTAAAATAAATCAATAACCTCAAATCTTCAAAGAGGTCACACAACTAATCACCATCACAAAATTGTTAACCCCGCCTTCTCTAAGGCATCAACTCAAAAATCAACTATGCAGTCCATCACTAACCTCGACTAATCACAGAGGTCACCATGCCACTATACTTAACCTCTCCTAAGGGTACAAAAGTATACAGTCACACGTATATAAAAATATACATTTCATAATACTTTATTCATTACCGCGTGTAATCATTTTCTTTCACATAAGTCACTATCAGTTAAGCATTCAATAAAATACATAATTAACATGCTCCACAATCCACAGGTAATAATAACACATATAAACATGTTCCAACATCACATGTAACAATATCATATATACATGTCAAATGAAATCACATAATGCTATACAAGGCGATGTGACTCATAAACCTCATGGCAGAAACCCTATGAAACACTCTTTGCCCAAAACAGGTTAACGAACACGCACTCACTCATACTATGAGTAACGAGCACCGTACCGATTCTTCCCAAGTGATTTTAAAACTTCTCACTTCAACAAGGAAGACGGTCGCATGAGAGCCCCACTGGCAACTCCCATGCTTCAAAGATCCGAGAGTGGCGCATACCACCACGATGGGGCAGCAACCAACCCTATATCCCCAATTCCGTAGGTGGGAGACACCTTCTCCTGCAATATACTCAGGACCCGAGAGTGGCGCATACCACCACGATGGGGCAGCAACCAACCATATATCCCCAATTCCCAAATTACTAGTCCGGAGGTGGGAGACACCTATACCTGGCCAGTTGTTGCGACGGTTCGACACAAAGACCTCCATACATGATTAAACACCCCACATATATCAACTCAATATCCATCTAGGGCCTCAATAATAATCGTGCATCAACATAATTATGTCATGCACAATATTTATGAAAATATCCACATGCTAATATCAACATAAATCTCAAAATCTCTTTACATGCTTTAAAATACAATAAAGCATTTAAATCATATGAAAACAAATTCATATATTATTCATGTTTTCACAAATATATTTTCTTTAATTCTTTAGAAAATATTTCAATTTCTCTTGACATGCCTTTAAAATAATTTAAACAGATAATCCACGTATAATGAGAGGAACCTAGCATAACGTCTAAGTTTCTCACGTCCAACGTTTACAAAATCCTCTAGCTCATTTAATTCTCAAGGGAATTTCTAAACCGCCTATTCCTATTCAATTCAAATAGGAATTTAATTAACCTCGTAGGAAATAATTTAATTAATTTTCTTAAATTAATCCCTAAGTCTCATTTCGATTCTAAGCAAATATAGATATTTAAACTAACAATTTAATATATCTATATTAAATTAAATAAGGGTTTGCACACCCCAAACTACTTTAACGATATGGAGTGAGAAATAAAAAATTTCACCTGAAATACGCTTACAGAACAACCGTTTCGGGCCCACCGTGAACAGTACCGTTGCCCGAATATGACGTCCGCCGACCAAAATCGTCCGAAAAATATTTCGAATATATCGAAATGTCCACCTCGACAACCTATACGATATATACGAAGCCCATTAGCAATAGGTTAATTAATTTGGGTAAATCTAAAATAACCCAAACAAAAACTATAACCTATAAACGCGATTTCCGGGCAAACCGTTCAACGTAAAAATACGGAATTAAAGTATGATGAATACGACGTAAAGACGAAGCTACTCACCAAAAATCGGCTCAAACCGACCACCGGAAGTCGACCGAAAAAATGGTCGAAGCTCGGCCGGATTCGCCCCTGCTCGCGTCCACGCGCGGCTGCCCAGCCGAGGCCTTGCCCTTGCCCTTGCGCGACCACCACTAGACCGCCACGCCGTCGCCGCTGTCAACCCAGCAGGCCCTCGCCGTCATCGCTATTACATCTGCGGCGAACCTCCATGGTCGCGCCTCTCCTCAGCCAGCCTCTCTCTCTCTCAACCGACGACTGAAGATGAAGAAGAGGTGGAGAAGCTGCAGTCGTCGTGTGTAGATAGAAGGAGGCTAGGTCGTTCGCCTGTCTCTCTCTAAATACACAGACATACGTATATATATCTATATATACATTTCATATATATATATATATATTTATCTAAAATAAATATATATCAATACCCACATATATATATTTCCCATTAATAATATGCGTCCAATAAATCCCAAAATATATTGGGAGCCTCCAAATAATATCGTGTGAACTCGTAAGTCCACGGAACGCCCAATAACTAATATAGTCCAACTTAAATACATCGGGGTAAGAACCCAACAACCGGAACACCGAGAAGATAAATTAATACGTTTCACACCGGATCCGTAAAAGTACTAAACATTAAATGTCGAAACGATACTGCGTAGTCGATAATAATAATTCGCATAGTCGTCAAAGAGAAACCGTAAAGTCATCCAGTCGACTTTAAAGTAAACGCGAAAAATTTACACGCGAAATACCAAGAATAAATAATACGTCATGAACAAGTGACGTTATTACCGAAATTAAATTAGAATTAATTTCAGTAAAAAAGAAAGTAACACGGGGTGTTACATACAGGTTCTGGACAAATGATACACAATCATCATCATTCTTGTAGTTTCTGTGACATTTCAGAAGGGTAAAATAATTAAATCCCGTTGGAATAAAGAGATAGGGGGAGAGTGTTTTGAATCGGATTGAACAACTCCTCCCAGGGGATTGCTGCTGTATATTAGCGTGCCATGGAAATTACCTTTGTCAAAAGGGCAAAAAGCAAAGCAAAACAGAAAGAATAATCTAAGCAAAATTGGAATGGCCACAACCTTGTGTCAGATCTTCAAGCAACCCCCTCATCAAGTAAGAGAAAAATCAAGCAATGTCAAACTCTAAGTTTGATGATGAGTACCACCATCTGGTTAAGAGATGAAAACTTGTCAATAATAATACAAGCTCTCACTGAACTGCTGATTGTCTTTCGTCAATATCTTCATGCTCAACCTACAAAAAGTAACAATAGAGATATTAGCATTGAAATATTGTCATAATATCACAAACCATGTAAAATCCCAATGCGGAAACGAGGAACAGAATATGTATGGCCGACACTTGAATCCAAGTGGTTTCATCCCCAAAACTAAAAATATGCCAGACACCAGTGCCAGCATCATACTTCAGTTTCAAAAGTGATATGGAAAATAGTCCTTCATAGTGAGATATTTTTACTAAATCAACTCAAAACCTTAAATATTTTCAGGTTGTAGTTGCTTTGAGTATAAAATGTTGATAGATAATATTATCGATTATGTTTATGGCAAAAGCAAAAGAGAAGTTATAAGTTCTGGCATACTATCCAGGAGTGAGGTCAAGGGCTCGATTCGTATCACTGATAACAAAATTAGAACATTATAAGGGACCTGCTATAGCAAACTTAATGAAGCAAGAGTGACCTGCTAGTGCAAAAGAATTGATACATTAAACATTTTACCTCAACAAGGACTCTTGCTTTCTTCTTTGATTTGAACCCAGGTTCATCTTTCTGAGTATGGGCAGTATCTGTTCTTTTTGCTTTCTTTCGGCCTACTGCAACTGTTTCTTCCTCATCTACATCAATTCCAACTGCATCATTCATTTCCAAAATTAGACTTCTTACATATTAGGTGCTTTAATATAACCAAAAAAAAGGGACATTATAACCAAGAATGATAACAAAGTGATGTATAATAACTAACTAAAAAAGGAATTTTTGAAAAACAAAAATCATGTTTGGACTTCCTTTATCATATCATCAGTTTGGAAACTTCCAACAATCAATATACGCATGAGCATCTAATAAACATAATGATTTGGTGAAGCACGTGCATCCATATCTAAGCTTTATCAGCATCATCATTTGCATGGAGAAATATATCAACCTAAGATATATTTGAAAATGCACAATATAAAGAATCTTATAAAAGCTTACAATCATCATCATCATCATCATCATCTGCATGAGACTCGTTAATCGGAGGACCAACAAAATCTTCCATGTCATCTTCCTCTTCAAGTTCTTCGTATCCTTCAACATATTCTATCTCAGGTTCCTGCTTATTCCAATAAAAAATTTAAAAACCAATCATTGTTGTTTATCAAAAGATTAACAATAGAATAAAAAGGGCTTCATTGCTTTATATGATGGTAAAAGCTCAAGCTGACCAGGTGCGGTCACAGGTTCTAGTTTAGAAGCGATTACTCCGTGTAAATTATGCCAAATCTTAAAACACAAGTCTTGAGTACCCTCCCAGCACCATGCATAGGCGGGAATCACCGACGAATGGTCAGTTAATAACAATAAGTGCAAATAGCAACCTGAGTTGAGCTAATAAAATCAACTCCATCTATTTTAATGTATATAGGGATTTTTCTTGTGATAACACGGTGTAACTTTTACCAGAAGTTTCAGGAAAACGTCAATAGATAAGCGCAAATAGCAATACCTCCTCATCTTCATCTTCACTAGCAGCCTGGAGTCCTTCCATATCAAGAACTTTATTGTATTCTTTTACAGGATAATTATATATGTCACCGTAAACTCCCTTCTTGAGACGTTCAAGCAATTCCTTTTCAATACTCTGCAAACATATCAGCTGTTTTAGCAATTCCTATTCAAATCCTTTTCATTCTACACTAAATAAAGATTCTTAGCATCAACACCATAGGCAAGCCTGCAAGTGTATAACCTTATCCAAAACTGCTGCTTTTTCAGCCTTTTCCTCTCTTCTAGCCTCTCTCTTTTTCTCTTTCCTTGGCGTTGTCATTAGCTTCTCCCTGTTTGATAATGAACAATACATCTTAACAACGACAAAGTACGTTCTTAGCCTAAAGATTACAGCTCCCAACTACATCTCAGCGGCACAAACATCATATTAATATGTAACAGAGTCCGATTCAGTCAATTAGGTATACGGATTATGTCAACTTATACTCTCAAAGCTAATACATTCTAGTACAGCTAAGGAAATTTATTGACAGTTTTTGTGCTAATAATGTTTATGTCAAGACTCAAGCCCCACCTTCCAGACTTCAATTATGAGAAGACTCTCAAGTAGACTGCAAGATGCACATGATTACTAGTATGAGGCATCTATACAAAATATTAAAAATGCAAAAACAGAGAACAACTAGGTCAAGCAGGCTCAGTAATATTTGCTCTAGAACCGACCACTTTATCTAGCTGAAAAATCATATTTTGCAGAACACTATTAGATGCCTCTAAAAACAAATGTATCAACTCATGTTTAATGTAGCAACTACAGCCTGATCTACCATGCTGAATTAAAGCTAACTTAGAAAATGAAAACGTAGATGATGCTTATTTGATATATCAGTAACAGCTCATAAATATTTTTAAAGCTAAGCAGGATTTTCTAGCGTGCAGATGTTGGTCTATAACAGGAAACAATAGATAACAAAAGATGCTTAAACCTTGTTTTCAGAGCAAGCTTCCTCATGCGTATACGCATTTGAGTCATTTTGGTCAATCGTTGCTTTGTTTTGTGCACAAGTAACTTAGGCCAATACATCTGTCAATTGTAAAGAAGACAGCATATGAGAAATTAATTTTCCTTGACACAAGTGATAACATGAATCTAGCATACTCCTTGTAGGCTTTTGAAAGAAGCTGGGCCTTTAATACCAGGTGCTTGTCAATGATTTCCAGGCATTTTTCATAATTTCTCGGTAGTTTAACTCTTTCCCACAATTTGTTTGGCATATGAGCCCTTTCTATAGTTTTCATGTATAAATAAAAAATGCCTGCAGAACACCCAGATGAAAATATAGAATAATTAGAAGCTTGTACAGAACTTGATAAACATTCACAAGCACATCTCCACATACAATTATTAGATGCATGGACGGAAATTCAAACACATTCAGGCACTTCTTGACTAATTTCTGACCCTTTTGTCAATCAAAACTCAACGAGAAAAGAGAAATCAACCCCAAAAGTATTCCATATCCCTAACAGTAAAATTTTATGCAAAAGGATGAATTATGTAAATCTTATATATCATGCCATTTAAGCTAAAGATCGAATTAACCTAAGTGGTGATTGGACTTCTTGAAGTAATTTTCACAAGTGGTGGTGGCACACACAACAACTATGCATGGACGGAAATTCAAACACATTCAGGCACTTCTTGACTAATTTCTGACCCTTTTGTCAATCAAAACTCCACGAGAAAAGAGAAATCAACCCCAAAAGTATTCCATATCCCTCACAGTAAAATTTTATACAAAAGGACGAATTATGTAAATCTTATATATCATGCCATTTAAGCTAAAGATCGAATTAACCTAAGTGGTGATTGGACTTCTTGAAGTAATTTTCACAAGTGGTGGTGGCACACACAACAACTATGCATGGACGGAAATTCAAACACATTCAGGCACTTTTTGACTAATTCTGACCCTTTTGTCAATCAAAACTCCACGAGAAAAGAGAAATCAACCCCAAAAGTATTCCATATCCCTCACAGTAAAATTTTATGCAAAAGGACGAATTATGTTCATCTTATATATCATGCATTTAAGCTAAAGATCGAATTAACCTAAGTGATGATTGGACTTCTTGAAGTAACTTTCACAAGCGGTGGTGGCACACACAACAACTATGCTCTATCTTCCTCTATCTTCCTATATCCATCTATCTCCTAAAATTATTAAGTATAGTGGCTTTATTTAACTAACTCTGTTCTCCCAGAAGTTAAGATTTCAAATATTAAGTCTTGGCTTTGTACAATAGAAAAGGAAAAGATTTGGTGCGCACACCAAAATACACAGGAACACTCTTTAACCAAATCAGTAATATAGCTCAATACATTACAGCTTAGGCAGACAGCTTCATGAAATGGTCAGTTAGCACATCAAAACAAAGCCTCATTCGGACTTATTTAAGTCCCAAGATATCCCTTTCCGGCAATCATTTCGTTACCCAAGGACATTTCCAATGGTAACCCCAAAGAATAATCGGGAATTCAAAAACACTGAACCTATAACAACTCATTTTATTTCCTCGCGTTCCACTTCTTCACTGGGACCCCCACACAATGTTCTGGTTTATGCTCATGTGAGATAGGAAGTGTGCTGCCTGGCATATACTTACACATGAATGGGTGATCCAAAACAAGTGAAGATTCAATAGGCTTGTGAACCCGCATAAGCATTTTCAAAAAAGGAATATCCCTCTTCTTTATTGGAAATGCAAATGAGAATTAACTACTAAGGACATAACAACCCCACGACACCCTTTGCAGAAACGGAACTCTTTTGCCCAACTCCGCACCCTTTTTATAAGTAATCCCAAATTACCACCCATGGAAACCTCAAAAATAATTTGAAGGGACCAAATATAAAGTTCATAGTCAATCAGGGTTAACTGACCCTAACTGAATTAAAAACCCCAAAATCTAAATTCAATTAACACAAATTGAAGTCAAAATGGATAGTGGTAGGTGGAGTAATAAATGAGGACATATTCATCTTTCGATTAAATCTAGTACTTTGGGAATAGAATAATATTGATTGGGAAGGGTAAAACAGACTGTGCAATATTGTTTTTGATGATGTTAGCCTCAAAAATTAAATTTGAGATGTTAACAAAAAGTAAAATCAAAAAGTTACAACACTCCTCTTTGGGATCCACTATATTATACTAAGAATATGCCTCATTTAAACATTGTTAGGTAAAACTCATTGGAATAAAAACCCAGTGAAGGAAAAAAAGTACAATATTCTAGTGTCGCTAAAAATGGTATTGCATATAATAAACTAACTCATTAAAAGGAAAACCCGGGGGAAAAAACCTTAGCGAAGAAAAAAGTGTGCATCATGTCAATACCCTTTCAAACAATTGCTCCCCCTCATTCGCGTAGTGGTAACATGAATTTATCATGCAAGATCTTTGAGTGAGCATTCCAATGTCGTGTACCAGCTTTTTGAATGTAGTAGTTGGCAATACCTTAGTGAATAAATCTGTCAAATTATCATTCGAACAAATCTGTTGAACATATGTTACCACTTTTTTAAAAGTCATGTGTGAAGTAGAACTTAGGTGAAATATGTTTAATCATGTCACCTTTGATATAGTCTTCTCTCAACATTGTCTTTGTATAACATTGTTAGGTTGCCTTATAATGAAAAGAGTCCACATGTTTATTGAATATGTAATGTTGACTCGAGGATTTTTCCAAGATTAATAATGCTCGTTTTGATGTTAACAACGCATTACGTGTGTTTTGTACTAACGAAAAAATCGAGTTTAATGTCTCAGTTGAGCAAGTACTGCACTCGGGATTGTAAAGCAAGTTTTAAGCAAAGAAGGACAAAAGCGTCTTTTCACTTCGGAAAAACTTGAAGATTGAAGAAACAAGACTTGGGGTAGATAGGACGGTGTGTGAATTGTATTAAAAGGTAAACTTATATTTGTTCACATTGTCTAAAGTTCAAGTGTCAAACCAAACCAATCATTGCCATAGAAAAACTTCAAAGAAATATGGTTTAGGAGTTGGAAACCAACTGATAGGTCTTAGGAAGCCGACTGACTCAATTTGAAGGTTTTCATCTTTGTGAAAATCCTTGAGCAACCGACTGATGGCTATCCTACAGCCAACTGATGCAAGACGACAATTATTAAGTTTCTGAAAAACCATCGGGCAACCGACTGATAAGTTTGGTGCAGTCGAATGATTCAAGTCGAAGGTTTTTATTTTAGAAAATGTTTTTGCAGCCGACTGATGAGTCTAGTGCAGCCGAATGATAAATGTCGAAGGTTTTGTGTTTGTGAGAAATCGTCGAGCAGCCGACTGAATGTTGAGTTGCAACCGACTGATGCAAGTCATCAGTCGACTAATGAGTGTTTGCAGCCGACTGCTTCTGCAGTCAAACGGCTAGTAAGGTGCATTTATGATTTCCAACTACCACAACCTACCACCACTCTCATTCTCACTCTCCCAACTTAAACCCTAGCTATATAAATGATGTGATGAGTTGTTTGGATGTTTAAGAAAACCTAAGGCAAAAATTATCTTGCATTAAAAGCTTAGTTGTTCTTCACCTATAATTTTTTAGAATCATAAAGGCTTTGGTAGTGAAAACTTGAAGCAATAAATTCCAATCATTTCTTAAAGAAGCTTGTCTCTTGATCACAATTATTCTCTAGAGCCAAAATTTTCATTTATTGTAGAGGATCTTGATCTTGAGTTGTCAAACCTATCACCAAACACTTGAGCTTTAAACTTTGTGTTCATCTATAAAACCTTAAGGGTTTTAAGTGTTTTTGAGTGATCTATTTTATCTTGAGAAAGATTTGCGATCTAGAGTGAGTGAAGCTCTAGATCTCCAAGGGAGGTTTGTTCATTTGGTTGAGAGAGAAGCTCGTTAGCTTCTTTGTAAAGGTTTGCTCTCCACCTTAAAGGAGGAGCCTTAGTGAAAGGCTTTGGGAAGTCTCCAGGGGGAGCCGAAGAGTAGGAGCTACCGAGCCTCGAAAAAATATCTCGGCGTCGATAGTTTGATTCTCCTTTCTCTAACTCTTTACTTTGTTATTCATTGCTTAGATATTTATCTTGCTAGCTTCATTATTGTCTATTGATTTCATTATTTGTTTTGCTAGCATAATAAAACTTGTGTAGCTTGTGATTAGCATTCTTTATCAAAAAGAGTTTGATAAACTTTTCAAAACCCTATTCACCCCCCCTCTAGAGCTCTTTAGTGACTTACATATGGGATCATAGCCCTAAGCCAAAAACATTCTCGTTTTACTTCATGAATTGCATCTATCTTAGAGTGATTTGAAAAAGTTGTCGTTAATGTCTACTTTGTAGAACGTCGTGATATAGTTGTGTCGCCATATGTAAACAAGTACATTGTTTGTGATTGAGCTTTACGTGGGTCCAAAAGATAACCAACATCTTCATACCCAATTAATTAAGACTTAGATTCTTTTGCATAAAACAGTCCCATATCAGTTTTACCACGAAGGTAACGCAAAATATGCTTAACCCCATTCCAATGTCTCTAGGTCGGTGCAACACTATATCTTGCAAGTAAGTTGACTATATCTGGTCAAGTGCAATTTGCAAGGGACATATAAACACCAATTACACTGAGATATAAAACTTCAGGACCGAGAAGTTCATCGACTTCTTTTTTAAGGCGAAAATAATCTCTCTTGACATAATTCAAAAAATTGGTACACGACATTGGAATGCGTCTACTCAAAAATCTTTCATGATAATTCAAAAAGTTGACTATATCTGGTCGAGTGCAATTTGCAAGGGACATAAAAACACCAATTACACTGAGATATAAAACTTCAGGACCAAGAAGTTCATCGTCTTCTTTTTTAGGGCGAAAATAATCTCTCTTGACATAATTCAAAAAGTTGGTACACGACATTGGAATGCGTCTACTCAAAAATCTTTCATGATAAATTCATGTTACCACTACGCTAATGAGGGGGAGCAATTGTTTGAAAGGGTATTAACATGTTGTACTCTTTTTCCTTCGCTAAAGTTTTTTTCCCACTGGGTTTTTTCTTTGGCAAGGTTATAACGAGTCCAAATTTATCATATACAATGCCATTTTCAACGACACTAGAAAAAGTGTACTTTTCTTTCATTAGGTTTTTATCCCAATAGGTTTTTCCTAGCAAGGTTTTAACAAGGCAAATTCTTAGTGTAATATAGTGGATCTCAAAGGAGAGTGTTGTAAAACAAATGTTGTCCATCATAACCCAGAGTATGGACAAATTGGCTCAACCCATTCCATTCTAATATCACAATATGGGCAAAGGCTCTCCACCTATTCCACTGTCACAACTAACAGTCTGAAAGTGCATGTTCAAAAATACTATTTATATGTATGCTTTGTTCATTCTTGTTAAAGGATATAAATATTTTAAGTTACACCATCTCTAATAGTTTAAACTTTTAGAGTAATGGGTGGTTAATAAGGTATCAAAACCAAAGGCTCGTGTTCAAACCTCACCGTCACCCATATTAAAATTGTTGTTTCACGTGTTGGACCAAAAAGAAGGCCACACATGAGGGGGCGTGTTGAAGGATATAAATATTTAAGTTGCACTCTCTCTAATAGCTTAAGTTTTTACAGTAATGGGTGGTTAATAATTCCAATAAGAACAAGAAATACAAGATTTCTCATCTCTCTATTGCTACTTCTATTCTTATTCAATTGAAATATCGTCCAATTTTTCTTTTGATTTACTTAGTTGATAGAGTTATATGATATATTTTAAATAGTACAGGGGTGTGTTGTGATGATACCCTATTTTACATAAACTCTTTTAAAGTAAGTGAATCACCAGTATTCGACAGATATTAATCAAACATGGGTCCGGCACTTTTGGAAGGACACTTACCTAAACTTAGATCCAAATGTCCATGTTTCTATATTATTATTTCAAACAAGTGAAATGTCAACTTTGAACACTATATTTAGCGGTGTCCGTATATCCTATTAGAGATTTGACACATCCGACACCAGAATAGATACATGTGTCTGACACACATATTTGAGCCCAGTTACATACATGACATACCCCAAAGGATGAATTATGTTCATCTTATATGTCATGTCATCTAAGTTAAAGATTGAATTAACCTAACTAGACTTCTATAAGTATGTGCACAAGTGGTGGAGGCACATGTAAATATGCTCTCTCTTCCTCTATCTTTCCATATACATGTCTCCTAAAATTTTTAGGTATAGTGGCTTTCTATAACTTTGTTCTCCCACAAATTAAGATTACTAGTATCAACTCTTGGCTTTCTACAATAGAAAAGGAAACGATTTGGTGCTTACACCATAGAAACACAGGAAAACTCTTGCATTAACTTAGTATTAATATAGCTCATAACTTTACAGCTTAGGCAGAAAGTTTCATGAAATGGTCAGTAAGCACATCAAAACAAAGCCTCATTCAGGCTTATTAAGTCCCAAGATATCCCTTTTCGGCAATCATTTCGTTACTCGAGGCCATTTCCCATGGTAAGCCCTAAGAATCACCGGGAATTCAGAAACACTGCACTTATAACAACTCATTTTGTTTCCTAGTGTCCCACTACTTTGTGCACACAAAGTTTTGTTTCTACTCGTGCAAGATAGTAGAGTGCTGCCTAGTGTATACTTCCCTAGGAAATGGGCAATCCGAAACAAGTGAAGATTCAATAGGCTTATGAACCAACATTGCATTTTCAAAAATGGAATCTCCCTCTTCTTTATTGCAATTGCAAGTGAGAATTAACCAGTTAGTACATAAGAACCCCGGGACACAGTTTGCGGAAACGAAACTCTTTTCCTCAACTCTGCACCCTATATTTTATAACTAATCATAATTTACCAACCATGGAAACCTCAAAACTAAACAAAGGGACCAGATTTAAAGTCCATAATCAACAGCCAAGAACACGAACGCACTAAATTTCTCATACACCATTACTAAAAGAAACTAACAAACTACAATTGTAGGCTATTTTTACCCAAAATAAGTGAATATTTCTAAGATTGTAATATCTATGAAAATATGCAAATGCAATCATCGTATGTATATATATAGATGAGAAAATAGTACCTTCATGGTCGCGAATGGTGGCGTAACGACTGTTGGCGAGAGGACAAGAGCTCCGATTACAAATTCCGGTTACATTATATGGGTTCCGACAGAAATTCCCCGTCGTAATTCTGATTTTAAAATAAACCAATCAATCATGAATTAAAATCGAAGCATTTAAAAATATATATATACAACAATATTGATGAGTTTTGGTGGACTGACTTGGTCATGAAACTGCAGTGGTTGTGTCTGATGACTTGCCATATAACCTCATCGTGCTGCATATTGGATGACTGGTCGGGTTTTTGGGGTTTAGGGTTTTGTGTAATATAAAGGGACAGCGATTACAGAGGTTTAGGGTTTGTAGTTCGATCCCAACGGACAAGGTGGGGCTTCCATGATTTAATGCTTTTTAATTTTGAAGAGAGTTAAAAATTGCAATTTAAAAAGTAAACCTCAAATAAATACTCCCACTCCCTCCCTCTTTTTGATGAAATCTATTTTTAAAGTGATAATTTTTATTATAGGGATAATGAATGAAATATTAACTTATAATATATATATTTTATAATTTTAATAATTAAATTAAATTGATTAAATAAAATATTTTAATTTTTTAAAAATGAACATTTATTTTACATGAAAATTTTAAATTTTGGTACCTACTCATACTAGTTCTCAATTATAATAATCATTTTCTTTTCTTTTATTTATAGTTTATCCAACACCATTGCTATTTCACAAACGTTAAAAAAATTAAATATTTTGATTAATTTGCAAATTACAGTATTTTATATATAAAAAATTCATATCCACATCTAATTAACGTAGTTTTAAAATAAAGATGGACATGGTCCAAATTTTATTTTAGAGAATGAAAAGATGAGCCTTATTCTTTGAACTTTATTTTATTTTATTTTTTTGATAAAATACATTGACCTCTGTATATGTAGGCATCTCATCTCAATGAGTATACCTCAATAAATAACAAATCACATTGAGTGCTTGTTTGACAACCGGTGTGGTGTTGGTTTTTTATTTTGATTTGGTTAGAGTTGGGTTGGGTTGGGTTTGGTGTGATTTTATTCTGAACTGAAATCATGTTTGGGGCAAATGATTTTTGTGTGAGAAAAAGTGAAACTGAAAAACCAAACCATGTTTGGTAGAGTTGGTATAAGCTGAAATTCTGAAACCAATCATATTTGGTAACTTGGAATAGTTTGACATTTTATTTATTTAAAATAACATTTTGTAAATATATATGTTTTAAAAAATAAAATATATAAATATTTAATTTTTTCGAAATATTTAATTTTTCATAAATATTTTATTTTTTCAAAATATTTATAGATAAAATATTTTATATAAGATATTTCAAAAAAATAAAATATTTCGAAAAAATAAAAGATTTCAGTAAAAATACATATAATTTGTATATTTTTTAAAAAATAATAAATATATTTTTATTATATTTTATTTTTTCTAGAAATATTAATTTTCCCGAAATATTTTATTTTTTATGAAATATATTTTTTCGTTTGATTTTTTTGAAATATTTTATTTTTTCATAAATATTTTATTTTTCGAATTTATATATATATATAATATTATAAATTAATTGGTTTGGGTTAAACAATGGTACACCAAATTGAATTTGTTTGGGTTAAAGAATAGTTTTGATTTGAGAAAACCAAACCAACTCCATCCAAATCATCTATCTCAATGGTGTGAAAAATGATGGATTTGGTACCAATGGTGCAACACTATTTAATCACAACTTCTTCTACCAAACATGGATTGGGTCACAAATTTCATCCCAAAACCACAAATTTCACTCCAAAACCTCCTACCAAGCAAGCACTAAACAAACGTGTGGACATCTCACCTCGAGGGACAACAATTAAGCATGTATCAATCTCGAGATCTTGGCATCATACGCTGGAGATACTAGAGGAAATTGTGTTGGGCAGGGACGGAGTTAGGAATTTTTTTCAATGGGGTCAATCCATGACATTAAGGATAATTAGGGGCAATAAGCATATATTTTTCAAAATTTAATAGGGTCAAATCTCAATTTTTACCTATATTTTTTTTAAAATTCTTAAATTAACATTAAAAAAAGTCAAATAAAAATTTAATTGGGGGCAGTTGCCCCCATTGAGGCCTCTTTCCCTCTATGCCTAGTGTTGGGAGTCTAAAATGGAGGATTGGATAATAGAGTAACTCAAGGGACCAGGGTGGATGCATTTAGATTTACCATTATTAACTCAATCACTGAGTTTAAGGGTTCCTTCACTACGCGTACAAAATGGGTGATGATGAAAGCCTGAGAGGGTGTAAGTATACATTAGAAACATTTAATGCAAAGTTTATTTGCATTTAATGTTAGGCACGAGTTGTCGGCCAAGCCTTGACTATTATGCACTTTTTGATGGCGCATGTCACTTTAGCGTGAGGACCGAAGTTCCTCTAAAGGCCTATAAAAGAAGGGACCATGCGAGGTGATGGGGGTTGAGACATTATCCTATGAATTTAAACTAAAACCTTTGTTAATTATCCACCTCCTTTGAAGCTTCAATCCAATCTCCTTCAAAGTCGTGTTTAGATTAATCTTCTTTATTTATATCATACTTTATCTTTTAAACCTCTCATCAATCTCCCCTGGAAGTTACCTGGCCTTGTGGTCTGATGGAATTTCCCTTCCTCCCAAAATTAGGAGAGGTCTGGGGTTCGAGTCCTATAGGACTCATGTGAGGGTGAGGGTGTGTGAGTTCCTTAACATTAAAAAAAATAAAAATCACCTTTCTGGTTCAATTAGTTATGAATGTTATGTTGTTATTTGTTACACTCTATATCCCTGAGGTTTTACGCATGATCTGAGGAATCTTTTCCTCCTATTATCTTATAGTCGGATCCGTTAGTAAATTTTTATATAATAACTCAAATATTTTTCAGTTCTATGACAAAAATGACATAAAATATTGATACAAAAATACCTTTTAATCAAAATTCGTAATTGAATTTTAAAACTTTTGATTAAAAAGGGTACTCAGTGTAATAAATACCAATCATAATCACCATATGTAATCGGACCAAATTTTAGGGGAGGTCGGTGTTTTTTATTTTTATTTTTTTCCAAAACAAAATAAAGAAAAGTAAAAATAAAAATAATAAGGACGTTATTTCATTTGGTTATTAGTGTTTATTAGAATATGCAAATCAGAATTGCATAGACAACATGATCTTAAGATTCTATCATTTTTGAAGTCTATTTTTAAGACTTTATTTGTGACACCAGTTATTGATGTAGAGAGTAGCAATTTTATTTTAAATGATAAGAAACTCACACACCACACACCCACATGTCTTCTAAGAGACTCGAACCATTCACCTCCCAATTAGAGAGGAGAGGTTATACCATTGCACCAAATGTGTGCTGGTAAAAGAAGATATTTGTTGCAACGGTGGTATTCCTTAATTATTTTCAAAACCACAAAAGTTTTATCAATTACACAATGATCTTTTATCATTACAAATACTACTTATAAATTTATGTTAATTACACAAAATTTCTATATATTTTTTTTTTGGTAAAACATTGAATAAATATTTATGTAATAAAAACCCATAAGTGAAAATAAAAATACATTGAAATATTTGTACACTAAATTGTCACAAAATTATGGAATGTTTGATTATATTTTTGGGTTATATATATTTCGGAAAATGTGACATGCTTTGCTTTGAGATTTTTTTTGGATAAAATATTGAATAAATATATATGTAATAAAAACCCATAAGTGGAAATAAAAATACATTGAAATATTTGTACACTATATTGTCACAAAATTATGGAATGTTTAATTATATTTTTGGGTTATATATATTTGATTGTAACAAAATTATGAAATGTGACATGCTTTGCTTTGACAATTTTGTTTTGATAAAATATTGAATAAATATATATGTAATAAAAACCCATAAGTGAAAATAAAAATACATTGAAATATTTGTACACTAGATTGTCATAAAATTATGGAATGTTTGATTATATTTTTGGGTTATATATATTTCAGAAAATGTGACATGCTTTGCTTTGAGATTTTTTTTGATAAAATATTGAATAAATATATATGTAATAAAAACTCATAAGTGGAAATAAAAATACATTGAAATATTTGTACACTATATTGTCACAAAATTATGGAATGTTTAATTATATTTTTGGGTTATATATATTTGATTGTAACAAAATTATGAAATGTGACATGCTTTGCTTTGACAAATTTTTTTTTGATAAAACATTGAATAAATATATATGTAATAAAAACCCATAAGTGAAAATAAAAATACATTGAAATATGTGTACACTAGATTGTCATAAAATTATGGAATGTTTGATTATATTTTTGGGTTATATATATTTCGGAAAATGTGACATGCTTTGCTTTGAGATTTTTTTGGATAAAATATTGAATAAATATATATGTAATAAAAACCCATAAGTGGAAATAAAAATACATTGAAATATTTGTACACTATATTGTCACAAAATTATGGAATGTTTAATTATATTTTTGGGTTATATATATTTGATTGTAACAAAATTATGAAATGTGACATGCTTTGCTTTGACAAATTTTTTTTTGATAAAACATTGAATAAATATATATGTAATAAAAACCCATAAGTGAAAATAAAAATACATTGAAATATGTGTACACTAGATTGTCATAAAATTATGGAATGTTTGATTATATTTTTGGGTTATATATATATATATTTCGGAAAATGTGACATGCTTTGCTTTGAGATTTTTTTTTGATAAAATATTGAATAAATATATATGTAATAAAAACCCATAAGTGGAAATAAAAATACATTGAAATATTTGTACACTATATTGTCACAAAATTATGGAATGTTTAATTATATTTTTGGGTTATATATATTTGATTGTCACAAAATTATGAAATGTGACATGCTTTGTTTTGAGAAATTTTTTTTTGATAAAACATTGAATAAATATATATGTAATAAAAAACCCATAAGTGAAAATAAAAATACATTGAAATATTTGTACACTAAATTGTCATAAAATTATGGAATGTTTGATTATATTTTTGGGTTATATATATTTCGGAAAAAATATATATATTTCAAAAGATAATGTATATTTTTTCAAAAGATATATATATTTTTATAGAATATATAATTTTTTCAAAATATACATATATATTGTATGAAATATATAATTTTTTTCGAAATATAAAGTAATTATGTAAATATAGATATATATTTGTGCAATTCTATCTAACTTGTGGGGTTGTTGTAAAATTAGGTAGTGGAAATCTGGACAACTAGCTCGTAGAAATAAGCAATTACTTAAACTAGTAAAGGAACTTTGTGTAATTAACATAAAATCCAACGTGTAATTAACATAAACTTATAAGTAGTATTTGTAATGATAAAAGATTAATGTGTAATTGATCAAACTTTTGTGATTCTGAAAATAATTAAAGGATACCAAGTAAGATTATACAACTCTTGCAGCGAATATCTTCTCGTGCTGGTAGAGAGTAGCAATTTTGATAACCATGGTATGTGTAGAATTTTGCAAATAAAAGGAACTAAATAAATTCACACTAAAACGATAAAAAAAAAAACAAAAAAAAAACACAAAAATCTCTTGTCATTGCTTAAGTTATTACTCTCTTGATACTTTCACCGTCCCAATATGTGACCTTTTTCCGACCTTGGAATGTGATATTTCATGTCCCTCAATGGGACAACGTTTATATTTTTTCAAAATATCCTCCATGGTGAAAAACTAAAAAAAATATCTAAATTATTATTTGAATTAAAAACAAAAGTGCAAAATATCACCTAAGGAATTTGAAAATTTAGCAGAAAATCTTCACATATATTTTCAAAGTGAGCATATTACCCCCACACCAATCAAAATTGAGCAAATTTATCTCTGAATTTGACTAGAGGTTACTCTCCGGCTCACAACATTATTCATTTACAAATTTACCTCTTGAATTTACATTTTAAAAAAAATTAAAATATAGTTTTGAAAACAAACTTACTATAATGTCCTTATATCTGATTTGCCACTACAAAAAATTAAAATATAGTTTTCAAAACAAAACAGAGTTAGGCTTCAAGAAGCCACTACAAAAAATGAAATGTCTTGTCAGTATCAGTATGCCCAAGTTTGTTTAAGGTTTTGCAAATTGAGAAATTTCAATTCTGTTTTGCATACTGAAATCAAATGTCTAATTGAGTTCACCTCTGCTCTGCATACAAACGAAACAACCAAGATAAAGATAAAGATTAAATTGAGAAACTTCAATATTGTAGGTTCAAAAATAAAAAATATAACACCACATTAATTAGGAAATCAACAGAAGCAAGAATATCTAGTTTTAATAGATAACAATAATCAAGCCCTGTCATTTTAAAACTTTAATTATTCTTAACTTGTGAAAATTGCTTATCATGTGTTCATTAGAAGCCCCAGTAGTTGTCAAAATAGTGACGATAATAATCAAAATTTTGTTGTATTGCATCATTTTCCTTCTATTGGTTACATTTTTATTTTTGGGGTAAACAAAATAAGTAGATTAGTTGAGCATTTTTGTACCAAATAATAATGGAAGAATAGATGGAGACCTCTCTTCTGAGTGTGTATTAAAAGCCAGATGCGCCATGATGTGGATGACTTGTTTTCATCTGATATTAATTTATCAAAAAGGACTAAAAATACATGTGATCTTGAGACATACCTTAGTAAGCACAAGAAAACAAAGTGAAAAAAGAGAAGATTCGACAAAGATAATCTTAAAAGGGGTTCGTCTATCTTTGGAGATAACAATGAAAAACAAATTTTTATAAATTTATTAGCAAAAGTTTTATTTTTATAGGTTACTAGAAGAATTTTTATAAAAATTGGGGGTGACAATACAATTTTTTATAAATTTATTGATAAAATTTATAATTTTGTAGGCTATTAAAGGATTTTTTTTTAAAAATTAATAAGGGCAATATGCAATTTTTATAAACATATTTATAATATATAAAAACTTTTAGGCTAAAAATAATTTTTAAAGAATTTGGGCAGGGACCATGCCCCCTTATGCAAAAAGGGTGGCTCCGCCCCTTATCACATGTACTATTATATTAAGTGCTTGTTTGGCAACCGGTGTGGTGTTGATTTTTTGTTTTGGTTTGGGTTTTGTGTGGTTTTATTTTGAACTGAAACCATGTTTGATGAAGATGGTTTTGGTGTGAGAAAAAGTAAAGCTGAAAAACCAAATCATGTTTGGTAGAGTTGATATGAGCTGAAATTCTGAAACCAAACCATGTTTGGTAACTTGGAATGGTTTGACATTTTATTTATTTATAATAACATTTTGTAAATATATATGTTTTAAAAAATGAAATATATAAATAAAAATACATATAAGGATGAATTTTTGTACAAAAAATGTTAATATTTGATAATAATATTTCACCATATTGCAAGAAATATTCAATTGCTTCATATATGTAGTTTAAAAATTTATAATCTTATTTCATTTGAAATTTCAATGTTTTTTATAATTTAAATGAGACATAATACAACACCCAATGGAATTTCAACTTGTTAGTGTAGAAACATAGATAAAAGATTTTGTATAAGATATTACAAAAAAATAAAATATTTTTGGAAAAATAAAAGATTATAGTAAAAACATATATATTGTATAATTTTCAAAAAATAATAAATATTTTATTTTTCCAGAAATATTTGTTTTCCCGAATATTTTATTTTTTTGAAATAGTTTATTTTCCCCGAAATATATTTTTTCCTCATATTTTTTTGAAATATTTTCATTTTTTGAATTTATATATATATATATATATATATATATTAAAAAATGGATTTGTTTGGGTTAAACAATGCTACACCAAATTTAATTGGTTTGGATTATATAATGGTTTTGGTTTCTATCACATAAAACCAAATCACACAAACCACCTATTGAGATTGTATGAAAAATGGAGTATTTGGTACACCATGGTTTGTTATTATTAGCTCAAACCATACTAGCCAAACATAGATAGGGTCATATTTTATAACCCAAAATCAAAATTTTCACACTAACTTCATGTACCAAACAAGCACTAAGTGTCCGTTTGGTAAATGGTTTAGTTTTTATTTTTGATTTTGGTTTGGTTTGATTTTGGTATGGTTTGGTTTTATTCTGAATTGAAATTATGTTTAGTACTGATGGTTTTGGTCTGAGCAAAAGTAAAGCTGAAGAAAGTAAAACATGTTTAGTGAAGTTGGTGCGGTCATAAATTTTGAAACTAAATCATGTTTGGTAACTTGAAATGTGTCTGGTAACAAAAAAATTAGGAATTAATAAATTATGAACTAATTACTAATAAAAATAAAATGAACTAATTTAAATATTTATTTATTTTTTTGTACAAATTTATTTAATATTTAAATATTTCTATAATCATTTATTTATAATTTATTATTAATTATTTATTCATTTTTTGTTTATTATTTATTTGATTTGATTTGATTTATTATTAATTATTTATATTTTATTTATTTAATCCCTATTTTTATTTATTAATTATTTTTATTTATTGATTATTTTTAAATATTTATTACTCAATTTTTATTTATTTATTATTTATTATTTATTATTTCTAATATTTTACTCAATTTTTATTTAGTTATTAATTTTATTAATTATTAATTATTTCTATTTTATTTATTGAATATTTTACTCAATTTTTATTTATTTATTATTGATTATTATTTTTGTTTATTATTTATTTGGTTTTACTTAATTCTATTTTATTTATTTAATAAAATAACAAGCATCACAATGTTGACTTTTGTTGAGAATGAAATGGTAAACCAATGATGAGTTTGGGGTTATGGGTTGGTTTTAATTTAATGGTTATGGTTGTGAACAGTAAGGAAACCTTACCAAAACCACCTTATCACATGGTTCCTAAATTTACACTGTCACGACCCAAATTTCCTAGGACTCAGAAATCCGAGCCTAAGAGCTAAGGGGGTGAACGGAAGTAAAAAGAAATGAGAACCAACGACATACAGTCATTAAACACCCACAAAATGGTAAGAATGACACTCTGATACCCTACTATCACGCCCCTAGAATTCCCGAAACTCTAATCTAGAGAATCAGCGAATCTCCAAAGGGTGACATAAGTCAATCGACCACTAGAGTCAACAATAACCAGAATAAATACATGGAATAACAATAAAAACTATACTCCATGCCAAATAGAATACTAGAACTCAACAGTATCCTCAGATACCATCAGACACGTTCCTAAATTCCTAAGACTCTCGAACTGGGACATCCAAGGAATCCAAGATGTGATCCTTAATACAAATGACCAACTAAGATATCATTAACCATGAAAATGTATGGAATAATGATAAGAAATGGTATATTCCATACCCAAATGACTAATAAAACTAAGCAACGGAATCTAACGAAAATCCGGCAGAGTAGTGGAAATGGAACATCCAGACATACCACCACAACAATTTAACCTGCCAATAGCAATTCGATAATAACAATGGCTTCCAAGCCCCACATTCATCAATTCTACTAGGGCTAAGGTAGTGGAAAGAAACCAAAACCCCTCCAAACCCTCTAAAATCAACAGAGCCACAATTGCTCGAATAAGAATACAGAAAAACACATAGTTGTGCAGAATAAATACAATAACCTCCTGAAAGAATAAATACAGGAAATAAGAGATACATCAATCGGGATATGCCAACAGACTGGCTCCCAAAAGAAATACATGACAATCCCATAACAAATGGGTAAGGAAACTAACAGCAGAGAACTAGCGTCCCCAAACCCAGTCGTGCTGCAACCGTAACCGCATCACCTAAAACAACTCCAAAACCTGTAACAAGAAAACCAAAGAAAACTGCCATTGCACTGCATCCTACCCATAGCCGTATATTTCCTGCAACCTGACATGGAATACCAGGGGGCAAATGAAATTCCCCTGTGAGCAAATAAGCTCAATGGGAAAAGATACTCTAACTACCATGTCCTCTGGCAGTTTAGATAATGCTAAACTACCTAGCAAGATATGTAAAGCCCAACAAATCCCATCCACGCAAACCTAAGGCACGCGCTCATAAGCTACCATAAACGAGTATATACGGGGATATATATATATATATATAAGTACACAACTAGAGTCTATAAGATACAACTAAGACTCGTACCCCAAGTACCAACACCGGTAGTCTACACTACTCTCACCAACGTACACTAGGTACACGACACCCATGTCCAATCTAACAAATCATCAAGCATTCACAACGCTAACTAGAAATCTAAACAGAGGGGAAACACACTCACCTCTAATATCCACAGGGATCAAAATCCACCATCAGTACCAAGGAATGCTCATAACTCACTCCCCAAGAACACAGGAGGAAAAGTACTCACGTCCTTGCGTAATAACATAATCATCATCGATATATATATATATATATATATATATATATATATATTTATTTATAACAAACCTCATCCCATTCCTAAGGAAAATCTACCTCTCAAAGGCTAGATCACCTCAATCATATCACCATACCATAAATCATATCGACCCCATAATACTATCATCAATAGGGTCAATCACATCACTAACACTCTCACTGTAGGCGAGGAAAACCACCCAATCAAATCACTAAGAGTACGCGAACTCAACTCACAAGAACGACCAACTCAGGGTCACCAAAGCAAAACGAAGGAAAATACTTTCCAATGCTAAACCAACAGATAATCGAGACAACAATGTCAAGGTAAAGAACACCACAAGTGTTTAGTGAAAATACCCGAACAAGGAAACCAAAGCAAGGGGGAAGAAGTCCCAATGCTAAACCAACAGATAACCGAGACAACAATGTCAAGGTTGAAACACACAAGTGTTTAGGGAGAACACCTGGACAAGGAACCCAATCCACTCGGTATCCATGCCCTTAACATGTGGAACAACTCAAATCACCTAAGTGGTGACCTAAAAAACCAAGAAGAAAGGAAAGGGCAACACTATATGTGTGCCCTGAACAACACCAAGCCTCATACCCGAGACTTAGAAATGATAGGAAGCAAAGGTGAAACAATGGAACACCTTTCAAAACTCTCCAGGTCGAGATCTTGAGAAAGAAGTCTCGGAATCTCAGAATCTCGAGAAAAGTAATAAAATAGTTTTCCTTTTAAGAAACCACACAGTAAAAATGATCGTCTTGCCCCCCGTCTCCGTCAGTCGCCCTCAACTACTTTTAAAAGTTAAAAATATTTTTAAAGAAGATCCTAAGATCATTTTATAAAGTACTAAAACTTTTGGTTGCTACGGGGTAGGCGAAAACATGTTTTTCCTTTTAAATAACAAAAGTTTATTTTCAAGACTTAGAAAACACCGTTTCCGAAAGACAGCCAAACAAAAGTGAATACAACTCCACGGATTCCTATAATGTCTAAGAGGACAAGGAAGGAAGAATACTACATTGGGTTCACGAAACACAACTATCCGTTTCCAACCCCACGAAATCAAAGGACAACACGTGGAAAAGGTTCGGCACCACGCCGTAACCGACAACTCAAGGAATGACATGTAAGTCAAAGACATGTACTAGTAAACAGAGTACAATAAAAGAAATGTTTAGGGGAATGAACTAAACGCTAGAAACAACGCTACAACACTACAGTACCCTAAGTACTTAATAAATCCTTTAACCATACCCCCTTCTCATCAATCAAAATCCCACACAATCTCATCACCCGCCTTCTCTAAGGTCTCAAATATCAATTGATACTAAAATCAATCCCAAATCTCAAATCTCTAAAGAGGTAACACAACTAACCATAATCACAAAACTGTTACCCGTCTTCTCTAAGGCATCAACTCCAAATCATCTCGGCAGTCCAACACTAACCGCAACTAACCACAAAGGTCACTATGTCAATATACTTAATCTCCCCCAAGGGTACAAAAATATATATAATCACAAGTATAAAGATATACGTTTCATTTATACTTTAACAATTTCCACATTTAATTCAGGTGTTCACATTAATCAGATTCAGTTGAGCATTTCAATAAAATACATAATTAACATGCTCCAAAATCCACAGGCAATAATATCACATATTAAACCTGCTCCAATATCACATGTAATAATATCACGTATACATGTCAAATGAAATCATATAAATGCCATGCAAGTACAATGTGACTCAATACCACCCTTTACCCACATCACGTGGTTAACGAATACGCACTCCACCTATTTACAAGGAGAAAGAGTACCGCACCGATTCTTCCCAAGTGTTTTTGACACTACACTTTCAACAAGGAAGACGGTTGCACGAAACGACCCGTGACCAAAGATCCGTAAAACGGATGCACGAGATGATCCGCGACTTCGAGAATGAGACGACTCACCCTATACCCCATTCACGACTCATTATTCCGTAGGATGGGAACACCCCCTGGCTTGTTGTTGCGACGATTCCACACAAAGACACCCCACATGATTTCATAACCCACATATACCAATACCATGATTTGACATTACATGATATTCTTAATATGCATCCAGGTCCAAATGACAATCATGCCTCAACATAAATACGTAATGCATCATATTTATGAACAATATCCATATGATAATATCAACGTAAATCTCAAAACCTCTTTAACATGCTTTTAAAATATAATAAAACAGTTAAATCATATGAAAACAATTTCATATACCATTCACGTTTCCAAAAATATATTTTCTTTATTTCTTTAAGAAAATATTTCAATTTCACTTAACATGCCTTTAAACAATTTAAAGCAAATAATTCACGTAACGTAAGGGGAATCTAGCATAACGTCTAAGTTTCTCACGTCCAACGTTTACAAAATTCTCTAACCCATTTAATTCTCAAGGGAATTTCTAAGCCAACTATTCCTATTCGATTCAATTAGGAAATTCTCAATTTCGTAGGAATTAATTTGATTAATTTCGCAAATTAATTCCTAAGTCTTACATCGCTTCTAAGCCAATTCTAGATATATAAATTAACAATTTAATATATATATATTAAAATAAATAAGGTTTTGCACACCCCAAACTACTTCAATGATACGAAGTGAGAAATAAAATTTTCCACCTGAAATACGCTTACAGAACAGCCCGAAACGGCCCACAGTGAACAATGTCGCGCCCGATTATGGAGCCCGCCGACCAAAGTCGTCCAAAAATTATTTCGAATATATCGAAATGTCCGTCTCGACAACCTATACGATATATATGAAGCCCATTAACAATATGTTAATAAATTTGGTTAAATCTAAAATAACCTAAATGAAAATTCGAAACTTCAAATTGAATTTCCCGAAAAACCGTTCAACGTAAAATTACGAAATGTTTACACGTCGTACCTGACATATAGGCGAAGCTACCCTCCAAAAATTAGCCCAAACTGAGGTCTGGAAGTCGACCGAACAAATGGTCTAAGTTTCTGGCTGAAACTGGCCAGAAACGCCCTGTTGTTGGTCGCCCACACGCAACTGCTGTTGCAACGTGCCACCAACAACGCCTCTTCCCCTGCGCCACCGAGCCACCTCCAGCTACTGCCGACCTCCGCTGCTACAACCGACGAATGTCCGACCCACTAGGTTGCGCCTCTGAGCGCTACCCTCATCTCTCTTTCTCGGTCGTCTCCTCTCTCTCTCTCTCCCTCTACTTAACAACACCAATGAAGAATATGAAGATGCAGCCATGGAGGGAAGGAGAAGCTATGTGGTCATGGAGAAGAGAAGAGGAAACTGGCGTCCCGAAGAAGGAGAAGGATACCTATTCGTTCATTCAATATATGTGTATATACATATATATATATATAATTCAATTTCAATTGAATTTTGTGCAACCTATTTCCATTAAGCCCATGTGACATGTCATGTGGCCAAAAGAAATAAATGTGACACCTTATATATATGTATCCCTATATTGTGAAAGTGACCCTCCTACTATCCGAAATTACAAAATAATCTCAAAACAATATATATATATATAATTATAATTAAATATATATATATACAATAAATCCCATTAAATATTGGGAACACCCAAACGTAATCTCGCAACCCGAAATAATAACGGGATGCCCAATAAACAATCCCAATTAAATATACCGGGATAGAAACCCAAACGTCGGAACACCTAACAAGCCCGATAAAATAAAACATGTCGCCATCCAGTCGAAGCGCTAATGCTAAACGTCGAAACAAAACCGCGTAGTCGAGAATAAGAATTCGCGTAACGTAGTCCCTCCAAGTCCGAAACGTAAAATGTGAAAAATTTACAAGCGAAATACCAAGGATAACACGAACGTCATGAACATAGTGACGTCATAACCGAAATTAAATCAGAAAAAATTTCAGGAAAGAGGAAAATAACACGGGGTGTTACATACACTATTCATAACATATGGGCTGACACTGTTGGACCAAGCCAAATGTGGCCAAACATGATTTGGTTTGTAATTTCTCAGCCCAAAACCAAAAAACCCAGCCCAAATTCATGAACCAAACACCCTTTAAAAGTTTTATACTTTCCATTGATTAGTACTCCCTCCGTTCCAAAATAAGTGTCCATTTTTTTTTCTTTTCCTTATCCCAAAATAAGTGTCCACTTTTGAAAAGTCAAAACACTTTATTTGGTCAATTTACCAATTTAACGTTCAACCATTAAAGTTATAAAACATATATACTATAAACCATCACATCACTATGGTGGGACCATGGGTAAAGTTGATATTTCATTCACTAACACTACAACAAAAGTCATCCTCTTAAAAAATTGGATTCCCCAAAATGAACCTATAATTTGGGACGGATGGAGTATATCTTTGGCATCTTTTTAAATCACTTGTTCCAAGTCCTTTCTCAAGTGGCACGGGTAAAGCAATACTTTGTAAATACATCTTTAGGTTGAACTACTCTTGCTTATTTAAGTCCCGTTTGACATAACTTTTGTTTTTAATTTTTTTCAGAAGAAAAAGAGAAGTAGAAGCCGTTTTGATAAACCCGTATCCCCTAACTTCTTCCAAATGCTCTTTCAAGGCTAAGAAGCTCTTTTCAAAATTTTGTCAAACACTGTTCAAAACAGCTTTTCCCTTCAGGAAGCAAAAACAATGTTTGAAAAGCCAACGCCTCAATCTGGATCTCAATGTTCTCAATAGTCCTTGGTGATTGGCACTCATTCACTTGATGACCAAAAATAGAGACATTTAGAGCAAACAAAAAGGCTTCCATTGAAATCCAACATTGACAACTTGGGTAGTTTGGGAATAAAATAATTAAAAATATCATTTTCAGATGTTTTAAGGACAAAATGAAAAATAATTTGGCAGAAGGGGGCAATTGTTTAAGTTAGAAAGTGTAGGGGGTTTGTTAATAAGGCAGAGAGGTATTTGATTATTTTTACAAATTTGAAGGAGTTTTATGAAAATAATCCTTTTTTAAGAAGAGTAAAAGTTGTTTGGGGATATATTTATCCTTCATGTATACCAACCTTTTAAGTACATGATTATTGAGCTAGAAGTTGTGAAATATGAAATATTTTTGGTAATCGATTATTTTCTCAATTTTGTTTTTGGAAGTTGTTTGTTAAATTTATCAGAAAATATAGAAACGATAAGAATGAGGGTAATATGACAAAATTATTGGCTTGATTGTGACGGTGATGTGGTTATATGTGTATATGTGTCTCCTATTGGTATGGAGCCTTTTGGGAAAAGTTCAAGGATAAAACCGTGCGGGCTGGATCCAAAATGAATAATATCATACCAAATGTTGGAATTGACTATTACAGATGGTATCAGAGTCGGAGCTCAACTGGGAGTGTGGGAGCGTGCACAAGCCCATGTGTCTCCAATTGGTATGAGGTCTTATTGGGGGAAGCCCAAGAAAAAAATCGTGTGGGTTGGGCCCAAAATGGACAGTACCATACCGAGTGTTGGAGCAGGTTGTAACATTGTTAATATGATAAGAGGGTGTTGTAGTGATATTTTTAAAGTTTTCATTTGACAATGGATCCATTTGGATCGTGGTGTGCTTTTCATGTTTTATTTTTCACTAAAATGAAAGTAATATTTTTGTAATAAAGTGCTATGAATACAAAATTAGTGGCATGTTTGGTATCGTAAATTTGCTATAGTAAATCAAATATTTTATATTATATATATTTTTAACATTAGTACAATTGTAAAACATGAGAAAACATCAATTTGGTGCTTCTGAAATTTGCACTTCTAATTTAAAAAATCACTATTGTGAAAAGCAAAACATCATCTCGAAACATGCTTTTGGTATCAAATAATAGGAGAAGATATTGGGTACCTCGGGGATAAATCCATGTGGTACCCCAAATCAATAATAAAATTAGTGTAATACACGCAGGGATGGATGTAATATATTATGGGATTCTATCACTTGCGCGTGGTATGCATGAAATATTTTAATTGGTTTAGGATACCACGTCATAGTTATCCCTAGGTAACTAATACTTTTTTCAAATAATAGTACTACAAGCATAGTTGTCAGAATCCCGATTCTAACTGGTAAAATCTTACAATTATATACGATTTTATCACGATTCTACTACATTAAAATAATAGTTGGAATGTTAAACCCTCCATATGAAATACTCAAAAGTTTAATGATTTAGTCCAATATTCCAATGTATGGCCTAAATTTATGAGAAAATATTTAAATGCCCAATGTATTATAAAATTTTGAAAATTCTAATATGATTTAGAATTTTAAATTAAATATTAAATTTTAATTTTTGAATTTTTTTAAATACTTTTAGGTAGAATCTTACGATTCTACGGACCCTCTAAGTATATAATTTTGCTCACACCAAGAATGAATTTTATTGAGGCTTCAATGGCCAAATTTATACATCATACTCATGGATTTCTCTCTCATTTTATAGGATCATGCCCCTAATTCTATGGAGTTATGACCCACTTTGTTGGTAACCACCCACTATCTATCGTTAGTGGGTTGTTATTTTCTATCCTTTAAGCAGTGGAATGGTGCTGGTGGGCTCAACTGAATACATGAGTTTTAAATCGTGGGCCAATTAATTACATATATGGGAAAATTACACAAACTACCCCTGAACTATGACATAATTGCACGAGGTACCCCTTACGTTTCAATAATATCATAAACTACCCTTAAAACCACATCCGTTGTAACACTTAGCCCCTTCCGTTAAAAGTCAACGACGGAAAATTTTATTTTTGGTCATTAAAGCCTATTTTTGGAGTGAACTTCCAATTTTTGCCTTATATATGCATGTTCCAATTTAACCCTAACTTTTTTTACCAAATTGCCCTCACAATTTCATTTAAAAAAATATAAAAATATTTGTTTTGTGAAAAATACATATTATGGGGGTCTCTGCCGGATCCGTTCCGTTTGTGGTCGAGCCCCTTAAAGCTCATAAGAGGAAGGTTGTGAATATCAAGAGCTTGATGAGGGATAACAAGATCCCTAAGGAGGTGATCTTGGAAGAGTATGATCCTTCTTATGATTTTAGGAAGGGAGATGGAGTGGGCCCAAATGAGGTGATGATGTCTGCTATTCTGATCAAAACGCTTCGGTTATCTCTTTATCCTTTGTTTCATTTTATTTTATTTTCCCTAGGAATTGCCCCTCTTCAGGTAAACCCAAACTTCATAAGGATAATATCTATGCTGATACTGATAAATAGGGATATGCATCTAAGACTGGGTCTGGAGGATCTGCTATTGTGCTATAAGATTGTAGATCTGAAGGATTGTGAGGGGATATACAATTTCTACCTTTTTAAGGGTCGGTCCATCTGTAATGGAACAGAAAAGAAAGAGAAGTATTGGAAATAAAAGATGATCTTGGTAAAGGGGGCCTGGTTCTACCCTCACTCTCAGGAATGGCCAATCCCCAAAGTTTTTAGGCGTCTTATCCTCTATCCATTTTTTTTTTTTTTGCATAAAGAGACATGCCTCTGCCCTGGGTGTGATCAATTCAGAGCAGACTTTGTATATAAGTTTTTAGGTTTTGATGGCAGGGAGATAGTGCCTCTGGATGTAGAGGTCTGTTTTGCTTTGCTGAAGTATAAAGTCTGGTTGGATCATAAAACGTTCATTGACCTGCTTACTCCTGCCAATTTGTAGGGTATGTCAAGGTTGGGTGCTAGCTTCAAAACAATGATGAATCCGATCAGGCCTATAATCGAGGATGATGATGATGAAGTGGAAGAAGTAGTTACGCTACCTCTGGGGAATCAACAAGTGGCCCCAACTTTTGAACCTCAAGCTGTGACAGTTGCAATTACGGGTGATGCATCTGGGTCTGCGCTTGTGCAGACCACAATCCAGAAGGAAAAGTCAGTAGCTTCCTAGGTTTGGACAAGTTTTGGACATAAAAACTTTGCTTAGCTGAGTGGAATTCAGTTAACTGAATTTTTATTTTTTTAAAAAATAAACTAAACATATACTATATATATATAGGAAACAAATATAATTGTAAATAAAGATATGTAAAAAGACACAAAAATATATATATATAGCTATATATATATTTTAAAATAATAATTTAGATTACCTAAAATTCACATGCCATGCCGAGTTCTCTTCGGATTGAACAAAATTGACCCTCTTGAAGGGGTTTTGTAAAAATATCCGCAAGTTGATCTTCTGTTTTAACAAAAACAAGTTCGATGTCACCTCTAGAAACATGGTCTCGAAGAAAATGGTACCGAATTTCAATGTGTTTAGTCCGAGAGTGTTGTATAGGGTTCTTTGAGATACAAATTGCACTTGTATTGTCACACTTAATCGGAATATGATCATAGGTAAGCCCAAAATCCTTAAGTTGTTGCTTAATATATAGCGTTTGAGCACAACTATTACCGGCGGCTACATATTCGGCTTCCGTTGTTGACAAAGCCATGGAATTTTGTTTCTTACATGACCATGATACAAGGGAGTGTCCTAAGAAATGACAAGTGTCGCTAGTACTTTTCCTATCAACCTTGGATCCGGCAAAATCAACATCCAAATAGCTAGTTAATTCAAATGATGTGTGACGTGAATACCATAAGCCAAGATCAATTGTGCCACTCAAATATTTAAAGATTCTTTTAACCGCAATAAAATGAGATTCTTTAGGGCATGATTGAAAACGAGCACATAAGCAAACAATAAACATAATGTTTGGCCTACTAGCCGTTAAATACAAAAGACTACCAATTATTCCTCTATATTTATTAATACCGAAATCAATGCCATTTTCATCGTTATCAAGTTTCAAGGAAGAACTCATAGGAGTTTTGGCATGTTTGGCTCCCTCCAAACCAAATTTCTTTAGCAAATCTTTGATATACTTGGATTGACAAATGAAAATGCCATCAAGTGTTTGTTTGATTCGCAACCCTAAGAAGAGGTTGAGTTCTCCCATCATGCTCATTTCAAACTCGTTTTGCATGATAGAAGAAAACTCGTCACATAGTGTATCATTAGTTGATCCAAATATAATATCATCTATATAAATTTGAACAATTAATAATTCACTATTAATGGATTTAGTAAAGAGAGTATTATCTATTTTACTACATTTGAATCCATTGTCAAGTAGAAAACCACTAAGTCTTTCATACCAAGCCCTTGGAGCTTGCTTTAAGCCATATAAGGCTTTTGATAGCTTAAATACATGATTGAGAAAAGTGAAAATTTCAAATCCCGGGGGTTGTTCTACATAGACTTCTTCTTCAATAAAACCATTTAAAAATGCACTTTTAACATCCATTTGAAATAATTTAAAATTCATGTGAGATGCAAATGCAAGTAACATTCTAATCGCTTCTAACCTTGCAACGGGGGCAAATATTTCCTCATAATCAATTCCTTCTTCTTGATTATATCCTTTGACAACAAGTCTTGCCTTGTTTCTAACAATAATTTCCGATTCATCCTTTTTATTCCGGAATACCCATTTAGTTCCTATAATGGTTTTGTCATTCGGTCTTAGAACTAATTTCCACACTTGATTTCTTTCAAATTGATTCAATTCTTCTTGCATAGCAAGAATCCATGATTCATCATTTTCAGCTTCTTGTATATTTTTAGGCTCAAATTGAGATACAAATGCCAAGTAATTGCACACATTATTAACTTGAGAACGTGTGCTAACTTCCTTGGAAGGATCTCCAATAATTGGTCAATATGATGATTTCTTACATATTTCCAACTCTTGGGAAGAGTATCACGTGACTCTTCAAGAGGGGGTTCATTGGAAGACTTATCATCTTGGGATGAGTTTGGTGAATGTTCATTTGGATTTTCATTCACATTTCGTTTATTGACACCTTGTTCAATATCGTTAAACTCATCATCACTTTGGTTTGGTCTAGGTGAATGTAGTGGTGATTCATCAAATGTTACATGGATAGATTCAACTACTGCTTAAGTTTTTCTACTGTACACTCTATATGCTTTACTCCTAGATGAATAACCAAGGAGAATCCCTTCATCGGACTTAGCGCCAAATTTACCAAGATTGTCCTTATCATTCAGGACAAAACATTTACAACCAAAAACCTTGAAATACCCAATGTTGGGTTTTATTTCATACCAAAGTTCATATGGAGTTTTGTCAATGGTCTTTCTAATAATTACCCTATTAATGATATAGCATGCGGTGTTGACGGCTTCGGCCCAAAAATATGTAGACAAGTTATGCTCATTTAGCATAGTTCTAGCCATTTCTTGGAGAGATCTATTATTTCTTTCAACAACTCCATTTTGTTGAGGAGTTCTAGGGGCCGAGAGATTATGATCATAACCATTGTCATCACAAAATCTCTCTACGTCTTGATTTTCAAATTCCCTTCTTCTATCACTTCTAATGGTTTTAATCTTATATTCTTTTTCATTTTGAACTTTTCTACAAAATTTAGAAAAGATAGAGTGAACCTCATTTTTATGTGTAAGAAAAAAGACCCAAGTGAATCTAGAGAAATCATCAACAATGACAAATGCATAAAGTTTACCACCTATACTACTAACAACCCTTTCCGGTCCAAACAAGTCCATATGAATTAATTCAAGTGGTCTTGTGGTAGTAATGCTCTTTTCGCTTTTAAATGATGTCTTAACTTGTTTCCCTAATTGACAAGAGCTACAAATTTTGTCTTTAATATACTTAGTCTTTGGGAGGCCTTTGACTAAGTCTTTTCTAGACAATTTAGACAATAAATCCATGCTAGCATGTCCAAGTCTTCTATGCCATAACCAACTATTTCATTTGAAGAAACAAAACATTTTACATCTTGGTCATGCAATTCACATAAAAGCAATGTATATAAATTTCCATTTCTATTAGCAACGAATACTTGTTTGTTATCATGTTCAACAATGCATTGGTTAGATTTAAAGATAATATTAAAACCTTTATCATAAAGTTGACTAATACTAAACAAGTTATGTTTTAATACATCAACAAGAAGCACATTATCAATAGAGAGATATGAAGAAATACCAATTGCTCCAATGCCAATTACTTTTCCTTTAGAGTTATCCCCAAATGTCACATTTCCTCCATCATAAGGCTTAAGAGAAAGAAATTTTAATTTATCTCCCGTCATGTGTCTTAAACATCCACTATCAAGAAACCATTTTTCCTTGGAAGATGAGGACTTCATCATACCTACAAAAATGATTAGGTAACTAATTTTGGTACCCATATATCCTTGGGTCCTTTGTGGTTATAAATTTTAATGTAAGTGCCTTTGATAGCCCAAATTGTCTTAATATTATTTTTCTTCCTTTTAGTACATTCAAATATTCTATGTCCACTTCTCTTACAATAATTGCATTTTAAATGAGTCAAAGAATATTTAATGAAAGTTTCATGTAAGGGATTTCTTTTCTTTAATAAACAAACATCCTTTTGATAAAGATCATAACCTAATCCTTCTTTAAAGAATGAACTTCTTTGGCTTCCAAGCATAATAACCAAGTTTTCCTTTCCTTTTGTAAATTTGGCTAATATATTTGTTTGATCATCAATGGTCTCTTTAAGTAAAACATTTTCACTAATAAGATCATTTGAAGGAGTAGTGTTTTCTTTTTGTTCTTTTAAAGAAATGACTTCTTCTTTAGATTTAGAAAGCTCAAGTGATAAAGATTTGTTTTTTCTCTTGAAAGAATTACATTTCAAAATCATTTTTCTCAATTCATCATGAATTTCTTTAAATGCTTCTTGTAATTCATTATATGAGTCTACAACATCATCATAAGAAGGTAAAGTATAATTAAGAGAGTCATCACATACCTCATCATTGAAAGCCATGAGACAAAGATTTGTCATTTATTCCATTTCATTGTCGCTATTTGAGACGTCGGATTCATCATCCTCCCATGTAGCTTGCATAGCCTTTTTATTTTTCATCTTTTCGTTTTCGCTTTTGAGCTTGAGACAATAGGCTTGAAGGGACCCACCTTTCCACAATGAAAACACGTGGGTGTATCTCTTTTGCTAGCCTCATTGGATGGTTCTCCCTTCCTCAGAAGATTCCTTCTTTGAAAACTTTTTCTTTGAAGATATTTCTTAAAATTTTGGGTGATGAGAGCTATTTCTTCATCATCATTTTCGAGATCATCAGTCTCCATCAACGCTTCTTTGAAGGCGACTTGAAGAGCTAATCCTTTCATTGGTTTTGATTCTTCTTCACGAGATTTGAGAGTCATCTCCCACGTGAGAAGTGAACCATGTAGCTCATAAATGTTGAGTTTAGTAAGGTCATGAGATTCCTTGATGGCAGTAGTTTTGGCATCCCATTTGGCCGGAAGACTTCTAAGAACTTTTCTTGCAATATCCGAGTTAGACATAGGCCTACCAAGATGTTTCAAACCATTCAAAATATTTGTGAATCGAGAAAACATATCATTAATGCTTTCATTTTCTTTCATGCAAAATAGTTCATATTCATGCATAAGTAAATCAATTTTCAACTCACGAACTTGTGAGGTTCCTTCATATGTTATTTCTAATTTATCCCAAATTTCTTTAGCGGTTGTGCAAGTGGATACCCTATTGAATTCATTTGGACTAATTGCGCAATTTAAATTCACTTTGGCCTTAGCATTTATAGAGATAAGTTTATGGTCATTCGCATCCCACACTTTTGCCTCCTTAGGCACCTTTTTGCCGTCGATTTCTTTCATAAGAATAAATGGTCCATTTTTAATGACTTGCCATATTTGGTAATCTATAGCTTGAAGAAAATCAATCATTCTAGTTTTCCAATAACCATAGTTTGGACCATCAAACCAAGGGGGTCTATTGTTAGATTGATCCTCTATGTGTGTAACACCGTTATTTGCCATGATATTTTCTCTAAGGTGATTAAGCCTTTAAATTAGAGTCTTGCTCTGATACCAATTGTTGCCCAATAATGACTCTAAAGAGGGGGGGGGGGGTGAATAGAGTCTTAGCTTAAACAATGGAATTTAATTTGATTCTCTATTTGATAAATGTAATTGCAATGCTAGCTGATTTAATATAAAAGCACAAAGCAATATAAATCAAAATAAGAGTAGAGAGAGAAATATAAATACTTGGACAAACGATTTTAGCGAGGTTCAGAATACCCTTGATTCCTATGTCCTCGGCTCAAGGTTCTTTTGAGACTTACCAAATCCACTATAGTTTCTCCTTATGGGTGGAGAGCAAACCTTCACAAGAAGGACACCACTTCTTCTACCACTCCTCATTTCGGGTGAAAAGCAAGTCTTTACAAGAAGCACACCACTTCTCCTTGCTAAGAGAACACCATCTCTTAGCCTAAAATTGGGTTACACCAACCCTTTGAATACAATGATGTTGTACAATAAAATATCTCTCAAAGATTGTTTTGTACAATTGTAGCTCTTTTGCTCACAAGACTAGAGTAAGAATTTGAATCAAAATGGAAGCTCTAGACTTGAAAATATGTGAATGATGGTACAAAAATGTATATGAAAGTGCATTGCTGAGATTGCAAGAGGTGTTTTTAAGTTTAGAGTGCAAGCCCTTTTATAGTCAATATTTGAAGTGTTTGAAGACACAAAAGTCAAACTAGCCGTTTAGAAATTGGACCAAAAATCAAACTAGCCGTTGTAAAACAATTTAGAAGAATAGGGTGAGCTGAGTTCCTAAATGGAGTGAGCTGAGTTATGCATTTCAAAAGAGTCGTTTGTAAATTATGAGAATGGGGTGAGCTGAGTTTGCATATGGGGTGAGCCGAGTCTCCAAATATTTATGTATTGAATTTGCAAAATTTGAATGCTAATTCTCAAACCCAAATTCATTAATTTGGTATTTTTTTGTTTTCAAAAAATAGTTTTATGCATAATGATTTTAGATTTCTAAAGCTTCAAAATAATTCAAATAATTACTTTGACAGTTAAAATCTAAGCACTCACCAACCTATCTACCCAATCTTCAAGTAGTGGTTGATCCTCTTTTAAATGATTAACTTTAAGCTTCAACCTCTTTGCTCTTGGTCACCTTTGAATTTCAATCATTTTGCATTTGATATTCTTATTCGTTCGCTTTAAATGGTAACGCTATGATCTTTTTGTCCACGTGATCCATAATATGATTTTCCTGTTTTTACAAGCTTGGACAAATACTCATTGTAGTCATCAGTACAAATACATCATTAATGATTTTTTTTTTTATCATAATGGGTCCCACGAGGACCATGAATAAATGAGGAAAGAAGTATATTTTTGTCATGGTGGATGATTATTCGAGATTTGCATGGGTTGAATTTCTAAGTGAAAAGTCTAAAACTCCTGAAAGTTTTAAGAGAATTTGTTTAAAAATTCAGACTCAGAAGAATTGTTTCATTTTTAGAGTAAGGAGTGATCATGGAAGGGAGTTTGAAAATTCAGAAATTGAAGTGTTTTGTGAAGAGAGAGGAATAAAACATGAATTTTCAGCACCTAAAACTCCTCAACAAAATGGAGTAGTTGAGAGGAAGAATAAAGTTATTCAGGAAATGACCAATGTTATGTTACCAGGTAGGAATGTTCCTAGGTATTTTTGGGACGATGCGGTGAACATAACTTGTTACACCTAGAACAGAGTTTATCTTAGGTCTGGCACCTTAAAAACTCCTTATGAACTGTAGAATGACAAGAAACCCAATGTAAAGTATTTCAAAGGTTTTGGAGCAAAATGTTATATTCTTAGAGATCGTGAATCTATTGGAAAGTTCGATTCTAAGAGTGATGAAGGAATATTTTTGGGTTATTCATTGACTAGTCGAGCATATAGGTTTTTTAACCTTAGAACTCAAACGATGATGAAATCTGTCAATGTAGTGGTTGATGACTCATGTATTGATGAGTCTCCAATGTCTGCTGAGGAGGAAGATGGTGAGCCATTCTTTATATTAGATAATGATTCTTCTGAGGTTGAAAAAGAGGACAATGTGGTTAGTGATGATACTTCAAGTCCTACAAAATCACATGATTCAATTGGTGATGTTCAGCCTACACCATCTAAGGAACCATCTGCAAGGGTAAAGTTGTACTATCCTTTGGATAATGTTATAGGATCTGTTGATCAGATGATGGTGACACAGAGAAAGACTAGGAATGAGGTTTCGAATGCATGCTATACATCTTATTTGGAACCTAAAAATGTCAAAGAAGCTCTTTAAGATAGTGAGTGGATAAATGTTATGCAAGAAGAACTTCAGCCGTTTGTTAAGAATGATGTGTGGTATCTTGTGCCTAGACCGAAAGAGATAAATGTGATTGGTAGCAAGTGGATTTTCAAGAATAAAAAAGATAAAAATGGTACAGTGGTTAGGAATAAGGCTAAGCTTGTTGCTCAAGGATATACTCAGATGGAGGGTATTGATTTTGATAAGACTTTCGCTCCAGTGGATAGGCTTGAATCTATTCGGATTTTGTTTGCTATTGCCTATCATCTTTGATTCAAGTTGTATCAGATGGATGTGAATAGTGCATTTTTGAATGGTGTTCTTCATGAGGAAGTATATGTGGAGCAGCCCAAAGGATTTGAAGATCCTTATTGTCTAGATCATGTTTACAGGCTGAAAAAGGCATTGTATGGGCTAAAGCAAGCTCCTAAAGCTTGGCATGAAAGGTTGACTGATTATCTGTTGGGAACAGGTTTTACTCGAGGGGGAGTGGACAAAACACTATTTATTCAGAAAATTGAGAGTTATACAGTTGTTTCTCAAATCTATGTTGATGATATTGTGTTTGGATCCACTTCTGATAAGTTTGCTCATTATTTTGGAGATCAAATGAAACATGAATTTGAGATGAGCATGATTGGTGAATTGAACTTCTTTCTAGGGTTTCAAGTTAGGCAATTAAATGATGGGATTTTTATTTCTCAAACTCATTATGCCTCTGAATTGGTGAAGAAGTTTGGTTTGGAAAAGACTAAGGATGTTCGCACTCCTATGAGTGCAAGTGTTAAACTTAGCTTAGATACTAAAGGCAAAGATGTCAATCCTACACTTTATAGGAGAATGATTGAGAGTTTGTTGTATTTGACTGCTAATCGACCTGACATAGCGTTTAGTGTTGGTTTGTGTGCACGTTACCAGACAAGTCCTAAGGAGTCTCATATTACTGTTGTGAAAAGGATTATCAAGTATGTCAAAGGGACACTGAATTACGGACTGTGGTATCCATCGGGTACTAATACTGATATCACATCTTTTTCTGATGCTGATTGGGCCGGTAATGTTAATGATAGAAAAAGTATCAATGAATGGTGTTTTTATATTGGAAATTGCTTAGTTGCTTGGCATAACAAGAAGCAAAATTGTGTTTCTCTTTCCACTACTGAGGCTAAATATATAGCAGTTGGTAGTTGTTGTACTCAGGTTTTGTAGATGCGTTAGATGTTGCAGGATTATGGTTTTTCTCAAGGTACAATGACTGTGTTATGTGATAACACGAGTGCAATAAATATTTCTAAAAATCCTGTTCAACATTCTAGAACAAAACATATAGATATTCGACATCATTTCATTCGTGTTGTTAAAGATAGGATAGTGTCTCTAAAGTTCATATGCACAGATTCTCAGTTGACAGATATCTTTACAAAACCATTAGATTTTCAAAAGCATATTAGTCTTAGGAAATCTATTGGTATGCTTTCATTAGAATATATATCTTCTTATCTATCATTCTAGGAGCACATTGCATTATTTTTTCCTAGAATTGATAAGTAATCATGCATTTGTATTATTTTTATTTATGCATGCATTTTATTTTGAAATAAATGACAATAAATTTTTTGAGACTGTTGAGCTTGGCCAGAGTACAAAAGTTGTCATATTTTACTCTATTTTCCCATTTACTTGTCTCATTATGCATATGTGAAGTAGATGTATCAGACTGACCTAAGATTTTTGGATGATCACTTGGCATGATTATTTTATGTTACAAAACTTTAATCTTAGGTGCTAGTTGCTTCGGTGATGAATATAATGACTGCTGAATTTGTTAATTTTTTTTATTTAATCCAAAGTGGTATGAAGGTTCATGAGCTATGCTAGATTGGTCTATGCATGAAATATTTTTTTGCATGTGTATGAATATTGTGGTGATGTTGAAAAAAAATATTTAAAAAATTAAAAATGCAAAAAGTAGTTCTTCAATCTGAGTAACCGGGCCTCTTACCTCAATAAGTATTGAGTGTTCGCGTAAAAAGGGGAGAAGAATAATGAGCATAAATCCCATGGAAGAAGCTCGAGCCCAGTTGGCCGGGACTAAAAATCCTCGCTGAAAAGTTCGGAGCTTAGAAAGACAAAAAGGGATATGGTGAAAAAGTTAAAAAGATGAGAAAAATGAAATTGTGTGACAAAGAGAAAGTATCTTTTAGTTTTTGCCTTCTAGTTTGGATCTTGGATTGAATTATCATCACGGTTGGTGGGGAAATTATCAACTTAAGTATGTATTGTTTTCATCTTGCCTTAGTGATTGCACATGAGAATTTTCATATATATATATATATATATGTGTGTGTGTGTGTAAAACTTGATTTGTGCATTCTTGAGTTTACAAGGTATGTGTGTTGATTTTCTTCTATACCAAGTGTATAATGGTCGAGTTAAATATGAGAATATGATGTATAATTGATTTGTTTGTCATCTCTACTGCCGTGCTCACATATTTCTAAAAAGAAAAAAACAAAAATATTTTATTTATTTTTTTATTTATGACATTTTGCATTCATGCATTAGTATTAGGGTCATGCATAGTAGAGATGTTTGTTACCCTGAGAATTTGAATATGATCTGATAAGAGTTCTCTTTGCTTGACATTTCAGTGACAAAAAGGGGGAGAAATATTAAGTGAGGGGGATAGATTGTTTAGTTAAGATTGCTTGATTGATTCAGAGGGAGAAGTATTTAGCAAGGGGAAGTTTATTCTCAAGGGGAGGATGATGATCATTATGTGTGCATTGTTGTTATGATTTTTTGATGATCATTATGTATGCATTGTTGTTATGATTTTTTGATGATCATTATGTTGGTTTATATCTATTTTTCATACTTGCGTTTAATGGTTTGTTCAGTGTTGTGACTACATGATTGGTCATCATGAAAGCAAGGTGACAGTTTATATTTGTCTTTGTCGGTGTGTGTTCATAGGTATAGATGTTATGTTGTTATTTATGAGGCTATATTGTAAAAACATGATTTTGTCTTAGAAATGCTAAGGGGGAGATTGTAAGAACATTTATAGTATTATTTGTATTTGGCATGTTCTAGACAATAACCATGTTGAGTACATTGTCATGTTGAGAGTTTTGTGTATTTGCAATAGAGTTGTTAGTATGTTCGTTTCTATTTCGAGAAAGAAGTCAAGGAGTGTGTCAAAGCAAAGAAAGGTACCGGAGGGAAAAATCGTTATTCCAGACATCGTTACTTCACTGGAGGGCAAAATTGTTATGACTTCATCCAAAAGCATCGGGAGTTCGAGATGACCAATCTAGCTCAAATATGAAAAAACTGCAAAAGATGCAATATACCTACGTTGTCAGAGGCAAAAAGAGGCATAATGGCTTTAACCTACGCTTTGGTTTTTAGAGCTGGGAATGGACCCTACGCCCTAGACCTACGCTTGGGCGTAGGTCCCAAGCGTAGGTCTATGTCTTAGACCTACGCCCAAGCAAACTGGAGCAACTATTTTGCGCCCCAGTTCCACTCAACACAATACTGGCACAAATAAATTAGAAAATTAAAAAGGAACATAAGGGAATGAAATGAAGTCCCAAAACTCATTTTACGTTCTCTGCTACTGATTTGGACACACTTATAAACTAGTTTCTCTCTAGAGGAAACATTTTTCAGGTCCATGAATTTTGAGTTGAAATGAAATGCACTGTTTGGACACATACATACCTAAGGTCATTTGTGTGATCAAGTTTGCAGCTTCCTGTGATAGATTGGTAGTAACCTATCTTGGGCTCCATTTTTCCTAAAACGTTAGCTGTCAATAACAAAGTTGAGAACTTAACAACAAGGATTGGTAAATGGACATCTAGAGTTATTATCTATTCTCACCCAATCTGTTTTTCGCTCTCTATATTCATAAGAAGGTGATTGAAAAGGTGAATCAAGCTTGCGGTGTTTAATTATGATCTGAATTTGAAGTGAAGAAAAGAGGTCTCATGGTAAATGGACATCTAGAGTTCTTACCAAGTCCAAACCCCATTTCACTAATTCCGGGCATCAAATCATCTGGTTCAACCATATATTGGTTAACTCTTAGCATTAGAGTAAGTACACTTAATTCCAAAATGAAGTGTTATATAATCGCTAACATGTCCATTCAGTATTCAAGAGCAATTTTCCTTATCGACTCAACACATCATTCATAGCATTGAGTGGAGGACTTGCTGCAACTATATGATGAGGGAGACACTGTTAGTTAGTTATTGCATGCCAATCCTAGCTTTCAGCTCCTTGTGTTCACTTTGTTTACTCTCAAAGTTCATGCTTTTATTTCATAACTATATACATTCTACCAGTTAACTGATAAATAAATAAAAAAAAACAAAAGAAAAATAAACAAATATAGGAAATAAATGAAGGAATGACGACCTAGAAATTTAATGTAAAAATCATTTCAACAATATAAGAGAAAAAGCAACAGAATAAAACTGATGAGATTTCACTCTAGAAGATAAATAATATTTATAATAAAAACCTAATTAAAATTATTTCTTGCACATAATTTCTCAAGTTATATGCAGAATTGGAATAAATTGAAAAAAAAAAAAGGCCTAAAAACCTCACCGGTTTCCATGTTGTCACTCCACACAAATTACTGCTTCTACTAATTGTTTTACTGATACATCCATTTCACTTTCACATATTCACTCTCTCTTACACAATTGTTTGATTGGTATAATTCTTTTTTCTTCCTTTCCTCTTTATACTATTGGATGGAGCTCATTCACACCATCTAATTTGCAAATCCTCCAATCTAGGAAATCTGACCTGCAAAAAGATCAATCAATGATATATTAATTAAAAAATTGCATATGATAAGAAATCTGACCTTCAAAAATATCATTATTGTGGACATTAAAAAAAGAAAGGGATATTTTAAAAAATAGATATTAAAGAAAAGAAAAGTAAGGTAGAGGGATTTTCACCCCCATGCAATGCAATGGTGTAATTGATAATATTTAGTGACTTGGTGGTTAATTAGGTCTTAGGGACACAACATACCTTATGGTTGACCAGAGCTTGTAGTCTTGATTTGTTATGTTCTTCTGCTACTGCTTGTTCTTCTTCTTCTTCATGTCCCCAATTTAAATGTTGTGGCAATCCCTTAAGTTTCATAGTGGTTAAGTGAGGGAATGCAGGATTCTCGACATTTATTTCTGTTGCTTGTCCTTGTTCAACTTCATATGCAACTATCTCTTCCATTCTTTCACAATCTTCTACAAATAACATTTGGAGATGCTGAAAGGAATCTCCTGCTACCAGGACTGGGAGTAATTGCTTGTCCCAGATAGCTTCAATCTGATTCAGTCCCTAAATCACCAATTTCTCCAAAACAGGAAACATTACCTGTGATCCATTTCAATATATTTTGTTAACTAATGGAGCAGGTATACCATTTATATATATTCTTTGCATTCTAGGTCTTCCAAAAGCACTCCAAACTGAGATTTTTGAGCATGTCAATTCCAAACATACCCTAAAGGAAATCACGCTACCATATTCTGAATATTTTTTAGTTTTCTTTTTCTTGGAACCTTCCCATACAATATTGAATCAAGAAATTCATTTATGGGAATGGCAAAAAGAAAACTCAATCATAATCTTTTTCATTAATGGTTGACAGAGGTATTCAAAGATGAATCTCATCTATATATGTATACTGACTTATATATATATATTTTTTATCACATATAGTTATAAAAGTATGAAGCTTTTGAATATTTCTACACATTTTATGCTCAATTTTTTAATAAAAGAAAATTATTAACAATTTGCCTTAACAAGGTAGTTAAATCTTTCGAAGTTCTTAAGTTGCTCACTAATTGTAACAAATTTTTATATACCACTATTTCTTAAATAAAAAATAAAAAAAGAGTGCTCTTTTCATTAAATTAATTTGTTGATTTTTTTTCAATGGTTTTATATATTATTTCACTTATAAATTAAAACGTATTAAATTCAATCATGATTGTATTAATTGTGTTAAACTTTTTAGGTTAAGGCTATAATAGTTAAAATAGTAAAATCTAAACAAATAAAAAAATATACACTTATAATTTATGAATTTATTTGGTTTCGTATACATGCTTTTATAAATTTCCTTCTCACAATTATTTTCTTACCTGCAAATTCATTTATTTCATGAGTTACACAACTCTTCCACTTTTTATCTCTCTACTTAATTTTGATTGAAAGATTTAACGAGTTTACTGAAAGCAAATCGGTAATAGTATGATTTAGCAAATCAGTAATAGATTAATTTTGATAGAAACATTTGACATGGAAAAAAAATATTTCTACTATAATTTTCTTTCGTATTGCTACATATTTGACATAATTTACTACTACTAATAAAAAAACAGTTTTAAAAATATATATTATTTAAGAAGAATTATTTTCATACACTTTAAATATTTATTACTGCTTATAACTGTTTGCAAAAATATATGTATATATATATACACACACATGTTTAAATGTATGTATAATTGAGGAGAGAGAAACTTTGCAAGAATAGAAATGAAAAGTAAATTCGGTTCGGTAGAAACTTATTATTCTAAAAATTACTAATTTTGCAAAAAATATAAACCCATTTTGGAGAATAAGAAGACTAGTATTAAAAATAATATGTAATTTTTACCTTGTATAGTTCTCATCTTTCAATCGGTTATGGATACATTTAAATGGTAGTGTGCATTTATGTTTCCCTTTTACTTATAGGGCTAATCTATTTTTAATATAATGTGTATCTTTTGTTCTTATTTATTTGTAATTCATATACCTGATTGATTGATTATCAATATATTTGGTTTCCTTTGAAAAGTGTTGGAAAAAGGTTGAAACCAAGAATTATTTGTCCATCATTGAGGATCCATAGTTATTTTAATTATTTTCTAATTTCACTTCTCATTTAAATTATTTTTGAGAAATGTGCTTTTATCAAATGTTCTTAGAATAATATATTTGGCATTGAAAAAAAAAAGTGAACTTTTATATTATGTTTTTCTTTTCTTATTTTTACGTAATTGATATAACTTACAACTAATAAAAAAACACTTTTAAAAAAATATATTATTTAAAAAGAATTATTTTCATACATTTTATATATTTATTGTAGCTTACTACTGTTTACAAGAATAGAAATATAAACCCACTTGAAGAATGAGAATACTAGTATTGGAAATAATATGTAATTTTTACCTTGTATAGTTCTCTATTGATGCATGTATGTGCTTGTGTTTGAATCATTTTGTACGTTAGACGTGAAAAATAAAATGAAATATTATATTTTAGAGTGTAGATAAAATTGTGTAAGTTCACTTATTCGCCTTCATGAAATATTTTTCAATTATATATAACTCTACTTCTTTCTGATCTTGTTCCTCCTGCATCCCCAACTCAAGTTAAATCCAGATGGCTTGTGGTTGTATTGTCATTGAATCAAGCCTAATATTTAACAAGAGCGAAAATAAATATATGTATACCATAGCATTTAAATAGAGAAATAAGATATAAATCTTAATTTAACTAAAGATATCCATCAGATGAATATAAGATGTGGATAAGAATGGTGATAGAGCATACCTTATCATTAAAGAGAACTTGTTTAACTGTGCAAGGTATGTTTGCTTTGTGTAGTTGATGTCTTGTTTTTATTGGCGTAGATGCTTATCAAGTTTGGAAGCATCTTCAGCCGCATTTTCTTCAATTGATGGAAAATTACTTTCTCTGTGACTTCATCATCACTTACAATTATTTATTCCAGTGTCTCACAATTATCGATAAGTAGTTTCTTTAGTTTTGGAAGAGCTCTGGCAGTGGATGGTGAGAAAAGATACTTGATTGATTTACAAGAAATAACTCTCAATATTGTCAATCTACCAAAAGAAGTCAATGGAGTTTGTGAAGTGTATTTGGGTCTGCCAAGTAGATGTTCCAAGTCGTTACATTCCTCAACTTTAAGATACTTCCAGTCTAAGAACCACTGGTCGTCAAACACCTTCTGTAGACCTTCCAACGACTCCAAAGATAACTCCTCAACTTTCGACATCAAAACTTCAATTCCATCCCTCAAAAGAATTTCACGAATTGCCAAATTCTTCTGCGTTTGCTTGAAATGCTTACCGGGTGATTCGACAATACCAAGCCCTATACAATACTCCTCGAGGTGAGATAGACATCCAGATGATACACCTATAACTGGAGCCAGAACTAGAGGATCTAGACATTGACAGAAGAAGAAGAGGGAATAAGAGAGCGTGAGGAATTGGAGCGAAAAGAACGTCCAGATAACCACCTACCGACAACCGTAGATGATGAGTCAACCGTGCTATATCCAGAACCATGGATTCGCCTTCACTCATAATGAACAATATCTTGAGGTTTTCCAATTCTTGGAGGAAAGATAGGTTCACCAGTTCACAATTAAATAGAAACAACATCCGGAGACTAACCAGATGTGAAATTGATGATGCTACTACTTTTATGTTTCCCAAAAACAAAACTTCAAGTTTTTCCATCCCCTGAAAAAAATTACTTGACAATTGTATTTTTGAATCCTCTGAACGATTCATAAATTGGAAGGTGTGAAGTTCTGGACAATCTAATTGGTCAGGAAGTCGGCTAACACGATCAGAAGTAATTAATGAGATTGTTCTGCAACATCTGTAGTCATCTTTATCTTGCCAAACTTTCACATTTTCTTTCACCAGAAACAAGTAATTAGGATCCTTGGATGCATTTGATATTCCGACATCTCGAATTACGTGGTGCATTTTTACATAGTCTTCTCCACTACCTTCTAACAGTAAAGAAGATTTCTTGAGGATACCAACTATTACATTTGTTCTCTCTCTTGCTCTTTAACGATCTTCTATCTGTGCTTTCCAGAAACTTGGTTCCTACTCCCATATTTCTATGTGTATGTCGGCATCTTCCTCATACAGATAGCAATGTAGAAACCATGACCGCACATCTGCCTGCTTCAAATAACTATAGCTCCACTCAATGCGCGAATACAACTTTTCTTCCAGTGTATCGATTTTACGTCCCTGACCGTGTTTCAATTGTTCAAGTGCATCACTCCATACAATTTTATCTTGCTCACCGCTCAGAGCTCCTCCTACAGTACAAATTGCCAATGGCAAATCACCACATTCGCTGCACACTTGTTGGGCTAGGGAGTGAATTTCAGCATCACTTTGAATAAAATCTCCAACTTTTGTCCTGAATAGTTGCCAAGATTCAGGTTTTGATAGGACTCCAATTGGACAGTTGTTTTTAAATCCCATCCTTGTACACGCTTCTAGCCTTCGAGAGGTCAACAAAATCTTGCTACTATCTGGAATTCCTATTTGCTCCAATGTAATCCGATCATCCCAAACGTCGTCCAATATAACAAGGATTTTTCTCCCTTTCTTCAATCTATTCCATAGTTCACATGCTCTCCCTTCTTCACTCTCTTTAAGCAGTGTCAGATTTAAACAATCTGCAAGTTTTCCTTGAATTCTGGAAAAAATTATATAAAATTATAAATATATATATATTTCAAAAATAATATATAAAATCCGAAAATAATATATAAAATTCGAAAAAAGTATATATATTTTGAAATATATATATAAAATTCGAAAAAAATAAAATTTTTGAATATATATAAAATTCAAAAATAAATAAATAAATATATATATACATATATAATTCGGAAGAAATATATAAATTCAAAAACATATAAATTTAGAAATAATATATAAAATTTGAAAATATATATATAAATTTCAAAAAAATATATTTCGAAAAACAAAATTAGAATAAATAAATAAATTTAGAAGAAAAAAAAAATATTGGTAAAATATCATATCTTTTCTAATGAAGTGAATCAAACTACTTATCCAGATTGTCCCCTATACTTTTCAATTTCGATCACATTAACCCCCACCCTCAAACAATATATATATATAATTCAAAAAATATATATCAAATTTAATATATATATATATATATAATTAAAAAAAATTATATAAAATTATAAATATATATTTTTCAAAAATAATATATAAAATTTGAAAACAATATATAAAATTCAAAACATATATAAAATTTGAAACAAATATTTAAATTTTTATTTTTTTATAAAATTTGAAATTATCATATAACTTTCAAAAACATCATATAAATTTCGAAAACGTCATATAAATTTCGAAATTTATATATATTATTAAAAATATATATATATTTTGGAAAAATATATATAAAAAGACCACTAACTGTTGTTGGTGTAAGTAGTTTGATTCACTTCATTAGAAAAGATATGATATTTTACCAATATATATATTTTTCTTCTAAATTTATTTATTTATTCTAATTTTGCTTTTTGAAATTTATATATATTTTTTCAAATTTTATATATTATTTCTAAATTTATATGTTTTTGAATTTATATATTTCTTCCGAATTATATATGTATATATATATATATTTTTTTTTAATTTTATATATATTCAAAATTTATATTTTTTCAAAATTTATATATTGTTTTCGAATTTTATATATTATTTTCGGAGTTTTTATATTATGTTTGAAATATATATATATTTATAATTTTATATAATTGTTTTAAATTATATATATATATTTTCGAATTTTATATATATTTTTGAAATTTGATATATATTTTTTGAATTATATATATATATATATATATTGTTTGAGGGTGTGGGGTAATATGATTGAAATTGAAAAATATAAGGGGCAATCCGGATATAGGAGGGGTTAGTTGATTAAATTGGAAAGCATAGTGGGCAATCCGGATATAAGAGGGGTTAGTTGATTAAATTCAATAATAGAGGGGAGTTTATTCAAATTAAATAAGGGCAAATCTGACTTTTCATGGCCTAAAGGGGTGTCATTGCAAGACTTTTGAAAGTTCAGGGGGTGTCTCTGCAGAATTGTGCGTTACCCGTCATCTGACTGCAATTAAACCAAACCTCAGGGGATGTCAATGCAAATTACCCATATAATTACTATCCGATTTTGTAGCTATCTTTCACTTTAACCTGTTCATACAACAAACGTCGTAACAAGGGATCAACGAATGATCAATAGGTGGTTACATTCATTTTTAAGTATATTATATCTATGTGAATTTAATATTGTGACGTGTTAAAGGACCATAATGTTTTAATCTCAAACTTTCAAAACCTAAATTTAGTTTATCAAAAGAAGATGGAAATTTCAAACTTGACTAACCATAGTCGAGAAAATTCAAAGACCCCTCTTAAAACAAACACATTTTTTGACTGTATTTTATGGAAAATATTGGAGTAATCAATCAACACACCAGATAAATTCCAACTTTACCAAAAGCAGAATTTGTTATTCAAACCGAGTGTGACAATATTGTTAAATTCTCACGTGAAGTAAAACAATCAAAAAGTGGCTACCAAACAATGCATTTATTTTATTGATTGTATCAGGGGAAATGAAGGGTTTTAAACCATTTTTTGAGCATGTCCAGGAAAGGATAATTATCTTCGAAAGAGTTTTAGATTATATTGATTTATTAATTTACCCATAAAAAAAGTGTTTATCGGCCATTCAAAAAGTGACTACCAAACGATGGATTTATTTTATTGATGGTATCACGGAAAAGGGTTTTAAAGTTTTATATCATGTTTTGAGCATCTCAAAGGAAAGAATAATTATCTTGCGAAGTTTTCTTTAAACTCTTAATTATATATTGATTTACTAATTTATCCATAAATAAGGTTGTAAATACCAAAATTGCCAGGCCCAGGCCCAATTAATTGTACAAACAAACCCATATGTTTTAGGCCCATGAGACATATTCAAAACAACATAGAAGTTAAGGCCCACTATTCTAGAAAGAGTGGGTAGTTATAAAAATGATGGATCATGACCCCATAAAGGAAGGGGCATGATCACCAAATTTAGAGGAGCACGAACTCATGTATTTTTATATAAATAAGGCAAAAATGGCATGAATAAAAGCATTCTGAGTTATAAGCAAAATTTGACACTTATAATTGACGCCGTCTGTGGGAACGAAAAAAGTTCCCTCATTTGTTTCGTTTTCATCCTTAAAACTCTTTTCTTTTCACTTGACAAACTATCCATGGTGTCTACCCGATCCATAAACAATGACACTCGGTTCGAGGAGGTGATGTGACAACTGGAGACTGTGGAGCAAAGGAACGCTCTCCTCGAACAATAAAATGCCGACTTACTTCACTTGGTGGCTCAGGGGCCATTCCCTCTCCGAAATTCCAATCCGACCAAAGGAGCAAACCAACGAAGGAATGCCGGAACAGAGCCCTCAAACGCTCAGCATGGGCAAGACGCATCATCCACTTGGACAGATAAAAGATCGAGGGAAAATGAGAAGTCTTCCCATCCCATGACGAGGGAGGCCCCGGTAGGACATATCCCTACCTTAAATGACCTGTATGAGATGACAACCAAGATATAGAGGGATGTGATGAAAGACGTGAAGATACAGACCCCCGATGATCTAGACATCCATGCAACTACCAACATGACTCAGTCCCCCTTCATAGAAGAGATCGAGATGACTGAATTCCCCAAGAAATTCATATTGCCAATCTTCATATTATACGACGGGACGAAAGACATGTTCGATCATATCTACCAAGTGTAGATGAAGATGACCGTGTACGGGAGAAACTAAGCACTCCTATGCAAGGTATTCTCCACCAGTTTGACAGAAGCACCCCTTATATGGTTCAAGAAACAGTCCCCCGGATCAATCGGTAGCTGGAATGACCTCTATAGACGTTTCATTGCTCATTATTTTAGCAATCGAAGGCAGAGGAAGACGATATCAAGTCTCTTTACCATGACACAAGAGAAAGGGGAGAGCCTCAAAAGCTTCCTATCCAGATTCAATGTGGAGATGTCCTCTATTGATGACTGCGATAAACTGTTAGCAGTAGAGGTGTTCCGTATGGCGGTCATCCCCGGCACGAAATTCCACTCCTCGTTGGTGAAACACCCACCTGGCAATATTGGTGAACTCAACTCCAGAGTGCAGGGCTATCTCAGAATAGAGGAAGAAGAAGCGGTTAGACAGAAGAAGGCCTCCCTAGTAACCATAGAGGCAAAATCCAAAGAGAGAATGAAAGACTAAAATCCTTAGCGCACCGGACCATCCCAATCAATCTCATCTTCCAAATAGCCTGACAAACGTCAGCGAACGGAGGAGAGGATGAATCCGCTCAGGACCAGCCTAGGGAAGCTCTACTAAGAGAACAAAAGTAAATAAATCTTCAGCCCCCCTCCACCGATCAGGCAGCCGATAGAGCAGAGATATATGACCAAGCACTCCATTTTCCATAGTGAATATGGGCATCATACTACTGATTGCAGGAACCTCCGAAGGCAGGTGGAGGCAATGATTGCCAAAGGGGAGCTTGTAGACTACCTGGTGAAGGACCAGACAAGGTCAGACAGATCAAATCGGGCACCACAGAAAAACCTCGCGACAAGGTAGCCAGTCAGAGTCATTCACATGGTCCAAGGAGGCGAGGAAGATGTTGAGCTCGAGGGAAACAGGAGGTCAAAACTACTTCAGGCACACAAATCTCAGGTGTGTAGGTGAAATTTGCCAAACATTCATCAGGCAAGAAGAGTCAAGAATCACGTTCTCATAGGCCGATATGCAGAATGTTCAGACACCCCACAAAGATCCTCTGGAAATCACCCTCCTAGTGGCTAACTATTTGATCAAACGTGTCATGGTAGATCCAGGTAGTAGCACTAACATCATGACCAAATAGGCTTTCAATAAGATTGGGATTGATGTTTCACAACTGTGTCCAGCTCGAATCCCTTTGGTTGGTTTTGACGGACAACGTGTGGAACCAATTAGAGTAGTCCAGCTATCCGTATCAACAGCACGGCGAACCCTCAAGGAAATATTTATGGTGGTAGACGTCAAGCCATCATACAACTTGCTGATGGGCCGAGGCTGGATCCATTGAATGTAGGGGGTTCCTTCAACTCTACATCAAGTAATACGGTGCCTCGATCCATATGGAATAGATATGATAGATATCCCTGGAGATCAAGTAGCAGCAAATGAGTGATATGCAATGACTCTAAAGAATTTACTTCCCAAAAATAAGTAGGCCATGGAAGAGCCAGAGAGGTCCCCATACAATGAAAAATAACAATTATAGTCAGACCTTACCGACGAGGGTCAAGAAACTCAGGCGACTACCGAGCTAGTAGAAGAGGTGAATATCAGTCAGATAGATCACACCAGAATCACGTTCATTGGTTCTTTCCTTTAGAGGGAAGAAAAAGACAAGTTGACCCACTTTCTATGAATAAATTCAGATGTCTTTGCATGGTCACACCTTGACATGTCAAGCATAAACCCCTCAGTCACTCAACACCATTTGAACGTGGATTCGGAGGTCAGGCCAGTGAAACAGAAATAGAGGCGATTCAGAGTGGAAAGAAATCAAATTATACCGAGGTAAGAAAATTGTTGGAAGCTGGATTCATAAGAGAAGTCAAGTATCCATCATGGCTGTCAAATGTAGTGGTGGTAAGGAAAAAGAACGGAAAATGGAGGGTCGGTGTGGACTTCACCAACTGAACAAAGCCTGCCCGAAGGACTGCTTCCCTCTGCCAAAGATAAATCAGATGGTAGACGCTACAACAGGATACGAGAGACTCTCATTCCTCAATGCATACTCTGGCTACAATCAAATTCCGATGAATCTAGTTAACGAGGAGAAAACTTCATTCATCACTAAAGAAGGTACGTATTGTTATAAAGTAATGCCCTTCGGACTTAAAAATACAGGTGCGACTTATCAGAGGCTGGTAAGAAAGATATTCAAAAGTCAGAGAGGAAATACGGTCGAGGCGTGCATAGATGACACAGTGGTAAAAAACAAAAGGAAATAGGAGCACCTCTAGCGCCTCGAGAAAGTATTTGATGCACTCCGAAAATATGGGATCAAGCTTAACCCCTCAAAATGTTCATTCGAAGTCTCATCTAGGTAGTTCCTCGGCCATATCGTCAATCGAATGGGAATGGAAGCCAGTCCCTCACAAGTAAAAGCTCTGAGAAGTTGTGGAGAGCCAAAAAGGCAGAAGGAAATCCAGATCTTGACGGGAAAAGTAGTTGTGCTGAGTTGATTCGTCTCCTAATTGACAGATAGATGCAAGCCATTTTTTCAGGCAATCAGAGGGGGAAAATGGAGCATATGGGGACCAGAACAAGCAGAGGCTCTTCAGAAATTAAACCAATAGCTCCAAAGCCCACCAATCTTGGCGTCTCTATATCCAGGAGAACCATTGCATCTCTATTTGGCAGTATCAACAGCTTCTACCAGCGCATCATTGGTGAAAGATGAAAAAAAGTACCAGAGGCCGGTCTTCTTCAGCAGTACGTCTCTGTCCGATGCCGAAACAAGATACACTATGGCGGAACGAATCGTTCTGTCATTAATTAATGCAAAGAGACGCCTAAGGCACTATTTCGAGACTCATCCAATAATGGTGCCAACCACTCTACCCATAAGAGCCATCATGGCTAAACCGGACCTGACTCGGAGAATCACCAGATGGGCACTGGAGCTCGGGACATTAGACATCACATACGCACCGAGAACAGCCATTAAAGGTCAAGCCTTGGCTGATTTTTTGCTCGAAGCCAAACCCGAAGCAACTCTGATCGAGTCAGACGAACCCGAGTGGATGCTTTTTTGTGGATGGTTCAATCGGATGTGTAGGGTCAGGAATTGGGCTTAGATTATAACGTCTGACAGAACCCGCATCCAACAATCGATCCATCTGGAATTTCCAGCCACCAACATCGAGGCTGAATACGAAACACTCTAACCAGACCTATGACTAGTTCAGAGCCTCTGTATCCGATGACTCCAAATATACATCAATTCACAGTTAGTAGTCAAGCAAGTCCAAGGTGAGTACGAAGTAGGAGAGAAGTTGCAGCCCTACAAGAAGCTGGCTTAGATTGAGTTGGACCGATTGGATCAATATACCCTCAACCAGATTGCCAGAGGAGAAAATGAAAATACGGATCGACTGGCTAAAATGGCATGAATCAATGATCAAGATTTAACTAGAGTTGCTCCGATCGACTATCTTGGCTTCCCCAGTATCCAACAACAAGATATCGTGTGTGTACTACAGTGGGAGCCGAGTTGGATGGACCCCGTAGTGGAATACCTGAGGAATGGCATCCTCCTAGATGACAAAGAAGAAGCTCGGAAGATCCGCATGAAGTCAACCATAAATGCCTTACTACATGGGCAACTCTACAAAAGATCCTTTAGTGGCCCCTACCTTCGGTGCCTTACCCCTTCGGAAGCATCAACAATAATGAAGGAGATCCATGAAGGGTCATGTGGAAATCATTCCGAAGGAAGAACACTAACTCATAAGGTTCTCAATCAAGGATACTTCTGGCCCTATCTTTCTCAAGATACCGAAGCTTATGTCAGAAACTGTGAAAATTGTCAGATCCACAGAGATGGTATCCATCCACCCCCAGAACTGCTGAATCCCATGTTCAGTCCACATCCATTCGCGTAGTAGGGGATCGATGCGGTAGGGCCTCTGCCAATGGCCCTCAGATCGTAAAATCAAGCGTTGATAGTAACTGATTATTTCACAAAATGGGTAAAGCCAGAATCCTACTCCACCATCACCCACAGACATGTGATCAAGGTCATATGGATGAACATCATCTACTGATTCGGGGCACCAAAAGTAATAGTCATCGATAATGGAAGGAATATGGACAATCAGTGGACCAGGCAGTTCTGTAGTCAGCATGGAATTCAACAAAAGACTTTATTGGTTGCATACCCTCAAAGCAACGGCCAAGCTGAGAGATCCAACTGGATAATACTGAATACCCTAAATAAAAAGTTGGAAGATCCTAAGAGCGCATGGCCAGATAAGCTTTTAGAGGTACTCTGGTCATATAGGACCACCCCAAGATTCCCTACAAGAGAAACTCCATTCTCAAGGGCCTGTGGGACAGAGGTGGTGATTCCAACAGAATAAGTAGTACCGACTACCAGAACGGAGCTATATCAAGAATAGCAAAACAACCAGCAACTTCTTCTTCTGCCCAAACCAAACCCGTGGTCGAAGACAGACCCGCAAAAAAAAGGAAGAGTAAGAACAAGGACAAGTGCCCAGTGTCCTCTGACCAGGCTGCACCCAGTATTACTTCGATGGGTGTGATGATGGCCCGGGCTAAGTATCTCTAGACACCTGAAGAGCTTGAGGCCCAAAGGGAAGCCAATCCAGATGACATTGTTAGTAGAACCCCTAGCATTATAATGGGGGTAAGTGCTTGCTAGACTTCAAATTGTGTTCTTCCTTTTATTTTATTTGTTGATATATTTTGCCTTGAATCTTTTCAGGATCTCTTCAGTGCAAATTCCCTGTGCTTAATTCATGAGGTTGATGTTAAGGAGATCAACCGCCTCAAGACTGGTATGACTGAGAGGGATGAGAAAGAAAAATACCTGAAGGCTCAGCTGGGGGAGCTTCCTTCTATGGTTGTTAAGTTGGAGGGTGAGCTCGCTTAAGCGAAGGAGTTGAATGTTAAGATATTCAGTGAGAATGACAAGATAACTTCTAACCATGAAGCCCTTCAGCATCAGTTTAGTACATCTTAGTCCGCTCTGGAGATGTGCAAAAAAGGTGGTACTGATATGCATGAACACTATGTGAAGCTGAACCGGATCGTGGCTAGGGAATTCTGGCGAAAAGGTTATAAATGCCGGTGTGAAAGATTTGGCAAAAAGGCAATTCAAGAAACCTGATGCCATGGATGCTTTCTTAGGGGTCAGGAAGCCTTACGCCAGTCCTGAACTTAGTCATGCTCACAATATCTTCACTGAATTTATCAAGGGATATCTGCCTGCTGACCCTCTCAACCCTTCTGTGGAATTCTTCCCTCCAACCCAACACGTCGACTCATTCGGGCAGGATTTCAGCGAACCAAACAAGACTTAGGCTTTTTCTGTTTTTATTTTTTGGCCATGTCTGGTGAATATTATAGTTTTTATTAGGCCCTTCGGGCGATTTTGTATCAAGTGTAGGTCCAAGCGTACCTCAAAGCGTAAAAATGTGTTTTCCAACCACTTTTTGAAACTGAAAGAGTAGGTATTTTTGTTAAAACCATTTTTCTTCACAACTGCGCCGAAATGACCCTCTTGAACCCATGATACTTTTTGCTTGAAATGACGACTTTGGAAAATATCATTTTCGCCCTCCAGAAGACATTTTACCTCAATATACTCAATTTCATGCTTTACTTGTATTCTTCATTACTTCAATGATTGATTATGCCTTTGACGAAGCTTATTGATGTCATTGAAGCCAAACCATCCTATCTAACACTTACATGGTTATTGTCTAGAACATGCCATAAATAAGCAATACACAAAAATGTTCTTACACGTTATTAAATCATGGAGGTTTTTGCTCCGTTTGATAAAACATAGTTGTTCAAGATAAATCATTAATTTAATATCAACTTAAGAATAAAATCAATAAATAAATCTTATTTAGGTTATTTGTTTGGTCTTTCATTACATAATCATCATATAAGTGTCATTCATTAGATTCCCCCCATTGCAATAAATATAAATAAAAGACTACATTACTTAGCTAGGGTTTGTTTGGAAACCATAGATACCGACTAGCCGCTCATGGAAATAGGAGACTCCATTGTTGATGTAGCCTTCATCTTCATGATTGGATGGTTGGTTGTTGAGTTCTTCAGGAAGGGAGCCTCCCTCAAAGAGAGAGGCTTTTTATGAACAATGATATTATGGAATATATGAAAAGATATCAAAAGATGTTCCAGAGATGTCTTCTCTTCCTAAAATCCACTTGTATTTATAGACAAAAGTTGGTGCAGAAGTGGCATGTTCCTTGCTTGCACTCCAAGAGAACATAGGGACTATGATATGGCGTTGGATGAACGATTCTGCCCCTTGATATACTCGTACACAAAGTCAGAATTCTGTAATATAGTTTCGCACAGATTCCAAGATAGCGATTTCCGAACGATTGAAGGCTCCAACGATCGATCGGTGGCTCCTGAATTTTATTATTTATTCATCCGCGAATTTTCTTGCTTCCGCCACTTGTACTTTGCTTTACTGACTTGTACCTTGCTGATTTGAGTGCGAATATCTTCTAAGTGTTGCTCCGAATCGGGCATATTTTCTAAAAACCCAGAATTAATTCATTTTTGCATTAAGGCCCTGAAAACATGCTTAACACACAACTCGGATAAAAATACCAAATTAATAGAATAAAGAGACTAACAAGAGGTATATTAACGCCCATAATATCAACTATTCTGGTCTCATCAATCCCCCAAACTTAAACATTACTAGTCCCTTAGCAATAAATAATAAAAAGAAATCATGAAGAATAATTAAATCTAAAAATAAAAACTAACCCCTTTCTTTCGTGAGGATGAACGATTACACTTAGCATGTGTAATAAGTCTTTTAAATCCCTAGGAAAAATCCTAATGGACGAGTAAAGTCTTGTGAGGGTTAAATAGACTACCCACAACTTCTTTATAATATTTAATTTACACATATTCGTGAATATTCTTGTTCATTAACTAGGAAATGATATAATCTATAGAATAAATGCAAGCAAATAAATCCTACTTATACAAAATAATAATTATCTCTGATTAACGTAAAGAATGGTCTCCACTAGTGACTAATTTAGTTAATATTTACTTCTAGAGCAAACAATCCTTCGTGTTCTATGAACTTTCTCTATAGCACATTTTCTCCCAGTTATAGTATATCTCCATATATATATATGTATATTTTGAGAGGGATTTCCTCTTCCTTTTTACTTTTTCCTCTTATATATATATTTTTCCTTGGAGAATGCTTTCTTCTCCTATTTGTTTTTTCCACTCTATATTTTCTTTTTAGTACGCCATTCTCCACTTTTTCAGTTTTGAGTGTGTATTGAGGAGAATGTTTACGTACTTGTATATATATATATTTGTTTTTGTTTTAGTATATATATATATATATATATATATATATATATATATATATATATTAGAGATAATACCTTATATGCTCATAAATAAAACTATAGAGATCATGTGTATGTGCTTATAGGTCAAGATTGTCTTTCCTATTTTCAATTTAACCAAATTTACTCACCTATGAAGAACCACATCTTTCCACCTTTCTAATTTAACTATTATTTAGAAAAACAAAAAATATTCGCATACATCTATTTTCTAAACTAGTCTCATGTCCTAATTAACTCATAAATCTAATTTAGAATAATAAATATTTATTTTACATAGATATCTGTATTTATATAAGTTAGTACGAAAAAATACCAAATTTTTTTTCATTTTTTTTGTGCCGAACAATCGCAGAAACGACCGACCGACCGACCTACGTTTTACATGATTTTAATAGTAGCCACCAGTAGCTACAGCAGTTTTGTCTTTTTTTCTTTAAAAAATTTAAAAAATTATTTTTGTATTCCTTATATTCATGTTTATACTATTCCATCCCCCAAACTTGAATTGAATCATGTCCTCATGGTTATAATAAACATAAAAATATTGGGATATAACAATATTACCACTTAATTGAGCAAGATTTCCGAATGGTGACGAAACTTCCCATAACTTGTTGTGTACCATAATCTGCATTCTAATCAAGACTAAAACCAAGATCATAGTATATTTATTGCATTCAGACAAGGAATATAAATGAATGAAATTTTTATTAATGACATAAAATTAAAGATAGTTTGGCCAAAGGCCTACAAGGAATTGAAAATTACAAGAAAATAAAAACAACCTAATTCTAGAACTTGAAATAATGCAAGAACAAAAACAAACTTATTCCATTCCTAGCAATAATATTCTTGCTTAACTTCTAGCCACTTTCCTCCCTATGAAACTGCTCCATATGTTCTCCCCATTTATTCATATCCTTTTGTTTATAATCATCAAGAAACTTCCATAAATCATATTCAGTAGGGTATCCAATAACAAGATGGTATATGAGAACTAACTTGATCACCAACTTGATCATGAAGGAGTGCACCAATCAAGCAAGGATAGGGTAACTTAATAAATCCTGCTGTTGATCCCTTGATAATAGCGCACCAATGTGTAACTATACTATTGAAGATGATATCGGGGAATGAAACCCAATAATTATTTTTCAGACAATAAATTATTTTGACCATAGTATAGTCACACTTATCTTTAGGTACTTATGGACAAAGTTGCCTCCCTAACATGTTAACAACCATCCAATATGTCTTGAACCATAGTCTTAAATGAAGGAGGCGGTGAAGGGAAAGGTTTCTCTACTCCAGTGGGAACGAGAGGAAATTTCCAAACTTTAGGCCTTGTTTGGTAATCAGTTTTTGCTGGTTTTGTCTTGGTTTGTTTTTATTTTCAAAGATCAAACTTGTTTGGTGGGCTTTGTTTTTAAATTCAAAACCAAAACCACTTAAAACTTTGGTCTTGGATTTGGATCAAAATGAAGTAAAACCAAGACAAAAAAAAAGTTAGTCTTTCTTGGTCTTAGCCCATAATTTTTGACTTTTTTTTTCTCTCTCCTATATATATATATATAATTCATGTACTAAAATTAAAAAATAATATATATGAAATAATATTATTGAATATATATATGAAATATATATAAAAATAATATATAAATTCAAAAATAATATATAAAAAATAATATATATTAATATATATAGAATAATATATATTTTTTATTTTATAATAATATATATCAAATAATATTATTAAATATATATATATTAAATATATATATAAATTCAAAAATAATATATATATATATAATAATATATAAAATATTAAAAAATAATATATATTAATATATATATAATAATATTTATTTTTTATTTTATAATAATATATATAAAATAATATTATTAATTATATATATATTAAATATATATAAAAATAATATATAAATTCAAAATTAATATAGAATAATATATTAACAAATATATATTTATTAATATAAAATTAATAAATATATATTTATATATATTAAGATATATAGAATAATATATATTTGTATTTTATAATAATATATAAAAAATAATATTATTAAATATATATATATGTAAATAATATATAAATTCAAAAATAATATATATATATAATTCAAAAAAATATAAATTCAAAATAAAATAATATATAAATTTCAAAAATAATATATACTAATAATATATAGAAATATATATATATATAATTAAACAATATATAGAATAATATATATTATTATTTTATAATAATATATAAAAAACAATATAAATAAATATATATATTAAATATATATATATAAAATAATATTATTAAAGATATATAAATTCAAAAATAATATGTATACATAAATAATATATCGAATAATATATATTATTATTTTATAATAATATATATAAAGTAATATTATTATATATATATTTATTTTATATACATTTAATATATATAATAATATTATTTTATATATATTTAATTATTTATATAAAATAAATAATAAATAGGGTATTCGGTATTGTCCTATTGGATCTCTCGGCTTGCCCGTTGCCTTAAGGGTATGCAACTGAAGAAGTTTTTACCTGAATTCCATGCTCACTGCCTGGTCCACCGATTATCTAGATTCATTCTGTTATCGATTACTATCACCCTCGGCGCCCCGAATCTACAGATGATGTTTGTCCATATGAACTTGATCACGTGTTTGTGAGTGATGGTGGAATAAGACTCCGCCTCAACCCATTTCTTGAAATAATCAGTTGTTATAAGAGCTTGATTTACTGATCTGAGGGCCATTGGTAGTGGCCCTATCGCATCGATCCCCCACTGCGCAAATGGATGTGGGCTGAACATGGGATTCAGTAACTTTGGTGGTGGATGGATGTTATCTCTGTGGAACTGACATTTCTTACACCTTCTAACATAAGTTTCAGTATCTTGAAAGAGATAATACCAGAAATACCCCTGACTTAGGACTTTATGGACCAGTGCTCGTCCCCAAGAGTGATTTTCGCATGATCCCTCATGGATTTCTTTCATTATTGTTGATGCCTCCGAAGATGTGAGGCATTGAAGGTATGGGCCACCAAAGGATCTTCCGTAAAGTTGTCCATGCAGCAAGGCATATCTGGCTGACTTCATGCAAATTTTCTGAGTTTCTGCTTTATCCTCTGGAAGGATGTCATTCCTCAGATTGTTTACTATGGGGTCCATCCAACTCGGCTCCCGTGGTATTTTGCACACAGTATCTGGCTGCTGAATGCTCGGGACATCAAGTTAGTCGATCGGGGCGACTCTGGTCAGATTCTGATCATTGATTGATGTCATATTAGCTAGCCAATCTGCATTTTCATTTTCCCCTCTAGGGATCTGATTGAGGGTGTACTGCTCCAATCGGTCTAACATCATCTGAGCCAGCTTCCTATAGGGTTGTAATCCCACGTCATATTCGCCTTGAACTTGCTTGAATACCAGCTGTGAGTCGCTGAATATCCAGAGTCGTTGGATACAGGCTCTGAGCTAGTCGTAGTCCAGTTAAGAACGCTTTATACTCAGCTTCATTATTGGTGGTAGGAAACTCTAGACGGATTGATTGCTATATACGGGTTCCATCTGGTGTTATAATTTCGAGTCCAATTCCTGACCCCACTGATCTGACTGAGCCATCTACAAAAAGTGTCCACTCGGGTTCATCTGGCTCGATCAAAACTGATTCAGGTTCTGCTTCGAGCAAAAAGTCAGCTAAAGCTTAACCCTTTAACAGTTGTTCTTGGCACATATGTAATGTCGAATGTTCCAAGCTCCACTGCCCGTCTGGTGATTCTCCCAGTTAGGTCTGGCTTAGCCATAATGGCTCTTATGGGCAGGGTGGTTGGCCCCACAATTGGATGAGTCTCGAAATAGTGCCTCAAACGTCTCTTTGCATTGATCAGTGACAGAACAACTCGTTCCACCATAGTATATCTGGTCTCGGCATCGGATAAAGATTTGCTGCAGAAGAAGACTAGCTTATGGCATTTTTTGTCATCCTTAACTAACGCCGCACTGGTTGAAGCTACAGATACTGCCAGGTAGAAATTTAATGGCTCTCCAAGACTCAGTGAGGTCAGGATTGGTGGATTCTGGAGATATTGCTTCAATTTGTGAAGAGCCTCGGCTTGTTCTGGTCCCCATATGCTTCATTTCCCTCATCTGATTGCTTGAAAGAATGGTTTACATCTATATGTTAGTCGAGATACAAATCGGCTTAGCGCAGCTACTCTTCCTATCAGGATCTGGACCTCTTTTTACGTTTTTGGCTCTTCACAGCTTATCAGAGCCCTGACTTATGAGGGGTTGGCCTTAATTCTCGTCTGATTAGCGATATGCCCAAGGAATTTCCCGGATGAGACTCCGAACGAATACTTGGTAGCGTTGAGCTTCATCCCATATTTCCTGAGTGCATCAAACACTTCTTCGAGGTGCTGAAGGTGCTCCTCTATCCTTCTGTTTTTTACCACCATGTCATCTATATAGGCTTCGACCGTGACCCCCATCTAACTCTTGAATATTCTCCTGACCAACCTCTGGTAAGTGGCACATGCATTTTTAAGTCCGAATGGCATTACTTTATAACAGTACGTAACTTCTTCGGTGATGAAGGATGTTTTCTCCTCATCAGCCAGGTTCATCGGAATTTTATTATAACCAAAGTATGCATCAAGGAATGAAAGTCTCTCATATCCTGTTATGGCATCAACCATCTGATCTATCTTTAGCAGAGGAAAACAATCCTTCGGGCAGACTTTGTTCAAGTTGGTGAAGTCTATGCAGACCCTCCATTTCCCATTCTTATTCCTAACCACCACTCCATTTGAGAGCCATGATGGATATTTGACTTCTCTTATGAATCCAGCTTCCAACAGCTATCCCACCTCCTCAAATATAATTTGGTTCCTTTTTACACCGAACCTCATATGTTTCTGCCTCACTGGTCTGATATCAGGAACAACTTTTAAGTTATGTTGAACGACTGAGGAATCTATGCCTAGCATATCAAGGTGCGACCAGGAAAAGATGTCTGAATTTAATTGGAGGAAGTGGGTCAGCTTGTTCTTTTCTTCTTTCTGGAGGAATGAACCAATGAATGTGACTTTGGTGTGGTCTGTCTGACTGATGTTCACCTCTTCTAAGGGCTCGATAGTCGCCTATGTTTCCTGACCCTCGTTGGAAGGGCCTGACTATAATTGTTATTTCTCGTTGTATGGGGGTATCTCTGGCTCTTCCATGACTTGTTTGTTTTTAGGATTCAGATTCTTCAGGATTACTGAGTAACATTCCTTTGTTGCTACTTGGTCTCCAGGGATGTCTGTCACATCTACCCCATTTGGGTCAAGGAATCGCATAACCTGATGGAGAGTTGAAGGAACTCCCTGCATCCGATGGATCCAGTCTCGACCCATCAATAGGTTGTATGATGGCTTAATATCTACCACCACAAAACTTTCCTTGAGGGTTCGCCGTGCGGCTGATATTGACAACTGGACTACTCCAATTGGCTCTACATTTGTCCGTCAAAACCAGCCAGAGGGATTCGAGCCGGGTATAGTTGTGACCCATCAATCCTGATCTTGTCAAAAACTCATTTGGTCATGATGTTGGTGCTGCTGCCTGGATCTATCATCACATGCTTGATCAGATAGTTAACCACCAGAAGTGTAATTACCAGAGGCTTTTCATGGGGTGTTTGAACATTCTGCATGTCAGCCTCTGAAAATGTAATTCTTGATTCTTCTTGTCTGATGGATGTTCGAGAAATTTTATCGACACGCCTGAGTTTGTGTGCCTGGCGTAGTTTTGATCTTCAACTTCCCTTGGACTCAATGTCCTTTTCGCCTCCTTGGACCATGTGGATGACCCTAACTGGTTGTCTTGTCGCAGGGTTATTCCGTGGTGCTCGATTTGATCCGTCTGACCTTTGCTAGTCCTTTATCAGGTAGTCTGCAAGCTCCCCTTTGGCGATCATTGCCTCCACCTGCCTTCGGAGGTTCCTGCAATCGTTTGTATGATGCCCATACTCACTATGGAAGGCGCAATGTTTAGTCATACCCCTCAGCTCCATCGGTTGTCTGATTGGTGTATGGGGCCTGAAGATCCCTTTGCTCTTATTTTCTTGGAAGAGTTTTCCTAGGCTGGTCTTGAGCAGAGTTGTTCTTTCCTTTGTTCGCTGACGTTTGTCAGGCTATCTGGAGGATGAGGTTGATTGGGGTGGGCCGGATCGTTGAGACTTTTAATCCTTCATTTTTTCTTTGTATTTTGCCTCCACAATTACCAGGGAGACCCTCTTTTGCCTGACTGTTTCTTCTTCTTCTATTATGAGGTAGCCTTACGCTCTGGAATTGAGTTCGCCGATATTGCCAGGTGGGCGCTTCACTAACGAAGAGTGAAATTTCATGCCACGGATGACCGCCATACGGAATGCCTCTATCACTAACAATTGGTCGCAGTCATTGATAAAGGACATCTCCACGTTGAATCTGGATAAAAAGCTCTTGAGGCTCTCCCCCTTTTCATGTGTCATGGTGAAAAGGCTTGATATTGTCTTCCTCTACCTCCGGTTGCTGAAGTACTGAGCGATGAAACATCTGCAGAGGTCACTCCAGCTATTGATTGATCCGGGGGACTGCTTCCTAAACCATAAAAGGGGTGCTTATGTCAAACTGGTGGAAAATACCTTGCATAGAAGTGTTTGGTTTCTCCCATATACGGTCATCTTAGTTTGCACCTGGTAGATATAGTCGAGTGGATCTTTCGTACCATCGTAAAGTGTGAAGATTGGTAACACGAACTTCTTGGGGAATTCGGTTATCTCAATCTCTTTTGTAAATGGGGATTAGGTCATGTCTGTTGTTGTATGGATGGCCAGGTCATCTGGGTATGCATCTTCAAATCCTTCATCACATTTCTCTGGATCTTGGCTGCCATTTCGTGCAGGTCATTCAAGGTTGGGACATGCGTCGTTGGGGCCTCCCTTATCATGTGATGGGAGGATTCTTCCTCTTCCCTGGCACTTTGTCTATCCGAGTGGCCGACGCATCTCGCCCATGATGAGAATTGGAGGGCTCTGCTTCGGCATTCCTTTGTTGATCTGCCTCCTCGGTCGGATTGGAACCTTGGAGGGGAAACGTTCCCTGGGCCACCCGATGGAGTAGCTCGGTATTTTGTTGTTCGAGGGCAGCGTTTCTCTGTTCTACAGCTTCCAATTGTCTCATTACCTCCTCGAACCGAACGTTATTGTTTGTGGATCGAGTAGATACCATGGTTATTTGCTGAGTGAGAATAAAAAAGTTCTAAATATGGAAACGAATGAGAGAACTAATTTCGTTCCCACAAACGGCGCCAAATGTAAGTGTATAATTTTGCTCACACCAAGAATGAATTTTATTAAGGCTTTAATGACCAAATTTATACATCACACTCATGGATTTCTCTCATATTTTGTAGGATCATACCCCTAATTCTATGGAGTCATGACCCACTTTATTGGTAACCACCCACTATCTATCGTTAGTGTGTTGTTACTTCCTATCCTTCAAGTAGTGTAATGGTGCTGATGGGCTCAACCTAATACATGGGTTTTAAATCGTGGACCAATTATATATATATATATATATGAGCCTAGCAAATCTTGGGCTTTACAAACAGGTTTGGGCTTGCCAATTTCTGCTATTTACAGACCCCAAAACGATTCTACATAGATTCCCGATTCTAATAGCCTTGACTGCAAGAAGCAAGTATCAAAGGCCTAAGGCCCTGTTTGGGAGGCCTATTTTTGCTCCATGATTTCACACTATTCACATCCCAAAACACCAAAGCTTTGTTCAGTTCCTTGCTTCCTCTAACTAGAATCAACCCAAAGCATGATTCCAAATTTGGGGTGATTTTGGAATCACCTCAAGTGATTCCAGTACTGTAGCATCCTAACCCAATTGCACCTGCTTCGTCCTTGCTTCCAAAAAATGAGAATCATATTCCAATAATTACATAAAAAAGATTAATAAATAAATAAAAAGAGTAATAAATAATTAAAAATAATAATAAAAAAAGTAATAAACAGAAATAAAATGACGACTAATAAATAATTAATAATTAATAAATAACAATAATTAAAAAAATAAAGTAATAAATAATAAATAAAATAAAACAAATAATTAAATAAATAAATAAAAAATATATATTAAATAATTTGAAAAAGTGAATAAATAAATATTTAAATTAATTTAATTTTATTTATTATTTAAAAATATTAAATACATTTGAATGAAAATAATTAAATGAATATTCAAATATCAAATAAATTTTAGTTTGATCCAATATTTTTGGAATCACCAATTTCATCAAACATGCTCTAATTACTTCAACTTTCATTTTTTCTCAAATCAAAATTATCAGCACTATATTGGTTTCTGGTCTGGTCTGGTTTTGTCTTGCTATATTGGTTTTGTTTGGTTTTGTGTGATTTTGTTTAGTTTTGTGTGGTTTTGTAAAGAGTAGTGGCCAGCGGGACCCACCATGAATTATATATATATATAGAAGGGTAATTTGCACTAACACCCCCTGAGGTTTGGTTTTGCTTACCATGACACCCCAAATGACCAAAATACCATTCATAAAATTCGAAAATATTAAGGATAATGTAAAATGACCTTTATGCCCCAACCCCAAATATATAAAATTTTGAAAAACATATATATAAATTCGAAAAAATATACAAAATTCAAAAAAATGTATAAAATTCGAAAACAAATATTTAAATTTTGAAAAAATATATAAAATTAGAATAAAATATATAAAATTAGAATAAAATATATAAATTTCGAAAAATATATATAAATTTCAAAAAATATATAAAATTAGAATAAAATATATAAATTTCGAAAAATATATATAAATTTCAAAAAATATATAAAATTAGAATAAAATATATAAAATTTGAAAAATATATATAAATTTCAAAAAATATATATAAAATTCGAAAATATATATATAAATTGAAAAATATTTAAATTCGAATATATATATATTTAAAAAAATATATATAAAATTCAAAATATATATATATTCAAAAACAAAATTCAAAACATTATATAATTTCGAAAAACATATATAAATTTAAAAATATATTTCAAAAAATTAAAAAATATATATATAATTCGAAAATATATATATAAAATCGAATATATATATTTCAAAAAAAAAATCAAAATATATATATTTTCTAAAACAAAATTCAAAAAATTATATAATTTTAAAAAACATATATAAATTTCAAAAAATATATAAAATTTGAGATATATATATAATTCGAATATATATATATATAAGAATAAAAATATATAAATTCGAAAATATACATATTTTTTGAAATGATTATATGTTTTTCGAAATTATATAATTTTTTGAATTTGGTTTTTGAAAATATATATATTTTGAATTTTTTTTTTTTGAAATAAATATATATTTGAATTTATATATTTTTAAAATTATATATATATATTTTCGAAATATATATATATTTCTAAAACATATGTTTTTGAAAATATATATAGATGCAAACCTTAGGGGGTGTTAGTGCAAATTATCCTATATAGAAAGAAAAAGAGAAAGAGAAAAGATGATGTGTAGTGGAATGCGGGACCCACCTAAAAAAAACATTTGGTCTTAAAATATAAAACCAAAGTACATTTGGTCTTTAAAAATAAAACAAAAACAAGACAAACCTAAACTAAACTAATTTTCAAACAAGCCCTAAACATGATTCTGTTTCAGAAAAAAACTGCAACATATGATTCGCTAAGCTTCGTTTTCTTTTTGTTTGGAATGAATCACCTCCCAAATGGGCTACGAGAGTGTAAGAGCCCGTTTGGGAACTTGGTTTTGGTCTTGGTCTTGTGATTTTGGTCTTGATGGTCTTGGGTAGTTTTAGGTAAATCTAAAACCATGTTTGGTAAGGAGTTGGTCTTGGTCTTGGTATAATTATATATATATATATATATATATATACTAATATGTATTAAAAATATATAAATATGAACAAATATATATAAAATTGGAAAACAATATTAAAATGAATATATATATAATTAAAAAATATTTAAAATTCCCAAAAATAATTGACATTTCTATTTTTTTATTCCAAAATATATATATATAATCGAAAAAAATATTTTAAAATGTTAAAATTTTATATAAAATTCAAATAATATATATTAAATTTGAAAAAATATATAAAATTCTGAAAAATTAAATTATATACTGATTTTTTTAAAAAATTTAGAAAAAAAGGATATAAAATGGGGAAAAATATACAGATTCGAAAGAAATATATAAAATTCAAAAATCATATAAAATAATATTTTATTATAAAACAATAATTATATTTTCTAAAAAATATTTCCAGAAAATTATAAATTTTTCTCACTTTCCAGAAAATATAAAAAAGTGCGAAATATTTATAATTTTTTCCAAATTTTTTTTCTCCAACTCAATTTTCCGAAAATATTGTTTTTCATAATATATTTTTTGAAAAAATATATTTTAAGAAAATTATATTTTGAAAAAAATATTTCCAGAAAATTATAAAATGTTCGCACTTTTTTTTTATTTTTTGAAAAGTGCGAAATATTTATATTTTATTATAAAATTTTCTCACTTTTTTTTATATTTTTTTAAAAGTGCAAAATATTTAAAATTCAAAAAAATATATATAATTCAAAAAAAATATAAAATTTTGAAAAATTATATTAAAATATGATATTTTTCCAAAAAATATGTTTTTCAAAATATAAAATTTGAAAAATACTTTTCCGTAAAATTTATTATGTCCCAAAATATAAAAAATTTTGTGAAAAATACTTTTTTTGCGAAAAATATATATTATGTTCCAAAATATGATATTTTGCGAAATATATATATTATGTTTCAAAATATGATTTTTTTTTTTCCGAAAAATAATTTTTTTCCAAATATTATATATTATTATTTTCAAAATAATTCATATTTTCTGCAATATATATATATATATATAGAGAAGAAAAAAAAAAGTCAAAATTGATAGGCCATTAATAAGGTTTTAATGATTAATTTTAAAAAGCCCAAAACCAAATCCAAAACCAACTTCCCAAACATAATTTGGTCTTCAAATTCAAAACCAAAACTAAGTCCAAATCCAACTTCCCAAACAAGCTACAATAAAGCGGGAGGCCTTGTATATTATACATAAGTCGGCCCATTCTATGGCCATCCCAAAACCGAAAGGCCAGGTTTTAAAATTGGAGCTCTTTTTACTTTCCACAGGCTACCATCCTAAGCTAGATCTAACTCGTCATGATGTTTTCGCCAGACTCTTAACAGATGCACTCTCTCAAACTCCCCATCTCCTTCCAGATCTACTCTGTTTCATCGCATCGACTCTCTTATCTTTTCCTGTTTCAATCCCCAAATTAAGGTATGTATTTTTTTTTCCATCTCCTTCCAGATCTACTCTATTTCTCTATTCCTTAGATTTTTTTCCTCATATTTAGATCCTCTTTCACTATGATTGATTTTGTTCTATCTTTTAAAAGCCGTTGTAGTCTAGTTGGCAAGGATACTCGGCTCTCACCTTTTTTGTGCATGTAATTTGTTTGTTCCTTTATGCATGTGGTTTATTTGGTTCCTTAGAGGCTACATTCATCGGAGATTTCAGGGTCACCATAACTCTTGTTTTCAACTCCTTTTCATGGCTTTATCGAAGATTAGTAATGTGTCAATCTCAGATTTATATTCCAATTCCATTTCGGATTATATTACTTCTGATGGGGACACCTTCACAATTCCAGCCAGATTTGTAATCAGCTGCAATGGGTCCCCATCAGAAGTAATATAATCCGAAATGAAATTGGAATCGGAAAGCAATTCTTTCGGTTGAATCCTCCGACCCCTTGTCACAGTAATTTATATGTACATATTGTGGTACACGTCGAGTCATTCCATGTGCGGTTGCAATAGAGTCTTCAACCCATTCACAACTCCATTAATTTTTCATACTTGCCGAACACTAACATCTAAACATTGTTTTGTATATACAGTGACTCCAACACAAATTGTATTTGTTTTATCTAAACATTGTTTTGTATATACAGTGACTCCAACACAAATTGTATTTGTTTTTCTAGCTAATGTCATTAGATGAAATATTGGTTTCCTGAGCTTGCTATTGATTTTTGCCATAAATTAATGGTCACTTATTTCGTCTTCTTTAAGCCATCAGACCATCTTGTTCATTCCCACTGTTGTCAGCATCTATTTCTCCTCCCCATTTTATAATTTTGTCTCCAGCAATCGAAGCCTGCATATATATATATATATATACATTGTATAAAATAAAAGTTTTACATAAATAATTCACTAAACAGGTAGATCTTAAACACACTAGCTTTGGAGAGTTCATGCATGTAATTACCTCTTTATTCCAATTTGTGCTATAAATTATCCATATCATGGCACACGTTTGTGCCAGCATTCCGAACAACAGTCCACACCAGATTCCCTGAAAATATTAGAAAAGAATGTAACAGTTCTCTACTTTTTAAACACTAAGCCCGTTTGATTTTCGGTCTGGTCTGGTTTTGTCTGGCTATATTAGTTTTGTTTGGTCTTGTGTGGTTTTGTAAAGAGTAGTGGCCAGCGGGACCCACTATAAATTATATATATATAGAAAAAGAATAAATAATAGTTGTCAGCGGGACCCATCATAAATTATATATATATATAGAAGGGTAATTTACACTAACACCCCCTGAGGTTTGGTTTTGCTTGCCATGACACCCCAAATGACCAAAATACTCTTCATAAAATTCGAAAATATTAAGGATAATGTGAAATGAACTTTATGCCCCAACCCAAAATATATAAAATTTTGAAAAACATATATATAAATTCGAAAAAATATATAAAATTCGAAAACAAATATTTAAATTTTGAAAAAATATATAAAATTAGAATAAAATATATAAATTTTGAAAAATATATATAAATTTCAAAAAATATATACAATTAGAATAAAATATATAAATTTTGAAAAATATATATAAAATAAAAAAAATATATAAAATTCGAAAATATATATATAAATTGAAAAATATTTAAATTCGAATATATATATTTCAAAAAATATATATAAAATTCAAAATATATATATATATTCAAAAACAAAATTCAAAACATTATATAATTTCGAAAAACATATATAAATTTAAAAATATATATAAAAAATTAAAAAATATATATAAAATTTGAAATATATATAATTCGAAAATATATATATAAAATTTGAAATATATATAAATTCGAATATATATATTTAAAAAAAAATCAAAATATATATATTTTCTAAAATAAAATTCAAAAAATTATATAATTTTGAAAAACATATATAAATTTCAAAAAATATATATAATTTGAAATATATATATATAATTCGAATATATATATATATATAATTTGAAAAATATATAAATTCGAAAATATACATATTTTTTGAAATGATTATATGTTTTTCGAAATTATATAATTTTTTGAATTTTGTTTTTGAAAATATACATATTTTGAATTTCTTTTTTTGGAAATATATATATATATTCGAATTTATATATATTTCAAATTTTATATATATATTTTCGAAATATATATATATTTCGAATTTATATGTTTTTGAAAATATATATAGATGCAAACCTCAGGGGTGTTGTGGAAATTATCCTATATAGAAAGAAAGAGAGTAAAGAATAATGGCCAGCGGGGTCCATCATGAATTATATATATATATATATATATATATATAGAAAGAGAGAGGAAAAGATGATGTGTTGTGGAATGAGGGGCCCACATAGGAAAAACATTTGGTCTTAAATTGTAAAAATCAAAGTCCATTTGGTTTTTAAAAAAAAGCAAAAACAAGACAAGACTGAACCAAACTAAAAATCAAACAAGCCCTAAGTGCTTGTTTGGCTAATGGAGTGGAGCCTTGGTTTTGGGTTTGGTTTCAAAAAATGGCACCAAACCCATGTTTGGCAAATGGAGTGAAAATTTGGAGTAAACACTGTAGCAATTCCATGGTGCAACTTTTCTGAAGGAATGAGCCAAAATTTGGAACCATCATTTTTTATGGTTCATGGTTTTGGTTTTGGTACCAACACTGTAGCAAATTTATTTTTGATATTAATAAATTTTGAAAAATTAAATATTCTGAAAAATTAAATATTTATGAAAAATAAATATTTCGAAAAATTAAATATATTAATATATTATTATATTAAAAAATATTAATATTAATATATTTTAATATATTAATATTAATATATTAAAAAATATTAATATTAATATATTTTAATATTATAATATATTAATATTAATATTTATGAAAAATTAAATATTTCGAAAAATTAAATATATTAATATATTAAAAAATATTAATATTAATATATTATAATATTAATATATTTTAATATATTAATATTAATATTTATGAAAAATTAAATATTTCGAAAAATTAAATATATTAATATATTATAATATTAATATATTAAAAAATATTAATATTAATATATTTTAATATTAATATTAATATATTTTAATATTATAATATTAATATTAATATTTATTAATAAATAAAATGTGAAACCCATATATTAATATTTATTAATAAATAAAATGTGAAACTCATATATTAATATATTTTAATATATTAATAAATATTAATATTAATATATTAAACATGGTTTGGTTTTTCAGCATCACTTTTTCTCACACCAAAACCATCTGCACCAAACATGGTTTGGAACCAAAATAAAACCACACCAACTCCAACCATTCCAACTCCAACCAAACCAAAACCAAAAACCAACTCCACACCCTCTACCAAACAAGCACTAAAAATCAGATAGGTGTTCATTGAAGATGTTTCATTCAATTTTTTAAAAATTGTTTTTAAAAAACTCAGTTATAGTTTTTCAGAAAATTGTCATATCTGAAAACAATTTTTTGTCGAACCACTATTTGACAACAGAAACATGTTTGGTGACAGTGTTATGTTTTGCATAATAGTGAATTTTTCTGAATCAAAGCACCAATTTGGTGTTTTTGATGCTTTACAATTGTAATAAAGTCGAAAAAAGATATATAAAATGCTTGATTTATAATTTCAATTCCTATAACAAATTTATGATGCCAAACATGCCTCTCGTTTTTACCCACAACACTCTACAACATAAATATTATTTTTGTTTTAGTGAAAAGTAAAATGTGGAAAACACAGTGTGATCCAAACAGGCCCTAAAGTTCTAGTTTGAAATGTGAAGCTATAATTAGGGCTACACACAAAATCGAAAAAACTGAAGAACCGAACCGGACCGAACCGAAACCGGCGGTTTGGTTCGGTTTTAAGGTTGTTCGGTTCGGTTCCGGTTCTCAAAATTAAAGAACCAATTTTTAGGTTCGGTTCCGGTTCTTAACCACATAGAACCGAACCTGAACCGAATCGAACCGGTTATATATATATATATTTAAAAGTTATTATTAGATAAATAATGTATAATTTTAAAATTTTAAAATGATATGGATAAATGTATCATTGATTCACTAATATAAGTAACATGTGAATAATACTTTTGGGCCAAGACTCCTAGTAGCTTGGGCTTTAATTATGAAAATCCCATATACTTTCCTCATTATTTGTTGGCCTTTGGCCCATTTTTATTTTATAATAATTATGATTCTTAATCTAGTGATATCAATGTATCAGGCGCCTCCAATTTTCACTACCTTTCCCATTCTCATTAATTGCACGCACCATACCCCTTCTTACTACTTCTCAAAGCAGATCCGGTTCATAATTTGGTTTATAATTATGTTTTGTTTTGAAATTTTTTATGTTTTTTAAAAGTAATAATAGGAACCGGAACCAAACCGAAAAAGATGGTTTGGTTTGGTTTGGTTCGGTTTCTTGTATTAATGGTTCGATTCCAGTTCTCATTTTTAAGGAACCGAAAATAATGATTCAGTTTCAGTTCCAGTCGAAACTGGGACCGAACCAGACCGTGTGCAGCCCTAGCTATAATTTTTTTCCCAAAATTTGAATAAATTGGAGACAATGTTCCTTGGTAGATTTTGCAATAGTGCACCTATAACTAGGGACGGATCTAGACTTTGAGGACCTAAATTGTTATTGTGGATAAAGGAACATGAAGAGTGAATTTACCTGGATACCCATGTTAAGAGTGAAAGCGAGTAGGAGACTCAAAGGGAGACCAAATAAATAGTAGCAACCAATGTTCACATATGCAATAAAAGCTTGCCAACCTGCTCCAATGGCCACCCCTAATGCAGTACCATAAACTCAATATTTAGTTTAGTGTTAATTTCACTGAACCCCATTAAAATATATGTCTAATTCAAATTGGCTCCACATGTGTATCAATAAACTCCCTGAATTTAACAACAGTAAATAAATAAAATAAGACATTATCATTGGTGGGGAACAAAAAAGAACAAGAATTAAAATGAACAAGGTTATTCTCCGATCACGAAAAAAAATAGGTGAAAAATTAATATAAATATATATCCACTAACAGATTGGACTGGTTCATTAAAAATCGATACCGGATTGATCCATAAAATAAAAATTTCAGTGTTTTCTAAATCACGTCCAGATCGAATTGATTTTTGGAAGAGAATTTTTGCACAATCCTAATTAGAACCAAAGAATAGAGCTAGTATATTTTTTAGATATGTTTATAAAAATTACATATGACCCTCCAAGTTTTTACAAAATTTATGGTAGCCTAAAAATGTAAATTTTATCAATAAATTTATAAAAAAATTGCATTCCCCACCCCCAAGTTTTAAAAAAAATTCCTTTGGTGACCCGGAAAAATATAAAATAAACTAATAAAAAATTGCATTGAACGCCCATAAGTAATTTTTTCCTAACTTCGCCCCTGTGTATATATATATAGATATATATATCCATAAACACAAAGCAAGGACAGATCCAAGTGAAAAATGATACCGCATAGAGAAAGCTGAACACTGGTAACAGCAATGCATGCTCCTAGAACTGGTGTGAGCTCATGGACAAGCTGTTTGACCTCTGTACTGTTCGAAAAGAAGGCCGGGTATTCATTTCGAGCGATGATGAGAATGGCTGCAAGGAATAATCCGCTTAGGAACGACGTTATTCCGACCACGCCTGCTGTAAACTTTGCAGTTTTCGGGTGATCTGCACCTAGCTCATTTGACACCCTTACACTGCATATTTAATTATTCAACATATGATTCTAGTAAGGCAAATTTTCTATTTCTATTTAGAATTTCATACCTTGTTTAATGTTTTTTGTTAATTACAAAGCATAAATTTTATGGAGGTGTGGGCGTTTGTGCTTCGAACCTTATGGCTGCATTGAATCCAGTAGCTGCCATCATTGTCCACCCCAATATGTTGTTGCTGCAAATTCAACAATTTTACACAAAATAATGGCAACATTAGACACCAAAAAAAGAAAAGAGAAAAAATTATTGGCTCAGTGTGTAATAGTAATTAATAGATTTGTACATGAATATCACACCTTGTGTCCTTCACTAAGAACAATATAATGTAAATACTAAATATATATATATATATATACAACCACATGTAGATGCAGTTTTTTGCACCTCACTCAAATGAATTTTATTGAAGCTCTAAGGCTGTATTTATACAAGAGTGAATGAGTTTCTTGACCCATTATGATTAGAATCAAATCCCTTTATTTCAGGGATTTTATTTCCTTTTACAATTCAATCACTATTTTCCTTATCTCATTAAATCTTTGGCTTTAGCCACAAGTTAAACTGACTTACGGGCTAAAACCAGTTAGGCCTAATATGTGACCGGTTATAAACTTTTCCATATTGGGCTTTCAACCTTTCTCCAACAGGCCCAAATATGCCTGTCTCTTGGATAATTATCATTGTGCCTTCATTTTGATGGACCAGGAAATTTGGCCCTTACACTAACCCCTTTGGGCCTGACCCAATGTCTCATGGGCCTGACCCAAATGTTATGCTTGATAGATTTATTCTCATTTTAATATATATACGAACGTATACACATATATTCATAAATCATCTTGTTAATGTCATCGTAATCATGACTTGGATTACGTGTGGGTTTTAAATTCAAGACGACGACTTGATTCCCTCAATCGTCACGCATGCCCCTCTTGAAAAGCTACAAAGCCTCCAGCCCCGTTTAATGCACCATTTGGACGCACCTATTTGCCTATATAAAACCCTATTTTACCTAACACTTAGAATTTCTTTGAAACTGTGAACCCTTTTACTCTCTTGCTTTCTTTGCTGCCAATTGCTTCTTGCATTTGCTCGTACTTTCTGATTTTCGTTATTTTCTGGGCTCCATAGTTTTCTCAAGTGATCTTTTCCGGCTAACTCTGTTTTGCTCCAGTAAGTGTTTCGAAACTTTGTCTTTTTCTACACTATGTCTGAATCTCATATCAGTTCCAACAGTGTTAGTGAGGCATTGACTCATCTCTCCCATGGGGAATCCGTTGAGAGCCATACTGAGGAACTCCCTGTCCTCCCTCTGGAAGATGAGCGTGTCGATGACATCGAAGAACCCCCCTCATACAAGCCTGATAAACTTCCTGCTGAACAACGTAAAAGCCCTAGTATCAAACCCCTTAACAAATTAGTGAAGCCTCCTGAGAGAGCAAGGTTTGAGGCCTATGACCCCGAGCTAGACTTTACTCAAGGGGAGGAAGTTGGCCCCCGTGACCTTCTTTTGTCTTACAATAAGTTCAAATTGGTTAGGTTCCCCCATTCATCCCCTCTTCCATTTCATTTTCTTCATTCTGGGAGTAATACCTTTGTAGGTTAACCCCAATTTCTTCTGAATTGTCTCCATGCTAATCCTGACAAATCGTGACCATGGATTACATTTGGGATTTGATGACCTTTTATTGTGTTATCAGTTCTTGGAAATTTATGGTAATGTGGGAAGGTTCATGCTCTACCATTTAAAAGGCAGAGGCATCTGTACGGGGACTAATGACTACTAAAAGGGGTGAAAGAGAGAATGGTTCTGATTAAGGGTCCCTGGTTTTACCCCCATTCTTCTATTTTCCCAATCTCCAGTGTCTTTAGTCCTGGTAAATTTAAACCCTACATTATCCTTCATGGTCACACGATTTCTTATTTGTGCCGTGAGTGTGACCTACATAGGGCAGAATATATATATGAGTCTTTTGGTGTTGATTGTAAGGACTCATACTCCAGTAGGGTCTACAAAAGGGTTAAAGTGTTGAGGAGAAAGATTTACTCTGATTGTCCACTTTTGCCAATATGTAAGGTATATCCCAGCTAGGAGCCACGACAGACATGCTTCGCCTGAGCCACCCCAGACTTATGGATGTTGATCGGGAGACTGCCTCAGACCCTACTACTCACGAGACTCCTGCCCAAGTGTCAAATGTAGCCCCAACATCTGGGTCTGCTGGAGGCCAGACTACTGCCCCTTCCTTGCCTCAGCCTCCTTTATCTCATCCTCGCCATTTTGCCGAAGATAGGTCTTCGAAGAGGTAGAAGTTAAAAGGAAAGGTTGGAGAAGAAGGGGGGAGAGCCCCAAACCCCACCACTATGGAGGCTATGACTGATAGGGTTAAAGTGTTGAGGAGAAAGATTTACTCTGATTGTCCACTTTTGCCAATATGTAAGGTATATCCCAGCTAGGAGCCACGACAGACATGCTTCGCCTGAGCCACCCCAGACTTATGGATGTTGATCGGGAGACTGCCTCAGACCCTACTACTCACGAGACTCCTGCCTAAGTGTCAAATGTAGCCCCAACATCTAGGTCTGCTGGAGGCCAGACTACTGCCCCTTCCTTGCCTCAGCCTCCTTTATCTCATCCTCGCCATTTTGCCGAAGATAGGTCTTCGAAGAGGTAGAAGTTTAAAGGAAAGGTTGGAGAGGAAGGGGGGAGATCCCCAAACCCCACCACTATGGAGGCTATGACTGATAGGGTTAAGTCCATCTGGAGTAAGGAAGACTTGGATGCTTTCAAAGCCCTCAATGGTCTAAAACTGCTAGACAAAGTGATGGGCATGATAATGAGGGTACATTTCCCCTTTGCGTTCTGCCTCTCTTCTTTTTCTATTTGGTATCACTTTTGACCCCTGACAATTTCTGCCTTGAATTTTTGTAGGAGTTTTACACTATGGGGGTTTTGTGTTATAATCGCCAGACCCGTAATGATGAGTTGGCTCATCAGGCTGATGAGGTTACCCTCCTCAAAGCTGCCCTAGCCCTGATAGATGGGAGGAAAACTCTGCGGGTGCAAGAGGCTGCCACTCTGAAGGAGGATATTACAGCTTTGAAGGAGGGCAGAGCCCAGGTGAATGCTGAGAATGAGGATCTCAAGTATCACCTGACCATTGCCTACTCTGAGTTGGAAATGTGCAAGAAATGAGGGTTAGACATGCACTACCGCTATAAAATCTTAAACAACAGTGTTGCTGGTGAGTTCTAGCGTAGTGGTTTTGTCAATGCTCTAAAGGAACTAGAGAAGAGGAACCCTAAGGATCCCGATGCTATGGACGGTCATCTTGGGGTTCAATATCCTTACAAGGCTCCTGACCCCAGTCCAGCTAAGGAGCTCTTCTTGAAGTTCCTTTTAGGGGACCCCACTACTGACCCTCGGAATTCTGAGGCTCCAGCCCTTCCTCGCACAGAGATTGTGGATGCATTTGGGCCATAGTTTAGTGCTCGGTGCAAGACCTAAGCTCATTTAGCATTTGCAAGGGATATTGACAGAGCCACAATACGAATCTTGTTCTTGTCTTGAGTTGCAATATATTTCATCTGTGGTTCTATTGCTTCTATAATAGGACCACCTTGACCCACTTTTATGTTTTTGTTTTTACTTTACCTTTGAGCATTTGTAGCCCCTTGGGCAAATTTTTGTAATATATGTCTTTATACATGTTTTATTTTAATGAAAATTTCTTTTATTTAATTTATTCTGAATTTACCAAAGTTTGTATGTCCTAACTGATACATGTTTTACTAGTATATATATATGCCTCTGGCATACAAGCCTTTGGTCGATTGTAAATTTGATTAAACTAACTCTTAGGTTGGCTCAGGCATATGCCTCTGCCATTTTTGTACTTAGCAATGAATTTCTCTTTATAATGGTCCAGACATATGCCTCTGTCATTTATGTACTTAGGAATGAATTCCTCTTTACGTTGGCTCAGGCATATGCCTCTGCCACTTTTGTACATAGGAATGAATTCCTCTTTGTAATGGTCCAGGCATATGTCTCTGCCATTTATATACATAGGAATGAATTCCTCTTTATATTAGCTCAGGCATATGCCTCTGCCACTTTTGTACTTAGGAATGAATTCCTCTTTGTAATGGTTCAGGCTTATGTCTCTGCCATTTATATATTTAGGAATGAATTCCTCTTTATGTTGGCTCAAGCATATGCCTTTGGCACTTTTGTACTTAGGAATGAATTCCTCTTATGTTGGCTCAGGCATATGCCTCTGCCACTTTTGTACTTAGGAATGAATTCCTATTTGTAATGATCTAGGCATATGCCTCTACCATTTTTTTACTTAGGAATAAATTCCTCTTTATTATAATGAATGAGTAAAACATACCGACGATTCATTGCTAAAGTGTGGTACGAAGAGAATGAAATTAGGCATCAGCCTCTTTTATTATTATAAAGAAATAAGTAACAAAGAATGTAAATGTGAATCACCTCTGTCGAGCTTGAGAATACTCAAATCTAAATATGGATAGTACCTCTTTAGTCTTGAGAAGACGCATTTTATGAGTGGGGCTCCATGCACCCGTTAGATTTTCTCAATCGGTAAGCCCCTTTGCCAATGACTTCGGTCACTGTATAGGGTCCTTCCTAATTTTCACAAAGCTTTCTGATGATGCTAATATTTTTCCTGAGGACCATGTCTCAAACCTGGAACTCTCGCCTTTTCACTTTCTAGTTGTAGCTTCTTCTGATCCTCTGGTGGTATTCAGCTAGTTTGGTAGCTGCCTTGTCACGCTTTCTTCTAGGGTATCGAGAGCATGCACCAGATTCTGATTGTTTTGATCTTCCTAGTAGGCCTCAATTCTTATGGTTGACACTACATTCTCCTTAAGGATGATAACTTTTACCCCATAGGTCATAGAGAATGGAGTTTCCCTAGTGGGGAACCTTGGGGTAGTCATATATACCCATAAAACCTTTGAAACATTTTCTAGCCAGAGTCCTTTGGCATCCTCCAGCTTCTTTTTAAGGATGTTTAAAATTGATTTGTTGGACCTTTCTGCTTGACCGTTGCCTTCCGGGTACCCAACTGAGGATGTCTTCAATTAGATGTCGTGTTGCTCACAGAAGGTTCTGGTCCATTTGTTGTCCAAGTTCAACCCATTGTCGATCATAATTATCCTGGGGGCTCCAAAACGACATATGATATTTGTCCAGATGAACTTGATTACATGCCTGTGTGTGATTACCGAGTAGGATTCTGCATCCACCCACTTGGTGAAGTAATCTGTGGCTATAAGTGTTAGCTTAACCTCCTTTAAAGCTTTTGGGAGTGGTCCCACGATATCAATCCCCCATTGTGTAAAGGGGTGTGGATTAAGCGTGGGATTGAGGAGCTCCGGTGGAGGGTGGATATGTCACCATGAATCTAGCATTTATGGCATCTTTTAACAAAGGCTTCTGTGTCTTGAGAAAGGTAGGGGCAGAAATAGCCTTAGTCGAGGACTTTATGGGCAAGGGGCCTCCCTTTTCAGTGATTTCCGCATGTTTCTTCGTGTATCTCCTTCATAATGGCTCTAGCTTCAGAAGGGGTAATACATCTAAGGTATGGTCCTCCAAAGGTCCTTCTATATAGCCTTCCGTTGATTAATGAGTATCTGGCAGATTTCATGCAAATTTTTCGTGCTTCAGGCTTATTTTCAGGTAGGGTCTTATCCCTCAAGTAAGATACGATGGTGTTCATCCAGCTGGGTTCCCAAGATATTATGCAGACACTGACTGATTATTTAATACTTGGGATCTCAAGGTAATCTATTGGGGCCACCCTGGTCAGATCCTGAGTGTTAGATGATGCCATGTTGGCCAATTTGTTGGCACTTTCATTCTACTCCCTTGGTATTTGCCTAAGGTTGAACTGATCAAAGTGGTTTAACTTTGCCAGAGCTAGAGCCCTATAAGGTTCCATCTTTTCACCAGCTTCATACTCTCTATTGACTTGTTTAACAACGAGCTGAGAGTCGCTATATACTTTGAGGCATTTGATCTGGAGACTCTGGCATAGTCTGAGTCTTACTAGCAGTGCCTCATAATCGGTTTCATTGTTGGAGGCTGAAAATTCCAGACGGACGGACTGCTAGATTCTAGTACCATCAGGCATTATGACTTTCAGACCTATTCCATCCCCTGATGATCCGACTGACCCGTCGACAAATAGACTCCATTCTGGCTCCTCTGGTTCCTGATGTTCCAACTCTGGTTCTGCTTCGAGAAGGGAGTCTGCTAAGGCTTGCCCCTTCATAGCTGTCCTAGGTACATAAGTGATGTCGAAGGATCCCAACTCAATTTCCCATCTGGTTATTTTCCCTGATGGGGAATGATGTTGGGACAACGATTGAGTGTGTTTCAAAATAGTGCCCGAGCCTTCTTTTGGCGTTGACTAATGATATGATCATTCGCTCTATGGTAGTGTACCTTGTTTTAGGGTATGTCAAGGATTTGTTGGTGTAGAAGACCGGGGTTTGGCGAGTTTTTTTTTCTTTGACCAATGTTGCACTTGTGGAGGAGATTAATACTGCTAGGTAAAGGTGCAACGTCTCTCCTTGCTATGGAGAAATTAGTACTGAAGGGCTCATGAGGTACTCTTTCAGCTTTCGGAGTGCTTGGGACTGTTCAGGTCCCCAGACGTTGCCTTTCCCTTCTTTAATGGCCTGAAAAAATGATCTGCATTTATCTGTGAGTCTAGAGACAAACCTGCTCAATGCGGCTACCCTTATAGTAAGGATCTGGATTTCCTTCTAAGTTCTGGGTTGTTCCGTGTTTATTAGGGATTTGACCTGAGCTGGGCTAGCTTCTATGCCAGTTCTGTTCACTACATGGCCTAGAAAATGTCCAGAAGAAACTCCGAAAGAACACTTGGAAGGATTGAGTCTTATCCCATAGCTTTTGACTGCTTGAAATACTTCATTCAGGTGCTGAATGTGATCCTCTTTCTTCTTGGTTTTGACCACCGTGTTATCAATATACGCCTCTACTGTTTGGCCCATCAAGTGGCCAAAAACTCTTTTCACCAGCCTCTAGTAGGTAGCACCTGCATTTTTTTAGTCCAAAAGGTATTACTTTATAACAAAAAGTACATTCCTCTATGATAAATAATGTTTTCTCCTTGTCGACTGAGTTCATGGGGATCTGATTGTATCTAAAGTATGCGTCTAGAAATGAAAGTCGTTTATATCCTGCTGTAGCATCCACCATTTAGTCAATTTTTTGTAGGGGGGAGCAGTCTTTTGGGCATGCCTTGTTTAGGTTGGTGAAGTCAATACAGATCCTCCATTTCCCATTATTTTTCCTGGCGACAACCACCTTAGAGAGCCAAGTAGGGTACCTGACCTCCCTAATGAACCTAGCTTCCAGTAATTTGTTGACTTCCTCGGCTATGATTTGGTTTCTTTCCACTCCAAACCGCCTCTGCCTCTGCTTTATGGGTCTGGCATCTGGGTCCATGTTAAGGTTATGTTGTGCGACGGAGGGATCTATACCCGACGTGTGTAGATGTGACCAAGCAAATATGTCCATGTTATCCTGCAGTAGTTTGATCAAATCTACTTTTTCAATGATTGAAAGAGTAGACCCAATGAATGTGGTTCTGCCATCTCCAGAGGGGTTGATATCTACTTCCTGGAGCGGCTTTGTCGTGATCTGACCCTCCCGACCCTCCTCGAAAGGGTCAATCTGTAATTGAAATTTCTCCTTATGCTTGGAACTTTCATGCCCCTCCTCTATAGTCCATGTACTCAAGTTCTTCATGGTTACTGCGTAGCATTCCTTTGCTGCCACCTAATCTCCTGGAATCCCGTTAGGGTCAAATCTCATGATTTAATGAAGGGTTGAGGGAACCCTCTGCATTATGTGGATCTAGCCTCTGCTCATCAGGAGATTGTATGACGGCTTCACATCCACTTTCACGAAGTTATCTTTTAATGTCCTTCTGGTGGCTGATATAGACATCTAAATGACCCCAATCGACTCCACCCTTCGTCCGTCAAATCCAGCGAGGGGGACTCTTGCGAGGGTGTATCTAGTTGGTATCTACCCCAAGTTTGTCGAAGGCCCATTTAGTCATGATATTTGTGCTGCTACCGGGATCTACTATGACTCTTTTAACCAAATAATTCGCCAGCAAAAGTGAAATGACCAGAGGGTCCTCGTGAGGCAGTTGTAGATTTTTCAGGTCAGTCTCATTGAAGCTAATCTAGGATTCTTCATTTCTGTTAGAGGTCTAGCATATCTCGCTAATTCTTCTGAGTTTGTGTGTCTGGCGCATCTGGGATCTCCTGTCCCCTTCAGTCTCCTCAGCTGTATGTCCACCCTGAACCATATGAATCACCCGTATAGGTTGGCCTGCCTGGGTATTGTTCTGAGGGGCATTCGTCTGATGCTCTGCTCGGATCTGGTCTTTTGCCACATATTCAACTAACTCTCCCTTTGCAATCATGGCCTCCATTTGCCTACGCAGGTTCCGACAATCGTTGGTATGATGGGCATACACACTGTGGAAGGCATAGTGTTTGGTCATGTCCCTCTACTCCATAGGTTGCCTCATTGGTAGAGAGGGTCTGAATATTCCCTTTCATTTTTTTTTTCCTGGTAGAGCTTGTTGAGACTTGTTTTAAGGAGAGTTACTTTTTCATCCACCCTTTGTTTCTTATCAGCTGGCTTGTTTGACGAGGAGGTAAGCGCTGGGCGGGCTGGCTTTTGGTCTTTAATACGATCTTTTGTGCGAGCCTCGACGGTAAGTTGGTAACCATAACTGCCCTTTTTCGTCTGACCGTCTATTCTTCCTCAATTCTAAGGTATCCATGGGCTCTGGAATTTAGCTCTCCAATGTTACTGGGGGGCCTCTTTACTAGAGAGGCATGGAACTTGGTGACAGGGATAAGGGTCATCCTACAAGCCTCAACTGCCGAAAGTTGATCACACTGGTCGATATACAACATCTCTCTTGTGAATCTGGATAAGAAACTTTTGAGACTTTCATATTTTTCTTGAGTCATATTGAACAAGCTGGAAATGGTTTTCTTCTACCTATGGTTACCATAATACTGTGCTATGAAAAGTTCACACAGTTTACTCCAACTCCCAATCAACCCAGGAGGCTGCTTCCTGAACCACATGAGTGGTGCCTCTGTTAGGCTAATGGGGAACACGTTACACATCAGGGCCTCATCCTTCTTCCAGGAAGTCATCTTGGTCTGGTACTAGTAGATGTGATCCGTTGGGTCCTTCGTTCCATCATAAAGAGTGAAAGTCAGCAACCCGAACTTCTTTGGGTACTCAGCCTGATCTATTTCATCTGTGAAAGGTGACTTGATCATGTTGACAGCTGCGTTGGCTGCCAAGTCTTTCATGGAGGGGGCCTGAGCCCTCATGCCCTGAAGGATCTGCCTCTAGATCCTTTCAGCCATATCCTCCAGATCCTTCATAATTGGTGGTTGCCGAGGCGGTGGAACTTGGGCTCGAAAGGCGGAGTTTTCTTACTAATGGTCATCGGCTGCTCTACTGCCCGTTCCTTCTTGATTGTTGTTGTTCTCGTCTCCTTCGTTCTTGGGTACATCCGGCTTATCCGTCCCATTGTTGGCGGCATTATTCGGATCTACTAGAGCGGCTGGATTTAGAACCTGGCCCTGCCTTTAGTGAAATTCAGCGTTCTGTCGTTCTAGTTCTTCGTTTCAACTTTCTACCATCGCCAACCTCTCCATGATTGCCTGAATCTGGGCAGCTTGGGCGTTGCTTGCAAGCCAACGTGGAGGTTCTTGTGTCTACCATGTCTATTTTTTAGAGAGTTTCGGTGAGGGAAAGAGGGAGAAAAGAAAAGGAATGGAGAAGAGCGAGAATCTTAGATGAGAAATAAGATAAAAAAAACTTCGTTCTCATAGACGGCGCCAAAGTGTAGATGCAGTTTTTTGCACCTCACTCCAATGAATTTTATTGAAGCTCTAAGGCTGTATTTATACAAGAGTGAATAGGTTTCTTGGTCCATTATGATTAAGATCAAATTCCTTTATTTCAGGGATTTGATTTCCTTTTACAATTCAATCACTATTATCCCTATCTCATTGAATCTTTGGCTTTAGCCCCAAGTTAAACTGACTTACGGGCTAATACCAGTTGGGCCTAATATGTGACCGGTTATAAGCTTTTCCATATTGGGCTTTCAACCTTTCTCCAACAGGCCCAAATGTGTCTGTCTCTTGGATGGTTACCATTGGGCCTTCACTTTGATGGGCCAGGAAATTTGGCTTGTTGAGACTTGTTTAGAGGGGAGTTACTTTTTCCTCCACCCATTGTTTCTTATCAGCTGGCTTGTTTGACGAGGAGGCAGGCGCTAAGCGGGCTGGTTTTTGGTCTTTAATGCGATTTTGGCATTAATGTTTTGATCAAATTTTGGTCAATAGACAGAACCAATCTTTTATACAAATTTTGGCATAAAAATATTATTTATAGTAATATATATAATATAATTTATATTATTAGATAATAATGTTAAAAGAGGGAAAATAATATACCCTAATTGGTAGTTTGAAAAAAAAATATTTCGGCATATATCAAAAAATAAATTCGTTTATAATAAAAATATATATATAATTATTTATATAATTAGATAATAATATTAAAAGTGCGAAAATGTTGGATAGAGATAATAAATTTTGAGGGTGGTAAAGAAATTGAATCCTTATTTTCAAACACCACATATCTCACCATTGAGGGCAGTTTAGGTATTAAGGGACATTAGATGGTGTAAATGATGAGAGTTTGAAAAAATAAGAGGTGTAAGTGAAGTTTGTCAAACTTGAGGGAGTCTAATTGAAGATAAAATATATCTTAGGGGTGTGAATGAAGTTAACCCATATTTTTATATTTTACAAAATGTTAATATATGGGTACAATAGTAATTGGATATTCAAAAAGTGCGTCGAGGGGGGTAATTTTGAGAACTTGAAGGATTGATTTGCTCACTTTTATAGTACAAGGAAGGTATTTTGCTCACTCGAAAATAATTCAAGGGGGTATTTTGCACTTTAATTTATGGCAAAAATTACAAATTGGTCGAGAATTTTATTTGGCGAAAAAAAAGCAAAAAAAGAAGAAGAAAATATTCGTGGCAAAAAGTGAATAATTTAGTATTCAAAGCAAAAGTGATTTGTATAATGAATTTATCTTTGTGGTGAAAATTTTGTGCCCAATCCAACGTTTTTTGTAATTGACATTTTATTTCTCTACACCAATGTAACATAGTAGTATACTTCATTTTGTTATTTGCACACAGAAGTCAAGGAAAAAATGGAAAACAAGAAATATATAAAAGTAAAAAAACTCACCATATAGAAGAGGCATCCACTGAAACCTCTTCATTCTTTAAATATCCAGACAAGAGAACTGGGATTGCGAAATACCATGTCTCTAAGCTGCACAAAACTTGAAATACTAGTATTATAAATTTGACTAAAAATAAAAATATACCAATACCATCCAAGTTAATTTATCAGTACTTACAATCGCCCTTTAGCCTTTTGTTCATGAACTAATCCGACACCGAACTTTATTATTTGTTTGCTAGTTTTTTACTTTTCAAATATCATACTCCAAAAAAAAAAAAAAAAAAAAAAAAAAAAAAATTGGCCTGAAATTATCAAATAACAAGGACAATAATCATGATGATAATAAAAATAAAGTTCTAACTACTGTTGAAAAATTCAATAAGTCACATTCACCTCAACCTGTTGAGGTTTAAATAACTAAGATAGTCAATATTTATTACATTGATCTTCATTAAGATTTAATACATGTGGTTAATAACACTTCTTACCATTATTTTACCATTATTGACTTTTCATACTTAATCACTTTCTTGGAACGAGTTTACAAGAAGTCAAAATAAGTAATGGTTTATTCATATGCAATTTCAAACGTTAAGGGTTGTTTCTGTAACAACTCTAATGAATTTAGTGCAAACAAAGACAAAACGACATACATTTATATATAGAAATCAAATAAAAGGAATGTGTTGGACCAAATCGTGTTAACAGTTTACTGTTGAATTGTGTTTTTTTTATTGGTTTATGGAAACATATAAAGTTGAATGTATTGGTTTGAATTACCGTCTCCTACAATTTAATATTATATAAATTGTGAAGCGGTGTATAAGATATTTTAAAGGACGATTTCTTTAAAATATGGGTTTAAGAGAAATCTTCCTTCAAGGATTAGAATTTTATTTTTTTTAATAAAATTGAATGTAATCTCACACCCGCACTGTTTTTTTTTTATTATTATTTAAATTTTAACACAATAGGTACTAAATTGGGGTCATTATATAACATAAAAAATAAAAAATAAAAAAATTCTCACCCGAGCATAACAGCTGAAGCCATAGATAACCTGAGAAACCCCCATAAATTCTGAAATGCCTCCCGCGTAAACCCAGTCCATGTCTCCCCACACGCCCCACTAAAAACATAGACCAGCTGAGCCACCACAATGAACCACCAGGACCCATTCAGCACCACCGCTGCACCCACCAGCCCCCACCCCAGCCTCATCATCAACAACCAGCTGAAAAATGTGTGCAAAATTAGCGCCACCGCAGCAATCACGGCCATGGCCATGAACTTCCTCTGCCCCTGCAGAAACTTCACTAGCGGAAAATTCATTGCGTAAGCGAATAGCTGCGGAATCATATACAATGCGAACGTTCCCGCCGCCTCGGAAATGGCGGTAGTCTGGCCGAGTAGTTTCAGGACCGGTGTCGCGAAAATGTATAGAAACATGAGGCCTAATGCCGCAGTGTTGAGAATAATCCATGATCGTTGCATGTATGTCCCTAGCATGTCATGGTGACCAGCTCCGAATGCTAGCCCACAAAGAGTCTCGAGTGCACTACCCAATCCCCACTGTTCATTAAATTCAACAATAAATTTCAATGCAACATGAGAATACATATCACTGGACCAAATTGTAGCATTAGCTACAAGATTTTGACAAAATCAAAATTTTGTTACATATGGCTAATTTTTTTTATAGCAAAACATAAAAATCCCGTTGCGTTTTATTAATTTTTGGTGTTTTGTTTTTAGCCAAAACAGGTCAAACATATCTATCGGAGGGTAGTTTAAGCTACAATTATGTTTGCTAACGATAAATTTGAACATGTTTCAAATTTGATTCAAAAACACCTAGAATATCAAAATTAAAGTTTCTATTTTCTTCTACTATTCGATCATTTTTCTATGCAAAACAATATATACCACGCCAAACATGATTCAGCCCAAAAAATACATTGGATCCAAAACAGAAACACCAAAACCATACCCCATTCCAAATAGGGTCTAGATAAAACTAAAATTTATTCACACCAAATATATTTATCCGCAAATTGATATATATTACCAGTTACTAATTTTTTTTCATACTTTTAGTGACTATAGATGATTTAGTGAAAGGAACTTAGATATAGAATGATATAGGAGTTAGATATGATACCAATATACCATAACAGAATGTAGCAATGACGGAGTTTTCAACGGAAAGGGCAGCAAGATCGGTAGTTGTGAGATGGCCGGCGAAAACTTGAGTGATAGCGCCCATGGAGTACTGACAAATGGAGGTGAAGATCGCCGGTGCGGCGAGCCACCATAGTTTCTTTGACTCAATAGAGAATTCTCTAAATATATCCCCGACTCCATTGAAGGGACCTATATCGTTTTCATCATCTGCATACGAGGATGGAGTTAGATTGTGGTCATTTTCTGTGATATTGGAGAGAAGTGGATGCTCATTGTTTTCCATGATTTGGAGACTTTTTGTAGTACTATGTGTTTGCAAACAAGATGGAATGAACTTGTTAGTCTTTTTTTGTTTTGAAAGTTAAGATATATATAGAAAAAGAGGAGGCTAAAGCCTGGGTCGGTTTGGATACAAGAAAACGGTTTTTGTTTTTTTACTGTTCATCCAATTAAAAAAAAGAACACGTTTGACAAACGTGTTTACTGTTCACTTTTTTTTCCCCAAGAAAACTGTTTTATGTGAATAGTGTGTAAAAGTGGTGAAAACACCAAATACAACTTTTAGTTATTTTTTGAATTTTTTTACTGTTTAAGGTACCACCTCCGCCGCCGCCACCAACCACCACCACCCCCCACCACTGGTCGCCGCGGGGCCCCACCGCCGCCGCCTCCGCCCGCCGCCAGTTACCCACCACCACCGCTCCCCGCCGCCGCCGGCCACCAATACCATTTTATTTTTCAATACAAATTTTCATCCAAACACTTTTTTGTTTTTAGTTTTTTGCTGAAAAAAACAAAGACAAATACAAAAACAGTTTTTATATTTGAAGACAAAAAATAAATACAAAAAACAGGCTTTCCAAACGCACCCTTACAAATACTGAGGGCATTGAACTTGTTAGTCTTTGGTCTATGTTACATAAATACAGGCCCACCCTGAAACCTCAAAATAGACAGATCAAATATGAGATCTTTTATACATAAGGTTTCACGAATTTAAAAAGTTAGGTTTGTGCTCTTTTTTCAGTATCAATAAACTTATCAAAAAAAAAAACTTAAAAAGTGATATTTGTGAAAAAATATATTAAAAAAATACATTAAATATACTAATATTTAAAAATTTGAAAACAACCTCCATCTTGGTGTTATCATGAAAAGTTGTTGTGTGAATGCGACAGCCGCGAAAACTCAAGTATAGTCGCGTAAAAAAATGTTCTTGTTGAGTGAGTGCGGCAGTCGCGAGTGTAGTCGTTAAACGTTGTGCGAATGCGACAAGAATTTTCTAGCCCTAATTAAAATAATGGTTTGATTTAAATTAGACTTTAGTTTGAAAAAATAAAGATTTTTTTTTTGAGTATATAGTAATATATAGTAAGTGAAATATAAAGTTTTGGGGACATACCTTGTGAAATTGATTTTGGATTTATTACAAATTAGACTGTTAAATAAATTTTGAAAAAAATATTGAGGTTGATACCCTAAATTTTGTAATTATATTAGGTTTTATTTTGAGTTGGAATGAAAAATAAATTAAATTTCTTAAGGACTATAAAATTATTAAATTTTCTTAAATTAAAAATACTAAAAAAAATAATTTTGGGCCCCTAAACCAGAGGCCCTAGGCGACTGCCTAGGTCGCGTATGGTTAGGGTTGGCTCTGCATCAATATAATATCCTAATATTATATTGATGCAGAGCCAACTCTAACCATAGGCGACCCACGACCTAGGGCCTCCGGTTCAGGGGTCCAAAATTATTTTTTTATTTTTTATTTTTACAAATTTAATATATTGTTTTTGAATTTTAAATTATTTTTTATTAAATTATAGGGGTATTTTGGTTCTAATTTATAAAAAAATGGGACAAGCAGATACAATTTGATAAATGCAAAGAAATTTTTTGTATAGGAGAAGGTAACGTAATCTTTTTTTAAACCACTTTACTGAAATTAACCATTTCTAAAAATATGTACAAAACAGACCACCATCACAAAAACATGTTTCATCAAATAGTATCGTACCATTTGGAAGATTCTTCGTGTTTCTTTTGGGGTAAAATGCAAAATAAAATCCTAAACTATTACACTTTTGCAACTAACCCCTCAATTATAACAAATTCTCTTAAATTATTGATTTGTTATAATTTGCTCCAATTTTGTTACAAAAAGCTATCATACTCTTAGTATATTTGTTAATTCTTTAAACAATTTTTCACTTATTATCCTAGTAAAAAAAATTATAGCAAAATGAAAACTTCTTTTTATAAATATATATTCATAAATAACTAACTAATTACTTAAAAATTAAACATTTTTTAATTTTTCATGTTACATATGTAAATGGCTAATTCCTTAAGAATTTTAAACTTTTTACTTAATTGTTTTATTTAAATAACCCAAAAATATTATTTAAAACATTAATTTTATAAATTATGTATATTTTTGTAAATTTGAATGGAGAATATTTCATCAATTTTGTATCAATTGGTTCATATTCTATGTTAATAAGAAAAATTGATTATGTAAAATTTAATGAAAAAAGGGCAGTTTAGTCATTTATAAAAAATATATAAGAAAATGGGGCAATTTGTAACAAAATTTGATAATTCAGGAAATTTGTTGCATCATTTATAGTTCAAGGGGTTAATTGCTGATTTGATAATAGTTCAGTATGGTTTATAGCATTTTTATCAAATAGTGGTATCGTACCGCTTGGAAGCAGTAGAATCGAAAGAAAACGCCAACCAAAGAGTCCCTCACCAATAGACTTGTAAACGGGTCGGATTCGGATCGGATCTGTCCTGATTCGATCCGAATCCGATTAGCATATATCCGATCCGATTCGATCCGATAACCCGATGAATTTTTACTTAATTGATCCAAATCTGAATTTATTTATTTTCGGATATCCGATCCGATAACCCGATCCGATTAGATAAAAAAAAATTACAAAAAAATATTAATTTTTTAATTTTATTTTTATGTTATTTTTTAAGAATATTAAACACTAAATTATATATTTTACAATCAATACTTATAATACATGACTATAAAAACATAAAAATGAAAAAGCGAAAAAAAATTTTGAAACATAATTTATTATACTATTTAATATTTACATATTAATAACATAATATATATGTGTATATATTAAATTAATCGGATCGGGTTATTATCGGATCGGATTAGGCAAATCCAAATCCAATTTGTTAAGAACTCGGATTATCGGATTCGGATCGTATTCAGATTATCGGATTTTTTTTTTAATCCAAATCCGGCTAATCGGATCGGATTCGAATCGGATTCGGATCAAAATCCAATCCATTGACAGGTCTACTCACCAATGTAAACATGGCCCCACATAACATATATATATGTATATGTATTTTTTCCTAATACTAGCAAGGTGGATGACTTTTAGGGTACCGTGTAGGGATGTGTTTGTGTAGAGAACAATTTTTTCAGTGATAGGTTGTTGGTTGGACTTGTAAAGATAGCCATGTGATCAACCAAACAAGTTCAAACGACCATGGGTACGAATTTCTCTAATTTAGTGCTTGGTCCCCTCCATGGAGCATTTAATTTCGATAGTATGATAGTTGACACTTCATGTAATGTTTTGCAAATTGAAATATATGGTTTTGAAATTGTTAAATAAAATGATGGATTAGTTACCAAAATTAGGAAATTTACAAATTACTTATGGACTTGATTCTCGAGATGGGTCTCTTGCACCTAATTAGAAACATTTTTTTATTATATATTTCCTTCACTTTGCTCCATCTACCATAATTAGAAACATTTCAATATGCTATGATTTCATGCTATTTTACTAGAGGCACGAATGATTATTGAATGCACTAACTCTTATATTTTTTGTGTAAACGTTTTGAACTACCATTGAAATTTATCACATTCCATGTGCTAGTTCATGCCAACTTTTAATTGTTTGAAATTTAGAACGCAAAGGGCAAAACAAATTTTGTTAGAAAGTTGTCGGTGTTAAAAAAAGTGCTATTAACATAAAACCCGGTGTGATTTCATTTTTTAATAAATACCTTCTGATGTGTTATATTGGCCCCTCCACTTTAAAATCTTTTACAAACCCCTTTCAGTTTTAAAACAATGTAATTTTAAGACCAAAAAAATAAAATTATAGGGAGATTTATGTTAAAACATTAAAATGGGTTTTATGAGCTTAAAAAAGGTCTCTGTGCAACTTATAAAAAGTGCAAGGGGCCAAATGACACATCGGGGGTATTTGTTAAGATTTTAAAAACAATTAGGGGTTTTATATTAATAGCACTAAAAAACACTCCTATTATGTCAAAATGAAGCCAAAAACAATAATTTCTAAAGACAGAATACGTTAGAAAATTCATATAGTAGCATTTTTTTAAAAAAAGGAAAAATCAGAAGTAAGAAAAAAAAAAAAAAAAAACTCATTTCAATTGGGACAATACTTGCCTCCTATCCCATAAGGAGGAAATTCCTCCTACCACATGATGTGGCTCAATAAAATATGGACACGTGTCCTAAATTTAAAAAATAAATAAGATATATTTTTTAAAATTAATTAATTTATTATTACATATTCACTTTCCTTATTTAAATCCAATACCTTCCATCATATCTTGTATAGAAAATATAAATTTTTGGGTTTAGGCCCTGTTTGGTAACCAATTTTTGCTGGTTTTGTCTTGGTTTGTATAGGGAGATATTTTTTGTTTTGTTTTCTGGAAACGAAAGCACATGACTTGATTTGTTGGGGTCCTTGAGGATGAGTTGAAGGAAGATAAGGAAAGGAAACACACATGACTTGATTTGTTGACAGATGAGATCAAGAAAAATGATAGAAGTGGTCTTTTTGTAGGTTGAGATCAGTTTGGAGACTACGCTAGTTTCGTACTTTGCAAGTCTTTTGAGTAGCTCCATCTCAAATGAAATTTGTGATTTTAGGTTTCCATTTTCTAGGACTTCTTAAATTCAAGTAAGCTAATTAAGGATATAATTTGACATTGCGCCATAGTTCAATTATAAATACACGGATTTTATTTTATTCTATCGATTTAGCAAATGTGTGTGTGTTTTTTTTCGTTATTAAGTTTAATGTTTGAATCACAGATTCGGTGAATTCGGGTATGTTATAAATATTTATTTTTTTAATTTAAATAACAATTTAAGGGAAAAAAATGTCCATTCACTAAGTTTTAATAGGGAAAGTGAATATGCAATAGTAACCTAATTAACCTTTAAAAATAGATCTTTTTTATTTTTTAAATGTAGGACATGTGTCCATATTTTATTGAGTCACATCATGGATAGTAGGAAGTTCCTCCAACGGGGGTAGGAGACAAACATTGTACTTTCAATTTAAAGGAATTCTGGAAAAAAAAGAAAAGTAAATTGATTAAAATCACCAATTAGGGGCAATATATATGTTTATAATTTGGGTTAATTTCACAAAACCCCCCTATACTATCCAATTTAATCAATTAACCTTCACTGTTTCCACTTTGCCCCTACACTATTCAATTTCATCACTATGCCCCCTCCCCTTACATTTTGAGTCATAATACCTAAACTACCCTCAATAGTATAGGGGGTTTAGTGAAATTAATCCTTTAAAAAAATTATTTTTCGAAAATCAATTATATTTTTCGTAAAAACTATAAATTTCAAAAATATATATATTTCGGAAACAATATATATTTTGGGAAAATATATATATATATATATTGTAAAATGATATATATTTCGGAATATATATATAATTTGTCAAAAATATATATTTTCCGAATTGTTTTAAAACAATATGAATTTTTTTCGAAAAATATTTTTTTTGGGAAAAATATATATTATGTTCCAAAATATGATTTTTTCCGAAAAATAATTTTTTTTGACAAAAATATATATTATTTTCCAACATATAATTTTTTTCCGAAAAATATATATTATTTTTTCCGAAAATAATATAATTTTTTTTGAAATATATATTTTGGATAATAATATATATTTTTCACAAAAAAATTATTCTCCCGAAAAAATTCATATTTTTTTAAAACAATTCAAAATATATATATTTTTGACGAATTATATATATACATATATTTCGGAATATATATATTTTGGAATATATATATATATATATTTCAAAATATATATTGTTTTCGAAAAATATTTTTTTCCCTAAATATATATATATTTTTGAAAGTTATAGTTTTTACGAAAAATATAATTGATTTTTAAAAAATAATTTTTTAAATGTGAAGGGAGGGGGCATAGGGATGAAATTGAATAGTATATGGGGCAAAATGAAAACAATAAAAATTAGTTAATTAAATTGAATAGTATATAGGAGTTTTGTGAAATTAACCCTTATAATTTTCAAATGTTAGAAATTTATATGCATAGTATCAGTGTATTGTGCTAAAAGATTTTGCACTATCCCAAAATTATTCATGAGAATATCTAAAAATAATTTAGAATCCAACCACCAAAAACTTCGCTCAAAAGTTCAGTCTTAATTGTAAGCATGCGTCTTCGTTTAGCATGCGTCTTCGTTTAAAAGATCGAATCCCCTATTGATTTTGCCTTTTTATCCACGTATTCGTGTTTCATCTAATAGAGGTAAAATGACCACATCAATAGATATACGATCTAAAATGATATCATCAAAAGTGTCATACAAATTCTTACATGAAACATTTAACGTGCAAAAGAATATAATCAAATATATATATTAACATCACATATTCTGTTGTTCCCACTTAACGAAGACCCCACTAATGACTAATAAACTTATTAGGGCTTGATTGGTTCATGTTCATGTTTTTCTTTTTTTTTTTTACTTTTTTTTTTATTATCATTTTTCACAACAAAAGCATGTTTGGACTCAATATTTTATTTTTAACGGTAGAAAAACATAACGCAAATAGTGTCATTTTTATGAAGTACCAAAATAATATTTTTTTGTGTGTGTTTTTGGTACTGTTAAAAGAATTACTACTGTAGCAGAAAAAATAAGTGACTAAAACAAAAAACAAAAGCATTAATACAAAGAAGCTTCCAGTTTTGACTCACAACACTTCATAACAAAAGTATATACTGCTACTTTGTAAATTCCACATCACCAAAGCAAAAATACAAACCAAACGGACCCTAAGTTTGATAATAGTATAGAATCTTATGAAATTGAAATTAATTTAATCTACTTTACAGGAAGTCTAACGTATTTTTGATGTTATTTGTTAAGAAGGCTATAATCATGATATGTGACATATATAAGAAGCAATTTGTAGCAAAAGATATGCACAAGGCAATATGCATTATTATACAAAGTGGTTTAAATAATCATATTTTCTTATGATTTACCACTAAATCTCAATTAAATAATTAATCATTTTATGACAAAAACTTGGTTAGTTAGTAGGCCACAATCATATCGTCATTCTTTGACCCTAATATAATAGTAATAGGACTATTACATAAGCAATTCACATGTTTTAATATTCTTATAAACTCACTTGATCATATTTTGTTTAACCACCCCCCGGTAATTTTTTTTTAAATTATCCCAATTTTTACAATTTACTACATTCCATTATAACACAACATCGTTAGTTAAATTAGGATAATTTGTACTCAGATCCCCTAAGATTTCATTTTTCTTGCAATGACATCCCCTGAAGGGGAGAAATAACCGGAATGCCCTTGTGTTGTCTCCCTTATTTCATGAGACAAATATCTAGGTGGTGAAATTACCTTCATGCCCCAAGATGAAAACCTTATAATGTATATATATCTATAACAACTATTCTAAAATGTGAGGGGTTAGAAATATTTCCAAACATTTTCTTCAAGATAAAAATTAATGAATTAATATGTATTAGTTGAAGTGCAACTCTAACGAGTATGTCAAAACGATATAGAGTAAAAGAAAAGGGGTTGGAAATATTTCAATAGTTTTAAAAAATAATAATAATTAATTAATATGCATTACTTGAAGTGTAACTAATGAATATTTCAAAAGATATAAAGTAAAGATATACGACAAGGGTTTATAAATATTTTCATTTTTTTTATAAAAAAATTAATTAATTAATATACATTAATTGAAATGTAACTCTAATGGATATTTCATAAGATATAGAGTAAAGATATAAGACAAATATATTTCGGCAAGGAAAAATAATATAACTTAAAATACATAAATTTGTATATTTATCTATCTATCTATCTATCTATATACTACTAATAAAAACACATGGACAGTCTAATATTTCTATTCATTATCACCTTTTACAATATAAAAAATTATAATAAGTAAAGTTTGACATTATTTAAAGTGTAAGGGCTTAAATTAACTTTACAAAAAAATTAATAAATAATAAACCATTTGTCATATTTTTATAAAAAATTACAATAAGTAAAGTTTGTTATTATTTTACAATGTAAGAGCTTAAATTAATTTTACACAAAGAATAATGAATTATAAACCATTTGTAACATTTTTATACATTTATCACCTCTTACAATACAACAAAAACTATAATTAAAATATATTACTACTTGTTTAAATTGTAGGAGTTGTATATTATTTATTTACAAAATAAATTAAATTATATGAGCTCACGAATATTTTATACATGTATCACCTTCTAAAATACAAAAAAATATATATAATCATAAATAAAGTGTATTATTATTATTATTATTTAATGTAAAAGGTCACAATATTAGTTTTAGGGAAAAATTAAAAAATGATAACTTTTGGAGCTTATATTACAAAAATGACAATTTTAAAAAAATAATTTAAAGAAATGTGATAATATTTCAAAAATCATTGTATCCAAAGTACTTGAAAAGTATTCCAAATTGAGCTTAAGACACAAGGGTTGTTTGGTCCATTAATTTAGCCAACATGTCTTTTACACTAAAGAAAGGGCACAAAAGTCATTTCATGGGGTCTTCACCCCTTTAGGGAATGTCATTGCAAGAAAAATGAAATATCAGGGGGCGAGTGCAATTGACCGAAACCTCAGGGATCTGAGTGCAAATTATCCTAATTTAACTAACGGTGTTATGGCCTTGTTTGGCATAGCTTTTGCTTCTGGCTTCCCGCAGAAGAAAAAGAGAAGCAGAAGCTGGTACCCCTCAGCTTCTTTAAAACGCTCTTCCAATGCCTAGAAGCTCTTCTAAACTTTTTGTCAAACACCATTCAAAACAACTTTTACCTCCAGGAAGCCAAAAGCAGCGTTTGAAAAGCCAATCCAAACAGAACCTATAACGGAATGGAGTGAATTGAAAAAGTAAGGATAGTTTAAGGAGTTTTGTGTAAAAAATGTAGTTCAAGGGGTTAGTTGAGAGAGAGAAAATAGTCCAGGTTTAATGCACTTTACCCTATTCTATATTTATAATTTTTGTTGTTGTTGTTACTTGATGTTGGCTTTGCCCCAAATTTTATGATTATGCTGTTTACACAATTCTTTACTCCGGTTAGTAAATGCAATAATCATATTAATACATTATAAAAATTATATTACTAATATGCTACAAATTATATTGCAATATTATAGAATTAGTCTTGAAATTTTGTTTCTTATTTAGGGGCCGCTTGATTTGTATCCTTGAAAATTATTTTTGAAAATTTTTAAAACAGAAAATAGTTTTATAAGAATAATAAAAATGAATTATCTGGAAACACATTTTTATAATTGAAATATATAAAAAAATTATTTTTAAAAAATTTAATCAAATACTTTTTTTATACAATTTTTTAATTTTTAATTTTAAAAAAATATAAAATTATTGTTGTTCTAGTCCCCATGTGTTGCGTTTACGTTTAAGTTTGAAAGAGGCAGTTCGGGTTCCTTTGACTTTATTGGATTCATTGACTTTTGCGTCTAAAAATGGACGTGATTCCTGTCGATGTGGCAAAGGACCACTAAGTTTTAAGTTATTGCACAAAGCTCCTTTACTAGTTTAAATAATTGCTATAGCTATTAAAAACTTTATACTTATTACACTAGGCTACTGTTCTTTTATAATAAAGTTTTAAAATAGTTTAAGATAATTAATAATGATGATTAAAGAGACTTAATAATGATTAATGAGACTTTAAGACTTCTTAGACACAAGATCTAGCAATAAATTATCTTTTAACGAAATAGTATAGCTCTGATACCAAAATGAGTTAAAAGCGGAAACAATAGAAGTATGCAAATAAATCATAAGTAATGCAACAAAAATTCACAGAGGTGACTTATGAATCTAATAATGCTCCTTAAAAACACCAAGATAATGGTTAGATAAAATGAGCCAACGATTCAAGTACGTTTACAGAATTAGTTGCTGACTGCTTACGGCTGCTTGTAATGGTTGGATTCGAGAGATTTCAATATGGATCTACATTGTTTGGCTAAAAGAAATTTATATGCTTAGACCTTAATGTCGACATAAGTTTGTTGGCTTGAAAAGAAGGTTTAAGAAATAGGTAAAAGACACAGAATGATAATGGAAGATGAAAACTTTTATTGCATAACAACTTTGTACATAGATACTCACTTGTAGATACTGAAAAATGCACAACACAAGAATATAATCCTTGATAACTGATCAAGGTCATGATGGCTGTGCGTTTCAAATTATTGTCACTGGTCCAGTTGGGGGTCGGGCTATTAGGGGATCCGGAGTACAAATTATTGCCGACCCCTTGATAACTGAGAAGAGGGTAAACGCAGTCCTGAAAAAGCTTGAGGTCCCTGATGGGGTAGTTATCAGGCATTACCCTAGGGATAAGGATTTTAGGATCGGTGAGGGGGTTAGGGATGACGAGATCCTACTTTCCTCCTATCATCTATAGATCATTCGATTTCCAATTCATCCTTTCTTCCTGATCGCCTTGTCTACCTTAGGTTTGGCCCCACTTCAGGTTGGGCCAAACTTCTTTAGAATACTGGCCATAGTCTTGCTGCTCAATCGGGATCTAGGTCTGAACTTGGGTCTGGCCGAGATTCTATTTTCTTACAAGTTGCAGGATCCAAAGGACTGTAAGGGGCGTTTCAATCTTTCTCTCTATTAGGGGAGAAATATGTGTGATGGAGTTCAAAAATCTAATAAGGATTGGAATGAGATAATGGTTTTGGTGAGCGGGAACTGGAGGCATCCCGATGTAAACTTTTCGATCCCCAAAACTTTTAGCCAGCACATGTTCCCTTCTTTCAAACCCTATCATTCAGGAGCATGCTTCTGTGAGGTGTGTGATGACAAGTTGGGGATGCACATTTTAGGTTTTTTGAAGGCGCCCGCTAACCAAAAAACCCCATCATATATCAAATCCCATTTTTGACCTCCTCAAGTCCAAAGTTTTGGGTAAACCTCTAAGGATGTGTCCTGACTTCCTGACTGATAATGCTTTATAGGAAATATCATCTAAAGGAGTGGACATCATGCTGACAATTCCATAACCCAACCTAAAGGGCAAACGAAAGAGGGCATCAGGCAATCCTGCCATTCCGGCTACTTCTTCGGGAACCGGATCCCCTTCCTTCAGTGAAGTCTCGCCACCGCCCCTTCCAAGCGATGTTCCACTCACTCCTCTTCCCCCTCTTTCTGGGGAGGAGAGTGTCTCTACCCCCATTCTTCTTACTCTTCCTTCCTCAAGGACTGACGATAGTACTTCTGTATCAGCTGGAGGGGGGGTTACCTTACCATCTTCGCTTGTGTAGGGTGCTACCTGACCCCATTCAGAGAATGATCAGGCTGGGCGTTTGGTGTGGCCCCGATTAACAACGGCGACCTCTCCCAACGTGCAAACAGAAATGATAACCTCTCCTAGTAAGCAAATGGAAACCGAAGCTATAACTGAGAAATCGGTTCCTTGGAATTCGAGAATAAGGCTCCCGGGTGGCGGGTTTTTAGTCGCTGGGAATGAGACCATCAATGATGACGTTGCTCTTCGGGAGATGGGTCTTCAGATCTGGCCCCAGCTAACCGAAAGGCTATCCAGAAGGTGGACAAGAGTGAATTGGCCTTGACTGGATCTGATATGGCAATGAAGGTAGTTTGTATGCAACTTGATCTTGCCTTGCATCTGATTTCTTCTTGATTTGTCCACTGATTGTGTAACACTTGTGTTTCTATGACAGATGTTTTACCTAATCCAAGCTTATAATTTAAAGCTTGAGAAAGATAGTAGGGCCCTCCGCCAATCAGCAGAGTACCTGAGGCTGAAGGAGGAGGGCAGGAAGAAGACGGTTGCCTTGCTGGTGACTGCCAACGAGAAGCCGGAGGCTCAAACTGTACGGGCTATAGCCTCTGAGTAACGACTTCGGGAGGCTGATCAGAAGCTCATCAGGCCCTCTTGGTGCAAAACCAGGAGCTGGTGACCGAGAATGAGGGCTTGAAGACTTCAAATGAGAAGCTTCTGGAGGAGAAAGTTAAGACTGAGAATCTTTTGGCAGTGGGGAGGTCTAGGGTGGAGATGTGTCATCGGGGTGGCAACTAGATGTATAAACATTTATGTGATAGCTCTAACTACCAGACTGGGTTCGGTTGGCGGACTTGCTTCCAGGACTTCCAGAAACCTGCTGAGGAAGTGGACTTTATCTCAGTTGAGGAATTGGATGAGTCTCTTGGCATTGCTCCTCCTTACAAGTATCCGAAAGCAGGCCCCGATGACCTCCTATTCTGTGAGTTTTTGGCCAAGCCTCTTCCTGAATCTGCCCCAGTCTCTGGGTCCGCTGCGTCTGAACTAGCTCTGGCTCCTGATCTCATTGCTTAGCCCGATCCCTCTCGAACAGAGTCAAGCGCGCAAAAAGGGGCTGTTATTAGGACCAGTGATAAGATCGAGGAGTTTGGTCCTGAGTTCAGATACTAGGGGTAGAAAACTTAACATTTTTTCTCTGTTTCTTTTTGTATTTTGTAAGCCTTGGCCACCGGGGCCCGTATTTAATATAAATCTCTGAGACACTTTTAGAGCCAACTAATATTCTCTATTGGGCCCTTGTTGTCATACTACTTCAGTTAATAATTCTTGTAAAATTTTGATTGCCTGCGGATCGATCGGTAATGCTTCTTTCGAGATCTTAAGGCCATACGAGAGACATGACAACACTTAGTCTATTTTTGCAGTTTTGACCACTTGAGGATCAGTGTTGTGTCTTTGGGCTCTTGAGGATGTGCAAGAGACATAACAATGCTTGGATAATTTTATAAAACTTGGATCACTTATGGTGTTGTGTCTTTCGGGCTCTTGAGGCCACGCGAGAGACATGACAACACTTAGTTTATTTCTACAATTTTGATCACTTATGGATCAATGTTGTGTCTTCAGGCTCTTAAGGTCATGCGAGAGACATGACAACACTTAGTTTATTTTTACAATTTTGATCACTTGTGGATCAGTGTTGTGTCTTTGGGCTCCTGAGGCCATGCGAGAGACATAACAACACTTAGTTTATTTTTACAATTTTGATCACCTGTGGATCAGTGTTGTGTCTTCAGGCTCTTGAGGCCATGCGAGAGACATAACGACACTTGGATAATTTTATAAAACTTGGATCACTTATGGATCGGGTGTCGTGTCTTTCAGGCTCTTGAGGCTATGCAAGAGACATGACAATACTTAGTTTAGTTTTGCAATTTTGATCACTTGTGGATCGATGTTGTGTCTTCGGGTTCTTGAGGCCATATGAGAGACATGATAACACTTAGTTTATTTTTGTATCAGTAATCATCTGTAAGCTATCTTTGCCAAGAAAAGATAATTTTACTGATGTCAACTCAACTGATCTGGCATTGAAGCCTTTTTACAAAAGTGAACAAGGTAAGGTAAAAGTTGACTTGGCCCATTACGGGTAGTACCTCTTCAGGCGAGAAGCATTCTGGGAGTTCGACTCCATTCTACCATCTTCGTTTCTGCGGACGTGATATGCTCTGCACCCGATAACTTTGGTGACGGTGTACGGGCCCTCCCAAGGCTCCTTGAGCTTGCTTATGAGTCCAATTTTTTTCCTAACGATCATGTCCCTGACCTAGAACTCTCTTCTGTTGACTTTTTGATTGAAATGGCTTTGGGCACTTTGTTGGTAGGCTGCCAACCTGATTCCTGCTGTGTTTCTTCTTTCATCCAGCAGGTCAATGTCGTGAGCCAGATGCTGGTTATTAGGGACATATTCCCAGGCTTGGCTCCTGAAGGTTGGAACTTTGATTTCTGTGGGGATTACAGCCTCAACACCATATGTTATGGCAAAGGGCGTTTCCTCAGTAAGTTGCCTGGGTATCGTTCTGTACGACCAGAGCACTTTAGACAGTTTTTCTAGCCATGCTCCATTGGCTTCTTCAAGCTTTTTTACTAGTGTCAAATATGGTTCGATTTGTCCTTTCGGCTTGTCTGTTCCCTTATGGGTACCCGACCGATGACGTATTCTGATTGATGTCATGCTCGGCAAAGAATGCCCTTACCTTATGGTTATCCAAATTTATCCCATTATCCATCATAATTGTTCTTGGTAACCCGAATCTGCATATTATGTGGATCTAGATGAATTTGATGACATGGCTACTTTTAATTGCTGGATAAGCTTCGGTTTCTACCATTTCGTGAAGTAGTCAGTAGTTAGAAGAACATAGGACATTGATCGTATTGACTTTGGAAGTGGACCCACAATATCCATTCCGCATCGGGTGAAGGGGTGAGGGACCACGGTAAGGTGTAGGAACTCTGGTGGCCGATGGATAGCATCTCTATGCATTTGGCATGCCTTGCACCTTCGGACATAGTCCTCGGCGTCCCGTGACAGGTAGGGCCAGAAGTATCCTTGGGAGAGTATTTTGTGAGCCAAAGATCTTCCTCTAGAGTGGTTCCCGCATGACCTATTGTGGATCTCCTCCATTACTGCCCTTGCTTCAGAGGGGGTTACGCATTTTAAATACGGACTTGAGAATGATTTCCGATAAAGCTGCCCTTTTATGATTGAGTATTGGGTTGAGTTCATTTGGATCTTTCAAGCTTCAGCTTTATTCTCCCGGAGGGCCCCGTGCTTGAGGTAGTTCATCATGGGATCCATCTAGCTGGGCTCCCAAGGGATAAACATTACATTATCGGGTTCCTGGATGCTTGGTCTGGCTAGGAAATCGACCAACACAACCCGGGTCAGGTCTTCATCAGCTAATGATGCTTGTCCGGCTAGGTGGTCAGCCACAGTATTCTTATTTCTTCGGATCTGAGTGAAAGTTATTATTTGAAAATGCTCTGTTTCTTTTAACACGAGTGCCCGATAAGATTCTACTTTTGCATCATTTGCCTTGTATTCTCCTTTGGGAGTCACTGTGCACTGCTAAGACCTGGATCTGGAGGTTTTTGGCTAACCTTAAACCAGATATGATTGATTCATACTTGGCTTCGTTATTTGTGGTTAGGAACTGGAGTCACACTGACATATGGAGACGGGTGTTATCGGGCGTTTGGATCTCCAGGCCAACCCCTGACCCGTTTACATTGGCTGACCCATCCACAAATAACTTCCAAGCATATGGCTTGTGTTGCTGATCAGTCTCCTCAATTTCTTCCTCGAGTAAGAATTTTGTAACTGCTTGACTCTTGATGGAGACCCAGGGTACGTAAGTTATATCGTAAATGCCTAATTCAATGGCCTACTTTAAAATTCTGCCAAAAAAATCAGGTTTAGATATAATGACCCAGATTGGAGTGGAGGTCGGGATAATGATTGGATGTGCCTCAAAGTAATGCCTGAGTTTTCATTTTTCATTTATCAGTGATAGCACCAGTTTCTCTTACTTGCTGTATCGGGTTTCAGCATCTGCTAAGGATTTTCTTGTGTAGAAAATAGGCATCTGCAATCTCCCATCCTCCTTGATGAGGTTTCCACTGGTTGAAACGGAGGATGTTTCCAGATTGAGATACAAGACTTCATCGGGTTTATGTGTGGTAAGGATTGGGGGCTTGGCCATGTACTCCTTCAATATTGAGAGGGCCATACATTGCTCTAGACCCCAGTCCTCACATTTCCTTACCTTGATTGCCTGAAAGAATGGTCTATATCGATCGGTAAGTCTTGAGATGAATCGGTTAAGGGCGACCACTCTTCCAGTAAGGACTTGAACATCCTTATAAGTCCAAGGTTCCTTCATTTCCATCAGTGCTTTGACTTGTGTCGGGCTAGCCTGAATTCTAATCCAATCCATAATGTGTCCCAAAAACTGTCCAGATGACAGGCCGGATGAACATTTCTCCAGGTTGAGTTTCATTCTATGACTCCTAAGGGTATCAAACACTTGTTACAGATGTCCCAAATGGTCCCCTTTTGCTCTTCTTTTGACCACATTGTCATCGACATAAGCCTCGATCACAGTGCCTATCATCCCTTTAAAGATCTTGTTTACCAGTCTCTGGAAAGTAGTACTTGCATTTTTCAATCCGAAAGGCATAACTGTAAAATAGTAAGTACTTGTTTCGGTGATGAAGGATGTCTTTTCTTCATCAATTGGGTTCATCTTTATCTGATTGTACCCTGAGTATGCATTCAGGAAAGTCAATCGCTCATAGCTAGCGGTAACATCTACCATATGATCAATTTTTGGCAAGGGAAAGCTATCCTTCGGGCACGCCCTGTTCAAGTCAGTAAAATCAACACAAAATCTCCATTTACCATTCTTCTTTTGGACAACCACGACATTGGCAAGCCAATCAGGATATTTCATTTCCCTGATAAACCCGACCTGAAGCAATCGGGATACCTCTTCTGCTATGATTTGGTTCCTGTGGGCTCCCATGCGCTTCTTCTTCTGCTTGATTGGCCTTACTTTAAGGTCAACATGTAGGGAGTGCTAGCATATAGCGGGATCAATATCGGACATATCTGTGTGTCCCCAAGCGAAGACATCGGAGTTGTTCTACAAAAACTTGGCCAGTTCTTTTAATTCATAATCAGTAAGGTTGGAACCTGCAAATGTGACTCTTTCGGGCTTATCGGATATTATGGATATAGGCTGTAAAGGTTCGACCACGACCGGGATACCCAAATCCTCGTCCTTTAATTTCTATTTAGGACTTGGACCTCGATATTCAGTGAGGATCTCCTTCGGGCTTTTCACTTTCCTGATCTCTTTAAGGGTAACGGTATAACATTCCTTTGTAGCCACCTGATCTCCTTTGATGTCGATGACGTTAAACCCGTTCGGGCCTATGCACCTCATCATCTGATGTAGGGTTGAAGGTACTCCCTGCATCCTATGGATCCATCACCTTCCCATGAGCAAATTGTAAGATGGCTTCATATCCACTATGACAAAAGTTTTCAGCAGGGTCCTTTGAGCAGCAAATACTGGTAGTTGGACCTCCCCGATGGGTTCAACCTGCTTCCCGTCGAATCCCGTAATAGGACTCCGGGAGGTCACAACTTTACTTGGACTGATTTCGAGCTTCTCGAAGGCCCATTTGGTGATGATGTTCGCACTACTCCGTGGATCAATCATGACCCGCATAAGAAGGCAGTTGGCTATCATCAACGTAATAACCAGTGGGTCATCATGAGGGGTCTGGACGTTCTGAAGGTCTGTAGTAGAAAAAATAATCTACGCTACCCCTGTCCTGTGGTGGACATCCCTTACCTTGTTGACTTTCTTCATTTTTCAAGCTCGACGCAGCTGGCTCCTTCTGTTTCCTTAGAGGTGGGGCCCCTGAGAATCATATTGGTAATTCTGACTGGCTGCGTAGCTACAGGATTTTAGGGGGTGTTGGGTGTTTGCTGATTGGTCCCCAGTCTGTCCCTCTGGATGCAATCCCGGAGCTTACCTCGAAGTATCATTGCCTTCACCTGGTGCATAAGATTTTGGCACTCGTTGGTAAGGTACCTGAAATAACTGTGGAAGACACAGTGTTTCGACTTATTCCTTTGATCCAAAGGTTGTCTGGTCGGTGGTGATGGTTAGAAAATTCCTCTGGCTTTTGTCTCCTGGTAAAGCTTGCCTCAGGGGAATCATTTTGTCTTCAAACCTGGGACACTTCACTGGGTTCGGGGATGAAGAACTCGAGGTACTTGGGTGCTTTCGGTCAGCTGCTGGTTCTTTCGATCGGGCTTCAACACTTACCAAGGCTGCCCTCTTCTACCTGATAGCCTCTTCCTTTTCTATCCTGAAATACCCTTATGCCCTGGAGTTTAACTCCCCAATGCCCGATGGTGGGCGCTTCACCAGAGACTAATGGAACTTAGTTTTGGGAATCAGGGCCATTCGGAAGGCTTCGACAGCAGAGTGTTGGTTGCAATTGTCGATGGAAAAAGACTCAACATTGAATCGGGATAGGAAGCTCTTCAGGGATTCTCCATTCTCCTGGATCATCATGAAGAGGCAGGATATAGTCTTCTTCTGTATCTTGTTCTCGTAATATTGGGCGACAAAGAGCTTTATGAGCTGTTGCCAGCTGCCGATTGATCTGGCTGGTTGCTTTCTGAACCACAGTAGGGCTGCATCGTTGAGACTTATGGAAAATACCTTACAAAGCAAGGCTTCATTCCCGGCATACATGGTCATTTTTTGATGAATCTGATAAACGTGTTATTCGGGATCCTTAGTGCCATCATAGGGGGTAAATCGGGGCATGATAAACTTCTTTGGAAATGGCTCTCGGGTTATTCCTGTAGTGAACGGTGACTGGATCAACTCAGTGGAGGCTTGAACAGCCAGATCGTCGGTAGATTGGGTCCTCAGATCTCTCAAAACCTTTATTTGGAACTCGATCATCATGTGCTGGAGCTTTTGGGGGGTCAAGGCTTCATCGGTGATGGGACCCTTGCCTAGGCAATAAGAGGATTCAACATGCTCCTCTGCCTCAACACCATCCTCCTAGTCCTAAAAACGGATGGGTGTTGTTGGGGGAACGGGTGGAAGAGCCATCATCGCCATAAGCTCCACGTTCTGCTTCTCCAAAGCTTGGCTCCGTTCCTCGGCGGCTAACAGGCGTTGTAGGATCTGTTCAATGGTCTGAGAATCATCTTCCTGGCTATCGCCAATGGTTAAAGCATCTGCTTGGGAATGGGTTACCAACATGATTGCTCAGAGGGTGAAAGAACAAGATAATCATATAAATGAATGTCAAGATGAGTAGAAACAAGCTCAACTATCGAGATGGGAAGATGATCACAGATCTGGAAGGTGAAGATGAATCACAAATCTAGGATCAAGAGAGGTTCCCACAGACGGTGCCAATGTGTAGATGCTGAAAAATGCACAACACAAGAATAGAATCCTTTATTGATGATTTCTTTTTGTTTATATACAGTCTTTTTAGGCTTTGAGCCCATTAGGGCAACATTCCCTTACACATCATCCATTATCTCTTTTTTGCCACGTCACTAACTTATTCTCCAAGTTTATTCTAGAATATCTAAGAAATGGGCATTTCTCATCGGGCTTTTGATCACTTGTATTGGGTTAGTGGGCTAGATGCTTGCTGGGCTTAGATGTTTAATGGGCCCTAATATTTTCACACGTACACCACTGATTTATTCTCACAACACACTGATTCACACTGAAAACTTACTAATTATACATAGACTCACACTTATAGGAAATACAACTGAAAACTACTTAGAATACTAAACTCTAGACTCAACTTCAATTCCACTCTACTCCTTCTGGCTGATGCTTGCTTCCTTTTATAGGCAAATGGGAAGTGTAGATGGACAACTGAGATTATAGATGTTGGTTCAAAGGCCAGGATTGAAGATAAGGTTAGGTATCTTGCTGGATTTGGAGATAAGACTTCTGTGGTGATGTTTCCCTTGAGATAAGATTTCAGATTTCGTTTGCCAACTTCTGAATAGTAGAATGGGTAGATGTCTCTATCAGGTTTGAGCTAGCTCTTTTAACTTTTCTATTTTTTTTCTCTTGTTTTATCCTTCCATCATATTCACAATATTGTATTCTTTAACACTGTCATAAGAATAATGGCTCCTCTTGTCATTCTGTTCACAATCTTCTATTGCTTATTTTTCTCTTGCAATAATGTCTAGGACATCTTGAGAAGATTCTACTTCTGGAAGATCCCTGGGAACACTTGGTAAATGAGTTTTAATGAATATTTTCATATTAATATTATGATCTATTAATCTATAACCATATTTTCCACTTGGATTACTCTTTCTCCAAGCTTTATAGTAAGCTTAATGTTCATATGTGACTGGTTCTATCTGGTTTCTAAAGTCATTAAACAACATGTTATATTGTAGCAAATTTTGGACTTCTACTGGTTCTGCATTGATGTATATTCTATGCTGACCAAATATGACTGAACCATTTTCTACATATTCTGGAGGAATGCTATAGACTTGGAGTAAAAGTGGGCTATTGATGTACTGTCAGGGGTGCTAAAAATAATTATTAAAAATAACATCTTATGACAACGCTAGGTTTTACCCTACTGTAGATGCCAAAAAATGCACAACAAAATAATGAAATCTTTTATTTGGGTTTTGCTTCATTTATATACATTCCCTTTTTGAGCTTCGAGCCCATTAGGGCAACACTATTTTCCTCACATCATTATCTCTATTTTCAAGGAATTATAAGCTGAAATGGGCCTAATCTTTGGACTTTCGAAGACCTTATCAGGTTGTCAACCCTGATGGGCCCGACGCTTGATGGGCTTCTATAGGCCTGGAGATTTCCACACTTACACAGGCCTTCTTCTTGGTTGTGGGCTTTCGGGCAGTCAGACCCATTATCGAGAAGGTAAAGTGTGGGAGGGAATATATATACATCATCCTTATCGGGGTTACGTGGCAAGTTCATTCAATATGACAGTTGTGCCGTCATTAACATTTCAAATTCATGGCTTAGGCGGCCTCGATTCATGTGCTGGGGGCTGAGGAGACGACCTGATGCTTCGTTTCCTATGCGCCTGACTCTTCGCATCCTTCGGTGACCTCTATAAATACCCCAGGGTCCATTTGCAAAACACTCCTTGTATTTCAAAGCTTTTGGCTCTCAAAAACTCTCTGCAACTTGGTTTCTCCTCTTGTTATTGCCAGAATCTGCACCTTTCTCTAGGAAAACTCACAAAATCTCATTGAAATTCGTCTTAGAGTAAGTTCTTTCTTCCAGCTCTCCTACCTTTCTATCAATATGTCTAATAGCGATGACACTCGATCGGGTAGTGATCGTCTCCCCTCCTCTGTGGATCCCGATGCTTCCTTTAGTTCTTCATCGGTAAAGGTGGTTAGGAGGGTCAGATCTAGTCCTCCTGAGGTTACCCAAAATGTTGTTGTGGGTGGGGATCCGGCTGTAGGAAGATCAGGAGATCAATTCTATACGATCCCCTTCCCCCTGCTCATAGGGTAGATACAGTGCTGAAGAGATTAAGGGTTAAGTGTAGGATACCCGATGGGGTGATAGTTAAGAATTATCCCAAGAAGTATAACTTCAGGACAAATGAGGGAGTTAGGGATGATCCGATGTTGCTGTCGGCTTTTCATCTTCAGGTTCTTCGATTCCCAATCCACCCTTTCTTTCTTTATATCCTGTCTACCTTGGGTCTGGCTCCACTTCAAGTAGGGCCTAATTTCTTCCGGATTGTGGCTATGGTCATGATGATTAATCGGGAGATGGGTTTTGATATGGGTTTGGCTGAGCTCCTGTTTTGTTACAAGATACAAGACCAAAAGGACTGTAGGGGTCGATACAATATTTTTCCTTTAAGTGGGAGAAAGATGTGCGATGACACTAAGAATTCTAATAAGGGGTGGAAGGAAAGAATGATCCTGGTAAGCGGGAATTGGAGGCTTCCCGGCTTAGCCAGATTCGTAGTCCCTAGTGAATTTGACAAACATTTATTCCCTTCCTTCAAACCTTATCATAGAAGGTCGTGCTATTATGAACAGTGCAATGATAAGTTGGGTCATCATGTACTAGAGTTTCTGGGAGCGCCTAACCGATTTAAAACTCCAAATTACATCTCATCCCGATTTGATATCCTTAAGTCTAAAATTTAGGGCTAGCCCCTGAGGATGTGTCGCAATTACCTGACGGGTCCTAATTTGCAGGAACTAACATCAAAAGGAGAAAATACCATGTTGAGGATCCAGCCACCCGTCATTCAGAAGAAGGTCAAACGAGTATCGGGTTCTCAAACAAACCCATCGGTACCGGGGGATGCCCAAGCCAATCAGCGGCCCCAAGGCATTCCAATTCCTCCCTTTGGGATAGTTCTTCCACCACCATCGGGAAGTCCTCCATTTATTCCACCTTCTCCTTCGGGGGAGGGTACTGCCGAATCGCACTTTATCGCTTCTTCGGGGGAAATCCCTATTCCTGGATCCCGACCAGTTGAAGGAAAGCCCAGTCTGGCGGGGACACAACATCCCCGGTCTGAAGAAGATGTCTTTGACCAATCGGTTTGGCCCTGTCTGACTACAGCGTCATTGCCAAGTATAGTGGTGAAGTCTGGGGCTGTATCCGGAAAGGAGCAACCTGTCCCATGGGCACCAAAGATAAGAATTTCGGGTGGTGAATTTTTTGTCACGGGGCATGAGACCATTGATAATGATATTGCCCTTTGGGAAATGTGTCTCTAGATTTAGAGCCCCGCAGACCGGAAGAAGTTGACACAGATCGATCGAGCAGATTTGGCCATGACTGATCCGGAGATTGCCATGAAGGTACGTTTTTGACATGCTGTTTCTTCAGTCATACTTTGTATTTCTGCACTTTATTCATTGATCTAGCTAACACTTGTATTCTTGGCAGATGTTCTACCTAACCCAAACTTATAATGCAAAGTTGGAGGAGAACATCAGGTTGCTCAACAAATCTTCAGAGCTCCTGAGGTTGAAGGAGGATGCAAGGAAAAAGGTGGCCACATTGCTATCGATATCTAATGATAAGCTGGAGGTCCAGACCACAAGGGCAATCTCTGTGGAGCAGAAGCTTTAGGCGACCCAAGAGAAGATCAAGGAGATGAAGGCAGTTTGTCGGGCCCTAGCTGCTAAAGTCGAGGGCCTGAAGGCAGAGAATGAGGGCCTGAGGGCCTCCAAAGAGAAGCTTCTAGAGGAGAAGGTTGAAACCAAGAATCTCCTGGCAGTGGAGAGGTCAATAGTGGAAATGTGCCATCGGGGTTGTAATCAGATGTATAAGCGGCTCTGCGACACTGCCCAGTACCGGATCGGGTTCGGTTGGAGGACCTCCTTCCAGGACATCCAGAAACCTGTTGAGGAGAGGGACTTTGCCTCAGTGGAGTAGTTGGATGAGTCTCTGGGCATTGCTCCGCCGTATAATGATCTGGTTGGAGGTCCGGATGACGTTCGTTTCTGTGAGTTTCTGACCAACCTCTTTCGGGGCCTACTCCCGATTTTGTTCCTTCAGTGCAGCCCGCTTCTGTCCAAGTTTTGGATTCGGCAATTGCTCATTCGGACTCGAATATGGTGGACACTTATGCTGGCACTTAGATAGTGAATTTTATCGGGCTTACTCCTAGGTTTTAGGATAGCAGACCGTAGGATTCTTTTGGAAAACATTTGTAAGCCTTGGCCATCGGGGCCTATATTTTGAATGACAATCATGGTTCCTTTCCAGTTGACTTCTGTAATACTTAGATTATTTTACCTAAAAAGTGTTGTGTCTTTCGGGCACTACAGGCCTTACTAGAGACATGACAACAATTAGTTTATTTTTCATAAAATTTTGATCTCTTTTGGATCAATGCTGTGTCTTTTGGGCACTTTGGCCATGTGAGAGACATGACAACACTTAATTTACTTTTCACAAAATTTTGATCTCTTTTGGATCAATGTTGTGTTTTTCGAGCACTTCAGGCTATGCGAGAGACATGAAAACACTCGGTTCATTTTTTGCAAAATTTTTGATCTCTTCTGGATCAGTGTTGTGTCTTTCGGGCACTTCAGGCTATACGAGAGACATGACAACACTTGGTTTATTTGTTACAAAGTTTTTGATCTCTTTCTAGATCAGTGTTGTGTCTTTCAGGCACTTCAGGCCATGCGAGAGACATGACAACACTTGGTTTATTTTTTGCAAATTTTTTTATCTCTCTGGATTAGTGTTGTGTCTTTCGGGCACTTCAGGCCATGTGAGAGACATGACAACACTTGGTTTTTTTTTTTACATCAGTAGATATATATAAGTTATTTTTGCCATGAAAAATAATTTTACTGATGAATATTTCTGATTGATCTGGCGCGAGGGCCTTTTTACAAAAGTGATCAAAGTAAATAGTAAACTTGGCTTGTTACAGGTAATACCTCTTCAGACGAGAGGCATTCTGGGAGTTTGGTTCCATTCTACCGTTTTTGTTCCTTCGGACGCGATATGCTCCGCGCCCGATGACTTCGGTAATGGTGTACGGGCCCTCCCAAGGCTCCTTGAGCTTGCCCACAAGTCCAATTTTTCGCCTAAGGACCATGTTACCAACCTAGAACTCCCTTATTTTAACTTTTTGGTTGAAGTGGCTCCGGACACGTTGTGGGTAGGTGGCTAGCCTGATCCCGGCAACTTCCCTTATTTCATATAGTAGATCAAGGTCTTGAGCTAGATGCTGGTTATTTGGGCCTTCCACCCAGGCCTAGCTCCGAAGGGTTGGGAACCTAACCTCCGTTGGGATCACAGCCTCAGCGCTATAAGCCATGGCAAAGGGGGTCTCTCCGGTGGGTTGCTTGGGGGTTGTTCTGTATGACAAGAGAACTTCAGGTAGCTTATCGAGCCAGACTCCTTTTGTTTCCTCAAGTTTTTTGGACAAGGTGTCGAATATGGTCGATTTTTTCTTTCGGCCTGTCCATTCCCCTGTGGGTACCCGATGGAGGATGTATTCTGGTTGATACCTTGCTTGGCAAAGAGCACTTTCACTTCCTTGTTGTCAAGATTTGTTCCATTATCCATCATAATTGTCCTTGGTAGCCCGAATCTGCATATTATGTGGGTCCAAATAAACTTGATGACGTGACTACTTTTGATGACGGGGTAGGCTTCAGCTTCCACCCATTTGGTGAAGTAATTAGTGGCCAGGAGGACAAAGGAATTTGATTGAATTAACTTAAGGAAAGGTCATACGATATCCATTCCCCATCGGGCGAAGGGATGTGGGACTATGGTCGGGTGTAGAAACTCCGGCAGTCGATGGATAGCGTCCCCGTGCATCTGGCATGGCTTGTACCTATGGACATAGCCCTCTGCATCCTGTGACAGATAGGGCCAAAAGTATCCTTGGAGAGTATTTTATGGGCAAGGGACCTTCCTCCGGAGTGGTTCCCGTAAGATCCACTGTAGATCTCCTGCATCACTGCTCATGATTCTGAGGGCGTAATGTATTTTAAATAAGGACCCGAGAAGGACTTTCGATAGAGTTGCCCTTTTATGACTGAATATTGGGCTCAATTCCTCCTGATCCTGTGAGCTTCAGCTTTGTTCTCCGGGAGTGTCCCATTTCTCAGGTAATTCATTAGGGGATCCATCCAGCTGGGCTCCTATAGAATAAAAATCACTTATATGGGGTCTTGAATACTTGGCCTAGTTATAAAATCTACCAACACAACCTGGGTCAGGTCCTCTCTAGCTGAGGATGCCTAACCGACTAGGTGGTCAGCTACAGAGTTTTCGCTTCTCGGGATCTGAGTGAAGGTTAGTTTTTGAAAGCTTTCTGTTTCCTTCAGCACAAGTGCCCGGTAAGACTCCATTTTGGGTTCTTTTGCCTCGTATACCCCTTTAATTTGTCGAATGACTAGTTGAGAGTCGTTGTGTACTGCTAGGGCCTGAATCTGGAGGCTTCGAGCTAACCTCAAGCCAGATATGATCGTTTCATACTCTGCTTCATTGTTTGTGGCTGGGAACTGTAGTTGCACTGACATGTGGAGGTGTGTCCTATCGGGTGTCTGGATCTCCAAGCTGATTCCTGATCCGATAGAACTGGCTGATCCGTCCACAAAAAGCTTCCAAGTGTCTGGCTCAGTCTGTTGGTCAGGTTCTTCAGTTTCATCTTCAAGTAAGAAATCTACCACCACCTGTCCTTTGATGAAAACCCGGGGTATGTAAGTTATGTCATATATTCCTAATTCGATGGCTAATTCAATCATTCTGCCCGAAAGATTGGGGTATGTAAGTTATGTCATATATTCCTAATTCGAGAGGCGTAAAGGTCGGGACAATGATTGGATGAGCCTCGAAATAATGCCTCAGTCGCCTTTTGGCATTTACGAGTGATAGAACCAACTTTTCTTGCCAGCTGTATTGGGTCTCCAATTCAGCCAAGGATGTACTGGTGTAGAAGACTGGCATCTGCAGGTTCCTATCCTCTTTGATGAGGGTTGCACTGGTCGAGACGGAGGATATTACTAGATACAGATGTAAGACTTCATCGGGTCCTAGTGTGGATAGGATCGGGGGTCTGGTCATATACTCTTTTAACCTAGCTAGGGGTTTAGACTGCTCAGGACCCAAGACTTCTCCCCTTTTTGCCTTGATTTCCTGAAAGAATGGTCTGCATCGATCATTGAGTCGTGAAATGAACCTGCTAAGGGCAACCACTCTTCCCGTCAGGACTTGAATATCTTTATGTGTCCGGGGCTTTTTATTTCCATTAGGGCCTTGACTTGTGTCAGGTTGTCTTGGATCCCGGTCCGGTCCACGATGTGTCCAAGGAATTGTCCGGATGACGCCAAATGAGCATTTCTTTGGGTTAAACTTCATGCCATGCCTCCTGAGGGTGTCAAACACTTGGTGCAGGTGTGCAAGATGATCTTCCTTTCTTCTGTTCTTGACCACAGTGTCATCAATATAAGCCTCGATCACTGTACCCATCATTCCCTTAAAGATCTTGTTGACCAACCTCTGCAAAGTGGCACCTGCATTTTTCAGACCGAAGGGCATAACCTTAAAGCAGTAAGTACTATTTCAGTAATGAATGAGGTTTTTATTTATCTGTCGGGTTCATTTTTATCTGATTGTTATCTGATTATATCCCGAATAAGCGTCTAGAAAAGTTAGTCGTTCGTAGCCGGTGGTAGCGTCAACCATCTGGTCGATCTTTGGCAGGGAAAAACTATCCTTCGGTCATGCCCTGTTCAGGTCAGTAAAATCAACACAAACCCTCCACTTACCATTATTCTTCTGCATGACCACTACGTTGGCGAGCCATTCGGGGTACTTAACTTCCTTGACAAAACCAACCTAGAGCAATCTGGACACTTCGTCCGCTATGATCTGGTTTCGATGTGCTCCCATGCGCCTCTGTCTTTTCCTGATCGGTCTTACGTTCGGGTCGATGTGTAATGAGTGCTGGGCAATAATAGGATTGATACCTGGCATGTCTGTATGCTTCCACGCGAATACATCAAAGTTGTCCTGTAATAACTGTGTCAGTTCTTTTAATTCATATTTGGTAAGATTTGTACTTGCAAAAGTAACCTTTTCCGGATCCCCTTCCTTTGATTACTATTTGGGGCCTGGGTTCTGTTCCTTGGAATGGGAGACAATTGGGCATTTTCCCTTTCTGATCTCCTTCAGGGTGATCGCATAGCATTCCTTGGCGGCCACCTGGTCACCCCTGACATCAATGATGTCCAAATTGTTTGGGCTTATGCATCTCATCACTTAGTGAAGGGTTGAAGGCACGCCCTATATCTGGTGAATCCATCCCCTTCCCATGAGCAAATTGTATGAAGGCTTTACATCCACTAACACAAACGTCTTGGTCAAGGTCTTTTAAGCAGCATATACCGATAATTGGACTTTCCCGATCAGTTCGATTTGCTTTCCATCGAATCCTACAATAGGGCACTGGGATGCCACAATCTCGTTCAGGTCGATTTCAAACTTTTCAAAAGCTCATTTGGTAATGATGTTTACACTATTCCTAGGATCGATCATGACTCTCTTAACAAGGCAGTTGACCACCATTAGTGTCACAACTAAAGGGTCATCATGTGGGGTTTGGATGTTCCAAAGGTCTGATGCAGAGAAAATAATATGTGTTTCTCCTATCCTGTGGTGGACTTCATTTACTTTGTTGAATTTTCTCATTTTGCGGGCTCTTCGCATTTGGCTTCGGCAGGATCCTTCCGTCTCTTTGGAGGCGGGGCCTCTAAGAATCATATTGATGATCCTGACCGGCTGTGCGGCTGCGGGGTTTCGAGGGGCGTTAAGAGCACGTTGATTAGCCCTTGGCCTGTCCTGTTGGATGTAATCTCAGAGCTCGCGAGAAGCAACATTGCCTCTACCTGTTGTCTGAGATTACGGCATTCGTTTGTGATGTGTCCAAAATCACCGTGAAAAACACAATGTTTTGACTTATCCCTTTTATCCAGTGGTTGTTTGATGGTTGGGTTGTTGGAAGATCCCTCTGGCCTTGTTCTCTTGGTAGAGCTTGGCAAGGATAACCCTCAGGAGAGTCGCTCTCTCTTCAGATTTGGAACGTTTGAAAGGGTTCGGGGATGGAGGTCCTGAAGGAGCTGGTGGCCCTGATGGTGTTGGACGCTTTCAATCGGTCTCCTGATCCTTTGATCAGGCTTTAATACTGACCAAGGCTGCCCTCGTCTGTCTAATGGTCTCCTCCTCTTCAATCCTTAAGTACCCTTGGGCTCTAGAGTTTAACTCCCCAATACCCGATGGGGGGCGTTTCACTAGAAACTGATGGAACTTGGTTCCTAGAATAAGGGTCATTCGGAAGGCCTCAATAGCAGAGTGTTGGTCACAGTTATCAATAGAAGAAGACTTAATGTTGAATCGGGATAGAAAACTCTTCGGTGATTATCCTTTCTCCTGGATTGTAGTGAAGAGGCAAGATATGGTCTTCTTCTATCTCTTGTTCCCATAGTATTAGGCAACGAAGAGCCTGGTCAACTGTTGCCAGTTGTCGATGGATCGAGGCGGCTGCTTCCTGAACCATAATAAAGCTGCATCAGCAAGACTTGTGGAAAATACTTTGTAAAGCAAGGACTCGTTCTCAGCGTACATGGTCATCTTCTGATGAATCTGATAAATATGTTCCTCGGGGTCCTTGGTGCCATCTTAGGGGGTAAACCGAGGCATAATAAACTTCTTTGGAAAAGGTTCCCGGGTTATCTCGAGGATGAAGGGTGATTGTATCAACTCGGTTGACGTCCAGATGGCCAGGTCATCAGTAGACTGGATTCTCAAGTCCCCGAGGACTTTTCTTTAGAACTCGACCATCATTGCTTTGAGCTTTTAGGGGGTCATGGCTTCATCGGCGGTGGGAGCCTTTCCTAAGCGTTGGGAAGACTCGACGTGCTCTTCCAGTCTGTCGCTATCTTGCTGGTTCAGAGAGTGGTCGAGCGCCACTGACGGAGGGGCAGGCGGTGGTAGAGCCAATCTCGCCATGAGCTCTACATTATGCTTCTCAAGAGCTTGGCTTCATTCCTCAACGGCTATCAGGCGTTGCAGGATTTGGTCAATGGTTTGAGGACCTTCTATACGGCTGTCTCCGGTGGTCGGAACGTCCACTTGCGAACGATTGACCAACATGTTTGCTCAGGAGGTAGTGGGTCAGTGTGAATGGGGTACCTAGAAGGTGCTGAAGAATAGGAATAAGTTTTCAGATCTTCGGGTCGAACAAAACAAACTCAGACGGCGATTTATAAATCTCGAAAAACAGATCCAAAAAATCAAGAACTCCTTGTCGATCTTCCCACAGACGGCGCCAATGTGTAGATGCCAAAAAATGCACAACACAAGAACGAAATCTTCTATTTGGGTTTTGCTTCCTTTATATACATTCTCTCTTTGGGCTTCGAGCCCATTAGGACAACACTATTTCGCTTACATCATTATCTCTATTTTCAAGGAATTATAAGTTGAAATGGGCCTAATCTTCTAACTTTTGATGACCTTATTGGGCTGTCAACCCTGATGGGCCCGATGCTTGATGGGCTTCTATGGGCCTGGAGATTTCCACACTTACACCTACACAAGCGCATGTATCAATTATAGAACATCAATGGCTTGAGTAAGGAATATTGATCCCACAGAGACTTAGATTATTCCCTTTAGTAATTCAAAAATACTGAATTATATTTTCTGAAAATGATTTGTTTGGGTGGTCAAAGACCAAATTATCTATTTTAACTGAAATTATCTAGAAAGCAAAATAAATTGGTTGTGATTCAGATGAGAGAGAAAACTAGGATTTTCATCATTCCACCACTAACCGCATAATATAGTTCATCAATGTATCAATTGTAAGAGGACGATCCATAACTATGAATCAGGTCGTACCGCAAATAGCCAAATACGACCCCAAAAAGGAGTACCATCAACCGAATTATGACCACCCATCTCAAGACTGATCCAACTAGTACATGTCAATTATGTTACTCTAATCTACTCATAATGCATAAAAATAAACTAAAGCATGTCTATATTATATTGTCAAGGCATGGCATGTGTTGACCTAGGGTTTCAAGTTTCATTACCACCTTTGTGTAGAAAACCTTAATTAAGAATCCGAGTTCCAGTCTATAGTGAATAATCATAGTTGTGTAAAATAATACATTCATTCCATCTAAGACAAGAATTTAGAACAAACATAGAATTTTATATTGCAAATCAGTACGGTCTCTTAACTACTACAATCATTACAGTATGGTCAACAGTTTCCCCTCGTTACAATTAAAAATAATGAAAGAACTACATTACTTGGCTAGGGTTTTCCTAGAAAACCCTAAATACCGAGTTAGTTGGCCATGGTGGAAGGTGATTGCATCGATTATGTAGAAACGTTCTCTATGGTCTTCTTCTCCGAATATCTAGGTCTGAATATGGATTTTAACAGCAGCAAGTCTGAATGTGAATATGAGAAAACTCAATGAATGACTCAACTAACTGAATGAACGAACCCTTCTGAATGAACCAAAACCAACGACCCATCACTGAATGATTTATAATTGTGTATATATAGGCAATGGTGTAGAGATGTCATTTTCAATCTTTTCACTCTCCAACTCATATAACCATAACTTCTGATATATATAGGTGTATATACATGTATACAGAGGTCTGGAGTCACAGACACATTTTTGAATCGAATTGAGGGTAGAACATGCAAAACCCATCAAAAATCACAAAATTTTACCGCAGATACGCTTCAAGTGTACCTGGCCTATGCTTCGAGCGTAGGTACAAGCGTACCTCCAAGCGTTGGTCCAAGCGTAATTCTTCACTTTCTAGCCACTTTTTGAGTCTGAAAGCGTAGACACAAGCGTAGGTGATTTATGGAAAACCACTTTTCTTCGTGAATGCACCGAAACGACCACTTTAAACCCACGATACTTTTTGCTGAAGATGACGGCTTTTGAAAATGCCATTTTTGCCCTCCGGGAGATATTTTTGTCTTGGACTACCTCTTTGACTCTCCTCTTGGATAGAAAGAACATGCACTTTAGTTAATTCACCGAACTTAGCTCCATTTCTTCGTTAATCTCTTGAAACATGCTTTAACACAAACAATATAAAAATACCAAATAACGGAATGAAATGACGTAACAATAGTGAGTTAAGGGGTCAAAATATTTAATATTTGACACAAATCAGCTATCTGGTACATAATTTTGAAACCAATGGGTTTGTTCAAAAATGATGGCCTGAGTAAGTCGATTAGGAAAATTAAAGACTTTTAAAACCTCTAGGGTCATGACTTTTGGATTTGTGATATGATTTACCATTCCTAACTCAAGAAGTTTACTAGCGTGATAGCTATCTGTTTTGGTTGAGAAGGTTGTTTTTATTTCAAGTTCAAAGGGTTGGAAAATGCATAGATCAATGTCCAAAAGTACTATCCAGTAGGTTATCGTGTGAGCAAATTCTAACTCTAGGTAATGATATCTGGATCCCTTTGGGGGACTGTTGTTTCTCAAAAAAAAAAATTGAACCGTTACCCATTCATTTGTGCTTGCAGTATTTATTTCTTCAAAGATAAGTTCTTTAATGTCCACTAGTAACAATGTTACTTGTTGTCTGAGGATATTTTTGTACATAGAGGAGAATGAGGATAACATCTTTGCTTATTTCCTTGGAACCTGCAAAAGCTGATTTTCTCGAACGTTGTCTGTGGATTTTTCTGTAGCTTTTTGATGAGCTAAATTTAACTTTCGATAATGAGATATAAGAACTTGGTGGTCTTTTTGGATATTTTCTAGAGAAAAGTTTAAATGAACAAAATATTTGCTTAATGTGTTGAGATTTCTGACGAGGGTGTTATAGTGTTGGCCTTTAGAATACTATAAATTATCTATAATGAGTTTTTGGTCTGGAAAAAGTTTATGTCTATTGTGAAACTGTTGAGTTAGGTTTTGAATGATCAAAAGAGGATTTGAAGTCCCTGGAATGAGACTATAGTTGTTGTTGCTCTTCTGATCCATTTCTTGCAAAACTAACAATCTATTAATAAACGAGATAAAATATTAGCTAAATAATTATCTTTTCTTTTAACATGCTCAAATGATGGTTTAAAACCTTTTCCTGTGAGGCAGTAACGGAAGAAATCCATCTTTTTGCTGACATTTTCTATTGTTTTGCTTTGTTTGAAAATTTAACAATATTATCACAATTTGTTCTAATGAGAAATTCTTTATTGAGAAATATTTGAAATTTTTCAACAGAGTTTATGACTCCTAATATTTCTAGATCTGTGGATGGTAATATTGCTTGAGCTTTATAAAAATTTCCACTAGCATACTTACATATTTGTTTTTCTTCACGTGATGATTCTTTTGTAGGTCGTTGAAGAAGTATTCCTGCCCATTCATTTGCAAAAGCATATGTTTGTATAATTTTATTGCTTTCTTCTAATGGAAGTTATAATGATTCTAATTAAGTAACTATTATTTTAATTCTTTTAACTAATTCAATATCTTGAGAATTAAAATATTTTTGTCCATTTTTTTCCAATTTAGAATATAGGGGTCCTACTAATTGTCCCAATTTTGGAATAAAATTCCTTCCATAATTTAATAATCCTAAAAATGCTTGTAATAATTTAGTATCTTCAATTTTATCTGGAAATTCCAAAATCTTTTTTACTATATGAGATTGAAGTTATATTTTTCCTCCATTGATATATAATCCAAGGAATTCAATTTCTTGTTTTTCTAATACCATTTTTCTACTACTAATTATAAGTCCTTGAGAAATAAACTCCTAAAATATAATTTCAAGATGTTTTCTATGTTCCTGTTTGGTATGACTAAAAATTAAAATATCATCTATATAAACACAACAAAAAGAAGAATACTTATTAAATATAGTATCCATTTTTCTTTGAAATTCCTGAGGTACATTTTTTAACTCAAATGGCATTACTAACCATTCAAAATGTCCTTCAGGACTAGTGAAAGCAGTCCATTATATAGATTCTTCTTCCATATGAATTTGCCAAAAAAACCTGATTTACACTCAAATTTTGAAAACCATTTTTTATCTTGTATTTTATTAATAAGAACTTCTTTATTTGGTATTTTATAACTATCATCATAAGTATTATCATTTAGTATTTTGTAATTAATAACCATTATGGCTTTTCCTCGCTTTATTTCAGCATAATTTCTTACCATAAAAGTAGGACTTCTATGTGTACTATTACTTTTTCTTATCACTCTCCTAATTTTAAGAGTTCATTAATTTGTTGCTGGAATTTTTCTTGATCTTTTATAGAATATGCTATGTCTTGTGTTTTAATAGTTATGTTGGGATTGATTATATTAAGCTTAGCTTTAATCTTATTTTTTTACCAATGTTTTTGAGGATTTTCTCCTTAGATCTCTGTAGTTTCTGACAATTGTATTAAATTTTTCAATCCTAAATTGGTATTTTTTAATATCATTTTGTTATTAAGACTTACTTTCAGTTCGTCTATATAACTGAGAAATTCTATGGCTTCACTATTGATGTGCGTCAATAGGGGTTAAAAATAGTGCTTAAGAACAAACTATTATGACGATAAGATTTTACCTATCGCAAATGCACGAGTTGTAATGTAGTATAGTTCAGCTTAAGAAAGGTTATCGAACCCAAGGGACTAAGTCGTATTTTGAACTCTCGTAAAGTAATACTCTTAAATTGCTATGAAAGTATGATTTGTGGTTTGTGATTTATTAACTAATTAACTAGTAAAGTAAGTAAATATAGATTAAGACAAGAACAATAGAGATAAAAACTAGGGTTTTCTTACTCCACCACTAACCGCATAACATAACTATCTACTTGATTAATTACAAGAGGGCGATCCATCACCCGTGAATCAGATTATACCATAAATAGTCAAATATATCCCAAAACAGATACCGTCAACCGGATTCGTTACAACTCGTCTCCTGACAGAGTGTGATTAGTGCATGCTATCTATTTTACTCTAATATACTCCTATAACATGAAATTAATATAAAACATGTCTATATCACATTGTCAACGCATGACCTGTGTAAATTTAGGGTTTCGGGTGTTAAGCACCATTGCATAGAAAATCATGATATGTTGGAGAACACTAGATAAACACGATTGATTAAGATAATGCATTCATTCAATTTAAGACAAGAATAGAATAAATATAAAACCCCTTATATTAAATAACTACGATCACATATCTACACAATAATCACATGTGTGGTCTCCAGTTTCCCCTCGTTACAATTGAAACAAATAAATAATTACATTACTTGGCTAAGGTTTTGCTAGAAAACCCTAGATACCGGTTTAGTTGCTCATGGTGGAAGGAGACTGCATCATTGATGTAAAAACGCCCTCCATGATCTTCTGCTCTGGATCTCTAGGTTTTGAATGACTCCTTTCTTCAAAAGATATAAATCTCCAGAGATAGTGCTCTGAAAATTATGTAATTAGAAGCTCCTTAGATCTGAATCAGACCTTGGTATTATAGAAGAAGTTGAGAAAAGTCCTGCTTGTATTAGACTTGTCCCGCTTGGAGTAAGATTTCTCTTTGATGTGTTTATCCTCAATCCTGAGCCAAACCCCTTTAATCTGATGTAGATACACCTTATACACGTACTTGAAAGTGTTGGAGTCGAACACAAATTCATCCCAGGTCAAAAGGATCAATTCGGGTCAAACTGGGATTTTTGGCCGAATCTGTAATTTTCAGCTTTTCTTGCAAACACGTCTCACTCTTTTGATCATAACTCGAGCTACACAACTTGGATTGAGGCGTACTTTTTTTGTTGGAAAGCTGACTTCAAGGTCTTGAGTTTAGGCTTAATAATTACTCTATTTGGATCTATTTTGACCTACGCATGACCCCTATGCTTGAGCATAGCTCATGCGTAGCTCCCTAGCCATATGCGTAGAAATGGTGATTCTAGCCACTTTTTGTTTACTGTCTGCGTAGTTCATGCGTAAAAAAAACATGAAAATCACCTTTTCTAATTTTTCATCCATTTGAACCCCCTCGACTCTATTAGTATGTTTCCTGAAGTTTCGGCTCTAAAAAATATCATTTTTACCCTTCGGGAGATAAAATTTTGCTTGAAAACTCCTATTTCTCTCTCATTTTGGGTAAACACAAGCACATCTTTAGTTAATTCACCAAAGTTAGCTCATTTTCTTCATTAAGCTCCTGAAACACGCTTAAACATGCAAACCGCATAAAAACACCAAGTAATGGGATGATAAGACGTAACAATACCGAGTTAGAGGCCTAAAATAGACAACATTTAGCACCTATCAGCTATTATCTTCAGTATTATCAGAAGAAGTTTATGTTTCTTCTATTATAATTTCAGGTTTGTTTTCATCACTTGCGTCAATCGTAGGTAAATAGTTAAGATAAGTAAGGGATCCACCACGTTTCGCAAGCGCACTCTGATTGTTTGATGGGATAAACGTTCCTTTTTTAAAGAATTGTAAACCTGTAGGTGTATACATAAATCCTCCGGTTAACGAATTAATAAAGTTTAGTCCTAATATGAAATCATAAGTACTTGGCGTGGATACAACATAAGTTTGGGGTAAAATAAAATGTTCATTCTTTATAAATATTGGTATATTTTGAATACAATGAGATATAAGTATAGATTCTTGATTATACTGATGCATACTAACAGGATATTTAATGGTTATTAAATCTGCTTCAGGTACCAAGTGTTTTTGGATTAAGCTTTTGGAGGCTCCGGTATCTAAGATAGCGTTTGTTTGGAGAGTTTGTCGTGGGAATTCTATTGTTACAGGAAATGGAATTAGAGTAGAAGGTTTGTATAGCAAATTTATAGTTTCAGCAAAACTATTTTCAAATTGTGTATAACAGTTTGAGCATAAAAATGTTCCATAATGGTCTTAACATAAATATCCTTCAGATATCTTTATATTACATTGTTTACACGGGAATATTAAGAATGGAAATTTATGTCTTGTATATTGACAATGATTAGTTACCGTGGCAATAAAACTTTCTAGTGATTGTAATCCATACTCAAGATTATATTGTTCCTCAATTTCATTATTTATGCTTTCAATACTGTAAATGCTGATATTATCATCAGTATCAGAATCGTAGACGTTTTCAAGCTCATATACTTCCTCAAGCTCTTCTTCAATATCTTCAAGTATATTAATTTTTTCTTGTACTTTCTTAACAGTGTTTTACTTAAACCTATACAGAAAATTTGGTATAATATGATTTGGGTCTCCACAAAAAAAACATTTACACTTTTTTTCTTTAGTTCCCTGGGTGGATATTTTTGTTTCTTATACCAAGGTCTCTTTCTAAACTATCGTGGTTCGTTTATTTTAGTGCCATTGAATTTTCTATAGGTTTTGCTTTTACGTAACTGATACTTCCTCGGTTTGTATCTATATGAATATTGTGGTTTACACCCGTATTGTGGTGGAAAATATAATTGTCTACAAATTAAGTAAAACTGTTTCTTAATTTATTTTAACTCTCGTAGTGTTTGACATTTATTTTTTAAGATTTTATACACATGACGTATTCTGTGACCAAAACTATAACTTTCCTTTTCAGGATGCTCTTTCAACTTGTTCCATATTTTAGTTCCAATACTCCCTGGTAGTTTTTGTAAATATCTATCTAATAAATATAGATCACTTATTTTTCCTGTAGCTGCAAAATACTCAAAACATTTCTTAGTATATTCACCAATATACTCAAATCGACATATTTGTAATTGCTCTAGGTTTCTGAGGGTTTCAGTCTGTCTAGTTTGCGTATCTTCTAATATTTTATCTCCTCCTAGTAAGATTCTTTTAATAAGTCTTGTGAAGCTTTGGACTGTAAAATTATCTCTCATTTGGATATACTTTTAAGAAACTTGGGATTTATAGGGTTGAAACCAATCGTTGATTGATCCTTTTAATAGTGTTTTAGTATAAGATAGTGCTTGTGCATGGGTATCGAATTTAATTAATGTGGTTTGTCTAACTATATCTCTTTCCCAATTTTCTATAGCTTTTGGCCAATCTTGTGGATCATAAAGTGAGACGTCAAGTATACTACCTTCTATTGGTACAAGGATATTTTCATATAATCTTCTTGTATTTAACATAGGAAATATAATTTGTCGGGTTACTCCCTCATAATGGCTAGTAGTTGCTTGTAATATTTGACCAATTGTAAAATCGTCATTTAAAACATTCCTACCAGGTGGTGAATAATGTCTTCTCCTTGGTTCTTTATCTGCCATTGGATAATCTCCTACAAACTCTGTTACTCGAGGTGGTTGACCTATTACTTGGGATGGTTGTCCTAATTCTATAGTTAATCTTGGATCATTCATGTTTGTTTCTTCTCGAAGGATATTAAGTTCTTCATTAGAAAAGAAATAATCAAATCCTATAGTTATAATATTTCTTTTTATCATATCATTGTCACCATGTCCTAAATAAATATCACGTAATAACTCATAGTTAGGTGAGGTGTACTTTTGTTCTAAGTCTTTTGTTTCAAGATTATCAAAATCAAGTAAAAAAATTTCTAAGATACTATCTTCTAATTTTTCGTATAATTGGTTGAGTTGCTCTAATGGTTCTTGTTCTATCAAGGTATTAATAAATTATATCTCCTCATTGTCAACTAAATTATCTTGTCATTTGTAATTATTACTAAATCTTATACTAGATTCTCTTAATTGATTAGAATAAATTTTATTAGTCTCGAAAACTTTCTGCATTTTTGTATTTAGCTTAGGTAATGTCCATTCAGTTCCTTCGAATGATTCACTACTTACTCGTTTAGCTTCTATCATCTAAACAAACTTACTACTAAAAGGTTTTACTAACTCATCGAATTCTGCTTTAAATTTTAAATTATATTGATTTACCAATTTTCCTATAAATAAAGTATTAACTAATAAATTATCAAATTGACTAGTCATATTATATCCTTTTGTAGAAATAGTTATCTTAATATGTCGTCCAAATTCACGGGTTGTAATAGTGAAGTTTGGTATGCATCCTACAATGACTGCATTATTGACTAGATCTATTTCTGCACTAGCTATTTGTGCTTGTTGATGATTAGTCCATCTGTCATCATAAATATATAAGAAAGCTTTGGTTCCTACTTGAGCTCTATTGAGATCGACTATACTAATCATTATGACTCCTAAATGCATAAGTTCTAACTTTTGATTCTTAATCTCCTGAATTGCTTCTGGGATAATAATATCTAATATTACTTCATTATTAACGACACTAATTTTTCTCTGACTAAAATGATTATATATTTTACTTTTGAAATCTAAATAGTTATTAGAATAAAGACTTACATTCTTTTTAATTTTCTTCATCCCTTTTTCAATATATTCTTGAGCATCTCTTTCGTTATCATAAATATCTTCTATGTGTATTATTTCTTTTGACCGTTTGCGGATAATTCTCATTCTCAATATGGCTGGAAAATGTTAAGTCACCTGGATGAAGTAATCGGGACTGAACTAGCAACAAATTTTAATTTTTTAATTTTTTCAGTAATTTCAGATAGGTCTTGAGGTGTGTTCTTGGGAATACTCTCTTGAATAACTTCTAGTTTTTCTTCCAGTTTACTAACTCACTCGTTTAATTGAAGTAAAAGCTGAATAATAATAGTATTTTGTCTAATAGGTATATTATTTGATCTAACGTCTATTCTAAAATCTGTAAATCCAATAGATTCTTTATCGTACATAGCGTTAGCTGTAGCAAATGTTGTTAAATACTTAGGGCTACTACTACTCATAACCTAATGAAGTAAAAGTTGAAGATCTTTTCTAATTAACTCTAATTGATTTTTAAGGTTCTTTTGAATTTCTATAACAACCTCGAGATCATGTTATATATTTTTAACTTGAAAATCTATTTTTTTAATGATATTAGGGTTATATCTTTCAAGTCGGTCCTTAATAAAATATAAATTATCTCCTAATTTCTTAACAGAAATATCTAAATTAATTAAATCCAATCTATTCATATACCTTAAAATCTTTGGCGTCTAGCTTCAATGATGTTTTGTATGGCAATAATTCAATTCCTAAGTTGTTCTATCCTATATTGTAAACTAACAATATTATTGCTAAATTCTAGGGAAGGGTAACAATTTCTAATTGGTACTTGTAAAAATTCTAATTTATCCTTAAGTTCTCTAATAGATAAGTGGTGCATAAAGTAAATATGTAAATGTAAATATATACTTGTGTAATTCTATATAACTTATAGGGTTGATGTATAATTGTAAAGTGGACTTGTGAGGTGGACAACTAGGGACCACTTGAAGCTAATGTGGACTAATAGATAATTGACACTTGTAAATGGAAAAGGGTATAATGAATGGACCTAATTTTTGTTTTTGTTAATCATATATTAAGGGGAAAAGGTGGAAAAAAATATATAGGGAAAAATGTGGAAAAAAATATATAATTATTGCTCATGGTAAAATCAGGCAACAGGTCGGGCTTGAAATAGATTTGGCTAATATCATTATCACCCCATTTAAAAATTACTAATATCAAATTCATCCCAAATCTCTACGGATTGTAATCGGTAATACAATTACCATCCTAATGGTATAAATGAGTTCCATCGGATTACCATCGGTTCTACTAAAATGTTTCTAATAAATTGCAAGCACAGTTGTTTTACTAAATTTTTACTAAATTATAAGCATCGTTGCTGAATAAAATCTCATTAAGATGGAAACAATTAAAGTCATTCTTGAGAAACAATGGACAAGCTAATTATGCATGAAAATTTTGAAAGAAAGAAAGAACAAAGTCCCACAAACTGGTTGTTTCATCACTATTTATATACAAAATTTAGCATCTAGTAGCAAAATCCCAAAATCCCAAAATCCAGAAAGAAACAAATTCAGCAAAATCCGCAACAAGTAGAAGCAATAAAATGTGTTATTCCCGTACTATGATCAACATTCTTATTATCCATAAAATTCTGCACCCAATTCAAATTAGTAAATTCCAAGTCCAACCAAAACGATAGTATATTAACATAATAATTATGCAAAATTTTCAACAACCCAAGAATAATAACGAACAAGCTAAAATCATTATTTCGGCTAGTTAACATATAGATAAAGCATATGATCAGAATCACAATAATTGTACAGACCAAAAGAAACACACATATGATTTACATATTTATATATATATATGCATATCCGTATCTATGTAAAAGATGTCGATAAAGATGAGTATTGTTCTGCAATATATAAAAACATTTGTGAAGAAATAAACATATGAGAGTTCAAATGAAACGCTTCAGTACCAAGAACAGTGAAGAAATAATCAACTTTTTTTTATTATTAATAAAATGTTTTACTATAATACTTTTTAGTGGACATTTATTCTTATAAGATACTTTTAGAATAATTATTTTAAAATTTAAATAAATTTATCAATATATTTTATCTTACCTCACACTTTGAATTTTTTTATAAAAAGTATGATTATATATTTCTGTGTTTTACTTAGGCATATAGAATTTTGTAGTTACATGTTGTCTAACTAAAACAAAAAATCATAAACAGGTCGGGTTACCAACAAGTTTTACAGAAAACCTGAACTCGCTTCGAGTTTTAATTTTTGATACCAAACCCACCCTAAACCCGTTTATAAATTTATCAAACTCGCCCCGTTCGAATTGGACCGGATCGGAACCCGGCGGGGCGGACCATTTTGCCATCCCTATCCATGACTGAACCCAAAAACAAAAAACAAAGGGGGTAAAATAAAAATATGATAGAGGAAGAGGGCAATCTAGACTGAGGAATGTTTAGAACATGTTTGGTCCAGCATTTTGAAAACAATAATTAACTACTCAAAAATAGAGAACTGAATTAAGAAATTGAAAGACTACATTATTTTAATTGATTCTTAGAAAATCGTTTTCAGAAAATTGACTACTGACAAAAAAATTGTCCTAAAAAATTAATTATTTGTACTAGCTTAATTTTCAAGTTCTTTGAAAGTGAAAAATAGATAAATAAATTGATAAAATTTGAAAAATTATTCTATAAATTAATAAAAATGAAAAATTATTCTCTTTAATGATATTCTTATAAAATTTATTATAAATTATGCTCGTAGCTTCACCTGTGAAAATAAATGCTAATAATATGTAGACCAATACAAAGAGATATCTTCACTTTAATTCATGATAATGAATTTGCTCGTTAGGACTCAACTATTGTCTTTTATTATTTTTTTCAAGTTAAATGCACTCGATGATAACGAAACAATTCTATTCAGTCACGAGAGAAATAATTGGTTTTTATTTAAATAATTTGAAGGACAAATTACATTGACCTCCTCTAAAATTTGATTCAATTACTCATGATAGTTATATTTGTCATTTATTATACCGTATACCCTTGAAATTTTATGCATAATCTCAGTAACACCTCCTCCCACCCCTTCAGTTATCTTAGAGTTAGATCCTTTAGCGAAATTTTGAATTTGTATGACGATAATGAAATAACATATTGATGAAAATACCCTTTAATCAAGGTAATTAAGGCAAATTTAAATTAACTGAGGTACTCAGTGTAACAAACACTATAGATAGTAAATATAATTGAATCAAATCTTATGGGAGGTCAATGTACTTCACCCATAGTTGTCAGATTCCCGATTCTAACTGGTAAAATCTTATAATTTTACGATTTTATACAATTTTACTACGTTAAAATAATGCTTGGACGATTAAGCCCTCCATATGAAATGTCCAAAAGCTTAATGAATTAGTCCAGTATCTCAATATATGGTCTATATTTATGAGAAAATATTTAAAGACCCAATGTATTAGAAAATTTTGAAAATTCTAATATGATTTAGATTTTTAAATTAAATATTTAATATTTAATATTTTTTAAAAATAATTAATACATTTAGGTAGAATCGTAAACGATTCTGATTGTACGGACCCCAAAACAATTTTACATAAACTCCCGATTCTGACAGCCTTGACTTTATGTTATTGAGTTGAAGATCCCCCACCTTTGGGAATATTTGTTTGGATATAGCCCCCTAAGAGAGCCCAACCCTAAGGTTGTGTTTGGTAACGGTTTGGTGCGGTGTTAGTTTTTGGTTTTGGTTTTGGTTTGGTTGGATTTGGTTTGATGTGGTTTTATTTTGGTTCCAAATCATGTTTGGTGCAGATGGTTTTGGTGTGAGAAAAAGTGATGCTGAAAAACCAAACCATGTTTGGTAGAGTTGGTATGGTTTAAAATATATTAATATTAATATATTAAAATTTATAATAATATTATTTTAATATTAATATATATATATATATATATATATATTAATATTAAAATTTATAATACTAAAATATAAATATTATATTCGGTGCTACAGTGATTCGGGTTGCTACAGTGGTTTGGTACAGTACCCGCACCATCCAAAACCATCAAAAAGATGGTTCCAAAATCCTTCACAAATTTGGCACCATGGTTTGCTACAGTAACGGTACCATTTTTTGGCACCATTTTACCAAACATGATTTGATACCATTTTTTGACACCAAAACCATATTTTTGGCACCAAACCTGTTTACAAAATAGGGCCTAATCGATTTATACTTGTGGACCATTAAACTGAGTTTGGGCTCTCCACTCAGCTTAGGCCCTGGAGTGAATTTCCCAAATGGGGACTAACGGATCAACCCAAGCCCATTTTATGTTGGGTTGACCCAACACAGAGTACTTTTCTATTTGTCATCAAACCAATCACCATTATCCAAACAAGTTGGATTTTCTGTTGCAGAAGATAATATCCACGTCATACCACTATATATAAACCGTTTTTATTTCCTTCCCCCAATTTCAGACAGCCGACACTCCCCTCCCCTACTCACTCTCTCAGGTTTCTCGGATAATTTTCCCGAGAAAGTTAGAGAAAAATATTTTGTGGGTATTGAATTGCGGAAATGAGAAGTTTGATCGGTCGAATCGCTATATGTGAGCAGAGTATAGCATCCAAAAATACTAGGGCTCTCTTAGTGAAGTCGCGAGGTCACTACAATGGCGACAAGAGTGGAAAAAGCAATTCCTCTATCCAGTAAAGTTGGTCAAGATTGGAGTCCCGCCGACGATCAGAACCAGATCCATCGCAACAGAGCTTCCATGGCCACCTTAATTCGTCCCGCTGATCCTCTTCCTCTGCCTTCTACTACTACTACTACTGCTACTGCCAAAGGTATATATATATATATATATATATATATATATATTGTTTTTTAATTGTACAGTAATTGTACAGCTTGTATATATATGTGTTTGTATATATATATACTCCCTCCTGCACATAGGGCACTTTACCAACTTTACGTGTCACATTGTTCAATTTCGAATCCTAATACAATATAATTTTTCATTTTTTTTAAGCTAAGAGCACTGAAATTTTTTTTTATTAATTGTACAAGGTAAAGATGAAGAGTTAATTAATGCAATAAATTTGAAAGGACTGTTATTTTGGGACAGAGGAGAATATATTTGTCTCAGTTGCCGCACTTAGTCTTTCCTTGGAAGGAGATTTGGCAGAACCTAGAGTCGCCTTTTTTGTATGGTCGGCGGTTTGGGGGCAGAATTCTAACCCTTGATAATCTTTAGCGCCGTAATTTCGTTGTGGTTAATAGGTGTTTCATGTGTAAAAAGGATGCGGAATCCGTTGACCATCTTCTCCTCCATTGCCCGGCGGCGTATGATTTGTTTAGTTTTTGGCTTGTTTGGCATTTCTTGGGTGATGCCAGCTTCGGTTCGCGAGCTCATTGATGGTTGGTGGGATGGTTTCGCTGGGTTGCGGGTCACTTTTGGAAAGTGGTGTCTTTGTGTCTTTGGTGGGTAATTTGGCTCGAGCATAACAAAAGGTGTTTCGAGGGGATAGAGTCCCCGGTTGGTTTCTTTAAGGATTCTTTCATTTCTTTCTTGTTTTATTGGGTGGAGGGTAGATTTTGTTCATCTATAAAAGAAAAGATTGTTTTTTTGGGCTCGCTTAGTTCTTAGAGCGGTTCCTTGTAATCTTGGGATGTACTCTCCTCTTGAGTGCCTTTTTTAATATATTATTCTTACTTATAAAAAAAAAGATACTCCAATACATGTATTTAGTAAGCATAATCATCTCATATTGTCCTTACAAGTTCATGAGGACACTAACACTTACCTTGCATCCTTATAAACATTAAATTTAGAGGTTGATCGCGTAGTCATAGAGGCACGAGCTTAACCTAGGGTATCCTCTTAAATGTTTTTTTCTTGTTCTTAGTAAAATCTAAATTGCAGAAATTATGACCTACAAAGAAGTGAGAATATAATTTAAATGACTAGTTTGGAAAGTGATGTGAGAGAGAGACAGCATGCTGACAGTCGATAAATAGACTTGTCGAATGTCCAACGCTCTTTTTCATATTTCTTGAATTCATGTACATAACAAATAAGGGAGTATGGATATCTGGTGAGTTTTATGTACTATAATTTTTATGTAAACCACAAACACACTCTCACCTTATGGTGTTTTTTATTAATAATTATACGTGGTCCATTCAAAATCAGCTGCCAACTCTCATTTCATCCTTTTTAGTCTTGTTTTAGAAAGTTCAAAGATGGTGGAGAAAAGTAAACCGTATATATATATATATATATACAGACAAGTCCAAGAGGGTGAGTGAAGGGCTGCATTGCACTTAGAAATTAGAATGGTCATTCCTTAGCTGCTCTATCTATTTTATTTTCTTCCTTTACGAGTTTCTGCATATGTAATTTAGATTTTATTTTCCTTATCTTTAGGTTGTATGTTTCTCATTTTAACCCTGTTTCCAATCAAATGCTGTTGCATAATCTGACTTCCCTGTTCTTTGATATTCCAATATCTTACTTTGTTGTTTATTTCCTGCTAGCTTTTCCTCTAATTTTTTAAAATATATATTGGATTGCATCAGTTGCATGGTTACTGAATTTGTTTCTTTGCTTGCACAGGGATCCCAATCATGATGAGGGTTCAAACCTGCCACCCTTTGGACCCTTTAACTGCCGCTGAAATTTCAGTAGCTGTGGCTACTGTCAGGGCTGCTGGGGCGACACCTGAGGTTATTATTCACTGTAAACTTCTGTTTATCATGAAATAGGTTTCAGTTATGATATAACAAGTAATTTGTTCTATATGTTTAGGTCAGAGATAGCATGCGATTCATAGAGGTTGTTTTGTTGGAACCAGAAAAGAATGTGGTTGCATTAGCTGATGCATATTTTTTCCCTCCTTTCCAACCATCATTATTACCCAGAACAAAAGGTGGACCCGTAATTCCCAGTAAGCTTCCTCCAAGGAAAGCTAGACTTGTTGTTTACAATAGAAAGTCAAATGAGACGAGCGTATGGGTTGTTGCACTATCAGAAGTTCATGCTGCAACCCGGGGTGGTCATCACAGGGGCAAAGTTGTTTCATCCGGAGTTGTGCCAAATGTACAGCCTCCCATGGTACGTAATTTGATTTTCTGTAAATGACCTGAAAGTTCTTCATTTCCTGATTTATCAATTTTAATATCGTTGCAATACCTAATTGGAAAGAGTAAAACCTCATTAAGTGAAAGGTAACTGTACTGTTTAAATTACTTAATTAGTTAACTGAACCCAGTTGTGGGCTTTGGCAACACACTAGAAGAAAGAGCGCCATAGTGAATAATATTTTTTTCCTTTGACCTATCTATAGATCTTGAACTTGTTCACACATGATGACATACACATGAACTTACACTCCCTAATCACCCTACAAAATCCCTTACTTGCCTCTATTTGGTGATCAACAAGCTGTTAACAGTCTGCTTTCTTCTCACAGGATGCCGTAGAATATGCCGAATGTGAAGCTGTCGTAAAGGACTTTCCCCCATTCCGGGAGGCCATGAAGAAGAGGGGTATCGAGGATATGGATCTTGTGATGGTAGATCCTTGGTTAGTTACAACACCATTATCTCTTCTACAATATCATATGTTTATCTATCCTTATTAATGTTTTGCACTGCTTTAAGATTTGGTATGGGTTTTACAGGTGTGTTGGTTATCACAGTGAAGCTGATGCACCTAATCGGAGACTCGCTAAACCGCTTATTTTTTGTAGAATCGAGACTGACTGCCCTATGGAAAATGGGTACGGTCGTCCGGTTGAAGGGATTTATGTACTAGTTGATATGCAAAATATGGTTGTGGTCGAGTTCGAAGATCGTAAACTTGTTCCCCTACCACCAGCTGATCCCTTAAGAAATTATACTTCTGGTGAAACACGGGGAGGCGTTGATCGAAGTGATGTGAAACCCCTACATATTATTCAGCCTGAAGGTCCAAGCTTCCGTGTTGATGGTCACTTCGTTCAATGGCAAAAGGTGCTTGATTTTTTGTGGAATTAGGTTGCTGATTTCTCACTATACTTAAACTTTAACTTGATTAATCTTTCATTCTTAATTACTATTTGGCAGTGGAATTTTCGTATTGGATTTACTCCCCGGGAAGGTTTGGTTATCTACTCTGTTGCATATGTTGATGGTAGCCGAGGTCGGAGGCCTCTGGCCCACCGGTTAAGCTTTGTTGAGATGGTGAACCCTCATGGAGATCCAAATGATCCACACTACAGGAAGAATGCCTTTGATGCAGGGGAGGATGGGCTTGGTAAAAATGCTCATTCTCTCAAAAAGGTCAGAAATTATTTTTGTGTAGTTTATTCTATAAGTTCTTCATTTCTGTAGATATATTTACATTCTGCTTTTCGTTTGGGATCAAATGAAAAGATCTGCTTGCCATAACTTATTCATTACAGGGCTGTGATTGTTTGGGGTATATCAAGTACTTTGATGCACACTTTACAAATTTCACTGGAGGTGTTGAAACGATTGAAAATTGTGTTTGCTTGCATGAGGAGGATCATGGAATGTTATGGAAGCATCAAGACTGGAGAACAGGTTTAGCCGAAGTACGGAGGTCAAGACGATTAACTGTGTCCTTTATTTGTACGGTGGCTAATTACGAGTATGGATTTTTCTGGCATTTTTATCAGGCAAGTCAGTGACTACCTTCTGTTTATCTGTGAATAAGTCTGCTTTTGTTGCTTCAGTTGGAAGAATTTCAATGTCTGTAGTCCCTCAGGGTCCCCTCGTATCTGACAAGCTTAATTGGCATTTTGTTGACGCTTCGTTGCCATCTTAATGAGTAATTTGGCTTCTTGTATTCCAATGCGACATATTTGCAATTTTTATTTATTTTATTTGGTTTCTTGGTATGTTTTGATGTTTCTGCTGTATCTAGACTTCTTGTGGTGATTTTGTAATCTTCAATGGTAGTTGCATTTTCCTGTTACAGGATGGTAAAATTGAAGCCGAGGTTAAACTCACTGGAATTCTCAGCTTAGGAGCTCTGCAACCTGGGGAAGTCAGAAAATATGGGACAACTATTGCACCTGGATTATATGCACCAGTCAATCAACACTTCTTTGTTGCTCGTATGGACATGGCAGTTGATTGTAAGCCCGGAGAAGCACATAATCAGGTTAACCTTCTGAGTGACTTAGACACGTCTTTTGCCTTTTCTGTTCGTAGCGGTTGGTCTTAATGTTTAAACATGCTTATTATTTTTTGTGGTACTGTTGCGGTAATTTCCTCGAAATATAGATAAACATTGTACTAGTGTTTGCTGCTGCTGCTTCCTCTTTTTCTTATTATTCTTTGTTCTGTTACTTTTTCTTTTTAGTTACTTTTGTTATAAACCTATTCTGATTTAGTAATTATTCTTTGCTGGATCTTAATGCATGGTAAAATAATTTGCCTCGACTTATGGGATGCCCTATAGGCTTAGTGTCTTCTGTTAATGGAAAATGGCTCGGTGGTATGTTAATGATTTGATCCACTACAGAAACGACACTTAATAAGTTCATGGACATCTCTTTGGACTGGTATTAGTAATACTTTAACATGGTCCAACGGAGAAAAAATGAGGTGGGGAGGGGTGCGCCTGCTGAGTGTTGAAGTATTATCCTTCCACAATCAGTTGTTATCAACCTTATCATATTACAGTTGCGTAGTTGGATTCCCATTCCAGTGGCAATTTTTGCGAGTTATTCAGGATTTTCCTTCCCTCTCTTAGTCAATGTGGTCGTGGTTGTTCCCTTGTGATTAATGTGATAGGAAACCAGCTGGATTTTCTCTATTTTGGATAATGTAAATGTGTTAGGGACTTATTCAATTCCCCCCAACACACTCAATAGTCGGTTGTGGTTAATAGTTGAATATGCAGTTATCACTCACAAGCTGAGGTATCATCATCACCTTAATACCACAATCAACACATACATACATATACCGAGATAACAAATCATATACAACCATGAGCAACACAATGTTTTTCATGGTTTACCCAACTCCAGGGCTAATTTTATGGAGAGATAGTTCTATTATAATAATCGAGCAAGAGAATATACAAACACAGTAAGTATGCCCATCCTGCTTCTATTTAATTCACTCATCGGCCTTTTCATTCGAAATTACATATATTTTCTCCTCTCCTCACATCACATCTTTCGTGTTTTGTTGTGTCATGTTCTCTCTCTCTCTCCCCTTTACCCGTCTTTATTAATAGTTTTAAACCCATTAATTGTTAATTTAACGTTCGACGACATGCCAATTAAAGAGTTACCATATCAATGACAACTCTACAATAGTTGCCTAATATGCCCCAACTTCCTTTCCAATTCTTCAGCCTTGCCCCACAAGGCTTCCAAAACAGAAAAGAAAACTTCATCTCTCACGTACCAAACCCATTGGACAGGTTTGCCGGAAGTTGCACCTGTCCGACTTCTCTAGTTGCTAAAGTAAAATCTGTCCCTGTGGGACTGGTCCGCCTGGGGTGCTGATCTACCGCAATACTCTGGTAAGCTAATACCACCAAATTAAACCTCACAAACAAATAAGTTGCTAGTTGATCTTGCTACTTAGTTTTATAGGGTTGGTCATATATCACATTTAATTTGCAGCCAGCTTTATAACTATGATGTTATCTATCCCTCTATTTCTTACTCTTTTTTAAGTTATCTAACACTCCGTTTTGTGATATTTAGTTGGTGTATTATCAAGGTAAAATTAGATAGGTTGTTCCAAAATCGGTTACTATGCCATGTTACAAAATGTTTATGGATCATATCTGCCGCATCCTTAAAAGTCTACGATTAGCTTAACCTCAACATCTCATGTAGGTATTTTAAAAAAAAAACATCTCATGTAGGTTCTGACTTTTCATGGAATTCTGTCGTCAACAATTTCAAGATGTTCTCTGAAATAACTTTGGAGTTTTTTTTTTTTTTTAGGATACATATTTGAGGGGTAAAGCTTTTAACTCATTCTTGAACGGGAACTTTGTTCCATCGGGATGTATGGTTGCGTCCTTTTTAATGGATTTGTCAAGATCAAACTGGTATGGAGTGACACTTACGTGACTTGTGTACCTCTTGTGCTGTGTTTCCAAGTGTTTTAATATTCATTTGAGATTGATGGCTCAAATGTGGCTGGGGCTGTTACTTTCATCCAAAAGATAAATTTGGTAAAACGGAGAAACAGCATGATGCAATGGGGTTATCCAGTCAAACCTCTGTAGACTGCAGTTCTTGAGAGTATAAAAGAGAAAATAATAATAACAGTGAAAAAGAAACGATGATAGATCGGTGCTGATTTTCTGTATTGCTGAAGTTAGGCTGTTTTCTTTTAATTGATAAAATAGCAACAGTGGCCTTCTTCGAATACCTTTTAAGCTTTGCAAAATTTACTTGTTTCTGTGCACTTCATAACTCTGATATGATGTTCATGAGCAGAGTAACAGTTTCTTATTCTTTAGGTCGTTGAGGTGAATGTTACTGTTGAAGAACCAGGAGAAAACAATGTTCACAACAATGCATTCTGCGCTGAAGAGAAGTTGCTCAGATCTGAACTTGAGGCAATACGTGATTGTAATCCTATATCAGCTCGTCATTGGATTGTAAGATTTCTTAATGTTGTCGAAGCTTATGCTTTTCTTTTTCATAATCTTTGCCTCCATGCATGTGTGAATGTGCTGATGTTTGGTTGTTAACTAATCTCTATTACTAAAGTGTTGACTATAATGTTTAATGTGATTAAAGTCATTGTCCACAATTAACAATTATATTTAGGATGTTTGGAGGCAAACATTGGATCAACACCTAATATTTAGAATGCCTTATTAGCGCCATGTTACTTGAAATAAAGGCTACTCAATTGGTAACCTCGGGGTTGTGAATTTGGAATGGTTGACACTTTTACTCCACAAAACTAAGCGTTAATTACTAGTATTATGGTTGTTGATATAATTATTAGGCAGAGGAATTTCCCCACCCTTTTGGTGGGACTAATCTCTCAGCACTTGTGGCAGGTCCACAAGTAAATTTCATTTTAAGAATAATCCCTGTCATATTGCCCTCAAGGGAGGAAAATCAAACTCAATACCCTTAGACTCTTCTCGCTGGGTACTTGATTAATGGTTTTACTGACATGGTTATTTCATTAATTTTGACACTTGGCCAACACATCACAAATATTTGACCAACATCATCCAAAACCTTGGTCTACATATTTCATACACTCCCGACACAAGTCACGTATATCACAAATACATCTACAAGCAGTCAAATTACGAAAAAAAACCTTTGACGTGCAAACTTTGTTTCATCAAGTTAATTTTTTTAAAATTTTTTTATAGAAAAGATGGAATTTGACGTTGTTTATGGTTGCAATATAGGTCCAATATATATATATATATATATAAAAGAAGGAAATTAGTAGTTTCGCTTGAAAGTCTTGTGTTGCAATGTTCACTTGTAGTGATAGATTTGGGCTTCTAAAAAATTATCAATTTCCTGCTTGATTGGTATTTATGCATTTGTAATTGGAATAAAGTTTTTATTGAAGTTCTCAGTTGATAATTTGCTCCATATGGTGCTTATTGATTGCTCGTTGCCACTAATAGTGATGGTTCAATACCAGCTCACCTTTGGTGCAATGGTATAACCTCACCCCCAAATTGGGAAGGTGAGGGGTTCGAGCCTCCTAGGAGGCATTGTGGGTGTGTGAGTTTCTAGTGATGGTTCAAAACGAATAAAATCCAACATCAATTGCTTGTTTTTTGCTTGTGCCTGCTTCATAAATCAGATCAGAAACACAAGAAATGTCAATCGGACTGGGAAGTTAACTGGTTACAAGCTAGTTCCGGGATCAAATTGTTTACCATTAGCCGGTGCTGAGGCAAAGTTTTTGAGAAGAGCTGCTTTTCTGAAGCATAATCTTTGGGTCACACCTTACGCACGTGACGAGTTGTATCCAGGAGGAGAGTTTCCTAATCAAAATCCACGTGTTGGAGAGGGATTGCCTACTTGGGTTAAGCAGAACCGATCATTGGAAGAAACAGACGTAGTTCTTTGGTCTGTCTATCTTTAACTGAACATAACTTATGAGCAAGTTGGAACTAGAAGCCATGCATTTTTTATTTTGCAACTCATGCATTTTGCTACATCTTTATTAGCACACAATACTTTCTTCTTCCTTTTTTTTTTTTTTTCTGTTTTTGTTTTCATCTGTCAAATCGTGCTCTCACCCAAGCATAGAAAAAAAAAACGAAATAAATTAAGAGAATTATAAAACACAAAAAAGAAAATGAAAAGAGAAAGGAAGCTTTTAATTTCCTAGTAATCCTAATTTTGTTTTTGAATAATTACAGGTACGTATTTGGAGTGACAAACATTCCTAGACTGGAAGACTGGCCTGTCATACCAGTGGAACGCATTGGCTTCATGCTCATGGTATTCCGCTATCATCATGTCAACACACATTCTTGAACATACTTCACCATTATAGCTGACATCTTTCATCATTATAATACTTGTATTGCACAACTATTTAGCCTTACAGTACCGCTAAGTATACATTTAAATGTACAAGGTCTAAGAAAAACGGCCATGAGCCATGTTGATCCCTTACTCGACCCCCAGAAATTAAGGGCAATGGAACAAGAGACTGCATGTAGGCATTGACAATTGAAATTATATGCATGAAAGTGGTTGCCCTCCAAATTTAAAGTATACAGTCCAACATCTACAGTTCCACCACGGGACCAAATGGCCCTTAACTTCCATGCTAATGCTAACAATGCTTATTATACGGAAATTTGTTAACTGAAAAGAATCAGTGAGTGCTGCTGTTTTTGCTATTTGTGGTGCAGCCGCATGGATTTTTTAATTGCTCGCCAGCAGTGGATGTCCCTCCTAGCTCATGTGACTCGGATTTGAAGGAAACCGAAGTGGCAACAAAGTCGATCCAGAACGGTTTGCTTGCAAAACTTTAGAATTAGGTTGCTGTTTGAGTCAGGCTCTCACTTACCCTGTGTTGTGGCTTGTAATTGAGCTTGCAAAGCTTTGAAGGAAATTCAGCTCTTCAATTGTTGTTGTGTTTTAGAATGTTTCGATAGTCCAGACTAGTCATCTCAGTTCAAGCAGTACTACTTCTGGTTATGTTGTAGAATGTTTCAATAGTCAAGCCTGGGCTTCTCAATTCAAGCAGCATTGCTTGTTGTTAAGTTTCAGAATTTACTATGAATAATGTTTTAGAATGACTGTTTGTGACCAAATAATTTGATGGCTCTATTGGTATTGTTGATATTCTTTTTTATTAATGGGGTTTTGTAGCTTATATAGTTAGGTATTAATGGCATTTATTTATTTTGAAAGTTAGAATTAATCATACATCCTGCTTTTACCGAAGCTTGAACCTTGGACCTTCCATTTGAGAGGTATGGTCCGCTTGGTAAATATTCATGATTTGCACTCATTTGCAGGCAATGTATTAGTTACTAATATTAATCTTTAAAAAAATAGGTATGAATTACGTAATGGGATTAATTCCTTTCAAAAACACTACCAATCGAATTAATATTGAGCAATACATAATATATGAAATAATATACAACGGATAGGAAAATATGACAAATCACCAAACTATCTTTCACTGAAAAAGGGAAAAGAATATTTGCCTGTGAAAATTCATGGATCCTGATCCATAACAACCCCTAATAAGTGGAATAATAATATTTAATTAAGATGTTTGAATTATGGAACGCAATCCCAACATGGAAAACTCCGAATAGCATATTCTCTACAATTTAATCCCTTTCACATACTTTGTTCCCATTGTATTTAAAAAGAGAAAAACTAAAAAATAGAATTAAAAAATAAATTTCAAGGTGGGACAATAGTCAAACACATGTGCCTCCAATAATTGAATGAAACAAAAGGACTTGTATATGCCACATGATCCATAACATGCCAAGTACCACTTGCAGTCATAGTTAGAAACGTGTAGTAACATAATTGCCTCTCCAAAGGTTCCGATCCCAAGAGAGCTTTGTTTAATCTCCAAAAGGAACCTAGATTAGTTGAACTTGCCCTAGTCACTCTTTTTAAATAATGCACATTCCAACTCATAAACAATTGGGGTTTTCCTACTTTTTTTGGATAGACATCTATATATCCACCAATCAAAGTGAAACTATATATCATTATGCATATATATATATATATATATATATATATATATAGTAATGATGGTGAAATTCATACTCACCTAGCACACAAAAACAAAAAGTGTTAGATTTCGGTCCGTTTCATATTAGTTGTCTATTTTTTCAATTTTATTATTTATTTAGTTTTGAATCTCAATACAATATAACTCTTTATTTTTCTCAACTACTCTTCTTATTGAACCTTACTAACTTTTATCTTCTTTTTTTTTTCATTTTACAAGGGTAAAATAATAAAATATACTTTCTTAAAAAATCAAAAAAATATAACTGGCAGATAATTTGGAACAGAGAAAGTATAACTTTTTAATTTTAAAAGATAATTTTTTTATATATGTCAATGGCATCGAATAATAAGAGAGATTACTTTTGTATTATATAATATATATATAGGTGTGTGTAGTTTGTGCTGAAATGGTCTAAATAATGGGGCTTGAAACCATACAATTTATTCCAATCAAACCTCACATAGGATTCTAATCCAACACTCCATCATCCCATATGTGGTTTGTCTTTAGCATTTAAGCATTACAAAGACCCTTGCCACTATTATAAGGTGTGGTGATGTGAGTGGAGAGTGATTGTGTGTGGGACACAACACAAAAAAAGGGGTGAATAGGAGGATAATGACAGAGCATAAAAGGTTCGAAGGATTGACTCTTATTAGAGGGTTATATGTATATCTATCTATATATATATGAGGAGGAGGGATGTGTCATAGTCAATCTGGCTTTGAATCATCCGTGCAGCATCTCATGCCATGAAAAAGGAATTTTAACCTTTGCCTCTGTTTATTTCCCGAACTTTTCCTATTCAACTAAATTCTCACTAACATACACTGATACACATATATCTGTGTGTAAAAGCCACACGGATCATAACCATGTTTTAGTCAAATAAGGCAAAGAGAGTGAAAAATGGAATTAAGAGTCTTTTTAAACTATGTTTGGATTATCTTTTCAAATATTATTTTTGGCCTTTCGAATTGAAAAAAAAATTAGTATGTCTTAGCCTTAAAAAAGAATGTTTTGAAGAAGTCGATAAGTATCGAATTTTATAAAAGGCTTCTGCTGTCAAAAAAGAAAGAAAATCTCTGTCAAACGAGACCTTAATGTTGTTACTCACCCAAATATTTTTTGGTAATTTTTTAACTTGTAGTTTTTCTCAAAAATTGTTAACTGCATACGTTTCTATCAGAGTTTAGGATAATTTTTTGAGTTATCAGAAAGCATAATTAACATAACATATAATTTAGGAACCAATTAATGAAGCTAAAATGGTATTTTATTTATAGATTCATAAAACGCATGTACATAAATTTCTGGCAACTACAAAGAGCTATTGCTAGCCTAAAAGGAAATATCGATACAGACGACAAAAAGAAAGTTACAGATATATAGAGAGAGAAAGAGATCTAGAGAGAGAGACAACTTAACCCTCCCACCATCACCAATCAAGCCCTCTCAACATGCCGCAAAACAAACACACTTTCAAGGTCCGGTGGAGTAAAAAACTCCCTCACACCACTGTAATGACACATAGACGCCGGCTTCCGCTTTCTGGGCGCCGGCGGGCAGGCTAGTATCGCCGGAATCCTTGCTTCAACGGCGGTGGGAGTGGTCACATTGCACTCTTGCTCCTCATTGATGTCCCCTTCTTTGTCCACTGGTTTCGTAAATATGGGCTTCAATGGAGCCCGTAACGGAATTCCAGCGATAACCCATTTCTTCGCGCCATCGGAGTGATCTATACAACCCTCCATCTCTGAAAACCCCATGTTCAATTAGAGGATTAGACTATCTGAACCAAGTTATATATATATGTATGTATGTATATATGTATATGGAAAGAGGGAAAAAGGGAGCAAAAAATATTATGGGTTTTGGAAAGAAATGGGAATAAAGAGGTAAGAATATAGAGAAACAAGTAGGAAAACGTAGGGAGAGAGAAAAGGTTGAGTGATTGTTTGTGAGAGTGAAAGGTGTTTTTAAGAAGCTTGGAGGTGATGAAGAGAAAGGAATATTTTAGGGCTTTAAATGAAGGAAATAAAAGAGAGCGTAATTGTTCAATTTTTAATACTCTTGTGGTTTTAACTTTTAAGGGGGAGAGAGAACCCGAGGAATGTGTGACCTAAGCAATAGTAGCATAATAAAGGAAGAAGATAGGGTGCCCGTGAATTTTGCTGACCGCGGGCAGAGGGGGGAAGGAAAACGATTGACTTGGATTTTGGCGCCAATTATTTTTAGGTTTTTTTTTCGGGTTAATTTCATTTAAACCCCCTGAACTTTGTTTAAAAGGCATTTTGACCCCCAACTCTGCATAATTACATTCAGACCCCTTAATTAGGTAAACTTTCATCAGTTTGACTCCCTTATGAACTTTTAGTACATTTTCAAACTTGGCAGTGTGTGAAATGTCTAAAATGCCCTTATCCCTATCCCTACTTCTTCCCCCCCTTATCTGTACAATTTTGGCCCCATATATATAATGTTTTATATCATTTTGACCCCCTCATTCAAGAGTATGTTGAGTTTGGCGCCAAATTGTACAATTTAGTAAATCATTTTGACCCCCTCACCATGTAACATGTTGTAGGCACCAATCTGACAACTTTAATATGATTTTTTTACGAAATTTCTCTTTTTGTGAAAATCATATATTATGTTCCAAAATATGATTTTTTTTTGCAAAAAAGTATATAATATGTTTCAAAATATGAATTTTTTCCGAAAAATAAATTTTTTGCAAAAATTATATATTATGTTCCAAAATATGATTTTTTTTGAAAAATAATTTTTTTGCGAAAAAGTATATATTATGTTCCAAAATATAATTTTTTTTGTGAAAAATATATATTATGTTTCAAAATATGATCTTTTTCGAAAAATATTTTTTGCGAAAAATATATACTATTATATTCCAAAATATAATTTTTTTTTTTGCGAAAAAGTATATATTAAGTTCCAAAATATGAATTTTTTCCAAAAACTAATTTTTTTGCAAAAATTATATATTATGTTCAGAAATATGATTTTGTTTTTCGAAAAAGTATATATTATGTTCCAAAATATGATTTTTTTTTTGCGAAAAATATATATTATGTTTCAAAATATGATCTTTTTCGAAAAATATATACTATTATATTCCAAAATATGATTTTTTTTGCGAAAAAGTATATATTATATTCCAAAATATGAATTTTTTTTGAAAAATAATTTTTTTGAAAAAATTATATATTATGTTCCAAAATATGATTATTTTTTTTCGAAAAATAATTTTTTTGCGAAAAAGTATATATTATGTTCCAAAATATGATTTTTTTTGCGAAAAATATATATTATGTTAAAAAATATGATCTTTTCCGAAAAATAATTTTTTGCGAAAAATATATACTATTATATTCCAAAATATGATTTCTTTGCGAAAAATATATATTATTTTCAAAAATATGATCTTTTCCGAAAAATATTTTTTTGCGAAAAATATATACTATTATATTCCAAAATATGATTTTTTTTTTGCGAAAATGACTTTTTTTCAAAAAATATATATTATTTTTTTCAATAAATAATTTTTTTTGCGACAAATATATATATATTTTTGAATTTATAATTTTTGCAAAAACTTTAATTGATTTTGGAAAATTAATATTTTAAGGGGGTCAAAATGAATTTTGACCAAAGTTCAGGGGTGTAAATGAAATTAACCCATATAGTATTAGCCTATTAGGGTGTTTGGGGATAGGTTTTACCTTAACCTTCAATTAGAATAAGGATATCCTTATTCCTGTAAATGGATAGGTTTATATTTAAAATACAGTTGTTTGGTAGAAGGCAAATTTGTCTTTTCCTATCTAGTCAACGCCCAAAAGTGGTCAGGGGTTAAACTGATGAAAGTTTGCCTAACTAGGTGATCTAAATGCATTTATATAGAGTTTGGGGGCCAAAATACCTTTTGAACAAAGTTCAGGGGGTGTAAATGAAATTAACCCTTTTTTTATTATTATTAGTTGAGCCGTCAAAGCAATGGTTGGAATTTACATTTGTGTCCTGCTTGACTTGAGCACCAAGTGTAGACTTGGAGTTGGTGGAGGGATTATGAGATGGTTCTCGAATTATGTTTAGTTTAATCTAAATCAGTTGAAAAAAAAATGTTTTGACTCATAAAAGTTTCACAAGTAATTTATGATTTAAGATTCTATAAGATTTTTTAAGTGAACTCAAATTTTTTGTTTTTTTAAGTGTTTAACGAAAGATTTACGTTTATAAAAGGAAATAGTGCAAAATTCCCCTCTTGAACTTTGCCCAATTGAACACTCTCCTAGAGCGAATTAGCCCACTAGTTTCTAAAATAAGCAAATTATTCCTTCTAAATCGAAAAAAGATAATTTTTCATCCAACAAAATTCTTCATTTTTTCTGCTAATGAATGACTTAATTCAGTTACAACATATGTTATTATTGTCAATATTCACCTTGATTGAGTTTTTGCACATTTGTTTTTTTTTTTAATATTATGTTCTTAAGTTCTCGTTTATATTTTTACCATAATAGATTTTTTCAGAAGTGATTCTTATGAAAAGACTGCATCCGTTATGTAATTATTAACAACTCTCTTAGTAATTTTTACAATTTTGACACATTCTCTCATTAATTATGAAATAATTTTATAATTCTACTCAGACGAGTTTGTTCATTGGATTGACGAGACAGTTGCGCAATGTTCAAAATTAATTCATTTATTAAACGAGGCTGAAAAAATGAATTTAAACTCGACTAATTTGTTAAAACTAACCGGTTAACGAGTCGAGCCCGAACATATTTACGAACTTGGTTCATTTGCAGCAGGAGAGACGTCACCGGACCACAACTGAATCAGGAAAAATTGCAATCTAAATTGTTTGAGCAAAATAAAACTCACGCCATAGTGAAGGAATTCTGGTTTAGCTCCTGCCATTTCATTTATTGGCTCAAAATCCCAGACGTGCACGAGTTAAGTGGGATTACCTTTTTGGAGATGAACTTATTCTTCTCGATTATAAAGGAAAGAGTCGAAAAAGAGAGGGAAAAGGAAAATAAAGAACCATGCTTTTATTATATTGATATTTTATTTCTGTTTTTCTTTTTTGAGGATTTATTGATGGAAGAAAAATATCCATGTTATTTTCTGGAGCACACCCTGTTGAGGTGGGCACCCACTATGAGTCTATTTGCGTTTTCTTTTTTTATGTTTTTGTGGTATGGTGTTTTTAGTTAAAATTGAAATTATATTGAATAATATAAATTTAAATTTGTTTTAAGATTGACCCAAATATATTTAGATACAGTTGAAACAAATAATTCAAAAACATCTATTATTTTTAAATAAATAAATAAATAAAAATGATCGAATACTAACTATCATTGCAAAAAATTTCGTAAGGACATACACCCCTATAATGATAACTTCGGCCCACGCTATTTTTGTAAATAACACAATATCTATTGAGAGAGAAACGCGAACGAAACAAAAGCTGAGAATTTGGAATAACCAGAGTTTGTGTTACTATGACTGGAAAATTGATATACTGGTCAGCTACAAGAGGACATTAATAATGGTGTAGCTATTGTGAACATTCAAGGCATATTACTTTGGGTAAGGAACAAAAAGATGCGTACCACTAAATTGTGCAAGCATGTATTTGGGCATTAAAGATAAAAGCTTCACAGATGGCATGGAAGAAATTTAAAATTACAATCATATATACAGAGTTGAATCAAAGATGCACATATTGAAAAAAGACATACCCACATACCGAAACGTGTTCTGGTTGGAGCTGCGATTTGAAGACTCGGTGATTTATGATTTCTGAAAGATAATGCATCCCACGTTGCCTTTGTATATATAGGCAATAGATGTCGGTTGTATTTAGATTAGGAATTACGTTTTCAGTCCTAATCGAACAAGAATTTCAATTGGAGTTGGATGAAAATAACAAAAAATCCCGGGTCCCACCAAATCAAGTTGAATTCATGTGTAAGACTTGGAGTGAGGATAATCTGTAGATTTTAAAATTTTATGGGTCTAAATCCAAAGACCCAATTTACAAATCAAATTGATTAGCCCAATTTTTATTGGATTAATTTTAATTATTTAACTAAGCTCAAGCCCCACTTGGTTAAATAATAATAATAATAATTTTTCAATAAAACAAATAATGATTGGATGATAATTATTCTAAAGAGATAATTATTACTTTTTTAATATTATAATTGTGATATTATCAAAATAGGACATGTGTCCTCATTCTATTGGTGTAAGTTGTTTATAAATATAGACAATATGGAGAAAAAAATGGACTTTTTGGAGTATAGAAAATTTATATAAATTCTACAACCCTTCTCCATATTAGAGATTACTTCTCAAACCAAAAGAAGAACAAGAAACACATCACAACGGTATCACAACGTACCGTTCTTCATCACTGCCCTTGGATCCAAACCACAAAGGAGATCGAATCGGAGGACGGACTTATTTTCTTTCTATTGTAAACAGTAGAATAGAGGATTGTACTCATCACTATTAATCAATAAAAATATGATTTGTTCTCATATTTCGTTCCTTTATTTTCGAACTCGAAATTTATTATCTACACGCATTACTGTACAAAACAAAATAAACTATCCCAAACATGCGTGAGCCCAAAAAGTGAAATGATTTCCAGCCGTAAATTAAAATACGAAAAACAAAAGTGCATAAACATGTCTATATCTTCAAAAACCTCCAATTATTATATCATTTTGATTTCTAGAAACCTTATGCTAAATACGGTTTAAATATAATGACTTATGTGGTAATTTTTTCCGGCATAAATTTGATCTTTGTTTTATGATATTCCAAAAGGATTTTTATGCACTTCTATATGATATAGTACTCCACAAGGGTTTTTTTAATTGCTCTCACTTTGTTTTATAATGCAAAATATGACCCCTCTTCTTTTCATCTATATCACTCATTCACCCTTGTCTAGCTTGTGTTGCTCTTCCACAATTGAGTGCTAGAAAATTCACTTTTTTACTTATTTTTTTAATAAAAATACTTGATAAAAAATAAATTAATAAATAATCTCTTGGACCATATTATACATTATAAATAATCGAAGTGCTCTTGAGATAGCACTATTGGTGGTAGTATGAGCTCCACTGGACACCTATCATATTCCTATATATACAGATATATATAGAGAGAGGAACACTTGTTATTATGTATAAAAAAAGGTGAGAGAATATGAAGGTTGTTTCTTAGATGCTGCATTAACCAATAAATTAGTCTATGGAAGAGAGGATGTTGTGTCTTTTGAACTTATAATATACATTCACACTCACATTCATAACAAACCCACAATATTGTGTCGGTTAAGAGTCAAAAGACACCACATGTACAAACTAAAGTTAACAAAATCAATACAGAAGTTGGTGAAACAAATTTTAAGGATGTATCTCCACAATTAGGGCTCCTTGGTATCCATCTCTCTGAAAAACTATACTCCAGAATTCTGATAGGGAAAAAAAAAATTCTATAACAAGAAAAGAGAATTCTTTTAAAACTGGCATTTTAATAAATGAGTTTTTCAAAAACAATTTCCAGAAATCTCAACCCAACATGTTTTTGGGTACAGTTTTCAAGAAACAGAAATCTGTTTTCAAAAAAGCATACCAAGCATACCCTTATATTCTATTGATTTTTTAAGTATAGGAAATAACTTAATAACCCTTTAATTGTATATTGTAAAAGTACAATAATTGTGAAGTGGGATGGTGATTATTATTAAGGACAATCCCATTTTTCTTTGTTTTCCCTTTTTTTCCCCAAAGCAAGGATGTCAAATGTGAAAAGTAGAAAAGTAGAGTGACAATAACAACATATCCCAGATTTAAATCTAGTAACAAGTACCAGAACAGATGGAGATGATATAAGAAGTAAAAATATATGCAGGTATGATTATCAACACACAGAAACTGGGAAAACAAGTATATAGGGAAAGAGAGAATGTCTGAACATACATTAAATATCTTGCAATAGATTAGAGAATTGTACAGAAAATGATTTCAAAGCTTCCCTCACATTCTGGAATAGCCTCTGTAGTCTTCGTATTGCTCCATAAACGCATCGTTGAACTTCTTGAAACTGTCCATGATTGCAGGCATGTCTTCCTCAGCCGGTAAAATGGTGGTCCTCAAGTGGAAGACCCTATACAGAAAGCGTAACGCATCAGGCATTAAAATTAAGAACGCAAGGGTTACGTTCAGAAACACATAGTTTGGTGCTTATAACTATAATTAAGAAGACAAGTTTATGAATGACTTCCATAATTTGCTAAGAGAGTTATCATATGAAATGTTCCATCGAGGAAGAAGTATTGTAAGGAACCCAACAGGAAAGTAGTATCCAAGCTCTGAACAGAAAGAGATCGGAATTTTACCCTTCTTTTTGTCCGAATCCAGAACCTGGTACTGTGGAAATGCCTGTGGCTTCCAATAGTTTCAGGCAATAGAAAACATCGGGAACTTTCCCCGCGCTTTTTGCAGTTTCTATCGCTCTTGGTGGCAAGCGTATTTGCGGGAAAGAATACATGGCTCCTGAAATAGTTTGTCACAGATGAGAATAAATTTCATAAAAAAAAAAAATAGAAAGTATATGATTCAAGTAAGACGGTTCACCTTCAGTGAAATTGCAAACCACATTTCTACAACTATTGAACCCATCAGTCATTATTTGTGCTCTCCTCCTCAGTGACTCGAGAATACCCTTGCTGCATTTGTGGAAAGATAAACATTACTGTTCAGTTTCTCTGTTTAATTGTCCTTCTCACAAAAAAAAATAAAAAAGAAGCCATCTAATTTAGAAGGAAATTTTCAAATTGGTAGTAAAGCCCCAGAATCATCATGAAAATGCACATTGAGAAACATGAAGGTTCCTTCAGTGATGGACCAACTTTTATGAGGTTGGTAACTGCAGAGACATACCTCTCTCTAATAAACCTCTCATATGAGATATCTCCAGGTTTAGGTGGATTGACCATTAACCCTAACTGTAAAAAAAAAAAAAAAAAAAAAAAAAAAAAAAGAATAAGTACTTTATCAACCTCTGATATAACTGGAACTATCCAAGAAGCAAAAAAAATCAACATATTATACTCAACAGCTAATGGTGAAATGATCACACATTTAAATACTCAACTAATTGTGAACAGTCTGATTTTAACTTACAAATATCTGCCCCGGGACGTTGGGACTGAGAGATACTGATGCAACTTTGTAAATTTCATCAACAGTCTGCCAAACAAATAAAATTAAATAAATTACTAAAATCTGTTAATGTTTGTTTCGGTCAAATTGAGGACCTCTATGAAAATACCAACATATTAAATTACCAGTGACTTATTATGTATTTTGAAAAACTTTGGAAATTCTGAGTAGAAACCTTTTGCATAATAGAAGGGGTGCATGGAAGAGCATTAAACAGATCACAAGAAGGTAAACCTGAGGAGGAATGTTTGTCATCTCAAAGTATCCGCCTCGCTGTCCACATTCACCCCAGTACCCTTTGGACACAGTGTGAAAAGAAACAAGCTGGACTTCCTTGCTCATAGGTGGGCCCATGTCCATTAAAACCTTCAATGTTGGACAGAAACAGGATACTTTAATCTTTCAGAAGGAAATTCGGGGACACCTATAATTTAAGAACAGAGAATATATACCTTTCTAGCACTAAGAAAGGGACGCTCATCCTGGTAAATGTTCTGCTGATAAACTTCATCCCCAAGAAGGACTAAGTTTTCTCGGAAACAGAATTGCAAAATCTCTTTCAAATTAGCTGCACTAAGACACTGTCCTGTTGGGTTCCCAGGGTTTATAATCACCATCGCTCGTACCTATACATAATATGCAAAAATTTATAGCAGGTTGAAATGAAACAACTGTCCAGATTCAGCAAATAAGCACATGTGAAAAACAGAAGTTACAACAATATACAAGTCAAGTAAACAAAAGCTAGATTATATAGCTTTACACAATAAATGGATGAAAATTGGTGGGTAGATTGTGCCATGGAATCAGACAAGACAACATAGTTTCTCTAGGATCCAACAATAAGTCAGAGGTAATGAAAGCCTCCTTTTCAGGAACACAATTAAGTCAAACTAAGGTCCCTAACCTTCTATTAATCTATTTTTTTTTAGTTTGACAGCAATTCCAGGATAGATTTCCATGTTTTTTCAACAAGAAAAAAATGAGGGCATACATACAGTTATTCCTTTAGAGCGAGCATTTGCAACTGACTGTCGGAGGTTATTAATATCCAGACCCCAATTTGCTGTCTCTTCGAGATAATATGGAACAAGAGAACCACCAAACAAAGCTATTGCTGCTGAGTACAGCGGATATTGTGGAACTGGAACCAAAACCTGGAAAACCATAAGTTTGAGGCAGCATTAGGAAGACTACACTCCAAAGCAACCAATCACATGGAGTGGGGATATGGGGAGTCTGGGGACAAGGGCAGGGATGTGTAAAAAAGAGAACATTTCATTTGGTTACAAATTAATTTCAGAAAGCTTAATTACCCCATCCCCTTCACCGCGGATAATAGTGTTCAAGATCTGCATAACTCCTTTGCTGGCACCATCAGTGAGGAATATAAGTTCTGGATCACTGTGCAAAAAGCAATTAATTCATCAGCATTTATCTCGATCATCCGAGTTCACGATACTCCATTGTTATTAAGAACTCAGACTTCTATAACACAATATCAAGATTTATCACCTTGGATACCCGTCACGCCTCCCAATGAACTCGGCCACTTCTTTTCTTATTCCAGGAAGTCCTCGTGAGTCACTATAAGCACCTAAGAGATTAATAATAACGTTTATCTATCAGGTGTGCTATATGGAGCAAAATGCCTGGAGCAAAGAATTGTGTGCCCAAGAAATAAGTGAAGCTGTGATAAGGATATTGCTGAGGACAGGTGTAGAAAGTAGAAGAGAAATAATAACGGAAGATCTGTGGAAGGGAAAGAATAACGCTGATTATTGACAATATAACAAAGTAGTGTCCGTAGCGATGGTCTGATGATGTTGGATGGTTATTAAAAGACAAAAGTGTTAAAGGAAGACAGAAAGCCATACAGGGTAAAGACTTGCTGCAGAGAAAACAAAAGAAAGAAGGAGGGCGTGATCTTGATGAAGATAATTTTGATGAAAGAGAAGAATTTCAACTGATCATGAAGCTAAGCAGGACTTTTGTTGCTAATCCCAAATAGTTAATATAAGGCAGTAAAATAGAGAGTTGAAATCATACATAGAAGATTAAATCTTTAAAGCCAGTATTGCATAAAACCATGAAATCATACAAAACAGAAAATAGAGAGTTGAAATCATACAAAGAAGGTTTAATCGTTAAAGCCAGTATTGCATAAATCCATATAGTCCATTATTTCCCAGAACAAAGAAGAGTTAAATAATTTCTGGAGAAGATACCTAGACCACCCGAAGTTAGTGAAAGATAATGTTTAGCTCTTGCAATCGCATCTGCAGGGAACACGGTTCCTACATTAGGATCATCTAGAAGAAATGGAGCTTGGCATAGAGCAACCACCTGCAACGAAGTATTTCTAAGCAATATAGATAAAGATTACACGAAAAATCAAACACAAATTTGACTTCAAAATTTGAAGAATAGATGAGAAGATATAACGTCAATAGAGGAAGCATAGAAGTAGAAAATTTGGAAATTTGTCAAACCTGGCGAGGGAAAGTTAGTGGCTTCTGTCCAAGGGCATGAGGGTTGCCAACATTTGTGAAAATAATCTGCACGTAATAAATGCAATACTGTGATGTACAAACATACAAAAAGAAGAACATGTGATACGGAAAATATGTCGAATTAATCAATATATCCATAGAGGAATATTAATATACCCTTGCCTGTAGAAATTTTACAACTGCAAAAATGCCAAAATGGATACAACTTGTGTAATGCCAAATTACAATGAGAATACAAATCCACAAGATATTACTAGAGACACAGCGACATAGCGCTGTTTTAGGTGGTATATATAGCTATATTCTTTTTACTTCGGTTCTTGGTTGCTATATTCAAATTATATCGAACTGTAGGTACTCCTTACATCAGTCTTCTTGAATCTTTATCCATCTCTAAATATATAATGGATCGATCCTTGAACTGATACAAATTAGATTATAATAAAGGTCCAACAAAAAAATGATGCACGAGGCCTAATGAAGATATTTATTTTGACTCGACTAGAGAAATAAGAGCCGGTGTGAACATTCCACTTATAAGAGATGCCAATAGTCACTCTATACCCATGATGATGCCATCATTTTCCTGAAATGCCTTCATTCTATATAAACTATAAATCAATATATATATTTATAAAAATAAAGATAAAATGCTGTAACAGAGTATAAATATAGAAATAAAATGCTGTAACAGAGTATGACAACAAGAATCACATCCTAACACAGTACAAGCTAGATTTTCCTAGGTACTTTTCGGGCATTGCATAACTCACTAACAAACAGCCAGGATCATTTCACGGACTTTCATGAGATAACGAAAGGTAAATAATCCCAGATATATACCTGTCAAGTTTTATTAAGGCCTGCCACTCAAACAAATAAGGTCTAATGCAGTTTCTAGAGGGGAAAAAGGTAGAACAAAAATTATAGCAAAAATCTCCGGTGCTACATATTTTTTAGAACCTATAAAGTTTCCGTTCGCTGTTGAAGGGAAAAGAAAAAATGAAGATAAAAAACCGGTGGCCCTGACCTAGGAATAACAAGACATCACAGGTCAGAAACACCCTCAATAAACAGTAAAGATATACCTTCTTCCCATCCTTCTGAAGCTCAGAAGCTCGAAGGTACAACTCGCCTCTGACAGCATATTGAACCTTCTTTACATTTTCATTCAATTGCTCGTGGTCAAGTGCCTTAGGTGACATGATGGAATTGATATTGTTCCAACTGATACCACCAAAATGATGTACTAAGTGGCCGGAAGCAAAAACTTGAACCCACTAACTCAGTTCGCAACCTGAGAATTTTCACAGCGATCAGATAAAATCACTAAAACATTAGGATAGTGAGTATAACAAAACATAATAAAATCAGACAAATTGTTACATAATTATTCGAGGATTCATATAGAAGTACAGTGTGTTGTAGCCTTACGTAGTAATTTGGATTCATATTGAAATAGCTTACTCAATATATATAAAAAAAGAGAGACAGATATAAGTATGTATATATGTGTGCGCGTGTGTGTATGCCTATGTGTGTCTATGTGTATGTTTGTGTATATGTATGTATATACTTTCTTCCCTGTTGAAAGAATTGCAAACTCATAAAAACCGCTGATGTCCGCTTCAAGATGCTTTTGGAATTACCTGTGTGTACGAATAAGAATGTGCCTAGGGAACCTACAGGTGATTTCACAAATGTAGAATAGGATATCAATAAGCTACAGGTGATTTGATTGCAAAGGGTCATTATTGTGTGGGTGTAACTGTGTATGTATACGTGCGTGTATAGATATGTGTATATGTATGTATATATGGATTTAGATATATATATATAATATATGCATGTATGCTTGTGTTTGTAAACAAATAACTGCTAGAGAAATTATTTTTTAGGTTGAAATTTTGAGAAAATTGATAATTAAAATCATAACTTGGGTTGTAGGATGTAATTTGGGATTCTAGTGCTATTCTGTAATATCCAAACAGAGAATTTAGAATTAGAACTTCTAATTCTAATTTCAATGCCCCAATACGGTGCTGAGAAACACGCCTTTATTAAATTGAAACATGGATTTTCCTAATGCATTATTTTATAATCCAACTTCTTAAATCCCAAACTTATCAAAAAAACACAGACCCACTCCAATTTGAACCATAATTTCAAAGAGAATGATTTCGATGTGAACCATTTTGAGCTTATAAAAAGATAATTCTAAAAACGAGAATTTCATTCTCATTCATACTTAAATAGAATCAACAGAGGCTACAATTACATAAGGCCATATTAAAACAGATAATAGCAACAGCAGATGGCAATCAATGCATGTGACACCAGAGACATCCAAACCTAATCTCACCCTGAACCCTAAAAGATACTTGTGACGCATATGAATCAAGAAATGACCGAACAGAGTGTGGTTTTACGATAATTCACTGATACAACAAAAACCCATTTAACAATTAAATGTTTACACATTGTATATTAGGTAAAATTCAACTACCCATTTGATATTTACCCAGATTCACAAACTTTATAACAAGAACAGATAAATTTCAACAACTAATCTATGCCAACTGATGCAAATACATTGATACCCATATAGCATATTCCAATTTTCCCGCAAAATTAAAAAACGAATAATTCTGAATCTGATTGAGATGGGTAATCTACAATTGAAATGCTACCTTTGAGTATCGCCTAAAATTCCATGAGCAAAGTGAATGCTAGAGCTGGAAAATGTGTTTACGTCTCTCGCGAAGTGAAGTGCCTCTTTTTTTGGCCTTGGCAATTGAGGTATATTATATATATTTACATACATACATATATATATATATATATATGGCAATATAGAATATATAATGGCAAGACCACAGCCACTGAAAAAGGGTAGATGGATTATTGGACTTTACCCTATTAAGGGATTAGAGATAAAGCTCATGCAACAAGAGTGGTGTAGCTTCAAACTACGAGCTCTTGGTCGAAATTGAGGCTCTTCTCTAATCTTACTTCCTTTCTCATGTGTCACTTTCATGCAAGACATTATTTTTGTTCCGAGTTCTTTCTCTCTTTGGTCATGGGTAACAAGGGTCAAATGGTCATTTGGCTCATAGTTAGCACTTTTTCTATGCTGGCGGCCAAAGGAAAGGGTAATCTTTTCATTTTATGCCACTACGTATTAACGATTTGTCCATGCTTGTCATGATCATGAAACTCAATGAACAGGGTAATATAGTCATTTACACCTTTACGTTGCTAATCATTGGTTCACAAGGATGGCTGCCAAAGCAAAGGGTAATCTAGCCATTTCTGTCATAAATCGTATTACGGATCATGTTCGTGTCAAACATGACATGACATAACACGAATACGATATGGGTAGACACGAACATGACATGATTAATATTCGCGTCGAATGTATTAAATACTAACACAATACAACCTGTGTAACCCATTTAAAAATATTGAATTGTGTTGGGTTCAACACAACACGAAATTTTTGTACTTTTTTTCTTTATAATAATTCATTTTTATAAAGAAAAAGGTATTACAGAAAAAGAAAAAAGAATGTCCAAACAGGGCAAAACCAAAAGAGATGCCCTAGATAGAAAATACATGATCAAAATACAACCCAAGAGAGTGAAGATCAAGCCCTAGCCAAATTCGAACCTAAGATATCATTTTCCAATCTTTGCTTCTCAAACAATAGCTCCTCATCTCCATTCAAACATGACTTCTGATAAGTGCACAAAAGTGAGGATTTTTGTTAGGAAATTGTCTCAAATTCTATTGTAATTAGGTTTCCTATTTAGAATTGTATTGTAAAATGAATTTCTTGTTAGAGAGTTTTTTTTTCCAATGAGTTGTAATCCTTATCCAACAAAAAATTGAGATTTTCTTGTTCAACAAAAAAATGGGCTTAACTTTATAAATAGGGACATAGGGTTTGTATTGAGACTTAGAGAAAATATGTGAGAAAAAGAGGAGAGGAATATGGTGATGTATGCACCGGGTGAGGGTGCTTTGTTGTTCACCTATGTAATATCTTCCTAATAAATATTCATTCTCTCTGTGGACGTATGCCAAAGATGGGGTTGAACCACGTTAAATATTATTTGTTATTTGTGTGAGTAAAAATATGTGTCGATGATCTTGGGTGGATTAATTCATAAGTATGAGATGATAATTAATTCCTAACAATTTTAAATGTCAAAATAAACCTTTAATTTACCATTTTATTGTGTAAATATTCTTATATATATATATATAAATATATATCTTTTTGTTTCTGATAGGTATGAATTGGAAAAAAGAAAAGAAAATAAGGAAAAGAAAAAGAAGAAATTGGGTTCCCAAGTGAGAGTGTAAATGTATGTGTATGGGTGATGTATGTATACATGTGTATATGCGTATATATATATATAGGCATGTATGTGTGTATGAGAATGGTGTGTGACATACTTGTACTTGTGTGAAACAAAAGTGGGTGTTTTTTTTCCCCCGAAGTGGGTGTTGAAAGATGAGTACAATCAAGTTTGGTGGTATGACAATGTGGCATTGCACATTTCAAGGTTGCTCAATTGAAAGCATGGTTCGCAGTTACGGTTTCAGTTTCGGTATCGATGTAACGGTATCAACACTTTCCTAAAGCGTTACAAATCGGGCGATACGTAGCAGTTTCGGACGATACGGCGAACTATGATTGAAAGATCAATTTGCTCATTTAAAACTACACATTTCAAGGCTACAATTAAAGGAGCACATGTGAAATCAGAGATAATGGGTCAAGTGACACACAAGTCCTTATATATACATCTGCATATCACTGGAGAGGGAGGTTGGAGAAGCTAAGGAGGAAAGATTGTTGATACAGATAGTGTATATCACAATTGTGACAGTGTGATATTTTTTTTTTGCAATCCTTCTCTCATTCAATGAAAAAGTGTTTTATCATCATGCATTATTTTCTTATTAACATGATAGCCTAGACACTCCTCTTGAGGGGGTGATGAAGCCACCATGCGTGAAGTGTAATTAAATTTATTTTATTTCTTGTTGCATAATTCTTCTTCCCGAGATTATTCTTTTACAAATCTCAATGACAAAAACCTTACAATAGAGGTTGGAAGCTAAAAATAGAGGAAAAATTCTCCGTGATTGCCAATTAATGAAAATACGAGGAATGTCTACCACTATTTACATTTTTTCTAAACAAAAACATAAAGGAAGGATTTTTCGTGATTGCCTACTAAGGGAAATACAGGGAATGTCTACCACTATTTATGTTTGTGTTTGACAATGGGTAGTTATTGTGTTATAGCAAGATTAACTTATTTACATAATCGCATGTTTATTTTACGCCATATTTTCCTTTATCTTTTCAAGTTGTAATTGAAATTGGTAAAGTGATCGGTTATTTAGAGAAGAATTTGTAATAGAAATATATAATATTTATTTATATGAACCCTGATGGTGGATTCTCTTTGTAATATCTCGTATTTAAATAATTATTTTATTGCCTTATTTATTTTGAATGGAATGGTGGGTATTTAAATTATTGAGTAATGGTACTCTAGTCATTTTATGACTACTAGGTAAGTTTTGTTATTATGGGATCTGATAAGGGTATATTAGTCTTTAAGACGAGTGGCAGGATGGTTATTGTGACAGATTTAGGGGCATTATGGTCATTCACCATAACTTAGCTTCTCTTATATAACTATAATGATATTTAGATTATTCTCTCTCAAAACTAAGAAGAATTTCAGACTTCTCCCTTGTTCTTCCTCTTCTTATTCACTCACCTTTATACGTATACATATATATATATAGTTAGAGAGAGCAAGTACTTGGTTCGGATATGGATTCGTGGTGTAGTAAGCTCTCCAAATCAGGCAAGACATATGTTATACTCTTCCTCTTTGTACTAAAATTCGTAACATTTGTTTAGTGCTCTTATAAACTGTTATACATTAATTTCGTATATGTATACTTATGAGTATTAGCATGTTCAAATATGTATTGATATATAGTTATATGAACATGTATGTGTAGATCCGTAGCTATATGTGTAGATATGTAGTTATATGAACATGTATGGGTATATCCGTAGCTATATGTATTTTTATGAAGTTATATGAGCATGTATATATAGATCCGTAGCTATATGGTTATATGTATAGATCAGTAGCTATATGAGCATATATGTATAGATCCGTAATTATGTGAAAACATATGTATAGATCTGTTATAATATATTGGTATTTACGTATATATATGATGATATATATTATGTTATACATATATGTATAGATTCAAGAGTATATGTATAGATCATGTGTATATGGATAAATTTGTGATATATATAACCACTCATGTATATATCGGTTATTGTAGGTTTTGATTCATGATTACATATTATAGTATATATTTTGTTTATACGTATATATCTTTATTTGTATTTATATTTACAGATCTGTTTTACCATGTTCATGTCCATGAATATATACAATATTTATTATATTATGTGTAGATAGACGTGTATGGATTCATGTGTAAATGTATAGATCTGTGAGCATACGTATATGTCTTGTTATTATGATTTATGTTGAGGTGCATATGATTTGAACTACATAAAGAAATCTGAATATATAATTATTTTAGGTTTCAATGTTGACAATGAATTTAAACACTACTTATGTTATGTAATTGTTTTTCTCTATTTTATTTGTTCATTGATTTATATGTTATTATGATTCACCAAGAATCATACTAAAATATGTATATTCGACTATATAAATGAACAATTTTGACCGTATAAATATACTGTATTTTCTGGGGCGCTCAGGAAATGTCGCGCTGCCCCCCCTGGACCCCCCAGGCTCAACGTTATAAATTGTTATACGTTTTCGAGTAAAGAATATAAATGAATTAATAATTTCGTAAAATCATAAGATTTAATTAAAATGACTATGGTCGGAGATTTAAAAGGAACCACAAGGAGACTGACTAATAAACGCAGTCTCACTAGTACCGCGGGACATGGATGAGTTGTCACGCCATGACTGAGTTATCGAGTACATGGTTTTGGTTTGATATGGAGATGATGGGAATTGGACTTATGGAAGTAATTTATGGTATTTATTTTATATCTTCACGGTGGTATCCTAGTAAATATAAATAGAAGTTATGAAATTAATTATATCTTTATGGTGGTATTCTAGTGAATATAAAGTATAGTAAGGTATATTAATATTTTTGGGATTGGTGTCACTGGAAAAGGGGATGGTTTTTAGTACTCTGTTTAGGATCATGTAGAGATGTACTTGTTCGTGGGTTTGATCCACATTTGTTGATATTTCAGGTCCTCGGCAATTTCATCTGCAGGGTTGAGGATTTGTCTATCTTGTCTTCTCGGTCTAGCAGTTTCCTTCCACTACAGGGTAGGAATTCAGTCTTATTGTAGTTAATGTAATTTTGTGTGCTCTAGGGGTCCATGTTATGGGATTCCCAAGTTGTATAAATTTGAAAACTTAAGTTATTCCGATGATGTATTGGATGTGGGATCTTTCATGTATAAGTGTTATCATCAACTCTTATTATCCTATCTCTATTTTATGTCTTATCATTTGTGCTTATTTTTATCAATTAAAGATACTCCTAGTTTTTGTGTATGGGCTTGGCCAACCTATGCATGGAAATTGGGGGTGTCACACTCTTCCCTTGAGATTTTTCTATCATTTGATAATTTTATTTACTTATTTTAGTTAACTATTCAAAAATTCAAAAAATTGTTTTAAGATATTTCCTTTTATTTTCGAAAATTAAAGTTTTGGATTCGAGACTCGAAACGAGTTCCAAGTTGAGAGAAGTTCGACCATGCTTATTACTATAATATTTTCAAGTTAAGGTTTTGCAGGTTATAAATTCTTGTTGATCGGAGTGTGGTGAAGCAACGACACATCTATACCAAAACCGTGACCCATCAGCTTCACAACAAATCGATTCAGTCTTCCCATAGCCAAAGTGGTCTCACAACAAATCACAATCATCACCGTTAATCCTGGTGAGTAGGGATGAAGGATAAGGGGCGATTGGTGAACAACCCAAACAAAGCAATAATGAATACTAATAGGTGTCAAATATCAGTCATTTTGACTCCTTAACTCACTATTGTTACGTTCTTTCATTCTATTATTTGGTGTTTTTATTGCATTTGCGTGTTAAGACATGTTTATGAATCTTAATGAAGAAATGGAGCTAACTTCGGTGAATTAACTGAAGAGTATGTTCTTTCTATCCAAGAGGATAGTCAAAGAGGCAGTCCGAGACAAAAATGGCTCCCAGGGGGCAAAAACGACATTTTTAGAAGCCGTCATCTTTAGCAAAAAGTATCGTGGGTTCTAAACAGATGTTTTGGTGCATTTACGAAGAAAAGTTATTTTCCACAAAATACCTACGCTTGAAGCGTAGGTGCGGTAACTTTTTGGTGATTTTTTGTAGATTTTTCCTATTTCACCCTCAACTTAATTGGAAGACGTACCCGCGACTCCAAACCTCTATATACATGTATATACACTTATATATATGAGAAGTTAGGGTTTGCATGAGTTTTAGTGTGAAAAGACTGAAAATGGCCTCTCTATGCCACTGCCTATATATACAAGACCATACATCAGAGTTAGAGAGTTGTGTGGTTGGAGAGTTCATACGTGAGTTTTTGGAGGTTATTCATTCATTCAGATTTGTTATTGTTGAGATCCATATTCAAACCTAGAGATCCGAATAAGAAGACTATGGAGAACGTTTCTACATCAACGATATAGTCACCATCTTCCATGGCCAACTAACTCGGTATCTAGGGTTTTCTAGCAAAACCCTAGCCAAGTAATGTAGTTATTTTATTATTTTTAGTTGTAAAGAGGGGAAACTATTGACCATACTGTGATGATTGTAGTAGTTAAGAGACCGTACTGATTTGCAATATAAAAGTATATGGTTATTCTAAATTCTTGTCTTAGATTAAATAAATATATAGTTTTGCACAATTATGAGTATTCACTATGGGCTGGAACTCGGATGCTTAATCCTGGTTTTTTACACAATGGTGGTAATGAAACTTGAAACCCTAGGTTGACACAGGCCGTGTCTTGGCGATTTAATATAGACATACTTTAGTTTATTTTCATGCATTATGAGTATATTAGAGTAGCATAATTGGCATGTACTGGTTAGGTCAGTCATGAGACGGGTTGTCGCGATCCGGTTGATGGTACTCCTTTTTAGGGTCGTATTTAGTTATTTATGATACGACCTGATTCACAATTATGGATCGTTCTCTTAAAATTAATACATTGATGAACTATATTATACGGTTAGTGGTGGAGTGATGAAAACCCTAATTTTCTCTCTCATCTGAATCACAACCAATTTATTTTCTTTTTAGATAATTTTAGTTAAAATACATAATTTGGTCTTCAACCACCCAAACAAATAATTTTCAGAAAATATAATTCAATGTTTTTAAATTATTAAAGTGAACAATCTCAGTCTCTGTGGGATCGATATCCCTTACTCAAGCCGCTTTGCTATTCTACAATCGATACGTGTGTTTACGTAGGGTAAAACCTAAAGTCTTTAAGGTGTTATTTTTAACCACATATATTTATACACCTGACGTACACATTAAATACACAGACCCATATAAATTTCAAAGGGTTTACATATATTAATGAATACAAATCAGTAATACCTCAACTATCTTGACATTTCCGGCTTGGGTGAACAAATTAGCGAGGGCGGCGCTATCGACGCTGAAGGGCAAGTTACCGACGAAGAGCTTGAGGTCCGACGAGAAGATCAAGTCACCACCGTCGCTCAAAACCTCTTCTTCTTGGTCAAATTCGAAAGAGACGGGTATGTTTTGGACGAAAAGAGAGCGCGAAGGTCTGGTGAAAGTGGTAAGGATGGAAGGAGAAATGGAGATGGATTTGGATTTGGATTTGGATTTGGGAGGGATTGGCTTGGGGGATGAGAGATAGAGGGAAGCGTTGGCTAGTTTGGAGAGGAAAGGGTGAAAGAGTGAGATAATATTATAATTTATTGTATAAGGTGGTTCTATGGTTTTGTTCAAATGAAAAAGTTATCCCTTAATAATACTATAATTTACCATTTTAATTCTTAAACGTGTCGAGTTCAAGTAACCATGTCAACCTGACTAGCTTGACACGCTTAATCGTATCAAGCGGGTTACATGGGTTTACCCGAACACGACCCAAAATTTTTTGTGTCCTGTTCGTGTGGACTCTTTTATGTTCAACCTTAACATTTTTAAATGGGGTCATGTTACCGTGTCATACCCAATTTTTCCAGCTCTAGATATGAGGAAGCCTACAAGGAAAAAGAATCATTTCAATTATTTGTATTTATAATTACCTAAAAGCATAGCATAGTGTACATATGTAAAATTTGGGCCCAGTGGTGAAGGCCCATGAGTTAGAAGCCTACAAGTACTAGCCACAATACTCAAGACTTGTGAAAGCATTTCTTCAACATACAGTAGGACAAGCCTACTTGGGAGATTGTTCTAGAATTACTTAGTGGTCAAGCCAAGGATTCCTACAAGTCAGGAGAGATTTCGATCAGGATGGAAGGGAATGTCAATCCCTAGAATTAAGGGATTGGACTGTGGTTCGGATGGGCCAAAAAGCCCATCAAACTCTTCTATATATATAGGCCTTAAAGCCTCAATAATATTCATTCTTATGTTGTGCATTTTTTCTGTATTTACACAATTGGCGCCTTCTTCAAGCTTCCTACTCTCTACCAAAGTTAGGTTCAGTGCACCCATGGCGATAACCCGATCACACCAGTCCGACCTACCCCCCAATGGAGGTGAAACCTCTCAGGCCAATGATCAAATCCTTCAACACCTGGGAGCCATGGAGGAGAGAAACGCTTTGTTAGAAAGACAAAACACTGAACTAACGGCGAAACTAGCGCAGACGCCACCCCTGGCACCACCCCAAGTCCCTCTAGCAGGCCAGCAGATCCCTCCAACGGGTCATCAAGCCCCGTTAGTGATTCATCAGGACCTGTCCACGAGCCACTGATGTCCACTCAGGGTGGTTAAAAATGTGTTAATAACACACTCTTAAGACGACCTAAGTTTTACCTATCGTAAGTGCACGAGTCAATTGCATATAAACGACTTGTGAAAGGGAATGTCGAACCCACATAGACTTGGTTATTCACTTCAGTAGTTCATGAAAAAGTGTTTGATTTGATTTTGAGAATTATGAGTAAATTAACTAACAACGGAAAATAAATTGAGAATTTGATTAAGAGAGAGAAAACTAGGGTTTTCATCGCTCCACCACTAACCGCATAACATAGTTTTCAATTTGGAAAATTGTAAAAAGGGCGATCTATTTCCGTGAATCAGAACGTACCGTAAATAGTCGAATACGTTCCCAAAAAGGATACCGTCAACCAGGTTCGCTACAACCCATCTCCAGACAGAGTGTATCTATTGCATGCTATTTATTTTACTATAATCTACTCCTAATACATGAAATTAAACTAGAGCATGTCTATGATACCTCGCCGAGGCATGACCTGTGTAAACTTAGGATTTCAAGTGTTAAGAACCATTGTTGTAGAAAATCACAATTTGTTTAGAATAATCATGATTGTGTAAGAATATATACTCATTCAATCTAAGACAAGAATTTATGAATAAATATATAATTTTGTATCAACAATAAAACCGATCGTTTATCTACAACAATCATCACAGTATAGTCATAACTTCTCCTTTATTATAATTGAAAACAAATATGAAAACTACATTACTTGGCTATGGATTTGCTAGAAAATTGTGGTTGAGAATTGAATGATTTTCGACTCTGAGAAAATTGTGGTTGAGGACTCTCCACATTCTGAGAACGATAAGAAAGATGTGGATGATTTCGCCAATTCGGATTTTATGAATTAGAAAAAGAAGAATTTTTTAAATTGGACCATGCTTCATTAGCATCAGTAGTGATTACCTCATTACTTTAACAATCATTTTGAGAAAAATCAAGTCCTAATGCTAAGACCTCTCTCTGGGCTTAACGACTCAAATTTATGAATTTATCGAGATTTTCTCCTAAGATGGCTACTGATTCTCTGACATCATCATTATTTTTATCTATGATAAACGCTTGGTTAGATATTTTCTCGAGTCCATCTCTAGCCCGCATCGCAGATTCATGTTGAATCTAGTTATCGCTCACATTGTCAAATAGCTCCAAAAGTTCTTGTGCTGGTCTCAGTGTAAATTGTCTTGCCACTGCTGCATCAATCAATTTTTTGTGTGTGGCACCCAATCCAAGATAAAAATTACATACTATGTCATGATCCACAAACTTGTGATGGGGACACTTTCGCAGAATTTCATTGAACCTATCCCATGCATCATGTAATTTCTCATTGGATAATTGTCTGAAGTGAGTAATCGTTTCTTGCGCTTCATGAGTTCTACCTACTAGGAAGTATTTTTCCAAAAATTTGGCTTTTAAGGTTTCCTAATCAATTTTTATAGTTTTCCCTAAAGCGACATACCAACGTTTAGCTTTTTCTCTCAAAGAGAAGGGAAATAGTCACACGCGCAATGCATTCGGGCTCAGATTCTCTATTCTAACGGTCGAGGCCATTTCTAAGAATTCATTAATATGCTGATAAAGGTCCTCATTCCTTAGTTCGAAGAATTTAGGCAGCATATTGATGACACTAGATCTCGTAGTGCTTGACCCCTTCTTCCTCCGGAAATTCAGAATATATTTCATGAGCAGTAGGCGCATAGTATCCCTTCAAGGACGTGGTTGGTGCCTTTCGCATATCGGCATTATGGTCGGCCATCATTTCTTGCACCAACTATCGATGACGTTCTTCTTCCCTTGCTCGATGATTTCGATGAAAAGTTCGTTCGATTTCAGGGTCGAAAGGTACTAACGTAGTATTGGGGTCAAAAAGTACTTGTCTATCAGTCATACACTAGACGAAAGTTTTTATTTTTTTTGAAAACAAATTCAACTACTTCTAAATTATTCTAAGTATTAACATCAAACAAAGTTCAAATTATGAGCGAAATTAAGCAAAACTAAAACTCACAAGAGGTCCAATGACGCAACTTTTCGCTGCTCCGCTATCTCCCTTTATGCTTTTCAGAATACCTGTCAATCACACAAAATTTCAACTTTAGATACACTACAATAACGCAATATTAGGAAACTAATGAATAATGCCAAGTCCCCGGCAACGGCGCCAAAAACTTTATGTTCTCTCAGGGTGGTTAAAAATATATGTTAAGAACACACCCTTAAGACGACCTAGGTTTTACCTATCGCAGGCGCATAAGTCAATTGTAGTATAAAAACGACTTGTGAAGGGAATGTCGAACCCACAGAAACTTGTTTATTCACTTCACTAGTTCAAAAATATTGAATTATGGTTGAAAAAATGTTTGATTTGATTTTGAGAATTATGACTAAATTAACTAAGAATGGAAAATAAATTGAGAGTTTGATCAACAGAGAGAAAACTAGGGTTTTCATCACTCCACCACTAACTGCATAACATAGTTTCCAATTTTTATAATTGTAAAAAGGGCGATCTATTCCCGTGAATCAGAACGTACCGCAAATAGTCGAATACGTTCTCAAAAAGGATACCGTCAACCAGGTTCGCTACAACCCATCTCCGAATAGAGTGTATCTATTGCATGCTATTTACTTTACTCTAATCTACTCCTAATGCATGAAATTAAACTAGAGCATGTCTATGATACCTCGCCGAGGCATGACCTGTGTAAACCTAGGGTTTCAAGTGTTAAGAACCATTGTTGTAGAAAATCATAATTTGTTTAGAATAATCATGATTGTGTAAGAATATATACTCATTCAATCTAAGACAAGAATTTATGAATAAATATATAATCTTGTATCAAGAATAAAACCGATCACTTATCTACAACAATCATCATGGTATAGTCATAGCTTCTCCTTTATTACAATTGAAAACAAATATGAAAACTACATTACTTGACTAGGAATTTGCTAGAAAATCCTAGATACCGGTTTAGTTGCTCATAGCTGATGGAGACCGCATCGTTGATGTAGAATTGGCCACCATGGTCGTCTTCTCCAACACTCTAGGTTTTGTATGGCTTCTCCTTGGAATGAATCTCCAGAGTCTATTCTGAAAATTATATATATGAAGCTCCCTACTCAAAATATGTAACAAAACTCTCTATTTATAGACAAATGTGAGGGAAACCCTAATGGTTGCCCTTTTTCATAATTTTACACCAAACTTGATCAAAGCATTGTATTCTGATGTATATATGTATATATCATGTGTATTGAAGTGTTGGAGTCGCAACCGCCACATAGGAGAACAAGTCAGGGTCAAAACTGGAATTTTCAGCTCTTAACATGCCAGACCCATACACTTGGAGTGTAGGGGTTACTACACCTGGAGCGTAAGACCCTCCTACGCTTGGAGCATAGCTCTAGCGTAGGGTAATTTTGTCCAAGCGTAGCGCAAGCGTCAAAATGACACTTTCTAGCCACTTTTAGCTACTGGAAGCGTAGGTCTAGCGTAGCAAAACCCCTAGAACTAAATTTTCTTGGGTTTAGTGCCATTTGAACCCCATCAATTCACTTGTTATGATTCTTGAAGTTGTAACTAAAAAAAATGACGTTTCTATCCTTCGGGAGACATTTTTTTCTTGAAAACACCTCTTTAGCTCTCCTCTTGAATATAAATGAACATGTCTTTAGTTAATTCACCAAAGTTAGTTCTCTTTTTTCGTTAAACTCCTGAAACACGCTTAAACACGCAAACGGAAAAAAAAAATACCAAATAAGGGTACGCGATCCAGACAAGATGCTGACCATGAGAAGGTTGGACGAGGTGATGGCCAAGTTCCAGAGGGAAGTGATCAGGGATTTGAAGGCTCAGAATCCCACCAATCTGTCTACTGAAACGTCCCTTGATTTGGTACATTCCCCATTCACCATGGCGATTACCAATGTGCCATACCCGGAGAGGTTCAGACTACCCAAGTTCACCCTTTTTGATGGCACGAAGGATCCTATAGAGCACATCTACCAAGTCCATCAAAAGATAAACGTCTATAATGAGAACAAAGCCCTACTTTGTAAAGTATTCTTAACTAGCCTGATAAACACAACCCTACTCTGGTTCCGAAGTAGCTAGCCCGGTCCATCGGAAGTTGGCTCAAACTGTGCGAACTCTTCATCACTCAATACTTCGGCAACAATAGGAAAAAAAAAAGATAATTTCTAGCCTGTTCACCATGATTCAAGATAAGGGAGAGTCGCTAAAAAGTTTTATGTCCCGGTTCAACATAGAGATGTCCTCAATTGATAACTGCGATCAACATTCAGCAGTGGAAGCCTTTCGGATGGCACTCATTCCCGGGACCAAATTCCACCAATCCTTAGTAAAAAAGACCACCGACAGATATTGGGGAACTCAATTCTCGAGTACAAGGCCATCTTCAGATAGAGGAAGAATTGGCCATCTAGCAAAGAAGGGTCGCCTTCATAAGTATTGAGTCAAAGACGGCTGAACCAAAGGCCAAAGATCGAGCATCTGAATGCAATCGTTCGAGTACAGCATCTACACCATCAGTCTCGAAGAAACGCCCGAAGTCCGATGACAGGATCACACCCTTAAGGGTTTGTTTGGGCAAGCTATACTAGGAGAACAAAACTAAAGGGATCTTTTGAGTACCCCCACCCATTAAGCAACAGATGGATCAATAGGATATGATGAAGCTTTGCGCCCTTCATAGTGAGTATGACCATCAAACCAATGAATGCAAAAGCCTCCGAAGGCAAGTGGAAGCGATGATAGCAAAAGGGGAAGTGTCCGACTATGTAATCAAGGAAGTTGGCCTAATAGATCAGCCTTCACTAACCCTGCCCAAGAGCTCAACTGTCGGTCATCCCGTCAAAGTCATTCATATGGTTCACGGCGGGGATAGCGGAAGATAGATAGGAGAAGTTTGAAGGTCCCAAATGTGTTAAGCTCAAAAATTCCGAAGGGTTGGCGAAATCAACGAGGTACACAACTAAAATTCCCGAATTACCTTTACAACTGTCAATCTCAAGATGATCCACTAGTAATATCCTTAATGGTGTCCAACTGTCTGATCAATAAGGTAATGGTGGACTTAGGGAGCAACACTAACATCATCACCAAATGGGCTTTTGAGAAACACATGAGATCATACCTTCCAGAAGTTCGATAACCGGTCTCTGCTGCCAGAAGGATGCTTAGAGACACTTTTATCGTGGTGGAAGTTAAAACTTCGTACAACCTCCTCATGGGAAGAAGGTGGATCCACCGAATACATGGCATTCCGTCGACCCTTCATCAGGTCATGCGATGTGTGGACCCGAATGGCATGGACATAATAGACATCAGGGGAGATCATGTGGCATCCAAAGAGTGTTATGCGGTTACTTTAAAGATTCTAAATAAATAAAAGAGTTTTGAGCAGATTTTATCGATCGATCTGACTCCCGATACCAAATAGCAATCACAGAAAAAGGGTATAGGCTCCCTAATAACAGCAAAACCGCTGGAATAAATATTGGTTGTACTTGGGCATCCCGAGAAAGTAATTTATGTAGGATCATGCCTCACAAGCGAAGAAAAGAAAGAGTTGGAGGCTCTCTTACAAGCTAACTTTGATATGTTTGCATGGAGTTATCTAGACATGCATGGTATTGACCTGAACGTGGATCCTAATGCAAAACTAGTCCAACAGAAGCAAAGAGGCATGAGGGACCAGAGGAATTAGATCATAGCAGAGGAAGTTACTCACTTGGTCCAGGCCGGGTTTATTATAGAGGTTCAGTACCTCGATTGGCTGGCCAACGTGGTAGTGTACCTTGACTGGCATGCCTGAAAGACTCTTTCTTGCTACCTAAGATTGACCAAATGGTGGATGCCACAGCTGGGTTTGAGCGTCTGAGCTTCCTCGTTGCATACTCCGGCTATAACCAAATACGCATGAATCCATTTGACGAGGATAAAACCTTATTTATCACCGAATCAGATACTTACTATTATAGAGTTATGCCTTTCGGACTAAAAAATACAGGTGTAACCTTTCAAAGGCTAGTGAGCAAAGTCTTTTAGGGGATGATAGGCTCGACTATTGAGGCTTACATCGATGATACAGTAGTCAAAAGCAGAACGAAGGAAAGTCATCTAGGATAGCTACAACAGGTTTTTGACACCCTCAAAAAGTACATGATGAAGCTTAATCCAACCAAGTGCTCAGTCGGTGTCTCTTCAGGATAATTCCTGGGGCATATAATCGATCGGACCGGCCTACAGGAAAGCCCGACACATGTAAAAGCCCTCCTTGAAATGCAGGAGTCAAGGTCAAACAAAGAGGTTCAGGTATTGACGGGAAGGGTGGCAACCCTCAGTTGGTTCATCTCCCGACTGATGTCACCCCTTTTTTCAAGCCATCAAGTTAGAAAAAGGGAGGTATGGGGGCCAGAACAGACAGAGGTTCTCAGAAAACTAAAATACTACATGATAGAACCCCCGATATTGGCAACTTCGGAAGCAGATGAGCCATTATACCTATACTTGGCAGTATCCACTGCATCTACTAGCATCGCTCTGGTAAAGGAGGGCAAGGGGTGACAGATGCCTATCTTCTACACCAGCAAAGCCCTAACTGAGGCAGACACCCGTTACAGTAGACACAAATAATTAGTGTTATCATTGGTCAATGCGAAGCGCCATATTCGACACTATTTTGAAGTTCATCTGATCATTGTGCCCACTGTTACACTGATCAAATCCATAATGGCAAAACCCTAACTTTTAGGAAGAATGTCTAAATGGGCAATTGAGATGGGGATCTATGATGTAACCTATGTTCCCCGAACCGCCATCAAGGGCCAGACGGTAGTTGATTTCCTATTGGAGACGGAACCCTTAGATCAAAATGAGGAGGAGGAGCCTGGTTTGTGGACGCTCTTCGTTGATGGGTCATCCAACGCCGGAGGGGCAGGAGTTGGAGTGGAGCTCCTGACACGCGATAGAACCCACCTTCAGTAATCCATTCGTCTAGAATTCCCTGCCTCAAATAATGAATCTGAATATAAGGCTATGTTGGCTAGCCTCCGGCTTGTCAAAAGTTTACAAGTTCAGAGGGTTGATGTTCGAAGTGACTCTCAACTCGTCATTCACCAGGTGAACGGTGAATACAAAGATCGGGAGCCTAAGATGGAGGCGTACAAAGATCTGGTGTTGAAGGAAATGGAGGGGTTTCAACAGATAAATTTTAGGCAACCAGACCTCTGCAGCCGTTGAAAACATGATCCGTATGGTTTCGATTGATGTTATCACAAGGTCAAGCATCCAGGTTCCTAAAGAGGTGATGTTCATTCCTTGGGAACCAAGTTGGATGGATCCTATAGCCAACTACCTGAGGACAGGAGCCATTCCCGAGTCAAAGCAAAAGGCTAGGAAAGTTAGTATGAAGGCAACAAAATATGCACTTTACAACGGGCAGCTCTATCAAAAATCCTTCTCTGGACCTTACTTAAGATGCCTCACAGCATCAGAAGCATCTGTTGTTATGGAAGAGGTGCATGGCGTATCAAGTGACAACCATTTCAGTGGACAGTCGTTGGCCCACAAAATTCTCACGCAGGGGTATTTTTGGTCGTACATGTCAAGAGATACAGAGGTGCACATTCGAAGGTGCAAGAAATGTCAATTCCATGTAAATACAATTCACCCCCGCCAGAACTACTTAACCCCACAATCGTCCCTCATCCATTCGTCCGATGGGGAATGGATATTGTCGGTCCTCTCCCGAAAACTATCAGATCTACAACTCATATCCTGTTGGCCACCGATTACTTCACCAAATGGGTAGAAGCGGATGCGTATCCCACCATCAAAATTAGCCACGTTATTAAGTTTATCTAGAGCCACATTGTTTGCAGATTTGGCTTACCCTGAACTATAATAATGGACAACGGTACCAATTTGGGTAATAGAAAGGTCAGGGTCTTTTTGAGGAAGTATGGAATTAATCAGAACACCTCTTCCGTAGGCTACCCTCAGGCTAACAGAGAAACAAAACAGATGAATAGGATGATCTTCGACACTTTTAGAAAAAGCTCGAAGATGCTAAGGGATCTTGGTTGGAAAAATTACCAGATGTATTCTAGTCATACCGGACTACTCCCAGATAGCCAAAAGGAGAAACTCCGTTCACTATGGCTTATGGTGAATAAGCAGTAATACCGACCGAAGTTAGAGTACCAACCTTAAGAAGATAAACGTGGGAGGAAGGGCCAAACAACCAACACTTAGCCGATGGCTTGGACCTACTTGAGGAAAGAAGAGAGATAGTTGGGATCAGACTGGCAACATATCAGCAGCAGGTCATAAGCCATTTTAATCAAAAGGTTCGAATGAGGGAGTTTTAAGTGGGGGACATGGTCCTTAGAAGAAAAATCAGGATCGTCCGCAAGCTTAAAGAAACTTGGGAATGACCTTACACCGTCACTAAAGTTATCGGGCATGGGGCCTACCTAGTCCGAAGGAATGAGGATGGGCGATTGGAACCCAATTCGCAGAACGCCTACCACCTTAAGAGGTACTATCCATGATCGGGATACACCCCCAATCGGTAGTTCTTATTTTTAGTAAAGTCAATTTTTATTTTGTAATAAAGGAATTTATGCCCCTCAAATCTAGCCCTTCATGAAAGGGGTCATTTGAATAAAACTATATTTTCCTTCCTAATTATTTCAAAGTAATATTATGGGAATTTAAATATCAGCCAAAACTCTAATCATTCCTAAGATTTGAATATCAGAAGGATAGAGTAAGTTAAGGCATAGTATCTAAGTGATAATCATTCCCGAGGTGTAAGCGCCTGAAGGTCAGCAACAGCCCCATGTGCCAAGGGCACTGGTGGTTGGAATAAAAATACAAGTGTTTTAAACCCTCAAAAGGCTCTGAAAGCATGAAGATACTTCAGAACACTGAGAAGATTCAAAAGACTAAGTGTTTCATACTATTTTTGGGCTCCAAACGCCCGATAGTCATAAGGCTAGGGTCAGATACTATGCAAAGACTAAGTGTTTAATTTGTTAAAAGGGATTTGAATGCCTATAGAACACTAACAGTAGAGAATGCTAAGAGATAGGCAAAAAGAATATACCAAGTGTGAGAAAATAAAAAAATTTCATTGGAAGGGGACCCAGTGGCCAAGGCATTTTTTACAAAGTAAGTAAAAAAATGTATAAATAAATAAATAAAAAGCTTAAGATCTTATGGATTTGTCTGTTGGAGTCCGGACCGAAGTCATCTACAATCCTAGAAGAAGAGGCATCAGCAGGAGGAGCATTCTTGGCAGACTTCTGCAAGAACTCTGTGAAGAAGGGCATCATTGGGGTCTGGCTCAGGGTTTTTGTAGGGATGGGAGATCTTCAAGAAAGCATCCAAATCATCGGGAGATTTGTACACCTGTTGATCTGGAGGAAGCCAAGCGTGTTCATGACAAGACCATCATCCTTAGTCAACCCTAACAGTGCACGTGTCTTTATAACGATCGTGCATCTTCAGACCACCTAAACGGCACATCTCCACAGTAGATATTTCTATTTGAATATATTTTTCCAGTTCAGCCTTATCCTCAAGAATCTTCGAGTTGGAGGCCAGGAGTTGCTCTTTTTTACTAAGAACCTCCCTATTTTGGATAAGGAGCTCCTGACACCCCTTATCATCCTCTTATGGTCGTTGTTTGAAGAATGCCAGAGACTTTTGGAGAGCTTCTCTTTCAGTCAGCAGAGCTTGTTTCTGCTCCGTAAGCTTCTCCACAGCAGCAGCCTAACGTTGCTGCTCTCTGGCATCAACTTCCAGCATATGGTTATAAGCTTGAACAACATAAACCATCTTTTAATCTTCACAATATAAGAAAAAAAAAAGAGTTAGTTATAGAAGTTAAAAGCTAAAATGATAAAGGGAAAGTGTAAAGTTGAAGCTTCTGTAAGCCTTACCTCTATTGCCAACTTCGGAGCATTAAGGCCCAACTTAGGCCCCTTCACCTTCCTTATGGCCCGCTAATCAGCTAGAGTCCAGATCGACACAACAATTGTCCAAAGGGCCTCCGGGTTTGACGGTTGATGATTTATTGTTTCTTTTGTCGTTGCTTCACCAAACTCCGGTCAACAAAATTTATAATACCTAGAAATACTTTACTTAAAATAGTATAGCAATAAGTAGGGTCGAACCACTCTCAACTTAGAAATCGGTTTGAGACTAGGATCCAAAACTATAATTTTCGAGATAAAAAGAAATCACTTAAAACAATTCTTGAATTTTTGAATAATAAACTAAAATAACTAGATAAAATTATCAAATGGTGGAAGAAATCTCAAGGGAAGAGAATCCACCACCCGGGTCTATATAAATAATATTATATATTTCTATTGCAAATTCTCCTCCAACCTATTAAACATAAACATAGATATTGGTAGGCATTCCCCGTATTTCCATTAATTGGTAATCACGAAAATCCTCCCTCTAATGTTTTGGTTTAAAATAAATAAATATAAATAGTGGTAGGCATTCCCCGTATTTCCATTTATTGGTAATCACGGAGAATCCTTCCTCTATTTTCAACCTCTATTGTAGGTTTTGTCACTTGAAAGAATTATTTCGGGAAGAGAATTGAACAATAAGAAATAAAATAAAATTATGTATATCTTACCCAATCGGCTTCATCACTCCCTTGAGAAGATGTTTAAGCTAGCATAATGATGTAGAAATAAAACATGATGATAGAAGAAATTTTCATTAACTAAGAAATAGATTACAACAAAATAAAAACTTGATACAAGACTAAACCCTCTCTACAATTTATCACTCTCTACCATCTAACTCCTTACAATTTCCAACTACTCTCCTATTTATAGAGAAAATTGGAATATAATGACATCTTGTAAAGTGAAATTAGATCTACTTTTCTTTTCTTTTTCTTTGAATATTGATGTTTTCCAAGTCATTTTCTTCTTTCTTCATGTGCATTATATTCTTCATCTTTTATCCATGTGCATTATATTCTTTCTTCCATCCATGTGCATTCATTTCTTCACTTTAATATATTTTTTTCATCTTTTCCAATTCAAACCTATAAGAAATAAAAAGATATATATAAGAACATTTATGCAATAAAATGGTGAATTAAAGATTTATTTTTTACATTTAAAATAGTGATTTTGTGAACTTATCAAATTACCCCCAAACAAGCTCTTGTTAGTCCTCTAGAAAATAAGGACAAAATAGATTAGTTCGCAAAATTAGACTCTTATTAATTTTAACTAAAGATGTGCCACTTTCGCAGGCTGCTTTCGATTGCATTTACCATATGCAATAAGGCCTTAAACCCCTAGGTTACCCCAGTGGACGAGCAATAGCCTCGTGAGGATTGGATTTATTACCCACAACTTTTTCATTCTTCATTTTCATGCATTCATGCATTCACATATTCATTAATCAAGCCATGATACAATATATAAGATAATATGAATACAAATACTACCACTCACTACCGAACAATAACTATCTCAAGCTAATGATATGAATGATCCCCATTGAAGTAAATAATTTCGTTACTTTCTACTCCCAATCTAGACAACCTTCCGTGTTTTTGTGAGCATTCTACTATGGTATGTCAATCTCTCTTCTTCTACTTCATTGATCAAACTTTGCCATATTTTTCGTAAAAACTCATTATTTCCATCATTTCACTTCCATCCCTTTTTGTATTTATAAGCTCCGGACTTTCCAGCGAGGACTTTTAGTCCCGACCAACTGGGCCCGATCTTCTTCCATGGGATTTATGCTCATTAGTTTTCTCCCCTTTTTACGCGAACAATGATATTGGTGATACCAAGGTCCGGTTACTCAGATCGAAGAACTACTTTTTGCATTTCTTTGAAAATATTTTTTTAAAATTTTCTCCATTCAATCTCCCATTCTCCCCTTTTATAGCGGCAAAGCTAATTTTTCAACTCCATAGTCAAAGATCAACTGTTTTTCCCATAGTGAATGTGTGCATGTGCTTATAGGTCAAAGCTGTCCTTTTCGGTTTCAATTTCACTAATTTATTTACCTATGTAAAGCCACATCATTTCACTAACTCAATCTAATCATTACTCTCATGAGCGGGAATATCGCATCACATACTACGGATATATCATAAACATAAACTTAATCAACTTATAATGCAAAACACTCATGCATAAAAACAAAAAACTTTTCCAAACGAAATCAATTTTTCAAAATATTTTTTTTTTTATTTTTTTTATTTTTATTTTTATTTTTTATTTTTTTAATAATGAAATTCTATTTTGATTAAATAGATATCCACCCCCAAACAAAAATAACACTGTCCCTAGTGTTTAAAAATACATCTAAGAGACAAATTGGAACAAATTACCGCAATTGATGTGGTGTTTTTGGAGTATAGTCCCTGCAAAGATTCTTGGCAAAAGAAAAGTCAAGTGATTGAAAATATTATGACAGACTTTACCCCCAAACAAAATCTAAACATATCCAAATAGAGTGAAAAAAATAAAATTGATAGAAAAATTTACACAACTGACTGGGCTGCCTCCCAGTAGCGCTAAGTTTAACGTCTTCAGCCAGACTCAACAGATGTGCTACCCCTAAACAGATCAGTCCGAATAAATCGGATCAATGAGGAGAATTTCCTCATTTTCAGAAGTTTCAAGTTCTAGGAAAGGCTTTAGACGATGAGCATTAACTTTAAACAACTGTCCATTCTTTGGGTCTTGTAACTCAATGGCACCATGACTAGAAATGTGATGGACATAGTACGGGCCTGACCAACGTGACCTTAACTTCCCAGGAAATAATTGAAGACAGGAGTTATACAAAAGAACCTTTTGTCCTATGAAAAACTCCTTTTTGAGAATGTGTTTGTCATGTTCCAACTTAGTCTTGGCTTTATAAATTCTTGAACTCTCATAGGCATCATTTCTGATTTCTTCTAACTCATTAAGTTGAAGGGTCCTACGTTGACCGGCTTTATCATAGTCAAAGTTCATGGCCTTGATGGCCCAATAAGCACGGTGTTCGAGTTCAACAGGCAAGTGACATGCTTTGCCATAGACCAATTGATATGGGGACATTCCTATAGGGGTCTTGTAAGCAGTACGGTATGCCCATAAAGCATCCTGGAGACGAAGACTCCAGTCCTTCCTTGTGGGGTTAACTATTTTCTCTAAGATCTGTTTAATCTCCCTATTAGATACCTCAGCTTGACCATTGGTTTGAGGGTGATATGATAGGGCCACTTTGTGATTGATTCCATATTTGGACAACAACTTTCCAAAGACTTTGTTGCAAAAATGTGAACCATTGTCACTGATTATGGCTCGAGGTGTTCCAAACCGAGGCAAAACCTGGTCTTTGAAAAAACGCACCACAACTCTATGGTCAGCTGTTTTGGTAGCTAAAGCTTCTACCCATTTTGACACATAATCAACTGCTAAAAGGATGTAGAGATTGCCAAACGAGGATGGAAATGGTCCCATGAAATCAATACCCCATACGTCAAAGATTTCAACGACGAGAATCGATTGTTGAGGCCATTCGTTTCTTTTGGTAATCTTACCTAGAAATTGGCATCTATGACAAGCTAGACAGTATGTGTGGGTGTCTTTGAAAATGGTTGGCCAATAGAATCCTGATTGCAAGATTTTTGCAGCTATTCGTTTGGAACTGAAATGGCCACCACATGCCTGGTTATGACAGAAGGAAATGACAGACTTTTGATCTACCTCGGGAACACACCTACGAATGATCTGATCTGGACAATATTTAAACAAGTAGGGGTCATCCCAGAAATATTCCTTAGCCTTGGCCAAAAATTTATCTTTCTCTTGTTTGGACCAGTTGGAAGGAATTTGACTAGTCACAATATAATTGACAATATCTGCATACCATGGTGCATGAGATATTTCAAATAATTGTTCATCAGGAAAATAATCAGAAATGAGAATGGAGTCACTTGTGGATTCAATAACAAGACGGGACAAATGATCAGCGACTACATTCTCGAAAACTTTCTTATCTCGAACCTCAAGGTCAAATTCTTGAAGGAGTAAGATCCAGCGTATCAACCTAGGTTTTGCATCAGATTTGGACAAAAGATGTCTTAACGCTGCATGATCTGTATATATGATGACCTTAGATCCAACCAAATAAGATCTAAACTTCTCAAAGGAGAACACGACTGCTAGCAACTCTTTCTCAGTGGTTGAGTAGTTGATTTGGGCATCATTTAAGGTTTTGCTAGCATAGTATATGACATGTCGTGCTTTATCCACTTTTTGGCCTAAAACAGCACCTACTGCATAATCAGATGCATCACACATAATTTCAAAAGGCAAGTTCCAATCAGGTGAGCGAATGATAGGTGCAGTATTGAGTGCTGACTTTAAGTACTAAAAGGCGGACTTACAGGCATCAGTAAACTCAAATTGTGCATCTTTAACTAGAAGATGGGTCAAAGGTCTAGCTATCTTACTGAAATCTTTGATGAAACGCCTGTAGAAACCGGCATGACCTAGGAATGCTTTAATATCTCGAACAGATTTGGGGATAGGTAGATTGGAGATTAGATCAATTTTTGTTTTGTCTACCTCAATTCCTGCACTGGAGATATTATGACCTAGGACAATTCCCTTTTGGACCATGAAATGACACTTTTCCCAGTTAAGTACCAAGTTATTGTCACGACAACGTTGAAGTACGAGAGAAAGATGGTCTAGACATTGCTCAAATGATGACCCAAAGACAGAGAAGTCATTCATGAAGATTTCTAGAAACTTTTCAACCATGTCACTAAATATACTCATCATACATCGTTGAAATGTAGCTGGTGCATTACACAAGCCGAATGGCATGCGACGATAGGCGAATGTACCGAATGGACAGGTGAAAGTAGTTTTGTCTTGGTCATCAGGGTGGACAGGAATTTGATTGTAACCAGAATAACCATCTAAAAAGTAATTGAAGGCCTGACCAGCTAATCTTTCTAACATTTGGTCGATGAAGGGAAGTGGAAAATGGTCTTTTCTAGTCACGCTATTCAGTTTCTTGTAGTCTATGCAAACTCGCCATCCAGTTTGAATGCGAGTAGGAACAAGCTCATTATGGGCATTGGACACAACAGTGATGCCAGACTTTTTAGGAACTACCTGGATTGGACTCACCCATTGACTATCAGAAATAGGGTAGATGATATTAGCGTCAAGAAGTTTGATAACTTCTCCGCGGACAACTTCTTTCATATTGGGGTTAAGTCTCCTTTGAGGTTGTCTACAGGTTTTCGCATTATCTTCTAAGTGAATGCGATGTTGCACCACTAGAGGATTAATGCCCTTGATATCATCAATGGACCATGCTATGGCTTCCCTATTTGTCTTAAGAACCTCAATTAATTGGGACTCTTGTTGCTCAGTTAACTCAGAAGATATTACCACTGGAAAAGTCTCAGATTCACCAAGATACGAATATTTTAAAGTCTCGGGTAAAGGCTTTAATTCAATATTAGGTGGTTTCTTTGCATTTTCAGATTCAGTGTTAACTGGCAAGGACAATGATTCAAACTTGGATTTATACTTGGGTGCTTCAAATGGTGGGGCAGAGTCTAGCAAATCATTTACTTGGCTAATGTTATTAGCTTCGTCCAAATTATCATCAAAATGGGTTAGACAATGCTGGAGTGGATCCTCAGGATATGAGTGGTTAAAGGTGTGGTTGGTCAATTAATCAATGAGACAAACATCTTCAACAGACTCTGATTCAATGGGTTGTTTCATCAAATTGAACACATTGACTTCCACTTTCATGTTCCCAAAGGTTAAGGTCATGCTACCATTTCTACAATTGATCAATGCATTGGCTGTGGCTAAAAATGGTCAACCTAAAATGATTGGAATTTGTTTACCTTGGGTTGGTTGAGTGTCTAGCACAATAAAGTCTACGGGGTAATAAAAATCATTAACTTTTACTATCACATCCTCAATGATACCCCTTGGAATTTTGATGGATCGGTCAGCTAACTGAATTCTAACATCAGTTTTCTTTAAATCAGTCAATCCCAAATCCAAGTAGACTGAATACGGTAACACATTGACACTGGCACCAAGGTCCAATAAAGCTTGACCTTCAAAATTTTCTCCTATCCTACGAATGATAGTTGGACTACCAGGGTCTTTGTGTTTAACCACAGCTTGATTTTGTAGGAAGGAGGAACAATGTTGGGCTATGAAGGCTTCCTTAGGGATATTGGTTTTCCTCTTGACTAAGTCTTTAATGAATTTTGCATAAGAAGGAATTTGCTTAATAGTAGTGAGAAATGGAATGTTAATCTGGAGATTTTGAAAAATCTCTAAGATTTCACTGTATTGAGAGTCTTTCTTATTGTTGACTAGTCTAGAGGGAAAAGGTGCACGTGGAATAAACAGCTTTGGAATGACCTCATCAAGCTTAGGACCTTGGTCCTTTTTGGATTTTTGGGAATTGGGTGGAAGAGATTTGGATGGTTCAATTTCATCACTGATGGGTGGCTCAACCTTATTATCAATTTTGTTTCCTGACCTGAGGGTAATGATGGAATTTACATTGGCATTTGATTGGTCAGAAGTGGAAGGAGTCCCTACAAGATTAAATCCTTGTCTTTTTGGATTGATTTCGGGTTGGCTAGGCAATGTACCCCTTTGTCTTTCAGACAGAGTTGCAGTGAGTTGACTCAACTGATTTTGGAGAGACTGCTGAAATTGCAGTTGATTTTGAGTCAAGAGATCAAAGTTATTTTCTAACTTTTGAAATCTCTGATTGGAATGCTTATTGGATTGATCAAGATTAAGGGCAAGCATTTTCAAAGTGTCCTCATAATTGGAAGTATTATTGACCGGTGGGACAGGAGCAACATAGTTGTTCATGGGATCAACTGCTAAATCTCGGCTTGGATTGAACTGGTTATTCCTAGGGAATTGATTTTGAGGAATTATTGGTCCTTGAGTTTGAGGTTGCCTATTGGAGTTACCTTGAAAACCAGACTGACCACTTAAGTTTTGTGGAGGTAAATTTTGCCTCCATGAAAAATTAGGGTGGTTTCTAGTATCAGGATGGTAACTTTGGCTAAATGTATTAGGCAATGGTCTCCTAAAGGTATTGAAAGCACAAACTTGCGCATCCGAAGGTTCAGATGTACAAGAGACCGGACATTCCTCTGTTGGATGAGATAAACCAGAACAAACATTGCATTGTGCAGGGGTAGATATTAGGGCAAATGCATCAAACTTTTTACCTAAGTCTTTCACTCCCTCAGCAAGAATTTTCATCACAGACTTTAACTCATTTTCAGGTTTGATGTCATAAAAACCAGATGTTCTATTCATTTGATCATTCCTAGAAAATTCATTATCATTTTGGTTCCAATTCCAATTTTGAGCATTTTCAGCTAGTTCCTCCAAAAATATATATGCTTGGTCAGGGGTTTGGGCATTGAACTTTCCTTGGTGCATTGACTCAATCATGGTTCGGTTCATAGGTGAAAGTCCCTTATAGAAGAAATGAACTAGTTGTGCTTTATCAAAGCCATGGTGTGGGCATTTGAGTAGCAAGTCATGAAATCGGTCCCAAGTTTGATGGAATTGTTCCTCAATTTTCCCTCTAAAAGTACTAATGGCATCTCTCATTGATTCGGTCTTTTGCATGGGATAAAACTTACTCATGAATTTCCTTTCAAGTTCATCCCATGATCGAATGGAGTCGGGTGGAATGGAGTTTAGCCATGATGCAGCTCTATCTTCTAAGGACAGGGGGAAAAGACGCAGTTTGACACCCTCTTCATTCAAATTTTGATTTTTGAATGTGTTGCATATTGTTAAAAACTTCCCTAAATGGATATAGGGTTGTTCGCTTTCAAGTCCATGAAATTTTGGCAACATATTGATTGTGGCGGGTCTAATCTCAAACTGGGGTGCATCATTCTCAGGTAGAACAATGCAATTGGGTGGGTTGGCTGTGATTGGGGCAAAGTAGTCATTAAGAGTTATCGGTGCAGCCATTGATGAATTATTGGTGGTTGACAGATTTAACAAGATAGTTGATTTTTCTTCTAAATCAAAGAGTGAGAGATCACTAGGAAACCTAACTAAACGCTTGTTAACTCGTAACCACTGGGGCATAAACAAAAAGAAACCTAAAAAAAAAAAAACTAGATGATGGGCAAATCACACAAAAATTTTGGCTTTGTTATCTTGAGCTTAAATTCAAGGGTGATGAATTTTTAAATCTAATCTTGTAGAGAATTAATAGGATGGTGTCCAAATTAATTCTCTCCTAATTAGACAGCTCCTACTCTATTTCAGATTAAGTCGATAGATTACCAGTTAAGGATCATCAAACTAACAACGGAGTAGTTCCCAGGAAAGTGTGGCGAGACACGTGGCCTGCTTAATGGCGCGTCAGCCACACTCCTAGACAGAATTTCCTACCGTTTATGAATTTGATAATGACTCATTGGAGTGATTACCAACCGCTTCCTTCCTAGAGGGCCTATGAGCTCGTAACCCTAAATTGGATTATTGCTAATGAATTTTAAAATTAGGCTCATGGTTTAACAAATGCAAGGATTTTTGTGATTTGTGGGCCACGGAAACGGGTGATGAAATCCCGACCGTATCTTGTGGGAATTTTGCCCTTAAGTATCTTATGCAAAATGCTAATTAAAATATGCACACACAAGAGAAAAATAAAATAAAAATAAATAAATAAACACGGGAGCTTAGGGGAATTTCTAATGTTATACTATCCTAGAATTCGCATGCAAAATTTTCACCTAATCTAGGAAAAAAATAAAATAAAAAATAACAAGGGTTTAGAGATATGGAACCTGACTGACGAACCGGTACGGTATCTCCTGCAAAAGAAAAAAATAATAATAATAAATTAGTAAATAACTAATTATGAAAAAAAAAAAAAAATACAGAATGAAGGAAAAAGAAAGAAAAAAATGAACATAACAAAATAAAGGAACAAGTAACAATTTTGTACAAGAATGAGTGATCTGTGCGTCACTTTTTATATATTATTTATTTATTTATTTATTTTTAAAAAAAAAAAAAAAATCTACAAGAACCTACTGCTACTGTTGTTATACAGTGAGCAGATTAGAAAGTGGATTTTTTTATTTTTTATTTTATTTTTTAAAAAAATGAAACCTTACACTGCTGTAGTCTGCTGCAGAATGCCTGCAGTATGTTTGATATGTTAAATATAATAACTCAACTACCTAAAGGGACATAACTTAGAAGCTACTGCAGTTTGAAAGAAAATAATTACGTTTTTTTTTTTTTTTTTTTATTTTTTATACAAGCTTCCTAAATGGTGAATTAAGAAATGAAGCACTAAATGGTCACAGAGATACTAATGTGGAGTGAATGCAGGCAGTATCATCATAAGGCACAATAACATTAATTATACTGCATATGTTTTAGGACTTGTTCACTGCCACGAATCAGATTTCAAACTACTTTCAATAAAAAAAATATTTTTTTTATTGAAGTGTCACTAAAGCTACTGGAATTCCAGTAAATTCTAGTGGACGTAATTTTTTTTTTTTATTTATTTATTTTGTTTTCATTTTTTTTTATTTGCAAGAACCTATTGTTACACTGAACAAAGTAACAGTAGCAACAAATTCTTTTCAAAATTAACCAAAATGAACAAAATACAAAAAATTAAAATAAAGGGAGGGATAGAAACTTCGGGTGGTTTCCCGACAATTTTAAGTTGAGGATCGTTGACTCCAAATTCTCAATGTTGATGCGGCAACGGCGCCATTTGACGGTTGATGATTTATTGTTTCTTTTGTCGTTGCTTCACCAAACTCCGGTCAACAAAATTTATAATACCTAGAAATACTTTACTTAAAATAGTATAGCAATAAGTAGGGTCGAACCACTCTCAACTTAGAAATCGGTTTGAGACTAGGATCCAAAACTATAATTTTCGAGATAAAAAGAAATCACTTAAAACAATTCTTGAATTTTTGAATAATAAACTAAAATAACTAGATAAAATTATCAAATGGTGGAAGAAATCTCAAGGGAAGAGAATCCACCACCCGGGTCTATATAAATAATATTATATATTTCTATTGCAAATTCTCCTCCAACCTATTAAACATAAACATAGATATTGGTAGGCATTCCCCGTATTTCCATTAATTGGTAATCACGAAAATCCTCCCTCTAATGTTTTGGTTTAAAATAAATAAATATAAATAGTGGTAGGCATTCCCCGTATTTCCATTTATTGGTAATCACGGAGAATCCTTCCTCTATTTTCAACCTCTATTGTAGGTTTTGTCACTTGAAAGAATTATTTCGGGAAGAGAATTGAACAATAAGAAATAAAATAAAATTATGTATATCTTACCCAAGGTGGCTTCATCACTCCCTTGAGAAGATGTTTAAGCTAGCATAATGATGTAGAAATAAAACATGATGATAGAAGAAATTTTCATTAACTAAGAAATAGATTACAACAAAATAAAAACTTGATACAAGACTAAACCCTCTATACAATTTCTCACTCTCTACCATCTAACTCCTTACAATTTCCAACTACTCTCCTATTTATAGAGAAAATTGGAATATAATGACATCTTGTAAAGTGAAATTAGATCTACTTTTCTTTTCTTTTTCTTTGAATATTGATGTTTTCCAAGTCATTTTCTTCTTTCTTCATGTGCATTATATTCTTCATCTTTCATCCATGTGCATTATATTCTTTCTTCCATCCATGTGCATTCCTTTCTTCACTTTAATATATTTTCTTCATCTTTTCCAATTCAAACCTATAAGAAATAAAAAGATATATATAAGAACATTTATGCAATAAAATGGTGAATTAAAGATTTATTTTTGACATTTAAAATAGTGATTTTGTGAACTTATCAGGGTTGTCAATGGTTTGCTGACTAGTAACCAAAGTCTGCCCTCTCGGAAATATTATCCCCGGGTGCCAAAAGGTAGCCTCGATACCAGGAGATGGGTCCCTGGCAGGAATAGTTGGAAGACGATGACGTCTTTTGAGTGGTTAGTCTTCAGTTGGGGGCCTTGAGTGGTGGGGGAGAGTTGAGGAAGATGGAACGTTTGATCCCACCATCGGTCGAATGAAAGGAGGAGGCACAGATGGGAGGCGCATGAGGAACGGTCTGAGAAATGGTCTGAGATGAAAGGAGAACAGAGGTGATGGGAGTTCCAGAAATAGAGGTGTCAAACCCCCGAGCTTGGGGTTCCTGATCCCTCTCTAGCCCCAAGGAAATTAGAGGAATTCTCATCGGAATGTAAGTTACTCCAGCGACGGCTAACTTCTGCAAGGCATCAGAAATCAAAAAGTCAGGGCATTTTATTAAAGGTTTGGACCGGACATGGGTAGTTAGCAAGTCAAAGCGGGACTTAATGAAATCTTGGTTCAGATCCTTTTATAGGGTCCTCAGAAACTTGTACACATACTCCCCCAATGTCTGTCACACCACTGATATAAGCAGCTAGTCTTGTGGACTAGTCTGAAGGGAAAGAGAAAGACTGGTTTAAACTCCATGGAGACGGGGAATGCCAAGGAGGAAGGATAATGCCAGTTGCCTTCTACCAGTATCATCATTTCCTTCCGACCCTTGTTAGATTTTTTCAGATCGGTACACATCTTTCTCCCTGGAAAGGAAAAAAGGTTGTACCAACCCTTTGAATCCCTGAGGTCCTGGAAATTATAATTGAACAACAACTCGGCTATTCCGAAGCCCAAGCCTAAGTCCTTTTTGAATATCAGGAGCATGGCTAGAACCCTAAAAAAGTTAGGGTTAACTTGAAGGGGGGCTAGGTCAAGGATATTCAGAACCAAAAGGAAGAAGGGGTGAATAGGAAAACGGAAAACTCTCAGATGATCAGCTGACAAAAGGATATAGTTCTCCTCAACCCCAGCAACTGTTCAAAAGTTCAGATCCTATGGATAGTGAGAAATGGTGACATCAGAAGGGACACATCACTCGTTCACCACCTTTTTCAAATCGACGTTGATCCTGAATTCAGATGGTATGGGTTCTACAATAAAGGGCTTAAGGTCAGGGGATGCCTCGTCCTCTGATCCTCCAGCAGACTCCTCAATCATTATTGGTTCGAGAAGGACACTTTCTGGATTATTTATCGTGGCAGTGGGTGGGGCTTTAGGCCCTACCAGTTCAACTGAAGGTGAACTGAGCAAGGCATCAGGATCATTAGTGTCATAGGAGAAGGCAACTATATCGCTGGCAGAGCGGGAGTCATCACTATCAGACATGGTGACGAAAAGGTAGAAGAAACAAATGAGAACTTACTTCAAATAAAGGAAAAGAACTCAGACGAGAACTCCGGCAAGTTGAAACGCATATTCTGTCTAAGAATTGCAAGTAGGAAAAATTGAGAGCAAAGATTTTGTAAGTGTTGCAAATGAAATAAATGTGGAGAATATATAAAGGAGACGAGAGTAGATGGGCAGCTGTGCACGAAGCCCAGAGGTCATGCGCCGCCTATCAAGCTCCTCAGGGCAAGAATAGAGGGATTATGGGCCATGAATTCAAATTCAAATGATGATTAAACTCTTGCCGCATGAAATGAAGATGCCACCTCAGCAGTACAGGTGAGATGAACTTATCAAATGCATGTATTCTTTTCGATCATGGGCCCCAGCCGTCTGTGAAACCCATAACCTCAGGGGCCTGTGGTACATATGTAAAATTTGGGCCCAGTGGTGAAGGCCCACGAGTTAGAAGCTTATAAGTACTAGCCATAATACTCTAGACTTGTCAAAGCATTTCTTCAACATATAATGGATCGGGCCCACTTAGGAGATGGTTTTAGAATTACTTAGTGGTCAAGCCAAGGATTCTTACAAGTCAGGGAAAGATTTCAATTAGGATGGAAGGGAATGCCAATCCCTAGAATTAAGGGATTGAACTGTGGTTCAGATAGGCCAAAAAACCCATCAAACTCTTGTATAAATATAGGCTTTAAAGCTTCAATAATATTCATTCTTGTGTTGTGCATTTTTTCTGCATTTACATATAATCATTCCTTTTTTAAGGGGAAAAATTAGCTATTCGCCCACGTTACATCACAGTAAAACATATTTTCTTAGAAAAGATTAACTATGATTCGGTTATAGTCCTATTAATCGAAAAATTATTGGTTGATATCGCCGTTGCAACCAATAATTTTTCCTACTAATCATGGATCATAAAAATTATTCGACATTATTGTATAATTTCTCCTATTAATCATGGATCATAAAACTTATTCGGCATCATTGTTTCCTTTGTGTGTATGGCCCCAAACTGCGAATTGAAAGCCGTCATCACAAAAAATATTACTGTTACTGTTTTATTAACGATAACCGGATTAATGAATAAGTCGTTTTGTGAAAGAAAAACACATACAAACAAGCCTTCATGTTCTTTAATTTTATGCAAACTACTCACAATTTTTGTAAGGTTTATTAGATGTACACATCCACTATTTAAGGAAGAAAACCCACTATTTAATATTATAAATATTGATTCCACAAACGGAAAGTTGACGTGTCCACCGTATATGTATATATTTATTCCTATTCGTGCCCAGGCCTCAATATACAGTTTATATGAGTGGAATAGAATTGCAGGTAAATCGACTTACACTTCAACCTCGTTGTTTATAGGCTCAATTTGGATTTCACTTTTGAGTTGTATATATAACATCCAAAAGGATGAGCTTGAGCCTTGAGCCTAGTTTCAATTGTTCATGACTTTGTATGTCTCAACCAGACCATATCTGATAGTGACATGGTGTGCAGAAGTGCAGAAAATTAGCTGCAGTGTGATGATAATTCCATCTTTGTCATAGAAACACATATAGAATCAACACTAAAATTTCTAGGATTTTATTGATGCAACAGCTATTCAATTTACCTATCTGTAGAAATATACCATCTGCAAGTATGTAACCAAAATCCTTCTCCTGTAAACAAGTGTTTGTGTACAAGTAATGGGGGAGAAAATAAATTAGCAAGCAGCTTAATTTCCAGAGAAACTGCAGGTTACATATACCCATTCCTCTTTGTTTACTGGGTGAGCCTTTCTCTCAATTATTTCGGGTCGGCTCCATAAATCTCATGTTTCCATCCCACTCTATCAAAAATACACAGGCTCATAGCCTCCTCCTCTGTCTCTGTTTACTAATTTATGTGACAAAAAAAATATTACACCTCTACACACTGAAGATACAAAAGGAAACAAGCACCACCCGAAATCAAATGTTTATCACTTCACTTTGTGAGACATCTTTATGAAATTAAGGAGCCTTGTTAAGGCTTTACCACTGTCAATGGCTTCTCTGGCTCTATCCATGGCTGATGATATATCATGCGCACCATCACATCCCAGCAAGTGATCAACCATTCCAGCGTTTAAGACTATTCGATCATAAGCTGGGCCTTTTTGACCATTTAGGGCTGCCAATCCCAGCTCTATGTTCCTCGAAACCTAAATTAAAATAACATTTTGAGAAACAAACACACGCTGGATAGAAAAATAAGCTGTAGAGGCCTCCACCGAGGCTTGAACCCTTGACCTCCCATTTGGGAGCAAGGGCAGGTACCGCTTGACCATTAGGCCTTTGGTATATAGTAACTGCATACAAGTACAAATGGTTTAATGAGAGCAAGAATTTCCAGGACATCTGGAACATTTAGAGCCGTTTTCGTAAAGTATATCTATGACCTATAAGTTTTAAAACCCATAATTGGCTTTAAAAAGTATGGAGAACCTAAAACTATGTTAAAATTGTAAGAACACTGTGTCTGGAGCATCTTTTTTTCTCTCATACCTACTGTTTTGTTATATAAAGAAATAGAATCTTAAAAAAAAAAAAGAACTTTACTCAAAAGCAGTATATTGAAAATGAATATGATTATTAGTTCAGTGCTAGCATTTTATAACAGTCTATCCTAAGATCTATAAGCATGAGAAGCAGAAAATGGCATCATGCTGGTAAGTGATTCTCCTCATATATGCAGCCAGTTTTACAGTTCCATGAACAATGCCACGCACCTACTGCGAGGAGGTTAAACTCTAAATGATTTACCGAGATAAAGGAAAACAATTTCGGGGGATTTGAATCCCTTACCGATCTATCAGTTCTTGGAGTATCAGTGGGTTCAAAGCCATAGTCCTTTGCATTTACCTCCAAGCTGAAACTTTCACGTGACACACCTGCAGCATCAGAAGTTAGACCCTTAGTGCATGTTTGGCAACCGGTGCGGTGTTGGTTTTTTATTTTGATTTGGGTTGGGTTGGGTTGGGTTTGGTGTGGTTTTATTCTGAACTGAAACCATGTTTAGTGCAAATGGTTTTGGTGTGAGAAAAAGTAAAGCTAAAAAACCAAACCATGTTTAGTAACTTGGAATGGTTTGACATTTTTTTTATTTATAATAACATTTTGTAAATATATATGTTTTAAAAAATAAAATATATAAATAAATGACTTTTATACCCATTCTTATTTTATTAAATTTTAATAGTAAATCCCAATTACACCCCCTCAAATTAGTCCATATCCCACTTACACCCCCTCAAATATTTCGAAATATATATATATAATTCAAAAAATATATAAATTTTGAATATATATATAATTCGAAAAATATATAGTATTAAATTTTGAAAAATCATATATAATTCGAAAAATAATATATAAAATTTTAAAAATATATGAAATTCAAAAAAATATAAATTTGAATATATATATATATACAATTCAAAAATATATATAAAATTCGAAAAAAATATAAATTTCGAAAATATATATATTTTCAAATATATATAAAATCCGAAAAAAATATATATAACATTTGAAAATATATATATATATTTCAAATATATATATATATATAATTCAAAAAATATATATATTTTTTCAAATTTTATATATTTGTTTCGAAATTTATATATATATTTTCGAATTTTATATATTGTTTTGGAATTTTATGTATTTGTTTCAAAAGTTATATATACATTTTCTAATTTTATATATTATTTTCGAAATTTATCTTCTTTTTTTTCGAATTTAAACATGGCTTCCAATTCCAAAAAATTGTGTTTCTTCAAAATGGTACACCATGGATTGGTTTGGGCTTCAAAATGGTACACCAAAATGGTTTTGGTTTTGATCAAATAGGAACCACACCATATAAACCATGTATTGAGATGGGTTGAAAAAAGCCTCATTTGGTACACCATGGAGCAACATTTTGAACCCAAAACCAACCAGCCAAACATGGGTTAGGTTATAATTTTCACCCCAAAACTAAAATTTTGGTACCAAACCCATGTGCCAAACAGGCACAAGTGTTAATGATGATGAAGGTCAGTCATCTGGTGCGATATATTTAGAGGAAATAGGACCATAAGCTATATCTAGAGCACTTACAGAAACATATCCCAACTCATAAACAGTTCAAAGGGGAATAAACAAAATAAGATAAGAAAAAAGACAAACCATCTGCTTCATAAGCAGGCGATGCATTAAGTGAACGGAACCCTGAACAGTAATTTACAGGGAGTCCTTTTGATGCGCTTGTTGATCGCAATCTTGTTGTCATTGATAGGGCACCTTCCTCACCCTACACCAACAGCACTAGTAGATTATCAACCTTTTATTAATTCCTTTTAAAAAGTAAAATAAAGAATTTAGGAATTTTATGGAATGATATTGTTCTGAATTCTAATCAACGATATTCTTCTGACAGGAAGAATTATTCAACTTGATATCTAGATACATATCATTACCAAAATGTTAAAAGTAAGTACCTTTACCACCAAACCAGAATGAACGCCTCTTCTTCTCATAAGCATTAGCAGTGGTTCCTCGTAACCTTCATGATAAAATCCAGCAACAATTGCTTCCCTCCCTGTAGCCTATCAAGAATAAAAATTACTACTCACTAGTATGTTGGACTTTTGATCAACTCTAATGACATCAATAAAAATAATAATAAAAAATATGGAAATCATACTCATCAAGGTAGAAAGATTGAAAGCACATTTACATCTGGACATAATTTTGGTTGTAAGCCAGATTATTCTTTCGAAATATCATAACTAACTGGATAGTAAGTTTGCAACAAAGAACTAAGGAGGATCGCTAGATGTTGTGTCCATTGTGGAGGCACATTTCTCTGCATGTTCTTCAATTTCGGTTGATTTAATTTCTTTCAGTAATAAAATGAAACATTCTGAGAACATTAATTCTGCAACATACCCTCACAAACTGCTGAACCTTCTCAGTTGTCGCCTGCGGTGGACGTTTTTTTATATGTTCCCTCAATCCAATTAATGAATATCTGGAAATCAACATAACTAATGTTATCAGATTTATGAGAAATTCAAATGACAGGTCACACCCAGTGTGCATCACACAGGCAGATTAGCACTTAAGGGTTGCTACTTTTTATTTCTGTGTGTGTGTGTGTGTGTGTGTGTGTGTGTGTGTGTGTGTGTGTGTGTGTGTGTGGAGGGGGAGGGGGGGAGGCAGACATGATTTCAATTTTCTAACAATATCTTTCATCTGGACAGCTATTTCCTAAGACAATAAGGGCTAGGACAAGGCATCTGCCTTCACAAAGGAGAAAAGCATACAATGTAAAACTAAAGTTGAACTGTGGGAGATGGAATTGAACATTGCTATGTTCAACCAAAGCACACGCTCTAGAATTAGCATACATACAAAAGATTAAATACTGGTAAAGAACCCCATCAAGAAAACAGAAAAAAAAAATGCACCTTTGTTGCAAACTAGGAGATGTAAAAGAATGCATAGTATTCCAAATATTCAATTTCATGATCATTGGAATTTATATCAAAATGAGATGAAACGCCTTTCCATGGTAAAAACAACTAAATTTCTTAGAATCATGATTATTGCAGATAAGAATAAAGATCTGGCAAGATCACTTCAATTTGCAAGTTACAACAGTATAAGGGAGGAAAATATTGAATAAACAATGACGAAAATAAGAAAACAAAAGGGGAAAAAAGACCATTCCTTGTTCAAGTTTATTCAACTTGGGGTGGAGTTCGGAAAAAAATGAACCAAACCTCAATCCAATGAATCACTGTGTCAAAGTTATCATACATTAGGAATCAGAATCAATTAACATTCTCACTTCCGCATTTTGTAAGTCAAAAATCACTGTTTCAATCCAGAAAACATCAATATATGGAAGCCTATTTTTTTTTCCTAAATGGATTTTGTATTAAAGAATAATAAATAAGACATTACAATATGCACCGAGAAAGAAGAAAGTGAAGACGTACTTCACAGACAAAGAAACCAGCACCTAACTAAAGATGTTAGTACAAAAGAAAAGACAAGAACTCAGAAGATGCAACTTAAGTCCTGAAGAGAAAGATTAGCAGATTGCAAGATTTCAAAACATGCTTGAAGAGCAATGGAATCTGCATCCGATTGAGAAGAACCATGAAGTCGATGGTTTCTCTCAGTCCAGATTACCCCTATTTGAGTATACAGTTATTGGTTAAGTTCGCATTGCAGTGTTATTCTTGAGCATAAACTGTCCCAACTGGCGAATTACTGTTTATTAATAATCTTAGTCCTGACCTTTCCGGAGTTCTTAAGGAAGAACTTGCAGTAAATAAGACAAACAGAAAAGAATAGGTACACATATAAATATCAGGTTAGATTTGCTTACAGAGATGGGTGAGCTTCACGTTGACTTAAGTAAGAAAAACCAACTTCCTCATCCTGATGTATAACAGTTTGGAATAGTCAAACAATACACGAAAATAATGAGAAGTGTAACAACGACACTGAAAAAGACAATTAAATCACCAAAAAGACCTCGAGAAGGTTTTTCGCCTGAAATGGTGATAAGCGTGTATTTGCTCCCATGAACTTCAGCATTTGTTCTTCCGTGATTCCCCCCTGAAAACAGAAGCCATTTCAATTTGCAAAACCCACAGGTATGACTGAATTGTTATTGTCAAGGCATCAAAAACAACAAATAGGAACACATAAAAGTACTATGGTGCCGATATTGTGGAGAATGTATTTTGCATACAAGTGATGATATAACAATTCCAAGAGTAGAGAGAAGATTAAGATGATGCTTTCATAAGGCTGATGACACTTTTAAAAGAAAATTCTCCTTTGGATGCACAAATGCATTACTGGCAATATAGGATTGCTAACAAATGATAACAAATAGGATAAAGCATTCAGAAATAAATGATCCGCAGGTTAGAATGGTAAAGTGAGCTGACTGATAACCTTTGGCGGCATCCATTCCACCCCATGAAGCAAGCAAGATTCACCATAACAAGACCTGACTGCAGCAACAAACAGTGTGCTCCTGAAGTATCGTGTGTTTCCATCGTACGGTTCACCATAATGAGTCAATGATTTGACATCGGCAACTGGTGGAGGACCTGATGATCATCACTAGATATATATAAGTGGACAGAAGATGAACCAATCAACACATATTTGAAATAACAAACTATCAAGTGATTAATGGATCAAGGTTATTACCAAGTTCATCATCAAATGCAAGACAATATGCTTTTAGTTCCCTGTCTGTTTCCCTGTTCATACGCTGGCCTATAAAAAATGCTGAAAGCAGAGACTCACTTACGTAATCTGAATTCTTGTCCAGTTTTACTGGAAGAACATCTCTTAAAACACCTTGAACCTCCTGATATCCAAGATGACCCCCTGCCAGAACTTCCCTAAGGGCACCTACCAATCTCATTTCAGTAATGCCATTTCCAACAAATTGGGGGCCTATGGAACTTCCAACTCCCATTATAGAGCCTTCAGGGTCAGCTATGAAGAGAATATCCAGGGGAAGTGCTCGAATTAAAAGTGGCCAATATGTGTTCATTGCACGCCTTTCCCCTTCACTCCATTGGGTTGCTTCTGGAAAGGCATTTGCACGGATTGTCATGGCAGCAAAAAAGGCCCCAAGCTGGGATTTCGAGACTAATTCCTCATTTTTTAGTTCTCCTCTGGCTGACAGGAAGCAAACTTTAGTCTTTTTTAAAAATAAAAAATAAACAGATAATAACAACAATAAGCTAAGCTACTGCTATATAAGAATCCTATATTTCTTCTTCTTCTTTCTTCTTTTTTTTTGATTTTTTCAATGATCAGTGGCAGTATAGATGATAATAGCGACAAATTCAGAGTCAAGACAGTGAAGCTTGCGACATGAGCTCAACTTTTACTAGAACCAGTTTGTCCATAATAATACCAACGTTTAAATGTATATTCAGTCCACCTCTTTCATAATGAAGCACTCACGGGTCCAATCTGTATATCCATAATTTTAGCAGCATTAAACGTTCATCGATTGCACAGAAGAAGACAAACAAAAAAATTTATAACTCAACGAAAGGCTAGGTAACTGAGTTGTGATGAAGATAGGATAACACGATCCTATTGGCATACATAGACATCAGTATGGTGCCTTTTACTTCTCCCTTTCTTTCTTTTTTCCTTTCCTTTTGGCTTGCATTCGATGTGCAGCAATGTGGCAACATAGTGGTGAGTTCAAGAAAGCCAAACTCTCCCTATTTCTAATTTCTATAGAGACCACACCAAAGAAAATTCCCAGAACCACATTGGAAGGTGACTTAGCTAAGGGGATGAACTTACTGTACAATTCTTGACACCATTCGGTTTCCATCTAGCAGTAAGGCAGAAAGTAGACACACAGTATTGAGTTAAAGAGTCTTTGTTGGGTAGCATTTTCCATGTTTTTATTTTTCTACTTTGAAAATTTATTTTCCTAATTACTTTGTGATTATTATAATTTCTGTCCGATTAATTCGTCTTCGAAAATTTCTACCACCTGTTGCTTCAAGTCAGGACTTGCAAAAGGGCCATAGGTTAACCTATATAAGTTGGAGTATTGTAATTTCAGGTAAATAGAAACAAAAAATATGATACAACTACCTTAAACACACTTATACAAATGCAACAACCATTTTTAGAACAAAAGAAGCATTCAGAGAAGACTTGCTTATATATATAATTTAAGCTACTCGGCTCAGCTTCCTAAAAATGGAGAAAATTTCACAGAATTGAATTTAATACGAAAAAAAAAATTGAACAAAATAACGCTATTTTGATAATAACCCCTTATTATTATAAACATCTGCAGTTACAAATCTGTAAATTGCATTATATCTATAATTGTCCTCCATGAAATGAGTCCAACAGCGTGCAAACACACAATATATACACACACAAATATATGCATACATTATAGATATATATGAAGTAAAAAAAGGGAAAAGCAATTGAAGAGAATGATAAACCTGATCTCAAAATTGTATCAAGAACTTTAAAAGCCTGTTCTTCTGAGAGAGGTTTGGTCTGAGTAGGTCCGGTACAGACTCTTCCCTGCGCTTCCAACACCGTCTGATTCGGCTTGGAATAATTGGAGCTCCGATAAGACGACGAAATCGCCGGATTTCGGAAATCGGATTCCGAAAGCCCTAGCTGGTCAATCGTGGCCGAATCCAACACTGCGTTCACGGTCAACCGACCTTTTCGTCGAATCCAACGGTCTCCATTGTTCGGAAGGAAGTGAAGCGAGGTTCGGATCTTAGATGGCGCGAACGTTCGGGGTTTGACGGTGATGGGAGCGAAGGAGGAGATCGTAGGGTCGGGATTGAGCAAAACTTTCATGGCGCTCTTTCTCTCTGTCTATGTGTTTTCTGATTCTTCGTTTGCGTTGGAGAAACAACCAAGGAGCGAGTGAAGAGCTAACATTTATAGCGGCAAATCTCTTTATTTGGTAAGATGGTGTGAAAATTCCTTTGAATTCATTTTTTCATGTCCGAAAAACAAGTTTGGAATTAACTTTTATATATATATATATATACACACACACCCCAAAATGCTCCTCTTGCTCTATAATGAGCAGGAAATTCATGCTATTTGTCACAATAAGATGTACTTTCTCCGTACCAATTCAAGTAATTGCACGTTATTTAATTTCATGATGGTCAAATTCCCTATTATTTATTCTTAGTTCTGGACTCGGGCAATATTCCCAGGGCTAGAATTTCTATTCAAAGGCTTCGGGTTCCTCTTTCGGGAAAGGCAGTTCATATAATTCTTGTCAGTTCTTCTCTGTTTCAAAATAAGTGTCCAACTTTAAAAAGTTAAAATAATTTATTTTGTCAATTTACCAATTTAACATTCATGCATTAAAATAATAAAAATTTACACTACAAACCATTACATCATAATGAACCCCACTATAAATAAAGTTGATAATTCATATAGTACTCATATAATAATAAAAAATTACTAAAAATCATTCCCTTTAAAAAATTGGATTCTCTTGACACTAAAAATGAGACAGGGAGTAATTGATATAAATATATGAAGGGAAAATTACACAAACTATCCTTGAACTATGACATAATTGCACGCGGTACCCCATACATTTCAATAATATCATAAACTACTCTCAAAACCACATCCGTTGTAACACTTAGCCCCTTCTGTTCAAAGTCAACGCCATAATTGGTCAATAAAGGCTGTTTTTATAGTGAACTTCCATTTTTGTCCTCATATCATTATATGTTCCAATTTTGCATACAAAATTACTTAAATACTCTAATTTTTTTGAATTTATATATAATGTTCCAAAATATGAATTTTTTTTCGAAAAATAATTTTTTTGCGAAAAAGTATATATTATGTTCCAAAATATGAATTTTTTCCGAAAAATATATATTATGTTCCAAAATATGATTTTTTTTGCAAAAAAGTACTTATTATGTTCCAAAATATGAATTTTTTCCGAAAAATATATATTATGTTCCAAAATATGATTTTTTTGCAAAAAAGTACTTATTATGTTCCAAAATATGAATTTTTTTCCGAAAAATACTTTTTTTGCGAAAAATATATATTATATTCCAAAATATGATTTTTTTGCAAAAAAGTACTTATTATGTTCCAAAATATGAATTTTTTTCCGAAAAATATTTTTTTTGCGAAAAATATATACTATTATGTTCCAAAATATGATCTTTTCTAAAAAATATTTTTTTTGCGAAAAATATATACTATATTCCAAAATATGATTTTTTTCTGAAAATAATTTTTTTTCAAAAAATATATATTATTTTTTACAAAATAATTCATATTTTGGAAAATAATATTCTCCCTCCGAAAAATAATTTTTTTGCGAAAAATATATATATATTTTTGAATTTATAATTTTTGGGGCAAAGTAGACACCGTGGGGGTTAGTTGATAAAACTAGATAGTATAGGGGGTTTCTTGAAATTAATCCTAAAATATAATATAAAATAAGGGCTTTTAAGTAAATTCACGCACAAATCTGACTGGGACTGTTCTAAGGAGTAGTAACTAATATTATTCAAACATTAGAGATATTCTCTGCAATTAGATCATAGTTCAAGAATAATTTATGTAATTTTCCCATATATATATATGAATTACAATCATATCTAACAATTATAAAGATAGATGAGTATAAATTTTTTTAATTAGATCAATATACTCTCTCTTTATATATATATATATATATATAATATTGGGAGAATGGTAGTAAATACCCCTAAGGTTTGAAAAAGGTGCCGAAAATCCCCCTAATGGTTTAAAAACACCCCTCAAGTTTCAAAAAGGGGCGCTAAATACCCTCAAACACCTTTTCCGGTGACGGAAAAGGGAAATTACTTTTATGCCCTTATTTAAACCGTTTAAATTAAGAGTAATTTGCACTAACACCCCTGAGGTTTGCATCAATTCCACCTTTATGCTAATTTTTGAAAAGTTTGCACTAACACCCCCTGAGGTTTGGTTTTGTTTGCAATGACACCCCCCGGACCAATAAAATGACCAAAATACCCTTGATAAAATTCGAAAATATTAAGGGTAATGTGAAATGACCTTTATGCCCCAACCCCAAATATATAAAATTTCGAAAAACATACATATAAATTAGAAAAAATATATAAAATTCGAAAAAAAGTATAAAATTCGAAAACAAATATTAAAATTTTGAAAAAATATATAAAATTAGAATAAAATATATAAATTTCAAAAAATATATATAAAATCAAAAATATATATAAAATTCAAAAATATATATAAATTTTGAAAAATATTTAAATTTGAATATATATTTTTCAAAATATATATTTTTTCAAAAACAAAATTCAAAAAATTATATAATTTCGAAAAAAATATATAAATTTCAAAATATATATATAAAATTTGAAATATATATATATAATTCGAAAATATATATATAATTTGAAATATATATAATTCGAAAATATATATATAATTTGAAATATATATAAATTCGAATATATATATATTTCAAAAAAAAAAATTCAAAATATATATATATTCAAAAACAAAATTCAAAGAATTATATAATTTCAAAAAACATATATAAATTTCAAAATATATATATATAATTCAAAAAATATATATAAATTTTGAAATATATATATGTGGTAATATATTACATATTACATATATATGTGGTAATATAGATATAGCACCACCATCAAAACCCGTCGGCAACCCAAAACCTCTCACTCCCGACACTTTCTCTCTATATCAGATCCGGCGACAAGGGGGTTTGTTCCTCTTCTTCTCGAGCCGAAAATAAAATGGGGGTTTTGTTTCCTCACACTCCCGACACTTTCTCTCTCTATATACACTCAAAAACCTATATATCTATATACCTATGGATATATAGGTATATTCACTCAAAACTTTAATTGTTGAATGTTCATGGAAAAACCCAATTGCAGAAAACTCAAAATTCTATGTGGGTATTTGAATGACTCTCCTTTTGAAGCTAATTAATCAAACCCAAAAATTATAAGCCAAAATTGAATTTTTTTCATAATTGCCCAGAAATTTGGGTATACTTGGTTGATATCTACTAAAGAGAGGGGTATGTTAGGCAAGGGTTTTTTTGGAATTTAATTTTTTTTTAAGTCATGTGATCTGCATGTGACCATATTTTTCTGAAAAAATTATCGGAACAGTGTCGCAGGGGTGCAAAGTGCCCAATCGGATGATACTTTAGGGGGTTATTTGCACAAAGTGAAGTTGAAGGAGGTTTTTTGCACCTTTTTCAAACCTCAGGGGTGTTTACTGTCATTCTCCCAATATATATTGCATATACAAATGGTAAATATCTCAAACCTGCACTATAAGGCCTAATTACACGCGGTATTTTCAACGTTTGTAAAATTCCACCGACCTCCCTTCATAGTATCGAAAATGAGGTCCGATCAGATTTGTATGTGAAATTACTGAAATAACCTCTATTAGAGTGTTGAGAATTGACGTTATTGCCCTTATATGTTACTCAAGCCCAACGTGAAGGTCGTTGCAGCGAAAGCGGCGATGATAGACTTAGTTCGACGATGACGACAACAATGTGGTTTATGCTTTGGAGCTGTCAAATTCAAATGAGGCAGGGGAGATCGTTGAGTTGCCGAGTCCTGGGGGCGCTAATCTCTCTCCCTCTCTTGCTTCCCGATTTGTAACCTTTTAAATGTATCTTACTGTTCAATTAGGAATGAAAGAGGAAATGTCATAAATTTCCTTTCATTTTTCATATGTACACATCAACTCTCTCCCTCGATATATATGAGGAAGATAATAGATCAAATTTTTTAAGAAGAGATTGAAGAAGAGATTGGGGTTTGGGGAACTAGAAATGTGGGGGTTGAGATGGACTTTTTGATAATTTTTCTTGAAAAAGTAAGGGCAAAAATGTCATTGTTTACATTCTAAGTGTAAATTTGGGGATTAAATGTGAAAAAATAACTTTATTGACTCAAAACGTCAAAATCCGGTATTGATTTCGGACGAAAGAGACGAACTGTTACATCGGAACTAAATGTAATGTTGGAGGTATTGCGTGTAATTAGACTTAATTACCTGGGAGGTTTGTGATATTAGCCCTAAACAAAATGCCAGGTTGATTTTTAATGATCAAATTAAACATAAAGTTTTGAACATATTGTATGCAATAATGTTTTCTACTTTGACTTTATTTAATTTATTTGTTAATTGTTGTAAGAATAATTTTCAGGGTATTATGGCTTAGAGTTATATTGCAATTATACTTCCTTTGTTTCAAATTAAGTTTACACATTTGACTTTAAAATTTTTTTTTTTGAGTATTTTGTGTTTCCAATTTTGTTCTTGGAAAATATAGTATAGTTTTAGTTTTTAATGTGACCCATTATTTTTTAAAGTTAATGAACCATTATTTTTTAAAGTTAATGAAGAATAATAAGTTGAGAAAATATAAGATTATATTGTATTGAGATTCGAAACTGAATACTTATTTTGGGACGGATAAAGTTATGAAAGTTGACACTTATTTTGGGACCAATGCAATATTAAACATGGGACAAATATATAATAAAATTTGATCACCAAGATTGTGAAAAGGAAACTTTAGAAGTATTGTTAACAAATGTCAAATACTTTCTTCTTATGTAATTGATCTAATTCAAAAGGAATTAGTGTAGTTTCCATATTATGAAAAGCAGGAAAAAATGAGTTATCAATTAAAAAAAGTATAAGTGTTGTAGTTGAATTCTTTAAATTAATTAATCTAATCTTATTGCTTAACATTTTCCAAGTATGCATGCCTTTTGTTTTTAAAATAATAAAAAAAAATTCAGATGATTACTTTGAGATAGCAAATCAAATTTGAACACTCCGGTCACTGGTCAGGAACTCAGAGCGCCATCTGAGGTTCTTGCCTCGAAGTTCAGTTCTCCTTCCTTTGTGGATCCAATTTATAACTAGCCATGAATGATGACAAGAGAACCAAAATCGCCACCAAAAGTCTCCCATGGCACAATCACATTAAAATTTGACTTATTAACTTAGGCCCCATTTGGGCCGGAAATTAATGTATTTTTTTGGGTGCGTTTGGAAAATCTGTTTTTTGTATTTATTTTCTTTCTTCAAATATGAAAACTGTTTTTGTATTTGCCTTTATTTTTTTCAGCAAAAAACTAAAAACAAAAAAATGTTTGGATCAAAATTTGTATTGAAAAATAAATTGGTATTGGTGGGCGGCGGTGGTGGCCAGCGGCGGGGGGCGGTGGTGGTGGGGCCAGATGGCGGCGGCGACCGATGGCGGGGGGTGGTGGTGGTTGGTGGCGGTGGCGGTGGCGGATGTGGTACCCTAAACAGTGAACAAACTCAAAAAACAACTAAAAGTTGTATTTGATATTTTCACCACTTTTATCCACTATTCACAGAAAATAGTTTTTTTGGGAAAAAAAAAGTGAACAGTAAATGCGTTTGCCAAACGTGTTTTTATTTTTCAAATGAGTGAACAGTACAAAAAAAACAAAACAGTTTTCTCCCTTCCCAAACGGACCCTATAAATCCTAGTTTTTTGGTCAAAAGAAAAATAATTCTTAATTTTCGTTTGTATCCGGATCAATAAATCCTACTTTTTAAAATTTCACTAAAATTTTAAATCAGTCAAAATATTAATTAATCCTCTTTATCTCACCAAGTAAGATATAAAATTAAAATCAAACTTTTCATATGAACCTTTACAAATAAACTAAAATATTTAAATAACATATAATAATTTAATTTCTTTTTCTACAAAATAAATAATATTCTTTGTATAATTTTTTTAATTGAAATCTAATTAAGTTAATTATTATTTAAACTCATAATGCAAATTTGAAAATTTTACTTCTATTTAATTAGAAAGAGTATAAATGAAAAATTGAGTAGTTTAGGACTTATATGGAATTTTTTTTCAAGAGAATGACTTATTGGTCCCAGGACAAAAATTATAGCACTCTATTTTATTAAAAAAAGTAGGACCGTTTAGGGTCTATTTGGTAGAACTGTGTTTGTGTTTGTGTTGAAATAAATAAAAAACACGTTTTTTGTTTTTTTGTTTATTCATCCAAAAACATAAGTATATTTGATAGGGATGTTTTTTGGGTCGAAATTGAAAAATTAAAAATTAAAAATCAATAATTAATAATATAAATAATAAATAAAATAAAATATAATAATAAAAAAATGAATACAATAATAAAAAATAAATATAATAATAAAAAATGGACTAAATAATAAATAATAATAATAAATTAATAAAATAAATAATAAATTACATAAAACATATTTAAAAATATAATAAAAATAATAAATAATAAACAAAATGAAATAAATAATAATAATAAATAAATATAATAAAAAATAATAAATAAATATAATAATAAATAATTAGTAAATATAATAACAAATAAATACTTCATAATAATAATAAAAAATGAGTATAATAATAATAAATTAATAAAATATATTTTTAAATAATTAAAAATGAATAAATAATTTATAAATAAAATGAATTAAATAATGAAATAATAATAAATAAATAAATAGAATATATTTATAAATTAATATATAAATTAATAAATAATAATTTAATAATATAAATAATAAAATATATTATAAAGTGAAGAAATAATAAAGAAAGAAAAATAATAATACATAAATAAATATTATAATAAATAATAAATAAATAGTAAGACCAGACCGCTTACCAAACAGACTTTTAAGTTTAGGATTCAGTAGAAACACACCAATAAACACCAAATTCATGTTTATTGGAATATGCCTAAAATTTGGGTAAGTGAATAAGTGTTTTTTAACACACATAGCCCAAAAACACTAAACCAAACAAGTTTATAAACACAAAAACATAAACAGACACAAAAATATGTCTACCAAACAGGCCCTTAGGAAATTTTCACTAAAAGATATTAATATAGAAAACAAATAATATAATATTTAATATACATATTAAAATTTTACTAACCCACACAAAGTGGCCTCTCACAAAATACAAAGAAGCCTTGAGTTAGAACAGATTTAATTGTTGAGGTGGGTTTTAGTTTTACGTTTTGGGCCTATAAACTACTTAAAACATTATCTTCATTTGTATTGGGTTGGTTTAAGTTTTTATGGGCATATAACTAAATACTTACATTTGGGCCTATACATGTATTAGCTGAAAAACAGAATTTGGCCCTGGGCGGAGGCCTAGTGGCCTATGCTCAGAGCCGGCCCTGCCTGAAAATCAAATTGAATATAACTATAAAATTTGATGAACTTGGATCAATTTTTTAGGGCCCGTTTGGGAATTTGGTTTTGATCTTGGTTTTGATCTTGGTTTTGATTTTGGTCTTAGTTTTGGTCTTGGGTGGTTTTAGGTAAATCTAAAACCAATATATAATGTTTGGTAATGAGTTGGTTTTGGTTTTGGTTTTGGTTTTGGTTTTGGTATAATTATATATATATATACTAATATGTATTAAATATATATAAATATGAAAAATATATATATAAAAAATTGGAAAAAAAGTAATTTTCGGGAAAAAAATATTTTTCCGAAAAATATAAAAAATAATTTTTTGGAAAATAATTAATTTTCGGAAAAAAAAATAATTAATTTTTTCTGAAAAATTAATTTTTTCAAAAAAATTATTTTTGTCGAAAAAATATTTTTTTCCGAAAATTAATTTTTTTCCGAAAATATGATTTTTTTCCAAAAATTAATTTTTTCGAAAAAATATGATTTTTTTCCAAAAATTTATTTTTTCATAAATATTTTCCGGAAAATAATTATTTTCGAAAAAATAATTATTTTCGAAAAAATAATTTTTGTCGAAATTTTTTTTTTTTTCCGAAAATTAATTTTTTCCCAAAAATATGATTTTTTTCCAAAAATTTATTTTTTGACGAAAAAATAAATATTTTCCGGAAAATAATTATTTTCGAAAAAATAATTTTTTTCCGAAAAAAATTATTATTTTCCAAAAAATAAATATTTTCGAAAAAATAATTTTTTGGAGAAAATTAATTTTTGTCCGAAAATATGATTTTTTCCCGAAAATTAATTTTTTTCCGAATTTGTTTTTTTACTGAAAAAGATAATTATTTTCGAAAAAATAATTTTTTCCCGGAAATTAATTTTTTTCCGAAAAATATAAAAAAAATTCAAAATAATTCATATTTTCGGTTATATATATATATATATATATATATATGTATGTATAGAGAGAGAGAGAGAGAAGTCAAAAATGGTGGGCCAAAACCAGCCAACCAAACATGATCTTGGTCTTGAAATCAAAGACCAAGACCAAAACCGAGTTGCCAAACGGAGCCTAGAGACTGTTTTGAGTAATTGTTTGATAAAATTGAAAATCTTAATATTTGAATTTTAAGTATTGAAAGTTTTAAGTGGTGATTAAAAAAATTATATTTTATGATATTTTTGTAACTTCAGTGTTAAGTGGTGACTCTATTATTTAAAATTTTAAGTAGTGTTCAAATTTTTTATCAAGCGCACTTAACTGAATAAATGCTTAATCTATTTAGATTGATTTAAATTACATTTAAGTATTATCAAACATACCCTAATACTTAATTTGCCAGCTTTGCTCAATCAATGAAAAATCATTTGAGTGGTCTTTTATAATATGATGATTTTTCGTTGGTAATTACTATCTGTTCTTCTTTCTAGTAATTCATCTGAAATTTGTAAATAAGATTTGGTTAAATTGAGATGTCCACTTAATATAGCGCAGACATTAGAATAGTAATATGGACTTGCATTTTCATAGTCAGTTTAGAAAAACCTCTATGGACTTGAATTTTATTAATCAGATGTGAAATCCTGTAATTACTGTAAAATATTTCCTTATAAATTTAGTGATGATAGTTGGCCGGTATGGGGTGGTTTTTCAATCCTCATTATCAAAATTGTGAAAATTCTCATTCCCATAATCACTCCAAAATCATTTAAAATTTTTACCTTTAACCCCATAACCGCCTCAAACCATTACTCATATAGTCATATCCCCCATAACCGCCCCAAACGGCGCCATTAAATTGTGTATCTTTTTTCCTAAGGGCAAGCGAAAAATAAATAATTTATCATAACAATATGATCTATATACGAAACGAACAATTATCTGATTAATTTAATAGCAATAATTTCTAATACAAAAATAAATTTAATAATTTTAAATCATCAAATAATTCAAATCTAAATAAACAAACTTTGATATAAAAAAATAAAGTTATATATGTAAGGTAGGTAAGTAAATATTTGTGTTATTTAAGGAAATTAGTGTAATTTGAATATAAAAGTTTTAAATATATAAATAATTATGTAATTTTGATAAAAAAATTATAAATAACTTACATAATTATTATGCGATTTGGGGCGGGGCGGTTCCCCATTAGGGGAATCCCTCAAACTGTCCCCTGCCCCATAACTGTTAATTTTTTTTTTAATCCCATAATCATCCCATTTTTAAATAGGACGGTTAAAAACCGTTAAAAAATGAGCGGTTTCCAGTTTCCAGATAGGTCGGGTCTTTTTGTCCATTCCTTAGTTATAATCTTCATTCTATTCAATTTTTTTTGGGTAAGAACTCATAGTGTAAATGAAGTTTATAGACGAGTAACCTATTTAGGCCATGCTTGATTCGCGGTCCGGTCTCATAATGACTTTTTTGGGACTGGACACTGTTTGGCAACACGGTTTCAAAAAAACAAGGACCACTTGAGACCAAAATGGGTAATTTGAGACAACAAAAAATGATGGTCTCATGTGATCTTATATACAATTGTCTTAACACATGAGACCATACAATTTGAAAAATATATATAAAATTAAAAAATATATATAATTTGAAAATAATATATAAAATTAAAAAAATATATAAAAAATTGAAATAATGTATAAATTTTGAAAATAATATATAAAATTTGAAAAATAATATAATTTTTTAAAAATAATGTATTAAATTCGAAAAAAATATATAAAAATCAAAATTAATATATAAAATTTTAAATATATATATAATTTAAAAAATAATATATAAGTTTTGAAAAATAATATAAAAAATTTGAAATAATGTATAAAATTTGAAAAAAATATAAAATTCAAAAATAATATACAAAATTAGATATATATATATATATATATATATATATATATATATTTGAGAAAATATAAAAAATTTGAAAAAAATATAAAAAATAAAAAATAATATATAAAATTCAAAAAATAATATAAAAATTCGAAATAATTTATAAAATTTGAAAAATATATTATTTTTGAATTTCTTATATTATTTTCAAATTTTTTATATTTTTTCAAATTTTTTATATTTTTCATACTTAATATATTTTTTGAATTTTATATATTATTTTTTTATTTTTTGTATTATTTTCCAAATATAAGACCAAACAGCTTGAATAAAACATTAAGACCAGACAGTTTTACCAAACAGACTTTCAGAACAACACCTAATTAAGACCAGACCAGACCGAACCAGATAAGATCAAACCGAACCACCTACCAAACGGGCCCTTACAAAAGAAATTTGAGTTTTATATATAGACAAATATATACATACATATATATATATATGTGATATATATATATGTGTGCGTGTGTAATAAAGTGCAGAACACGTGAGTTGGATTCCTCTAACAGCTTATAAAGAGCGAGCAATAAAAAACTTGCCAAAACGAACAAGCACTACTACTACTACTACTACTACTGAGTACTGTGTAGTGAGTTTGAAAATGGCGGGAGCACTGGTGGCGATATCGGGCGGCGAAGGGCGGGAGTGGGAGGTGCAATACTCTCGCTTCTTCAACTGTCCTCCTCTCTCCTCCTCCTCCGCCACCGCTTGTCCCTCTCTTTCCCTCCTCTCCAACGGCCGTCGCAACCGCACCAGAGGCACCTGGATCTCTTCCTCCTCCTCCACCGCCTCTCTCAAACTGCTCCCCCACCGCTCCTCTTCCGATATCATTCTCGTAGTCACTTTCCTAGATCAAGTCTGCGTGAGTCATACAACATTATTATTCTATATAGATACTGTAATCTGTATGTATAGCTCGAATTTCCGATTTCTGTATATATCGTGTTTGTATAATTGTGTATGTGAATTGCGTCCCATTCACGCTCGATCTGCTCATTTGATTGAATGTTTAATGGTTGCGTGTTGATTTTGATGTGTTGTTGAATTATTTACTCAGTTGTGAGTTTCGATTAGGGTTGATTCAAGGATTGAGACTTCGTGATTGATTTTCTTTGTTACTCGTACAGATTTAAATTGTTCTGTATAGGTTTTTTTTTAAATTTGTTAGTGCTGTATTATACAATTTCATATGCCGTGTTTGTGTATACGAATTGAGTCTTATTGGACTCGGTTGTGTGTTGATTTCCGAATGATATTGAATCATCTTCACTGCGATGACTCTGGATTAGCTTCAGTTTAAGGAGTGAGACTTTGTGATTTCCTTTTGTTCTTGTTGAGTTGAGGCATTAATTCAATTATGAATTGGGATGCTACTTTGTGGATTATGTCTATTTCTGAAATTATTAGATACGTACACACACACACACACACACATATATATATATATATTGTTATACACATTTTGATTATCTTGCAGGAAGAGCACTACATTACCAAGCTGCATTTCTCGTGGCCTCAAGTGTGCTGTTCATATGGATTTCCAGCCAGAGGTAGCAGAGCTATGTTCGTGAGCTACAATGATGGTCTAGGCCAGGTAAGTCATTGAAACACTCCTTTAGATTCCAGAAGATTCATAGATTGGTTGTTGATGGGCCTTCTTCCCCCCTGTGTTTTGGTCTTGAATTTATGGACAACCAATTCAATAAACAATTTTGCAACAGAAAAAAAAGGGTTTAAAGTGATCTATATCCTTGATGTCGATTCAATTCCTCAAGTGACTGTGAGGAGGAATTACGCTTGTTTTTTTGCACAAGTAGCTACAGGGTTTGCTATGACTTCTTACTATCAACTTGAATTTGGGACTGCTCCTCGAAATCTCGGTGGAACACTGGATTTGGAATTATGAGAAACGGAGCCGTAGTAAAAGTGTGATGCAAAATTAAGTTAATGGGATGTGATTTTCCTTGATATAAAGTGATGAAAACGCTTCATGCAGTGAGTTTGAAATCTTTAAAGGATCCTTGAATATCTTTCAAATGAATTTGTATCAATTTGGTAACAGTCCTTGTAATTGTTGGAAACGTATAGCTCTTCTGTCAATGCTTTAGTCTTCATATCAAGATCTGCCTGCCTTGTATCTGCTTGATATCTATGCAGAAACTTTGATTTAGCTGCACACAATCATTTGATGATTAATTTTTCGAAGGTTTTTCCTATCAATAAATTGTGAATACTAAGGTAAGCATCTCATGTTATACACTTTCTCTTTGGTGTCAAAGTTCAGAAACGAAGGAAGAATCAAACATTTTACCAACATTGAAGTTGTTCCTTACAGTTAAAAATGTCCCGGTGTTGACTATTGGTAGAATATAACATTGTGGACTTGCACCTTGTCTGCTATTGTAGTATGAAGTGTTTTCATTTTGGTGGCATTACTGAAATTGAAATGTTTCATAGGACCCTTGTATGCATTTGTGGGCACATTTTCTAACAGCTTAAGCTATTAGAGCAATTGCTAGTCTAACATGGTGTTAAGAGTTTTGATTCTAGGAGTTCTTGGGTCCAAGTCACCATCTCTGCACAATTTTGTGTAAAGTCTGCACTCATTTTGAGATTGATTTGGCATTATTGTCATGTCACGTGAAAGACGAGTTTGCACGCGAGGGAGGTGTTAAAGGTTCGGAGCTTGATCTGCATTGTTGTACCATTTTCTGACAGCTTAAGATTTTGGAGCAATTGGTAGTCAACAGTTTAAATACTGTCCAGTTTCCTGTTTTTCTTCAAGTCAATCATGCAATTTGATTATCCATGTGTACATTTCCATCCATTGCTGCAACCTCAGTAAATCCTTTTGATTGTCTGCAGATCCAGAAGTTTGCTTTACGGTTTTTGTCAATACATGAAGCAGAAAAATTTGTGAATTCTTTAAAGGTGAAAACATGAACAATCTAATTTTCTATACTAGTTAGTCTAGTTTATATCAGTTGAATACTTGCAATTCCAATGGCTACCCCTTGCAATTTTGTACTTTCCCCAGGAGATCTTGGAAGATGCAAGGGTTGCTGGACTTCCATCTGGTGGCGTTGAATATGACATTTCATCTCAATCTGAGTTTGTCCTGTCTAATGAACCCCCAAATAGGTGAAAATGGAAACATGCTATCATTTAACTGCAGTTCTTTCCTTCACAGTATATGAAGCACCGGAATAATAATGAATCAAATGAAGAATAAAAAACCAAATGGGAAATTTAACTGAGACAGATGGTGTTTCCAGATCTAGGGAGGACTGGAGTTTAATGACTTCTGTTGACACTTCTACACATGAGATGCCGCCAAGCTTGAGCTGTGGAGTTGCCGAAGAGTCAAATTCCCAGCAAACCAATCCTAGTGTGGATGCTGAGCGCATTTCTTCTGGCTTGCCTCCCAGCTTCACTTCATTACTGACCAGCTGTATGACCGAGCCCAAACAAGGTAGATTCATTGGCGCAGTTATAATTTAGACTTGTTTTGTACGTCTACTTCATTGATTCTATTTTCTGATCAATATTTATACGTTTGCAGCACAACCAACTATACCCGAGGAAGTTGGTCTCAAATACCAAATCATGGTACTGTGTCAATTCCTAAGATCTTATTTTATGTTGCGTGGTGATCAAAATTTTGTAAGGAATTATATGGTGCTTGTTTCTCCCAATGATGTTTCATACAGGGTGTAGTTAATAGTAGAACAGCAGAAACTACTTTCTTAAGGTTCTTATTTGTTTCCTTTACTTGTTGGTTGCAGAGATATATGGAAGATACATCTTTCCTTGGTAAGCATTGCCCTAGTGCCCTTAATAGCCACCTTTCAAAGTTTTAAATCTGATGTCTAATTTAATTTTTCATATTGTTCTTTATAAGAAAAAATAGATACATGTATGTTATGTCAATTTGAGCTTATTGGCTTCAAGTTAGTTTTTGTTGTTAGGATGCATTTTCCAATTCTTAGATAAGAAGCATACAGCAGATATGATGTTCAATTGCTGATAGACCAATTATTTTAATCTTCTAATATTTGAAAGTTGATCAGACATTTTGGTTCTTAGTAAAGCATTTTGTCAATATCATCATTCAAGCTGCTGATTTGTCATGAAAAATCTCTTTATTACCAGATATGCTGAGCAACGTAGAAAAAGTTATCAGCCAAATTGGAGGCGATTTGACACTGTAATTGTGGGTCTCTTTGTATCCATGAGCTCGTGGCCTTCTTGACAAGTAACACCAGCTAGGTCCATTACAATGATACTTTATGTTTCCGTTCCCTGTTATCTGTAACTGCGGTGGTAAAGTTCATGATAGGTTTTTGATTTCAAAATGCATTGTATAGAATAACTCTTTTCTCTGCAAGACTTGGCCGTATATGATATTTCTTTGCGATTTGCTCCTCCCTTGCCTTATTGTTTTTGGTTACATAGTGCTGATATGAATTTGATTGGAAAGAAATTGAGGAAAGGAAAAGAATATTATCACACCAAACCAGACCAATGTTGCCGAAGGCCTATTTACCATTGGACAGTCTCCCCTTGATATCCTCATGTGTTCCAGTTTTCATCCCCACATGCCCCAAATTAACAATGGCCCTGGCAACGCTTTTCTTCCACCTCGCTTCATCAGAAGTCATCTTGTCACAAGATTTACCATCCTGAGGTCTCGAGGCATTGCCTGATATGATTTTACTAGCCCTTCCCCTTTTTAACAGGTGGTGGTAAGTAGAAGTATCCATCAGAAAGATATACGTATTGTTAAAAGTCAGAACCCCTGTGTCGTGGCTATTGAAAATCGGTGTCATCTAAGTAACATTTTATTGTTTATTGAACATGGTAATTTTAATTTTACGAGTTATATAGTATATTATATAAATGCATGCCAAGCAATCCAGCAGGCAGCAGACAAAAGTGAGGTGCAGTTACAAAGAGACAGACCCTTCACAACTCAAAATTCTCCGTCCTATTTATATAAGATTGGCTCCATATATAAGTCTCGTTAGATGTAGCCAAGCAATGCCTTGGTTAAAGCTACCACTGGCAAAAAAACATTCCTTACAGCTGTATGCATAGGACTCCCAAGTCAAAAGGGCAATGTGAAAATTTGTATCCTCTTGCTATAATCTGATTCCATTTTCGTTGCATCTACAATTCATCTGGCATTTTACTAATTGTAAACATCGCAAACAACTCTATATTTGGATATCCCCATGCTAATGTAGAGAAGTTGCAAAACTTAGTTTACTACGAAATGATCCTTGAAAAGGCAAGGACTTCGCAACTCTCTGTATTATAAGTTATATACATGTATATATATATAGCACCTATACATGCATGCAAATGACAAAGCGAACAGACAGTACCCTTGCCTGAATTCCTGGATTTCGTTTCTTCTCCTTTCTGTTCTTCACATGACAAACTTCATGCCCAACAATGTACTTTCCCTCCTCTTCCTCCTCTTTCCTCTTTCGACGACTCTTTTCGTAACCACTTTTGGCCAGGGTGTCCCTGTTGACTCACCCCTTATGTTCCCTTTTAATTGCTCTATTGTAAATATTAAGACATGTAACTCTATACTCTACAACAGCAATGGTCTTCAACAAGATCAAATTGCCTCTTTTTACTCTGTCAACACTTCACAAATCAAGCCCATCACCCATGGTAACAAACAAGACTACATAGTTTCAGTACCTTGCTCTTGCAAAGCTGTCAATGGCACGGTCGCCTTCTTCTACGATACCCTCTATAAGGTGGAGCCCAACGACACATTCTTCAACGTTTCGAGTCAGATTTACAGTGGGCAGGCTTGGAACGACGGAGGAGAACAAGAAAGTTTTGTTGCAGGAAGTGAAGTTGCTATGCATTTGCTGTGTGGTTGTGTGGGTGATTCGAAAACTGTGGTGACATATACAGTACAGGATGGTGATACATTAGTATCTATTTCTACTCTGCTATCTGCTAGTATAAGTGACATAGAGAGCTTGAATAGCAATCTGATTAAAAATCCTGGGTTTTTAGTCGTTGGGTGGGTGTTGTATGTGCCAATGGACAATACTGGAAGTACAGTCTCAAAGAGAGGTTAGCAATGTATTTATGAGAATCTACACTAGTTTCACTTCAACAAATGTATGTATCTTGTTTCCTCATATACCCAATAAAGCCAAATGCCTTCTTGCTGGTGACCTTTTGGAGTTCCATATATATATATTTACCAATTAGTCTATTTTCAAATTTTCTCTGATTGTATTACCACTTGGTCCACTTGGCAAAGTTTGATGAATACCTTTGGATTAGAACAAAGTTAAGGGTAATGATAAACTTGACAAGGTCCAGCTCAATTGTTAATTATGGGTGATCAAGTGATATATGTAATTAATGGATTTATGTGGTCTAATCAAAATTGTAAATTTATTTAAATAGAAAACCCACGTGTTTTTGTTTATAGCATTAACTTTCTTGTGACATACCTCCACCGTCTCTATCACCTATGCTGCTACCCTCCACTATCAAATGGCATACATATTGCAAAATCATGCCATGGATATGTATTTACCATCCTCTGCCTCCAATGATGCGCTCCTGCTTGACATAAACACCACCGGTTGGGATGTATAAGTAGGGAAAAGGGGTGAGGAGCCAAAGAAATCAGGAGGACTGAGCTGTCTCTGGGTTTGTTGAGCTTGCAAGGACTGCAGTTGTATGGTATCAGAGCCATCTCATAAATGGATGGCTCTGATACCATAAACAAACACGAAGTAGGACATGATCAATAAGGAAAGCAGGGAAGCACGAAAGTAAACAAGAAAAAGATATATAAGAGAGAGATATAAACAAGAAAGAGATATATAAGAGAGAACACAAGACACAATTTTATTTCTGGAATCTGATGATCCATACAACACTGAGAGCTCTCCTTTTATAGAGGAAGGAGAGGCTGAGAAAATACATAAGTGCCCTTCGAATATGTCAGCCATGACATCAGACTAACAAAAGATTGAAATACCCTTGCCGACATACTTAATGGCACAAAATACAACTGAAATGGCAAATACACCCTTGCCGACAGTGAAAATTACAAATACAACTGAAATGGCAAGTATACCCTTGCCGACAGTGAAAATGACATAAAACTTATTTTATTGCATCAAGACCCAAGCATTTTGCAGAAATCATCAATCAGGGCTTTGTGAGAAGTATTCATCATCATTATCAGAATTATACTGTGAAGGAGAACCTGCAACAGGATAGGGCTGCTGATGGACTCTGTAGATCGGATGGTCTTCATCAAGGAGGTCCCATGAATACTGGGCTTCATGGTCAGAAAGGAGAGTGATGAGTTTCTGTTTCCAGTCTGTGGGATAAAAATCCGAATGGCGCCAATGAGAGGTATCCCTGTGAAACATATGTGGAGATATAGTCTGAAGAGGAATGCCATTGTGATGACAGAGCTGCATCCTGTGAAGATTGAAAAATGTAGGCATGTCATACATGATGGTATTCTCATGACCAGTGAAGAAGGAGACATGGTAGTATTTTTCAATATGAACACCAAAATCAGGGGTAGGATAAAACTGCTTTTGGGACCAAAACACGAACATAGGAGACTGAAATGGACACTGGCGAAACTTTTGTTGCCAAAATGGAATATCTCCGAAGAGGGTAAGCCACCTACAGAATCTTAACTCAGAGGCAGGAAGAGAATTTAGCAAACACTGAGCAAGATATTGCAACATTTGGGATTTATCAAAAATAATACCTATGTGATAAAGATCTACAAGGTACCAAAGAAGAAAGAACGCTTCACGAGGAAAACTAAAATAAAACACTGGATTAATTTCAAAGTGGGTGAGAAAAGGGTAAACAGGGTGGAATGGCAAATTCCTAAGAGGGCCGTATTCAAGTCCATAGCGAAGAACATAGAGAAACTGGAATGAATTGACCATGAAACAACTGCGAGAAATAAGGGTTTTTTTTAGCATAAGGATCTGAAGGTGAAATGGCAACTGAGAGGGTTCGAAACATGCAATTAGGGGAAAACATACGGGAAGACTATGATGGACAAGGTGAATGTCTTTTTTCAATCTGGAGAGAAAATCAGGGAGCACATTGGTTTTTCCTTTGATATGAGCAGCATCAAAGGACCACTGGGAAAACCAATTTGCCCATCTCAGGAGTTGAGCCTTGGGGGGATGTTTTTGTTTGAACTGAAGCATGTTAGGAAAACTGCTAAGGTCAGTCTCGATCAGGAAATGATGACCTATCAAATGGAATTCAAAATTTTCAATACTGTGTTTGATAGCCAAAATTTCTTTGTAAGTAGAATGGTAATGGGTTTCAGCAGAGGAGAAATAACCACTTTTGTAACCACAGATCATTCTAGATTTATCAGGATGTTCTTCAAGAAGAACAACACCCCAATAAAGGTCAGATGCATCAGTTTGAAGGACTTTTTTCCCATCAGAAGGTATTTTCAAAGGAGGAAGAGACTGAGACACTAATTTGAGGAAAGCAACCGCCTTTGTACATTGATCTGTCCAAGGGGGAGGGGATTTTTTAAGAAGTTCAGAAAGAGGTTTTCGGTATTGAGCAAGGTTAGGAATGAATTCAGACATGTAGTTTACAATACCAAGAAACTGTTGAACTTGCTTAGCAGAGAGGTGAGTATCAGGGAATTGTTGGAGTTGGGTAGCAATGTGAGGTTGGAGAGCATACTGGCCCTGGGAAATCATCATGCCTAGAAACTCGATTTCAGGTTGAGCTAAAATCAATTTCTTTTCAGAAAGCATGATTCCAAATTTTTGAACAATGCTATGGAAGGTTTGGAGAAGGGTGACATGTGTTTCAAGGTCAGGAGAGAAGAGCAAGATGTCATCAATATAAACTAAGGCCGAAGGTAGGATAGGAGCAAAGATACGAACCATGGCTTGCTGAAATAGAGAGGGTGCAGTTTTTAAGCCAAAGGGCATCACCGTCCAATGGAAATGGTGATCTGGGATACAAAACGGCCATCGGGGTGGATACCAAGTTGCCAAAAACCAGCTTTAAGATCAAACTTAGAAAAGATCCGGGCTTTGGGCAAATTAGAGAAGAGGACAGCTCTTCTGGGAAGAGGGAATTTGATATCTTGGAGGAAGTGGTTTAAGGGTTGGTAGTTGATGACAAGACGGAGCTTACCACGATCTTGCTCTGCACGCTTATTTACATAAAATGCTTCACAGGCCCACTGAGACTGGGTTGGTTCGACAAGGCCTTCGGTTTGGAGTTGGTGAAGTTCTTGGACAACTAACTGGTAATGTTCTGGGTTCATACCATGGTGGGTGGCTTTGGTAGGGTTGAGGTCTTCATTTTTCTTGAAGGGAAGGGTGATGAAGAACTTTGGGTTTTTCCACAGAGGATGGTTACATTTGGTAAGGAAATGAGAATGGGAATCAACACAGGAAGTTTGGATAATAGACTCTAAAGGAGGATACAGTGTCAAGGGAGAACAGGTTAGGTCTAGTAGTCCAAGGAAGGAAGTAATTACGAAACTTCAATCCTTTTGGCATCCAAGAGATTTTGGTGAGTTTCTGGAGAATGTCAAACCCGATAAGAATATCTTTGTTTGGAAGTTCAGAACCAAGGACTTGATGTTTGACAGTATATCCAGGAAACAACTGGAGGATGATGGGCTTACTCTTGAGGGTAATGGCAAAAGTTTCACCATTGGCGGTAGTGAAAGGGTAGTAACATTTTTGTCAGTAAGACCTAGGAAGGATGGATGGATTAATAATAGTTGAGGCTGCTCCAGTATCAAAGAAGGCTATCACAGGGATAGGTTTGGCATATTTGTCCGGAAGAATATGGATTTGGGCAAGGGGTTGGACGAGCAAGGAAGGGGCTAAAGAGAATTCCACAGAGAAAAGGTTATGAGGATAATCAGCTCCAGACTCAGAATCTTCTGAAGAAGTGTACTCAGATTCTGATGAGGCAGCAGAGAAAGCCATGATAGTGTCAGCACTGGCTTCATCATCAATAGAAAAGAGGGATTCAATGTCTGCATCTTCTTCATCATGCGGGAGTATCTTGGAAATAGAGTGGACCAATTTTTCTCTAGCGGCTTTGTTTGGACATTGTTTGGCATAGTGGCCTGGTTGTCTACAGATGTAACATTTGTCAGATTTGCGCTTGCCACGAACAGGTGTTTTGCGAAAGAACCGCCATTTCTTCCGTCTAGAAAACTTGGGGAAAGAAGAGGATCTCTTGGGTTTCCACTCCTTGAAATGCTTAGTTTTCTTTGTAGAAGAACTGCAGGAACCAGACTTGTCGGATTTGCACTTTATGAGGAGATCAGATCGATCACAAGCTTTCCCCAGAAGCTTTCCTTGTTCATGAAGTTTTTTAAAGAACTTCTGGTGGTTGCAAAGCTTCTCAAGGGATTGGAGAACATGTTGGTAAATGGAACCAAGGGATGTGTTGTTCAAGGCCATGTTTTTGGTTTGAAGAAGTCTGAATGTTTCATTTCCAAGAGGTTCTGGAAGTGAGTTGAGAAATGATTGTTTAAGATTAACATCATCAATACCACCAAGAACATAGAATCGTTGGGACATTCGAAGAAAATGAGTCTCCAGATCTTTGCGCTTAAATGAACAACATCTCATACGGCCCTCTTAGGAATTTGCCATTCCACCCTGTTTACCCTTTTCTCACCCACTTTGAAATTAATCCAGTGTTTTATTTTAGTTTTCCTCGTGAAGCGTTCTTTCTTCTTTGGTACCTTGTAGATCTTTATCACATAGGTATTATTTTTGATAAATCCCAAATGTTGCAATATCTTGCTCAGTGTTTGCTAAATTCTCTTCCTGCCTCTGAGTTAAGATTCTGTAGGTGGCTTACCCTCTTCGGAGATATTCCATTTTTGCAACAAAAGTTTCGCCAGTGTCCATTTCAGTCTCCTATGTTCGTGTTTTGGTCCCAAAAGCAGTTTTATCCTACCCCTGATTCTGGTGTTCATATTGAATTAGGGTAATTTTGTGAAAATTACCCTAATTATTGTTATTAGGGTAATTTTCACAAAATTCCCGATGTTTCAATTTTTAATCAAATAATCCTCTAATGTTTAAAAAAATATCTAAAAATTTCAAATATGCTCAGATATCACTGGTTGTGAAAAACGGCATCAAAAATGAAAAATTATTAAACTGCCCATAAAAAAAGTACACTATGAAAACAATTTTTTAATTGCCAAGTTTGCTCTTTACAAAACAATGTCATTTATAATCTTTAGGGATTTTTTTGAAGTCCTTAGAATTATTTGATTAAAAATTAAAATTTCATCGAATTTTGTGAAAATTACCCTTGTTATTATTCTCATGGTCCACTTCAGATTTTAAACTGTCTAGACTCTGAACCATTGGAATAAAGCCGTTTGGCTCCTTATTTGGATTGATGTCTAGAGCCGCTCAAGCACGTTGGCTGTATTTCCTCTCTTAAATAGTAATGGATTAAATGAGAAAGGTCTCTATGGAAATTTATTTATTTATTTATATGGTATATTAGCAGTTATGTCTGGATTGTGGATATTCAATGAGAAATTAATCACATATGTCATATGAGCAATGTTACATGTGCATGTATCAAATCTAATTTTGGAATTCCACTATTTGACGAAAATTTAAATTTTTTTAATTTTTTGAAAGAGATAAATTAAATCTCAACTTTTTTTTTACTGCGTGTATGTAGGAATGAAATATAGAATGTGATGAAATTTCATTCCAGAGAATGAAAATTTATTTTATTAATAAATTTATAGAATGTGCATTTTATTGTCTAAAAAGAAAAAAAATTCATTATCTATTTAATAATATTTAAAATAAATAATAAAATAATAATAATCATTTCTTTGAATGAGTACCAAACGCATCATTAGTTTTTTTTTTTTCAATTGACATGAAGACCAAGGTTTCATTAATCAATCGCCATTTTAAGGCATATAGAGCCTTAAAGTTAATTTGTTCAATGTTGTCTCTTATCAAAGTAAGACCCAGACCAAATCACAATTGATGGCAGACAGAGAATAGAGCCCAAATGACCACTGGTGCCACTATTTGGTGCCATTTTTTTTTTTTTTTGTTGATTTGGTAGAGATGTTTTAAGGTATTTGGTCAATTTGAAAATAATAAGGAAGGTTCCTACATTTATAGATATATATATCGAAATGGTGTGTAGTGATGGACCTAGGGTTTAAGTTGAGTGGGGGAAAAATTGCAATATTCAAAATTTAGGAATATGATAAAGTGAAAAAATAAAATTAAGTGGGGGCTTTGTGGTTTTTTGCAAAAGATTTAGGGTGGAAATTCGTAAATTATCAAAAATTTACAGAAAATTAAGCTAACAAAAAATTTCAGTGGGGGCCACCGCCCCCACTGGCTTTCATGTAGGGCCGTAAATACTAAAAAATGGGAGCTCATTAGTTGAAAATTGAGTAGAGCCATGCAATATAGGCCAAGGGAGTCCGCCGAATTGAGCAGCCGAGCATCTCAAGATGGTTGGATCCCTTGAAGTGGGACCCATATCTATGTCCACGTGTGCCAATTGAGATGCTTCGCCGGTAAATTGAGGTGAGTCATAGTCTAAAGCATCCACTAACCTTGACATGCTCTACCATGAATTCAATTTTGGTCCACTCTCTCGCTTTACAATAATCATTTTCCTATTTTACATCTAATATATATATATATATATATATATACATATATACGCATATAGTTCTAATGACTATATATGCTGCCAATTTCAAAACAAAACACACAGTTCTGACCAAGCAAACAACCATGACTGAGGTGCAGGCATAGCATAAAAGACACACCCTTGTCGACAAAAAGATGCTTGTAATTAAACATTGTTGACTTCAAACCTTAAATTAGTCTTGCAAGATGTAGTCACCCAATGCCTTTGTTAGGCATAAGATAGAGACCTTACAACGATGAGTAGTTGCGATATGTATAATAGTTGTAATGGTATAACACATTCCGACTATTATTGAGACTATATTACCAGTATTATCACCATCCAAAATGTTACAAACCAACAATACAATTACGTATACCATGCACATTAAACTTTTCAAGATTACTACCATGCTCTTTAAAAAATAATTTTTTTTTTTACAGTACTCACGGAAACAAGATAACGTAACCTTGTATCATGATTGATAATGTATAAAGATACTAGTATGTAATCATGTTTGGAGAAAGAAATATCAAAAATGAATTTGCTATCATACCTTTTCATTTTATCTATTAAATTTTATATGAAAGTATTCGTAAAGTTTCAATAAAAACACAACTCCTCATTTCCTTTCTAGAGGATGACATCATAACAAGACCGATCATCAAATTTTATTGTATCCCTCCAAGTTTTTTTTCCCTTTCTTCTTATTTCTTTTCATAATTTTATATTAATATAAAACACTATATCTAGGGTTGCAAATGAACTGAACTTGATCTCGATTTTCAAGCTCGTTTAACAAACGAGTCGAGCTTGAGGAATGGTGGGCTCGACTCGTATATGTTCGTGAACATAAACTTGTATATGCTCGATTGAGTTCGTGAACATAAACTCGTAATAGTTCATAATTACACATTTAAATTGAGTTCTTTGCCTAATAGTATTGTAAGTATTGCTTTTATGTTTCATTTGATTGTAAGTCATTAAAATTTTATAATAAAAATATAATATTCGTAAAAAAGTTAGGCGAGTTTGAACCAAAATTATATATTAGTTTTTTTTTTTTTTTTTTTTACTTAAGTGAGCCAATCCGTGATGAGCCCGAATTTTCAAATCCATGACAAATTGGAGCTTGATTACAAATTTTAGGGATCGTCACGAGCCCGAGCGGAGCCAACAAACAACGAGCCGAGCTCGGTTCGTTGCTATATCCCTCCATTTCCTTTGTTTTCATTTCCATCCATTTATTTCCAATCAATCAAGGCCTTAGAGTAAGATCTGACAAACAGCCAACAAGCAAGTAAATAAATAAAACTAAAAAATTAACTAGAAAATCAAAAAAATAATTTTCAACCAAACAAGTATATCATAAAATACAGTCTAACAGCCTTTTCCTTGCATCAATTATTCATCTAGCCTAATTGATTCTGTTAATACTATTGTGACCAAACTTTGGTATGCAGGACAAGAAGATAACTCTCAAACCCTAAATTGTAAACATCGAAAGACACTGTCTTTGGAATACGACATTGCCATATTTCAAATGCTGCACTACAGTGACAAACTTTGTTTACTACAAAATGATGATAATAATAATAATAGTAGAAAGGTCTTCACAGCTTTCATTAGTATATATCCACCTATAAACAACTTGACGGCAGTTTCCACATGAATGAAGCTAAATCTAGACCAATAATGTACACGTCCATTCTGTAAACCAACAACCATGCAAATGACAAAAACAACAGACATATTTAATTTTTACTTTTTTTTTTTTTTTGAAATCTATTGATTTTATTTCTTCTTCTTTCTCTTCTTCACATGAAAAACTTTATGCACAAATCTATGGCTCCCAAAAATTTCCCTTCCCTTCCCTTCCTGTTTATTTCGGCGACGCTTTTCGTAACAACTTTTGGGCAGAATGTCTCTGGTAATTCAACCAGTATGGTCCCTTTTAATTGTTCTCAAAATATACAAACATGTAGCTCTATACTCTACCACAGCAATGGTCTTCAAGAAAAACAAATTGCTTCCTTCTACTCTGTTAGCACTTCACAAATCAAGCCCATCAACCATGGCAGCAAAAAGGACTACCTAGTAACAGTACCTTGTTCTTGCAAAGATGTCAATGGCACTGTTGCCTACTTCTATGACACATACTATAAGGTGCAGCCCAATGATATATTTTTTAATGTTTCGCGCGAGATTTATAGCGGGCAGGCTTGGGAGCTTGGAGGAGAAAAGGATAATTTTGATGCAGGATATGAGTTTCCAATGCATCTATTGTGTGGTTGTGTACAAAGCGAATCGGAGATTGTGGTGACGTATACAGTTCAGGAAGGTGACACGTTTTCGGGTATTTCTACGCTGCTGTCTGCTAAACTAAGCGATACGGAGAGCATGAACAGAGTCCTGGCTCCGGATCCTGGCTCTATAAATGCTGGTTGGGTGTTTTTCGTGCCAGCCGAGAAGAATGGAATTATACCCCTAACTAAAGGTTAGCAATGTTTTTCTGAGAATCTATATGCTGCCTTTGTTTCTTCTGACATAATAAATAGAAATGATAACATTTAATTTAGTAGATGTTCATGCTGATGAATTAGTTGGACTTGCAACAAATAGCCTTTTTTTTTTTTTTTTTTTTTCCATTCTAAATGTACTAATTGCAAATTCTCTGATGGATTAGGACCTGCTCCTCACACGCACAGCTCGAGTAAGAGTATGCATACGGAACTTAAAAGAAGAAAAACACACGATCGCTTAGAGGCACACACGCATACACATGAATAGACGGCTTTCAAGATGAAATATGATGAATTTGTTTCAGCATAGAGGTGTGTGTACTTCCTTAACTCGTTTTTTTTCCATATTGCAACAGGAAAGGGCCACAAATGGACAACTATCATTGGTGTATTATCAGCTGTTACATTGCTTTCGATATGCACATTGGTGATCATCATTCTCAGGAGAAAAAGAGCTAAGAAACACAGCGATGAAAAGCAAAAAGCGGGTGTGTCCAAGACCATGAGCGCCCACAAATCTTTCTCCATGGAAGGTCATATGAATGCGCATACTCAAAATTCGATTACTCGATTTCTTGCGTTCTAAAAACGATTATAATTCTTACAGTACTACTAATGCACGTGTGTACAGATGGCACAATGTTCCAATCAGAAAGACCAGTAATATATAGTCTCCAGGAAATCGAGGAGGCCACAAGCAACTGCAGTGACACCAGAAAAATTGGAGAGGGCGGATATGGGTGTGTATACTACGGAGTAATGAGGGACCAGGTATGGTTCTCGGGACCTGTCTCTTGTAGTTTCTGTTTATGTCATCGATCACGCTGGGCCTCTCTTAATCATGAATTAATCTTACGGGCATTTAGGAGGTTGCAGTAAAGAAGATGAGATCGAACAAGTCCAAGGAGTTCTTCGCGGAGCTAAAGGTCTTGTGCAGGATACATCACATTAATGTGGTAAGAAATTATCTCTAGACAGTGAAAAAAAAAATTTATGCGATGTTGAGGCTATGTTCAAGCTTTTCGCTGACTGGAAATGTTGTATAGGTGGAGCTGCTGGGGTATGCCAGCGGAGACGACCACCTCTACTTAGTTTACGAGTACATTCAGAATGGATCTCTAAGTGATCATCTTCATGATCCTTTACTTAAAGGTATTCAAACATGTGTAATCTTTTCATTGTCATCAACAATCAATAGGACAATGCAGTTACTACAAAATTGGAATAAATGTGAAAATTATATTGTAGTTCATATAGTTTTCATATCCATATATTTATATGTAGATTCATAAAATAAGCATGATGATACTATTCTTGATGTTTTCAAGAGAAGGTTTGATTCTCTTTTGTACTGCAATGCTTATAGATTTAGCCCATATTAAACACAAGAAGAGAGGTACTTAAATTAATAGATATTTGACCAGGTCATCAACCTCTCTCTTGGACTGCAAGAGCTCAAATTGCACTGGATGCAGCAAAGGGTATTGAGTACATTCACGATCACACGAAAGCCCGGTATGTGCACCGTGACATAAAGACGAGCAACATCCTACTTGACGAAGGACTCAGAGCAAAGGTACCGTTATCACAACTCATTTCAAATTCCGAATAGTACTCTTTAATTGGAGCGAAATTTATTTGAAAAACTAAATCCATTTCTACAGGTTGCAGATTTCGGATTGGCAAAGCTAGTTGGACGAACAAATGAAGACGATTTCATTGCAACTCGCCTCGTTGGAACACCAGGATACCTTCCACCTGAGTAAGTTTTATGCATTCATGATATACGGTGATTCACCAACTGTAGGCGCATCAGGAGGGGAAGTTGGAGTAGTCACGCGAATGTCTAACTAAAAATGTTTCACACTTGGTGAAACTATTCTTCACTAGCCTGATTAAATGTGATCTTGACATTCTAGACTTTTTATTTTTTTTTTTATTTATTTATTTTTTTTAACAGGTCTGTCAAGGAGCTGCAGGTGACTACTAAGACAGACGTTTTCGCGTTTGGAGTAGTTTTAGCGGAGCTCATAACTGGTCAACGTGCACTAATCCGTGACAAAGGGGAGCCGACCAAAATGAAGGCCCTCATCACAGTCGTAAGTCAGCTAGTGAAATATGATATCGTCTTGTATATCTTTCGAATCTTCATTCTACTAAGCCATATCAGTTTTAATACATCAAATGTTCAGGTTAATAGAATATTCCAACGAGAAGATCCAGAGACTGCATTGGAATCTATTATAGATGGCAATCTGAAGAACTTTCCAATGGAAGGTGTGTACAAGGTAAGCTACATTTTGTACTATTGCTGTCCATACGCATTTTAATCATTACTCAATCTTTTGTCTACGCACAAAGGGTTATTTTAAAACTAAGCCTCATCAGATTGAACATCATCTATAAAATTCAGAACCACATATATAAAATGAAGGCAAACAAATTAATGACTTTCAGGATTCAAAATATAATGTATCACCTATAAAATTCAATGGATTTTGGAAGGAAAAAAAAATTAACGTAGAGCACTAATTGCAAATCAATATGGCTTTGAAAGAGAAAAATGATATTGGAACCACAAGAATGAAAAAGATCAGTCGACTTACATGCATGTAGAGCATAAATGAGCTGTGTTTGAATTACAACTATTTCACATGACAAGTGTAAAATGGTGCTATATGTATATAACATTGGGCAAATGATGCTAAACATGCCTATGGTTTCAAAAGTGTGTGGAAAATTCACCTCATGGTTTCTAAACACCCATATACCTTGCAAAGAGTGCAAATAACCCCCTCCAAACCCTTTTCCGATGACTGAGAGGGGGTTTTCTACACATTTCTGAAATCATAGGGGTGTTTTGCACTCGTCGCTTGACTGAATTCCGGCCAAAAAAATGAACGGAACAGTGTTAAGGGGGTCAAAGTGCACACTTTTGGAATAATAGTGGGGTTATCTCTCCAAAATGAACTAGAGGGGGGTTTTCCGCACATTTTTGAAACCATAGGAGTGTTTAGCGTCATTTGCCCATATAACATTATACGTGTGAGGCTGACATCTTTCTTCATGTCTCCTAATCTCATTGTTGCAGATGGCAGAAATTTCGGAGTGGTGTCTAAGCGAAGACGCAGTGAACAGACCAGAGATGCAAGAGATAGTTGTGGCATTATCTCAAATCATGATCGGCTCGATAGAGTGGGAAGCATCATTAGGAGGGAACAGCCAGGTATTCAGTGGAGTTTTCAGTGGAAGATAAAAAAAATAATAATTAGCAAATGTTTTGATTGACTACTCTAATTTCAGTGTCATGTATGATAACATAGTGCCATGTTGCTTATGTATAATGTCATTTTAAAGACCATCATTTGCTCTATTATTTTGAACGAGAAAAATGAAAACAAAATGATGTAGTTAGTATTTATGCTGTTGACAAAACTAGTGTACTTCTCATTTTATGCTCTCTACAAACCAAAAAATAAAAAAAAGAAATGTAAGCAATGTATATATATATATATATATTATCAACATGATTGCTAACTTGAAACAAAATCGACAGTAATCTTATAAAGGTAGCGCGAAATTTCGAAACATACTCTTATGCTGATCTACACGACGGAATGAGATCACTTGGCTCTACAGGGGAGGATTTAGTTATTGCTAGTGAACATTCAAACAGTACTTCAACATATATACATGTAATTAAAATGCAAATTTTATTTTACCAATTCATGAGCACAATCTCATCAATACCACATGTTCATAATGGAATTAGCAGTTGGTATCCACAATGTAATTTGTCAAGTTCCAAACTTGAATTTGAGCAATATATCAACAAGAAAAGAGATCCAGTGAACTATTTGCATTTCAGGGAAGAGATTGTAAACATAACAAGTATTGTGTTTGCTGGAGGATGGAATTCAGAATTGGCATTCATAACTTATACAATAGATGGTCCTTCTAACACGTTTTAGATAAGATAAAGGGATATCTCTGAAAAACTTCCCCTTTTGTGCGCTAAAACCCAAAAGTTTAATTTTGTGTATATAAATTCACGAGTTCCTAAAAATGTTGTATTTTGCCCACCATCCGGTCACCGGCTAGTCATATTTGGCCGTGAAAATGTCATGTGCATTAATTGTGAAAATCCCATTTTACCCTTTTGTGTGGACCAAAATGCCCTTTTGACCCTTCACCCTAATTTCTCACTTCCTCTCTCATCTCCTCAACACCCCTCTCTCTTCGGTGTATATATATATATATATACATACATATATTTATATATATCTACTCATCTTCACACACACATGGGTAAATTTAAAATGGGTGAAATCAAAATCCAATTCAAATGGGTGAAATCAAAATCCAATTTCAAATGGTTTTTAGAGACGGGTTTATGTTTATTTGCCGCATTTTATGTGATATATATATATATATATATATATATATATATATATGCGTATTTTTGCACAAACACTCGAATGAATTTCATTGAGGCTCTAAGATCTTATTTATACTAGTTACAAGATGAGTCTTGGCCCATTTAGGATTAGGATCAAATCCCTTTATTATAGGGATTTGATTTTCCTTATGCAATTTAATTTTCCTTATTTGATTGGATATTTGGCTTGAGTCCCAAGTTCGAACAAATCTTGGGCTTCCCTATTGGGCCTAATCATGGCTCGAGGAGCTTTCATTCTTCTTAGTTGGGCCCAGATCCGCTTGCCTATTTGAGTAATTGTTATTGGGCCTTCGCATTGCTGGGCCACGATTTTGGGCCCTTACACTAGCCCCATTGGGTTAGACCCAATGGTACATGGGTCTGACCCAAATGTTGAGTTTTTCTTATATGCCTTTTCGTTTCTCATACATATATGCATATATATATATTCATGCACGTGGATTGCTCGTTGACGTCACGACAATCATGACTTCAAATTGCGTGCGCTCTTCAAATTGAATTTGACGGCTTGATTCCCTGGATTGACGCGTCGGTCTGCTTTGAAAAGCCGCAATGCCTCAGCCTCATTTAATACACCATTTGGACGCACCTGTTTACTTCTTATAAATATCCTGTCTTATCAAACACTTAGAATCTCCTTACAGAAATCTCTATATTTTTAAAAATTTGATCACTTTCTGCTTTTTGCCTTATCTGTTCTTAAGTGTCAAATCTCCCTTTCAGCCCCCGTTTTGAGTTTTTTGATAACTTTGCTGATTTCCAGTTTCTGTTATCTTCTCCGGTGATCTTCCCTAACGATTTTTCTTCATTTCAATAAGTGTGCTTTTCTTTTTAAAGTTTTCTCTTCTTCTGCGCGATGTCTAAATCACATGCAAATTCTGCTAGTGAGGCAGTACCCCCACTTTCTCATGAAGAGTCTGTTGAGAGTCATACCAAGGAAATCCCAGTTCTTCCTCAAGAAGACGAGAGGGCTAATGACATTGAAGAGTCCCCCCCCTTATAACCCTGACAAGATCCCTGCTAACCAGATGAGGACTCTGAGCATCAAATCTCTTAAGAAACTGGTGAAGCTGTCAGAGGGAGTCGAATTTGTGGCTTACAACCTTGAATTTGATTTTACACAGGGGGAGGGCGTCAGTTCCCATGACCTCCTCCTTTCATATAATCAAGTTAAATTGATTAGATTCCCCCTCCACCCCTTTTTTCATTTTATCATTTTTATCCTGGGGCTAGCCCCACATCAGGTTAACCCTAACTTCTTCCGTATCATCTCTATTCTCATACTGGTTGTCATGCCCTGTTCTTCCTGAGACTCTCATCCGGAGAATCAGCAAATCCCGATGTATGACGTCACTGAAAATGACCACTAGAATCAACGATAACAAGAAAATACATGGAATAAGAATGAAAATAAAGTATTCCATGCCACCTGGGTTATAGAAACTTAGAAGTGAAATCTAATGAAAATCCGTTATAGTTCCGTTTGTAAATGGAATATCCGGACAACCCAAAATCAACACAACAAAATAACCTGCCCATAACAATAGAAATAGAATCAATGGCATGCAACCCAACATTTCAGAAACCTACTAGGGTCGAGGTAGTGGAAAAGAACACCGCTGCCTCTACACAACCCCTCTAAAATCGATAGATCGCCAAATGCTCAAATGAAATTATAAAAAAAGCCACATGAAGATGCCGAAAAGGTATAATGGCACCCCGAATCAACAAATACCCGAAATGAAATATACAACGAAAGGGAATATGCCAACAGACTGGCTTCCAAGATAAATAAGAATACACAAGGATAACTACGGATAAAAGGAACAAAACTAATTAAAAACGTCCCAATTCACCCGTACCATCGCCGCTGCACACGCCGTGCTGCATCCACCTGCAAACCTGCAATCTGTGTGGGGGTGAGCAAAAACCACGGCTCACCAAATATCCCTAACAAACACACCCCTAGCCGCCAGGAACCTCTAACCATCCCGTGTGCATGCATCTATCCTAGGTCAGTCAGCTGTCTCACACCCACGCCAATCCGAGACCCCAAAACAGCCCCACAAATAATCCTGATCATATCAAGAATCACAATGGAACACTGAGCAATAGAAGTGTCAACAATCTATATACACAAGTCAAAACAACATATCTATAAACATGTACACGCATAAAGCCCCGTAGATAACTAATCATACCCGCATAGGCGTATATACAACCAGTTTAATACATACCCTCGTCTAGGGTTACTACAAGAACCAACTATCCATCATATCATGCACTGAGCATACCACTCAAATTTCTTAGGAGGTAAATAAGTCACTCCTTAGGACTATATGAAGGGAATCATCACAACCATGTCCACAACTCAACTGGATCGCACTTCTATATCATACCCCTATCAAATCATATCTGGAAAGTCTCACTATCACATACTCTAACTTCAATCATGTCCTTTTATTTATAATAACCAGTGAACTAACCCGTTCACTCAAAGAAACATAAACGGGAAAACATCATCACCAAACTGGATTCGATAACCAACATAATTATTTCCAAATCACATCGCCTATCGAGGCACATGAAAGGCTACCAGAGTCATTTAGTCCCAAACGGATGCCGAGGCCCTCGAGTTTTTAAAAACAATGCTGAACCCCGAAGGATTGAATCGGTTTTTAAGCAAAAAGTTTAGGACCCGGTCAAATCTATTTGGTTCCAATGTCTCTGAACCTAACCAAAGTAATATGAATCGCACACTGTGTGAGCATATCAACATAACGTCTCCTAACTGAGAATATGACAAGGACAGTAACAACACAAATGTATATAAGGTCCACCCCAAAGGCTGAAACCTTAGATTTCCAAGTTTGGCTAAAAGCCAAGAAATAATGACAACGAGGAGGAAACTCAACCACAAGATTTCAAAATGGAAATCATTTAAAAATCCCTTTTTAAACTTCTTTTAAAATTGGTCCTCAAACCTTCAATATTTGTTTAAAAATTTGAGAAAACTCTAAACATATATTCAAGGCATAACTGGCTCAAAAGGAATTTTAGAAATAACTAGAAAAAACCTGGAGTTCTCGAACTCCAACGATACCAAGATCTCGGCACAACCTCGAGGTCTCAAAAACAGGGGCATACAGTACTCTGAACTCTTTGACTTCATAAGAATGTTTCTAAAATGAAGCTCCTAACACTTTTCAAAATGGGGTTGCTTCTAATACTTCCAGTCCTGATGACGGTTGGTGATTTGTTGATATTTGTCCTTGTTTCACCAAACTCCGGTTAACAAAATTTATAATACCTACAAATACTTTACTTAAAATAGTATAGCAATAAGTAGGGTCGAACCACTCTCAACTTGAAACTCGTTTTAAGACTATTATCCAAAACTTTAATTTTCGAGATTAAAAAGAAATTACTTAAAACAAATTTTGAATTTTTGAATAGTAAACTAAAATAACTAGATAATTATCAAATGGTGGAAGAAATCTCAAGAGAAGAGAATCCACCACCCGGGTGTATATAAATAATATTATATATTTTTATTGCAAAATTCTCCTCCAACCTATTAAACATAAACATAGATATTGATAGGCATTCCCCGTATTTCCATTAATTGGTAATCACGGAAAATCCTCCCTCTAATGTTTTGGTTTAAAAATAAATAAATAAAAATAGTGGTAGACATTCCCCGTATTTCCATTTATTGGTAATCACGGAGAATCCTTCCTCTATTTTCAACCTCTATTGTAGGTTTTGTCACTTGAAAGAATTAATTCGGGAAGAGAATTAAACAATAAGAAATAAAATAAAATTATGTATATCTTACCCAAGGTGGCTTCATCACTCCCTTGAGATGATGTTTAAGCTAGCATAATTATAGAGAAATAAAACATGATGATAGAATAATTTTTCATTAACTAAGAAAAAGATTACAAAAAAATAAAAACTTGATACAAGACTAAATTCTCTCTACAATTTCTCACTCTCTACTATCTAACTCCATACAATTTCCAACTACTCTCCTATTTATAGAGAAAATTGGAATATAATGATATCTTGTAAAGTAAAGTTAGATCTACTTTTCTTTTCTTTTTCTTTGAATATTAATGCTTTCCAAGTCATTTTCTTCTTTTTTCATGTGCATTATATTCTTCATCTTCCATCCATGTGCATTATATTTTTTCTTCCATCCATGTGCATTCCTTTCTTCACTTTAATATTTTTTCTTCATATTTTCAAATTCAAACCTATAAGAAATAAAAAGATATATATAAGAACATTTATGCAATAAAATGGTGAATTAAAGATTTATTTTTGACATTTAAAATAGTGATTTTGTGAACTTATCAAATTACCCCCAAACAAGCTCTTGCTAGTCCTCTAGCAAATAAGGGCAAAATAAATTAGTTCGCAAAATTAGACTTTTATTAATTTTAACTAAAGATGTGCCACTTTCGCAGGGTGCTTTCGATTGTATTTACCATATGCAATAAGGCCTTAAACCCCTAGGTTACCCTAGTGGACGAGCAATAGCCTCGTGAGAGTTGGATATATTACCCACAACTTCTTCATTCTTCATTTTCATGCATTCATGCATTCACATACTCATTAATCAAACCATGATACAATATATAAGACAATATGAATGCAAATACTACCACTCACTACCGAACAATAACTATCTCAAGCTAATGATATGAATGATCCCCACTGAAGTAAATAATTTCGTTACTTTCTACTCCCAATCTAGACAACCTTCCGTGTTTTTGTGAACATTCTACTATGGTATGTCAATCTCTCTTCTTCTACTTCATTGATCAAACCTTGCCATATTTTTCATTTTTGTTTTGTTTTGTTTTTTTTTTAATATAGTGTATTATATTTAAAACTGCAGATTATCAACAAATATATCAGTTTTACACCTTTATTTTTTTAGTTCAAATAAAACCTGACAAATACATCAGATTTTTTTAACAAAAAACTTCAATAGCCTACTATTGGAGTCTATTGCAGTTTGGACTTTTTTTTTCCCGAAAATTAACAAAAATCACACAATATAGAAAAATTAAAATAAAGGGAGGGATAGAAAGTTCGGGTGGGTTCCCAAAAAATTTAAGTTGAGGATCGTTGACTCTGAATTCTCAATGTTGATGTGGCAACGACGCTATTTGACGATTGGTGATTTGTTGATATTTGTCGTTGTTTCACCAAACTCCTCTCAACAAAATTTATAATACCTACAAATACTTTACTTAAAATAGTATAACAATAAGTAGGGTCGAACCACTCTCAACTTGAAACTCGTTTTAAGACTAGGATCCAAAACTTTAATTTTTGAGATTAAAAAGAAATTACTTAAAACAATTTTTGAATTTTTTAATAGTAAACTAAAATAACTAGATAATTATCAAATGGTGGAAGAAATCTCAAGGGAAGAGAATCCACCACCCGGGTGTATATAAATAATATTATATATTTCTATTGCAAAATTCTCCTCCAACCTATTAAACATAAACATAGATATTGGTAGGCATTCCCCGTATTTCCATTAATTGGTAATCACGGAAAATCCTCTCTCTAATGTTTTGGTTTAAAAATAAATAAATATAAATAGTGGTAGACATTCCCCGTATTTCCATTGATTGGTAATTACGGAGAATCCTTCCTCTATTTTCAACCTCTATTGTAGGTTTTGTCACTTGAAAGAATTAATTCGGGAAGAGAATTAAACAATAAGAAATAAAATAAAATTATGTATATCTTACCTAAGGTGGCTTCATCACTCCCTTGAGAAGATGTTTAAGCTAGCATAATTATAGAGAAATAAAACATGATGATAGAAGAATTTTTCATTAACTAAGAAAAAGATTACAAAAAAATAAAAACTTGATACAAGACTAAATTCTCTCTACAATTTCTCACTCTCTACCATCTAACTCCATACAATTTCCAACTACTCTCCTATTTATAGAGAAAATTGGAATATAATGATATCTTGTAAAGTGAAGTTAGATCTACTTTTCTTTTCTTTTTCTTTGAATATTGATGCTTTCCAAGTCATTTTCTTCTTTCTTCATGTGCATTATATTCTTCATCTTCCATCCATGTGCATTATATTCTTTCTTCCATCCATGTGTATTCCTTTCTTCACTTTAATATATTTTCTTCATCTTTTCCAATTCAAACCTATAAGAAATAAAAAGATATATATAAGAACATTTATGCAATAAAATGGTGAATTAAAGATTTATTTTTGACATTTAAAATAGTTATTTTGTGAAATTATCACCTGAGACTTCAAAAATAGTTTATAAAACAAGTTTTTAACTTAAGAGTTTTTCAAAACAATTATCGGGGCCTGGTTAAATTAAAACCACACTTTATAAAAATCCAAAAGCTTTAAGTTTTCAAAACATTAAGAGAGTCTTAATTTGGTCCCAAAGATCCAAACCGTAACCAAGATTTCAAGGGACACGAGCTAAATACCGTTTTACTTCTCTAAACACCTTCAAAGTGAAAGGAAGAACGACAAACTCAAAATACAAGAGTTGAAAGAGAAACGGTAAGACTAACGAGCTTAGACCGACTTTTACATTTCTAGACTCCTCACACCACCGGAGGGGTACGTCAGCCACCCCGTGGTAGCACCAATCACCCAAATAAAGGTCTACATAACCGAAAACCATAACTTCATCAAACATTGATAAGGCGCAGGCCAACTCAACTAAAAACCCGACTCAGGAGAAAAGTTAGACAACAATGCTAAGTTCTGGTTAACTTCCTAAAACCACTCAGAATACCTGCCAATCACGGCTCCATTAACCCTAGTTCTTATTATTACACTTTTCACTTTTAATTTTAAGTTTCTACGCCTTCATTCACATTGAGAAATTCTAACTTTCATACGGGATTTAACCACAGACATTAACTATAATTGCAACCACTGTGCCATAACGCCCAAGGGAAATAATATAAGCCTTTAAAATAAATCCAAATACAATATGCCCAATATCCACGAGTATCAACAACATGTAATCTCAATAAATAACCATATGGCAAATAAATGCTCAATGTAAATGCCAATGCAATGTTAATGCAACTCAAGTGCAACCCTGTCTACATGAGGGTCAAACAGATAACAAGGAATCCCAAACCGTTCACTGATGGGGTAACAAACCCGCAAAAGGAAGGGTGGGTGTTGCTAAATAGAGTACAGATACCACAAGTCTGTCCGAAATGGCAAGTGAGGCCTAAGCCCTCACCCCCAACTTCTGAGGATTCGAGAGATGCAAGCTCCCTGGGTGCTAGAACACCCACTAGCCAGTTGTTACGACTATCCAAATGGTCCATACGCATATATGATACAAATGAGGCATGCAACTCACAGCGACTCAATATATATGTCAACGGTGCTACATGAATGCAAAATGCCTCTACATGGACCCAATGCTCAATGATTCATCATAGATTTAAATTTTTCATTCAAAGCATGCTTTATAATTAATTTATAGTAATAAATCACAACTTAACCATCACAAGGTCATCAGTTCACAATTTCTCAACTTTTTATAATTTATGAGAAATTAAAAAGGGAACTAATTCATGTCTATAGTTCAAGTCCCAGATTAATTCATTGTAATTACACAGGTAAGGATTTCACAAATCATCATTTAACAGCGTTCGCCAGAAAGGGACCTAAAACAACGTCTAAGTTCGACGTCCACTTTTCATAATTTCCACAAACCTACTTTAAGCTTCAGGGGGGCTAAGTCGCCTATTTCAATTCAATTTAAGTAGATTTTAATTTATTTAATTTCTCGAGTGAAGTACTATCTTTCGCCTATTTTCTAGCCCACTTAGAGGCATTTATTATCGTGTTTATAAAGCTTCTAAATCACCTCTATAGCTAGATACACGAAGCATGCTATCACATATTCATAAATATACCATATCAGGAAAATTATAATTTCCTAAACATTTAAAGCATGCTCGGTAAATAAATAAATAAAAAATCTACTGTTGGCCTTTAAATTTATTCTCGGACAATAAATCCTATTTTGATATTAATAAAACATTTAAAGCGTGTTTAATACTAATGAATTACCGAATTCATGTTTTCAGCAAAAGACAGGTGAACGACTCGAAAAATAAGCACAGAAAGAAAATGACTCGAAAAGCAAGATCGGAAAGAAAGCTTGAATTAAAGCTAAAAGTCGTGAAATAAATTGAAGCGCAAATGGAAAATAAATTAATTCAACGGCAAAGGCGAAAGTTGAAGACTCAAGACTTGGGGTAGATAGGTCGAGGAGCGATCATTGTAACAAGATAATTTTATGTGTCGATTCAATCATATAAGCTCAAGTATAAAATGAACCGAACTCAAATGGAATGAAAAACGTTTTACTGAACTTAAATGGAAAGAAAAATATTTTTATTAAATGTTTTTCAAGTTATAGTCGACTAGAAGAATCCTTTGTATTCTCTAGTAGTCGACTAAAACAATCAGTAGCATCAAGTTTTCATCCATTTTTTAAGTAGTCGACTAAAGCTCCTAAGTAGTCAACTAGAACCACCCATCTAGTCGACTAAAACCATTTGAGTTGACTAGACTACATGAAATAGTCGGCTAGAACCAATCTAGTCAACTAGAAGTTCAAAGTAGTCGACTATAACCAATCTAGTCAACTAGAAGTTCAAAGTAGTTGACTAGAACATCAAAGTAGTCGACTAAAAGCTTCTGAAAACCTGCAGATTTTTCAGGAAACATTTTTCATGTTTTGTGGGTTTTGCTCAATTGTGTTCAAACGGTTCTTGTTTCTCAAATACAATATTCATTCTTCAAAACCCTAATGTATTGATATATATAGAATGATATGTGTTCATTGAAGACCAAGAGATTGAAAAACAAAAGAAAAAGAAGAGGAATAAAAGCTCTCAAAAATTCTGCAGAAATTTTCTCTACAAAAGCCATTGAAACCAAGCTTTGAAAATCTGATTTTCTCCAAGTTTCTTTGAAAATCAAAACTTATAGTAGCTCTTCTTATTCTCCAAATATCATTCATTGATTATATCCTTTGAGAATACATTTCTAGAGCTATTGTAAAATCACCAAAAACACTTGAGCTTATATTGATTTATCTTCCATAAAAACCTTTGGGTTTTGAGTGTTTTTGTTCTTGAGTGATTTTATTGATTATATACGAATTTGTAATCTCGGACAAGTGAAGTCCACCGATTATTCAAGAGAGGGTCGTTCTCTTGATTGAGAGACAAGCTCGAGAGGCTTGTGTTGTAAAGGTTTGCCATTCCACCTGTGAAGGAAGGGCCATAGTGAAAAGATCGGGAAAAGTCTCAAGAAGGGGTTCTTGAGCCGAGGAGTAGGAGTTACCGAACCTCGAAAAAATCACGGTGTCAATCTCTCTATCTCTTTCTCTTTACTTGATTTATTTACATGCTATAATTGCTTAAATATCTTGTATGCTATCTTGTCTTGAAATTAATAGTTAGAGAAGTTTAAATTGAATCATCCACTTGATTTTTGAGAAATTGATTTTTGTTTAGAGTGTGTTCCAATTTCGAAAAGAATTAGAATTATTTTTGAACACCCTATTCACCCCCCTCTAGGGTTAATTAGTGACTAACAATTGGTATCAGAGCCTAATATCTATTATTTTTGGACTTAACTGTCTTAGAGAACAATCATGGCCTCATATTTAGTCGCTCACGTTGAAGGACAATCTATTATTAGACCCCCATGGTTTGATGGTTCAAACTATAGCTATTAGAAGACCAAAATGATAGACTTTCTTCAAGCTATTGATTTTCATATTTGGCAAGTTATTGTTGATGGACCTTTCACTATAACAAAAATAGTAAATGGAAAAACTATCCCCAAATTGCCCAACGAATGGGATAATGATGAGCGTAGGCTTATGTATTTTAATGCTAAAGCTAAGGTGAATATAAATTGTGCCTTAAGTCCAAACGAATTTAATCGTGTCTCTACTTGCTCCACGGCAAAAGAAATGTGGGATAAACTTGAAGTAACTTATGAAGGTACTACTCAAGTTAGAGAATCTAAAATTGATATACTTATGCATGAATATGAATTATTTTCCATGAAGGAAGATGCAAATATCAATTCTATGATGTCTCGTTTCACTAACATTTTGAATGGACTAAAGCATCTTGGTAGAATTGTTCCTAGATTCGATGTGTCACGCAAATTGCTTAGTAGTCTTCCGGCTAAATGGGACGCAAAGGTAACGACAATCAAAGAAGCTCATGATCTCAACAACATGAGTCTTGATGAGATTTTCGGTTCTCTACTCACTTGGGAAATCACATTGAAATCTCGTGAAGACGACATCAAGCCAAGAAAAGGTATAGCTTTGCAAGCCTCTACCAAAAATGAAGCCATTGAGCCGAATGAAGAAGAAGGGGATGAGGACATTGCTTTGCTCACTCAAGAATTCAATAAATACCTTCAAAGAAAGAAAGCCAATGGTGGAATATTTATGAGGAGAATCGAATCAAAAGGCGAGCCTAAGAAAAGGGAACCTCCAACGTGTTTTAATTGTGGAAAGCCGGGACACTACAAAAGTGATTGCTTCAAGCTCGAAAAGGAGAACGAGAAAAGACCAAGCAAGATGGCTATGAATGCCATATGGGATGACTACGACTCATGTGACTCGGATGAGGAGGAAAATGGTGAAGAAATGACAAACCCTTGTTTCACGGCAAATGAAGAAGATGTACATTTAAATTCACATTCATTAGATAAAGATAAATTATCATATGATGAACTTCTCTCTTCTTATGATGAATTACAAAATGCATTTGAAGAATTGCATGATGGATTTGAAAAGTTAGCTAGAAAATATATTCTTCTTAAGAAAGCTAAATCTTCATATAGCTTTATTACTTCCAACTTAGAAGTTTCATGTAATGACAAAAGCATAGAGCTAGAAAAGGAAAATAATCGGTTAAAAAATACTATAGATGATCAAATAAATGTCTTAGCTAAATTTACAAAAGGAAGGAAAAACCTTAGCATTATGTTGGGAAGACAAAGAGGATCATTTAATAAATGTGGTCTAGGGTATGATGCTTTTGACAAAGATGCTATTATTTTGAAAAAGAGGAAATCATTAAGGCATTCATTTACAAGACAATCATCTCATGCATCCTCAAATGATCATAAGCATGTTATATGTTATTATTGCAAGAAAATGGGACATAAGGCAAATGCATGTTTACTTAGGAAGAAGAAAGTGATAACAAAAATGATTTGGGTTCCAAAAGGAACCATTGCATGCTTGCATAGAAAGGAGAATGTTATACCAAAAATGATTTGGGTTCCAAAAGGAACCATTGCATCTCTCTCTAACCCTAGTGGACCCAAGATAAATTGGGTACCAACAAATGTTACTTAAATTTGTTTTGTAGATATGCTTGAAGTCCGCCTTAAAGGAAATGGCTTATTGGTAGCGGATGCTCAAGGCATATAATGGGAGACTAATCAAAATACATTTCTCTAAAAACTTATGAAGTAGGAAACGTAACTTTTGGAGAAAATTCTAAAGGCAAAATTATAAGGATTGACTCAATTGGTATATTTTCCACTCTTTCTATAGATAGTATGTTTTTGGTTGATGGTTTAAAGCATAACTTATTTAGCATTAGTCAAATTATGTGACAATGGCTATGATGTTATTTTTAGGACCAATGCAAGCTTAGTTAAGAAAGATGAGAATCAATTGTCAAATGCTAAAAGAAACGGAAATTTGTACTATGTTGCTTTATGAATGTTTTCATTGATTGATAAATGATCATTATTCATGCATCACATTCTTTTGTTTCTTGAAATTGCATGAGAAAAGTGTCACATTGATTTAGAGTGAAATTATTTCAAAATGGTGATTCTTATGAAAATATATTTTCATTGTGCTTTCAAATGTTCAAAGAATTTTGAAATGAAGTGAATCTTCCTATGTGTTATAGCTTTACAAATCTTGAAAAAGGACATATAATTTATTTTTGCTAATCAAGGGAAGTTATATTGGTTTTCTTGTCAATTCTTGATGATTGAACATGAATGATGCATATGGTTGTTTACTATGATTCAATATGGAGTTTCATTCCTATCACTAATTTCATATTGGTTCATTGACTTGATAAATAACCATGAGCATATCTTATTACTTGAATTGACAAAGGCACTTCATGATATGGTTCTTGAATGATAAATTCAATTGAAGCATAATGGTTGTAGATGATCATTCATTTTTGTGCTAATGTGCTTATAATGAATCTTGCCCATAATTGTGCTAACACAAATGGACCCTAGAGAAAAAAGGGTACCAAAGAAAGCTACTTGAGTGTGTTTTGTAGGTGTGGATTGATTCCTTACTCAAGAACTATTGATTCTTCAATTGTGATGTCATAACTAAAAAGGGGAGATGAAATCAAGGTCTCTCACAAAATGAGTGGATAATACAAATCATCAACAAGCAACTCTAAGTAAAATGGGTGAAGCTAGCACCATGGTACACATTTTCTATTCTCCATCACTAATGTGCTTTCATTGTTGAGATTAAATATGACATACATATTAAGGGTGATTGACTACTAGATGCATGAAATTGACTATGCTTTTGATGAACTCTTGATAATAGCTTGTTTTGAAGTGACTTGGATATATGAAAGAAAGTCTTGATCATGCATGATTTTTAAAGAATATAGTCATGACCATCTCTAGACCATCAAAGCTATTTCACTTTATTTTGGTTGATTACTTGAGTAGCTATCTCTTATTTTTGTTCATGGGCCTTCATGATTTTAGTGCTTTATCTAAATTCTCTTGACATGACATATTGCACATTTTTTGAGGTGTTTAATTTTGATGTGAAATTTGGAAGGACTTGGAATATATGTTTAATCAAATATGTCATCACTAGTAAACCTCAAGAGAGCATAATTTCTTTGAATGATCTATCTAATGCAAATGAGGATAAGGAATATGTGATGAAATTCTATGCGATTAAATGATTCATCATCCTCTATTATATATCTTCTTGGTAATCATTCTAGAGATATTTGCATAAAGATTCTCATAAAAATGATATCCATGTGCTTAGCCTTTGTTGTTTGAAATTGTAACATTGGTTGAAGCTATTTAATATATGCTTGGATCTTTATTATGAAAAGGTACTATAGGTTCCTCTTTTATAGGTTCCTCTTTGAAGGAAACATGTTGAAAAGATGGAGATTTTGTGCTCAAATGTTGCTATCTTGAGTGTTTATTGAAAAACATGATTCATGAGTTTTATGTGCACATATCATGAAAGACATACATTTTTATTGTTCTTGCATTACTATGATTTTCTCAATGATATATAATATTTTCTATATCTTAAACTTTTATATCATTATCATACATGCATACTCTTGTATATCTTATAATGCATATTAATGTTGCAATCTATGTCTAATAATGGTGACCCAAGGTTTTGACCATTATTATTCCAAGATCTTAACCAAGAAGGATATAGATTTTTCTTTGCACATATGAATGGAATTAAAATTCTAAAAATGTCACATGCCTCTTTGCATGAAATGTTTTTATCTAATGCATTCCTATATGAAAAATTTTCACGAAGTGATTCACAATGCTTTGAAATGTATAAGTTTTAGAAAATGGGTTAAAAACTATCATAAGTCATACTTAATTTGAAAAATGATCCAAGGGGGTGTTTTGAATGGCTTTAAGTGTTTTTCTTATGGATGAATAATATTTTAGAACCTATTGATAAACATTCTTTTTGTTGTTTATCATTTATAACTTGTCACAAATTTGGTTATAAGATTCATTGGAGTATTATATTTACCAATTTTTGATGTGTTGTGAAAAGACGTTTATCACAAACATGCAATCTATTTTAAAATGAGCATGATAGATAAATTTATTTTCTTCTTGGGAAATATACATTTAAGTGTCATGACATAATTTCAAATACTTTTTGACACTTCGGTTTTAGGATTATATGGTTTCCTTGGTTGACTACTCCTGGACTTAGATGTTTAGTAACATAATTAAGACTATAAATTATATGTTATCTTGGTTCATCTCTTATTATTTTAAATAAACATTTTTACCATATATATAAGAGATATATCTTGTGTTTTTAGCACTTGTGAAGATTATATATCATTGTCATTACATTAATGTTTTCAAAGACATGCACTTATGAGAAATATTGAGATCACCTTCATGATTATAATTTTCTTCGTCAATATTCTCACAAAGTTTATCCAAAAGAACTCATTGTGTAAAATTTCATAAAGATATGGAAATGCATTTGAACATTAATATGTTAGCATTTGTGTTGTGTATTTTTCACTTACTTATTTTAGAATATTCTTTTCTTAGTCATCATCATGATTTTTACTCTATTCACATTACATTATATGATTAGATGTTGCATATGTGTTTATTTATTTTCACATGATTAAGATGAAGGTGTTGTTGACTTATTCTTAAGTTCTCATATGTGATTTTAAGTGAATTTTCATACATGACTAAGTGAGTTTAAATGATCTAGTGTTTGAGTGTTCTTTGTTTACACATAGTATATTGATTACTTATGGTTTGAGCTTTAATTCAAACACACTCACTTGAACATTAAGTCACTTTTCATTTGAGTCATTCACTTGATATATGTATTTGATTTATGAAAATCTATGTTGAACATATATCCTATTTGTCTATGGAAATCAAACAAATAATTTAGTCATCATTGATGACATGTGCTAGCATGTCCTCGTTGCCTTCATGAATGCAAAGTTATGTTTGTAATTTGATAATTATCTTAAGCATATTTATGAAATGTGTGGACATTATGAGATTGTGTTGCTTCAAATGATATATTATATGATCACAATTCATTTATGCAACTTGATTCTCTTCTTGTACTTAATTGTATTTACCATTTTTTAATAATGTCAAAGGACGAGAAAATTAGTTGATGAGTATATGTTATATGCGCATTCTTAGGGGGAGCTTTGCTCCTTGGTGATAGGGGAAGAAATCCCAAACTTTATACATATAACTATGTGCTTATTTTCAATCACGTGCCCATTGAATGCGTTTTTACAAGCGTTATTTGTATGTCAAAGAATCCGTTTTATCGTTCACGAACTAAACATATCGAGATTAGGCATCATTTCTTACGTGATCATGTTGCTAAAGGAAACGTTGTATTGGTTTTTATTGACACTAAAATCAATTAGCGGATATTTTCACAAAGCCTTTTTCCGGAGGATTCTCTATCAAAATCCGTAGAGAAATTGGGTTAGCTTTGGACGTTGATGTATTAGCATGATAAATTCTTTATTTAACCGTCACTTCCCACTTTTTTATGTTGCCAAAGGGGGAGAAGTAAGTTGTTTTCGTGTATCATGCTTTCATGTATGTAAGTCATGTTTATGTGTGCCTCCATGATAGTGTATGAAATTTCAAAAATATATTTACGAAGGGAGAGCATGTAATGCACACATTGAGGGGGAGTATCACTTGATACTTCACCATTTACACGTAAACACGAAATGTTTTGTCAACATAAAAAAGGGGGAGATTGTTGGCCTTGAAATTTATTCTCGGACAATAAATCCTATTTTGATATTAACAAAACATTTAAAGCGTGTTTAATACTAATGAATTATCGAGTTCATGTTTTCAGCAAAAGACATGTGAACGACTCGGAAAATAAGCACAGAAATAAAACGACTCGGAAAGCAAGATCGGAAAGAAAACTTGAATTAAAGCGAAAAGTCGTGAAAGAAATTGAAGCGCAAATGGAAAATAAATTAATTCAACGGCAAAGGCGAAACAAGGTAACAAGTTGAAGACTCAAGACTTGGGGTAGATAGGTCGGGGAGTGATCATTGTAACAAGGTAATTTTATGTGTCGGTTCTATCATATAAGCTCAAGTATAAAATGAACCGAACTCAAATGGAATGAAAAACGTTTTACTGAACTTAAACGGAAAGAAAAATATTTTTATTAAATGTTTTTCAAGTTATAGTCGACTAGAAGAATCCTTTGTATTCTCTAGTAGTCGACTAAAGCTCCTAAGTAGTCAACTAGAACCACCCATCTAGTCGACTAAAATCATTTGAGTTGACTAGACTACATGAAGTAGTCGACTAGAACCAATCTAGTCAACTAGAAGTTCAAAATAGTCGACTAGAACATCAAAGTAGTTGACTAAAAGCTTCTGAAAACCTGCAGATTTTTCAGGAAACATTTTCCATGTTTTGTGGGTTTTGCTCAATGGTGTTCAAACGACTCTTGTTTCTCAAATACAATATTCATTCTTCAAAACCCTAATGTATTGATATATATAGAATGATATGTGTTCATTGAAGACCAAGAGATTGAAAAACAAAAGAGAAAGAAGATGAAGAAAAGCTCTCAAAAATTCTGCAGAAATTTTCTCTACAAAAGCCATTGAAACCAAGCTTTGAAAATCTGATTTTCTCCAAGTTTCTTTGAAAATCAAAACCTCTAGTATCTCTTCTTATTCTCCAAATATCATTCATTGATTATATCATTTGAGAATACATTTCTAGAGCTATTGTAAAATCACCAAAAACACTTGAGCTTATATTGATTTATCTTCCATAAAAACCTTTGGGTTTTGAGTGTTTTTGTTCTTGAGTGATTTTATTGATTACATACGAATTTGTAATCTCGGACAAGTGAAGTCCACCGATTGTTCAAGAGAGGGTCGTTCTCTTGATTGAGAGACAAGCTCGAGAGGCTTGTGTTGTAAAGGTTTTCCATTCCACCTATGAAGGAAGGGCCATAGTGAAAGGATCGGGAAAAGTCTCAAGAATGGGTTCTTGAGCCGAGGAGTAGGAGTTACCGAACCTTGAAAAAATTACGGTGTCAATCTCTCTATCTCTTTCTCTTTACTTGATTTATTTGCATGCTATAATTGCTTAAATATCTTGTATGCTATCTTGTCTTGAAATTAATAGTTAGAGAAATTTAAATTGAATCATCCACTTGATTTTTGAGAAATTGATTTTTGTTTAGAGTGTGTTTCAATTTCGAAAAGAATTAGAATTATTTTTGAACACCCTATTCACCCCCTCTAGGGTTAATTAGTGACTAACATCTACGACTCCCTACGCCACGACTATGAATGTCAGATATATTTAAAAAAATATCCCACCTAAAATAAAGCTTACAGAACAACCCCGAAACGGCTCGCCGTGAACAGTGTGGTCGCTTGAAAATAGGCCCGCCGACCAATGTCATGCAAATAAAATTTTGAATATATCGAAACGTCCGCCTCGACGACCTATACGAAATATACTAAGCCCATTAGGAATAGGTTATTAAATTTGAATAAATCTAATATAACCCAAATGAAAATTTGAACCTATAAATCGAATTTTTGGACAAATCATTCAACGAAAATATATAAATTTTTTGTATGTCGTACCTAGCATCGATACGAAGCTTTCCTCAAAATTTCAGCCCAAACTGACATCTGGAATTTAACCAAATCGATGTCGCAAAATCTGGCCAGAATAGTCCCTATCGCACGTCGCCATTGCGCGCGAACTCCGGCTGATCCACCACTCTCCGCCCATGCGCCGCCACCTCCTACCCTCGCCAACGCCCCACCAGCCGCCGCTGTTGCCAGCGAATCACAGGCCACGTCGAAACCCTAACCATCAGGTCCCCTCTTTCTGTCACAACGCCTCGTTTGTGAATCACCACAACCATCGTTGTACCTCGCCAGCAGCTCCGGTGAGCTCACTGCTGCACGCCGCCATCGTTGCCTGATCTGGCGACCACCAGTTGTTCGACCTCCCCCATCTCTCTCTTCAGCGTGGTGATGTTGTTGCAGGAGAAGACTAGGCTATGCCTAAAGAAGAAGAGGAGACTGCAGTTGGCTTGTCGCAAAGGAGAAAAAAAGAAATCAAGTCGGGCATGGTGTCGCGTGGATGAGGATATGCAGACGTCGTCTCTATACCAGCCACACACATAAGATCCAACATACATATATCATTTATTTTTATATATATATTTATCCCAAATATATATATATACATTATAAATACCCATGTATATATATATAAAATTCCAATTTATAATAAATATACGTGTACCATATACCCCTAAAGTATACCGGGAACCTCCAAATAAAACCACACGAGCCCGAAAAATAAACAGAACACCCAGTAATTAATATAACTAATATCACTAGCTCGGGGCGAAAACCCAAACACCGGAATACCGAATACATGCAAAATCCATCGAAGCTCCTAAAACAAAGAAACTCTAAAAGTCATACAAATAGGTCGAAGACTACGCGTCACGTACGTACAAACACGAATAAACGAACAAGGGAGTGCAAATATCCCTTAACACACAAGTCAAACAAGTATGGCACGTAAAACCACATCAAGACATAGATGCACATAGAAACACGAAGAACAAAGCACACCAAACAAACAAAACACGTACATACAAATACAGAGAAAACAAGCAAAGGAAGTGTAAATGCTCCTGAGCACGCCAGCTAAATGAGGCACGTACTAATCCACTTACAAGGGGACATAAAGCGTCAAACCCCTAAAACACTAAATGACGAACTCGAACAACAATGTCGGAGCCTTAAACGTTGGACATACTGAGCATGTCGCCACCCAGTCGAAGCACCAAACATCGAGCGTCAAAACGAAATCACGTATTCGGCACTATAATCCACGTAAACCTCTAGCCACGTCCGAAACACAAAACATCACTTCAAGTAGCGTAATCACCAAAGAAACCCCACGAAGTCACCAAATAGACAATTGCAAAGTCATGTTGTCGAATCCAGAACTCACGTCAATGTTTCACAAAGTTAGAAACAATACTGTCACATCAAGTCATGTAATCACCAAAGAAAGTCCACGAAGTCATCGAGGAGAAATTGCAACGTCATCCAGTTAAGTGCAGACGTAAATGCGAAAAATTTACACGTGAAATACCAAGAATAGCTAGGACGTCATGAACAAGTGACGTCACAACCGAAAATATATCAAAAATAATTTTTGGAAAAAAGAAAAATAACATGGGGTGTTACACTAGCTAACCGTGATCATGGTTTGCATCTAGGCCTTGATGACCTTTTGACGTGCTACTAAATCCTGGAGATTACGAAGAACGCAGGGAGGTTTATGTTCTACCCCTTTACTGACAAGGGCATTTGTTTTGACATTGATAGGTTTTGTTGTGAAATTTAGAGTAACCCAAAAGATAGATTAACCCAAATCAAATTTTACTCGCAAGTATACGAATCATAGTAGTAAAGAGTATAAGTATTGCGAGGTCATTCCCACGAGGATTGATTAAGACAAATTAAATCTAAAAACTACTATCTAACTAATTCAATAAATTATTGATGATTATGAAAAAAATAATATAAATACAATAATACAAAAGGAATACCAAGGCTTTGATTCCACCACTAATCATCACAAATCCGATTTTCAATTGTAAACTCATTAAATATTCAATTAATTTCCACACATCTAAATAATAATTATTATTACGTTCATAGATGGTCTATCCGGGTTAGGGCATAGGTTCAACTCAATATTTTATTATCTTGGCCAAAAATAATAAATAAATCATTGAAGGAAAATATAAATTACAATTATCTATCCATGGTCAGGCATAAACAACTATAATTTATTGTCTTCTTCTTAAATTGCCAAGTAGATTACATGTTCGTGGTCAGACACAAGTAACCTATATGCTAGGAATGAAATACGTTCAATTTTAGTCTCAGTTAAAGCACATAAAATCGAAAGCATTAACATATATATAATAATAAGAAGAAGAACTTATTAACCAAAATATTCAATAATGTCTACAATTGAAAACTATAATATTGAACATGACTAGGGTTTCCTCTCGGCCTTGGCCGAGCGAATTAACTATACAAGAAAAATAAAACAAGAACGACCAAACCCGAAATCATAAGTGGAAGACATCTTGGATTTCTTCGTTGATCGCACAGGTCTTCCCCTTCTGTTTCTTGGCCGTCCCCCCTTTTTTTGTGCATCCATATATGCCCTATTTATAGGGGTCCTCAAGGTTTTATCTAGGAAAATAAATAAAAGAATACAATATTCCCATGAGAAGGGATGGAAAGAGAGAATGGTTCTGGTCAATGGACCATGGTTCTACCCTCATGCTTCTCGTTTCCCCACCCCTAGTGTTTTTAGCCCTGGTCACTTTGAACCCTACAATTTCCTTGTTGACCATTCAATAAATTGTCTATGTCTTAACTGTGATCTTCACAAGACTGAGTACATTTATGAATGTTTTGGTGTTCCCTCCAAAGAAGCATACCCCAGTAGAGTTCGTAAGAGGGTCAAATTATTGATGAGGAAGCTTTGGTCTGAGCGTCCATCATGTACTGACCTTTTGACTCATCTCAATTTGCAGGAGATATCTCAGCTAGGAGCCTTAGTAGATATGCTTCGCCTGATCCGCCCTACATTCTTGGACGATGATCTGGAAATTATCCCAGACCCAGCCACTCAAGGGACTCCCTCTCGAGTCTCGACTATAGCCCCCTTAACTAATGTCATATCTGGGTCTGCTGCAGTAGGTGTTGTTGCTCCCACCCTTCCCTAACCTCCTACTTTTCACCCACGCCCCTCTATTTCTGAGAGGTTCTCAAAGAGGCAGAAGCTGAAGGGAAAAACTTCTGAGGTTGTGGTAGTTCCTAAGGGGGAGAAGGTCCCTGGGGAGGTGAACCCCAACTCGATAGAGGATATGGCTTCTAGAGCCAAGTCCTTGTGGTCTAGAGAAGATCTGGACAAATTCAAGTCTATGGATGACCCTGACCTTTCTGATAAGATTATGAGTATGATGATGAGGGTAATCCTTCTTTCTTACTTATCGTTTTTCATTTTATATTTTCTTTTTATGATAGACGTTCGCAGCCTCTGACCATCTTTATTTTCATTCTCTTACATGCCTTCTATTATGTTGGGGCCCTGTGTCTCAACAATCAGTACCATGTAAAGGAGGTGGCTTATCAGACCGATGAGGTGACTCGTCTCAAGGTTGCACTGGCCTTGGTGGAAGAGAGGGAGACTTTGCTGGCCAAAGAGAAGGAAACCTTAAAGGAGGAGAATGCTAGTCTTAAGAAAAGTAAGGCCAAGGCTGATGTTGAGATTAAGGCCCTACAACATCGTCTGACCTTTCTTGCTCTGAGCTGGAGATGTGCTGACAGGGGGGTCTAGACATGCACCACCGCTACCGGGATCTCTATAATCATGTTGCAGGAGAATTCTAGCGTAGTGGCTTTGTCAATTCCATTAAGGAGCCTGAACAGAGGAAACCCAAATATCCTGCGGCTATGGATGCCCATCTGAAGGTGGCGCCTCCATACCGGGGTTTAGAAGCCACTGCTGCTGAGAACCAGTTTTTGGAGTTCCTTACTAGGGCAGTCCCTGCAGATCCTAGCAACTCTGAGGCCCCAGCCCTTCCTACTACCTGAGTTCCAGCACACCCCCTCTCCTTGGCATTTGCAAGGGATCCTGATAGTGCCACATTTTGGATTCTGCTTTGAGTTATCTTCCGTGGCACTATCACCTCCCCAATAGGACCACCTTGATCCTCTTTTATTCAGGCATTTTGTTTTGGTTTTTCCTCTGAACATTTGTAGCCCCTTGGGCATCTAAGCATTTGCAGCCCCTTGGGGCAGATTCTTGTAATACATGTTTTATTTTAATGGAAAGCTTCTCCTTTTGTTCATGAACTGTCTCATGTTTTTATTCATGATTTGAATCTTCCAAATCTTGTATGCCTTAATTAATACTTACTTTGTTACCAGTACACTTACGTACTATGCCTTTGGCATATTAGCTTTTAGTCTTATTGAAAATTCATTTTTGGGGCAATCTTGAGGAGTAAATTCCTCTTTTCGTGGCTTAAGCACATGCCTCTGACGTAGGAATAATCCATTCTATAACTTAGGAATAAATTTATTTTTTGAATGGGCCAGGTGTATGCCTCTGCCATTTCATAACTTAGGAATAAATTCCTCTTTTGAATGGGCCAGACGTATGCCTCTGTCATTTTTATAACTTAGGAATAAATTCCTCTTTTGAATGGGTTAGACATGTGTCTCTGCCATTTTCATAAATTAGGAATAAATTCCTTTTTTGAATGGGCCAGGCGCGTGTCTTTGCCATTTTCATAACTTAGGAATAAATTCCTCTTTTGAATGGGCCAGACGTATGCCTCAGTCATTTCTTAAATTCCTATTTTCTCTTTTCTCCTTTTTCTTTTTACAACTTAAAGTTTTAAAGAGAATATAGGCATAGGTAAATGCTTGTAGACAATTGCTTGAATAACAAAAAATAGGCTTCAGCCTCTTTTATTGATATTGCAAGGAAATATATTTGAACATAAGTGGCCTTTGTCGGGCTTTAGAAATTGAAATCTAGCTAAGGATAATACCTCTTCAGCCTGAAAGCATTTTGAGAATTGGGCTCCATACGCCCATTTGATTTCCTTAACCGGTAAGCCCCTTTGCCAATGACTTTGGTCACGGTGTAGGGTCCTTCCCAATTTTCACGAAGTTTACCCATGATACCAATCTTCTTTCTGAGGACTATGTCCCCTACCTAGAATTCTCGCCCCTCACTTTCTAGTTGTAGCTTCTCCTGATCCTCTGGTGGTATTTAGCTAGTCTGGTAGCTGCTTTGTCACGTTTTTCCTCTAGGGTATCAAGAGCATGAACCAAATTTTGATTGTTCTGATCTTCTTGATAAGATTCAATTCTTATGGTTTACACTACGTTTTATGTAGGGATGATAGCCTCTGCTCCATAGGTCATGGAGAATGGACTTTCTCCAGTTGGGAATCTTGGAGTGGTCATGTATGCCCACAGGACCTTTGGTAATTTATCCGACCAGACTCCTTTGGCATCCTCTAATTTTTTCTTGAGGTTACTAAGGATAATCCTATTTGACCTTTCTGTTTGCCCATTGCCTTTTAGATAACCAACTGAGAATGTTCTGAGCTGGATACCATATTTATCACAAAACTCTCTGGTCCATTTGTTGACCAAGTTCAGTCCATTGTCCACCATTATGACCCTTGGTACCCCAAAACAACATATAATATTTGTTCATATGAACTTGATCACATGCTTATGAGTAATCTTTGCATAGGACTTTTCCTCCACCCATTTGGTGAAGTAATTTGTGGCTATTAATGATAACTTAACTTATCTTAAGGCTTGTGGGAGTGGTCCCACTATGTTGATTCCCCATTGACCAAAGGGATGTGGATTAAGCGTGGGATTAAGGAGCTCTAGCGGAGGATGGATGCTATCCCCGTGTATTTGGCATTTGTGGCACCTTCTAATAAAGGCTTTTGTGTCTTATGATAAGTAGGGCCAGAAATAGCCCCGATTCATCACTTTATGTGCAAGGGATCTCCCCCTGAATGATTTCCGCATGACCCTTCATGTACCTCCTTCATAATGGCTCTGGCTTCTGAAGGGGTCAGACACCTGAGGTATGGTCCTCTAAACGATCTTTTGTATATTTTTTCGCTGATCAGTGAATATCTGGCAGACTTCATACGAATTTTACGTGCCTCAGGTTTTTTTTTGGGCAGGATTCCATCCTTCAGGTAAGACACAATAGGGTCCATCCAGCTTGGTTCCTAAGGTATTACACAGACACTAGCCGGTTGCTCAATACTTGGGATTTCGAGGTAATCAATCAGAGCCACCTTGGTCAGGTCCTGAGTGTTGGATGAGGCCATGTTAGCCAACCTATCCGCACTTTCATTCTGCTCCCTTGGTATCTGTTGAAGACTAAATCGATCAAAATGGCCTAGCTCTGCCATGGCTAAGGCCTTGTAAGGTTTTATTCTTTCTCCAGCCTCATAATCCCCGTTGATTTGTCTGATAACGAGTTGAGAGTCGCTGTAGATTTTGAGGCGTCGGATCTAGAGGCTCTGACACAATCTGAGCCCTGCTAGCAGTGCCTCGTACTCGATTTCATTGTTTAAGGCTAGAAATTCCAGATGGACTGACTGCTGAATTCTGGTACCATCTGGTGTTATAACCTCCAGACCTACACCAGCCCTTGATGCTTCGACTGACCTGTTAACATACAAACTCCATTCAAGTTCCTCTAGCTCCTGATGTTCCAATTTCGGTTCTACCTATATAAGGAAATTTGTTAGGGCCTGTCCCTTAATACCTATCCTTGGAACATAAGTAATGTTAAAGGCTCCTAACTCAATTTCCCATCTGGTAATCCTTCATGCTAGGTTAGGTTTAGATATTATCGCTCTGATGGGGAATATTATTGGGACAACTATGGGGTGTGTCTCAAAGTAGTGTCTGAGTCTTCTTTTGGCGTTGACTAGAGAAAAGATTACACGCTTAGAGGTGGTGTACCTTGTATCAGGGTCAGACAGAGATTTGCTAGTATATAAGACCAGATTTTGACATGCCCTCCCCTGCTTGACCAGTGCAACACTAGTCGAAGAAGCTGATACTGTGAGGTAGATGTGCAGCTTTTCCCCTGGCTTTGGAGAAATTAGGACTGAGGGGCTCACTAGGTATTATTTCAATTTTCATAGTGTATGGGTCTGTTCTGGTCCCCATACATTGCCATTTCCTGCTCTAATGGCTTAGAAGAAAGATCTGCACTTGTCCGTGAGTCTGGAGATGAATCTGCTCAGTGTCGCTACCCTTCCTGTGAGAGTTTGGATTTCTTTTTAGGTTCTGGGCTTTTTCGTGTGCATTAGGGATTTGACTTGAGCCGGGTTGGCCTTTATCCCTGTTCTGTTCACGATATGTCCCAATAACTGGCTAGAGGAGACCCCAAATGAGCATTTGGACGGGTTGAGCCTCATCCCATAGAGTCTGACCGCTTTAAATACCTCCCTTAGGTGCTGAAGGTGTTCCTCCTTATTTTTGCTCTTGAACACTGTGTCATTGATGTATGCCTCCACTGTTTGGCCCATGAGGTGACCAAAAACTTTTTTCACCAGCCTTTGATAAGTAACACCTGCATTTTTCAGTCCAAAAGGCATTACTTTATAACAAAAAGTACATTCCTTCGTGATGAAGGATGTTTTTTCCTTGTCGGCTGAGCTCATGGGGATCTGATTGTATCCTGAGTAGGCATCCAGGAATGATAGTCGTTCGTATCCTGCTGTAGCATCCACCTTCTAGTCAATTTTTGGGAAGGGGAAGCATTCTTTAGGACATGCCTTGTTTAGGTTGGTGAAGTCAATACAAACCTTCAACGTCCTATTCTTCTTCTTGATGACGACTACGTTAGAGAGCCAGATACGATAATGGACCTCCCTAATGAACCCAGCCTGCAGTAATTTGTTGACTTCGTCGGCTATGATCTGGTTTCTTTCTACCCCAAACCGTCGCTGCCTTGCTTTACCGATCTGACCTCTAGATTGACATGGAGGTTATGCTGTGCGACGAAGGGGTTTATATCTGGCATGTCCAGATGTGACCAGGCGAAAACATCTAGATTTTCTTGGAGTAGCTTAATCAAATCTATTTTCTCAATGGTTGAAAGAGTAGAATCGATGAATGTGGTTTTACCATATCTGATGTCCACCTCCTGGAGTGGCTCTGTTGTAACCTGACCCTCCCGACCTCTCTCAAAAGGGTCCATCTGTAATTGTTATTTCTCTTTCTGCTTAGAGTTTTCTCGCCCTTCTTCGTTTGGCTTATTCCAGGTATTGAGATTCTTCATGGTTATCGCATAACATTCTTTTGCTGCTACCTGATCCCCTGGGATATCCAGTATGTCTACCTTGTTGGGATTAATACATCTCATGACTTGATGGAAGGCGAAAACAACCCCTGCATCCTGTGAATCCATCCTCTACCCATCAGGAGATTATATGACGGTTTAACATCCACCACCATGAAGTTCTCCTTCAATGTTCTTCTGGCTGCCGATACAGACAACTGAATGACCCCAATCGGCTCCACATTTCACCCATCAAAACCAGCGAAGGGGACTCTGGCGGGGTGCATCTTCTTGATGCCCACCCCAAGTTTGTCAAAAGCCCCCTTAGTCATGATGTTTGTGCTGCTTCCAGGGTCTACCAGGACTCTTTTTACCAGAGAGTTGGCCACCAGAAGTGAGATGACTAGAGGGTCCTCATGAGGACTTGAACGTTACCCAGGTCAGTGTCGCTGAAGCTGATCTATGACTCCTCATTTTTGTTGGATGTTTGGCATATTTCGCCAATTCTTCTGAGCTTGTGAGCCTGGCGCATCTGGGACTTCCTAGCCACTCTTTTTTTGCCTGACCGCTTCCTCTTCTTCAATTCTGAGATAACCTTGGGCTCTGGAATTCAACTCTCCAATGTTTTTGGGGGGCCTTTTCACCATAGAGGCATGAAACTTGGTGCCAGGAATTAGGGCCATCCTGCACGCCTCTACTGCCGACAGCTGATCACATTGGTTGATGGAGGACATTTCCCTCGTAAATCTAAACAAGAAGCTCTGAAGACTTTCATATTTTTCCTGGGTCATTGTAAACAAGATGGAAATGGTCTTCTTTCACCTCTGGTTACCATAGTATTGTGTTATGAAAAACTCGCACAATTTGTTCCAACTCCCAATTGATCTAGGTGGTTGCTTCTTGAACCATATGAGTGGTGCCTCTGTTAAACTGGTGGGGAACACATTGCACAAGAGGGCTTCGTCCTTCTTCCAGGCGGTCATATTTGTCTGATACTAGTAAATATGGTTTGATGGATCCTTGGTCCCATCATACAAGGTGAACGTGGGCAATCTGAACTTTTTTGGGTACTCTGCCTGATCTATTTCATCCGTGAAGGGTGACCTAATCATATCAACAACGGCGTGGGTTACAAGGTCCTTCATGGAGCGAGTCTGGCTTTTCATGTTCTCAAGCACTTGCCTCTGGATTGTTTTGGCTATGTCATCCAAATCCTTTATAGTTTGAAGCTGCTGAGGCAGATGGACTTGGGCTCGAAGGGCAGAGTTTTCTTCTTGTTGGTGGTCGGCTGGTCTGCTGCCCGTTCCTTCTTGATCATTGTTGTTCTCGCCTCCTTCGTTCCTGGGTGGATTACGATTGACTGCCTCGTTGTCGGCAACGTTATTCGAATCTACTAGGTTGGCTGGATTTGGAACCTAAGCCTACCTCAGGCGAAGCTCAGCGTTCTGTTGTTTTAGTTCCTCGTTTCTTCTTTCCACTATTGCCAACCTCTCCACGATGGCTTGAATTTAAGCAGCTTGGGCGTTGCTTGCTTCGGCCAACGCGGAGGTTCTCGTGTCCATCATGGCTATTTTTTGGTGAGTTTTGGTGAGGGAATGAAGACGGAAAGAAAGGAATGGAGGAAGTCGAGAATCGTAGGTGAGAAAGGAGATTAATGAAAAAATAATATTTGAATTCTCACAGACGGCGCCATAGTATAGATGAGTATTTTTGCACAAACACTCGAATGAATTTCATTGAGACTCTAAGGCCTTATTTATACTAGTTACAAGATGGGTCTTGGCCCATTTAGGATTATGATCAAATCCATTTATTCTAGGGATTTGATTTTCCTTATACAATTTAATTTTCTTTATCTGATTGGATCTTTGGCTTGAGTCCCAAGTTCGAACAAATCTTGGGCTTCCCTATTGGGCCTAATCATGGTTCGAAGAGCTTTCATTCTTCTTAGCTGGGCCTGGATCCACTTGTCTGTTTGAGTAATTGTTATTGGGCCTTTGCATTGCTGGGCCACGATTTTGGGCCCTTACAATATATATATATAGAGAGAGAGAGTGAGAGAGTGAGAGAGAAATGGTGGTGATGGAAATGTGTGTTTAGAGAAAGAAAATTAGGGTTAGGGCTTTCAATTGGGGATGAAGAAGAAGATGGCCTTTATGGTCATTTGCAATTTCTATTATTATTTTGTTTTTAAAATTATACGAGTATTTTGGATATTTTACAATTCCGATCACCGAAAAATTCCAAATAGATTCAATACGCATATTATTTGAAATATTGGGATCCACTATATCGATTCTGCATGATAAATTCACATTCTAATCAATAAGGATAAAATAATAAAATATATACACACATTTTATTTATAACTAAATTCCAGCTTATTCCATATGCACAAACAGATTTCTTTTCAAATCCAATCCCATTATTTTCACACAAATAGCTTATCTTTCGTTTCCAATCCAATAGTTTTTCACTTTCCAATTCCAAATCCCAACTGAATTTTGTTTCAAATTTAGATATATATATACATGAATTAACAAACTTACAATACTAATAGTGGGCGTATTCTTTGTATGTGGTTGAATGGCCCTTATTAATTCTTCCCCGAAGGCACTGCCCTTCTTTTCATTTAGTTGGGCTTCTTCTCTATCTAGTTTGGTGATTTAGCTGTTGGCCCTTTGAGTATTTACTATTTACTGCTTTGGTTGGTTAGGATTTTGGGCCTGTAAGAAAATAAGAAATGGAGTAATGGACACTGCATGAATACGCCATAATTATTAATTTTTAAAATTATAAATGAAAGCACTAATTCAGATCTTATGACTAAATATTTGTTATTTTGGTTTCTTCAAATTTTATATCATGTTTCTAATTTACTTATATATAGTTTAGATTACATTTAATTTCATTCTTTAGAAAAAAGTAATTACAAAATATTTTCTTGTGTGGTCAAAATACTCAAAACGTTTTCATGTTGTTTCATGCTTCTAATTGTGTCTAAAAGTAATATTTTTCAGATTGAAGGATAACATTAATCGAAACTCTATAGTTGACTTATCCACAATGCAATTAAGTGAAAGTGTTTGTAATATGTAAATACTGATTTATTGAAAATTATTAGAAATAATTCTGTCCTATAGAACTAATGTTTTATATTAACATTTGAATACATTATAAATAAAATAAATGAAATGATAAAGTTCTTATTAATAGAGAGAAAAATAAAAGAAAAGATCAACTCTAATGAATTTACTTTTTTATCCTTTTACTTTCATATATTACAAATTAATTGACCATATTTTAGCAATTTTATTCTTTAAAGAAGAATACCAAATTAATTTTATAAGAAAGTGTCATTTAAATAAGAAGATATATCACGGGGAAAAAAAACTAGTATAGAAGAGACTAAAATAATTAATAAGAAGAAACTTTAGAAATTATAAATAGAAATATAAAATGAACAAACCTCAAGGATGCAAAAATTTCATTATTCTTTTTTTTTTTTTTAAGAAGAAACTTTAGAAATTATAAATAGAAATATAAAATGAACAAACCTCAAGGATGCAAAAATTTCATTATTCTTTTTTTTTTTTTTTTAAAAAAAAGAAAAAAGAAAAAAGAAATCATTGTTGGCTTCTCCTATTGAGTCGTATGCCTATTATGAATTAAATTACAATGAAAACATGGGATCCAAACTCGTTAAAGTTTTGTTCTTTGAAATATTAGGATCCGTTCGATTGCACCGTTTTGGAATTGTATTGATTTTTGCATTGGAGTTGCAATTCCATGGAATTACAATTCCACCAATGCAATTCCAAATACATTGGTTGGATAAGTCTTGGAATTCAAGTGTAATTGAATTTCAATCCCAAACCCAATTTGAATGTGAATTTCAATCCAAACCCAATTTGAATGTAAATTTCAATTCTAATTCCAATTCGAATGTAAAATATCATAAATCTTGAATTAAATTAGATAATATAAATAGATTTAAATATATAAATATAGGTATGAAACTATGAATATATATATGCATGTGTATATGTCTATGTATATGTATGTGCATGTAATATATATGTGTGTATGTATGTGAATATGTAAATATGTGAGTTTGTGTGTATGCATGTGTATTCATAATTATATATATATATATATATATATATTTATGTGTACATATATATATATTCATGAGTGTATATATGTTTGTATATATAGGTGTGTGTGTATATATTTGTATATAGGTCTTTGTGAATATATATGTAAGTTTGTAGTTGTGAAAAATTAGTTGTTAAAGAGAGAGAATTTATTGGGTTGAAGACTTGGAGGAGATTTGGAATTGGAAATCACAACTTCTCATGTGGAATTCAAATTGTGGAATTGGTGGATTTGAAATTGGAATGCAATTCCAATTTTAAATCATTTTTGAGCAAATAAATAATGAAATATTTGGAATTAGAATGCAATTCTAAATCCAAAGCCCAAAACGGTGTAGAGGATCATGTATTTTGATAGTGTAATTTACTTGCAATCACTTCTCTTCAAAATTTCTGACTTTTGAAAAAATAAAAAGTGAAGTATTTGAAGGAATAAAATTATCTTTCTAAATCTCTCCATATCTTGTGTCTTATCTGAATACAAAATCTTTTCTTTTTTTTTATTTAAAAAAACACTTTTCAAATAATTCCACATCAACATGCCTATTTAGTCTGCGTTAATTCAATGATAAGTTGGTTCTCACTATTAACAAATTCGTAGTGTAAGTTTATCTTATCTTTTTTTATTTTGAAAAATTTTAAAAATATGTACAGTGAATTATTTGATGTGAATTTTTCTACTGATCCAAATAAAGTTCAATTATAGAGAGGTGAAGTTCCACCTTTTTGTAAAGTAAATAATTAAATTGCAAGCACCTACTTAAAATACTCTTTTTTATAATTATGATGTATAATTATCCTTCTTGTCACTTAAAATCCCCCTGAAAATCAATCCACTAGAGTTTGTTTTCACACTCATTGCAAGACATACTCTACCCTCAGATTGCAGTGGACCATCTAGTATAAGAGAAGATATTGAAAATTGCATTAATTGTTTTGAGAGTCAAGAGTTTAGGGATAATACATAGAAAATAATAATTAAGTATTATCCACAACATGAAGAGGTAAGTTTATCTTATCTTTTTTTATTTTTATTTTGGAAAATATTAGAAATATGGACAGTGAATTATTTGATGTGAATTTTTCTACTGATCCAAATAAAGTTCAATTATAGAGAGGTGAAGTTCTACCTTTTTGTAAAGTAAATAATTAAATTGCAAACACCTACTTAAAATACTCTTTTTTGTAATTATGATGTATATTTATCATTCTTGTCACTTAAAATCCGCCTGAAAATCAATCCACTAGAGTTTGTTTTCACACTCATTGTGAGACATACTCTACCCTCAGATTGCACTGGACCATCTAGTACAAGAGAAGATATTGAAAATTGCATTAATTGTTTTGAGAGTCAAGAGTTCAGGGACAATACATAGAAATTATTTTCACAGTCATTGCGAGACATACTCTACTGTCATATTGCACTGGACCATCTAGTACATGAGAAGATATTGAAAACTGCATTAATTGTTTTGAGAGTCGAGAGTTCAGGAATCATACATAGAAATTGTTTTCACACTCATTACGAGACATACTCTACCCTCAGATTGCACTGGACCATCTAGTACTTGAGAAGATATTGAAAACGACATTAATTATTTTGAGAGTCAAGAGTTCAGGGATAAGACATAGAAAATAATAAATAAGTATTATCTATAACATGAAATATGTGCTTTAAATATGAATAACTTTTGTATTGGGACATGTGTTAAGGGATTATGAGGATAAACAAGGGATAATACATATAAATTGTTTTCACACTCATTGCGAGATATACTCTACCCTCATATTGCATTGGGCCATCTAGTACAAGAGAATATATTGAAAATGACATTAACTGTTTTGAGAGTCAAGAGTTCAGGGGCAATACATAGAAAATAATAATTAAGTATTATCTATAACATGAAATATGTGCTTTAAATATGGATAACTTTTGTATTGGGACCTGTGTTAAGGGATTAGGAGGATAAACAAGGGATAATACATAGAAATTGTTTTCACACTCATTGCGAGACATACTCTACCCTTAGATTGCACTGGACCATCTAGTACAAGAAAAGATGTTGAAAACGACATTAATTGTTTTGAGAGTCAAGAGTTCAGGGGTAATATATAGAAAATAATAATTAAGTATTATCTATAACATGAAAAAAGTGCTTTAAATATGGATAACTTTTGTATTGGGACCTGTGTTAAGGGATTAGGAGGATAAACACGAATTCACTCGAGTAAACCAGAGCTGCTTTAAATATGGATAACTTTTGTATTGGGACGTGTGTTAAGGGATTAGGAGGATAACAACGCGCTCACTCGAGTAAACTAGAGCTGCTATAGATATGTATAACTTTTGTATCGGACGTGTATTAAGGGATTAAGACGATCAAAACGAATTCACTGAGTAAACCAGAGTTGCTTTAAATATGGATAACTTTTGTATTGGAACGTATGTTAAGGGATTATGAGGATAAAAATGACAAATTTCTGGAAATGAGCCCGCCGATCAAAGTTGTTCGAAAATTTTCCCGCTCGGACCGAAACGACCGCCTTACTGTCCTATTCAATATAGTTGAAAATCGTTAGCGATCGATAAATAAATTTGAACAAATCTACAAAAAACGAAACTGAAAATCATACCAAAAATTTGAAATTCCCGACAAACCGCTCAACGATTTTGTGCCAAATTCGGGTATATCGTGTATGACATCGGGAGTAAGCTATCTTCAAAATTTCGTGCCAAACGAAGCACAAATCGACACTGAGTCAACCCAACTCAGTCCGACTGAATAACTCCCTGGTCGCCAACACTACTCACCGAACTGCATTGCCGTCCTCACCATGTTGCCACCCATCTGCTCGCGATGCCAGCCATGGCCACTGCCTCTGAACTTCGGCAAACCCAGCTTTAGATCGCTCACTTCACAACCCTAGCTCTCTTTCTCAATCGCGACTACTGTCGCACCACCACAGCCGCGACCACCACCGTCGGGGCACTACCTCAAGCCGACCACCACCTCTCCTCAGCCACGTCGTCCCCTGCCATGGTAGCCGTCGCCGCTGCTCCAGCCGGCGACCACCAGATCGAAGTTCTTTTCTTTCTCTTACGACAGCTCCACCTACCATCTCTCTCTCCCTCTCTCACAGACCGGCAATGAAAAACTGATGGTGTAGAGAAGAAACTACCAGATCGATGTAGAAGAAGGAAGGGAAGTGGTGATTTTGCGCGTCTCTCTTTCAGTCCAATAATACACCGAATATATATATATATATATCCATTAATTTATATATATAATTACCCAAATATATATATAATTTCAATAATATATATATATATATATATAATTAAAATAAATCCCGAAAACAATTGGCCTAATGGCCCGTTATGCCGTCAACCAAACAACCACCACGAAGAAACAACCTAAAACCTTCCGCATCTAGTGCGAAACGATAATTAAAATATTTAGTCTCTATTTAATATTAAATAATAATAAAGGGAATATTTTCTAAAAATGGTTTGTTTGGGTGGTCAAAGACCAAATTATTTATTTTAACTAAAATTATCTAGAAAACAAAGTAAATTGGTTGTGATTCAGAGGAGAGAGAAAACTAGTGTTTTCATCGTTCTACCACTAACCGCATAATATAGTTCATCAATATAACAACTGTAAGAAGGCGATCCATAAACTATGAATCAGGTCATACCGCAAATAGCTAAATACGACCCTAACAAGGAGTACCATCAACCGAATTGCGACAATCCATTTCATAACTGACCTAACTAGTGCATGCCAATTATATTACTCTATTATACTCCTAAGGCATGAAATAAATTAAAACATGTCTATAATAAATCGCCAAGGCATGGCCTGTGTCAACCTAGGGTTTCAAGTTTCATTACCACAATTGTGTAGAAAATCATAATTAAGCATCCGAGTTCCAGCCCATAGTGAATAATCATAGTTGTGTAAAATAATACATTCATTACATTTAAGATAAGAATTTAGAACAAATATAAAATTTTATATTGCAAATCGGTACAGTCTCTTAACTACTACAATCATCATAGTATGGTCAACACCTTCCCCTCGTTACAATTGAAAATAATGAAAGAACTACATTACTTGGCTAGCAAAACCCTAGATACCGAGTTAGTTGGCCATGGTGAAAGGTGACTGCATCGCTGATGTAGAAACAATTTCCATGATTTTCTTCTTCGGATCTCTAGGTTTGAATATGGCTCTTAATAGCAGCAAGTCTGAATAGGAACATGAGAAAACTCTCTACATGAACCACCAACCTCTCTCTGAATGAACGTCCACACTTTTGAATGAGTTATGATCGTATATATATAGGCAATAGTGTAGAGATGTCATTTTCAGTCTTTTTACTCTCTAACTCATGTACACCTTAACTTCTGATATATATAGGTGTATATACATGTATACAGAGGTCTGGAGTCACATGCATGTCTTTGAATTGAATCGGGGGTAGAACAGGCAAAAACCATCAAAACTCATAAAATCTTGCCACAGATATGCTTCAAGTGTACCTGGCCTACGCTACAAGCGTAAAAATGTGATTTCCAATCACTTTTTGAAACTGAAAGCATAGGCACAAGCGTAAGTGTTTTCTTCAAAACCACTTTTCCCTGTGAATGCATTGAAACGACTGAATTGAACCCACGATAATTTTTACTGAAGATGACGGCTTCTGAAAAATGCCGTTTTTGCCCTCCGGGAGCCATTTTTGTCTCGAAATGCCTATTTGACTCTCCTTTTGGATGTTAGGATTTTTACACCTGCCCAAGAACACTCTTAGAAGCTGCGTGTACCTGCAAGTCATAAAATGCACACAAACACATACCAAACAACGAACACAAAGATTTATAGTGGTTCGGCCAAAATAAGTCTACGTCCACTAAGAGCACCGTTTCACTATAATCAAAGAAAGGATTACAAGGGGTTGATCAACAGATCAAACACACACACGCACACACACAGTGTATACTCACCAAGAAGAATACTAGCTTGTATCTCTTCTATTCTTCCTCTCTATTTGTGCACCCAATATAATAGGAGAGACCCTATATTTATAGGAAATGATATAGATGTGGTTTTGTCTTTTAGTCGATATGGGATAACTTTCAATACAAAGTAGTCACCCTTTATATATAACAATCTACCACTTGATGACTTTGCCACCATCAATCAACTCCATCAATGATCAGTGCAGTACGGTACCCTTATTTTTGTCTTAAGGCTTTAAGACCCACTGAAGTTGCGCACAACTTCAGTTTTTCTCTTGTCACCACTTTGGTCAACATGACCATGCTGATAGCTCCCACTACATGAGCAATATCTACCTTTCTACTGAACCTGCGACCTCTATTGCGTCTGGCTACTCTGTCTTGCAACCACTGTCGTTTTTGACTTCGCCTTGCAAACTTTGTCACGTCTGTCTTCTTTCTCCCTTTCATAAAGATACTTTCTAGTTGCTACATATAACACTCCTCCTTCAAGTCACCTTGGAGGAAAAAATATTTTCCATCTAATAGTTCTAAATGCAAAACTTTTGCTTCAATATTGCTTGAATGAATGTTATTCAGTTTCACAACCGAAGAATAGAGAGCTTTCTTCTCTACCGGCAACTCGGTTAGCTTCCATGTTTTGATGAGGATAAGGGACTTCATCTCATCTTCCATCGCAAGCTCTCACTGGCTCACATCTACTGCATTGCATGTTTCATCATCATCTAGTTCATCTCCATCTGTAAGCAACAAATTTTGCAGTGTATCAACCTGTTGAGTCTTGCTTTTTGCAACAAGTTCTTCTGAATGAGGACTCTCACTGTCTAGAACATCTTCAATTTCAACATACACAGGATCATTCTGTGCCTTATCACTCCATACCTCTTATGGTATTTTGTGCTCCAATGGACTGATGGGCCATGATTCATAAGATACGTTGTTGTACTGACTGCTTCTGCCCAGAACTGTTTTGGCAACCCTGCCAGAATGCGCATGCTTATGGCTCTCTCAGTCAATGTCTGGTTCATACGTTTTGCTATGCCATTTTGCTGTGGTGTACATGGAACAGTCTTCTCTAATCTGATACCGTTCACATAGCAAAAGGTTTTGAACCCGGTGTCCTGATTTTCTCCATCATTATCGAATCTTAACCTCTTTATCTTCAAACCTGTCTCATTCTCTATCATAGCCTTCCATTTCTTAAACGTGTCAGACACCTCAGATTTATGTTTCAAGAAGTAAACCCATACCTTCCTGGAATGGTCGTCAATGAAGGTGAAGAAATAGGACTTTTCGCCAATAGATGAGACATTTGCTGGCCCCCAGACATCAGTGTGAACTAGCTCAAGCTTCTCATTTCTGAGATCTCTGCCGCTTTTCTGAAAACTAACTCTCTTCTGCTTACCGAATACGTAATCCTCACAGAAGTCGATATCAATCGAATTTAGGCCTAATAGCTTTCCTTTTGTGAGCATAACTTTAAGCCCCTTTTCACTCATGTGACCTAGCCTCTGGTGCCACAAATTGTGATCCTCATTGCTTTCTATAACTGCTATCAACATGCTAGCTTTGGTGGTAGTGTACAGCGTACCACTCTTCTTTCCTCGTGCTATAGTCATAGCCCCTCTGGAAACTTTCCACTCTCCTGCATTGAAAGTGGTCACATAACCTTTACTCACCAACTGGCCTACTGAGATCAGGTTCTTCCTCAAGTATGAAATGTGTCTGACATCCTTCAACTTCCATATCGATCCGTTGAGTCTGATATGTACTTCACCCTTGCCAACAACACTGCAGGGCTGATCATCACCTAGATAAACCTTGCCAAGATTTCCAGGTGTATAGCTCTCGACTTGAGAAGGCATGGAATGATGCTCTAGAGTCTAAGACCCAAAACTCTACTTTGCTCTCCAAAGAGCATATCAATGCATCATCAGCTTCTTCTAAGACAATGTTTTCCTCAGTCTTGTTCTCCGCTACCTTCTGCAGGGATCTGCACTAGTTCTTGACGTGACCAATTTTTCCACAATTCCAACACTCAATCTATTTGGAATTTCTAAGACCTCGAGACTGTGATCTTCCATGTGGTCTTCCCTGTCTAGACTTGGAACGGCCACGCCTTTGGTTTTTGCCTTTCTTCCTTCTCGAACCTTTACCTCTAGTGTCGACATTCAATGCTGAGCCACTGTTAGAAGAGTCTGACTGTCTTCTGATCTCTTCTGTGAGTATCATACTTACTATGGAATCATACTGTAACGGTTCTACCCCTGAACAATTACTGATTGCAACTTTATGGCGCTCCAACTCTCTGGCAATTGGCTTATTAGAAAAGCTGCTTTCATTTTGCTAGTGATTAACATCTCAACTAATTCCAATTGCTCAACAATTTTCTTAAGAACACTGATGTGTTCACTGACTTTCCCATTCTCGGACATCTTTAGATTTTTCAATCTAGTGATGAGATGTACCGCATTCGCTCCAGATGGCTGTTCGTACATGCTCAAAATAGAATCCATGAGAGACTTTGTTGTCTTCTCATTCTTGATGTTGAAGGCAACGGACTTTGACAACGTCAGTCTGATCGTACCGAGATCCTTTCAATATAAGATTGTCCAATCCTCATCTTTCATCGATTCTGGCTTCTTCCCTTCTAGTGGCAAGAACAAATTTTTCTGGAATAACACGTCCTCAATTTTCATCTTCCAATAGGCAAAGTTTGTACCATCAAACTTCTCGATCATACTCGTCTTTTCTTCAGCCATAGTTCCCACCGAGCTAATTCAAGGTGTCCGGAGTCAAATTACTCAAAACCAATTACACGGCTGCGTCCAAAAGAGTCCAAAACCTTAATAACGCCTCTGACCGTGTAAAAAATGGGTCAAAAATGACTCCAAACGGGCCAAAACAAATTTTTGCACTAAAAGACAAACTAATGCTGACGTGGCGGACCTGCTGATGTGGCAAATAGATGATGTGGCTGCTGATGTGGCACTTGCTGACATGGCGGTCAACGGTCAAAGTCTTCTCCGGCAAGGCGCGTCGCCGGACTGAATTTTTATGTTGCCGAAAAGTGAAAAATCTGGCAGAATCTTCCAACAGCGTGTGGAAGCACATGCAAGCTCTGATGGGGCTGATTTTTATGTCGAAATGTTCATCCTCGAAAGAGCTTTTCGTGGATATATTATTCAATTTGTATAGATCAACGATGCTCCGCGAAATAGCCCCGAAACGAAACTGCTGCGCGTGGAGCCCAAAAAATATGTCTGGAACTTGCGGCGGCGCGTGGAGGCTCTAGTGGCTTCACGGCCGACTTGGTTCACTTTTTCTTGTTGCAGTGAATCTCCTAGTATGGTTGGTTTCTGATTTTGGGTAGTTTGATCCTACAAATTTGGACCAGAACAAACGGGGCTTCTTCTTTGCTTCAACCTGAGGCTCTGATACAACTTGTTAGGGTTTTTACACCCGCCCAAGAACACTGTTAGAAGCCGTGTAGGTCAAGTCAGAAAATGCACACAAACACACACCAAACAACGGACACAAAGATTTATAGTGGTTCAGCCAAAATAAGTTTACGTCCACTGAGAGCACCATTTTACTATAATCAAATAGATAATTACAAGGGGGTTGATTATCAGATCAAACACACGCACACACACAACGTATACTAATGCCTGTATCACTGGAATAATATAAACTTTTATATTATTCCTAACTCTCACCAAGAAGAATAGTAGCCTGTATCTCTTATATTCTATTGCTCTATTTGTGCACCTAATATAATAGGAGATACCTTATATTTATAGGAAATGATATAGAGGTGGTTTTGCCTTTTAGTCGATGTGGGACAACTTTCAATACAAAGTAGTCACCCTTTATATATAACATTGGATAGAAAAAACATGCACTTTAGTTAATTCACCGAAGTTAGCTTCATTTCTTCGTTAAGCTCCTGAAACATGCTTTAACACACAAACAACATAAAAATACCAAATAATGGAATGAAATGACATAACAACAGTAAGATAGAGGCTTAAAATGGATACTTTTGAGCACCTATCAAAATATGAAAAAATTTCGAGAAATAATTCTGGATCAAGTTTGCAATGCTTGGCATATCCTCCACCCAATTTCCATGTTGATCCTGTAGCCCCGATATAGTATTCCTCTGTCTCATACGTATAGTTTCCTGTGGAAAATTTTGAATTTTTGTCACCAAATTTTAGCCACTCAGTTCTGGATTTTTGAAGCCAAAATTTCTCCTCTTCATCCCAAAGCCGCTTCAGCTAATTTTCTAAATGGAAAATGGCTGAATAGTCATAACTAGATTGGGACTCCTTTAAATCCTTGATCTGGTTTTTAACATTAGTAATTTATGCCTTTAAATTCTTATGTGATCTCAATCCCCATGACTTAAGCTCTCTTTTACAATCCTGTAAACAACTATTTAATTTAAACATGAAAGAGTCCTACGTATCTCTTTACCATACATGCTTCACAATCTCTTGACATTCTTGTTTCTCCACCAATCTCGCATAAAAATGAATTGTTTCTTCTTTTTATTCTCTTTTGTTTTCAGTATTTATCATTACTACACTATGATCTGAGCCCACCGTATGAATATGATATACCATTGCATTAGGAAACATGGACATCCAATGTGCACTACATAATGCTCTGTCAAGTCTCTCTCGAATGTTAGCCTTGTCGCTCCGGTGATTATTCCAAGTATACGGGTAACCATTGAACCCAATTTCCAGTAAATTACAATCTTCGACAAATTGTTTGAACGCCTTCAGAGACCAATGTGGTATGGTAGATCCCCTCAACTTATTCTTGGCATGAAGAATATCATTAAAATCTCCTATTATTAACCACCGATCTCCCCAAACATGAAATTTCCTACGCAATTCCTCCCATTGTTTTTTTCTTCGAGCATCATTAACTCCTGTATATAAACCCGTAAAAAACCACTCTTCATTGTTTGAGTCATTTTTTATTTTCACTGTAATGAAAAAATCACTCTGCTCTACAACCGTCAAGGTAACTGAATTCATCCAAAGAATTGCAAGACCTCCAGCTGTATCTCTTGGATCTTGGACTCGCATGCAATCATAGTGAAGTTGTCTCTGAATCTTTTCTAGCACCACACCTTTGTTTTTTTGTCTCCATTAAGAATAAAATTGATGGGGAATGAAATTTAAAAAACTCCTTCAATTGGGAAACTGTCAGAGGGTTCCCTACACCGTGACAGTTCCACACCATGATCTTCATTGGGGGTTTAGTGACCATTTCTGGCTAGTCACCTCTACCTCATTCTCACTTGAATTGAAATTCAGCTTTTGTGATTTACTTTGCTTTCCAACATTAATTTCTAGCTCTATACCCAAACCATCTGCCATAAAAGTTACCTTCCTTTTAGATGAGGATTCCACTAGAAAACTCCCTTAGAAGAACAATAAAGTGGAAGGGATTTAATATTTTCCGAATAAGATTTCTCCCGTACAATTGGCTTGGACCCAACAACCGATCTAGCCAATTTCTTCCAGCCCCGGTTCCTCACTAAACGACGTTCAAAAAATGAACCAGTGGCCGTAGTATTCTCTTCCGAATTACTTTCTAAAGACCATGAGGACGCACCATTGATTAGGAATTATTTGGCTTGTATTTCCCCCATACTCAATATGATTAGGGTATGAAAAAGCCTGCTTCTCAGAGTGCATATCTTGCTCGGAGTCAACAAATTTTGAATGCCTCGGACTCTTGATAAAATTAATGTTAGATGAAGGGAAATGATTGGAATGGGGTAAAACAACTGCTAAGTTGGGGCTAATTTTAGAGAAGGAATGACTTAGTCTTGAAGTTGAATTTGGATGAAGAAAAGTAGATTGGAGATGTCACGCCCCGCAATTCGTAGACCCGAGCCGAGTCCACAAATGACGACACGCGATGTCAAAATGAATTAAATCCAAAAATATAACCTTTTAAAATCACTTTGACAAAACACTTGTTTAGACCCATATTAGGGGTAAAATAGTCATTTCATATTTAAGAAAAAGTTATAAGAGTCGTCAGAAGTTGAAAACGAAGTGAAAAGAATGAAATAGTACTTTAAACGGATTATTCCAATGCCTCATGTTTGCCCAGGGGTAAAACGGTAATTTCAGGGTCAAAGAGGTAGTTTCAAAGTGTATTTACTAAATTTGGACATAGGAGAGGCCATAGGAGAAAACAGAGCTCAATTCGGAGCTATGAGGCGAGACAGACGAATTTTTAAAGATCGAAAAAAAAATTGACAAAACAAGTGGGAAGGTGAATAGTAGCTGTGGGCTACTGGTCTGCAGATTAAAAAAACAAGATTTTGAAACCAAAATGTGATTTTTCGTATATGGCCTCCGTTTTCAATGCTGTCGGTCCCAAAAATTCACAAATAATGTAAAAGTGAGTTTTTAGTTTTCAAAAACCAAAAATAGTTGTTGGGGCCCGGTGGGGTGCGGAAAACGAGATTTTCTCTAAAACTTTTGCAAAGATGAGTTTGGAAAATGTACAAAAATCAAGTTTTTGAGTTAAAACTCACATAATACATATATTCACATCTCAATATCATCTTTCACTTGAAAAATCTCAAATATAAGCTCGAAAACTCATAAAACACAAATATTTCTAAAATATACATTCTTTAGCAAAATAAACGTAAAGTGTTTCAAAATCTCAAAATACACATATTTTCATAATTAAGGCTAACACCCTAGCCCGCCAAAAGAATAGATACATGCCCTTATTCACTTTTAAGTACAAAAATATACAAAATATACCATACTTTAGGGTAGAAAATGCATTAAGCGCTCAAAATACACAAAATAGAACTTGATGCTTCAATTGCCAACCCAGATCTCCTAAAGTCCATCATTTGCAACTTCATGACCTGAAAAATATTAAATAAGGAGTGAGCTTCAACTAGCTCAGTAGGAGATGTTTCCCCACATTGATCTCGGCTGTCTGAGTGGTACACACCCAACCCCGTGTGCATGCTACTATCCTAGGTCGGTCCAATTGTCCCCACATGGCACGTGTGCTAATCCGGAACCCCAATCGTACCCACAAACAACCCCCAAACATGGTACACAACAGTAATAAATATTTGGAAAGCATAGATAACCATGAGAATTATAATATATAAATAAAAATAAAATATGCAATTAAGTGCTAATGCAACCCTATACTATAAGGGTGAACGGGTATGTTGTCGCCATAGTAGTAAACATCACGAGAAATTTATCGACTTGTGATTTACACCGTGATCGGACCACGTCCTCCCACGCCTCCCTGATTTCCAGAATACTAATCCGCCGGTAGTGAGAGACACCACCTGACCAGTTGTTGCGACGACCCGAGGTTATGAACAAGGTACCATGAAACATGTTTTAGACACCAAAATAAATGCAATATGCTCAAAGGTGCTCAATAACATCAACATGCCTCAAATAACCATAACTAACAAAATGATCACATTCTAACAGTAATCCATGCAAAACACGATTCCATTATTTCATACGACATAAACCAGAATATATATATCAATTCAAGCATTTAAATCATCAATAAACAATTATAAGGGGAGCCTAAAATCATGTTCCTTTGTTCGACAATCAACTAGCATGTAAGAGTACACCTATAAAGACGTACACACCCAAACAACCGAAAAAAGAGAGTGGATCGCTAATCCCCTACCTCAAGTCCAAGCCAAGGGTTCCAAGAGGGAACAAGAGAGTGCCAAGCAATGACTCCAAAGTTTCTCCAAATATTTCCAAGAAAGTCTTCAAAAACGCTCCAAGTTACAACGATTTGTACAAAGCTATCAACCACCAATAAATGGGAAAGAAATGAGTTTAATAACATGAATTTACCAAGAATTCACCAATAAAAAGAACCAAAGCTATTTTCAAAGATTTACAAGGAATTCTACAAGAAAAACCAAGTTAAGGTTTCATAGTGAGCTAAAACTTAAAATAACACAATGGTGGATAATAGAGTCCAATTCAACTTCTTTAACAAGAAGTATCAAGGGTAGAGCCAAGTTTTCAAAGTCTTGTAGAGATTTTCCAATAACCAACAAGATAAGGTTTTTAGGAGAGAAAAACTCAAATTCAAGACAACTTACCAAATAAAGCTTCCAAAAGTGAGGTAAGGCAAAAAGAAGCTCACTATGTCCTCTTGTCAAGATCTTCAAGAAGAGAAAAACAATAATTCAAAATTATTCACAAGAAAATAGAATTAATGAGAATTTGAGAAAGAATATTCATAGAAGAAGAGATCACTTACACCTTTTGGAGTCAATAAACTACTTAGGACATGAGAAACAATTTTGTAGTTGAAAGCTTTATCGAAATGACAAGGAAAATAGAGGAATTTTGAAGATGAAAAGTGGAACAAGTAAGGGCATTTAATTGCCTAGGTGCAGTCGGCCAAATGAGGAAGAGAATGAGGGTGAGGTGTTTGAAAATGAGTTAAGTACTATTTCAATAGACACACGTATATATATATATATATATATATATATATATATATATATATATATATCTCTTTGAACTTTCCACCCCATACCCTTCTAATCCAAGGGCTCACAAGAAATATGGGGAAAATGAGATGGAGAGATGCAACAAGAGCTTGACACCCAAGGGCCTGTTTGGATAGGTGGTTTTGGGTATGGTTTTGGTTTTGGTCTTTGATTTCAAGACCAAACCATGTTTGGTTGGTGGGTTTTGGACTTGGTTTTGGGCTTTTTAAAACCAATTACTAAAACCATGGTTTTGGCCTACCAATTTTGACTTTTTTTTCTCTCTCTCTCTATATATATATATATGGCCGAAAATATGAATTATTTTGAAAAAAAATAATATATAATATTTGAAAAAAAAATTTTATTCCGAAAAAAAATTAATTTTCGGAAAAAAATTAATTTTTGGGAAAAAATTAATTTTTCGGAAAAAAAAATTATTTTTCCGAAAAAAATTATTTTTCCCCATTTTATATCCTTTTTTTTCTAAATTTTTTAAATTTTTTCAGTATATAATAAAATTATTCAGAATTTTATATTTTTTTTGAATTATATATATTTTTTCGAATTTAAGATATATTATTTGAATTTTATATATAATTTTCACATTTTAAAATATTTTTTTCGATTATATATATATTTTTTGGAATAAAAATAAAATAAAAATGTCAAATGTTTTCGGGAATGTTAAATATTTTTGAATTATATATATATTTTCATTTTAATATTTTTTTTCCAATTTTATATATATATTTTTCATATTTATATATTTTTAATACATATTAGTATATATATATATAATTATACCAAGACCAAGACCAATACCAATACCAACTCCTTACCAAACATTATATATAGGTTTTAGATTTACTTAAAACCACCTAAGACCACCAAAACCAAAATCACAATACCAAGACCAAAACCAAGTTCCCAAACGAGCCCTAAGCATTTTCTAGATGGGTCTACTCTCTTTGCAAAATGACTAGAATTACCCTTTGACTAAAATGGGTAAAGAAGAGAGGATATGGGTAGGAAAGACAATCCCCTTCTTTATTTGGTCTAAATAATCCTTATAAGATCAAATTAATTACCAAAATGCCATTGGTAGAGATAGTAGTAGGACTGATACTTAGAAGAAATTTCACAAGTCTTCATGCAACACCAAAACTTTAAATTAATTCCCAAGAACAATCGCTAGCTTAAAAATCACTAAATTATTTTCTAAATTCCTTATTTAAAGTAATGAAGCAGACGCAACTTTCGGATTCAAAACCGAACACTCCGGGGACCTACTTCCACCATACTCTTTTCTTAGGTTCCCGGGTTGTCAAATAACAGAAACGCTAAAGTAAAATAAAATCTGAATTCAGAAAAATTCCAAACTTTAAATCTTGTACATACGACATATATGAATGCGTCTAATACTATTTTATCAATTAAATAAAATAATAAAATAATCGCGAAAAATTTACTTATAATTTTGGAAAATAATGGGACGTTACAATCTCCTCACCGTAGGAGATTTCGTCATCGAAATCAAAACATACCTAGTCGGAAAATAAGTCAGGGTACTTTTCTCGCACCTCGCTCTCGCGCTCCCACGTCGCTTCCTCGACACCATGGTGACGCCACAAGACTTTAACCAAATGAATAGTCTTGCCTCGCAATACTTGCTCTCTCGAGTCAACGATGCTAACGGGACACTCCTCATAAGTAACATCATCAGCGACATCAACATCCACTCAACTCAACACATGGGTCGGATTCGACTCGTACTTACGTAGCATGGAAACATGGAACACATTATGTACATTTGCTAACTCCGGAGGTAAAGCATGTTGATACGCCACCTCTCCAACGCAATCCAAGATCGGAAAAGACCTATGAAACGAGATGACAACTTCCCACGGTGACCGAATCGCATCAAGCCTTTCCGAGGAGAAACTTTCAAGAAGATGTGGTCACCGGTCTCAAATGCTAATTGACGTCTACGTTTACCAGCGTAACTTTTATGTCTCTGAGCCGTCACCAAATGCTGCCTAGCAATTCATATCCGCTCAGTAGTCACATGAACCATCTCGGGACCCAAAAGTGCGGTCTCGCCTACCTCGGTCCAACTAATAGGATTGTTGTAAGCGAACTCTACCAGGTGAAGATGATCCTCCCAGCTACCCTTGAAATGAATAGCACACGCTTTAAGCATGTCCTTGAGAATCTGTATAGTACGCTCTAAGCATGTCCTCGAGCATCTGTAAAGAGACAATAGATCCGAGATCTAAAGCTCCTAAACCCCCAAATCAGAATTGAGGAAACTCCAAAAGGAGTATATGAAAAACCCTAGCAGAGGGTTTTCTTATTAATTTCAAATTTTATATTACTGTAATAAAAGAAATGGAAATTATATTTTAGGACTTGGTAATTGAGTCCGATGTGTATGCGTAATATTTTGCAATTATAATATTATTTAATAAAAGAATAATATTTTAATAATCAATCATAAAATAATCACTTGTTGGTAATTAAATTTTAATTTAATTGGTCACCAGCCATCTATTGACTTTATAGTTGCTTTACATTAATTTTGTTTAGATTTAGATACTTAACTATAATTTTCTCTATACAAAATAGAGGATTAATAGTAAAGTCCAACTACATTTGGCTACACCACGTCTGAGTCTCGCCCTCTTTCTCAGTTTCTCCCTCCAAATTTGTCTTCTTGATCTCAGATAGTGCAACATTATAGCAGGTGATCATGTTACCTATATATATTCCTTCAACATTGACCAGAAGAAGAAGGAACAAAAACTATATGGAATATATATATATATATATATATATATATATGTTATATACATGTCAACAAACTTTATAACTATGTAGATGCCGATTTGGTCGTCATGTTTGATGCATATCACGCTACTTGTTGACTGTATACAATGTGAACTCTTTTGTACTTCAAACTTCCAACTGAATTATTTATTACCTTAATATTAATATTTTGGTGTTGCATAATTTATTCAATATTTGGCTTGCCATTATAGTTTTTTTATTTTATTTTCTTTTTATCCATTAGATGAACTAAACTAAAGCCTTCAAAACGTAATTATATTTGTGCAAGCACGGTAAAATTGAAATGTTCAACAAGTACTTCTATTTCTCTTTTTCAAAGAGATATAATTTGTCAAAATTAATCATCATCTTCATGAAAAATATGCTTTTCGTGAACTAATTATAACAAAAACAGCAATTAATTCAGAATTAAGCGTCAAAATGACGCCCTTTTTAATCTCTCAAATTTTAGAAAAGAAATTCAAGCAAGTCAATTTCACATAGTTTTAGAATCTTCAAAGGTCTTACATATCTGGTACAATGATGCTCTTACATATCTAATGTATCACAAGGAAACACAACAACTCACTCATTATCCTCTGTAGTATGACTCTACTAACTAGCATATATCATATATATATATCCTAATTAACCTGACATGCATGGTTCACAGCAACTATGATCTCTAGCTCTTGCATTTTCTCATGATCATCAACTCCTCAAACATGATAACCATTGCTGGTCTCCTGAATAGCCACCAACCTTGCTATAAAGAGATTAAACTCTTCTTCTTTGCTCACCATACTAACCCTAACATGCTTCGAATCAACCCCAAATCGCTCCCCGCTTCTTGCTAGAATATTGTGTCCTCGAAAAAACTCTTGCAACTTCTCTATATTCCTATTGCACTTCATGAATGCAAAGGCTGCAACAACGTACAAACATTAAAGACATATATCAAAACCTTTTCTTTTTTGGCACAATCATGTTGTATAAATAAAGAACTGTTAGACGTAAGTTCCAATGCATGAGTAAGCATCATTACCGGGAAACTTTTCGGTGACCTTGCCCTTGAAATGACAGTATTCTTTAGGGTAATCAGGGAGACTGAACATGTCGCTGCGTTCCACCACCTCTCTCAACTTCTTCCATCTCTCAGACATCACAAGATGTCCATATTCAAACATATTTTCCGAGTTAGGAGTGTCACGGTATTGACAGCCTTCGGCAAGAACACTTAGAACCTTTGCAGCACGAATTTGGGATTCTTTCGAAACACCAATAGTGTTCAGCTCAATGAACTTTGACATCTTCTTCGCCACATCTTTATCCTTCACAAGTGCCCAGCTTCAGAGAAAAAAAAAACACTCAATGCTCTGATACCATGTTAACAATCATCAACTTAAACTGAAATAATTATAATATTTAAATTATTCGATGTTTGTCAGAAATTGTATAAATATTTGTTGTGACAAGCATGTGGAATGATTACAAAGAAATTGGGAAATTACCCAATACGCGATCCTGCATGACCGGTACATTTGGAGAAGGTAAAGAGCATGATATCATGATCCGCTGCGTGGGTAATGGGAGCATGTTGTGGCCAATAGTAAGCAAAGTCATGGACAAGCTTCCCTTGAGCCCCTCCTCGCTTGACAACGGCTTCTCTAGTGGTGCCATCGGGGTTATTAGGCGAAGTGACCAGCTCAATGTAAGGTCCATCTTTGTCGAAGGTATGAGCATCCCCTTCCCACTTGAAGAGCCTCGACTGCAAGAAGTTTGTCACTTCTCCATATGCCTGCAAACAACAATTCAAAACAAACAAATTATTGTTGGAAATTTATTCAATTAAAGTTATATACACTTCCATGCAAATACCTATCCTTACTCTAGGTTATTAATAACAGAAATGAAAGTACCTTAGTTTTCTTCAAACAATTTTCAAAATTTCATAAAGCAAAAAACAGTTATCAAATAATCACAGTACACATTTTTATGAAAGAAGTAGCAAAACTTTTGTAGTCTTTTTCTTTCCAAGACACTTGAAACACAAAATTACTTTTTAAAGTGTCAAAGAAGTAAACTCATAGTAATTATAGTGTTAAGTATGCGACCAAAGTCCCACATGGGTTAAAAGTGGGAAGGATCATGGGTATATAAAAGGATGTACATATCTCAATTGGTGTGAGGCCTTTTGGGAAAGCCCAAGAGCAAATCCGTGCGGGCTAGGCCCAAAGCGGACAATATCACACCATTGTTGAGATATGTGGGGCCCGTAAGGCCCAACATATAGTGCAATTAATTGTCCTATTTTCCTAATCTAGATGGACAAAAAATTGTTGTCCTTCATGACATGATCTTAGTTAGATCCCGCCGGTCTGTTGTCCAGTAATTAAAATTGAATACAACTAACATATTTATTTGGGTATTATATAAATTATGGATTGTCATAAAACACATGTTCAAAATTATAGGATAAAATGTACTTGAACATCATAATTGCGTCCCAAACTCCATCTACATGTGCTATCTATCTGCCATAACAATTTTGTGTTTCTGCAACCCTAGACTAACAATTTACGCTATTAATTTATGCATGTCCATGTTACTTTTGTAATGTCTTGAAGGTGAATCAATATATTATATTGTGTGAGTATGTATATATATATATACATATTTATATATATACCGAAACCTGCATGTGTATGTTGTCTTTCTTGTTCCTCCTATGAAAACAATATATGATGAGTGTTTTTCTAAAGTTGTATTCTCATTTATGCTTGTTCCTAATCCTCTAACGAATAACATGAAAAGGATACACAAAGCTGACATATAATTAACAGATTATCACTTAGAGACACGTCTGTTACACAACCTTGAAACAGTATATCCTTGTTTTAAGTGACTTGAGATAATCCTATTCCTATAAGTATATATATATATATATGTTATTAGAATAAATCAATGATTATATCTGATAATGTCAACTTCTTCAAACTGATGTTATAAGCAAATGAAGCTCACCGAATAGTAAGGAGCGGCACAGACCACACTGGCGGGCTCGGGTGCATCAGGAGGGGAGATAGCGTACAACGCAGCCTGATAGAGCTGGGAGGAACCGTTCCCCACAACCACATGATGATCTTTGGTAACTGCATTGCCAACCACACGATGCAATTGCCTTATCGATTCCTCAAATGCTGGCTCCATAAACCAGCACAAGTTATTCATGTTGGCAAAATAACTTAGTGACTGATACCCCGGGATCACCACCGTACACTTGTCACCCATCCCACGCCAGTAGGCCTCATACATGGTTGGATCACCACTGAAAAAAAATAATAATAAAAAAACAAACGTTAAATACAAAAAAGGGCTAAAATGTAATAATATGATGCAATGTACTAGAATAAGATTTGCATTGATTGAGAGCAGAAGCCTTGAATTTTAGATTTTTTTTTTCCCGCTTTTTCCTCTTTCCTTTGTTGCTATAGATTCTTACACATTGGAGATTATACACACGTTCGCAAGTGTTGATGAATCTATTAACTCTCTACTTTTATTCTTTTTATCATACAACCAATTATTAAACTTCCTATAATTAAATAGAACTCAAACAAACTTGGTATATGTAATAGATCAACTATCATGGCAACATTTTTGTGCAGACTTTTCAAAAAAAAAAAAAATACATTTTTGTGCGGAAACCAAATTTATCATTACACAAGTGCACACTAGTTTAAACTATCATCACACACACACACACATATATGTATTTAAATAATTTGCCCAACATTCATTTCATGGTAACAAAAGTTAACCATTGATTTATCCGACTGTATCCCTAAAAAAAAAATAAAAAAAAAATAAATAAACTAATGGGAAAGATTGATTCGATCCAGACATGAGTTTAACAAATAAAAATGTTGGTTATTAAATTTAAACATTACAGGAAAAAAAAATTTGTTGATGGTTTGAGAGACTTACTGATCAAGATTAATGAGGGAATCCGGTGAAAGGGTTGTGCCATTCTCTCTTGATTCCGCACCAAGAGCAGCAGAGGAGCTTTTCACTATACGAGCTTTCTCTGTCCCACACATTCTCTCTCTTCTTCTCTCTTTCACTCTCTCTCTCTCTCTTCAGTATTCTTGTTCAGAGAAAACAAACCTTTTGCTTTGAAGCTACAATGCTTATCATGTTTGCATTAAAAAAAAAAAAACTACATATATAGCCCCAATTAGGAGTGGTGTGGACTCTGCACCATTTCAAAATTTATTTTCTCTCTCTATATGTCTATATGTATATGTATATACGTTGGATATTTTGACCGTACTAAATTACGCAATAAATGGGCAAGGCTTTGTACATCAATACTCCATTTTTATTTTCTATTCGCAGAGGGTATTATTATGTCCCAATCTGAAAAGGACCCAAAAAATACACAAGTATTTAAGGTTGCATTCAATTTTATATTTCTTAGACGTAGGTCATGCCCTTACAGATTACACTTAGATTACGGTAATAAGGATGATAATAAATGTTGTGATGCCAACAAAAATAGAGAAGTATTTAAGATTGTATTCAATTCATATATTTATTACACTTACTTAGTCCCACTTTTATTTTCTATTTGCAGAGGGTATTATTATGTCCCCATCTGAAATTTTTTTATATTTGTCAGACGTAGGTCATGCCCTTACAGATTACACTTAGATTACGGTAATAAGGATGATAATAAATGTTGTGATGCCAACAAAAGTAGAGAAGTATTTAAGATTGTATTCAATTCATATATTTATTACACTTACTTAGTCCCAACCCCAACCCCCGCCCACCCAAAATGAGCATGAACAACTCAAGCTCGGTTCGTTAAGGGTTTGGCTCGGACTCATTCGTTAAGCAAACGAATCGAATTTGATCTCAATTTTTAGGCTCGTTTGTGCTTGAGCAATAGTGGGTTTGGCTCATATATGTTTGTGAACAAAAATTCGTATAGGCTTATTTGAGTTCGTGAACATAGGCTTGCATAAAGCTCGTATTAGTTAATAATTACACATTTAGATAGTTCTTTGCCTGATAATATTTTAAGTATGACTTTTATATTTTATTTTATTGCAGATGATCAAAACTTTATAATATAAATCTACATCTAGTAAATGAGCCTCACGAGCTTGAAAACGAGCTTGAACCGATTTTATATATTAATTAATTAATTTTTTCTTAAACGAGTTGTGCAACTCCCCACGTTCACGTTCCCCTTTTCTGAATTTTTTATTTATTTATTCTCGGTTTGTGACGTCACTTCTTTTGTTCATGATGTCTTGTGCATTCTTGGTACATGTAAATTTTTCGCATTTCGGACTTAGTGGGACGACTTCATGGATTTTCGTTACCGGCTACGTTGTTTTGTTGTGGCATCTCGCATTTCAGTGTTTCGGCAGTCTTGGGACGCGGTTTGTAACGTCTGGTGATTTCATTTTCTTTTATATTTAAATTGTTACGTGTTTATTTTTTCTTACTTGTTCATTGTTTTTTGGATTTATATAATATCTTTCTTGTTATGGGGTTTCTAAGGGCCCGAGACATACTCGGTGGACCCGATGGTCGGGTTTAGGCATGTATGTATTTATTTTTTGTTTTGACAATTTATCCCGTTAATATGTATATTAAAAGGATTTATGAAATTATTTTCGGAAGTTTTGCGTCAAAGGGGATTTTTTTAAATTCAAAGGTGTGCGGAGTTAGTGGAAAAAGTTAGAAATTTACTAAGTGTTCACCCTACTATGTATATATATGATTATGGGCTTGTTGGACCTTAAATCTTTTCACCCACATACACTATTTGGGTCTAAGGGGCTTGAATCCCATTTCTCTTTATCTATTTCATTAACCTATATCTATATTGGTGTAAAGGAATTGGTGGGATATTTTTCCAAGACTTTTCTAGAAACTTTAAAGTCTTACCTTTTGATTCAATCTCAACTCTTCAATTTTTGCAAGACTTCATCACCACCCTTGTTAGTGGAAATTGTAGAGATTTTCTACTCTATCTATTTTTATTTTACTATGTAATAATATTTGGGCTTGTTGGGCCATGAATCATTTTGCACTTATGTGTATTGGACTTGTGGGCTGAGGGCCCATTTCATTTTCATCTCATATTGTAATGGGGAGCTCGCGAAAGGGACTTCGCGAGCTAGAGCGAAACTCGCGAGTGAAACCGCAAAATGGTTAAGTGGAGACACCAAAGGTTGGGACAAGCCCAAGGTGTCTTAAGGGAAATATGCGAGAAAGTACTACAAAGAGGTGACTAATGGGAGGTCTGACAAAGGCATAACGAAGAATTTAAAACCCATAGCACTATGTACTACTCACGTAAGGAATAGTAAGGGGAATCTAAGGAAATACCTTGAGAGAATAACTGAAGGATCGCGACCGCACTTATTCTGACTCAAGAGTAAAGTAATTTAGAAGGGCCCCTCACGCTCAAGGTCATGAGAATGAATACGCATGCGACATGTCATAACCTAATTCAGGTAAGATGCTATGGCATTCGCAAGCATAAAAATTGAGTCATGAATGGACCTCGCGAGTACGGGTTGCAGAGTGAGGACCAGGACTTCGTGGATTCAAGTGCTGACGTGGCACTAACTTATGCCTGGTTTGAAATCTATAAATAGAGGGACTTGGCCTCATTTTACGGGGACTTTAGAAATTAGAGAAAGAAAGTTCTAGAGAGAAAATAAGTGGTTTTAAAGCCTTCTACATTGTAATTATGCTCTCTTTTATACAGTTATGTAAACATCATCACCAATTGAATAAAGTTACCATTTTATTTCTGGTTTTGTTTAGTAAGTGTAGAAATTATTTCTAAATCATTTACATCATGAACCATCCTACATTTAGGCGACTTCGCTAGGGAGGAAATGTCTTATACACAAGATGACCCTCACCGATCTAACCGGAGAGGTCGTCCACTTGCACGATGTGTTGAGCAAAACAAGGGCAATGCGTAGAGTAGAATAAGGAACCTGGGTTTCGAAGATAAATTTTTTTTATTGGTTCATAAATTGACCTAGGTAAATCCATGAACTGAATTCTATTATTCCTTCTTATTCTTACTAAGCATCTGAACCATGACCGCTCAGTGATAAATGAGGCAGGGTGTAGAGACAGTTAGGAGGTTTGCCTAGAAGCAGCCACCCTTGAAAGAGTGCGTAATAGCTCACTGATCTAGCGTGCCTCCACCAGCACAGAGGCAACAAGCAAAGGTTCCTCCGATGGTAGATTTGACACTAAGGACACCGAAAATGCCACCAGTTCTATTACAAGCTTTGCTTAGCATTGAGGAGACTCAAAAGGATATTCTCACCTTTCTGAAGTCTTCTCAGACCTCAGCACCAAGCTCAGGGCCACCTCAAGCTGAGAACCAAGCCTTGTCTGAGAACCAAGCCTTGTCGAGAACAACAACAAAAGGTATTCCATGAGAAGTGCCACGTACGCGAGTAGAATCACTGGAAAATGAAGCTTACATCACTAGAGAACAATTGCGAGTCATCCTGGACGCAAAAGTTGATATGGAATAGGTAAAAATATCTCAAACATATCATCCAAGCATCATGGCATTGCCATACCCTGAAGACTATGTGGTGCCGAGTTTTCAGTAGTTTGATGGCATATAAGGAAATGTAATGGAACATATCTCTAGATTTTTGAATACTTTGGGGCCTCACAGGAATGACAAATATCTGAAACTTTGAGAATTTTCTAAGTCCTTGACAAGAACAACATATACATGATACACTAGCCTCATTTCAACCTCCGTGATGAGCTGGACAGACATGGTAATCAAGTTCTACACCAAGTTCTTCCAAGCAGATGAAGAGTTGTCAATGCTTTCGCTCACAAAGCAGAGACAATGCCTGGGAGAGGAAGTCACAACCTCTGTCAGGAGATTCCGCGAAACTTCTCTACAATGCCATGAGCCACTCTCTGAGCTACAGTTGATCAAAATATGCATAGAAGGAATACTATGAGAGTACAGGGTGCATTTAGTTAATCATGAATTTAGAACTTTCTCCGCACTTGTTGACAATGCGCAAAGATTGGGATAAGTCTTGGCACCGCCAACACGACCAAGTATCACCACAAGGTGAATGACAACTGTAGCAGCCGCACATGAAGAAATACCTAAAGGAGATCGCGCCAAGAGATCTAAGCCACCTCCCCTTCCTTTTGGAGAAAAATAGGCCATCGCTTTGCTCAATCAATGGATAAATGATGATGTAATATCATAGCCTCCTATATGAAGGACACCGACAAATGAAGAAAAGATAAAGGGTAACTATTGTCCTTATCATAGGTCTATTCGTCATTCTTTGACTGAATGTTGGGCATTTCGCGGTATAGTACAAAGAAAAATAACATATGGGGCCTTGGGACGTAGTAGAGAAAAATGTTGTCAAAGAACCTTTTATTGCGCACATAGCAGTGGTAAGTGCTCACGATGATACTGAAGAATGGCTGGCACTACCAAATATGCATGCTCCCTTGCTCGCGAAATAGTGGAGTCCGCCAAATTTTCCTATTCAAGAGAATGTACAGGAATTTTAAAAAAAGCAAACAATCATGGCTAAGATACTGGTCGCGAATAGTAATCTGGGAGAAAGACTGTGGGAGATTGAAAGCCTGGAAGAGAAAATAAATGAAGCATTTGTGAACCAGAAGGCTTACAATAAGCGACAGGCAAAAGGGTACAACAAAAGGGTATGTAACAAATGGTTCAAGTAGGGGGATAGAGTGTTAAAACTATTCCAGCAATCATGAGAGGGCAAAGGGTGAGGAAATTTGAGCCTAAGTGGGAAGGTCCTTATGTGGTCACGAGTAAAAGCAGTAGTGGCTACTACAGGATGGAACATGAAGTTACTCATGAACGAACTGAACCAATCAACGCGAGGTGGATAAAGTTGTATCAAACATAGATTAAGAGTGTTGGATGATAAGTAAAGTTCCACTCAATGTTAAAAAAAAAAAGAGGAGAAAGGCATATACAAACGAAATAAAAAATAATCCATATACCATATCATCTAATGGTTAGTAATACAATACAAAATAAAATCTTCTATATGGTGTCATACATGAGTTAGAAGTGAAATAGAAAGATCGGAGTGCCCACATACAAACTCCACAAAAGATATACAAGTTTAGTATGTGTGATAGTAAAATAATAATAATAAGTGAAGCTAGAATAGATCCTTGGTGATGGGATTTGAAAGGCTAAATCTCTCATGCTCCTCGAGAAGCTCGCGAGCCCGCAAAGAATGCTCCCCAGAATCCTTCAACTCTAAGAGCTCCTACTCAAGCATTTGTTTGGAGCATTTGTTTGCGCTGGAATAGGCTCGGGAGGTGGGAGAGAAGTTGAGGCAGGTTTGCGAGCGGGCTCAGGTATGGAATGAGAGGAATGGGGAGCGACAAGAACATCTAAGCTGGATTTTTGCAATGGTTCTTGGTTTTGCAATAACTCCTAATTTTGCAGTTCACTTTGAGGAGAAACGATGAGTTCATTAAGCATATCCTGGCTCTCAAAACCTAGACCTATATGAAGCGAGGTATAGGTGAAGATGACAATTGAGGGATTAAAGACATAAACAAAGTTAGGGTATAAGAATGGACCTTGAGAAGCGTTGTTTGGAAAATATTCCAAGATATGCTCAATATCGGGGAATGTAGCTCCAAAAAGCTGGCATTGAATGAAGGGTCTATTATCCAATGCAACAACCATCTCCATCGCAATATCACCTTTTAGAGGTTGAAGGTGACGAACATCATTATCAACATCAACGTCTTCAATTTCCTCATTGTGGGACATGCTCATGATAGAGGAATGAGTGGCTTCTTTGTCAATGGGCCCTTTGTTGGGCGTCAGGTGTGTGCAAAATATGTGGTTAAAAATGACACCTTAAAGACACTTTAGGTTTTACCCTTCTGCAAGGGCACATATCAATTGTATATAGTTTTGCTTGAGTAGGAGAATATCGATCCCACAGAGACGAGGATTGTTCACTTCAATAGTTTAAAAACACTGAATTATAGTTTTCCGAAAAGAGTTTAGTTTTATGAAATATCTAATAATAATGAAAATAAAACAAAAAACAATGATAAATAATGGTTGTGATTCAGAGAGAGAGAAAACTAGAGTTTCTTCACTCCACCACCAACCACAAAATATAATCCAAATTCTATTTCAATTGCATGAGGGCGATCCATTGACTGTGAATCAGTTCGCACTGCGCCAGCAATTTGATCCCAAAAAGGATTACTCTTAACCGGATCGCGACAACCAATCTCAAGACTAAACTGATTAGTGCATGCCAACTATTAACATAAAGTAAATGTAGAAAAATAAATTAAAGTAGTAAATTAAAGCATGAAAATAAACTAAAGCATGTTTATATCAGTTTGTCAGGGAATGACCTGTGTCAACCTAGGGTTTCGAGTTTTATGACCAGCATTGTGTAGAAAATCACAGATTAAACATCTGAGTTCCAGCCCATAGTGAATAATTATGATTGTGTAAGATAAATATATTCAAAAATTCTAAGACAATAATCAATTCAAATATATAAACTTGTATCACGAATAAAAATAGTCTCTTATCTAACACAATTATCACAGTATAGTCACAGTTTTTCCTCTTCTACAATTGAATATAAAATTAGAACTACATTACTTGGCTAGGGTTTTGTGAGAAAACCCTAGATACCGAATTAGTTGATCATGGTTGATAGAATCTGCATTGTTGGTGTTGAAACGCTCTTCATGGCTTTCTTCTCTGGATCTCTAGGTTTTCAATAGTGTATCTCTTCAATGGAAGAACTTTATGAATGAATGTGCGTGAAAATCAGAACCAACCTCCAAAAACAGAAATCCTCTCTAAACCTAACCCTCTCATATTTATAGACAAGTGAGAGAAACCCTAATGGTTGCCCTTTTCTGTAATTTCATAATACATGAATAATTTCCCTAAAATATGATGTAAATATGTGTATAAGCCTGTATGTAGAGGTATGGAAGCACCGATCACTTAAAATATCGAAGTAGGGACAAAACTGGAAAATTCTGAAAGAACTATGAAACAACTTCAGCACGTAAAGAGATCACGTGACTACAAGGTGGGACCTACGCTCCTGACCTACGCTTGGGTGTAGGTATAGGGCATAAGTCTAGGGCGTAGGGTCCAAACCAAAGCGTAGCTTAAGAGCGTAACTCAGGTCTAATCTGCCTCTTTTTCTCTCTGACGACATAGGATATAATGCATTTTTGCTTTAAAAACCCGTCTTTTCATATTTGAGGTAGACTGGTCACCTTTGACTCCCGATGCTTTTCGGTGAAGTAATAATGTTTGAAAATGACATTTTTGCCCTCTGGTAAGATAAGGATGTCGGGAAATGACCATTTTACCCTCCGGTAGCTCTTCTTTGCTCTAGCGCACCTCTTGATTCCTTTCTCGAGATAGAAATGAACACGAACTCAGTTAATTCACTGAGATTAGCTATGTTTCTTCATTAAGCTCCTGAAATATGCTTACACACACAACGGGATAAAAATACCAAGTAACGGAATGTAAAGACATAACAAACACAAGATAGAGGCGAAAAATGACCAATATTGATCACCTATCACCCTTCACCAGCAATGGAAGAATCTCTGGCCTCTGCATGATCATCATCCTCACGCCCTTCATCATAATAGTCAATGCTATCATCACTTCCCTTATGGTCACCTTTCTCCCCGCGACTATCTTTATCCTTGCAACCCTCCTCTTCCCCTCGACCATCATCCTCTACACAAAGGTCATTGTTTTGCTCGCGGTCTTCATTAGTGGGTTCTGATTCAACAATTCCATTTTGGGAAAGTGCTGGAATATCGCGAGCTTGTGTCTCATAATGTTTAAGAGAAGTCTTCTCTTTAGCTATGTTCGCAGATGGAGAAAAGGTTTTTTTCAGAAGAACACTAATAGGAAGGTTATCTTATGAACTGTTGTTAGGGCTTAGGGGCTTGTAATAATAATAATTAAATACTAAGAGTTAAGGAAATGACCCTGATGTGAGCATTGGTAGTTTTACCTATCGCAAGTGTATGAATCGTATTGTAGTTTGGTATACTTATGATAGGGTTATCGAATTCATGAGACTAAGTCATTTTTTGTACTTTGTTAAATTACTTCAATTGAATTATGAAGATATGATTTGAGTTGTTTTGTTTTCTATTACTAAATTGACAAATAATTAAAATAAATAAGTTGATAATTTGGTTGGGAATCAAAAGATAGAGAGTCTAGGGTAGTTCTGATGCCACCACTAACCTCATAACATAGACATATATTTAATTCATTGTAAAATGGCGATCCAACGCATGTGAATCAGATTAAAGTCGCTACTAACAGACCCTAATCCTCAAAGGGATACAATTCATCCTACTCGGCTACAATCTATCTTTGGAATGAGCATAACTTGTGCATGCATACTACTTTACTCTAAACTACTCTTATAAAGCAATAAATAAAATTAAACATGCATTCATTACCTCTCCTTAGCAAAAACTGTCCAAACCTAGATATTCATGTTCATTAAGTACCATTATGGGATAACCATAATTTTAACGTCAGAGTTCCATCCCTTAAGAGAAAATATGGTGTCCAAGATAGAATATTCATTCAAGCTAAGATAAGACATAGAATAAATATAAAATCTTACATAAAATCAAATTCATTTACTCAATCTGCAAAATCATCACATACGAGGTGTTACGTTTTCCCTTTTTACAATAAAAATAAATAACATCTACATTACTTGGCTAGAATTTTGTCAGAAACCTTGAATACCGGTTTAACCGCTCATGCCACTCATGGTGGTGGTGAACTCCATCGTTGATGTAGACATCGCTTACACGGTAGCGTCGTATCTTCTCTTTGGATGCCGACAGTAGCGTACAGTGTCATTCTATGGTTGCACCATTGTGTAGCTTCAGTTAAAGACTCCAGAACAATTCTCCAACCTCTAATTTTTAACTCAATCTGCAATAGTTGAATCCTCACTTTTATAGAGGGATAAGAGAAGTTTTTTGTGATTAAGTCGGAATCTTTCCTTGCATGTCACGGGTCAAGAAAGGACATAAAATTTGATGAATATAGGTTAAAACATGCTCAAAGATAGCTTGGAGTAACCTTTAGGACGTCCAAAGTCGTGATGTGTCCCAACAGATTTTTCAACAGCGGCCAAAGTCAAAATCTTGGGCAAAAGCTCGAGATTTCGAATTTTGCCTGAGATTTCGAAGTTCAACATACTCGAGATCTCAGGTAAAATGTTATGACATCACAAAGGGGGGGATAAAAGTACCTAAGGGAAAAGGAATTTGCTAGCATAAAAATTGAGTCACGAATGGACCTCGCGAATAGGATCGCGAGTACGGGTCGCGGAGTGAGGACCATGAATTCGCATATTCAAATGTTGACGTGGCACTAACATATGCCTGGTCTGAAATCTATAAATAGAGGAACTTGGCCTCATTTTAAGGGGACTTCAAAACTTATAGAGATAAAGTTTTAGAGAGAGAATGAGTGGTTTTCAAGCCTTCTATATTGTGATTCTGCTATCTTTTCTACAGTTTTGTAAACATCATCATAAATTGAATAAAGTTACCATTTTCTTTCGGGTTTTGTTCAGTAAGTGTAGAAACTATTTCTAAATCATTTACATCACGAACAATCCTTACACATATATAGGTATTGACGTCTATCTAGAAGGGGTAAAAATAATTGTTAAAAACAACCTCTTATGATAGTGATAGGTTTTACCCTACGCAAGCGCACATATCAATTATAGAATAGCAACGGCTTGAGTAAGGAATATCGATCTCACAGAGACTAAGATTGTTCACTTTAACAGTTCAAAAATAATGAGTTATATTTCTAAAAATTTGTTTATTTTGGTGGTTGAAGACCAAATTATCTAAATTAACTAAATTATTCTAAAAAGACAAAGTAAATTGGTTTGTGATTCAACAGAGAGAAAAACTAGGGTTTTTATCGTTCCACCACTAACCGCATAATATAGTTCTATCAATGTAACAATTGCAAGAGGGCGATCCGTAAACTGTGAATCAGGTCGTACCGCAAATAGCTAAATACGACCCCAAAAAGGATTACCATCAACCGGATCGCGACAACCCATCTCATGACTGAAATGATTAGTACATGCCAATTAAATTACTCTAATCTACTCCTAATGCATGAAAATAAACTAAAGCATGTCTATCCCAATTCGCCAAGGCATGGCCTGTGTCAACCTAGGGTTTCAAGTTTTATTACCACCATTGTGTAGAAAATTATGAATTATGCATCCGAGTTCAAGCCCACAGTGAATAATAATAATTGTGTAAATAATATATTTATTCCATCTAAGACAAGAATTTAGAACAAATATAGAATTTTGCATCAAGGATAAAAACGGTCTCTTATCTACTACAACCATCACAGTACGTTCACAGTTTCCCCTCATTACAATTGAAAACAAAGATAATAATTACATTACGTAGCTAGGGTTTTGTTAGAAAACCCTAGATACCGAATTAGTTGATCATGGTATAAGGAGACTGCATCGTTGATGTATAATCGCCCTCCATGGTCGTCTTCTCCAGATCCCTAGATCTTGAATTTATCCTCCTTGAGATGAATCTCCAGATATTGCTCTGAAAATTATATCAACGAATCTCCCTCAAATCTATAGCAATGTTTAGTATTTATAGACAAAGCCAAGGGAAACCTTGATGATTGCCCTTTTTTGTTATTTCGCACCCAACCAAGAAAACCCTAATATGTGATGTATAATATGTGTATCTTACATGTATAGAGGTGTTGGGATCGAACTTAAAGTCATCCGGATCAAAACGGATCAATCCGGGTCAAAATAGGATTTTGGCCCGAATATGAAATTTTCAGCTTTTTCTGCAGAACACCTCTCACTGTTTTGATCATATCTGGAGCTAAACACATTGGATAGAGGTGTGTAATATATATTTAGAAAGGTGAGTTCAAGATCTTGATAATAGGCTTAAGAATCACCCCATTTGGACATTCTTTGACTGAGATATGACTACCCAAAGTTGACTAAAAAATTGAGCTGAAAACACTGTGGCTATTATTTAAGCGTAGGCTTAAGTGTATAAATGTGTTTTCTGGCCACTTTTTACTTCTGTAAGCGTAGGCTTAAGCGTAGATTCTTCATAAAAATCACTTTTCTCTGTAACTGTGCCAAAATGACCGTCTTGAATCCATGAGACTTTTTCTTGGAGTGACGGCTTCGGGAAATGCCATTTTTGCCCTCCGGGAATCATTTTTGTCTTGAAAATACCTCTTTGGCTATGCTCTTGGAAAGAAACGAACGTGAACTTGGTTAATTCACTGAAGTTAGCTATGTTTCTTCATTAAGCTCCTGAAACATGCTTAAACACACAAACGATATAAAAATACCAAATAATGGAATGTAAAGACGTTACAACAGTAAGATAGGGTCTTAAAATGGACATTTTTAAGCACTTATCACCCCCCCCCCCCCCCCCCCCCCCAAACTTACATATTGTTAGTCCTTTAGCAATGAACTCAAGAAAATTTCGAAACCTCTCTTGTGATGATTTTTATTCTAACTAACCTATACTACTCTACACTAATCCCTTGCTTTTGTGAGGGTCGACGATTACATTTAGCACGTGTAACAAGCCTTTTAAACCCCTCGGCAACACTGAGTGGATGAATGAAGTCTCGTGAGGGTTAACTATACTACCCATAACTTCTCCATTCTTCATAATCATGCAGTCATGAGTTCACACACATATCAACTAAGTCATAATATAATACATAAGACAATATAGATGCAAATATTCCCGCTCACTACCGAACAACAACTATCTCGAGCTTTGTGTCATGAATGATTCCCACTTAAGTGAATGACTTTGTTACTTTCTACTCCCAATCCAGACAACTCTCCATGTTTATATGAACATTCACCAAGGTATTTCAATTCTTCTTCTCCTACTTCATTGATCAAAATTTGCCTTTTTCTTTCATAAAAACTCATATTTCAATCTTTTCACTTACCATACTTTTTTATTTTTCTAAACTCCAGACTTTCCAGTGAGGATGTTTAGTCCCGATCAACTAGGCTTGAGTTTCTTTATTGGATTTATGCTCATTGGTTTTCTCTTTTTTTTATGCGAACAATGATATTGGTGATACCAAGGCCCAGTTATTCAGATTGAAGAACTACTTTTTGCATTTTATTTTTCACAATATATTTTCAACTTTCTCCATTTCAACCATAACATCTGCCCTTCTCCCCTTTTATTGTGGAAAAATTATTTTTTCAACTACATACATAGTCAAAGATTAACTGTTTTTCCCATAGTGAATGCGTGCATGTGCTTATAGGTCAAGGTCGTCATTCTCAGTTTCAATTTCACTAATTCATTCACCCATGTAAAATCACATCACTTTCACTCAACTCGATCTAATCATTACTCTCATGAACGGGAATATCACAACATATACTACTCATGCATCATAAATACAAACTCAGTCAACTTGTAATGCAAAGCAATCAAGCGTGAAAACAAAGAATTTTTTTCCAAAAGTTTTTCAAAATTTTCATTCCTAAACTATACCCTCTCCCCCAAACTTGAAATAAACCATGTCCCCATGGTTCACAATACAAGAGAAAGAATACAGTTACCCTTGAAGCGTGATTCCAAAATTACACAATGAAGCACTTGATCTCCTCCCCCAAACTTGATTTGGATCACTTATAGATATGCACAACAAAACACACATACCAAATATCATAGCAAGGGAAAATAAATTTCATCATAAATATTCGAAAATCATCGATATAGTCACACAAGGAATTAAAAATTTTATTTAATAAAACAATCATGATTGGGCCTTAAGGGCCTACAATCCTAAAAATTGAAATTGCAAAGACTTGTCCTTAAGGGACTACAGTCTCTAAGAATTAAAATTTCATAAATTAAGTGATATGATATTCTACAAACCTAGGTTAAAAACTAAATTTCACAACCTAGGACCAATGTTTAATGTCGTTGGCACGATAAGTTCTCAAAGGCTATCCAACACCTTCCTCTGTGCAACACTTCCCTTAATCATAGGACAAAATATAGGAGGTGACTCTCTCAGTGATCTCACCTATGGACAAGTAGTATTATCCATGAAATCAAATCTAGAACAATAATAACCATATACAATACCTCATCTATCACGTTCTAACTTCACGCCATGTATAAACAATGTGTCTAACAGATCCTCCTTCAACACCTTATATAATGTTCCCTCGACCAATTCATCACTCTCCATTAAATTGACAGATGCCATGAATTCCGGTCCCGGATCAATCTCCTCATAAATCTTTAGCCGCTAACCACACTTCTTTATCCTCTCATTACCAAAACCTACCTCTTCGTGGGGGTAAACCGATTTAACTCTAAATGGTATGTCCCTTCTTAACCGGATCTTACCTGGAAACAATTTTAGTTTTGAATTACACCGCCGTTTCTGGCCAAGCTCAAGGAACTTAAGATGAACATGCTTAGCATAATGTATTCCTGTCTGAGTTATGTAAATTTGAACATCCTCATACGCACAATTCAGTATCCCCTCACACTCATTTCTTAATCGTGGATATTCCCAGGCATACAACTTGTCTACCATGTTTATACTCAACACTCGCTCATCTGGAAAGGTATCCTTAAGAGGGGTGTCATCCTTGGTAGGCTCTATGACAGTTCGTAGTAAATGATCAGCTCTCACAGTCTTTCCCCCCTTTTTATCTTTCAATATGACATCCTCTTGATCCTCAATTAACCCATACAACACCATTTCGTGAAGTGTACTCTCAGACATCAACTTTTATAGAAGAACAACTTGAGGTCCATCCAACTCTCTTGGTGCTCTATCTGGCTGCGAGTACAAAACAACTTCCAATGCCGCAATAATTTCCAAATTTGATCGATGTTGATCCTCCCAGTTTTCTAACTTCACCTCCACATCTTGCTTATTTGTCACTAAGCTCTTTTCTCGACCTTCAGTGCCGTCATAAAACCCAATTTTATGAAGTGCGTTGTCGGGCACCAATGCTGCTAGTGACACAAATGGAACTTCAGGCGAATCTCTTGGCTCATCCCCTGGATTCAAACCTAAAGCTCTTTCAAATGCAGTGATCACTTCTAAATTAGAGCGGTGTTGATCCTTCCACGTGTCAAACTTTGCATTTGACCTTTCAATCACAACATCCAGGTCATTTCTTGCTCGACTCTGAGGTACAGGTTCTTTACAAGTCTTATTGACTTCTCCTACATTAAATAACTCGACCAGTGTAGTGATTTGATGACCTGTATCAAAAACATTCATCCTCACCTTCATATTCCGGAAAGATAGATCCATCGCCCCTGTCCTGCAATCAATATGCGTATTGACTGTCGCCAAGAACGGTCTTCCCAATATCACTGGGATATGTTTCTTCAAGTCTTGAACATGTTCCATGTCTAACACCACAAAGTCTACAAGATAGTAGAACTTGCCCACTTGAACAATTATGTCCTCCATAATTCCTTTCGGTTTTCTAGTTGATCTATCTGCCAATTGAAGCACCACCGAGATAGGATTGAGCTCTCCTAACCCTGGCTATTTATAGACCGAGTAAGGTAATAAATTAACACTCGCACTTAGGTCAAGAAGAGCTCTACAAATATTTTGGTCACCAATGACACAAGAAATAATGGGAGCACCAGGATCTTTCCTCTTAGGTGGAGTATCATTCAGTAAGATTGAACTTACTTGTTCAGTCAACAAAATCTTCTTCTGGACCTTAGTTATGCTTTTACGCTTTTGGGTATAGAGGTCCTTCAAAAACTTAGCATAAGGTGGTATTTGGTTTATAATATCTAAGAGAGGCAGATTAATCTCGACTTGTCAGAATATCTCCAACATGTCTAACTCTTTATTCTTACCAGTTTTGGTTAGCTCTCTAAGACGTTGAGGGAATGGTGTTTCCTCCTCATATGGTTCCCTTTCTTGCTCGTCATCTTCCTTCACTTAAGGTTGATCTTTCTGAACTTTCTCAGCCTCTTTTTTCTGAGCTTCTTCTTCTGCCTTTCTTTGAACTTCTTGAGCCTTTTACTTCTTCAGCATCTCCTTATACTGCTCTTCCGCCTTACTATCCACTTCTCAAAATTGTGACTGCTTGGACTATCTCATGACGAGTCTCAACAAAGGATCCACACTCCAGTGCTTGTTGCGGCTTTCGGTTAGCTATCGACTGACTAGGCAATATTCTCTCTATCCTATCCACAACATTCGTTAGTTGTACCATTTGGGTTCCCATTTGGGCTCCCATTTAAGCAATGAATTGGGAATGAGAATTCAGTGTTTGGATAGTCGCTTGAGAATTATTATATGATTTTAAAACTCCATCAGGTCACTCACCACCTTTTCTTCATAGCATTTGCTAGTTGTGCCATGATTGTTGGTTGGGAGTCGAATGATTGTTGACTCTGTTGGAACCTTGACTATGGATTATATGACTGTTGTCTCTCAGTGAACCTTGGCTTTAGATTGGGCGATTGTCCTTTTTGGAACCTTGGTGGTGGGTTATCCACTTTTGTAGATTTATAGGACAAAAGTGGGTGATTTCTGGCATTTGAGGTGTATGAATTAGTGAAATGAACATTATTTGAATAGTTCCACGATGCATTGGCATTGACAGCCATTATGTCCTGACACTCATTTTGAGAATACTTATCTTCTACGTCTAACATTTCTGTAAGAGAAGAATGACTTCGCTGAAGAAACTTGTCAACTCTTTCTAATTTCTCTCCTATCAATGCTATTGAATCTCTCACATCATCATGATTTACAACATCAGCTTTCTCAGATCTTCTATCTTGTTCAACTCTAGACCTCAACTCAGATTCATATTGAATTGTATTGTCACTTATGTTGTCAAATAACTTTAAGAGTTCTTTTGTCGACTTCAAGATAAATTGACCTTATGTTGACGCATCTATCAAAGTCTTATGTGCATCTCCAAGTCCCATGTAAATATTTTTAGCTATATCATGTTCAGAGAACCTATGGTGGGGACACTTATACAAAATTTCATTATATCTCTCCCAAGCATCATGAAACTGTTCACCAGGCAACTCTATAAAGCTTTTGATTGCATCTTGTGCTTCTGAGGTCTTTCCTATGGGATAATGTTTTTCTATGAATTCTTTTTTAAGGGCTTCCCAATCAATTTTAGTTGTTTTAGCCAATTTGATATACCATATTTTTGTTCTTTCCCTCAGCGACCAAGGAAATAATCACACTCGCAAGTCATTCTTGGATAAATTTCATTATATCTCTCCCTAGCATCATGGAATTGCTTACCAGGCAACTCTCTAAAGCTTTTGATTGCATCTTCTGAGGTCTTTCTAACAGTAGATGATACCTCTAAGAAATCATTTATGTGTTGGTATGGGTCATCAATCCTAAGTCCAAAGTACGTCGGAAGCATATTAATGACAATTTGATCTCATAGTGTTTGACTCCATTTTCTTCTAGAAATTCAGCATACGATTCATACGCGGATGACACATTATATCCTTTCAAAGATATCGCTGGTGCATTCCTTGTATCAGCATTACGGTTGGCCATCTTCTCGAAATCCAATTTATTTATTTTTTCTTGATAATCACAAAATTGCAATTTTGAGGTCATAAATGACGTATTTCGGCCTAACATCAACTGGGTTCACTACATAGTAGGGAGTTTTGTTCAATGGCCTTTTTCCACTCAAACACCTCACATCATTTGCGAAAATTAGAGTTTTTGACAGTTTACACGAAAACTACAAAAAATGAATTTCCATAAAATAAAACTAACTACTTTTAAACTTTTCTAACTATTAATAAAAATAAATCTAAAATTATGTGCAAAATTAAGATAAACTTAAACTCAAGAGAGGTCCAACAATGCAACTTTCACTGCTCCGCCAAATTCCTTTGTGCTTTTTAGAGTACCTCGCAAAAACACAAAAATTCCAACTTTAAATAAAATCCAATAATGCAATGTAAATAAACTACTAAAGCTATTGAACAATTCTTAGTCCGCGGCAACGATGCTAAAAACTTGACGTCTGTCTAGAGGGGGTACAAATAATTGTTAACAACAGCCTCTTATGACAGCGCTAGGTTTTACCATACGCAAGCGCACGTATCAATTGTAGAATAGTAAAGGCTTGAGTAAGGGATATCGATTCCACAAAGACAAAGATTATTCACTTAAACAGTTCAAAAACAATGAGTTATATTTCTGAAAATTTATTTGTTTTGGTGGTTGAAGACCAAATTATCTAAATTATTCTAAAAAGATAAAATAAATTTGTTTATGATTCAACAGAGAGAAAAACTAGGGTTTTCATTGCTCCACCACTAACCTCATAATATAGTTCTATCAATGTAATAATTGTAAGAGGGCGATCCGTAAACTGTGAATCAGGTCGTATCGCAAATAGCTAAATACGATCCCAAAAAGGATTACCGTCAACCGGATCGCGACAACCCATCTCATGACTGAACTAATTAGTACATGGCAATTAAATTACTCTAATATACTCCTAATGCATGAAAATACACTAAAGCATGTCTATCCCAATTCGCCAAGGCATGGCCTGTGTTAACCTAGGGTTTCAAGTTTTATTACCACCATTGTGTAGAAAATTATGAATTAAGCCTCCGAGTTTAAGCGAATAGTGAATAATCATAATTGTGTAAAATAATATATTCATTCCATGAAAGACAAGAATTTAGAACATATATAAAATTTTGTATCAAGAAGAAAAACGGTCTCTTATCTACTACAATCATCACAGTACGTTCATAGTTTTCCCTCATTACAATTGAAAACAAAGATAAGAACTACATTACGTGGCTAGGGTTTTGCTAGAAAATCCTAGATACTGAATTAGTTGATCATGGTAGAAGGAGACTGCATCGTTGATATAGAATCGTCTTTCATGGTTGTCTTCTCCGGATCTCTAGGTCTTTAATGGATCTTCCTTGAGATGAATCTCTAGATATTGCTCTGAAAATTATATGAACGAAGCTCCCCCAAATCTGTAGCAACACTTGCTATTTATAGACAAAGCTAAGGGAAACCCTAATGGTTGCCCTTTTTGGTAATTTCGCACCCAACCAAGAAACACCATAATATCTGATGTATAATATGTGTATCTAACATGTATAGAGGTGTTGGGGTCAAACTTAAAGTTATTCGGGTCAAAACGGATCAATCCGGGTCAAAATAGGATTTTGGCTTGAATTTGAAATTTCCAACTTTTTCTGCAGGACACCTCTCATTCTTTTGATCATATCTAGAGTTACACATATTGGATGGAGGCGTGTAATATATCGTTGGAAATATGACTTCAATATCTTGATGACATATTCAAGAATCACCCCATTTGGACATATTTTCACCGATATATGACAGTCCGAAGTTGACTGAAAAATGATGCTGAAAATACTATAGCTACGCTTTAAGCGTAGGCTAAAGCGTAGAAATGTGTTTTATGGCCACTTTTTGCTTCTATAAGCATAGGCTTAAGCATAGATTCTTCATGAAAACCATTTTTCTCCGCAACTGCGCCAAAATGACCATCTTGAATCCACAAGACTTTTTGCTTAAAGTGACAATTTCGGGAAATACCGCTTTTGCCCTTCGGGAAGCATTTTTGTCTTGAAAACATCTCTTTAGCTCTCCTCTTGGATAGAAACGAATGTGAACTTGGTTAATTCACCGAAGTTAGTTCTGATTCTTCATTAAGCTCCTGAAACATGCTTAAACACACAAACGACATAAAAATACTAAATAATGGAATGTAAAGACGTTACATCAGTAAGATGATATGTGCTCAATATTGGTCATTTTTTGGCCCTATCATGTGTTTGTCATGTCTTTACATTCCGTGACTTGGTATTTTTATCCCGTTTGTATGTGTAAGCATGTTTCAGGAGCTTAATGAAGAAACAAAGCAAATCTCAGTGAATAAACTGAGTTCGTGTTCATTTCTATCTCGAGAAAGAAATCAAGAGTTGTGTCAGAGCAAAGAAGAGCTACCAAAGGGCAAAATGGTCATTTTTCGACATCATTATCTCACCGAAGGGCAAAAATATCATTTTCAGACATTATTACTTCACCCAAAAGCATCGAGAATCAAAGGCGATCAGTCTAGCTCAAATATGAAAAAACAAGTTTTTACCGCAAAAGATACATCATACCCTACGTCGTTAGAGGGAAAAAGAGGCAGACTAGACCTGAGCTACGCTTTGGTTTGTGAGCTAAAGGGGGACCCTACGCCCTTGACTTATGCCCAAGCATAGGTAAGGAGTGTAGGTCCCACCTTGTGGCCACGTGATCCCTTTACGTGCAGAAGTTGTTTCGGAGTTGTTTCAGAATTTTCCAGTTTTGACCCTACTTTGATATTTTAAATTGTCGGTGATTCCAGACCTATATATACAGGCTTATACACATATTTACATAAAATTTTATAGACATTATTCATGTATTATGAAATTACGAAAAAGCGCAACCATTAGGGTTTCCCTCACTTGTCTATAAATATGAGAGGGTTAGGGTTCTAGTTCTGGTTCTGATTTTCATGCACGTTCATTCATAGAGTTCTCACATTCAAAGTTCAGAATTGCTTCCATTGAAGAGAACCACCATTGAAGACCTAGAGATCCGAAGAAGAAGGCCATGGGGAGCGTTTCTTCTCGGACAATGCAGACTCTTTCTGTCATGATCAACTAATTCGGTATCTAGGGTTTTTGTGATACCCCCAATTTCCGCATGTAAGTTGGCCAAACTCACACACGAAGATTGGGAAATACCATGCAATTGATATAAAAAAAAACACAGAATACAATAGGAAATTTGCGAAATAAAAAAAATATTCATAGCAGAAGCAACACTAACGTCAAATCTTACAAAAGACTTTAAGATACAACCTGAGAATCCTGTTAAAGAAGGACCCCTAAATAAAAATTACATTTTTAATAACCTTGCCTAATTTACAACAGTTGTACAACCAATATATACTGTAAACCGAAAGTAGGAATGGAGTAGACGATCACGAACAAAACGCGATGACTCAAAACTTTAACCCGGTGGCTGAACTATCCCAGACCTGAAATGATAACAACAAGGTGGGTTAAACCCATGAGCAAGTCCACTACTACTACAACCCAACAGAGGACCGATAAAGCCAACATCTCTGAACGAAACAACATGAATATATAGACCCTATGTAATAAGATTTATCTTTCACTTTTCATAAAACCTTTAGAACATTTCTTTTCTTTTCATAATCATATAAAAGATATATAAATATATATATATATATTTATTTATTTTTAAAATAACCAATGCAACCTATGCATACACATATTTTATAATATGTATCTCACATAATCAAATAAAAGATATATAATTATATATTTGAAAACAAATATCTCATACCTCCCATGCATAAACATATTTTATAATATTTTTCCCTTAATCAAATAGAAGATATATTATTATACCTTTTAAAATAAATAATCCATGCATAAATATATTTTATAATATATTCTCATACTCAATTAAAAGATATATAATTATACCTTTTAAAATAAATAACCAATGAAATATGTGCATGAATATATTTTCATAATCAAATAAAAATATATAATTATCCCTTTTAGGATAAATAACCCATGCATACCATGCCTCACCAATATCATATAAATGAACCTATTAATATTCATAATCATTTTCTTATGCCAATATACAACTTATCTAAACCTTATTTTAACCACGTACCCGACAATTCACCCATGTCGTGACAACTCAACCATGTCCCGTGGTACTCATGAGACTACGTTGATAGTCAGCCTCAAAGTGGTTCCTTAAACATCCTCAATCCATATTTATTTAGTTAAATATTATGATTTACGAATTTATCGATTCCCTTGCATTATTTATTTCATCTCATACATCACCGCACACAAATATGCTTATTAGCATAATAAATGTGAATATCCTACACATCACTGTATATCACATGCTACACATATGTACGAAATCATACATAATGATTTATATCAACATAATAAACCATTATATTCAATAAATAACAAATACCAACTTTCATAGTATAATCATTGATAAACTATTCTAAGGAATATATTTAACACCATTATAACCTTGACATATTTTATGATAGGTTAATAATGAGATCCGAAATCACAATATTACTTAATTAAAGTATAGGGATCCCAAATATCTTTTTAAGAAAGATTTGGGGTCAAACTGTAATTACAGTGCAGTACAGGGATCCTATTGTAACTTCAGAAACGTTATGAGGACTAATCTATAATTTCCGTAAATTATAGGGGTAATATTATAATTAGTAACAACCTAAGGGGTCAAAACGTAATATCATTAGGGGTCAAACTGTAATTACAATAATTTAAAGCGGTATATCCGTAGTTATAGTAATATTCAGGGGTTTGAATATAATTTCAGTGAAGTTCACATGCCTACAGTGTGCGCATTTACACCGGATCATTTCTCATATATTTGGATGATTTTAATTGGTCAAAGTTATGCTTAGTGTGTGCATACCTACACTAGATTATACTCAATAACTATAATTTACTTCAATGGTAAGGATTAAAGATTCCATCTAATCCTATGGTTACTAAAATGAGTGTACCATAGTAAACTAAATCCGTTTACACTAGATTCCAGCATATATATATATATTTAAATCAAAGGCTTGGATTGAAAGTTAATAACATCCTATGGTTAAAAAAACCAAGTGTACCATAACAACATTCAATCAACCACACTAGATTTCAGATTTATATAATTTTCAAAAATTGCCACAATAATTCTTAAAATTCCTAGAAAATTCAAGAAGCCTATTTAAATAATATTAAATGTTAATAAAGCTTCTTAAATAGTATTTGATGATAAATTCCATGATTATAGATGTATTTTATAATTAAAATACAATTTAAAGATAATATGAAATATATTATAATAATCATTAAACATTCATCTACCCATATATATATATGTGCATTTATATACATGATAACACTTATATAGTTATTTTTATAGAAAATTAACTTTGTATAAATAATATATATCTATTTATACATATTATTTCACAAAGGTCTTGAATTTATAAATCCAAAGGGGTAGAATAGAGTTGTAACTTGCCTTAAATTATCCGGCTTGGATTTATATCTTCAAGCCCAAAATCCATCCAAGATGATCACCTTCTCTCCAAGACTCTCTCTCATTTCTCTCCATTTTCTCTCAAACATTAGAACCGAAAATCAAGTTGTATCAATTCTCATACACAACCTAATAATTCTAACAATTCTTCCTTTAAAAACATGTGGGGCCCCTCCTTTAATTTTTGTCTCCCCCTTTCCCCAATTTTCTTCATCTTTACACCTCACCTCCAACACCTAACTTCACTTTACCATAAATCACTCCCCTTTCCTACCCTTATAATATTATTATTAAATAAATATAATTCTTTAATTCATTTACCCTCACCGATATACATATATATATATATATATATATACCTACCAACATAAAATTCCACACATCATAATTATCAATTTACACACCAAAATTTCTAAATTACACCTTAAAATTATAAATTGCATACATACCCACATCATAAATACCAAATCAATTAAATGCACAAATTAGGGTTATTTCAGTTTTCTTGCAAAACTCTAGCCAAGTAATGTAGTTCTAATTTTATATTCAATTGTAGAGAGGGAAAATTGTGACTATATTGTGATGATTGTGTTAGATGAGAGACCGTTTTTATTCGTGATACATGTTTATATATTTGAATTGATTCTTGTCTAGACTTTTTGAATATATTTATCTTACACAATCACAATTATTCACTATGGGCTGGAACTTGGATGCTTAATCTGTGATTTTCTACACAATGGTGGTCATAAAACTCGAAACTCTAGGTTGACACAGGCCATGCCCTGACAAACTGATATAGACATGCTTTAATTTACTTTTCTGTATTTACTTCCTATTAGTAGTTGGCATGCACTAATCAGTTTAGTTTTGAGATAGGTTTTTGCGATCCAGTTGAGAGTAATCCTTTTTGGGGTCAAACTGCTGGCGTGGTGCGACCTGATTCACAATCAATGGATCACCCTCATGCAGTTGATATATAATCTAAACCATATTATGCAGTTAGTGGTGGAGTGAGGAAAGCCTAGTTTTGTCTCTCTCTCTAAATCACAACCATTATTCATTATTGTTTTTTGTTTTATTTTTATTAGTATTTGATAATTCACAAAACCAAACTCTTTTCGGAAAAATATAATTTAGTGTTTTTAGACTATTAAAGTGAACAATCCTCGTTTCCGTGGGATCGATATGCCCCTACTCAAGCAAAACTGTATACAATTGATCTGTGCGTTTGCAGAAGGGTAAAACCTAAAGTGTCGTTAAGGTGTAATTTTCAACCACATATTTTGCACACACCTGACGCCCACCATAAGACAGGGGCTTAAAATGGACACTTTTGGGCACCTATCAGATATATATATATATATGGTGGCGTATGGATTATAAAGAACTTGAGGGCATTTAAGTAATTGACTATACCATTAGTGAAAAGCTTTATAATTTTAATGTGTTGGGTAAATGCTATCCCATCAGTTTTTTGTCATTCTCCCATTCCATTTTGTAGCCATTGGATCATAAGAGTTAATTGATGAGGTGTTGGAATTATATACATATATAATTATGTTGACATTTTTTCCATCATCACAAAATAAACACACACATATCTCTCTCTTTCTAAGGGTCGGCCAAACATGGCCTCATTCTCTCCCTCTATTTCACACTTCTCATTTGAGAATTGTTTCAAGTATTCAACTACAAAGTTGATCCTTGGGTTCTTATCTTCCATTTGGTACCAAGATCACAAGGTATATCTCTTTCTTTTGGATTTTACACTTCAAAACCTTAATCACTCCATTCATAGGATTTTGTTTTCAATTCCTTTGATATTGGTTCTCTTTGCTTGTGTTTGTAATTAAGGGTGATTAATTGAGAAAATCTAACTATCTTTTTGCTTCCTTGTGAGCTTGGGAGTTTCTTGATGATTTTTGGCTTCACTTTTGAAGGTCCTCACTTGTGGATTTTCCTTCATCTGCTTTGATTTGCTTGCTTTGGACCTAAGGTAGGGAAAAATTCTTACTTTCTCATCTTTTGATAGCGTGAGTGTGTGACTCTTTTCTAAAGTTTCTAAAACCCTATATATGTATGTGTGCTGCGTAAAATTTGTGGGTTGGAAATGTGGTCTAACTTGAATATGTATGTGTATCCATGCTTATGTGCATAACTGAGATGTTATGTAATATGATTATATACATGGTAGTACTTGGATTAGGACTTGGAATCTCTTCTGAAAACTCATGCTTGGATGTATGTGTATATATATCTATGTACATATAGGAGTGGATGTTATGGCCTAGATGTGTAAATAGGATAACTCCAAGGACGTGGTCGGGTTAGGAGACACTAGATGTGTCTTGGTTTATATGTATTATGGGTATGAATATTTATTCACTTTTGTACCTCTTGGGTGTGAAAGTATGCTGATGAAACTTGAGAGCGTGGGACTTTGAACTTAGACGTTACCTTAGTTCCCATTTGCTTGTGATTTATGAAAATTGCTATTTTGGAACTTGAATTGTTCATAAAGTTGAATTTTATGAGATTTAATGCCTTAATTGGGTTAAAAACATGATTAATGAATTGAGTTGCATTCATGTGGAGATATGTTGAAAACTTATTACATGAAAGCATTGAAAGGCATGCTTATGAAATTGGAAAATTATACATGTTGATGTTTGGTTTACTTTTGAGGCATGAAATATATATAACGAAGACCACGAGCATATATGCATTGTTGGTGTGGTTTCATGTCTCATTCATAAACCTTGTTTGTGAGTGAGCCTTTTGGGTCATCGCATCAACTGGTCAGACCGTGTCTCTCGCTACCGACGGACTAGTAATCTGGAAATCAAGGAGGCGTGTGAGTTCATCGGTCCGAACACGGTGTTTATTTCTTGAGTTGATATATTCCTTAGTAACTAGGGATTTACATTGGCATTGGCATAAGCATTGACATGCATGACATGATGATATTATGGAAGCATGCGTTTATCATGAAAATACTTAATGTGGTTGCAAATCATGCCTAATGTAATTTTATTACCTTACTTGAAATATTATGATAGCAATGAAAGAAGTGTTAAAATATGCTCAATACGATTCAATTGTTGTGCCTTACTTTCCTTGCTTATAGTTGGACATTAAGGATGAATCATTGTACTTGTGTGTGTATATATATATATATATCCTTGTGTGGATGTGCGGCCTTGTGAGAACAAACTCTGTTGAGCTAGGTGGCAACGACCATATAGTCATTGTACTTGTGTGTGTATATATATATATAACTTTTGTGTGTGTATACTTGTGTGTGTGTATATATAGATATATAAATTTTGGAGTTTAGGATGAGTCAAACTTGTCTAGTACTATGTGGCAACAACCATATAGTCCTATTAGTTTTTAAGATGTTCTTGTGGTGGTCGTCACACTATTTTAAGTTATTGTAGGGAGTTCGAGGACTTAGATGTCGAACCGAGTGTGTTCGGGTTAGCGTTAGTGTATGTTAGTTTCATCATTTTTTTTTTGTAAGAGCGTCGTTGTTTTAGAACTCCATCATTTTTCTTCTTCTTTTTCTGTGGTTATTTTTGGACAAAACCATACTTTATAAACTCATTATATCTAGATTGATGCGTATGTTGTAACGCCCTGCGTTTCCTTTCTCCTTTATGGAATTCTTTTCCAAGTATTAACATTTTGTGACGTCACTTATTCATGACGTCTTGTGTAATCTTGGTACGTGTAAAATTTTCGCGTTTATGTTTGGACTTAGCGAAACGACATTATGGACTTTATTTTCTGGCTTCGTGATTTATTGTTCGTTGGCGACTACGTGGGTTCGTTGCAACATTTTCTCGTTGGAGTTTCGGCAATCGTGTTGCGTTCCCAAAATGTGTTACCCTAGTTTATTGCAGGCGTTCCGGTGTAGCAATTATATGAATTGCTTGTTATATTTTCATTTTGTGAATAATGAAAATAGTTAAAAATGATTTCGGGAATGAAATGACCGAAGGGTAAATTGGTATTTTCATATTAGGAGCACTTAGTGGAAAGTGTAGAGATTTGGCCAAGTGTTGGGGTATGAGTGGCATAGTGGTAAATAGAGAGGATGACAAGGGGTAGAAGGATAATTAAGAGGCACGATGAGACTCTTGTAATTAACCCTAAGTTTGGAAGAAATTGGTCATTTCCCATTTTCAAGTGGTGTCTCACTTATAATCATTGATTTTCTTCTCCCATCTTTGTTCTCAACCCTTGGATCATAAGACCTTGTTTTGATGATACTTAGATGCAAGAATGCATTATTCTTAGTCTTTCACTAAGCAAGACTTCATGTCAACCATTGGATCATTTATTCATTTTCATTGCCTTATTCTCAACCATTGGATGTTAAGGCCTTGTTTGGAAAGTGTATAAGGGTGGTGTGTTTTGGTTTAAGTCTTCCATTGCAAGACTTGTTTCTAGCCCTTGGATCTATTTCTTTTTTTCAATATTTGTTTTGGACCCTTGGATTGTGAGAGGGGTGAGTGGATAATCTCTACACATATGTGAGTATAGTTGTATTTCATTTGGCAAGACTTCATCTCTTTCTCTCCATTTTCTCTCATTTTTTTCCTCTTGCTTCTTCTCCACTTAATGGTTGAATTCATCACCCTAAGTTGGGAGTTTGATGTGGCCATCAACATGGAAGATGTTCATGGTGTTATTCTCTTTTGTTTGAGCTAAGGATTGGTAAATGTTCTTCCTTCCTTGTGTGTTTCCTTTCAAACCCTAGTTTTGGATTTCTTGTTAAACCACTTCATGATTCTTGTTCTACTCTTGTGTTGGAGTTTGATTTATTGTTAGGAGGCTATGGTGAAGTTTTCCACCAAGTTGCTCTTTTGATTTCGGTGTTGGGTAAAAGCTAGGGATCTTGGCCTTGCTAGTGGTTTTGCTTTGCTCTTCATGGAGGTAGGGGAAAACTTCTTAACTATCTCATCTTGTGATTGTGTAAGTGCGAAAATTTGATTATAAGATTTCCAAACTTAGATGAAATTGCTATGTATATCCTTGAAAATGGGAAGTTAGGGTTTGAACATGTTTAACCCTTATGTATGGAGTACTTGGTGAGGATATTGCTAGGACTATGATGCATGCTAGTTGGGCGGTTGTTCTTGAGATTTTCCATATTAAAGTATGTTTGTATGCTTGTATGCCTATATATATGTGTATATGTATGTGGGTATAGTTATGTATACGTGTAAGTGTAATTATACATATTTGTATGTAGGTGTTAGGAATGTAGTCTTGGTAGTGAGATTAGGCTAGCTCATTTGGTTAGGACATTTGAGGTTATACTATATGATTGGTGTAACTCGGTGTCTCAACTTCGAGTGACCATCTAGTTCTCTTTTGTGAATGATATTTACTATTTCGGAAATGGATGTTATGTTTGAGAAGTGATTTGTGGAAAACTTTGTTAATTGAACTAATACCATGTTTAAAAGAATTGAATTGTTCTCCTTATGAATTAAAGGAAAACTTTATGACTTGGAACATTAATTGTGCATGATAATGTATCTTTATGATTTAAATGCTTTAATTGAGATAAAAATCATGTTAAATGAATGGTAATGTTATCCTTGTGTATTAAAGGACAACTTGATGATTTGGGATCATGAATGGTGCATGAGAAAACATCCTTGTTGATTATAGCTTTAATGAGATTTAAAAGCATGTTGAATGAGTAATGATATTCATGTTGACATTTTGGGAATGTTGTTGATAAATATGATGAGATACATATTTGTGTTGATGCATTGAGACATAGTGCATATGGAGTTCACCTTTTGCATTAAGAATTCAATTGGTATTGGTCTACGTCCGTTTGTGTAATTATGCGTGAGTAGACTTGTTTTGGATCGTCATAACAACTAGTAAGGGGGTGTTTCTCGCTCCTACGGAACTAGTCTTTCGAGAAACTAAGACGGTATGGGGAGGACTTGTTCCAAATCCTACGTCATGACCGCATCATGGTTGATGGTCTTCCTTGTTAAAAGAATGAAGTGTCAAAAGCACTTGAGAAGAATCGGTACGATAAATCTACCTTTCCTTATGAGCATAAAGGAAATGGTTAGAGAATGATCACGTTGACACTTGGAGTTAGGGTGTCGGTGGTCGCGTGTGTACCATTAGGTGTGTGAGTCACATTGAATTTGAATTGCTAATATGTGATTTATGTCTACATGTGAATCATGAAATTATCATATGTGGTTGAGGAGCATGTTTAATGTGAATTTTGAGATATAATTCATATGTTATTAAAAAGCTCAAGTGAAATAGTATAATGTGAGAATATGATTTGCATGCCTTATTTTCAAGTATAATTTAAGATAAATGCTTACACTTGTTGCTATGTGCTTATATGCCTTGGTGTGGTGATATGAGTTGGTTTAATAGCTTTCTTGTGACAAGAGGAAGTCGGTGATGAGTCATAGCGTTGATTAGCATTGATTATGAGTTGAAACCTTGAGAAGGCGGTTGATGGTTTTGTGGTCTAGTTAGCGTTGGTGTAGCAACGTGGCATCAATGGTAATATTAATGTTTTGGTTATGATAGACGAGGTTATGAATAAACCATGTCGATTGTGTTTTGATGGTCATATGATATTGTTAAAAACCTAAGTGATGTGGTTTCGAATGTGAAATTGAGGGTTGGAAGAATCGGAAGAGGTTTTGATTGAAACTAGTTGGTTCCGTGGCAACGGCTACTAGGTTCTCTTTAGCGATCTTAAGGATTGGAATGTCATCAGAGGTGTGGTCATTCTTGGTTAAGTCGTTATAGGGTTATGGGTTTGAATATGAAGCTAAATGTGGTTCGATTAGGGTTAGTGTCGTTGTCTATAGCCACTTACATTTTCATTTAAGATGCCATTCACTTTCGTATCTTGATCTTCTTGCTCCATTTAAGCGTCTATAAATTCGCTTTCGTTTTTCTGTTGGTGTTTCAGTTTGTTTCTCGAAAATGGATTTTTCATAAGACTTTTGTTTTAAGTCCATTCAGTTTTAACTGAAAAATCCATTTTCGCTCACCCCGTGACCCCGACTAAAATTTTGAATTTTGAAATGGTTTTGAGTTGTTTGAAAAGGTCTTGACATTTTAAAATCAGGGGTATACTAAAACAGAGACCGGGGGCAAGACGGATAATTTTACAAAATTTTAGAGAATCACTTTTGTACAAAGTTTGCGTTTACGCATTTTTCGAGATTTCAGTGACTATTTTTGAGATCCGAAAATGAAAAAGTCACTTTTCAAATATTTGTGATTTTTCGGGACTGACAGTGCGAAAAATAGAGTCCGTATGCAAAATCAACATATTTCCATTTTTTCAAAACTTCACAATAGTTCTTGATTTTTCGGATGAGGCTGAGTTTGAAAGGGGGGTGAGCTGAGTTGACACTGTGACAATCGATTTTGGAAAAATCATATCTCATACCTCGCACCTTCAAATTGAGTTCCGTTTGTTTCCATGGCTTGTCCTATGTGCAAATTCTTGAGATAAAATTTGAAATCATTTATTTTCACTTGAAATGACTATTTTACCCTTGGTGAAAGTGAGGTACTTTAACTTTCTGTTTGGGTCGGTGTTGTCCGATGTCATTTTAAAAAATGCATATATCTCTCCTCGTGGCTTTGATTTAGGTCTCGTTTGTTACTAGGGCTTGTACTATATCCAATTATTTAATATAAAATTTGAAATAATTTATTTTCACTTGAAATGACTATTTTACCCTTGGTGCAATAGGGGTACTTTAACTTTTTATTTGGGTCGGCGTTGTCCGATGCCATTTTCAAAAATTCATATATCTCATCTCGTGGCTTTGATTTGAGTCCCGTTTGTTTATACGGTTTGAACTATGTCCAAATAGGTGGTTTAAAGTTTGAAAGTACATTTTTTCTCTTGAAATGATCATTTTACCCTTGAGCGAACATGTGACCTTTGAGTGGTCGGTGTGATGGGTTGTTTAATCCTTTTCACTTCCCTTTTGGTTTTTGGCAACCTTGGTGACTTTCCTTAGGTTGAAATGATTATTTTACCCCTATGTCGGGTGTACGGATGGTAGGCAGTGACATGTGAAGTGATTAGTAGCATGGTTTAATACAGATTAGAGTTTTTGGAGCTTGGTATACTCGTGATCTAGGAAGTGTGAATGTTATCCTTCCTAGGGTGTTATGAATTGGAGTGTTTCTCCCATGATTGGTGTTTAGTGTTATGTTGATGGTCAGTGTGGGACTGGCGGGTACGAGTCATAGTGATTCCTGAGGTGGTCTGTACTACGTGGCTTGTATTGGCTGTATGTATATATATATATATATATATACGTATATATATGTAGGTGTGCGTTTATTATATGTTGTTATATTATGGTTTCACTACGTGCTAGTTGTCCTATTTATTGATGCATGGTAGGGGACTAGAGGGATGTGTTTCAGGGGTCTCGTATTGACATGAGTGTCATGTGGGACATTTGACTGACCTAGGGTAGATGCATGTACACGGGTTGGTTCACACTCAACTTGGACAGTCGGAGGATGTGACAGTTACAAATCATTTCTCCTACGGGGCTTTGATGAGCTTACCCCTGCTTTCTTTTGCCTCGTGTCCCAAACACCAGTTTGCAGGAATTATTTCAGCTACGAACAACATGCGGTGCAACGATACCTTCCTTGGCATATCCCTTTCTTTTTTTTTTTTCTTGTTGCAGGTTCCTATTTTGTCAAGGTGTTACGGATGCTATTGCGGGATTTGGATCGGTAATACGTAGAGTTGTTCCATTTTAGTTTTCTTTATTTTTCCCCTGTATTAGGACTGTTGTTGTATTTCTTGGGAGTCAGTCTATTGGCATATCCCTTCCTTGTATTTGGTATCATTGCATCAATGTAGAGATGTATTATTTCGGTGCCTCAATGTGCCTTGTGTATCATTTGGTTTAGCTTTCGCTTGATTTTGTATGGAATTATGTTATTAATAATATTCCATTCATTTTATGGTCATTTAGGATCTTAATTAGTCGCTCCTTGTATGGATCACAACCCGAATTCCTCGGATATTGGTTGGAGCCAAACCCCTTTAATCTGATGTAAATACACATTATACATGTGCTGGGAAGTGTTGGAGTTGCACACAAAGTTATTCCGGGTCAAAGCGGATCAATTCGGGTCAAACTAGGATTTTTCGCTGAATCTGCAGTTTTTAGTTTTTTCCTGTAGACATGTCTCACTCTTTTGATCATACCTCGAGCTACAAAAATCCAATTGAAGAGTACCTTTTTTATTGGAAAACTGACTTAAAGCTCTTGAGTTTAGACTTAAGAATCACTCTATTTGGACAAGTTTTGACCGAGCTACTGCCGTCTGAAGTTGGCTGAAATTTTTGGACCTACGCTTGACCCCTACGCATATGCGTAGTGACTCCTACTCTTGTGCATAGCTTATATTACGCTTGTGCGTAACTCTCCAGCCATGTGCGTAGGTATGCGTAGAAATGATGATTCCAGACACTTTTTGTTTGTTGTCTGCATAGGTATGCATAAGAAAGTCATAAAAATCACTTTCTCCAATTCTTCTTTCGTTTGAAGCTCCTCACCCCGTTAGTATATTTCCCGAAGTTTCGGCTTCAAAAAATATCATTTTTGCCCTTTAGAAGACACTTTTTGCTTGAAAGCTCATCTTTCTCTCTCTTTTCGGGTAGACACAAGCACATCATTGGTTAATTCACCAAAGTTATCTCATTTTCTTCATTAAGCTCCTGAAAAATGCTTAGACATGCAAACCGCATAAAAACACCAACTAACGGAATGATAAGACGTAACAATGGCGAGTTAGAGACCTAGAATGGACAACATTCGAAACCTATCAATAGGTTAGATGCATGCACACGGGTTGGTTAGCATTACTTGGATGGTCAGGGGGTGTGGCAGTTAGGATTTTTCCTACTGGGCACTTGTTTTCACCCCCCAACACACACCATCAGTTGCAAGTTCTAAGCGGATGCAGGACAACGTGCGGAACAACTATAGCTCGGGTGGATTGTGAAGTTTATTTTAGCAATTGTTCTTTTTATTTCCTTTTATCTTTTCCCATGTTATTTAGGGATCATCATTGTATCTCTTAGGAGTTAGCTTGTTGGCATATCCCTTCCACGTATTGTATCATTGTATCGTTGCCCAGTTGTATATTATTCAGCACCTCGATGTGCCTTGTGTATTCTACCGTATTAGTTTATATTCAGCAATATATGAAAACAATCAATTATATCATTATTCCATGTATTTTATTGTTGTTGATAATCTAGTAGGTCGCTATATCTTGCATCACTCCCTGGGATCTTTGGGTGCTCTGGTCCAATGACCTTAGGATTTTTAGGTCATTACAAGCCGAGCTCGAGTTTTTCAAGTCCATGACGAGCTCGAGCCTGATCAAAAATTTTGGAGCTCGTCACGAACCCAAGCAGAGCTTACAAACGAACTAGCCGAGCCTGAATAACCCAAATGTCACGCCCCGAATTCCTAGGACTCCAAAACCCGAGCCTAAGAACTAAGGGAGTGAATGCAAAAGTAAAAAGAAACGAGAACCAATGACATTCAGTCATCAACACCCACAAAAGGGTTGCAATGAATGCTCTGATACTATGCTGTCACGCCCCAGAAAGGGTGACGCAAGCCAAGCGACCACTAGAGTCAACAATAACAAGAATATACATGGAGTAACAATGAAAAATATACTCAATGCCAAAAAGAATACTAGAACTCAATAGTATCATCAGATACCAACAGACACGCTCCTAAATCTCTAAGACTCCCGAACTGGGACATACAAGGAATCCAGGATGTGATCTCTAACATGAATGACCAACTAAGACATCATTAACCATGAAAGCATATTGGTTGATGATAGAAATGGTATATTTAATACCCAAATGGATAATAAATAAAGCAACGGAATCTAACGAAAATCCGGCAGAATTCCGTTTGTAAATGGAACATCCGGACAACCAACCACAACACAATAACCTGCCCAAAGCAATTCAATAATCACAATGGCTTCCAAACCCCACATTCATCAATCCTACTAGGGCCGAGGTAGTGGAAAGAAACCAAAACCCCTCCAAACCCTCTAAAATCAACAGAGCCATAAATGTTCGAATAAGAATACAGTAAAGCACCTAGCTGTGCAGAATAGATACAACAACATCCTAAAGGAATAAATACAGGAAAATAAAGAATACATCAATAGGGATATGCCAACAGACTGGCTCCCAAAAGAAATACATGACAATCCCACCAGACATGGGTAAAGAAACTATCCGCAGAAAACTATCGTCCCAAACCTGTTGGGCTGCAACCATAACCGCATCACCCAACGCAACTCCAAACCTGTAACAAGAAAACCAAGGAAAACTGTCGTTGCACCGCATCCTACCCATAGCCGTATATTTCCTGCAACCTGGCGTGGGAATACTAGAGGGCAAATGAAATACCCCTGTGAGCAAATAAGCTCAGTGGGAAATGATACTCTAACTACCATATCCTCTAATAGTTTAGGTAATGCTAAACCACCCAGTGAGATACATAGCCCACAACATAACCCAGCCACGAAAACCCAAGGTACGTGCTCATATACTACTGTACGTAAGTATATAACGGGGATATATATATATATATGCATATATATATGCATATATATAAGTGTATATATATATAAGTACACAAAATGAAACCATAAGGTACGACTAAGGCTCATACTCCAAGTACCAACTCAGGTAGTCTACACTACTCTCACCGACGTACACTAAGTACACAACCGCCCAAGTCAAATCTAACAATCATCAAATGCTCACCACGCTAACCACCAAATCCAACAGAGGGAAACACACTCACCTCTAATATCAATAAGGATTAATCCACCACTAGTACCAAGGAATACTCATAACTCACTCCCCGAGAACACGGGAGGAAAATCACTCACGTCCTTGCGTACTAACACAACCACCATCAATATATATATATATACAATATATATATACAATATATATATATATATAACAAACCTCATCACATTCCTAAGGAAAGTCTACCTCTCAAGGCTAGATCATCTCAACCATATCTCTTCATCAATACCATAAATCACATCATAAATAAGATTAATCAATCACTAACACTCTCACTATGGATAAGGAAAACCACTCAATCAATTCACTAAGGGTACACGAACTCAACTCACAAGAACGACCACCTAAGGGTCACCAAAACAAAGCAAAGGAAAAGAGTTTCAAATGCTAAGCCAACAGTTAACCGAGACAACAATGTCAAGGTTAAAAACACCACAAGTGTTTAGTGAAACGCCCGAACAAAATAAACCAATCCACTCGGTATCCATGCCCCTAACACGTGTGACAACTCAAATCACCTAAGTGGTGACATCAAAAACCAAGTAGAAAGGAAATGGCAATACTATATGTGTGCCCTGAACAACACCAAGCCTCATACCCGAGACTTAGAGATGATAGGAAACAAAGGTGAAACAATGGAACACCTTTCAAAACTCTACAGGATGAGATATTGAGAAAGAAGTCTCGAAATCTCGGAATCCCAAGAAAAGTAATAAAATAGTTTTTCTTTAAGAAACCACATAGTAAAAATGACCGTCTTGCCCCCGGTCTCCGTCAGTTGCCATCACCGGCTTTTAGAGTTAAAAATCCTTTCAAGGAAGATCCTAAGCTCAGTTTATAAAGTACTAAAACTTTTCATTTCTACGGGGGTAGGCGAAAACGGATTTTTCCTTTTAAATACAAAGAGTTTAGAAAACACCGTTTTCGAAATGACAGCCAAATAAGAGAAAACACAACTCTATGGATTCCTATAATGTTCTAGAGAACAGTAAAGGAAGAACAATACGTTGGACTCACGGAAGACAACCATCCGTTTCCAACTCCACCAAATCAAATGACACCACGAGGAAGAGGTTCGGCACCACACCGTAACCAAGGACTCAAGGATTGACATACAAGTCAACGACTACTTACTAGCGTACAAAACACAGTACAAGAAATGCTTAGGGGAATGAACTAAGCACTAGGAACCACGCTACAGTACCCTAAGTACTTAATAGAACTCACCTCGACCATAACCTCTTCTCACCCAATCAAAATCTCAAACTACAGTTGATAACCTATTTCCTCAAAAGGCGAAAGACACCTAAAGGTCCATACTACAACTCACAACCTCATCACCCGCCTTCTCGGAGGCCCCAATTCATAATTGATACTAAAATCAATCTCTAACAAGGTTACACAGCCAACCACAATCACCAAACTATTAACCACAATCACAAAACCATTAACCACATTTTCTAAGGCCTCAACTCAAAATCAAGCCTACAGTCCACCACTAGCCTCAACTAGCCACATAAATCACTATGCCAATACACATAACCTCCCCCAAGGTCACTAAAGTATACAACAACAAGTATAAAGATATACGTTTCATTTATACTTATTAATAATTACCACATTTAAAGTCTTGTTTCACATTATTCATTTTCAACTGAACATTTATAAAATATGAGTTCAATTTACAATATTCATAAATAACATGCTCCAACATCACATGTAATATAGCACATATACATGTCAAACGAGATCACATAAATGGTATGCAGTGTAATGTGACTCGACACTCCCCGTGATAATCACACACAACACACCCTTCCCAAGGGTAACGGATACAAACTCTATCCACTCATCATAGAGTAGAGTTACCACACCGACCCTTCCCAAGTGATTTTGACACTTCTCACTTTCAACATGGAAGACGGTTGCACGAGAGCCCAACTTGCAACTCCGTGCGCCGTGACTACAAAAGTCAAGAACATAAGCCTCCACCCGGACTCTTAACTCACATGTGCCGGCTTTTTAGTTCCGTAGGCGTGATACCTCCTGACCAGTTGTTGTAATGATCCGACACAAAGACATCCATACTTGAGTACACAACCTATATATATCAACATCGTGATTTGACACTACACGACATTCCCAATAGGCACCCCGTGTCTCAACGTAAATATGTAATGCATCATATTTATGTAAATATCCACATGATAACATCAACATAAATCTCAAATCTCTTTACATGCTTTAAAAATACAATAAAGCATTTAAATCATATGAAAACAGTTTCATATACATTTCATATTCTCAGAAAAATATATTTTCTTTAATTCCTTAGAAAATATATTCAATTTCCCTTATCATGCCTTTAAAATAAATTAAAATAATTAATTCACGTATCGTAAGGGAAACCTAGTATGGCGTCTAAGTATTCGCGCCCCTTACGTCCACATATCCACTAGTCCATTTAATTATCAAGGGAAATTCTAAGCCGTCTATTCTTATTCAATTTAAATAAGAATTTAATTAATCTCGTAGGAATTAATTTAATTAATTTTTTTAAATTAATCCCTAAGTCCAATTCCGATTCTAAGCAAATTATAGATATTTAAACTAACTATTCAACATATCTATATTAAATTAAATAAGGGTTTACACCCCTAAACTACTTCAATAATGAGAAGTGAGAAATATAATTTCTCACCTGAAATATGATTACAGAACAGTCATTTCGGGCCCACCGTAAACAGTACCGGCGCCCGAATATAACGTCCACCGACCAAAGACGTCCGAAAAATATTTCGAATACATCAAAATATCCGTCTTGACAACCTATACGATATATGCGAAGCCCATTATCAATAAGTTAATTAATTTTGTTAAATCTAAAATACCCCAAATAAAAATTCGAAACTTCAAATCGAATTTCCCGACAAACCGTCCAACGAAAAATTACGAAATTAAAGTATGACGAATACATGGTAGAGACGAAGCTACTCACCGAAAATTGGCCTAAACCGATCACCGGAAGGTTGTCTAAAAAATGGCCAAAGCTCCGGCCGAATGTAGCCTGCCCGCCACTGCTACGCGTCGCTGCTTCAGCCACCCCTCCTGTGCGCGACCGCCATTGCACGCCGTCACCACCGTCATGCCACCAGTGCCGTCGCCGACCGCCGCTGTGCCAGCCTTCACCGCCGCTGCCCTAGCTCCAGCCGTTGCTGCCAATCGCCGCAAGCCAGCGACCACCAGCCGTGTCCTCTCTCCCTCTCTCTCTCGCCGGCGACCATGGTGAATGGAGAAGAATGGAAGACACAACTGTCGTGTGATGAGGAGAGAAGAATGATGAAGGTCTGTTGCGAACAGAAGGAGAAGAGAGCAGGTGGAGACTCGGTCGTTCATCCTTCACAATATACAGATATACATATATGTGCAGAAATTGCGAAAGTAACTCCCCAAACATCCGAAATTATGAAATAACCCCCAACACTAATATATATATAATTACAATAATATATATATATATATATATATACAGTAAATCCCAATAAATACCGGGAACACCCAATCGTAAACTCGCAACCCGAAATAACAACGGGACGCCCAATAACCAAATTAGTCCGAAAGAAATACCCCGGGTAAGGACCCCAAACGTCGGAACACTAAACGAGTCCGATCAATTACAACGTGTCGTCATTCAATCGAAACACTAATCATTAAACTTCGAATAAACTAACGTCGAAACGAGACCGTGTAATTAACAACAAGAATTCGCATAGTCGTCAAAGAGAAACCGTAATGTCGTCCAGTCGACTTTAAAACTAAACGCGAAAAATTTACAGGTATCAAATACCAAGAATAAATAATACGTCATGAACAAGTGACGTCATTACCGAAATTAAATCAAAATTAATTTCAGTAAAAAGAAAAGTAACACGGGGTGTTACACCAACACTCGGCTCGGCTCGGTTCATTTACAACCCTACATATTACAGGTTGCAATAATAAGAATGATAATAAATGTTGCGGTTTTATTATTGTTTTTAGGAGTAATTACAGTTTTACTCCTTAAGATAATCAATATATTACAAATGTATTCTTTGTCTTTAGAAAAATATTACAAATGTATTCTTTGACTAAATGAAAATATTCGATCCAAACTCGTTTTAAGTTTTATTTTTTGGAATAATAATGTATTTTGAAAGCCGTAATTTACTTACAATCATTTCTCTTCAACATTTTTGACTTTTCAAAAAATAACAAGTGAAGTATTTGAAGGAACAAAATTATCTTTCTAAATTTCTCCATATCTTTGTATTCTCTCTGAATAAAAAATCTATTATTTTTGACAAAAGTGCAAAATACTCTTTTGAACTATCTCCAAGTGAACAAAATACCCTATTGTACTACAAAATTGAGCAAATTAGTCCCCCAAGTTCTCAAAATTAAGCAAGTTGTCCCATGGACCCACTTTTGGATGTCAATTTAGAATTGCACTCATGTTTTAACCTTTTGTAAAAAATAAAAATAAATATAATACGTAAAAAAGGCTAATGATGCACGTCGAATGGGGTTTAAAATAATGATTAAGAATGGCCCCTTGTGATGATAAGGTTTTACCTATCGCAAGTGCATGAATCGTTTCGTAATAGATTTCGGCTTGAGAAAGGTTATTGATCCCACAGAGACTTGAATTATTCACTCTAGCAATCTAAAAGTATTAAATTATGTTTGAAAAAGGATATTATTTGTTTTGAGATTTATAACTAATTAACTAAAAACAGTATTTAACTAAATTTGTGATTCAAGGTAGAGAAAAACTAGGGTTTCCATGATCCACCACTAACCGCATAATATAGCTATCTACTTGCTCAATTGCAAGAGGGCGATCCATCACCATTAATTAGATCGTACTGAAAATAGTCGAATACGTCCCAAAAAAGATATTATCCATCGGATTCGCTACAACCCATCTCCGGATAGAGTGTGACTAGTACATGCTATCTAGTTTACTCTAATCTACTCCTACAACATAAAATTAAACTAAAGCATGTCTATATCACCTCGCTAAGGCATGACCTGTGTAAACTTAGGGTTTCAAGTATTTTAAGCACCATTGTGTAGAAAATCACACTATGTTTAATATAACATGATTGGTTGAAACAATATATTCATTCAATCTAAGAAAAGAATTAGAATAAATATAAAATATCATGTCAAAAATAAGTACGATCACATATCTACACAATCATCACAGTGTGGTCACAGTTTCCGATTGTTACAATTGAAACAAATAAATAAAACTACATTACTTGGCTAGGGTTTTGCGTGAAAATCCTAGATACCGAATTAATTGCTCATGGTGGTGGGTGATTGCATCGTTGATGTAGAAACGGCCTCCATGATCTTCTTCTATGGATCTCTCTGAATGATATGAATATCCAGAGAAAGTGCTCTGGAAATTATGTAAATATGAATCTCCTAATATCTGTAGCAGACCTTGGTATTTATAGAAGATGTTGAGAAGAGTTCTATTTGTTTCCAACTTGTCCCACTTGAGTAGGATTCTTCTTTGATGTCTTTCTCCCCAAATCTAAATCAAACCCTTCAATCTAAAATATACTATGTCATATACACGTGCTTAGAGGTGTTGGAGTCGAAAATATGTCAAAAGAATTCTATTCGGATCGAAACTCATCTTTGCCAGCTTTCCTACGCTTGGCCCCTATGCTTAGGCATAGGTCCAAGCTACGCTTAAGCGTAGCTTTCTCTGGCAAAAAATGTCAAGCGTAGCTTAAACGTAGTTTTAACACTTTCTAGCCACTTTTAGATACTATAAGTGTAGCTCAAGCGCAACAAAATACTTCTGAAACCACTTTTCTTGATTATTGCTCCGTTAGAACCCTCTCGACTTGTTTGGTATGTTTCTCGAAGTTACAGCTCCAAAAAATGTCATATTTTGCCCCCAGGAGACATTTTTTGCTTGAAAACTCATCTTTTGCTCTCTTTGTGGATAAATACAAGCATGCTTTTGGTTAATTCACCAAATTTATCTCGTTTCTTCGTTAAGCTCCTGAAACACGCTTTAACACACAAACCGCATAAAAATACCAAATAATGAAATGATAAAACGTAACAATACTGAGTTAGGTGCCTAAAATGGACAACATTTGACACTCATCAACTAAGATACCCTCATTAGTCTTATGTTCATTTGTTACTCAAACACCACATTTCATGGGTGCATTTTACAACTTTGCCTATATAATACTCTATTTTTTGGATTGATTAAGATTGTTTTTAAAAAAATCTATTTTATCGTGCTAAACATTAATAATTCTTTTTTAAAATTTTTAATTTTTAATTTATCTAATAGTAGTACGTACACTTTAAAAAAATCAATTACAAAACAAATTCAAACATGTATGTAAATAGAAAATGAGGAATCTAGAAAATTATTTTAGGCTGACAACGAAAATTATTTTTATTGTAGAGGGAGTTGAGCAAAATTAATATTTTTCTTGAACCATCACAAAAAATAAATAAATTCAACGATAATTATGTTTTTTTTTTAAAAAAGTAAAATATAATTCAAATATTATAAGAACTTATTTCATATCCCTCAAATATAATTCAAAGAGTAAAAATTATTTTCGTTGTTGCCTTAAAATAATTTTCTAGATCCCTCATTATTTTTGTGGATGCATGTTTGAATTTGTTGTAATTAGTTTTAAAAGTGTACGAATTACTATTAGATAAATTAAAAATAAAAAAACATTGATGTTTAGCACGGATAAAATAGAATTATTATTTTTTTTAATCTTAATCGATCCAAAAAATAGAATATTACATACGTAAAATTGCAAAATACACCCAAGAAGTGTGGTGTTTGGGTAACAAAAGGAATAATGAGGGTATCTTAGTCTTTTTATGTATTATTTTTATTTTTATTTGTTTACAGAAGGTTAAAATATGGGTACAATTGTAATTTGACATTCAAAAAGTGGGTCCAGGGGGGGAGTTTGCTCAATTTTGAGAACTTGAGAGACTAATTTGTTCACTCTAATAATACGGGGGGTATTTTGCTCAATTTAGGATAGTTTAGGGGGGTATTTTGTGTGATACCCCCTAATTTTCATGCATAGGTGTGTATAGCCTATACCGAAAACTAAGCCGCATCAACACTCAATAATAAATAAGTACAGAATCAAAAAACAAAATGAATAAATTACTGAATCTCAAAAGTTTAATTTTTCTGGAATAAAAGAAATAGGAAATCCAAATCCCCAAAGGGTGCAACTCGGGAATCCTATATCTATGAACCCCTAACCATTAAAGAAAGCATTAGTCTAAAAATAAAACTAAATTGAGTCCCTACATTGAACTAAAGTCAAAATGGAAGAACTCGCGATGGAATTAGATGAGCCTTCAACCCTGTAGTTGGAACTGTGGAGGACTTGAAATGATAACAACGGTGGGTCAATTCCACTAAGAAATAGACTCTACATGATCCCAACAAAGTACCGACAATCCTATCATCTAACCCATCCAAATATAAGAGTAAAAATTATAATTCCTATTTCCTTATGTCCAACTCCTAAATAAATATCCTTTAAAAGATATGCAAACAATTAAAGGTCAACCATAACTAAATAACAAATCAATAGACAAAGTGCAGCCATAATTAAATCCAAGTCAATAGACAAAACAAATAAAGTGCAACCATAATTAAATCACAAGCCAATAGACAAAACAAATAAAGTGCAACCATCATTAAACCACAAGTCAATATGTAACTTAACCATGCTTAACCATAACCACGTACTCGACAACTTATCACTGTTGTGACTAGTCGACTATGGTACAGATGAGACTTGCTTATTAGTCAGCTCATCGTGGTTTCCTCCATTTCTCAATAAAATAAACTAAAAATAATAATAAATATTATTTATTTTGTGTGCGGGAGAATTTATCAGGTATGATCTCAATATCAACATAAGCAAATAATATATGTATATATATTATACTAAATTGCTTCACCCAATAGCTATAACAATAACAGTTTTATTAATCGACACGTGAGTAGTCAACTTAGGCAACCAAAACTAGTTTTAAAAAAAATATAATTATTATAATTTTAGGCCAAACTTTAATTAATCCTAAAATAATTAATGAATTTTAAGTTTCTAACCCACACTCATTAATTTGTTTAATTCCATGAAATTTACTCCTAGTTTGACAACTAAGCTTATACTCAGTCTGTGTAACAATGCTCCAAAATTGTTTGAATTCTACAAGTTATATATACATATGCATAGATACCCTTATACAGGTGTATTGGTGACAATGATCTAGTAATGATTAATTGGTCCAAAGTTGTATACCTAACATAGGTGTACATGTGGCATGCTTCAAAAGTCCCATCTGCAGTATATAGTTCTCAAGACTAAAAAAAAATTGATTTAACTTATATACCTAATGAAAAGATACCCTCAAAGTCCTCAAAGTCTTGCTTTACATGTTCAGAACTATCCCTACCTTTACTTGTATCCATCGCCTACAGAAGCTCACAAACCTATAAGGCTATGATCCCAATATTAATGCCGATTGACATACGAATCATTACCCATATCAGTTTTTCAAACCCAGTTGTTTAAAATACACAAATCCAATGGTAGTATACAAATTTAACCTTACTCCGTTCGAAACTATATATACATGTCACATATTTAATTAAAAGACCGACTAATTAATATATAAAAATATATTCTGAATATCACCTACAAATTTATAACAAGTATTATGAGATAGAAAATAATAGTACGATATACAATTTTACAAATGCATAAAACATGCAAAATTGGAGTACATAGGTGCTAGGATTATGGGTTCAAAGGGGAATAATAGAGCAAATAATTTGCCTGATCTTAGAGTCGCGAACAGGAAACGGATCGTTGTTTCCTCTATTCCCTTTTACGCGATCTCTAACCTGTTTCTATTGATCGTCTGATAGAAACGTACTATTAGAGTTTCATTTTATTATATAAATATATATATATATATATTTAATCCTTCCAATTGATCCAAAAATATATAATAGTTCATTGGCTAATAAGTTCAACTAAATAATTTATAATTAATTAATTAAATTAAATGTATCCAATTTAAATAAATAAAAATAATGGGGTATTACATTTTGCACTTTTGCCATAATTATTTTTTTAAAAATTCTTTTAAATAATTCCACATCATCCAATCCAAAACGAAGCCTTAAAACTGAAAGGATAGACAATATATACATGTTAAGATTTCATTGTTATCCTACTTAATACATGCTATTTACCAAGGTTGTTAAAATCGTAAGTCTAAGGTCCTGTTTGACATAACTTCTATTTCTGTCTTTTCGTAAAAGAAAAAGAGAAGTAGAAGCTGATTTGAGAAGGTGGTAGCCCCAGCTTGTTTAAAACGCTCTTCCAAGACTGAGAATCTCTTCTAAAAATTTGTACCCGTTTGGGAGGGCTTTATAATTTGAAAATTCCTTTCAATAAAAAGTCCTTTATAAAATTGAGGTCACGAAAAGTCATTCAACATAAAAAAGATGTTTCGTAAACATCGGTTTGATAAGTCCATTTTAATAAAAAAAAAATCTTGTATGTGTTTGGTGACACAATTGTAAAAGTCCTTTCACACTTAGAGTAATTTTTATCTTACAATGTTACCCTTATTTTATAACTAATACTATCTATTAAACAAATGAAAGAACTAACCAAATCAACATTGTCTCTACTCTTTCACATAACCCAGTTATCCAGAAGTAACCTTCAAAATTCATTAATATTATTTTTAAAAAAATATTACTAGATTAAATAATGGGCAAATGGCAGTAAACACCCCTATGGTTTCAAATGTATACGGAAAACCCCCATTTAGTTCATTTTGTGCAGATAACCCTCATTAATATTCCAAAAGTGCCCCTTAACACTGTTCCGTTTACTTGTTTTGGCTGGAATCCACACGTTACGAGCGCAAAACACCCCTATGATTTCAAAAATGTGCAGAAAATCCCCATTTCAATCACTGAAAAAGTGTTTGGAGGGGGTTATTTGCACTTTTTGCAAAGTATAAGGGTGTTTAGAAACCATGAGAGGGGCTTTTCGCACACTTTTGAAACCATAGGGGTGTTTATCGCCATTTTTGGATACAGTAATCACATGAAGCAACCATCGGGGTCGAAATGCTCCATGAATAACAACAATAACAATAGTAATCAATTCAGAGCTAAAAAAAACAAAGAGAGAGATAAAATTGTTTAATATTGAATTTCATACTTCAGTATAAGAACAACCCACCATCAATAAATAAAATAAGAAAATGAACAATAGAGTGTTTTAGTGAATATGAACGATAGATTGTTTTGGTGAATAGGAATGAACAAAAGTGTCTTAAATTCCATATTTGTAAGCATTTAATGTAACACCCTGCTTTAATGCTTGGTACGATATTGTCTACTTTGGGCCTAGCCCGCACGATTTTGTTGTTGGGCTCCGCCCCAAAAAGCCTTATACCAATTGGAGACAATACTGCATATATAAACACATCATTAAACCTATACCCGAACGATATGGGACGTCACAATCGCCCCATCTCGGAACCTAGCGTCCTCGCTGGCAAAACCCACAAGCTTGTGTATGCTCCCACACTTAATTATGGCGGGGTTCTAGCTCTGAGACTAATTGTAACACCCTGCTCCAACACTTGGTACGATATTGTCCGCTTTGGGCCCAACCTACATGGTTTTGTTCTTGGGCTCCTCCCCAAAATGCCTCATACCAATTGGAGACAACATAACACATATAAGCACATCACTAAACCTATACCTGGACGATGTGGGACGTGACAATTGTAACACCATGCTCCAACACATGGTACAATATTGTCCTCTTTGGGCCCAACCCGTATGGTTATGTTATTGGGCTCCTCACAAAAGGTCTCATTCTAATTGAAAACACACATGCACATATAAACACATCACCAGACCTATACCCGGGCAATGTGGGATATCATATTGAACAATTTGATTATCGTGAAAATGATATTTTCTAAAGAATTAAAGTCTTTTCACAATATAAATTATTAGAGTGTTTTGGGAAATAGAAATGCTATTGTTAAATTACCAATAGGATTCTCACCTTACAGATAACCTTCAATATCACAGCAAATACACATACACATACGTATATATACAGATATTTAATAGACCCTGCAGATAAAGTTCAATATCACAATACAAAAAATCACAATAAATATATACAGATATATAATACACATACATATACGTATAAACGTACATATACAGATATATAATAGACCTAAAGATAAACTTCAATATCACAATCCAAAAAATTACAAGCAAAATATATAACTCATACATATATGTACTATATACATATATATATATATATATATATAATAGACCCATGAATCATGAGATAAGAAATGGGGGTCTATTGATTTCATCCTCTTTAGAACTCCATATACAAACTAATATACAGAATTGGAGGACAATGCAATATCATTCTTTGTGCATTTTTTCCCCTAATGTCACGTGGATAATCTTTAAAACCTTTTTGTGATAGATTTCGGGCATATTTTGTACACAATTGTAGAGAGAGAAATTGTCTAGTTTAGAATGTGAATAGTATGAAAAGAGATTCATGTATGTATTAGAATTTTTTTGAAACTCTCTTGTCTTCCCGATCGTAAAATAAGTTGGGGACAAAATTGTCTATTTTAAATATTACTTAAAGTTGGATTTTAACCTCTTGAAAAGTGATTTTGAGAAACAATTATTTCATGTTTCTTTGAAACAGACTTGTTATAACTTTTACGTTTGTTAATAGTCTTTTTTTATTTTTTCACCAAACATTCAAAAAATTTAAAAACGGACTTTTTGGGAATAGAAGCCCATTTGGAGGGTTTGAAAAGCTCTCCCAAATAGACCATTTGTCAAATACCGTTCAAAACAACTTTTTACTCTAGGAAGCCAAAAACAACATTTGAAAAGTCAATCCAAACAAGGCCTAAGTAGAATCGTTGGAGGGTTCATAGAATCAAAATCGTAGAATTGAAAATAGAATCTTACGATTTTACCTCATTATTAATAAATAATTATGTTTAATTTTTAAAAAAATATATGTTTATAATATAGCAAAAATATACTCAAAAAATAAAATATAATAAAAATATTAAAAAATTTGGTCTTTAATTGTTTTTTCATAAGGTTTGGCAATATTGAACTAAATCATTAAGATTTTGGGCATTTCATATGGAGAACCTAACCATCAAATCATTATTCAGTCCGAAAAATTCTAAAATGCATATGGGTAGAATTAGAATCGCGATTCTGACAACTATTCTATTTACTCTGAGTTATTCATTGATCAGTTGGTTCTCATTATTAACAAATTCATAGTGTAAGTTTATCTTATCTTTATTTATTTATTTTATTTTGGAAAATATTAAAAATATGGATAGTGAATTATTTTATGTGAATTTTTCTACTGATCCGAATAAAGTTTAATTATATAGAGGTGAAGTTCTTGTAAGAAAAACTAAATTGCAATGTAAACAAAAGTGTGAGATCACATACCTACTCCCATGTGATCCGTTTGAAACCTTTGACGTGAGTTGATTCACAAGTGTAAACTGCAAACAAGAAACAAACGAATATGCAATGTATGCCTATGTAAGTCTTTATGTGCATGGGATGAAGACAATATACAGGCAAAGTTTTACTTGTTAGGCATGGGACCTCTGCAAAATTGATTAAATCATATTGATTTCTGTATGTCTGGCTTCCATCAAGCAAGTAGACTTTTAATTTGGTGAAAGAAACTGTTGTAACTTCTCCACGATTATAACTTTCCAAAACCACCACAACTTCCACAACGTGTGTTGACAATATACGGCCACATACAGACACGTGTAGTATATTACAATTGTTACATACACGTGTCTTACATTCTCTCACTTGGCCAATATTGAAAACACTTATAATAGTAAAAACCCTTATCGTTATGAGCTTGAAATTTCCTTAGAGAATGTCAGTGTATAAAATCATGGTGGAAACGCACTCTACATATGAGTGTAACCTTCCATGTATCATTATATCACCGTTCTTCTCACATATTTATGTTGTATAATACTTTATGAATAATCATTTCTAAATCTATTATAGGAAGTTTACTTTAGTGTCCCAATGGACTAACTTTATGAATTAGCTCCAATAAGCCTATTCAGAGATCCAACTTTATTTCTCCAAAAGGAAAATTTGTCATTTAGAACTTTATGTATACCCATATAAAATGACAAATAGATACTATGATTCATCAAACCATAATGTAATTGCGAACTTTAAGGTGTCTCAATTAATCAAGCATAAGCCATATCAATAAGTCCCATATGTCCTACACGTTTCTTATACAATTTGGGTGGCAAACCCGTTGTCATAGGATCAACGACCATTGACTTTGTCCTTATGACCGAAAGAAGAAATTACATTGTGAAACTTGTATTACCACTGACGTGAGGCATGTTTCAACTCATATATAGATTTCTCAAGTTTGCAAACCATGTGGTTTTCCTTATTTGAATGAAAATCTTCAGGTTGTTTCATGTATACCTCCTCATTCATGTCTCAATTAAAAAATATCGTTTTCACATCCATTTGATGTAACTCTAAATTAAAGTGAGCTATCAATGCTATAATAATACGAAGGTTATCCTTTCATTGAAATAGGAGAAAATGTATCATGGTAATCAATACCATCCTTTTGGGTAAACCCTTTGACTATAAGTCTAGCCTTATATCTAATAGGTGTCAAATGTTGTCCATTTTAGGCCCCTAACTCGTTATTATTAAATATTATCATTTCATTACTTGGTATTTTTATGCGGTTTGGATCATGGTTCGCAAAAATGGTTTTGGTTGGTGTAACGGTTTTGGTATCGGTGTAAAGGAACCGGGTCAGTATCGGGGTTACATAACAATTTCGGTTATCGCAAGCGTGAATTTTGTAAAAACTCGCACATAGTGGTAAAAATGTACTGATATGGTACTTTTGACAACATAACCAAATTTTGATGATTTTTTGATAATTTAAAGTAAATTTTATATATTTTTTAAAGATATTTAGTACCTAAAATAATTTATTAATGAATTTAAATGTGTCTTCGATCTTCTTACGAGACTATTCATAATATTAATTTTAAACAAATAAATATTCAAATCATAAAAGATATAATTTATTTTCAAACTAATACAAAATAATTAGAATAAGTACATAGTTCACCACCAAAATGAATTCCGCTATGGATCTTGTTGCTTTGGTTCGGGTTCATGAAAGGATTGCCAATTTTGAGTTGTATCTTCATTTGAAATTTGAAGCATCATTAGCAGACCATCTTCTTTTCGTGATTGATGAGGATCACGCTGAGCCTGAACATATCTCGATGAATTAGTAGACTGATTTGTACAGATGCTATGTCTTTGTCCATAATGTCCAGAAAACATCTGAGGTTGAGTAAGCACAATGGGATATTCAAATGCAAAATCATATCCGTAAGGTTGCTGCGGATAGTGACTTTGATGTGAGCTATAATGTGAGTCTGATGATTGCCCTAACAAAAATTCCCCAAAGCTACGCACCATTGAATAAGGTCCGTCATTTCGATGATCATTATACATTTGGTTCCTCCTACTGAAGCCAGAAGGAGATTTAGAAAACCGTGATGGTTGAATATCCTCCCCAAGGGCAATATCATCAGGTGTTTGAGTAGCATCATTATCAAACGTATATCCCATTCCGCCTCTAGTACCATCATCACCCCCATCATCATTACTATGACTCATTGATCCAGATGAAGAACCATTATGCTCAATTGGAGCTATTTGATCAATCATTCAAAAAAGATCCTCATTATAAGAGTGAAGACAAGCTTCTTCTCTCTCTTCTAACTACGGGGCAAGGGGATCATCATCTTCAAAAATATAATCCAATTTAATGGGATTATATTTGTTTTCCATGTCCACTGTATTAGTACGGGTGATGCGTCTAATCTTCAGCCTCATATTATAATGTAAGTACACCATTTTTTGAATTCTTTCATACTTTAATCTATTTCTTGTCTTGGTTTGGATAAGGCTGAATGTGCTCCAATTACGTTTGCAGTTGGATGATGATTTTGTTTGACTCAAAATTCTGACTGCTATTTTTCGTAACTCTGGAGCATCGGTCCCGTACAATAACCACCTTTCAACTGATAAAAAAAATAAAAAATTAATAATTGTTTTAAAAATAGGAATTCAAATATGAAGAATACAAAATATATAGAATGTAAATAATATATACTAAGAGATGTGAAATCATAAGCACGCTGTGCAATATGGCTACTAAACATCTCTTCTTTATCTCGAAACAGAATAAGTTGCAAACATTGATATATTTACAAATAATTAATAATAAATTTTTTTTGTACCAACTAAGAAGGATATTTTTTTTCACTTACTTGATTCATTGCCTTAACTCTGTTATCCAAGTCGGGTTCCAGTTTTGTAATCACTCTTATGGTTCCCTCCATTGCATCCATGACCTCATTTTTGTACTGATATTGTGGATTTAGAAAATAACCTGAAAATAAATAGATAGACTCGCGACTCTATTAAATTGCAAAGTTTTTAAAAAAAATAATTTAAAATATTATATATATATATATACATATGTACCAGCTGCATGTATGTCATGGTGAAGGGTGCGTGTCCACGGATCTTCAATTATTTTAAAATACTCCTTCCAATATTGACAATCAGCTTGTATCTATTTTTTCACACGTTCCACAGCTTCATAGATAAAACCCATTGTGGGTTTCTCATCTCCATCAACCAATCTAAGAACTTTTACCAACGGCTCCTGTGCTTGTAAGATGTCATTAGCTTTCTTCCAAAAACTACTGCCATTGATAATGTGTCTTACTTCGTATGGAATGCCACTTTTTCCTTCCCCCACCTAAAAATAGTTAATTCATATTATTAACCCAAAAAAAAAAAAAAGTAACATTGTTTGTTAATAATAACAAAAAAAAAAAAATTTAACAAAAAGAAATAACTTACCTAGAATTTTTTCACACATCAGATTGAAACATTGCCCTCAAGCCATCTTTATTTCTAACAATACTCTGAAGTGCAAGAAAATTAGTGGCAAAATGAGTGATATTGGGGCGAAGCAACTCTTTTTCATTGGTGAAAGTTCGCATAAGGTTATGTACCCAACTATGGTTATAAATGAAACGCGTGACCATTTGCGCTTGCCCATAAATATAAGTAAAACTGTCTTTTTTACACATGTCCTCCAATATGAGATCGATGGCATGCGCTGCACAACCCACACAGTACAAATGTTGTCAATTTTGCATCAATTTTTTCCCAGCAGCTTTTAAGGCAGCTTCATTATCTATTACGACTTGTACTATGTATTGCTCACCAATCTCAGTAACAACATTATTGAGTAAATTGTAATAAAAATCCGTTGTCTTACTTTCAATGTGAGATGCATCATATGACTTGTGAAAGTATGTGAATTTGTTACAATACACAAGAAAATTAATAATGTGGCAGTCTGTTATACCCTTCCACCCATCGCACATGATAGTGACTCCTCTTTCTTCAAAATTAGGCTTATGGGACTCAACCCAAATTTGTATGTCCTTATACGCAGCATCTAAATATTTTCCAGTAAGCTCCTTGGCAGTGGGAGCTTTCACCCCTGATCCACACTCAGCAACAATATCAAACATAGGTTGAGTCCACGGAGAATCAATGGTGTTAAATGATATATGATTATAATAATACTATTTAGCAATCGCAGTTCTCATCTTTTCCCTAAGATCTTTATGCCGCCTTTAATCGATCTTACTTTGTTTAGCACTCTTTACCTTTTGAAGCATATGATCCATATCTCTTAACTTTGCATTTTTTGCATCAAGATCAATTGATCATCTCATTCTCCCCCGGCGAATCTCTGCATCAATCTCAGTCTCCCTCCCTCCCTTTTTTACACATGATGATTTACCACCTAACTTAAATAAACTTGCGATCCCCTTTCCCACCTTCCCTAATCCCCCATTTCCAGTCCCACTTCCACTAGCACCTCTTATCTCATGTTGTTGTCTCAAATAAAACTCCTTTTGAGCCCTTAAACTCTCTCTACGGGCAATGCTCATCTCCATATCCTCATTAGAGGAACTATCATACTCCCTCGGCTCCTCCACTAATTGTGATCGAACTTCTTCTTCCCTTTTTCATTTATCTTTTTTCTTTTCTTTTACCTTCATTAAAATTTGCATTATTGATTCTCTCACATCTTGACTCACTTTTGGACATCCTGCCGCATTTCCATTTTTGTGAGCTAAATGTTCTTTAAAACGTGTAATTCTACCATTGATAATTTTACTACATAGATGACATTTTATTTTATGTCTCTGTCCGTCTACTGGGGCACCGAAACTCCACCCAATATCGGCACTTACTTTCTCACCGCGCCTGCCGGAAGGCATGACATTTCCACTTTCATTTTCTCCAGCTTCTGACATTATTCTATTTTGTAATAGAAATAGCAATAATAAAAAGTTACAACTTATACATAAATTTGCATCTTTATTTAATTCATTAAATTCTATTTTATTTAATTTGCATATTTATTATTTTTATTTATTTATAAAAATAGAATTCAATATTTAAGTGCCTAGAGTACGAAAGCAAAAAAATATATAATATTATACATATAACGTATATACATATATTTTGGTCAAAAGAGTACGAAAGTAAAAATAATATATATATATATATATATATATATATATATGAAATTTTGTTTTCTTGTATCTTTTTTTTTTTACTTTCTGTTTAATGCAATGTGCTTAATCCAATCTCCACCATCCCACTCACACACACAGACACACAATTGGGCCCTAATCTCCATCCATAAAGCCAATGAGCAAATGAATGGTCGGAAGCAAAAGATGACATTTTAATTAATTGATAACCCAAAAAAGGAAAAAAAAAAAAACAGTTGCAAACGGTGGGTACTAATTAATTCAACCGTGTTTGTCCATTCTATTCTACTACTATGTGTATAGTTATTTTACACTACTTCAACATTCTTATAGCAAATTTTAATTTATAATATTCTTATTTTTAATAAAAAATTTACCCATATTAATTAAGGAAATTATGATGACTATGGCATATAAATTAATAGTATCGTATTATATTTTGATATTTTTATTAATATCCTAATCTTATACAAATGATTACATAAACTAAATGATAATTTCATGTTAGAAATATAAATATATAAATTGCATGATAATTGATACATTAATCTTATACACTTTAATTAATTTTTTTTATCTACAAAAGTAATACAAATTTTTTTTAAAAAAAGAATCATTAAATTGATAAGTAAAAAAATACAATATCGATACACTTAAAAATATAGAAAATACTAACTTGTAGAGAAATGGTTATCTTCTTCTATGCTTATTGCTCCATTTCGTTCTCAGCTTCTTGTTTCACACTTTGAACACACTAAAAAATTTTGAGTCAAAATACTAACTTTCATAGAGCTAGATAGAAATAAGTTCTGGCTTTGTAAATGACCAATCTTGCATTTTATTCACCCACACAATGTATATATATGTAAATTTATTTACTTATATAAAGTAAATATTCTGTCATTTCATGTCTCCCACGCTTCTGCCTTTCACATGGTACACAATAAATCTTCAACTCCTACACTTGCTAATTGGGCTACACGTGTCATAAGATATGTACTATTCTTTGATTTATATCTATAGTGTAAAAGTACAGTGACCCACTCATGACATTGCATCATTATCAATTGATACATGAATATCTTGACTCAAAACAAAGTGGTCTGTCAGAGAGTTTGTTTTCCAACTTTGCAATTTTTTTTTTTTTTAGGAACCGGTTCAACCAAAACCGGTTCGTGTCCATATCGGCCGGTTCACCGATATATCGGCTGGTTCTTAGCTAACCGGTCAATTCGGAGGTGAACCAGCATGCCCGCCGTTATATCGGGCTGAATCGGTTTCGGTTTAGCCCATTACCGTTGCGAACCGGCCGGTTCGGCTAACCATGGTTTGTATGTTAAAGCGTGTTTTAGGAGCTTAATGAAGAAACAAACTAATTTTGGTGAATTAACCAAAGATAAGTTTGTGTCTATCCACAAAGAGAGCAAATGAGGAGTTTTCAAGCAAAAAATGTCTCTTGGAGGGCAAAAATATCATGTTTTGAAGCTTCAACATCGGGAAACATGCCAACGGAGTCCAGGGGATTTTAACAGAGCAATAATCAAGAAACGTGGTTTTCAAGAATTTTGTTATGCTTGAGCTACGCTTACAGTAGCTAAAAGTGGCTAAAAACATCAAAAACTACGCTCAAGACTTTTGGCCTATGACTAAGCTACGCTTAAGTGTAGTAACCCCTATGCTTGCCAATCGTAGGTCTAAAATTTCATCCAACTTCAGATGATCATATCTTAGTCAAACCAGGTCCTAATAGAGTGATTCTTGAGCCTAAACACAAGAGCCTGAAGTCATCTTTCCAACAAGCTAAAGTAAGATTCAATCCATGTTGTTTAGCTCTAGTTATGATCAAAAGAGTAATACGTGTGTACAGGAAATAGTTGAAAACTGCAGATTCGGTCAGAAACCCTAGGATGACCCAAATTGCTTTGTTTTGACCCAGCTGACTTTGTATTCGACTCCAAAACTTTCAAGCACCTGTATAAAATGTATCTACATCAGATTAAAGGGGTTTGGCTCAGAATTGAGGAGATACACATTAAAGAGGACTCTTACTCTAAGCAGGACAAGTCTAATTCAAGCAGGACTCTTCCCAATCACTTCTATAAATACCAAGGTCTAGACCAGACCTAGGGAGCTTCCAATTATGTAATTTACAGAGCACTATGTCTGTAGATTTACACCTTTTGAAGAAGATGAGCCATTTAAGACTTAGAGATCTAGAAAAGAAGATAATGGAGAGCGTTTCTACATCAACGATGCAGTCTTCTTCCACCATGAATAACTAATTTGGTATCTAGGGTTTCTAGCCCTAGCCAAGTAATTTAGTTTATTTATTTATTTCAATTATAACGAGGGGAAACTGAGACCATACTGTGATAATTGTGTAGATTTATGACCGTAGTTATTCGTGACATGGGATTTTATATTTATTCTAATTCTTGTCTTAGATTGAATGAATGCTGTCACGCCCCGAATTCCTAGGACTCCGAAACTCGAGCCTAAGAGCTAAGGGAGTGATTTCGGAAGTAAAAAGAAACGAGAACCAAAAGACATTCAGTCATCGAACACCCACAAAGGGTTGCAATGAATGCCCAGATACCATGCTGTCACGCCCCTAAAGGGTGACGCAAACCAAGCGACTACTAGAGTCAACAATAATAAAGAAGTACATGGAATAACAATAAGAATATACTCCATGCCAACACGAATACTAAAAACACAAGAGTATCCTTAGATACCAACAGACACGCTCCTAAATCCCTAAGACTCCCGAACTGGGACATCCAAGGAATCCAAGATGTGATCCTTAATACGAATGACCAACTAAGACATCATTAACCAAGAAAACACATGGGTTAATGATAGAGATGGTATATTCCATACCCAAATGGATAATAAACTAAGCAGCGGAATCTAACGAAAATCCGGCAAAGTTCCGTTTGTAAATGGAACATCCGGACAACAACCACAACACAAGAACCTGCCAATAGCAATTCAATAATCACAATGGCTTCCAAGCCCCACATTCATCAATCCTACTAGGGCCGAGGTAGTGGAAAGAAACCAAAACCCCTCTAAACCCTCTATAATCAAAAGAGCCACAAATACTCGAATAAGAATACAGAAAAGCACCTAGCTGTGCAAAATAGATACAATAACCATCAGAAAGAATAAATACAGGAAATAAAAGATACATCAACAGGGATATGCCAACAGACTGGCTCCCAAAAGAAAATACATAACAATCCCATAACAATGGGTAGAGAAACTGAAAGCGGATACCTATCGTCCCCAAACCCAGTCTTGTAACACCCCGTGTTATATTCCTTTTTCCTGAAATTAATTTTAATTTAATTTCAATAATGACGTCACTTGTTATGACGTATTGTTTATTCTTGGTATTTGGTACCTGTAAATTTTTCGCGTTTACTTTTAAAGTTGACCGGATGACTTTACGGTTTCTCTTTGACAACTACGCGAGTTCTTGTTGTTGACTACACGGTATTAGTACTTTTACTGATCCGGTGTGAAGCGTATTAAATTACCTTCTTGGTGTTCCGGTTGTTGGATTTCTAAACCGGTATAATTCTTTCGGACTAATTTGGTAAATTGGTGTCCCGTGTAATTACCAGTTACGTAAACTACACTTGGGGGTTGGTCCGTAATAAATTGGGATTTATTATATATATTTATATTTAATTATATATATATTGAAGTGGGGTTCGTTTTGCAATTATAGAGAAGTTGAGGGTTAGTTATGCAATTAGTATATATATGTATATACATGTACGCATATCTGTTATCTTCTCATTCTCCACATGACGACCTAGCTCCTCCTTTCTCTGCAGCCGACCACATCTTCATTCACTCCTGCTCTCCATCATCACCATATTCGCCGGTCAGGCGAGAGAGAAAGGGAGAGAGAAAAGCGGCGAGAGAGGGTCGCGCTGGTGCAGGCAACAGGTTGCCGCAGCAGCAGCTGCGGCTGGAGCCAGGGTCGGCGACCTGGAGCGGCGGCGACCGGGCTGGGCGGCGATGCGGCGGCTACGGCGTGGTGGTCTGGCAGTCGCGCATGGTGGAGCCAGGGACGACCAGTGCTGTTCGCGCGAGCAGTGGCGACTTCGGCCGGAGCTTCGGTCAATTTTTAGGCGACCTTCCGGTGATCGGTTTGAGCCGATTTTCGGTGAGTAGCTCCGTATATACGTAGTATTCATCATATATTAATTTCGTGAATTTAGGATGAACGATTTGCCCAAAAATCGCATTTATAGGTTATAGTTTTCGTTTGGGGTATTTTAGATTTAACTCAATTAATTAACCGATTATTAATGGGCTTCGTATATATCGTATAGGTTGTCGAGACGGACATTTCGATATATTCGAAATAGTTTTTGGGCGATTTTGGTCGGCGGGCTTCGTGTTCGGGCGCCGACACTGTGCTGTTTCGGACTGTTCGGTAACGTATAATTAGGTGGGAAATTATATTTCTCACTCCGCATTATTGAAGTAGTTTAGGGGTGCAAAACCCTTATTTAATTTATTATAGATATATTAAATTACTAGTTTAAATATCTATAAATTGTTTAGGATCAGAATGGGGCTTAGGAATTAATTTAAGAAAATTTATTAAATTATTCCTATGTAATTAAATAATATTCTTATTTAAAGAATAGACGGCTTAGAAACCCTTACGAATTTAAATGGGTTAGTAGAGATTCGTAAAGCTTAGACGACATGCTAGGTTTCTTTTGGTATACGTGAAATAATTGTTTAAATTATTTTAAAAAGACATGTTACTTGAAATTGAAATATTTTCTAAGGAATTAAAGAAAATATATTTTGAAAACATGAAATGTATATGAAACTGTTTTCATATGATTTAATTGCTTTATTGTATTTAAAGCATGAAAAGAGATTTTGAGACTTATATTACCATGTGAGTATTTTTATAAATATGATGTATTACATATTTATGATTGAGATATGATTTGATTGTACACCATGTCGTGTGAGCACATGGGTGTTGGTGCATGTAGTGCACGGTTTCACCATTGGCAGTGAGAGTTCATTTGGTGTGGTCTACTTCCTTTGTGCGTGGGGCACGAGTAGACGTTTGTGTCGGATCATCACAACAACTGGCCAGGAGGTATCACGCCTACGGAACTAAAAAGCCGGCAAATGTGAGTTAGGAGTCCAGGTAGAGGCTCATGTTCTTGACTCAAGGGTAGTCATGGCGTACGGAGTTGCAAGTTGGGCTCTCGTACAACCGTCTTCCCTGTTGAAGTGATAGAGAGAAAATCACTTGGGAAAGGTCGGTGTGGTAACTCTACACTATGATGAGTGGACAGAGTTTGTATCCGTTACCCTTGGGAAGGGTGTGTTGTGTGTGAGTATCACGGGGAGTGTTGAGTCACATTACACTGCCTATTATTTATGTGATCTCGTTTGACATGTATATGTGCTATATTACATGTGTTGTTGGGGCATGCTATTTATGAATATTGTAAATTAAATTCATATTTTATAAATGCTCAGTTGAAAGTAATTAATGTGGAAGAAAATGATAATATGCCATTATAAATAAGTATAAATGAAACGAATATATTTATACTTGTTGTTGTATACCTTAGTACCCTTGGGGGAGGTTATGCGTGTTGGCATAGTGATTCATGTGGCTAGCGGAGGCTAGTGGTGGACCGTAGGCTTGACTTGAGTTGAGGCCTTAGAGATTGTGGTTAGTAGCCTTAGAGATGTGGTTAATAGTTTTGTAATTGTGGTTAGTAACCTTGTGATTTTGGTTAGTAGTTTGGTGATTTTGGTTAGCTGTGTGACCTTGTTCGAGATTGATTTTAGTATCAGTTATGAATTGAGGCCTTAGAGAAGGTGGGTGATGAAATTGTATTTGAGATTTTGGTTTGGTTAGAAGAGGTTGTAGTTGAGGTGATTTCATTAAGTACTTGGAGTACTGTAGGGTTGTTCCTCGTGCTTAGTTCATTCTCCTAAGCATTTCTTGTACTGTATTTGCACGCTAGTACATATCGTTGACTTCTATGTCACTCCTTGAGTTGTTGATTACGGCGTGGTGCCGAACCTCTTCCTTGTGTCACTTGATGTTGTGGAGTTGGAAACGGATTGTTGTGTTCCGTGAGTCCAACGTATTGTTCTTCCTTTACTGTCATTTTGGGCATTATAGGAATCTGTAGAGTGGTGTTCACTCTTATTCGACTGTCTTTCGAAAATGGTGTTTTCTAAACTCTTTGTATTTTAAAAGGAAAAATTCGTTTTCGCCTACCCCCGTAGAAATGAAAAGTTTTAATACTTTATAAAACGATCTTAGGATCTTTCTTGAAAAGATTTTCAACTTTTAAAAGCCTGTGATGGCGACTGACGGAGACCGGGGGCAAGGCGGTCATTTTTACTATGTGGTTCTTAAAAGTAAAACCATTTTATTATTTTCTTGGGATTCTGAGATTTCGAGACTTCTTTCTCAATATCTCATCTTGTAGAGTTTTGAAAGGTGTTCCATTGTTTCACCTTTGTTTCCTATCATGCTTAAGTCTCGGATTGAGGCTTATTGTTGTTCAGTGCACACATATAGTGTTGCCTTTCCCATTTCTGGGTTGTTGGTATCACCACCTAGGTGATATGAGTTTTTCTTACGTTAGGGGCATGGATACCAAAAGGATTGGTTCGAGTTTGAAAACCTTTTTCTTAAAAAACTATTGAATCTCTGGGATTCATCTTTTTATTACTTCCACTCTCGGCCATTCGTTTTTGGTTTCCTTGTTCCCTTTTGGTGTTCTTTCCTTGTTCACTTGTGGTGTTTTAACCTTGACATTGTGTCTCGGTTATCTGTTGGTGTAACATTGGGACTTCTTTTCCCTTGCTTGGGTTCTTGGCTCTTACGTGGTTTTTCTTATCCTTAGTGAGAGTGTTGGTGATTTATTAATATTGTTGGAGATAGCAAATGAGGTTTGTTATATATATATTGTATATATATATATATATATATTGATGATAGTGTTATGAGGTAAATGTGATGATGTGATTTATGGCATTGAGTAAGAGATATGATTGAGGTGATCTAGCCTTTGAGAGGTAGGTTTTCCCTAGGACTGGGATGAGGTTTGTCGTATATATATATATATATATATATATATATATTGTACATATATATATATATATATATTGAGGATGGTTGTGTTAGTACGCAAGGACGTGGGTGTTTTCCTTCCTGTGTTATCGGGGTGTAGGATTTGAGCCTTCCTTGGTACTATTGGTGGATTTTGTTTCCTTGTGGATATTAGAGGTGAGTGTGATCTCCTCGGTTGGATCTTCTGAATTGTGTTGTGAGTAATTGGTGATTTGTTAGACTGGACCTTAGTATCGTGTACCTAGTGTACGTTGATGAGAGTAGTGTAGACTACTGGTGTTGGGTACTTGGAGTACGAGTTTTAGATACTCATGTTGTGTATTTATATATATATATACGTGTAGATATATATATATATATATATATATATATATATATTCCCTATATACTTATGTATACTCGTCTACGATAGTATATGAGCGTGTGCCTTGGGATTTGCGTGGATGAGACTAGTTGGGCTATACTTATATCTTATCAGACGGTTTAGCTTTACCTAAACTACCAGAGGATGTGGTAGTTAGAGTATTCTTTCCCACTGAGCTTATTTGCTCACAGGGGTATTTCACTTGCCCCCTGGTATTCACACGCCAGGTTGCAGGAAACATACGGCTATGAGCAAGATGCAGTGCAACGACAGCTTTCTTTTGTTTCCTTGTTACAGGTTTTGGAGTTGCGTTGGGTGATGCAGTTACGGTTGCAGCACGACTGGGTTTGGGGACAATAGGTATCCGCTTTCAGTTTCTCTACCCATTGTTATGGGATTGTTATGTATTTTCTTTTGGGAGCCAGTCTGTTGGCATATCCCTGTTGATGTATCTTTTATTTCCTGTAATTATTCTTTCAGGATGTATTGTATCTATTCCGCACAGTTAGGTGCTCTTCTGTATTTTTATTCGAGCATTTGTGGCTCTGTTGATGTTAGAGGGTTTGGAGGGGTTTTGGTTCCTTTCCACTACCTCGGCCCTATTAGGATTGATGAATGTGGGGCTTGGAAGCCATTGTGATTATTGAATTTCTATTGGCAGGTTCTTGTGTTGTGGTGGTTGTCCGGATGTTCCATTTACAAACGGAACTCTGCCGGATTTTCGTTAGATTCCGCTACTTTGTTTATTATCCATTTGGGTATTAAATATACCATTTCTACCATTAACCCATATGTTTTCTTGGTTAATGATGTCTTAGTTGGTCATTTGTATTAAGGATCACATCCTGAATTCCTCGGATGTCCCTGTTCGGGAGTCTTAGGAATTTAGGAGCGTGTCAGTTGGTATTGGAGGATGCTAGTGAGTTTCTAGCATTCTACTTGACATGGAGTATATTTTTATTGTTATTCCATGTGTCTCTTTGTTATTGTTGACTCTAGTAGTCGTTTGACTAGCGTCATCCCTTGGAGATTCGCTGATTCTCTAGATTTGAGTTTCGGGAATCTTAGGGGCGTGACAGCATGGTATCTGGGCATTCATTGCAACCCTTTGTGGGTGTTTGATGACCTTCAGTCATTGGTTTTCATTTGTTTTTCGTTTCTTTTTACTTCCGCAATCACTCCCTTAGCTCTTAGGCTCGGATTTCGGAGTCCTAGGAATTTGGGGCGTGACAAGTCGTGCTGCAACCGTAACCGCATCACCCAACGCAACTCCAAAACCTGTAACAAGGAAACAAAAGAAAGCTGCCGTTGCACTGCATCCTGCCCATAGCCTTATAATTCCTACAACCTGGCGTGTGAATACCAGGGGGCAAGTGAAATACCCCTGTGAGCAAATAAGCTAAGTGGGAAAGAATACTCTAACTACCACATCCTCTGGTAGTTTAGGTAAAGCTAAACCGTCTGATAAGATATAAGTATAGCCCAACTAGTCTCATCCACGCAAATCCCAAGGAACACGCTCATATACTATCGTAAACGAGTATACATAAGTATATAGGGAATATATATATATATATATATATATATATATCTACACGTATATATATATATAAATACATAACATGAGTATCTAAAACTCGTACTCCAAGTACCCAACACCAGTAGTCTACACTACTCTCATCAACGTACACTAGGTACACGATACTAAGGTCCAGTTTAACAAATCACAAAATTACTCACAACACAATTACGAAGATCCAACCGAGGAGATCACACTCACCTCTAATATCCACAAGGAAACAAAATCCACCAATAGTACCAAGGATGGCTCAAATCCTACACCCCGATAACACAAGAAGGAAAACACCCACGTCCTTGCGTACTAACACAACCATCATCAATATATATATATATATACAATATATATATATATAACAAATCTCATCCCTCTCCTAGAGTAATTCTGTACCTCAAGGATGGGATCACCCCATCATCACACTATGCGAAAACCTCAATGCTATCTCCAACAAGTCCACAAGTCACCAACAGGATAAATCAATCACTAACACTTGCACTATAAGCTACAAGACCACCCGATCAATTCACTAAGAGTACAAGACCTCAACTCACAAGAACGACCACCTAAGGGTCACCAAAACAAAGCAAAGGAAAAGACTTCCCAATGTTAAACCAACAGATAACCGAGACAACAATGTTAAGGTTAAAACACCACAAGTGTTTAAGGAGAACACCTGGACAAGGAACCCAATCCACTCGGTATCCATGCCCATAACATGTGGAACAACTCGAATCACCTAAGTGCTGACGTCAAAACCAAGAAGAAAGGAAGGGCAACACTGTATGTGTGCACTGAACAACACCAAGCCTCATACCCGAGACTTAGAAATGATAGGAAGCAAAGGTGAAACAATGGAACACCTTTCAAAACTCTACAGGATGAGATATTGAGAAAGAAGTCCCGAAATCTCAGAATCCCAAGAAAAGTAATAAAATAGTTTTCTTTTAAGAAATCACAAAGTAAAAATGACCGTCTTGCCCCCGGTCTCCGTCAGTTGCCATCACTGGCTTTTACAAGTTGAAAATCATTTCAAAGAAGATCTCAAGATCATTTTATAAGTATTAAAACTTTTCATTTATACGGGGGTAGGCGAAAACGGGTTTTTCCTTTTAAATACAAGAGTTTACTTCAAAACTTAGGAAACACCGTTTTCGAAATGACAGCCAATAAGAGAAAACACAACTCTATGGATTCCTATAATGTCCGAGAGGACAGTAAAGGAAGAGTACTACATTGGGTTCACGGAACACAACTATTCATTCCCAACCTCACGAAACCAAACGACAACACATGGAAGAGGTTCGGCACCACGCCGTAACCAACGAGTCAAGGAATGACATGTAAGCCAAAGGCCACGTACTAGTGTACAAACACTGTACAAGAAATGCTTGGGGGAATGAACTAAGCACTAGAAACCACGCTACAGTACCCTAAGTACTTAATGAAATCACTTCAATCATAACCTCTACCCATTCCTCAAAAGAATGAAAAACACTTAAAGGTCTATACTACCACATCCACTAAGACCAGAATCACATCAACCACCTTATCCAAGGCCTCAATCACAATTGATACTAAGTCAATCACTGACCTCAAATCTCTAAAGATATCACACAACTAACTACAACCACAAAACAATTAACAGTCCTCTCTAAGGCCACAAATCAAAATCAACTCCACAATCCACCACTAGCCTCAACTACTCACAGAGATTACTACGTCAATACACTTAACCTCCCTCAAAGGCATAAAAGCATATAACACAAGTACAAAGATTATATGTTTCATTTATACTATAATGATTTTCTCATTTAAAGTCTCGTTTCACATTATTCATTTTCAACTGAGCATTTATAAAATGTGAATTTAATTTACAATATTCATATATAACATGCTCCAACAACACATGTAATATAGCACATATACATGTTAAATGAGATCACATAAATAACATGCAGTGTAATGTGACTCAACACTCCCCGTGATACTCACGCACAACACACCCTTCCTAAGGGCAACGGATACAAACTCTGTCCACTCATCATAGTGTAGAGTTACCACACCGACCCTTCCCAAGTGATTTTTCTCTCTATCACTTCAACAGGGAAGGCGGTTGTACGAGAGCCCAGCTTGCAACTCCGTACGCCATGACTACCATTGAGTCAAGAACATAAGCCTCCACCCGGACTCTTAACTCACATTTGCCGAATTTTTAGTTCCGTAGGCGTGATACCTCCTGGCCAGTTGTTGTGATGATCCGACACAAACCCTCTCATATACCACACGAAATGAGGTAAACCACACCAAAAGACCTTTCTCTGCAAATGGTGAAACCCGTGCACTACGTGCACCCACACCCATGTGCTCACACGACATGGTGTACAATCAAATCATATCTCAATATAAATATGTCATGCATCATATTTGTAAAAATACCCACATGGTAATATAAGTCTCAAAATCTCTTTTCAACATGCTTTTAAAATACCATAAAACAATTAAACTATATGAAAACAATTTCATAAATAATTCATGTTCTCCAAAAATATATTTTCTATTAATTCTTTAGAAAATATTTCATTTTCAATTAACATGCCCTTTTAAAATAATTTAAACAATTATTTCACGTATTCCAAAAGGAACCTAGCACATCGTCTAAGCTTTACAAATCTCTACTAACCCATTTAAATTCGTAAGGGTTTTCTAAGCCGTCTATTCTTATTTAATTTAAATAATAATATTATTTAATCACATAGGAATAATTTAATAAATTTTCTTAAATTAATTCCTAAGTCCCATTCTGATCCTAAACAATTTATAGATATTTAAACTAGCAATTTAATATATCTATAATAAATTAAATAAGGGTTTTGCACCCCTAAACTACTTCAATAATGCGGAGTGAGAAATATAATTTCCCACCTAATTATACGTTACCGAACAGTCCGAAACAACACAGTACCGGCGCCCGAATATGACGCCCGCCGACCAAAGTCGTTCGAAAAATATTTCGAATATATCGAAATGTCCGTCTCGACAACCTATACTGTAACACCCCGTGTTATTATCCTTTTTACTGAAATTATCTTTGATTTAATTTCGGTAATGACGTCACTTGTTCTTGACGTATTGTTTGTTCTTGGTATTTGATACCTGTAAATTTTTTGCGTTTAGTTTTAAAGTCGACTGGACGACACTACGCGAATTCTTATTCTCGACTACGCGGTATCGATTCGACGTTTAATGATTAGTGTTTAGATTGGATGACGACGCATTTTAATTGTTCGGGCTTGTTTAAGTGTTCCGACATTTGGGTTTCTACCCCGATGTATTTAATTAGGCTTCCCGTTATTAATTCGGGCTTGGGAGATTATGTTCGGATGTTCCCGATAATTATTGGGGTTTATTATATATATATATATTCAATTATATATATATATATAGAAATGGGGGTTATTTTGCGATTTTGGAGAAATGAAGGGTTAGTTTTGCAATTAGGTCATATATATATATGTATATATATACACAGACCTGCATCTTCTCCTTCACGCCATCACAGACCTCTGCTACACTCTCCTTCGCACGACTGAAGCAGCTCTTCTCTATTCACCATGGTCGACCGATTGAGAGAGAGAGAGAGAGAGAGAGGGCCGGTTCGTGGAGAGAGAGTCGGCTGAGGGAGCGAAGCGTTTCAGGAAAGGGACGACTGGCGGTCGGCGCCCTGGAGCAGCTGCAGCGGCTGGACTGGGCGGAGGCGGCGGCGACCGTGGCTGCCAGCGGCGTGCACGGAGTAGCAGGTAGCTACGGCTGGTTCGCGTAGCAGCAGCGCGCAACAGTGGCGAGTCCGGCTGGGGTTCGGCCAATTTTACGGTGACCTTCCGGTGATCGGTTTGAGCCGATTTTCGGTGAGTAGCTCCGTATATTCATGGTATTCGTTATATATTAATTTCATGATTTTAGGATGAACGATTTGCCCGGAAATCGCATTTTTAGGTTATAGATTTCGTTTGGGTTATTTTAGATTTAACCCAATTAATTAACCGATTATTAATGGGCTTCGTATATATCGTATAGGTTGTCAAGACGGACATTTCGATATATTCGAAATAGTTTTTGGACGATTTTGGTCGGCGGGCTTCGTGTTCGGGCGCCGATACTGTGCTGTTTCGGACTGTTCGGTAACGTATATTTAGGTGGGAAACTTTATTTCTCACTCCACATTATTGAAGTAGTTTTGGGTGTGCAAACCCTTATTTAATTTATTATAGATATATTAAATCGTTAATTTAAATATCTATAATTCGTTTAGAATCGGAATTGGACTTAGGAATTAATTTAAGAAAATTAATTAAATTATTTCCTACGAGATTAAATATATTCCTAATTGAATTGAATAGGAATAGACGACTTAGAAATTCCTTTGAGAATTAAATGAGCTAGAAGATTTGTAAACGTTGGACGTGAGAGACTTAGACGCTATTCTAGGTTCCTTTTTATTACGTGGATTATCTGTTTAAATTATTTTAAAGAAATGATAAGGGAAATTGAAATATTTTCTAAAGAATTAAGAAAATATATTTTTGAAAATATGAGTTATATATGAAATTGTTTTCATATGATTTAAATGCTTTATTGTATTTTAAAGCATGAAAAGAGATTTTGAGATTTATATTACCATGTGGGTATTTTTATAAATATGATGTATTACATATTTATGATTGAGATATGATTTGATTGTACACCATGTCGTGTGAGCACATGGGTGTTGGTGCATGTAGTGCACGGTTTCACCATTGGCAGAGAGAGTTCATTTGGTGTGGTCTACTTCCTTTGTGCGTGGGGCACGAGTAGACGTTTGTGTCGGATCATCACAACAACTGGCCAGGAGGTATCACGCCTACGGAACTAAAAAGCCGGCAAATGTGAGTTAGGAGTCCAGGTAGAGGCTCATGTTCTTGACTCAAGGGTAGTCATGGCGTACGGAGTTGCATGTTGGGCTCTCGTACAACCGTCTTCCCTGTTGAAGTGATAGAGAGAAAATCACTTGGGAAAGGTCGGTGTGGTAACTCTACACTATGATGAGTGGACAGAGTTTGTATCCGTTACCCTTGGGAAGGGTGTGTTGTGTGTGAGTATCACGGGGAGTGTTGAGTCACATTACACTGCCTATTATTTATGTGATCTCGTTTGACATGTATATGTGCTATATTACATGTGTTGTTGGAGCATGCTATTTATGAATATTGTAAATTAAATTCATATTTTATAAATGCTCAGTTGAAAGTAATTAATGTGGAAGAAAATGATAATATGCCATGATTAATAAGTATAAATGAAACGAATATATTTATACTTGTTGTTGTATACCTTAGTACCCTTGGGGGAGGTTGTGCGTGTTGGCATAGTGATTCATGTGGCTAGCGGAGGCTAGTGGTGGACCGTAGGCTTGACTTGAGTTGAGGACTTAGAGATTGTGGTTAGTAGCCTTAGAGATTGTGGTTAGCAGCCTTGTGATTGTGGTTAGTAGCCCTGTGATTGTGGTTAGTAGTTTGGTGATCGTGGTTAGTTGTGTGAACTCTTTTGAAGATGTGAGGTTAGGGATGATTTTTGTATCAATTGATAATTGAGGCCTTAGAGAAGGCGAGTGATGAGTTGTGTGAGATTTTGATTGATGAGAAGAGGTTATGATTAGAGATTCATTAAGTACTCGAGGTACTGTAGTCTGACAGTCTTGATTCTTATGCTTAGTCCCTTCCCTTAAGCATTCCTAGTACTGTGTTTTGTACACTAGTACGTGGTCGTTGACTTGTATGTCATTCCTTGAGTTGTAGGTTACGGTGTGGTGCCGAACCTCTTCTTCGTGGTGTCATTTGATTTGGTGGAGTTGGAACGGATGGTTATCTTCCGTGAGTCCAACGTGTTGTTCTTCCTTTATTGTCCTCTCGGACATTACAGGAATTCATAGAGTTGTGTTTCTTTTATTTGACTGTCATTTCGAAAATGGTGTTTTCTAAGTTTTGAAATAAACTCCTTGTTTTTAAAAGGAAAAACCCGTTTTCGCCCACCCCTGTGGAAATGAAAAGTTTTAACACTTTAAAACGATCTTAGGATCTTCTTTGGAAGGATTTTTAACTCTAAAAGCCGGTGATGGCAATTGACGGAGACCGGGGGCAAGACGGTCATTTTTACTCTGTGATTTCTTAAAAGAAAACTATTTTATTACTTTTCTTGGGATTCTGAGATTTCGGGACTTCTTTCTCAATATCTCATCTTGTAGAGTTTTGAAAGGTGTTCCATTGTTTCACCTTTGCTTCCTATCATTTCTATGTCTCGGGTATGAGGCTTGGTGTTGTTCAGTGCACACATACAGTGTTGCCCTTCCTTTCTTCTTGGTTTTGACGTCACCACTTAGGTGATTCGAGTTGTTCGACATGTTATGGGCATGGATACCGAGTGGATTGGGTTCCTTGTCCAGGTGTTCTCCTTAAACACTTGTGGTGTTTTAACCTTGACATTGTTGTCTCGGTTATCTGTTGGTTTAGCATTGGGAAGTCTTTTCCTTTGCTTCGTTTTGGTGACCCTTAGGTGGTCGTTCTTGTGAGTTGAGGTCTTGTACTCTTAGTGAATTGATCGGGTGGTCTTGTAGCTTGTAGTGCAAGTGTTAGTGATTGATTTATCCTGTTGGTGACTTGTGGACTTGTTGGAGATAGCATTGAGGTTTTCGCATAGTGTGATGATGGGGTGATCCCATCCTTGAGGTACAGACTTACTCTAGGAGAGGGATGAGATTTGTTATATATATATATATTGTATATATATATATATATATATTGATGATGGTTGTGTTAGTACGCAAGGACATGGGTGTTTTCCTTCCTGTGTTATCGGGGTGTAGGATTTGAGCCTTCCTTGGTACTATTGGTGGATTTTGTTTCCTTGTGGATATTAGAGGTGAGTGTGATCTCCTCGGTTGGATCTTCTGAATTGTGTTGTGAGTAATTGGCGATTTGTTAGACTGGATCTTAGTATCGTGTACTTAGTGTACGTTGGTGAGAGTAGTGTAGACTACTGGTGTTGGGTACTTGGAGTACGAGTTTTAGAGACTCATGTTGTGCATTTATATATATATATATACGTGTAGATATATATATATATTCCCTATATACATATGTATACTCGTTTACGATAGTATATGAGCGTGTGACTTGGGTTTGCGTGGATGAGACTAGTTGGGCTATATTTATATCTTATTAGACGGTTTAGCTTTACCTAAACTATCAGAGGATGTGGTAGTTAGGATATCTTTTCCCACTGAGCTTATTTGCTCATGGAGGGAATTTCATTTGCCCCCCTAGTATTCCACACCAGGTTGCAGGAATTATACGGCTATGGGCAGGATGCAGTGCAACGACAGCTTCTTTTGTTTCCTTGTTACAGGTTTTGGAGTTGCGTTGGGTGATGCGGTTACGGTTGCAGCGCGACTGGGTTTGGGGACGGTAGTATTCTTCTTTCAGCTTCTTTACCCATTGTTATGGGATTATCATGTATTTCTTTTGGGAGCCAGTCTGTTGGCATATCCCTGTTGATGTATCTTTTACTTCCTGTATTTATTCTTTCAGGATGTATTGTATCTATTCTGTACAGCTAGACGCTTTTCTGTATTCTTATTCTAGCATTTGTGGCTCTGTTGATATTAGAGGGTTTGGAGGGGTTTTGGTTTCTTTCCACTACCTCGGCCCTAGTAGATTGATGAATGTGGGGCTTGGAAGCCATTGTGATTATTGAATTGCTTTGGGCAGGTTATTGTGTTGTGTTTGGTTGTCCGGATGTTCCATTTACAAACGGAACTCTGCCGGATTTTCGTTAGATTCCGCTGCTTAGTTTTATTAGTCATTTGGGTATGGAATATACCATTTCTATCATTAACCCATGTGTTTTCTTGGTTAATGATGTCTTAGTTGGTCATTCGTATTAAGGATCACATCTTGGATTCCTTGGATGTCCCAGTTCGGGAGTCTTAGGTATTTAGGAGCGTGTCTGTTGGTATCTGAGGATACTCTTGTGTTTTTAGTATTCGGGTTGGCATGGAGTATATTTTTATTGTTATTCCATGTACTTCTTTGTTATTGTTGACTCTAGTAGTCGCTTGGTTTGCGTCACCCTTTAGGAGCGTGACAGCATGGTATCTGGGCATTCATTGCAACCCTTTATGGGTGTTTGATGACTGAATGTCTCTTGGTTTTCGTTTCTTTTTACTTCCGCAATCACTCCCTTAACTCTTAGGCTCGGGTTTCGGAGTCCTAGGAATTTGGGGCGTGACATATACGATATATACGAAGCCCATTAATAATCGGTTAATTAATTTGGGCAAATCTAAAATAACCCAAACGAAATCTATAACCTATAAATGCGATTTCCGGGCAAACCATTCATCCTAAATTCACAAAATTAATATATAACGAATACCATGTATATACGGAGCTACTCACCAAAAATTGGCTCAAACCGATCACCGGAAAGTCGCCGAAAAATTGGCCGAAGCCTGGCCGGATCGCCCCTGCTCACGCGCACGCGCGGCTGTCCAGCCGAGGCCTTGCCCTTGCGCCACCGTGCGCGACTGCCAGACCGCCACCACCGGACCACCACGCCGTAGCCGCCCTGCCGTCGTCGTCCGCCTCGCCGTCGCAGCTGCTACAGCGGCGGCGAACCGGTCGCCTGTACCAAGTGTGACCCCTTGCTCCAGTCGGTTCCGGTCTCTCTCTCTCTCTTGCCTGACCGACAACAATGGAGGTGGAGAAGATGTAGTCGTCGCTTGTGGAGAAGAAGGAGAAGAAGGCAGATCGTGTGGAGTTGCAGAGAAGAGAAGGTCCGTGGTAGCGTATACATGTATACATTTATATGTACTAATTGCAAAAGCAACCCTCTAAATGTCAATAATTGCGAAATGATCCCACTTCAATATATATATATATATATAATAAATCCCAATAAATACCGGGAGCCTCCAAATAATATCGCGCGACCCCGTAAGTCCACGGGACGCCAAATAATCAAATTAGTCCGAAAGAATTACACCGGGTTAGGAACCCACAACTGGAACACCGAGAAAGTAAATTAATACGCTTCACACCGGATCCGTAAAAGTACTAATACCGTAACCGAAATAATCAAAACGATATCGTGTAGTCGAGAGTAAGAATTCGCGTAGTCGTCAAAGAGAAACCGGAATGTCGTCCAGTCGACTTTAAACTAAACGCGAAAAATTTACAGGTATCAAATACCAAGAATAAATAATACGTCTTGAACAAGTGACGTCATTACTGAAATTAAATTTTAAATAATTTCAGAAAAAAGGAAAATAACACGGGGTGTTACAAATGCATTATCTCAACCAATCATGTTATCTTAAACATGTCCTGATTTTCTAGACAATGGTGCTTAACACTTGAAACCCTAGATTTACACAAGTCATGCCTCAACGAGGTGATATAGACATATTTTAGTTTAATTTCATGATGTATGAGTAGATTAGAGTAAAGTAGATGGTATGTACTAGTCACACTTTTTCGAGAGATGAGTTGTAGTGAATCCGGTGGATGGTATCTTTTTTGGGTCGTATTCGACTATTTGCGGTACGATCTGATTCACGGTGCTGGATTGCCCTCTTGCAATTGAGCAAGTAGATAACTATATTATGCTGTTAATGGTGGAGTAAGGAAACCCTAGTTTTTATCTCTACTGTTATTGTCATAATCTATCTTTACTTGCTTTATTAGTTAACTAGTTCAGAAATCACAAATAATAAACCATACTTTTAAAGTAATTTAAGAGTACTACTTTACGAGAGTTCAGAATACGACTTAGTCCCTTGGCTTCAATAACCTTTCTCAATCCGAACTGTACTACAATATAATTCGTGCGCTTGCGATAGGTAAAACCTTGTCGTCATAAGGGGTTGTTCTTAAGCCCTATTTTTAATCCTTATTGACGAGTATCAAGTTTTTCGCGCCATTGCCGGGGACTAACGGATATTCTGAATTTAGTAATTTAGTATACTTGAATTGTCTTTTATATTGTATCTAAAGTTGGATTGTGTATTTTTGCGAGGTACACTGAAAAACGTGAAAGAAATCAGCGGAGCAGTGACGAATGCGTCGTTGGACCACTTGTGAGTTTTAGTGTAGCTTAATTTTACACATAATTTTAGCTTTATTTATGTCCATAGTTAGAGTAGTTTAGAAGTAGTTAGTTTTTATTAAAAATATATATATACATATATCTTCGTTGACAGAAGAATTATTGGACATAAGTACTAAACATGAGATGAATGTAGAGCATGACAAATGAGAGAAAGTATATGACATTTATTATGTACTTGATGTCTTGATTGTTACTAAATGTTCACAATGGACACCATGGACTGATTTACTTCCCACACTTCCTCCGCTATGTGGTGAAATTTTCGAAGAGATGAAGGGTGTTGGATAGCCCTTTGCGTAGCTATCGCGCCAACGACGTTAAACATTGGTCCTAGGTTATGAAAGATAGTTTCTAACCTCGGTTTGTAGAATAATATGTCATTTAATTTTTGCAATTTTCAATTCCGTAGGATTGTAGGCCTTCAAGGCCAAATCATTGTTTATTTCATTTTTTTTTTATTAAAAAAGACTCATTCCATGTGCTATATTGAGTAATGATTTCCAGAAAGCGATGATGTATTTCTTTTTCCCTTGCTATGATATTGGGTATATGTGCTTTTTGAAAATTTCAACAGATAGCTCGATTCAAGTTTGGGGGGAGAACGTGCATGAAGAGAGGAAATTCCGGAATTATGATTCAAGGGTAACTATAATATTTCTCACGAGTATGATTGTGAATCATGATGACATGGTTTAATTTAAGTTTGAGGGGAAGGTATAGTTGGTTGGTTATATGGAATGATTGAAAAAAAATTGAATTTTTGGTTTTGTTTTTATGCATGAGTGTTTTGCATTACAAGTTGATTAAGTTTATGTTTATGATTTATGAGTAGTATGTGATGCGATATTCTCGTTCATGAGAGTAATGATTAGATTGAGTTAGTGAGGTGATGTGGTTATACATAGGTGAATGAATTAGTGAAATTGAAACAAAGAAGGACAATCTTAACCTATAAGCACATGCACATATTCACTATAGGACAATTAATTGATCTTTGATTATGTGGTTGAAAAATTAGCTTTGCCACTATAAAAAGGGGAGAAGGGGAGTTGAAATGAAGGAAATAAGAAAATTTTGAAAATATAAAATTAAAATGCAAAATGTTGTTCTTCAATCTAAGTATCCGGGTCTCCTACCGCAAAGTAGTAGAATGTTCGCATCAAAATGGGAGAAAACTAATGAACATAAATCCCAAGGAAGAAGCTTGGGCCCAGTTAGTGGGGACTAAAAATCCTCGCTGGAAAGTCCAGAGCTGAGAAAGACAAGAAGGGATAAAGTGAAAAGAAAGGTGAAAAGAAGAATTTTACACATAGTATGACAAAGTTTGATCAATGAAGTAGAAGAAGAAAGATTGATCTACCATAGGAGAATGTTCACAAAAACGGGGAAGGTTGTCTAGATTGGAAGTAGAGATTAGCAAAGTTGTTTACTTTAATGGGAACCATTCACAACATTAGCTTGAGATAGTTATTGTTTGGTAGTGAGTGAGAATGTTTGTATCCATACTATCTTATACATGGTAGCATGACTTGATTAATGAGTACGTAAATGCATGAATGTGTGAGAATGAAGGATGGATAAGTTGTGGATTGTAACACCCCGTGTTATTTTCCCTTTTTCCAGAAATTATTTTTGATTTATTTTTTGTTGTAACGTCACTTATTCATGATGTTGTGATTATTCTCGGTGTTTCACTTGTAAAGTTTTTGCGTTTACGTTTGGATTCGACTGGGGGTTGACGATTGTCTCTATGATTACTTCGTGGAGTTTCTTTGGCAATTATGTGACTTGACGGTGACGTTTAGTGTTTCTGATTTGGTGAAACATTAATGTGAGTTCTTGTTTTCGACTAAGTGGATTCGTTTTGACGCTTGACGTTTGGTGCTTCGATTGGGTGGCGACATACTTTGTATGTCCAAAGTTTAAGGCTCCTACTTAGTTGTTTCAGTTGTGGCATTTAGTGCTTTAGGGGTTCGACATTTTTGTTTCCCTTGTAATAGGATTAGTACGTGCTTTGTTTGACTGACGTGCTTAGGAGTACATGTATTCCCTTTGCTTGTTTACTCTATGTTTGTATGTATATGCCCCTATGTGTTGTGACATTGCTTGTTTATTTTTTTTCGGATTCCTTACGTGCCTTAGTTGTTTGGCTTGCACGCTTAGGGGTATTTTCCTTACCTTGCTTGTTCCTCCGCGTTTATACTTACGTGACGCGGAGTCTTAGACTTGTTTGGTGGACTTTTGGTATTTCCTTGTTTTAGGAGTTTCGATAGGTTCTATACGTATCCGGTGGTTGGGTTTTGTACCTCGAATCATTTATATCAGTTTATATTATTTATTTGGCATTCCGTAGACTTTTTAGGTACGTGTGATTTCATTTTGGGATTTTCTAATGATTTTCGCTTTATTATTATTAAATCGAGGCCAAATGTTTTATTTTTTCATTCCACACCTGACACGGAAGGTTTTAAGTCGTTTCTTTGCGGTGATTTTTCGATTGATGGCGTAACGGACTATCGAGCCAATTTTTTGGGTATTTTCTTGCCTTATTTTGTGATTAATTATTTTAAAGTAGGTGAGAAACTTTGGGTTATTATTATTAGATAATAATTAAGAAATTAATATATATATATGATATATATATACATGATATATGTATGTATTTATATAGGTCGTGAGAAAGGTGACGAAGCCGACCACCATTTTATCTCTCTCCTCTTCGATCGGCAGCATTATCTTCTTCCTCATCTATTACAGGTCGCAGGCAAGAACAAGGGAGAAAAAGAGATAGTGGTTGGGAAGAGAGATGAAGGTCATGACTAAAGCGCGACCTGATGCTGGTGGTTCGCCAATAGTTGATGGCGGTGACGTTATATCTGGAGGGTCCCCGAGGGTTGGTAGTGGCGACAGTGGTCGCGTGTAGAGAGGGGCGATACTGGACAACCCATTTTTGGGCGCGTTTCAGTTAGGGTTTGGCCAGGGGATTCGCTGGAGAGAGGAGGACGATGGCGAGGCATCTCATAGGCAGCGGCGTGATGGTAGAAGACGACACGAAGTCTAGTGTTGCACATTTGTGGTCAACTCGGAGGTAGTGATGAGATCCGGCTGGACATAGTTGGGTCGACTCGGTGGCGATCAGTGCTCCGATCGTCGCAATTTTTGGAGGTAAGATGCGTCTCGATGTCGTATATGACATATTCAAATTTGGTGCAAAATCGTTGAACGATTTGCCAAAAAATCTGATTTTTAAGTACGAATTTTTGTTTGGTATTTTTCAGATTTATTCCATTTCGTTATACTATAGCTAACGGGTTTTGACTGTGTTAAATAAGTCATCGAGGTGGTCGTTTCGGTCTGAGCGAAATTTCATTCGGATAACTTTGGTCGACGGGCCCCATTTTCGGGAACCGACATTGTTCGTGGTAGGCCCGTTTCGTGGCTATTTTGTAAGTGCATATTTAGGTGGGGATATTTCTAAATATATCAAACTCTCACTCTTGGTACGTATGAAATTTTAATGTTTCCAATGTTGTGTGTTTATGTGTATATGATAACATGTGTTTAAGTTCCTAGCTTTAGACGAGACTTAGGAATTTTTATAAATTCGATGAAACACCTATATGTGAATTAAATGAAGCTGGAGATAGAAATTCCCTTGAGAAATTAAAACCTACCTGAGTTGCGTGAAAATAGACGGCCTAGTACCCCTTGAATTTAAAGTAGGTTAGTGGAATTTATGAAAATTGTACGTAAACTTAGAATGTGATATTAGTTCCTCGACTTGTGTTTTACTAAATTTAAAAACATGTTAAGGGATACGTGAAAGCGAGGGACGTGAAAACTTAGACGTTGTTCTAGTTCCCTTTTATTTTCTTGTAAATTATAAAGAACTGTAAGTGTAGAACTTGGATGCCCCTGAGATGGAAATATTATTTTAAATTAATTATAAGCATGCTAATACGTAAAATTTACAAGAATTGTATGATACCCCCAATTTTCGCACGTGAGTTGGCCAGGCTCACACATGAACATTGGGGAGCATCATACCATTGATAAACAAAAACACATAATACAATAGAAATTTTTGCAAAATAAAAAAACTCATAGCGGAAGCACACTAACGTAAAATCTTACAAAAGATCGTAAGATACAACTTAGGAATCCTATTAAAGACGGATCCCTAAATAAAAATACATTTTTAATAATCGTTCCTAAATTACAACAGTTGTATAATTAATAAACACTGCACATAGAAAGTAGAAATGGAGTAGACAATCACGAACAAAATGAGATGACTCAAATCCTTAACCCGGTGGCTGAAACTGTCTCAGACCTGAAATATCAACAACAATGTGGGTTAAACCCACAAGCAAGTCCACTACTACTACAATCCAACAGAGGACCGATAAAACCAACATCTCTGAATGAAACAACATGGATAGATAGACCTTATGTAATAAGATTTATCTATCACTTCTCATAAAATCTTTAGAATGTTCCTTATTACATAACAAAATAAAAGATATATATAAATATACCTTTTTAGAATAAATAATAAATGCATCCCATACATAAACATATTTTATAATATTTTTCCCATAATCAAATAAAAGATATATTATTGTATCTTTTAAAATAAATAACCGATACAATCTATGCATAAATATATTTTATAATATATTTCCAAAAACAAATAAACGATATATAATTATCCCTTTTAGGATAAATAACCCATGCATCACCAATATCATATAAATGAACATATTAATATTCATAATCATTTTATTATGCCAATAGACAACTTATCCAAACCATATTTTAATCACGTACCCGATAATTCACCCATGTCATGACAACTCAGCTATGTCCCGTGGTACTTATAAGACTGTGTTAATAGCCAGCCTCCAAGTGGTTCCTTAAACATCCTCAATCCATATTTATTTAATTAAATATTATGATTTACGATTTTATCAATTCCCTTGCATTATTTATTTCATCTCATTCATCACCGCACACAAATATGCTTATTAACATAATAAAGGTGATCATCATATGCATCAGTACTCCAATATTAAGAGAGTATCATATATGGCATTACCCACCACTATGCTTATTATCATAGTAAGGGTGATATGGTTATTAACATAATAAAGGTGAATATCATACGCATCACTGTACATCACATGCTACACATATGTATGAAATCGAACATAATGATTTATAACAACATAATAAACCATTATATCCAATAAACCACAACTACCAACTTACATAATATAATCATTGATAAACCATTCTAATGAATATATTTAACACCATCATAACCTTAAAATATTTTATGATAGGTTAATAATGGGATCCGAAATCACAGTATTATTTCATTAAAGTTTAGGGATCCAAAATATCAGTTTAAGAAAGATTTGGGATCAAACTGTAATTATAGTGCAATACAGGAATCCTACTGTAACTTCAGAAATGTTCTGGGGACTAATTTATAATTTCCATAAATTATAGGGGCCATAATGTAATTAGTATAAACCTAAGGGTCAAACCATAATATAGTTACGGGTCAAACTATAATTATAGTAATGGTCAGGGGTAAATCCATAGTTATAGCAATATTCAGGGATTTTAATATAATTTCAGTGAATTACACATGCTTACGGTACGCATCACTACACCGGATCATTTCTAATATAGGTGGATGTTTCTAATTGGTCAAATTTATGCTAACAATATACACACATACACAATATTATAACAAATAACAATAATCTATTTCAAGGGCTAAGATTTAAGATTCACCAAATCCTATGATTGGGAAAAATGAGTGTACCATAGTAATATAAAGCAAGCCACACTAGATTTCAGCATACATATATAATTAAATCAAGGGTTATGATTACAACTTTGCATAAACTGATTGTTAAGAATGCGAGTGCACTTTAGTAACATACCGTTGTCCACACTAGATTCCAGAACACTTATAATTTCCGAAAAATGCCTTAAAAATTTCTAAAAATTCCTAGAAAATTCAAGAAGCATATTTAAATATTTTTAAATCTTATTAAAGCTTCATAACTAGTATTTGCTGATATTTCCATGATCATAAAGGTATTTATAATTTAAAATACAATTTAATGATAATATGAAATATATGATAATAATCATTTAACATTTATCTATCCATATATATATGCATTTATATACATAATAACACTTTCATATTTATTTTTATAGAAAATTAACTATGTATAAATAATATATATCTATTTATACATATTATTTCACAAATGTCTTAAATTTATAAATACAAAGGGGTAGAATAGAGTTGTAACTTGCCTTAAATTATCCGGCTTTAATTTAAAATCTTCAAGCCTAAATCCTTCCGAGAGAAACTTTTTCTCTCCAAGAACTCTCTCTTTTCTCTCCATTCTCTCTCAAAGTGTAGAGAAAAATGAAATGCAAGTCTTCATCCGAAATGCAAGACTTCCTCTAATAATTCTAATTATTATTTTATTTTTCTTTTAAAAACATGTGGCCTTCTCCCATTTACTTTTGTCTCCACCTTTCCCCAACTTTCCTCCTCTTTACACTTCATTTTCAACCTTCATTTCTCTCTCATCATAATCCCTTCTTTTTACACACCAACATATATATATATATATATATATATATATATATATATATACTTATATATCTATTTACACCACTTACCACTATTAAATTACATACCACAATTACTAAATTACACTCATACACATCACAATTATAACTTTTACACATACATCCATGATAAATACCAAATTAATTAAATACATAAATTAGGGTTATTACAAATTGGGTGATTGAGAACCTGGATAACCCTGAGATGAAATTGTCATGATTTACAATTTTAATTTAATTATAAAACATGTTTTATATGAGAAAATTTGAAATTTATGTTATATTATTAAACATTGGGTCCATATAGAGGCATATTTTCATTTATGTAGCACCGTGTGCATATATTATTTCGTTGTGAGTTGCATGCCTCCTGTATACCAGGGGGTGTTCTCGCGACCTAGGGAGCTAGTACCTCCCAAATCAGAGAGTTGGAGGAGGACTTGTCCAAACCTGTGGGTTCCTGTCGGCCTTGTGTCCCGTAACCCATAGCGGCACCCACCTTTCCTTGTGCGGGCTTGTTACCCACATAAGTGATCGGTTTGGGATCCCTTGTTATCTGATTAACCCTCATATAGATAGGGTTAAACTTAGGTTATATTGGCACTGTCATGAGCATTGACACTGGATTTGCATTCACATTGAGTATTCATTGCCATATACTAAACTGTTAAGATTTTAGGTTGTTGCTACTTGTTGATATCGAACATGTTGTAGTTGGATTTATTTTGAAATTTTATATTATTTCTCTTGGGCGCTACGATGCAATGGTTGCAATTATAATTAAGTTTATGGTTAATTCCCTTGAAAATGCTGGAAAAATACTCAATGTGAACGATGACTTAAAGACTTAAAGTTCAGAAGTAAAAAGTGGAACAATAATAAGAACCAGGATTAATGGAGCCACGATTGGTAAGTATTCTAGGTGATTTGTTTTTATAAAGCTGTGTTTTTTGTTTATCCGGGTCCCGCCAACTGTTTTCGAAAACCCTAAGTTAAAAACTTGTTTTATAAAATATTTTTGAAATCTTTGGGGCCGGGAGTGTCTAAAGCAAACCCCATTTTGAAAAATGTCAAAAACTTTCATTTAAAAACGTTCTTATGAAGTGAGTAAGTTCAAGGTACTATTTGTCCCTGTTTGTGAGATCTTGAGGTTGTACAAAGATCTCGGCATCATTGGAGTCCGAGAACTCCAGGCTTCTTCTAGTTGTTTCTGACATTCCTTCTGAGCCAATTATGTTTAGGGTATCCTTTCAGAATTTTCTCAAATTCTTAAATTAATATTAAAGGTATTAGGACCAGTTTTGAAAAGAGTTTAAAAAGGGAACATTGAAATGGTTTTCGGTTTTGAACTCTTATTGTTCTTTTTTTCCTCGTTGTCATGGTTCCTTGGCTTTTAGTCTGGACTTGAGATTTTAAGGTTTCAGCCTTTGGGGAGGATCTTATATTCACTAATGTTATTACTGTCCTTGTCATATTCTCGGGTGAGAGACGTGAAGCTGATTTGCGCACATATAGTGCGATTCCTAGTACATTGGGTGGGTTGGAGCGTTGGAACTAAATAGATTTGACCGGGTCCTAAAACGTTTTTCTTAAAAACAAGTTGAATCCTTTGGGGTTCAGCATTTTTATTTAAAAACCCGGGGCATCGGTATCTATTTGGGACTAAATGACTCTGGTACCCCTTTCATGTGCCTCAGTAGGCAATATGAATTGGAGATTGTCTTGTGATTATCGAATCTGATATAGTGATAGAGCTTTTCCACTTATGTTACTTTCGAGGATTATATAATAGTAGTGTCTATACCATGTGACCACTAGTTAGTTTTATAAGTCCTCTTTATTATAAGAGGCCTTGGAGAAAAGATCCTTTGAGTGAACGGATTATTTCATTGGTTATTGTGGATAAAAAGACATGATTCAGGTTAGAAGTTGTGAGAGTGAGACTCTATAGGGATGGTTTGATAGCGGTGTTGTGTAGGAGTTTTGATTTAGTTGTGAGCGTGATTATAGTTATTCACTTTCGATAGTCCTAGGGAGTGGCCTATTTACCTCCTAGGAGCTTTGAGTGGCATGCTCGGTGCACGGTGTAATAGACAGTTAGTTCTTGTAGTATCTCTAGACGAGAATGCGTATTAGACTATTTGTGTATATGCCCATGTGAGTAGGATTAGTTATCTACGGGGTTTTATATGTTGGTGATATTTCTATTGATTTGTACTCTCTTGCGATTCTTGAGTATTTTTGAGGTTATTTGTGAGGTAATGTTAGGGTCTCGGATTCGCGTGGGTGCCATGTAAGACAACTGACCGACCTTAGATAGATGCATGCACACGGGATGGTTAGCATTTCCTAAACGGCTATGGGTTTGTTGCTCATCCCCAACAGGTTGCAGGTGGATGCATCACGACAAGTACGATGGTGACGGTACGGGTTATTTAGGACGCTTTTGTTTAGATTCGTTCCTTTTATCTATAGATATTATTTATATCATGTTTCTCCTTTTGTTATTCGGAGGCTAGTGTTGTAGTTTGGGAGCCAACCTATTGACATATCCCATTTCGTTGTATATTTTATTTCATATATTTATTATTTCAGGGTACCATTGTATCTGTTAGTCACTAATCAATCCTAAGGGGGGGGGGGGGGGGGGGGGTGAATACGGTTTTTGAAAATTCTTTAAGTTCTTTTTTACAAAATCAAGCAATATCAACAATTCACTGAATTTGATAACAAATAATTTTTCAATGAAAATTTCAATTTAATTTATCAAACAAATTAATATAAGATTAATATAACAACTAGATAACAAAATTAAAGAGATAGAGATAGAGAGATTGACACCGTAATTTTTTCGAGGTTCGGTAGCTCCTAATCCTCGGCTCAAGATCTCCTTCTATAGACTTTTCCCAATCCTCACACTATGGCTCTTCCTTCAATAGGTGAAAGAGAAAAACCTTTACACACGAGCTAACGAGCTCGTCACACAATTAAGAGAATAATCCTCCCTTGAATCAATGGGTTTCACTTACCCAAGATTACAAATTTGTGTATGCAATCAATATACCACTCAAGAAATAAAACACTCAAAAACCCTAACGTTTTTATGGAAGATAGATCAATATAAGTTCAAGTGTTTTTAAGTGATGTTTCAAGAACTCTAGATGTGTATTCTCAAAGGATGAATTCAATGAACGAATTTGAGAGAATAAGAAAAGATCTAGAGTTTAAATCGTCAAATGATTTGAATGAAAAACAAGATTTCTTGCTTCTTGCTTTCAAAGACTTTCCAAAGAGTGCTAGAGAGAAAATAAGAGATGAAGACTTGTAGAAATTTCTCACACTAGAACTCATCTTTCAATCCCACATCTCATTCTATATAAAGTGAACATTAGGGTTTGGAGAGTGAATCTCACTCCAGGAGAATAGGAGAGTGACTTTTGAAAAGTAGGCAAGAGTAGACACCAAGTGATGGGCAAAAATATTTTTAAAAATTAATTTTTCTCAAAAAGCTGAGGCATCCAGTCGACTGCTTCCAAGTAGTAATTTAAAAATATTTTTCCCAACGGTCATGCCAGTCGACTGCCTCAAAAGAGCCAGTCGACTGCCTCAAAAGAGCCAGTCGACTGCCTCAAGAGTCAGTCGGCTGCCCGGGTATGGCCATTCGACTGCCTCAGGCAATAAAAAATGTTCAAAACTCTTTGTTTCATCCAGTTGGCTGGACCCTTGGCTAGTCGACTGGGTCATAGCCAGTCGGCTGCCATTGCTTGGCCAGTCGACTGGGTGACTCAGAAATTTTGATTCTAAGTCCGTTTTTGTTCCGTTTTTTGAGTTCGGTTCTTTAATCACTTGAGCTTATAGGACCAATTAAAGCATAGAATACGTTATTACAATATTCACACACCGACCTATCTACCCCAGTCTTGAGTCTTCAAATTTCACTTTTCGTTGGTCATTTTGTCCTTTCTTGTTTTTACGCTTGAGTTCATTTGCGCTTATCGTTTTTAGTGTTTGCATTCTTTCCAAATCATTTTCCTGTACTTGCTGAAACATTTAACTTAAAATTACATTAGTACCAAACATGCTTGAATGGTTTGTTATCATCAAAACATGGAACTATTGTTCAAAAGTAAATTTCAAAGCCAACAATCTCCCCCTTTTTGATGATGACAAAACATTTCGTGTTTTTCCGAAAATAGTGAAGTATCACTTGATAGTCCACCTCAATATGTGCATTACATGCTTCCCCTTAATAAATAGATTTTTGCAATTATATACAATAGCATGGAGTCATACATAAACACGACTTGCGTGCATGAAAATAAGGTAGGAAGTTTCAGTTGAAAACAGAATTTTTCATGCTAATACATCAACATCCAAAGCCATCCCAATTTCTCTACTTTTTTTTGAAAAAGATTTCTCTGGAAGAGGCTTTGTGAAAATATCCGCTAATTGATTTTTAGTGTCAATAAAAACCAATTCAACGTCACCTTTAACTATATGATCACGTAAGAAATGATGTAAAATTTCAATGTGCTTGGTGCGAGAGCGTTGAATGGGATTCTTAGATATGCAAAAAAGCGGTTGTATTATCACATTTAATAGGCACGTGATTGAAAACAAAACCAAAATTGAGTCATTATTGCTTAATGTAAAGAGTTTGAGCGCAACTACTACCGGCCGCAACGTATTCAGCTTTGGCTGTAGATAAAGCAACATAATTTTGCTTTTTACTTAACCAAGATACTAGGGAGTGTCCTAGAAAGTGACATGTGCCGCTTGTGCTTTTTCAATTCATTTTACATCCCGCAAAATTGGCATCCGAATAGCTAATAAGATCAAGTGAAGTGCCACGTGGATACCAAAGTCCTAAATTAATCGTACCACTAAGATAGCAAAAAATACGTTTCACGGCTAGCAAGTGAGATTCTTTAGGACAAGATTGAAAATGAGCACATAAGCATACACTAAACATTATATCCGGTCTACTAGTGGTTAAGTAAAGCAAACTTCCAATCATGCCTCTATATTTAGTAATGTCTACACATTTACCATTTTCATGTTTGTCTGACTTAATAGAGGTACTCATAGGAGTTATGGCATGTCTAACATCCTCCATACCAAATCGTTTTAGAAAATCTTTAGTGTACTTGGATTGGCTAACAAATAAGTCATCCGAACTTTGCTTATTTTCAACCCTAAGAAGAAGTTTAACTCACCCATCATACTCATTTCAAATTCGTTTTGCATACATGTAGTAAATTCTTTGCAAAGATAAATATTTATTGATCCGAATATAATGTCATCAACATATATTGGGACAATCAACAAATTATTCTTAATAGTTTTTGTAAACAGTGTATTATCAACTTTACCTTTCGTAAAATCATTTTGAATCAAAAAATCACTAAGTCTTTCATACCAAGCTCTAGGAGCTTGCTTCAAACCATACAAGGCTTTAGACCATTTTTAAACGTGATTTGGAAAAAGTTCATTTTAAAAACTGGGTGGTTGCTTTACAAACACTTCTTCATCTATATAGTACCATTTAGAAAAACACTTTTGACATCCATTTGATAAAGAATAAAATTTCTAGATGATGCAAATGCATGAAGCATTCTAATTGCTTCTAATCTAGATACGGGTGCAAAGGTCTCATTGTAGTCAATGCCTTCCTCTTAATTATATCATTGAGTTCCCAATCTTGTTTTATTTCGAATGATCACTTCATTTTCATCCTTTTTGTTTTGAAAAACCCATTTTGTGCCTATTATAGTTTGAGGAACTAAATTCCAAACTTGATCACGTTCAAATTGATTTAACTCCTTTTACATGACCACGATCCAAGAATCATCACATTGATCTTTGTGGAAGCTCTTGGGCTCGATTTGGGACATAAAATCCATGTAATTGCATAAGTCTCTAAGTTGAGATCTTGTGCTAACACCTTGTGAAGGATCACCTATGATTTGGTTAAGAGGATGATTGTGTACAATCCTCCAAGATTTAGGAATTGAGCTTGTCAAGTCATCATTAGATTGATTCCCAACTTCACTCTTTTCTATTTGGCTACTTGATGAGTTGGAGATATTAAGGTTATTTAACTTATCCTCAATTCCTATAACTTTATCATCGTCTAGGTCAACTCTAGGTATTGGTAGTGGCGGTGATTCATCAAAAACAACATGAATTGACTCGACCATGGTTAGAGTCCTCTTGTTAAAGACTCTAAAAGCTCTACTTCTCGAAGAATAACCTAAGAAAATTGCTTCATCTGATTTGGAGTCAAATTTTCCCAAGTTATCTTTATCATTAAGCATAAAACATTTACAACCGAACACCTTGAAATACCCAATATTTGGCTTTCGACCGTTCCATAATTCATAAGGTGTTTTACCCAATTTCATTCAAATAATGACTCTATTTATAACATGACAAGTGGTGTTTACCGCTTCCGCCTAAAGGCTTCGGGGAATGTTGTGTTCATTTAACATGGTTCTAGCCATTTCTTGCAATGACCTATTCTTTCTTTCAACCACACCATTTTGTTGGGGGGTCCTAGGAGCCGAGAGATCATGAGATACACCAAGTTCATCACATAATTTCTCTAAATCATGATTGTCAAATTCCCTACCCCTATCACTTCTAATTTTCTTGATTTTCAAATCTTTTTCATTTTGATTGACTCTATAAAATTTATCAAGAATGGAGTGAGTTTCATTTTTATGAGTAAGAAAGTGCCCAAGTGTATCTAGAGTAGTCATCAACTATAACAAGTACATAGATTTTCCCGGCTAAGCTAGTTGTTCTCTCCGGACCAAAAAGATGCATGTGGAGTAGCTATAAAGGTCTAGAAGTGGTAATGTCTTTCTTTCTCTTGAAAGAAGACTTTACTTGCTTGCCTACTTGACATGCACTACATACTTTATCTTTTGAAAATTTAGTCTTCGAGAGGCCTTTGACTAAATCATTTTTGGATAAACGATGAATGAGGTCCATACTAGCATATCCTAAGTGTCTATGTCATAACCAACTATTTTTTCTAGATGTGAAAAAACACTTAACATCTTATTCATGCAATTCACATAGCAACATAGTATACAAATTTTCATTTCTTTTAGCATTGAACAATTGCTTTCCATATTTTTGAACTATGCATGCATTGGACCTAAAAATAACATCATAGCCTTTATCACACAATTGACTAATACTAAACAATTTATGCTTTAAACCATCAACCAAAAACACATTATCTATATAGAGAGAGGAAGATCTACCAATGGAGCCAATTCCGATAATTTTGCCTTTAGAGTTGTCCCCAAAAGTGACGTTTCCTCCTTCATAAGATTTTAGAGACATTAATTTTGATTTATCTCCCGTCATATGTCGTGAGCATTCACTATCAAGAAACCATTTATCTTTTGAAGCGGACTTCAAGCATACCTACAAAACAAAGTTAAGTGACATTCATTGGTACCCAATTCACTTTGGGTCCATTAATGTTAGAAAGGGATGCAATGGTTCCTTTTGGAACCCAAATCATTTTTGTTTCCACTTTGGATCCACTAATGTTAGAAAGAGATGCAATGGTTCTTTTTGGAACCCAAATTATTTTTGTTACCACTTTCTCCTTTCTACGTAAGCAAGAATTCACCTTATGTCCATTTTTCTTGCAATAATAACATGTAACATGCTTATGATCATTTGAGGATGCATGAGATGATTGTTTTGTAAATGTATACCTTAATAATTTCCTCTTTTTCAAAAGAATAGCATCTTTGTCAAAAGTATCATATCCTAGATAACTTTTATCAAATGATCTTCTTTGTCTTCCTAACATAATGCTTAGGTTTTCTTTTCCCTTTATAAATTTTGCCAAAATATTTATTTGATCATCTATAGTCTTTTTTAAAACTACATTCTCCTTTTCTAGTTCAATATTCTTATCATTCGTTACACTTGAAGCAATTGAAGTAGAACAAGTAGAACTACATGAAGATTTTGTTTTCTTGAGTGCCATGTATTTACTAGCTAATTTTTCAAATTCATCATGCAAATCTTCAAATGCATCTTGTAATTCATTATAAGATCTAACAAGTTCTTCATACGATAATTTAGATTTATCTAAAATATGAGAATTTGAATTTACCTCATCTTCCTTTGCCATGAGACAAAGGTATGCCGTTTCCTTTCCATTTTCATCTTCATTCGACTCACATGAGTCATAATCATCTCATGTAGCATTCATTTCCATCTTATTTGTTCTTTTGTCAATCTCCTTCTTGAACTTGAAGCAATTGGATTTGTAGTGTCCGGGCTTCCCACAATTGAAGCAAGTTGGAGGCTCCCTTTTACTTGGTTCGCCCCTTTGCTCGTTTCTCCTTATGAATCTCCCACCATTTGCTTTCTTCCTTTAGAGAAATCTCTTGATTTTTTTGGTGATCAATGCAATTTCCTCATCTACCCCTTCTTTAACCGGCTCATTGGCTTCAATTTTGGAAAAGGCTTGCAAAGCTACGCCTTTTCTTGTCTTGACATCTTCTTCATAAGAGTTTAGGGTAATCTCCCAAGTGAGAAGAGACCCGAATATCTCGTCAAGGCTCATGGTGTTGATATCATGAGCTTCTTTGATTGCCGCCACTTTTGCATCCCATTTGGCCGGAAGGCTTCTAAGAACTTTGCGTGATGCATCGAATCTAGGAATAATTCTACCAAGATGCTTTAGTCCATTCAAAATATTAGTAAGATGATACATCATATAATTAACATTTTCATCATCCTTCATAGCAAATAATTCATATTCATGCATGAGTATATCAATTTTGGATTCTCGCACTTGAGAGGTTCTTTCATAAGTTATTTCTAACTTGTCCCACACACAATTACATTCATTTGGACTTAAGGCATAATTTAAAATGACCTTAGCTTTAGCATTGAAAGACATAAGTTTACGCTCATCATTATCCCATTCATTTGGTAATTTAGGAATTGTTTTTCCATCTACAACTTTGGTGATAGCAAAGGGCCCTTCAACAATAACTTGCAAAATTTGGTAATCAGTAGTTTGAAGGAAATCTATCATTCTAGTCCTCAAATAGCATTAATTTGATCCATCAAACCATGGGGGCCTATTGTTAGATTGTCCTTCAATGTGAGTAACTAAATTTGAGGCCATGATCGTTCTCTAAGACGGTTAAGTCTAAAACAAGTAGAGATTTGGCTCTGATACCAATTGTTAGTCACTAATTAACCCTATAGAAGGGGTGAATAGGGTTTTTGAAAATTCTTTAAGTTCTTTTTGACAAACTCAAGCAAAATCAACAATTCACTGAATTTGATAGCCAAATAATTTTTCAATGAAAATTTCACTTTAATTTATCAAGAAAAATAACATAAGATCAATATAGCATGCTAGATAACAAAATTAAAGAGATAGAGATGGAGAGATTGAGACCGTGATGTTTTCGAGGTTTGGTAGCTCCTAGTCCTCGGCTCAAGATCCCCTTCTTGAGACTTTTCCCAATCCTCACACTATGGCTATTCCTTCAATAGGTGGAACATCAAAACCTTTACACACTAGCTAACGAGCTCGTCACACAATCAAGAGAACAATCCTCCCTTGAATCAATGGGCTTCACTTACCCAAGATTATAAATTTGTGTATGCAATCAATATATCACTCAAGAAACAAAACACTCAAAAATCCTAAGGTTTTTATGGAAGATAGATCAATATAAGCCCAGGTATTTTTAAGTGATGTTTCAAGAACTCTAGATATGTATTCTCAAATGATGAATTCAATGAATGAATTTGAGAGAATAATAAAAGATCTAGAGTTTAAATTGTTAAATGATTTGAATGAAAAATGAGATTTCTTGCTTCTTACTTTCAAAGAGTGCTAGGGAGAAAATAAGAGATGAAGACTTGTAGAAATTTCTCACACTAGAACTCATCTTTCAATCCCACATCTCATTCTATATATAGTGAACTTTAGAGTTTGGAGAGTGAATCTCACTTTAGGAGAATAGGAGAGTGAGTTTTGAAAAGTAGGCAAGAATAAACACCAAGTGATGAGAAATAACATTTTTAAAATTACTTTTTCTCAAAAAGCTGAGGCACTCAGTCGATTGTCTCCAAGCAGTAATTTAAAAATATTTTTCCTCAAGAGCTAGTCGGCTGCCTGGGTATGGCCAGTCGACTGCCTCAGGCAATAAAAAATGTTCAAAACTCTCTGTTTCATCCAGTCGACTAGGTGACTCAGAAATTTTGATTCTGAGTCCATTATTTTTCTGTTTTTTGAGTTTGGTTCTTTAATCACTTGAGTTTATAGGACCAATCAACGTATTTGAATACCTTGTTACAATATTAACACACCGACCTATCTACCCTACTCTTGAGTCTTCAACTTTCGCTTTTCGTTGGTTATTTTTTCCTTTCTTGTTTTTACGCTTGAGTTCCTTTGCCGCTTATCGTTTTTAGTATTTGCATTATTTCCGAATCATTTTCCTATACTTGGAGACATTTAACTTAAAATTACATTAGTACCAAACACGCTTGAATGGTTTGTTATCATCAAAATATGGAATTATTGTTCGAAAGTAAATTTCAAAGACAACAGTATCTCTTCGGCACTGCCATGTAGTTTTTTGTGTATTTTGATTCGAGCATTATTACTCTGTAGGTTTTAGAGGGGTTATGTAACGGTGGTTTTTTTTCCTCTACCTCGGCCCTAATAGGTTTCTGGAATATTGGACTGCGTGCCATTGTTATTATTGAACTTGTTATTGGCAGGTTATCCTCTTGGGTGGTTTTGTGTTTTCCGGATGTTTCATTTACAAACGGAGTTCTACTAGATTTTTGTTAGAATCCACTATTTAGTTTGTATCATTCAGGCATGCATGGAATACTTTATTCTTCTTCTTATTCCATGTATTATTTTGTTATTGTTGATTCTAGTAGTCGCTTTCACTAACGTCATACCTCGAGATTCGCCGATTCTCCGGATGGGAGTCTCAGGAATAACGGGGCATGACATGGGTAGTATAGCTAACCCTCACGGGACTTAACTCATCCCCTCAGCCTTGCCGAGGCATTTAAAAGGCTTGTTACATAGGCTAAGTGTAATCGTTGACCCTCACGAAAACAAGGGATTAGTGTAGATAGTAAGAATAAAAATAATCATCACGAGGTAGTTTCAAATTTTTCCTGTGTTCATTGCTAAGGGACTAGCAATATTTAAGTTTAGGGTGTGATAGGTGTCAAATGTTGTCCATTTTAGGCCCCCAACTCGGTATTGTTAAATCTTATCATTCCATTACATAGTGTTTTTATGCGGTTTGTATGTTAAATCATGTTTCAGGAGCATAACGAAGAAACGAGCTAACTTTGGTGAATTAACCAAAGACATGCTTGTGTTTATCCATAAAGAGAGCAACTGAGGAGTTTTTAAGCAAAAAGTGTCTCCCAGAGGACAAAAACGTCATTTTTGAAAGCTACAACTTAGGGAACATACCAACGGAGTCGAGGGGGTTCTAACGGAGCAATAATCAAGAAATTGGCTTCCAAGAATTTTGCTACGCTTACGGTACCTAAAAGTGGCTAAAAACATCAAAAAATACGCTCAAGAGTTTTGGCCTACGACTAAGCTACGCTTAAGTGTAGATGGGCCTACACTTTAGCGTAGTAACCCATACGCTTTTACTACACTTAAGCATAGGGGCCAATCGTAGGTCCATAATTTCAGCCAACTTCAGATGACCATATATTGGTCAAAACAAGTTCAAATGGAGTGATTCTTGAGCCTAAACGCAAGATCTTGAAGTCATGTTTACACCAAGATAAAGTAAGACTTAATCCAAATTGTGTAGCTCGAATTATGATGAAAAGAGTAAGTCATGTTTGCAGGAAAAAGCTAAAAACTGCGAATTCGGCCAAAAACCCTAGTTTGACCAGAATTGTTCCGTTTTGAGCCGGATGACTTTCTATTCGACTCCAACACTTCCAAGCACGTGTATAAGGTGTATCTACATCATATTAAAGGGATTTGACTCAGAATTAGAAGAAAAACATTAAAGAGGACTCCTACTCCAAACAGGACAAGTCTAATCCAAGCAGGACTCTTCTCAATCACTTATATAAATACCAAAGTCTGGACCAGACCTAGGGAGCTTCCAATTACATAATTTTTAGAGCACTATTTCTGGAGATTTACACATTTTAGAGAAGATGAGCCATTCAAGACCAAGAGATCCGAAGAAGAAGATCATGGAGGGCGTTTCTACATCAACGATGTAGTCTCCTTCCACCGTGAGCAACTAATTAGGTATCTAGGGTTTCTAGAAAAACCCTAGCCAAGTAATGTAGTTTATTTATTTGCTTCAATTGTAACGAGGGGAAGTTGTGACCACACTGTGATGATTGTGTAGATTTGTGACCGTAGTTATTTGTGACATGGGATATTATATTTATTCTAATTCTTGTCTTAGATTGAATGAATGCATTATCTCAACCAATCATGTTATCTTAAACATATCATGATTTTCTACACAATGGTGCTTAACACTTGAAACCCTAGATTTACAGAGGCCATGCCTCGGCGAGGTGATATAGACATGCTTTAGTTTAATTTCATGTTGTAGGAATAAATTAGAGTAAAGTAGATGGCATGTACTAGTACACTCTATCTGAAGATGAGTTGTAGCGAATCCGGTGGATGGTATCCTTTTTGGGACATATTCGACTATTTGTAGTACGATCTGATTCATGGTGCTAGATCGCCCTTTTGCAATTAAGAAAGTAGATAATTATATTATGCGGTTAGTGGTGGAGTATTGAAACCCTAGTTTTTATCTCTATTGTTCTTGTCTTAATCTATCTTTACTTGCTTTATTAGTTAACTAGTTCAGAAATCACAAACAACAAACCATACTTTTATAGCAATTTAAGAGTACTACTTTACGAGAGTTCAGAATACAACTTAGTCATTTGGGTTCGATAACCTTTCTTTAGCCAAACTGTACTACAATACGATTTGTGCACTTGTTATAGGTAAAATCTTGTCGTCATAAGGGGTTGTTCTTAAGCACTATTTTTAACCCCTATTAACGGTCATCAATATCGCTCAACCTTGCCATTAGGGCCCTTTTTAGTCTTGTAGACCTATTTACAACCAACTGCATTTGCCCTATCTGGCAATTGAACTAAATCACAGACTTGGTTCTTAGCCATATAGTTTAACACCTCTAACGTGGCATCAAACCATAACCCTGAGTTTTCTCCACTCGTGGCTTATGAAAACGTGATTGATTCATTCTCAATTCCAATATCATGGTCAAATTGTTTCTAGATACAACATAATCTGAGGGAATTGTTGATTTTCTTTCTCTTGAAGACCTTCTTAACTGTATCTGTTGGTTTACAACAGGTTTATTAATAATATGACCTTCATAGGGAGCTAATTCTTGATTCACCTGTTCTTCCATGATGACACTTTGAGAAATGTCTTGAAGTACATATGACCATTCTGCAATCACCAAGTTATGAACTAAATCCCGTGTTTCCTCAAAATTTAGTTTTCGAGATTGTTCACTCCCACTAATATCAACATCCTAGAAAAATCTAGCATTTCTTGCCTCAACTATAATGGGTTTATGTGAGGGATAATAAAACTTAAATCCTTTGGAATTTTCTACATAGCCAATAAAAAACTCACTTATTGTCTTTAAGTCCAACTTTTTCTCTTTGTGATTATACACCCTAACCTTAATTGGAATACCCCATCCGTGTAAATGCCCTAAACTTGGTTTCCAACCATTCCATAACTCAAAAGGTATTTTTTGGAACCGATTTGGTTAGAGCCCTGTTTAGAATATACACCGTAGTTTTTAAGGCCTCGCTCCACAGAGATAAAGGAAGAGAAAAATTGCTTATCATACTTCTCACCATGTCCAATAGTGTACGATTCCTTCTTTCTGCAACACCATTTTGTTGCGGCGTGCCTGACATTGAATATTGCGCTATAATGCCATTATTCATAAGGAATTTAGCAAATGGACCTAGTTTTTGTCATCCTTCTGTATATCTACCATAATATTCTCCTCCTCTATCTGATCATATAATCTTAATATGTTTTCCCTTTGTTTCTCTACCTCCACTTTATATGATTTAAAAGCATCAAGTGCTTCGCTTTTATCATTTAGCAGGTAGAGATACATAAAAGGGTAATTTGCACTAACACCCCCTGAGGTTAGGGTCAATGGCAATCAGAATACAGTCAACATTTGTTTTGGCACTCACACCCCCTGAGGTTTCAACTTCGTTGCAATGATACCCCCTGGGCTGGTGAAATGACTAGAATGCCCCTTTAATTGTTTCACTTATTACATTAGGGTAATATATAAAGTGTGAAATTACCCATATGACCAAACACTTCACCCCTCTGAAATTACTAATTACACTTCCACCCCTTATTACAATATATATATATATATATATATATATATTACGAAAATTATAATTTAATTTTTTTTCTTTATAATATAATTTGTATATATAATTACGAAAATTAAAATTATGAATATATATATATAATTTGTAATATAAAATTTGAAAAAACATATAAAATTCAAAAAAAATATATAAAATTTGAAACAATATATAAAATTAAAAAACAAAATTCGAAACAAATATATAAAATTCGTAAACAATATATAAAATTCGAAAAACATATAAAATTATAAAAAATATATAAAATTCAAATATATATATAAAGTGTGACTGAAGTTTAACTGGACAAGCCTCAAAGTCATTAGCCAAAGTAACGGATCCTCTCCAACTCTCTGCAGAGTTATTTTAATGGCCACGATGGCGACACATGCTCCACGATGGTAACCAAAATCGGAATCAAACCGATACTTTATTAAAATATTTTAATCAAAATTAAATATATTAATATTTGCAACAAAATTAACGGTTCGGTTCCGGTTCTCATTTTTAAAGAACCGAAAGTATCGGTTTGATTCCGGTTTCGATCGGAATGAAAAGCAAACCGCATCGTGAATATATTAATATTTGAATCAAAATTAACGGTTCTGTTCCGGTTCTCATTTTTAAAGAACCAAAACTATCGGAACCGAACCGTTAATTTTGATCCGAATAAAAATTTACTTTCGGTTCTTTAAAAATGAGAACCGGAACCGAACCATTAATTTTGATCCAAATAAAAATTTACTTTCGGTTCTTTAAAAATGAGAACCGGAACCGAACCGTTAATTTTGATCCAAATAAAAATTTACTTTCGGTTCTTTAAAAATGAGAACCGGAACCGAACCGTTAATTTTGATCCAAATAAAAATTTACTTTCAGTTCTTTAAAAATGAGAACCAGAATCGAACCGTTAATTTTGATCCAAATATTAATACATTTAATTTTGATTAAAATATTTTAATAAAGTATCGGTTCGATTCCGTTTTCGGTCACCATCGTGGGGCATGTGTCGCCATCGTGGCCATTGAAATAGCTCTGCAGAGAGTTGGAGATGACCCGTTACCTTGACTAATGACTCTGAGGCTTGTCCACTTAAACTTCAGTCACACTTTATATATATATATTTGAATTTTATATATTTTTTGAATTTTATATATTGTTTACGAATTTTATATATTTGTTTCAAATTTTATATGTTTTTTTTTAATTTTATATATTGTTTCAAATTTTATATATTTTTTACAAATTATATATATATTTTTTCGTAATTTTAATTTTCGTAATTATATATACAAATTATATTATAAAGAAAAAAAATTAAATTGTAATTTTCGTAATATATATATATATATTTTGTAATAAGGGGTGGAAGTGTAATTAGTAATTTCAGAGGGTGAAGTGTTTGGGCATATGAGTAATTTCACACTTTATATATTACCCTAATGTAATAAGTGAAACAATTAAAAGGGCATTCTAGTCATTTCACCAGCCCAGGGAGTGTCATTGCAATGAAGTTGAAACCTCAGGGGGTGTGAGTGCCAAAAATTCGTTGACTTTATTCTGATTGCCATTGACCCTAACCTCAGGGGGTGTCAATGCAAATTACCCTACATAAAACATGTGCAATCGTCAATAAAGGTGACAAAATACTTTTGATCATGGAATTCGAAAGGGTGTACATAAATATGTGTGTATGATCTCTAAAATCTGAGAACTTCTTTTTGCACCTTTATCGGTTTTGTTGATCTGCTTACCCTTTATGCAGTCCACACAAACACCGAAGTAAGAAAAATCAAGATTATCAAGTACTCCATCATTTACCAACCTTTTAATTCTCTTTAGTGAGATGTGTCCCAATCTCTTATGCCATAATGAAGAAGATTTCTGTCACGCCCCGAATTTCCTAGGACTCCAAAACTCGAGCCTACGAATTAAGGGAGTGAATGCGGAAGAAATAAAAGAACGAATTAAGATCCCTCGAGTCATCAAATACCCGTATGAGGGTAAAATTGAAATAAAACATCTCAAGGATTCTAAAAGGATAACACGAGATCAAAAGAAGGTAAACCGAAACAAACGGTACCTTAACCGAAACGTCGGAATACACTAAGTTCAACCAAGGGTAAAATGGTCATTTGGAGGGTAAAATGGTAAGTTCCAATTACAAACACAAAGTTTGGACCTAGAACAAGCGATAGGAACAAATGGAAACAAAATCCAAGGTGTGAGGTGGAAACTACAACGTTTTGAAATCAGCATTTCCACGCTTAAGGTCTGAAAATCTACCGTCAACTTCAGTCGACCATTTCTCACTCAAAAATGACTCAAATGAGGCGATTCAAAATCCTACACGCAAGATCTTGAAGTCAGCTTTCTAAAATGCTAAAGAACAAATTCATCCGACAAACGTAGCTCGAGATATGACCAAATTACTGAACAGTGTGCGCATAGTGCGCGAGCTGTAGTCGACTAAAAGAACTTTTAGTCGACTACAAGGATCATCTAGTCGACTGAAACAACCCTTAGTCGACTAGAAGGAGTATCTAGTCGACTGAAACAAGTATTGAGTCGACTAGATCAGTCAGTAGCTTGTGGAAATGGGAATTTGAGGATTCAGTTGACTACTCAAAGCACTAGTCGACTACATGAAGTTCTAGTCGACTATAAGGAGGGTTCTAGTCGACTAAACCAAGAAAGGAATGTACTGAAAAGGAATGGTGAAGACTTAGTCTGCTACCTTAGAACTCAACTCCACTACAAGTCTGCAGAAGGGGAAAATTGGTCTCTAAATCATCCTGAACACTTATAGAATAAAGAAAATAGCTTCGACATTAATAGGTTGCTACTAATATTTCCGAAACTCAAGAACTAGAAGGAAACAATTATTTTTCCTCAAAATCTTTTACTTGAAATTTTTGTAAAAATCATCCGTCTTGCCCCCGATTTTCGTTTGAGTAAACCATCGACTCAAAAATCTCAATTTCTTTCAAACAACTTCAAATTAGTTAAAAACACAAGTTTTTATCGGTTTTTACGGGGGTAGGCGAAAACGGGTTTTTCCATCCAAAACGAAAGGATTGGTTTGAAAACTTAGAAAAATGTCGTTTCGGCCGAATACCAAATAATCGCATTCAAGACAAATAATTTATTCCACACTCAAAATTCCAAATAAAAGAGTCCCGTATTTTCATCATAGCGCCCTAAGGCGAAACATAGTAGAGTTGTTCAAAATTACATGTTTCCACAATTCGACACCGAAATGCCCCAAAAGAATATATTCCCCGCGCCTAGCGCTCCAAGGGATGTACATCAACACCAACATCTCGGCTAACATGCTAGCCGGATTAAAATAAAATAGTTTTGACTTAAATAAAACACTAAACAAAATAAGCACATTTATACAATGTCTATCAATGCTCTACAAAAGTACTCCGCCTCCATATACGCAAAAAGGGCGGAACCAACCCCGAGTCTCTACCGGAAGACTACGGACCTCCCAAAAGGGAATCATCACCTGAAACAAATGTATATAACGTGGGGTGAGCTCACTAGCTCAGTAGAGGAAGCGTCATTGCCTCAATCTCTGTAGTCCGAGTAGTACAACCCACCCAAGGTACATGCAACTAATCCTAGGTCGGTCTTTTGTTCCATATGGCTCTCACGCCAATCCGAAACCCCATCAAACCCAACAATCAAGCTCCCCAACATGCTCACAACATAATTTATCACAATTATAACATGCTTTCATTATTAAAATCACAATCACATATGTATAATAATTAAGATGGAAAGTGACTGACACCCCCATTACACGCACATAAAAACACACCCTTCCCAAGGATGAACGGATCATTCTCCACCATTCCCCTGAGGATACAAGCTCACTAGGGAATAGTAGACTCATCGTACCGTTCTTCCCAAGTGTTTTTGACACTTCACACTTTTAACCAAGGAAGACGTCCTCCACGACGCGGTCGTGCGCATCGGCTTTAGACGATATGTCCTCCCCCTATCATCTGCATTTCTCGGCTTATTAGTTCCGTGGGAGCAAGAAGCACCCCCTGGCCAGTTGTTACGACGATCCAAACACAAGACAACTCCTACGTAATTTACGCAAACCGTAGGAAACAATACCCCTGTTTTTACCCCACATGGTACGCTCAAAATACATCACAATACATGCTTATTTCTTTTTGCAATATTTTGTAATCAAATTAGCATCATGCTCATAATTTCATAACAAGAATTTATATCACATAATTATGCTTTTCAAGGGGGCCTAATTCATCGTCTAAGTAGTCGAGACTCAACTCGCATATATATATACGACATATATACACATAGACGCACACACCCTCGTACAAAAACTAAAGAAACTCGTTTTTCCCCTACCTCAATCCAAGCAATTTATAAGCAATAGGCGCAAGCAATCCGTCCAAGACGCCAACAACAATCGAGTCAAGAATTTCCAAGAGAGCTTTAAGGAGGTGATTTTCGGGAATTTGAGTAAAAGGTCTCCCAAGCCTTCAAGCAACATTAAAACAAATATGGATTCTTAACTAGTGATTTTTAATAGCAACAACCGATTAAAAATCAAGAATTCAAAGTAAAGCTAAAAACCCCAAAATGGCTAAACTAGGGTTTCGGGAAAAGGAAGAATCAAGAGGAAAGGAACTCACCAATAAATTCAACACAAGATATACAATGTGGACATCAAGAAAGCTTGAAGCAATGCATTCCCGAAATTAGCATTTTCAAGTCTTCTCAAGCTAATAACAATTCAATGGAAGGGAAAGTTACAAGAATGGACCAACAATCAATTATAACCATGGAAATTCTGAAAATCTATGGGAATAAAAGAAATCATTCCAAGGAAATAAAAGCTAGGATTTCAATTCAATGGAGAAATCAAGGAAAATGGTGAAGGAACTTACCACTATGAGCTCAAGAACACCACACCAAGAGACCACCCCAAGTGCTCACCATCCATCAATCATGAAGAGTAGGAGAGAGCAAGACTTGAAGCCAAAAATACCAAGGAGAACAAGGTGGCCTAAAATTTGGGTGTAGATAGTGTGTGTTCTTGGTGAGAAATGAGAGAAGAAGACAATGTTAGAGATAGAGTTGGTGTGTGGAAAATCCCATCCAAGGGCTAGAAATGAAGATGGCAAGATAGGTTTGATCCAAGGGTCACAATGATGACAACATTAAAGGTAGTGGTGAAATGTCCAAGTTACCCACCCCCTTATCACTTAATCACAACCCTTGCCATTATGGACCCAATTTACTATTTTGCCCAAGTCTTCTACACAACTACAATATTGCCACTCTACATCTACAAAACCCACTAACTCAAACATGGAAAATTTCTAGTTTACGCTTTTGTCGTTTATTTATTTTCCAAACGTTTCAATTAATTTCAAGTATTCACAAAATGAAATATAACATATACTATGTAACTTAAAATTTCAATTTCGCATAAATCACATAAGCACGTCAACATGTTAGGCACATAAGCACTTAATTGTTTAATAAATAAATGAAAATAATTTTTTTAAATTAGCACGTAAAAATACCGGACGTTACAACCTACACACCTTAGGAGATTTTGTCCTCGAAATCAAGACGTACCTAGGTAGAAAACAAGTCCGGTTATTTTTCCCGAACTTCACGCTCACGCTCCCAAGTCGCCTCCTCGACCCCGCAATTATGCCATAAGACCTTAACTAACGGAATAGTTTTGCCTCGTAAAACTTGCTCTCGAGCATCCAGGATCCTAACAGGTCGCTCCTCGTAGGAGACGTCCTCGGCCACATCGACATCCACCCAACTCAAGACATGAGATGGATCCGGCTCATACTTGCGAAGCATAGAGACATGAAAAACATTATGAACCTGCGATAAATCCGGTGGTAACGCTAAACGGTATGCTACCTCGCCGACACGATCAAGAATCTCGAAAGGCCCAATAAATCGTGGTGAAAGTTTGCCGCTCTTCCCAAATCGCATCAAGCCCTTCCGAGGTGAGACCTTTAGAAACACATGATCACCGGCCTTAAAGAATAAAGGACGCCTACGTCGATCCGCATAGCTCTTCTGTCGGCTTTGTGCTGTAACCAAGTGCTATCGAGCAATCCTAATCTTCTCGGTTGCTTCATGAACCATATCGGGTCCCAAAAGTGCAACGTCACCAACCTCGGCCCAGCAAGTCGGTGAACGACACGGTCTACCGTACAACGCCTCAAAAGGTGCCATCTGAATACTAGACTGATTACTGTTGTTGTCTGCAAACTCCGCCAAATGAAGATGATCCTCCCAACTGCCCCTGAAATCAATAGCACAAGCACGAAGCATGTCCTCGAGGATCTGAATGGTACGCTCTGACCTGGAGTTCTACGCCATCCTTCAATCCCTTAGTCATTGGCGTCACTACCTTGTGCATAAGGAATTCATCCTTCTTACTGATCATGAGGCCCTGAAGTACATCAATGGTCAACACAAGCTGAGCAGACGACATGCCAAATGGGTGGCGTACTTACAAGAGTTCACTTTTTCTCTGAGGCACCTATCAGGGAACCTGAACCGTGTTGCAAATGCCCTTAGTCGTCGCACTTTATTCCTCACCACCATGAGTACCCGAGTCACAGGATTATGCCACAGATCCTTCCTTTGGAAAGATCATTCAGGAGGTAACATCTGGTCATCGTCATGATTTCCTTTTGCATAATGGTTATTTGTTTCGTGGGCTACAATTGTGCATTCCAGTTTTTCGCTAAGGCAACGGATTATTAGTGAACTTCATAATGAGGGTCACTTCTGGCGAGACAAGACATTGGCCCTTATTGCTTCTGATTATTATTGGCCCAATTGACCAGTGACGTGGCTCACTTTGTGGAACGTTGTTATGTATGCCAAAGGTCCAAGGGTGTCCTCACCAATGCAGGCCTTTACACCCCCTTGCCGGTTCCTGAAGCTCCTTGGTTCGATGTCAGTATGGACTTCGTGTTAGGCTTACCCCGTACCCAACGGGCCTGTGATTCTATTTTAGTTGTGGTTGACAGGTTTTCCAAAATGGCCCACTTTGTACCTTGCAGGAAAACCATGGATGCTGCCCGAATAGGCCATCTTTACTTCAGGGAGATTGTGCGTCTCCATGGTGTTCCTCGATCCATCACTTCAGATCGAGACACCAAGTTCATCAGTAATTTCTAGAGGAGCTTATGGGGAAAGCTGGGCTCGAAGCTGAATTTCAGCAACGCTTATCACCCCCAGACGGATGGTCAGACCGAAGTGGTGAATCGGAGTATAGGCAATCTGTTGAGGTGTTTAGCAGGCACTAAACCCAAGCAGTGGGATCTGGCATTACCTCAAGCAAAATTTGCCTACAACAGGTCAACGAGCAGAACCACAAGAATGAGTCCTTTTGAGATCGTCTATGGTCAGAATCCATCTGGAGTACTGGACTTAGCGCCCATTCCACATGTGGGCCGTTTGCATCCTAGGACAGATGAGTTGGCCCAACATCTTCGAGACATCCATGAGCAGGTGAAACTGGCCATTCACGAGAGCAATGACAAGTACAAAGTTCGAGCGGACAGTCATCGTCGTCAGGTACTTTTTGATGTTGGTGATTTTGTTTAGGCTGTATTAACTCGTGATCGTTTCCCTGTTGGTGAGTATAATAAGCTTAAGGAGCGGAAGATTGGACCCTGTGAAATATTGCAGAAGATTAATGACAACGCATACAGGTTGCGTCTCTCTATTCACTTGAAGACTTCTGATGTTTTTAATGTGAAGCACCTGACTCCTTGCTTTGCGGATTCTGCTGATGCTGCCATGAACTCGAGGGCGAGTTCTTTCCAACCCGGGGTGACTGATGCAGGGGGATCCGAGTCAGACGATGCCGAGCTGTCAGATTGCTCATTGATGGCGCTGGATTACCTGGAGATGGAGGATCAGCGCAAGGATGACAAGAAATCGTGATCTAGCCTAATTTGGGGCAGTTTCCGTGCATGCGTCGGTTTTTTGGCCATAACTGGAGCTACGAGTGTCGGATTTGCGCCCGTGACCCCAATTCGGAAAGCTAATCTCGGCGCGGACGTCGTGGCCACTAGCTATGCTCGGTGCACATGGTTTCGAGCCCCAAATCCGCTGTTTTCCTTTTTAAATCTTTAATTTTAGTTAATTTTTGCTATTTATGGTAATCTTTTATTTGCCAATTATGAGGTGATTCTGAACCCAATTTGGGCCATATTTTTGTCAATCTTTTTATTTTTTTCCGTATTTTGTTTTGGTAGGACTTTTAGGGTTTTGCTGTTTTTGGCAAAAATCCCATTATGGTTCGATTTTCAGCTATTTAAACCTGGATTGTGGGTTGTTTTTTATTCATTCTTGATTATAAACAATTTTATTGAATTCCAGAGTGTTCTCTGAAATTTTGGGTCGAATTCTCTTGTTCTTTTCCTTGCAAATTACCTATTGCACTAGCCTGCAGAATAATCTCTATTATGTCTGGCGTCAACGTGTGTTAAGGGATTAGGAGAGTAAATTAGAGTTCCTTTAGATATGGATAAATTTTGTATTGGTATGTGCGTGTTAAAGGATTAGAAGGATTATAACGAATTCACTCGAGTAAACCAGAGTTGCTTTAAATATGAATAACTTTTGTATTGGACGTGTGTTAAGGGATTAGGACGATACAAACAAATTCACTTGATTAAAGCAGAGTTGCTTTAAATATGGATAACTTTTATATTGGAACGTGTGTTAAGGGATTAGGAGGATAAAAATGACAAACTTTAATTCACTCAAGAGTTTGAGGGTAAATAATTCAGGGATAATACGTAGAAAATATGGATAAGTGGTTATTATTCTCCTAATCACTTAGAACATGCATTAATTGTTTTGAGGGTAAAGAATTCAGGGATAATACATAGAAAATAATAATAATAAAGTATAATCTATAACATGAAACAACTGCTTTAAATATGGATAACTTTTGTATTGAGACGTGTGTTAAGAGATCAGGAGGATATAACGAATTCACTCAAGTAAATAAGAGTTCCTTTAGGTATGGATAAATTTTGTATTGGGACGTGTGTTATGGGATTCGGAGGATAACAAAGAATTCATTCGAGTAAAGCAGAGCTGCTTTAGATATGGATAACTTTTGTATTGGACGTGTGTTAAGGGATTAGGACGATAAAAATGAATTCACTAGATTAAAGCGGAGCTACTTTAAATATGGATAACTTTTATATTGGAATCGTGTGTTAAGGGATTAGGAGGATAAAAATGACCAACTTTAATTTACTCGATAGTTTCCTGCTGTTTCACAAGGTTTACGCTGGTTAATTGACCACCGTTGTTGGCCCAAATACATAACTTTCCTGACAGAAAGTTTCCATACCATGCATGCAAACTATCTACTATTGCATGCAACCTTTCTCTCAAATCTATGGGCTAGCTATCACCATCACCAACTTGCACCCATCACCATCCATGATGCATGAAGTCTTCAAAGGCTGCACCGTTCCACGTTTGGCAGCTCAAGTTCATCTTTGCTTCATTCTCATCTGCCTATATATATGGCAGTATATGAAGAGCTAAGTTAGGGTTGTAATATATATGTGATATACAAGAGTGATATACGTGATAGAGAGATATACACGAGAGATAGAAACTTTATGAGTTTCTGTGAGTGAGAGTGTGTGCAGTTGAGTTGAGTTGATACCAAGTTTGTATCCTTCTCCCGACACCATTGTTGTCAACCCAAATTATTGAAACAACTCTCAAAGTGGATGTACCCGTGTTTTTTTGGGAACCACTATAATATCTTGTGTTATGTGTGTGTATTTGTGTTTAGAATTGATTATCCGCACAACATTTCCTACTCAGGTTTTCAGAGCTATTCTATCTTCTTGCTAATGTTTTCACAAATGCACTCAATAGATAGAGGGGGTGTTATATCATTCCGCTAGACGGAAAGGTTGATTTAATGTCATATTTCATATGGCTTGAGAAAACTACAATAATTTCAATTTCCGTATTAATGTAGTAAAAGAAAGGGAGAATTATATTTCAAGCACTTGTTAATTGAGTGGATGTGTACGCGTAATTTTGTGTAATTATAAAATTATTTAATAAAAGAATAATATTTTAATAATCAATCATAAAATAATCACTTGTTGGTAATTAAATTTTAATTTAATTTGTCACCATCCATCTATTGACTTTATAGTTGCTTTACATTAATTTTGTTTAGATTTAGATACTTAATTATAATTTTCTCTATACAAAATAGAGGATTAATAGTAAAGTCCAACTACAGTTCGCTACACCACGTCTGAGTCTCGCCCTCTTTCTGAGTTTTCCCTCCACAATTGTCTTCTTGATCTCAGATAGTGCAACATTATAGCAGGTGATCATGTTACCTATATATATTCCTTCAACATTGACCAGAAGAAGAAGGAACAAAAACTGTATGGAATATATATATATATATATATATATATATGTTATATACATGTCAACAAACTTTATAACTATGTAGATGCCGATTTGGTCGGCATGTTTGATGCATATCATGCTTCTTGTTGACTATATCCAATGTGAACTCTTTTGTACTTCAAACTTTCAACTGAATTATTTATTACCTTAATATTAATTTTCTGGTGCTGCATAATTTATTCAATATTTGGCTTGCCATTATAATTTTTATTTATTTGTTTTGTTTTTATCCATGAGATGAACTAAACTAAAGCCTTCAAAAGGTAATTATATTTGTGCAAGCACGGTAAAATTGAAATGTTCAATAAGTACTTCTATTTCTCTTTTTCAAAGAGATAGAATTTGTCAAAATTAATCATCATCTTCGTGAAAAATATGCTTTTCGTGAACTAATTAATAATAAAAACAGCAATTAATTCAGAATTAAGCGTCAAAATGACGCCCTTTTTAATCTCTCAAATTTTAGAAAAGAAATGCAAGCAAGTCAATTTCACATAGGTCTTGGTAATATTAATGGAAACTGATAAATATTTATGAAGAGTTCAAAACTCTGGTACTATGATGCTCTTACATATCTAATGTATCACAAGGAAACACTACAACTAGCTCATTATCCTCTGTAGTATGACTCTACTAACTAGCATATATCATATGTATCACAAGGAAACACAACAACTAACTCATTATCCTGTGTAGTATGACTCTACGAGCTACCATATATCATATATACATCTTAGCATATATATATCCTAATTAACCTGACATGCATGGTTCACAGCAACTATGATCTCTGGCTCTTGAATTTTCTCATCATCAACTCCTCCAACATGATAACCATTGCTGGTCTCCTGAATAGCCACCAACCTCTCTATAAAGAGTTTAAACTCTTCTTCCTTGCTCACCATACTAACCCTAACATGCTTCGAATCAACCCCAAATCGCTCCCCGCTTCTTGCTAGAATCTTGTGTCCTCGAAAAAACTCTTGCAACTTCTCTATATTCCTATTGCACTTCATAAATGCAAAGGCTGCAACAACAAACATTAAAGACATATATCAAAACATTATACACAATCATATTTTATAAATAAATAACTTTTAGACCTAAGTTTCAATTCATGATCAAGTATCATTACCGGGATAGTTTTCGGTGACCTTGCCCTTGAAATGACAGTATTCTTTAGGGTAATCAGGCAGACTGAACATGTCGCTGCGTTCCACCACCTCTCTCAACTTCTTCCATCTCTCAGACATCACAAGATGTCCATATTCAAACATATTTTCCGAGTTAGGAGTGTCACGGTATTGACAGCTTTCGGCAAGAACACTTAGAACCTTTGCAGCACGAATTTGGGATTCTTTCGAAACACCAATAGTGTTCAGCTCAATGAACTTTGACATCTTCTTCGCCACATCTTTATCCTTCACAAGTGCCCACCTTCAGAGAAAGAAAAAAACACTCAATGCTCTAATCCCATGTTAACAATCATCAACTTAAACTGAAATAATTATAATATTTAAATTAATCGATGTTTGTTAGAAATTGTATAAATATTTGTTGTGACAAGCATGTGGAATGATTACAAAGAAATTGGGAAATTACCCAATACGCGATCCTGCATGACCGGTACATTTGGAGAAGGTAAAGAGCATGATATCATGATCCACTGCGTGGGTAATGGGAACATGTTGTGGCCAATAGTAAGCAAAGTCATGAACAAGCTTCCCTTGAGCCCCTCCTCGCTTGACAACGGCTTCTCTAGTGGTGCCATCGGGGTTATTAGGCGAAGTGATCAGTTCAATGTAAGGTCCATCCTTGTCGAAGGCACGAGCATCCCCTTCCCACTTGAAGAGCCTCGACTGCAAGAAGTTTGTGACTTCTCCATATGCCTGCAAACAACAATTCAAAACAAATAAATTATTATTGCAAATTTATTCAATTAAAGTCATATACACTTCCATGCAAATACCTATCCTTACTCTTAGGGGTCCGTTTGGTTAGACGGAAGGTGAAATTGAAAGAAAATGAAAAGAAAAGGAAAGGAAAATCAATTTTCTATGATGCATTTTGTTAGAAAGAAAATTTTGAAGAAAATTGTGTGAAAATGTTGTTTTTGTGAGTTTGGATAGCATGAAATGGAAAAGAAATTTTTTTTTTTTTCCAATATTACCCTTATTTAAATATGTGATAAGCATGTATAAGTTTTAAAAATAATTTGGAGATGAAAGAAATATATAAAATTATAAAAAAAATTAGTAAAAAGAAACCATAATAAAAAAAGTCTGAAATTTAGGTAAAGGTAATGGCGCATATCATTGTTAACATTAAATAAAAAAATACTAAAAAAATTCGAGCATAGAAGTTAATATATATATATTAATTCTTTATATAAAAGAGTACTAAAAAAATGAAATACCTAAAATTAGATAAATTTGTGGATAATCCTAAAGTAAATAGAAGTTTAAGTATAAAATATGTATATAAGAATTATTTTTATCTATCTATGATATGTAATGAGATATTAGTGATGATATCTTCTTCTACAATTCAATGAATCCAAGACTATATAAATAACTAACTAGGGTTACAATAGTAACTTTACTTAAAAAATGGAATGCTTTCACAAGAAAGTAAAATTTTCCACTGTTTTATGGGTAAAACGTTTTGGAGAAAATTTAGGTGATAAGGAAAGTTAGTTTTCCCAAACTTTTCGGTTTCTAGCTAACCAAACTCTAAAAAAAAATTAAAATTTTCTTTCTCCTTTCTTTTCTAGCTAATTCACGCTAACCAAACGTACCTAGGTTATTAATAACATAAATAAATGTACCTTAGGTTTCTTAAAACAATTTTCAAAAAATCATAAAGCAAAAAATATATGATAAGTTTCTTTCTGAAGTTGTATTCTCATGCATGCTTGTTTCTAATCCTCTAACGAATAACATGAAAATGGTACACTCAAGCCTGACATAATTAAAAAATTATCACCTAGAGACACGGTCTGTTACACAAACCATGAAACAGTATATCCTTGTTTTAAGTGACTTGAGATAATCCTAATCCAATATGTATGTATATGTATATATATATATGTTATTAGAATAAATCAATGATTATATATATATGATAATGTCAACTTCTTCAAACTGATGCTCACCGAATAGTAAGGAGCGGCACAGACCACACTGGCGGGCTCGGTTGCATCAGGAGGGGAGATTGCGTACAACGCAGCCTGATAGAGCTGGGAGGAACCGTTCCCCACAATCACATGATGATCTTTGGTAACTGCATTTCCAACCACACGATGCAATCGCCTGACTGATTCCTCAAATTCTGGCTCCATAAACCAGCACAAGTTATTCATGTTGGCAAAATAGCTTAGTGACTGATACCCCGGGATCACCACCGTACACTTGTCTCCCATCCCGCGCCAGTAGGCCTCATACATGGTTGGATCACCACTGATAGGGAAAAAAAGGAAAAGAAAATAGATCAATTTCACGCTTATTATCACAATTAAAAAAAAAATAACGTTAAATACAAAAGTGATAAAATGTAATAATAATTGGAAGATATTAGGTACTTCAGGATAACCAATGATAAAAATGGGAACGATTCTATCACTTCCATATAATATTCACTACTTGTTTTAATTGGGTTGGAATAACACGTCATAATTATCATAATTATCCTATCGTAACAAGTAATTTTCCGACAACAAGATTGGCATTGATTGAGAGCACAAGGCTTAAATTTTAGAATATTTTTCCTTTTTTGCTTTGTTGCTATAGAGAAGGAGCGGTCTTGAGACCAAAGGGCATAACATTCCAATGGTAATGACCATCTGGGATACAGAATTCAGGCTTATACATTGGAGATTAAACACACATTCACAAGTGATGATATAATAACTCAGTACATTTATTCTTTTAATCATACAACCAATTATTAAAGTTTGAGTTCTTATATGAACTTTAATAGGGATCAAGCAAATGTATACATGTTTTAATTAATAGAAAAATTCTATAACCAAATTATAGTTTAATAATTCAGGAAACTATTCATTTAGATTCTACCCTTTTCAAAGCTTTTATGATTCAAGAGTTATTTCCAAACATATTAATATATCAACTGTCATTGCAACATTTTTGGGCGGAAACCAAATTTACCATATGACACAAGTGAACAATACTTTAAAATAACATCACAAATATAATAAGTTACCCAAAAAAAAAGAAAAGAAAAGAAAAAACATCACATATATACATATAACAGAAGTTACCATTGATTTCATGAACTGGCCAACTGTATCCCACAGAAAAATAAAAATCAAAAATAAAAAAAATAAAAAAATCATGGGAAAATATCGATTCGATCCAAACATGAGTTTAACAAATAAAAATGTTGGTTATTAAATTTAAACATTACAGAAAAAAACTTTGTTGATGGATTGAGAGACTTACTGATCAAGATTAATGAAGGAATCCGGTGAAAGGGTTGTGCCATTCTCTCTTGATTCCGCGCCCAGAGCAGCAGAGGAGATTTTCACTATACCAGCTTTCTTTGTCCCACACATTCTCTCTTTCTCTCTCTCTCTCTCTCTCTTTTCGGTATTCTTGTTCAGAGAAAACAAACCTTTTGCTTTGAAGCTACAATGCTTATCATGATTGCTTCAACTATATATATATAGCCCCAATTAGGAGTGGTGTGGACTCTGCACTATTTTAAGTTTTATTTTCTTTCTCTAAATATCTATATGTATATACGTTTGATATTTTGAATATTTTGACCGTACTAAATTACGCATTAAATGGGCAAGGCTTTAAACATCAATACTCCATTTTTATTTTCTATTTGTAGAGTGTATTATAAATTATGTCCCCATTTGAAAATGGACCCCAAAAAATAAACAAATATTTAAGGTTGTCTTCAATTTTATATTTCTTAGACGTAGTCAGGACGCCCTTACAGATTACACTTGGATTACGGTAATAAGGATGATAATAAATGTTATGATGCCAACAAAAATAGAGAAGTATTTAAGATTGTATTCAATTCACATATTTATTAGACCCCACCCCACCCCACCCCACCCCACATATTATTAGGGTTGTAAATGCATGAACAACTCGGGTTTGGCTCGGACCCGTTCGTTAAGCAAATAAACCGAATTTAATTTTGATTTTTGTCAAACGAGCCGAGCTTGAGCAATGGTGGGCTCGGCTCGTATACGTTTGTGAACAAAAACTCCTATATGTGGCGACCTATGTGGGCGGGTGTGCCGTGAGCGGGTGCTACTGACACTGGTAGGCTATCACATTGGGTGAGCTACAGGTGCACAATCCCACATCACCTGGGTAAGAAATGTTACGTGCTATATGTGAGTTTCATACACTTCTATGACACGACGTGTTTTAAAACCGTGATGGCCAGAAATCCACAGTTAAGCGTGCTTGACATGGAGTAGTATTAGGATGGGTGACCCCATGAGAAGTATCTTGTCTGGGTGACCCAAAAGCGGATAATATTGTGTCTAGATTAGGGGGCTGTTACAAATGGTATCAAAGCCTGACCTAGCCGGAAGTGTGCTGACGGAGACATCGAGCCTCCTAGGGGGTGGATTGTGGTGACCTATGTGGGCGGGTGTGCCGTGGGCGCCTAGGTAAAAAAGGCTACATGCTATATGTGAGTTTCATACCCTTTTATGACACAACGTGTTTTAAAAATGTGATGGTCAGGAACCCACCAGAACTCCACAGTTAAACATGTTTGACGTCGAGTAGTACTAGGATGGGTGACCTCCTGGGAAGTCTCTGGTCCGGGTGAACCAAAAACGAACAATATTGTGTCTAGATTAGGAGGTGGCTGTTATAATATAGGCTCGTTCGAGTTCGTGAACATAGGCTCTTATAAAGCTCGTATTAGTTAGTAATTACATATTTAAATTGAGTTCTTTGCATAATAATATTTTAAGTATGACTTTTACATTTCATCTTATTACAAATGATCAAAAATTTTAATTAATTTTTTCTTAAACGAGTTGTGTAACACCCCGCGTTCACATTCCCCTTTTCTGAAATTCTTTCCGATTTATTCTCGGTTTATGACGTCACTTCTTTTCTTCATGACGTCTTGTGCAATCTTGGTACGTGTAAATTTTTCGTGTTTCGAACTTAGCTGGACGACGTCTTGGAGTTTCGTTACCGGCTACATTGTTTCGTTGCGGCATCTCGTGTTTTGGTGCTACGGTAGTCTTAGGACCTAGTTTGTAACGTCCGATGTTTTCATTTTCTTTTATATTTGAATTGTTAGGTGTTTTACTTGCATACGTGTTTATTTTTCCATACTTGTTCATTTTTTTCGGATTTATTTCACATCTTTTATGTTATGGGGTTTCTAAGGGCCCGAGACATACCTGGTGGACCCGATGATCGGGTTTATGTTTGAATGTATTTATTTTTAGTTTTGACAATTTATTCTGTTAATATATATATTAAAAGAATTTATGAAATTATTTTCGAAATTTTTGCGTTAAAGAGGATTTTTGTAAATTCAAAGGTGTGTGGAGTTAGTGGAAAAAGCTAGAAATTTACTAAGGGTCCGTTTGGCTCACTTAATTTCTGTTTTCTTTTTTTACTGTTCAACCATTTCAAAAACAAAAACACGTTTGGCAAACGCGTTTACTATTCACTTTTTTTCCCGATAAAATTGTTTTCTATGAATAGTGGATAAAAGTGGTGAAAACACCAAATACAACTTTTAGTTGTTTTTTGAGTTTTTTTTTCACTGTTTAGGGTACCACCTCCGCCACCGGTCACTGCCGCCGGGCGCCATCGCTGCCGACCACCGCCGCCGCCTCCGCCCGCAGCCAGTAACCTACCACCACCGCCCGCCGCCGCCGCCGGTCACCGCCGGCTACCATTACCATTTTATTTTTCAATACAAATTTTGATCCAAACGCTTTGTTTTTTTTAGTTTTTTGCTGAAAAAAATAAAAACAAATACAAATACAGTTTTTATATTTGAAGACAGAAAACAAATACAAAAAACAGGCTTTCCAAACGCACCCTAAGTGTTCACCCTACTATGTATATATATGATTATGGGCTTGTTGTACGTTAAATCTATTCACCCACATATAGGGCTTCACATAAGAACCGAGGAACTGACGGTTCGGTTCGGTTCCGGTTCCGGTTCCCATTTTTGGAGAATCGATATTTTCAGTTCGGTTCCGGTTCTTAGCTCTCAAGAAATAAATCGAACCGAAACCGGAACCGAAATTGGAACCAGAACCGATTTTTATAATATATTTATATATATATATTTCTCTCCACGCACCATCGCCAAAACAACTTTTTAAAAAAAACTTTAATCTCTAATTATTTTTTCACTCTTGTCTCCCACTCTATTTGGACTTGTCTCCCACTTCAGTTTACACTTACAAAAAAAAAATCAAAGCATTAAAAATCCCACCCCTTCATACTTCAACACTATCACTCTCTACTCAACCTCTGTAATTTTTGACCCAGCACGACCAACTGAAGGCCAATCCCGTTGTTGCACGCGCCTCTACCGCCTTTTACCGTCTCTCCACCGTGCCTCTGCACGTCAACTAGGTTTTCAGTTTTTTTTTTGAAAAAATTATATGAAATTAGGGATAGGGTATTACTAATTTATTTATGAAATTGAGTTGGATGTTGGTAATTGCTAATTTGTCTATGAAATTGGGATTGCGATTTTCAATATTGTTAAACTATTATTGAATGTAGGGTTTGCTTTGCTAATTTATATATGAAAATGGGATTTGATTTGCTTTGCTAGTTTATATTGTTAGGAATTTTTTTTTTAAAGCATTTGGAACTGGAACCGAACCGAACAGAAATTCCGTTCCGGTCCGGTTCGGTTCCTTACCCTCTACAGTTCGGTTCCGATTCCATATTTAAAGGAACCAAAAATTTTGGTTCGGTTCAGGAACCGGTACCGAACCGTACCATGTGTAGCCCTACCCACATATACTATTTTGGTCTAAGGGGCATGTAGCCCATTTCTCTTTATCTATTTCATTAACCTATATCTATATTGGTGTAAAGGAATTGGTGGGATAGTTTTCCAAGACCTTTCTAGAAACTTTAAAGTCATCCCTTTTGATTCAATCTCCACTCTTCAATTTTTGCAAGACTTCATCACCACCCTCGTTAGTTAAAATTGTAGAGATTTTCCACTCTATCTATTTTTATTCTACTATGTAATAGTATTTGGGCTTTTTGTGCCATGAACCATTTTGCACTTATGTGTATTGGGCTTGAGGGCTTAGGGCCCATTTTATTTTCATCTCATATATAGGTATATAGTTATGGTGGCGTGTGGATTATAGAGAACTTGAGGGCATTTAAGTAAATGACTATACCATTAGTGGAAATATCTAGAATTTTAATGTGTTGGGTAAATCCTATCCCTCCATTTTTCCTCATTCTCCCATTCCATTTTGTAGCCATTGGATCATTATAGTTAATTGATGAGGTGTTGGAATTATATACATATATAATTGTGTTGACCCTTTTTCCATCATTTTCCACTATCACAAAATAAATACACACATAGCTCTCTCTCTCTCTCTCTCTAAGGGCCGACCAAACATGGCCCTATTCTCTCCCTCTCTTTATCTCAATTTTTCACACTTCTCCTTTGAGAATCGTTTCAAGTGTTCAACAACAAATTTGATCCTTGGGTTCTTATCTTCCATTTGGTACCAAGATCACAAGGTATATCTCTCTCTTTTGGATTTTACACTTCAAAACCTTAATCACTCCATTTTTAAGATTTTGTTTTCAATCCCTTTGATATTGGTTCTCTTTGCTTGTGTTTGTTGTTAAGGGTGATTAATTGAGAAAATTTACCAATCTTTTTGCTTCCTTGTGAGCTTGGGAGTTTCTTGATGATTTTTGGCTTCACTATTGAAGGACCTCACTTGTGGATTTTCCTTCCCTTGCTTTGATTTGCTTGCTTTGGACCTAAGGTGGACAAAACTTCTTGCTTTCTCATCTTTTGATAGCACGAGTCTACAACTCTTTTCTAAAGTTTCTAAAACCCTAGATATGTATGTGTGTTGTGTAAAATTTGTCGGTTAGAATTGTGGCCTAACTTGAATATGTATGTGTATCCATGCTTATGTGTATAATTGAATCTTATGTAATAGGATTATATAGACGGTAGTACTTGGATTAGGACTTAGAATCGCTTATGAAAAATCATGCTTGGATGTATGTGTATATATATCTATGTACATAAAGGAGTGGATGTTATGGCCTAGATATGTGAATAGGCTAGCTCCAAGGACGTGGTCGGGTTAGGAGATGTTAGGTGTGTCTTGGTTTATATGTATTGTGGATATGAATATTTATCTACTTTTGTGCCTCTTGGGAGTGAAAGTATGCTAATGAAACTTGAGAACGTGGGACTTTGAACTTAGACATTACCTTAGTTCCCCTTTGCTTGTGATTTATGAAAATTGCTATTTTGGAACTTGGATTTTTCGTATAGTTGAATTTTATGAGATTTAATGCCTTAATTGGTAAAAGCATGCTTAATGAATTTAGTTGCATTCATGTAGAGATATGTTGAAACTTGTTGCATGAAAACGTTGAATGACATGCTTATGAAATTGGAAAATTATACATGTTGGCCACGTATTGACACCTAGAGGGGGGGTGAATAGGGTCAATGACAAACCTTAATACTTTTTCGGTTTGACTTTATTTTATCAAATTACACTTCATTAAGCTATTGTAAAACACCTAGTGATTTAGATAATCTCTTTGAGTGACATTCACATTTCATACTTGTAATCATTCAATAGTAATTTACACAATTAAATACATGTTCGATTCAAGTATGATGGGAAATAATTCGTGCACCCAAGTATGCAATTTAATTAAACATGTAATTGCATTTTTCTCATTTAGAGACATAATACAAAATACAATTTACCATGAAGAACATTTTGTAGAGTTTATGAAAAATGATCAAACAATGAGTTGACACATAAACTCTCAAATATAAACTTATATTGAATAAGCATATAGTGAAACACTTGGGGTGCATATAATCATTTTATTCTAAGGTGTGTTGAAGATAAATTCTAGCAAACACTTGGTATGCATTTAGATTATAGATAAATAAGGAAATGGATAATTTATAATCTACAACATATTTATCCAAAAACACAATTCAATTTCCTTCAACTATGCCTTTTCCTAACCTCTTCACTAATACACAAACACAAGCAATTTCATAGCATGACATCAATATGAAGTTCAAGATTGTAAATGACAATTGCTTATAAGGTAGAGAGATTAAGGGATAGAGAAAATGCAAGTCAAGACACCAAGATTTTATATGGTTCAACCAAGCATTCTATGTTATGGTGTGATGAAGATAAGTTCTATCAATTCACTTAAACTTATTCATTTTCCTAACCTCTTCATTTATACATAAACACAAGCAATTTCATAGCATTGATATATAAAGCTCAAGATTGAAAATGACAATTGCTTTTAAAGTAAAGAGATAAGGATTAGAGAAAATGCACACCATAGACACCGAGATTTTTACATGGTTCAACCAAATCTTGGTCTACTCCATGCCTTGAGATAACCTCTCAAGGATTCCATTATCGTGCTTCTCTTTCCGGGGATAAGCAAACCCTTACATGCCTCATTCTTCTGGGTGAATAGCAAACCCTTACACGCTCCTTCTTTCGGGTAAAGAGCCAACCTTGCTCACTCTTGCGGGTGGAGAGCCAACCTTCGAACACTCTTGCTTCCGGGTGAAGAGCCGACCTTTGCTCACTCTTGCGGGTGGAGAGCCAACCTAATCCTCTCTTTTCAAGGTAGATAAAAACCTTTATATAGCTTCAACAAGCCCAACCCATGCCAAGACAACTTCTTGGTCTTTCACTCACAAAGAATATGAATTGAATTTGAGTGTATACAACATATCTCTCAATAGATGGATATAGAAATTCAAAGCTCACTTCCTCACATACTTAGAGTCATAAATGAAATACTCAATTGAAAAGCTCAACTCAAGTATGAAGAATGAATCACAAGAAGAAAATATGAATGATGCTCATGTGGTGATTCATGTAGGAGTTTTCTACCCAAAAATAATTTCAATATTGAAGCACAAATGATAGATCTTTCATACTCCTATCTCTCTCTCTTCTCTCAACCATTTTTGGCTCATATAAGGCATATATATAGTGTAGGAACACAATATAGCCGTTTGGGGGTGTTTGGGGAAGTTTTGGAACACTTTGGATCCGTAACTAGCCGTTAGAATTCAAATTCCGGATGAGGCAGTCGACTGGGGGTTTTGGGGCAGTCGGCTGGGTCTTCAAAAATTCATTCCGAAATTTATTTGTAACTCTCTGGTTCAGCCAGTCGACTGGCCTTCTTGGCCCAGTCGACTGGGTCAACAGGCAGTCGACTGGGTGGTTACCCAGTCGACTGGGCTGTTCAGCCCAGTTTCGACACAGTTCACTCTTTTGGTCATAACTAGAGTTCCGTAACTCGGATAAAGGCTTTCTTTAGCGTTTTGGAAAGAAAACTTCAAGCTCTTGATTTTAGGATTTTGAATCACTCTATTTGACCCATATTTGAGTGCGATATGGTCGTTTGAATGTGACGCTTCATTTCGAACTTTTAACCCACTTGATGATTTTTCGTGAAATCTTTTGGGATTTTTCCGAAATGACTTAGACACACTCCTAGGATGTCTTAGAAACTTATTAAGGTCCTTGACATGCCTAAAGTCAATATTTAGATCATAAAATGTTTTTCCAATTTAAACAAATTCTCAATATTGTACAAAAGCTTTTCATGTTTTAACAATTTTATTCAAAGCTTTAACATGCATCTAGAATCCATTTCAAGTGATATGAGTTAAGTTAATGGTTCTAGGACGACATCTTTGTTGAGTTCTTTCATAGATTATGAAAGCTTGAACTAACTCAACTTTAACAAAGACTAAATGATGTTCATAGTCTAATGCTAATGATGAAAGGACTTATGAATGATATACATGATCCTATATGCTATATGATCAAGAGTTGAGCTTTCAAATAAGTTATTTCAAAAATAACTTTACATTTAATCTAGCACTCACCCAAGACTATTTTACCCATTTCTTTGATCTTCAATTCCTTTAAGCTTTGGGTTGATGTCTCCATCCTTGTCTCCAATGTCTTTTGAGCTCTAAGCACCTTGCTTGATCTTCTCATGGATCCACTAGCTCTCTTGAGTTTATCTTGAATCAATAACCTATTAAGCATAACTCAAGTAGACATTAAATTCACCACATTCAATGGTTTGTTATCATCAAAATGTCATGTTTACCCATGGTGGAAAACCTTGGGTCAACAATACATATTGATGTTTGGTTCACTTCTGAGGCATGGAGTATATATAACGAACACCATGAGCATATATGCATTGTTGGTGTGGTTTCATGTCTCATTCATAAACCTTGTGTGTGAGTGAGCCTTTCGGGTCATTGCGTCAACTGGCCAAGTGGTGTCTCTAGCTACCGGCGGACTAGTAATCCGAAAATCAGGGAGGCGTTGGAAGACCTCAGTCTGAACACGATGTTTATTGCTTGAGTCGATATATTCCTCGTGGTTGGTGTTATTTTGGCAACGCTATACCCATTTTTCCTTAGTAGCTAGGGATTTACATTGGCATTGACATGTGCATTGACATGCATGACATGATGAAATTATGGTAGCATGCGTTTATCATGAAAATCCTTAATGTGGTTGCAAATCATGCCTAATGTAATTTTATTTCCTTACTTGAAATATTATTGTAAGAACATTTCTTTATTAATGGCATGATTCTGATAAAAAACCATGTCGAGAGTTTTGTGTTTTAGATTAAGTTGTGAAGTATTAAATGTGTGTGTACAAAGTGGTGAAGATACAAAGGATATCGAGTGGAACAATAGCTGGAAACGGCAGTGCAAAAAATCAAAGATTTCAGAGAAATATTGGAATGATTATTTTTGTTCTACCGAGTACTCGGTAGGAGTGTTACCGAGTACTTGGTAGGTTGCAAAATTTCGTACGCTTGTGCAAAAGTGAAAAAATGGCTAGAATGTTTTGCGTACTTCGGGTTCACCAAGTACTCGGTAGAGTAACGGTAAGTGGGTATGCATAATTATTTTTGGGAAGGTTTATTTTGTTATGTAATTGATTCCTAACCACTTTGGGACATAATTAGAAGTTATTATCAGTATATTGGACTATCATTGATATATTTATTTATATTTTGAAGACTTAATGGTGGAAATACGAATCCTGATTGGAAAATAATATTTACCATTAATTGAAGACTTTTCTTTATTTATATGAGTTAAACCTAAGAAAATGGGGTGGCTTTTTGAGAGATCTCTGCAATTCTTCTACAGATTCATATACTTCTACAGAGATATCTATAGAGAGAAAATTATTGAGTGATTGTATATTTTCTAGTTCTCTCTTGGTTTGAGTTTTTCCAATTGTGCTTCTACACCGAAGATCGTTATGCACAATTGGATGATCTAGTTGCTGAAAAATCATCACACCACCTTGATCGAAGCAGGAGGCTTCATGTTCTTTAATCTGTTGAAAAGTGGAGCCGTCAGAGTACGAAGATCGGAGCGAGAGCTTCGTGGCACGTGAGTGATTCAAGATTGTTAGACGTTGAGTGGAGAAAGGCAGATCAGGAGTGATTTGTAAGTCTAAAACTTCATAGAGTCTTGTACTTCTTGATTCATAGTGTATTGATACTGGAGGGTATCCGTGGTTTTTTACTTGGAGTCTTTCCAAGGTTTTTTCACATAAAAATATTGTTGTCGTCTCTTGCTTTATTTTATACACCTATATTATTTATTGCATGGATTATTTCTTAAAATGAATTGAATTAAAATTGAATATTTCGTAATTCATATTTTAATATTTTAATTAATTCATAAAAAGCCTATTCACCACCCCCCCCCCCCCCCTCTAAGCTTAATTCACTATCTTCTAAGTAATTTCAATTGGTATCAGAGCAAGGATTGTCCTGATTTAGGTTAACGACCTAGGGTTATATCTTGAACTTAGAAGATGGACATACTTTGTGAAGGAGGTTCCATTACTAGTTCCCCTTTATTGATGGATTAAATTACATGTATTGGAAAACTAGGATGAGAACATTCTTGAAATCAATAGATATGAACGTTTGGTTTGTCGTAGAAGTAGGATACTCAACTCCCACTGTTGTAGATGACACTACCAAATAATTAAGATAAAAATATTCAAGTGGTCTTCTGTTGAATTTGACAGTACTAATTGGAATTCTAAAGCTTTTTCTACAATATTAAATGTTGTGACCGATAGTGATATTAGGAGAATTTCCTCGTGCGATATTGCCAAAAAAGCTTGGGATATTCTCCAAGATACTTATGAAGGAACTGATAAAAATTAAGTGTTGGCATCTAATAATGATGAGTTTAAAAAGGTTGTTACAATAAGTGCACCTTCTAAGGATGAAAATTATGAAGGTGATGATGATCGTGATGACTCTCTTCAAGCTAAGTATAGAAAACTTTATGACAAGTACACACATCTTAGTGAAGTTTTCTCAAAATCTATTGTTAAATTTAAAATTGTTGACAAGGAAAAAGAGTCTTGTTGGCCTTAAGATTTTAATCTAAGGGTAATTCCGTAATTTTGATGATAACAAATCATTAATGATGTATTTGTACTAATGGTTACAATGAGTATTTGTCCAAGCTTGTAAAAACAGGAAAATCATACTATGGATCATGCGGACAAAAAGATCATGGCGATGCATTTAAAGCGAACGAACAAGAATATCAAATGCAAAAAGATTGAAGTTCAAAGATGATCAAGAGCAAAGAGATTGAAGCTTAAAGTTAATCATTTCAAAGAGGATCAACCACTACTTGAAGATTGGGTAGATAGGTTGGTGAGTGTTTAGATTTTAACTGTCAAAGTAATTATTTGAATTATTTTGAAGCTCTAGAAATCTAAAATCATTATGCATAAAACTATTTTTTGAAAACAAATAAATACCAAATTAATGAATTTGGGTTTGAGAATTAGAATTCAAAGTTTTGCAAATTAAATACAAAATATTTTAGAGAGCTCACCCCATTTGCAAACTCAGCTCACCCTATTCTCATAAATTACAAATGCATAACTCAGCTCACCCCAATCCCTGAATTGCTTTTCAACGGCTCTATTGCCTTTTCAAACGGCTCTATATGACTTTTTGTCATATTTTATGCCAAAAATGATGAAAATGTTTGCTATAAAAGGACTTAAAACTCTCTTTACAACATACCTCTTTCAAACTCAATCATACACTTTCATATACACTTTTGTATCATCATTCACATATTTTCAAGTCTAGAGCTTCAATTTTTTATTCAAATTCTTACTCTAGTCTTTTGAGCAAGAGAGCTACAATTGTACAAATCAATCTTTGAGAGATATTCTAGTGTACAAGATCATTGTATTCAAGGGGTTAGTGTGACCCAATTTTAGGCTAAGAGAGGGTGTTCTCTTAGCAAGGAGAAGTGGTGTGCTTCTTGTGAAGGTTTTGCTCTCCACCCGTAAGGAGAAGCCATAGTGGATTTGAGAAGTCTCAAGAGAACCTTGAGCCGAGGACGTAGGAATCAAGGGTATTCTGAACCTCGCTAAAATCGCTTGTCCAAGTATTTATAATTCTCTCTCTACTTTATTTTGATTTATATTGCTTTGTGTTTTTATATTAAATCATCTAGCATTGCAATTATATTTATCAATTAGAAAATCGAATTAAATTCCATTGTTTAAGCTAAGACTCTATTCACCCCCCCTCTAGAGTCATTTATCGGGCAACAATTGGTATCAGAGCAAGGCTCTAATTTAAAGGCTTAATCACATTAGAGAAAAGATCATGGCAAACAATGGTGTTACACACATAGAGGGTCAATCTAACAATAGACCTCCTTGGTTTGATGGTTCAAACTATAGTTATTGGAAAACTAGAATGATTGATTTTCTTCAAGCTATAGATTACCAAATATGGCAAGTTATTGAAAATGGACCATTTATTCCTATGAAAGAAATCAATGGCAAAAAGGTGCCTAAGGAGGCAAAAGAATGGGATGCGGATGACCGTAAACTTATCTCAATAAATGCTAAGGCCAAAGTGAATTTAAATTGTGCAATTAGTCCAAATGAATTCAATAGGGTATCAACTTGCACAACCGCCAAAGAAATTTGGGATAAATTAGAAATAACATATGAAGGAACCTCACAAGTTCGTGAGTCAAAAATTGATTTACTTATGCATGAATATGAACTATTTCGCATGAAAGAAAATGAAAGCATTAATGATATGTTTTCTCGATTCACAAATATTTTAAATGGTTTGAAACATCTTGGTAGACTTATGGCTAACTCGGATATTGCAAGAAAAGTTCTTAGAAGTCTTCCGGCCAAATGGGATGCCAAAACTACCGCCATCAAGGAATCTCATGACCTTACTAAACTCAACATTGATGAGCTACATGGTTCACTTCTCACGTGGGAGATGACTCTCAAATCTCGTGAAGAAGAATCAAAACCAAGGAAAGGATTAGATCTTCAAGCCGCCTTCAAAGAAGCGTTGATGGAGACCGATGATCTCGAAAATGATGATGAAAAAATAGCTCTCATCACCCAAAATTTTAAGAAATATCTTCAAAGAAAAAGTTTTCAAAGAAGGAATCCTATGAGGAAGGGAGAACCATCCAATGAGGCTAGCAAAAGAGATACACCCACATGTTTTCATTGTGGAAAAGTGGGTCACTTCAAAGCCGATTGTCTCAAGCTCAAAGGCGAAAAGGAAAAGAAGAAAAATAAAAAGGCTATGCAAGCTACATGGGAGGATGATGAATCCGACGTCTCAAATAGCGACAATGAAGTGGAAGAAATGGTAAATCTTTGTCTCATGGCTTTCGATGACGAGGTATGTAATGACTCTCTTAATGACACTTTAACTTCTTATGATGATGTTGTAGACTCATATAATGAATTACAAGAAGCATTTAAAGAAATTCATGATGAATTGAGAAAATTGATTTTGAAATATAATTCTCTCAAGAGAGAAAATAAATCTTTATTACTTGAGCTTTCTAAATCTAAAGAAGAAGTTATTTCTTTAAAAGAATAAAAAGAAAACACTACTCCTTCAAATGATCTTATTAGTGAAAATGTTTTACTTAAAAAGACCATTGATGATCAAAGAAATATATTAGCCAAATTTACAAAAGGAAAGGAAAACTTGGCTATTATGCTTGGAAGCCAAAGAAGTTCATTCTTTAAATAAGGATTAGGTTATGATCCTTATCAAAAGGATGCTTGTTTATTAAAGAAAAGAAATCCTTTACATGAAACTTTCATTAAAAATTCTTTGACTCATTTAAGATGTAATTATTGTAAGAGGAGTGGACATAGAATATTTAAATGTACCAAAAGAAAGAAAAATAACATTAAGACAATTTGGGTTATCAAAGGCACTTATGTTAAAATTTCTAACCACAAAGGACCCAAGGATATATGGGTACCAAAATTAGTTACCTAATTATTTTTGTAGGTATGCTTGAAGTCCTCCTCTTCCAAGGACAAATGGTTTCTTGATAGTGGGTGTTCAAGACACATGACGGGAGATAAATCAAAAAAAATTTCTCTCAAGCCTTATGATGGAGGAAATGTGACATTTGGGGATAACTCTAAAGGAAAAGTAATTGGCATTGGAGCAATTGGTATTTCTTCATCTCTCTCTATTGATAACGTGCTTCTTGTTGATGGATTAAAACATAACTTGTTTAGTATTAGTCAACTTTGTGATAAAGGTTTTAATGTTATCTTTAAATCTAACCAATGCATTGTTGAACATGATAACAAACAAGTATTTGTTGCTAATAGAAATGGAAATTTATATACATTGCTTTTATGTGAATTGCATGACCAAGATGTAAAATGTTTTGTTTCTTCAAATGAAAATAGTTGGTTATGGCATAGAAGACTTGGACATGCTAGTATGGATTTATTATCTAAATTGTCTAGAAAAGACTTAGTCAAAGGCCTCCCAAAGACTAAGTATATTAAAGACAAAATTTGTAGATCTTGTCAATTAGGGAAACAAGTTAAGACATCATTTAAAAGCAAAAAGAGCATTACTACCACAAGACCTCTTGAATTAATTCATATGGACTTGTTTGGACCGGAAAGGGTTATTAGTATAGGTGGTAAACTTTATGCATTTGTCATTGTTGATGATTTCTCTAGATTCACTTGGGTCTTTTTTCTTACACATAAAAATGAGGTTCACTCTATCGTTTCTAAATTTTGTAGAAAAGTTCAAAATGAAAAAGAATATAAGATTAAAACCATTAGAAGTGATGGAGGAAGGGAATTTGAAAATCAAGACGTAGAGAGATTTTGTGATGACAATGGTTATGATCATAATCTCTCGGCCCCTAGAACTCCTCAACAAAATGGAGTTGTTGAAAGAAAGAATAGATCTCTCCAAGAAATGGCTAGAACTATGCTAAATGAGCATAGCTTGCCTACATATTTTTGGGCCGAAGCCGTCAACACCGCATGTTATGTTATTAATAGGGTAATTATTAGAAAGACCATTGAAAAAACTCCATATGAACTTTGGTATGAAAGAAAACCCAACATTGGGTATTTCAAAGTTTTTGGTTGTAAATGTTTTGTCCTAAATGATAAGGACAATCTTGGTAAATTTGATGCTAAATCCGATGAAGGGATTCTCCTTGGTTATTCATCTAGGAGTAAAGCATATAGAGTGTACAATAGAAAAACTCAAGCGGTAGTTGAATCTATCCATGTAACATTTGATGAATCACCACTACCTTCACCTAGACCAAACCAAAGTGATGATGAGTTTAACGATATTGAACAAGGTGTCAATAAACTCAATATGAATGAAAATCCAAATGAACTTTCACTAAACTCATCCCAAGATGATAAGTCTTCCAATGAATCCTCTCTTGAAGAGTTACGTGATACTCTTCCCAAGAGTTGTAAATATGTAAGAAATCATCCTATTGACCAAATTATTGGAGACCCTTCCAAGGAAGTTAGCACACGTTCTCAAGTTAATAATGTGTGCAATTACTTGGCATTTGTATCTCAATTTGAGCCTAAAAACATACAATAAGCCGAAAATGATGAATCATGGTTTCTTACTATGCAAAAAGAATTGAATCAATTTGAAAGAAATCAAGTGTGGGAATTAGTTCCAAGACTGAATGATAAAACCATTATAGGAACTAAATAGGTATTTCGGAATAAAAATGATGAATCGGGAATCATTGTTAGAAACAAGGCAAGACTTGTTACCAAGGGATATAATCAAGAAGAGGGAATTGATTATGAGGAAACCTTTGCCCCCGTTGCAAGGTTAGAAGTGATTAGAATGTTACTTGCATTTGCATCTCACATGAATTTTAAATTATTTCAAATGGATGTTAAAAGTGCATTTTTAAATGGTTTCATTGAAGAGGAAGTCTATGTAGAACAACCCCCAGGATTTGAAAATTTCACTTTTCCCAATCATGTCTTTAAGCTATCAAAAGCCTTATATGGCTTAAAGCAAGCTCCAAGAGCTTGGTACGAAAGACTTAGTGGTTTTCTACTAGAAAATGGATTCAAATGTGGTAAAATAGATAATACTCTCTTTACTAAATCCATTAATAGTGAATTGTTAATTGTTCAAATATACGTAGATGATATTATATTTGGATCAACTAATGATACACTATGTGATGAGTTTGCTTCTATCATGCAAAACGAGTTTGAAATGAGCATGATGGGAGAACTCAACCTCTTTTTAGGGTTGCAAATCAAGCAAACACTTGATGGCATTTTCATTTGCCAATCCAAGTATATCAAAGATTTGCTAAAGAAATTTGGTTTGGAGGGAGCCAAACATGCCAAAACTTCCATGAGTTCTTCCTTGAAACTTGATAAGGTTGAAAATGGCATTGATTTTGATGTTAAGAAATATAGAGGACTAATTGGTAGTCTTTTGTATTTAACGGCTAGTAGGCCGGACATTATGTTTAGTGTTTGTTTATGTGCTCGTTTTCAATCATGCCCTAAAGAATCTCATTTTATTGCGGTTAAAAGAATCTTTAAATATTTGAGTGGCACAATTGATCTTGGCTTATGGTATTCACGTCACACATCATTTGAATTAACTAGCTATTCGGATGCTGATTTTGCCGGATGCAAGATTGATAGGAAAATTACTAGCGGCACTTGTCATTTCTTAGGACACTCCCTTGTATCGTGGTTATGTAAAAAACAAAATTCCGTGGCTTTATCAATGGCGGAAGCCGAATATGTAGCCGCCGGTAATAGTTGTGCTCAAACGCTATATATTAAGCAACAACTTGAGGATTTTGGGCTTACCTATGATCATATTCCGATTAAGTGTGACAATACAAGTGCAATTTGTATCTCAAAGAATCCTATACAACACTCTCGAACCAAACACATCGAAATTCGGTACCATTTTCTTCGAGACCATGTTTCTAGAGGTGACATCGAACTTGTTTTTGTCAAAACGGAAGATCAACTTGCGGATATTTTTACAAAACCCCTTCAAGAGAGTCAATTTTGTTCAATCCGAAGAGAACTCGGCATGACACGTGAATTTGAGGTAATCTAAATTATTATTTAAAAATATATATACATATCTATATAGTTTTTTATATATATATATATTTTTTGTTTTTTTTTTACACTTATATTTGTTTCTTATATATAGTATATGTTTAGTTTTTTTAAAAAAAATCTGTTAACTGAATTCCATTCAGCTAAGCTAAGTTTTTATGTCCAAAACTTGGACAAAGCTAGGAAAGTACTGACTTTTCCTTCTCAACCGTATCTTGTTTCAGCTCAGCCGAATGAAGTATTTTTGAATAAAAAAAAAAAGAAAAAGAAAAGGGCAAGTAATCCTAGGGTTCTCTCTAACGCTCTCTATTATCGTCCATCTTCCTACCTCTTCAATCAATCTCACAGATCACCATAACCATTTCAACCCACCATCATCTTCACCAATCTCCACCACCATCTCCAATTCGCACCACCTCTGCTCCGCTTCCGTGCGACTCCATCAACGCCGCCTCACTCGCAAACCACCACCGCTACTCTGTCTCCGTCTTTGCGAAAACTCGGTGACCAGTCACCAGGCCACCCAACTCACCAAGCTCTACCATCACGCCCTCTCTCGCGCAAACTAGGGACGAAACCCTAGCTTCCTGTCGCCGCCAAGCCGCTGTGCTTTGTGGTTTGAGCCGCTGTCCTCCTCGGCGTCACGACCTCCACCGCTGCTCTGACCCTTCTGCGCCGAGTCGCCTACGTTCAACCAGGTAGCGTCCGACGACCCTGCTCTCTCCTCTGCGACCGACCACCAAAGCTTCACCCCTCCTTCGCGCACAACCAACGATCTCCATCTCTGATTCAATGGTAAAATCATTCCATGTGATTCATATTCATATACCTCCATGTGATTTCTTAGCCTTGGTTCAATTTCTTAAATTAGTTCAGACCTTGGATTTCAATTTCTTGAAATATTTGAAACTGTGGGAATAAAATTCTGAAATTTTCTTTGAATTGTGGTTGCAATTTCACTTCAATGATTCGGAATATTTGCCCAATTATTCACAAATTGATAATTTTTCTAGAAAATTGTTTTCTATATCAATTTTTGAAATGTATTTGAATTTTGTTGAAAACTTGGATTTTCATTCGAAAATTAGCTTTGACAGTTCTGATTTTGGACCTTGCAATTCGGAAATTGGGGATTTCGGCATTTCGAAAATTGAATTTTATTGCTATCTCAACACCAGGTACTTCAGATTGTGGAGGACAAACCTTGGGAGCAAAATTTCTGAAACTTTTTGAAAATTTGAGATTTAAATTTCTGAAATTGTTTGAAATCTTGGGAGCAAAATTCTGAAATTACGGAATTTTTGTATATTGGAGAATTGAATTTCAATTACAGCTCTTATTTCATTCACTCTCCTGTTATAAGTTTTATTCAACCAATTTGATTCTGTACTTATGTTTTGACAGTTAAAAAATGGACTTGAACAAAAATTTGAAGAATTTTGCAAACATTGTTTTTCATCACTGGTTGCATTTGGAAATCATGAAAAGAAACATATGAACATGTCATATCTGAAAAGTGTTTGTGTTTTTCTCCCACCTTCCCCTGTTCCGGAGAACTTGCTTCCAGTAACATTTCTTGCTAAATGCTAATTGGCCATTTTGGGAGTAGACTAGTGTTCTAGGAAATGCATCAACCTCAAATAAGAATGATTTGAAAGCTATTGTCTTTGATTTGTTATGTTTTACAATTGATCCAATAGTTCCTAGACATTGTGACAGAATATGTTTTGTGTTGGCAAATTTCTGTGTCAAAACTTATGAATTGAGAAGCATAGATAAGTGATGTGTTAGTACACTACTTTTTGCAAATGCTTAAAATATATTTAACATCTTGGAACATGACTTGAGTGGTCCTTGAAACAAAATATCCACATGGGGTATTGTATTTAGTCAAGTTTTGAAATATTCCTCTTTTATCTCTGCAATCTTTGAACTAGGAGTTTTCAGATAATCTTTATATGGTTAGAAACTAGGCATTGCTTTTTCACTATTATTTAAAGTTTTAGGGACTTTAAAATCTGTTTCCTTGAAAGTTAGGAATTTCATTCTGAACAACAAATTCTGGACTTTATCGTTGAAAATATGAACATCTTGGAATGTATTTTGAATTATTTGGTGATTTTCTTCTGCGATTTGAATTTTATACCTAGGGGCTAATGGCTTTCCGCCCTTTTTGAGATGACAAAGGGGGAGAAGAAATGTGTGAATCTTTTTGATCAATATCATGTATTTGATATGGTACTTGTGATAATATGACTTTTGATCAATATTATGTATATTATGATTTTTGACATGCTTATGACAATGTGATACATAAATATGCCTTGTTTACTCTTAAAGCATTTATCAAACTTATGCATATTGACAGGGGGAGATAATATTGTCAGGGGGAGAATTTTGACAAAATTCAAAGTTAATTGCTATTTATATATGCACACATTAATATTTTGTCATCATAAAAAAGGGAGAGATTGTTGGCCTTAAGATTTTAATCTAAGGGTAATTCCGTAATTTTGATGATAACAAATCATTAATGATGTATTTGTACTAATAGTTACAATGAGTATTTGTCCAAGCTTGTAAAAACAGTAAAATCATACTATGGATCATGCGGACAAAAAGATCATGGTGATGTATTTAAAGCAAACGAACAAGAATATCAAATGCAAAAAGATTGAAGTTCAAAGATGATCAAGAGCAAAGAGATTGAAGCTTAAAGTTAATCATTTCAAAGAGGATCAACCACTACTTGAAGATTGGGTAGATAGGTTGGTGAGTGTTTAGATTTTAACTGTCAAAGTAATTATTTGAATTATTTTGAAGCTCTAGAAATCTAAAATCATTATGCATAAAACTATTTTTTGAAACCAATTAAATACCAAATTAATGAATTTGGGTTTGAGAATTAACATTCAAAGTTTTGCAAATTAAATACAAATTATTTTAGAGACTCAGCTCATCCCATTTCCAAACTCAGCTCACCCTATTCTCATAAATTACAAATGCATAACTCAGCTCACCCCATTCAGGAACTCAGCTCACCCCAATCCCTGAATTGCTTTTCAACGGCTCTATTACCTTTTCAAACGGCTCTATATGACTTTTTGTCATATTTTATGCCAAAAATGATGAAAATGTTTGCTATAAAAGGACTTAAAACTCTCTTTACAACCTACCTCTTGCAAACTCAATCATACACTTTCATATACACTTTTGTATCATCATTCACATATTTTCAAGTCTAGAGCTTCAATTTTTTATTCAAATTCTTACTCTAGTCTTTTGAGCAAGAGAGCTACAATTGTACAAATCAATCTTTGAGAGATATTCTAGTGTACAAGATCATTGTATTCAAAGGGTTGGTGTGACCCAATTTTAGGCTAAGAGAGGGTGTTCTCTTAGCAAGGAGAAGTGGTGTGCTTCTTGTGAAGGTTTTACTCTCCACCCGTAAGGAGAAGCCATAGTGGATTTGAGAAGTCTCAAGAGAACCTTGAGCCGAGGACGTAGGAATCAAGGGTATTCTGAACCTCGCTAAAATCGCTTGTCCAAGTATTTATAATTATCTCTCTACTTTATTTTGATTTATATTGCTTTGTGTTTTTATATTAAATCATCTAGCATTGCAATTATATTTATCAATTAGAAAATCGAATTAAATTCCATTGTTTAAGCTAAGACTCTATTCACCCCCCCTCTAGAGTCATTTATCGGGCAACAAGTCTTTAAGGGATTGTTTGATTTTTAGGTTGGTTTTGTCTTGTCTTGTTTTTGCTTTTTTTTAAAGACCAAATGGATTTTGGTTTTTACAATTTAAGACCAAATGTTTTTCCTAGATGGGCCCCGCATTCCACTACACATCATCTTTTTTCTCTCTCTATTTCTATATATATATATATATATATATAATGAAACATGGACCCCGCTGGCCACTATTCTTTACTCTCTCTCTTTCTATATAGGATAATTTGCACTAACACCCCCCTGAGGTTTGCATCTATATATATTTTCAAAAACATATAAATTCGAAATATATATATATTTCGAAAATATATATATATAATTTGAAAAATATGTAAATTCGAATATATATATATTTCAAAAAAAAAAATTCAAAATATATATATTTTCAAAAACAAAATTCAAAAAACTATATAATTTCGAAAAACATATAATCATTTAAAAAAATATGTATATTTTCAAATTTATATATTTTTCAAATTATATATATATATATATATATATATTCGAATTATATATATATATTTCAAATTTTATATATTTTTTGAAATTTATATATGTTTTTCGAAATTATATAATTTTTTGAATTTTTTTTTGAAATATATATATATATTCGAATTTATATATTTTTCAAATTTTATATATATATTTTCGAATTATATATATATTTCAAATTTTATATTTTTTTTTGAATTTTTTATACATATTTTTAAATTTATATATGTTTTTCGAAATTATATAATGTTTTGAATTTTGTTTTTGAAAATATATATATTTTGAATTTTTTACATATTTTTTGAAATATATATATTCGAATTTAAATATTTTTCAATTTATATATATATTTTCGAATTTTATATATATTTTTGATTTTATATATATTTTTTGAAATTTATATATTTTATTCTAATTTTATATATTTTTTTCAAAATTTAAATATCTGTTTTCGAATTTTATACATTTTTTTGAATTTTATATATTTTTTCGAATTTATATATATGTTTTTCAAAATTTTATATATTTGGGGTTGGGGCATAAAGATCATTTCACATTATCCTTAATATTTGAATTTTATGAAGGGTATTTTGGTCATTTGGGGTGTCATGGCAAGCAAAACCAAATCTCAGGGGGTGTTAGTGCAAATTACCCTTCTATATCTATATATATAATTCATGGTGGGCCCCGCTGACCACTATTCTTTACTCTCTCTTCCTATATATATATATATATAATTCATGGTGGACCCCGTTGGCCACTACTCTTTACAAAACCACACAAAACCAAACAAAACCAGTCAAAACCAATGAAGACCAATATAGCAGACAAAACCAGACCAGACCACTTTTCAAACGGTCCCTAAGAGAAGAATTAACCAACACTACCCTTGAGCTAAATCAGCTTCAGACACAAAGAGATCAATGGTCTGAAGAATCGATTAAGTCTGAAAAAGAAAGGAAGCAAGCTTTGAAGAGTGTAGATGAACTAAATAAGGAATTAGTCACTCTAAGATCTGATATGATTGAGAAATCTACGAGATTTGAGGTTTTGGAAAAGGAATTGAAAGATGCTGACTCAACTATTTATAAATGGTCTAGTGGAACCCTTAAGCTTGATCATATGTTGAGTGTAGGTAAATCTGTGGGAAACACTAAAGGATTGGGATTCGTAGGTGATAGGTGCTCAATATTGTCCATTTTAAGCCCCTATCTTACTATTGTTACGTCTTTTTATTCAATTATTTGGTATTTTTATGTCGATTGTGTGTTTAAGCGTGATTTAAGAGGTTAACGAAAAAAAGAGCTAACTTTGGTGATTTAACTAAAGACATGCTTAATTCTATCCAAGAGGAGAGCTTAAGAAGTGTTTTCAAGAGAAAAGTGGCTTTCGGATGGTAGAAACGTCATTTTTTCGAGCCGCAACTTCAAAAATCATGAAAAAAGAATTGAGGAGGTTCAAATGGCATAATTATCAAGAAATTTTGGTTCCAATTATTTTGCCACACCTGACCTACGCCCACAGTAACAAAAAGTGGCTAGAAAGTACCGTTTCTACACCCGAAGTAGACACAGCTAAAAAATCTTTACGGCCCAGGCGTAGGGGTCTGGCAAATTTAAGCTGCTGAAATTCCTATTTTGCCCTAACTTCTTTTCCATTGTGGTGGTTGCGACTTTACACCTCGATGCACGTGAATATATACATATAGACATCAAAATATAGAGTTTTGATTAGGTTTTGATTAGGTTTTGTATAAAATTACCAAAAAGGGCAACCATTAGGGTTTCCCTCGACTTTGCCTATAAATGCCAAGCTTTATATCAGTTTTGAGGAGTTTTCTTTAGCACGTTGAAATTTCAGAGCAGGCTCTGGAATTATATATATTTTAGAGGAAAAGTCATTCAAGACTTAGAGATCCGAAAAAGAAGACCATGGAGGGCGATTCTACATCAATGATGCAGTCTCCTTCTACCATGAACAACTAATTCGGTATCTAGGATTTTCTAGTAAAACCCTAGCCAAATAATGAAGTTTTTTATTTGTTTTCAATTGTAACGAGGGGCAGCTGTGACTATACTGTGATGATTGTTGTAGATTAGAGACCATTTTTATTCTTGATCCAAAATTCAATATTTGTTCTAAATTCTTGTCTTAGATGGAATGAATATATTATTTTACTTAATCATGATTATTCAATATGGGCTAGAACTCGGATGCTTAATTTATGATTTTCTACACAATGGTTATTAATACTCGAAACCCTAGGTTTACACGGGCCATGCCTCAGCGAGATGAGATAGACATGCTTTAGTTTAATTTCATAGTGTAGGAGTAAATTGGAATAAAGTAGTGTGCATGTATTAGTTATACTCTGTCCGGAGATAGGTTGTAACGAATTCGGTTGATGGTATCCTTTTGGGGGTTGTATTCGACTATTTTTTGTATGACCTGATTCACAGTTATAAATCGCCTTTTACAATTATGCAAATTGAGAATTATATTATACGGTTAGTGGTAGAGCGATGAAAACCCTAATTTTCTCTCTCTTGATCAAAATCTTAATTTACTTGCTTTATTAGTTAATTTTAGTTTTAATTATCACAAATCAAATCAAACTCTTTTTCAAACATAATTCAATATTTTTGAACTGCTGAAGTGAATAAACAAGTCTCTGTGGGTTTGACATTCCTGTTCTCAAGCCGTTTTTATACTATAATTTGACTTGTGCACTTGCGAATAGGTAAAACCTAGGCCGTCTTAAGGGTGTGTTCTTAACATATATTTTTAACCACCCAGGAGGTACATCAAGTTTTTGGTGTCGTTGCCGGGGACTTGGCATTATTCATTTAGTAGTTTAGTCGTATTGTGTTATTGCATTGTGTCTAAGGTTAGAATTTTTGTGTAATTAACAGGTATTTTGAAAAGCATAAAGGAAGATAGCAGAGCAGAGTGAAGTTGCGTCGACTGACCTCTTGTGAGTTTTAGATTAGCTTAATTTTGCACTTAGTTTAAGCTTTATTTTCTGTTGATAAGTAGAGTAATTTAGAAGTAGTTAATTCTGTTTTCATAAATAAATAAAAAATAAAAATAAATAAAATGTTCGCTTAGTGCATGACCGATAAGAGATAATTCTGTTTTAGCTACACAATTTTCGCTTAGTGCATGATCAAAATCGTCGAGCATCAGTAATAGATTGAGAAAGACGAGATGGCCAACCAAAATGCCAATACGCGAAAGGCACCAGCCACATCTTTGAAGGGATATTATGCGTCGTTCGTGTATGAATCGTAACTGAATTTCCAGAGGAAGATGGAGTCAAACACTATGAGATCAAATCTAGTGTCATTAATATGCTTCTGAAGTAGTTTGGACTTAGGACCGATGAACCTTATTAGCATATTAATGATTTCTTAAAAACAACCTCTACAGTCAGAATTGAGAATCTAAGTACGAATGTTTTGTGTGTGCAATTGTTCCCTTTTTATTTGAGAGAGAAAGTGAAACAATGGTATGTCATTCTAGATAAGGCTATTAAAAGAGATTGAGAAACCTTAAAAGCTGAATTTTGAGAAAAATATTTTCCCGTAGATAGGACCCATGAAGTACAGGAAGCGATTACCCATTTCAAGAATTGCCGAGTGAGGAATTCTATGACGCGTATGATAGATTCAATGAAATTCTGTGGAAGTGCCCCCATCACAAGTTCGTGGAGTAGGATATCGCGCAGAACTTCTACTTTGGACTTGGATCCGAGCATAAGAACCTGATTGATACGGTAGTGGGAGGTCAGTTTGCACTTAAGCAAGCGAAATAACTTTTGGATCTATTTGACAGTATGAGTGACAATTCGATTCAATATAAATTTGAGATGCGTGCGCGGAATGGACGTGAAAGAAGATTTGACAAAACATTTGTCATTGATAGTGGCGATAACCATGATGATGTTACAGAATCGGTGACTGTGTTAGGGGAGAAGCTCGATAAGTTCATTAATCTTACACAGTCAGCCCCGAGAAAGGTCTTAGAGTAGGGCCAGATTTTCACCAAAATGAGTGTCAGGGTAGTGAGTTTATTACCGCTGATACTAATGCAGCATGGATCAATTCGAATAATACTCATTTTTCCAATACATATAACTCGAATTGGCAGAATAATCCACATCTCTTACATCGTTCCCAGAATGTGGAAAATCCTCCGATAAATTTTCTTCCGAGTCAACAATCATTCAATTCTCAACCATAAATCATGACTCAAAATTTCCAATCTAACTCTCTGTCCAATCGACCTTTCAATTACCAACCAAATTTTCAACCTCAACCTCAGAGGAGTCAAATTCCACCACCACAACTATCGGCTTATGATTTTACTAACCTAGACAAGACCTTGCAAGCCATTCAGAACCAGCTAGGTATTCATACTCAAGCAATCGCAAAGCTGGATACCCAGATGGGTCAAGTGTGCAATGTTCTTAACAAGCTAGATGAAGGAAGATTGCCCAGTCAACCAGTGGTCAATCCAAATCCTAAAGAAGCGTTGAAGCTCAGATCCTTTGCCTAGAATAATCATGAGTCGGTGCAAGCCATTACAACTTTGAGAAGTGGGAAGGAGGTGGAGAACAGGGTTGCGTAATAGCATGAAGAGAGGATGAGTAAGCAAAAAACAGTAGATAAGGCGGCTAGGAGGGTTCAGAAAGACCAGTCATTGATCAGGCGTTACCAAAAAAGTCAGAAATGGCGAGTTACTTGGAAGCAGTGCCATTTCATCAATGTCTTAGAGAGCCAGCCAAATATGGTAAGCAGAAAGCATCTGACATGTTGGAAACATTCCGACAAGTCAAGAATAATTTTCCTCTCTTAGATATCATAGTCCAAATTCCACCCTACACAAAGTTTCTGAAGGACCTCTGTACCCAAAAGCATAAATGTAGAGCGAAGGTTCCGAAGAAGATTCTATTAACTGAGCAAATGAGTTCATTGCTAATGAGTAATACACCGCCTAAGAGGAAAGATCCAGGTGCTCCCAATATTCCATGTGTCATTGGTGATCAGGAGATTGGTAGAGCTCTTCTTGATCTGGATGCGAGTGTAAACTTACTTACGTACTCAGTTTATCAGTATTTAGGGTTGGGTGAGCTCAGTCCCACCTCGGGAGTACTTTAATTTGCAGATAGATCAATCAAGCAAGCGAGAGATATTTTGGAAGACGTCATTGTTCAAGTGGACAAGTTCTTCTTTTCGGTGGATTTCATAATCCTCGATACCGAACCTATCCAAGACTCAAAGAAGCATATCCTTGTGATCTTAGGAAGACCATTCTTAGCCACGGCTAAATCATGTATTAACTGCAGAACAGGGGCTATGGAGCTGTCTTTTACAAATCTGAAGGTGCGGATGAACCTGTTTGATGCGAATCGTCAACTTCCCGAGTCAGTAGATTGCTTTCGAATTGATGAAGTAGATAAGATTAATGAGATTGTTGAGGATGTTGGCCTTGAAATTTATTCTCGGACAATAAATCCTATTTTGATATTAACAAAACATTTAAAGCGTGTTTAATACTAATGAATTATCAAGTTCATCTTTTCAGCAAAAGACAGGTGAATGACTCGGAAAACAAACACGGAAAGAAAACGACTCGGAAAGCAAGCTCGGAAAGAAAGATTGAATAAAAGCGAAAAGCCGTGAAAGAGATTGAAGCGCGAAAATGGAAAATCAAATAATTCAACGGCGAAGGTGAAAGTTGAAGACTCAAGACTTGGGGTAGATAGGTCGGGGAGCGATCATTGTAACAAGGTAATTTTATGCGTCGATTTTATCGTATAAGCTCAAGTATAAAATGAACCGAACTCAAATGAAATGAAAAACGCTTTACCAAACTTAAACGGAAAGAAAAATATTTTTATTAAATGTTTTTCTTGTTATAGTCGACTAGAATCACCCTGTGTATTTTCTAGTAGTCGACTATTTCAATCAGTAGCTATTGGTTTTTCATCCACATCAAAAGAGTCGACTGAAACAAGCTTGAGTCGACTAGACTACTCATTGTAGTCGACTAGAACTCATTCTAGTCGACTAGATGGTCCATTGTAGTCGACTACAATAGAGAAGTAGTCGACTAGAAGTTGCTTAAAATCTGCAGATTTTCAGAAAACAATTCCCATGTTTTGTGGATTCATTTAATGGTGTTCAAACGACTCTTGTCTTTCAAATACTATAATCACCCTTCAAAACCCTAATGCAATGCTATATATAGAATGAGATGTGTATATTGAAGATTAAGAGATTGAAATACAAAAGAGAAAGAAAGCTATCAAAAATTCTGCAGAAATTTTCTCTACAAAAGCCATTGAAACCAAGCTTTGAAAATCTGATTTTCTCCAAGTTTCTTTGAAAATCAAAACCTTTAGTATCCCTTCTTATTCTCCAAATATCATTCATTGATTATATCCTTTGAGAATACATTTCTAGAGCTATTATAAAATCACCAAAAACACTTGAGCTTATATTGATTTATCTTCCATAAAAACCTTTGGGTTTTGAGTGTTTTTGTTCTTGAGTGATTTTATTGATTACATACGAATTTGTAATCTCGGACAAGTGAAGTCCACCGATTGTTCAAGAGAGGGTTGTTCTCTTGATTGAGAAACAAGCTCGAGAGGCTTGTGTTGTAAAGGTTTGCCATTCCACCTGTGAAGGAAGGGCCATAGTGAAAGGATCGGGAAAAGTCTCAAGAAGGGGTTCTTGAGCCGAGGAGTAGGAGTTACCGAACCTCGAAAAATCACGGTGTCAATCTCTCTATCTCTCTCTCCTTATTTCATTAATTTGCATGATATATTTACTTGAATATCTTGTATGCTAATTAGTCTTGTGATTAGTTGTTAGATAAATTGAATTGAATTTATTCATTTGACTATTGAAGAAATTGAGTATTGATTATATATTGTTCCAATTTCGAAAAGGAGTAGAAATATTTTGAACACCCTATTCACCCCCCCTCTAGGGTTATTTAGTGACTAACAATTGGTATCAGAGCCTAATCTCTATTTTTTGGACTTAACCGTCTTAGAGAACGATCATGGCCTCACATTTAGTCACTCACGTTGAAGGACAATCTATTATTAGACCCCCTTGGTGTGATGGTTCAAACTATAGTTATTGGAAGACTAGAATGGTAGACTTTTTTCAAGCTATTGATTTTCATATTTGGCAAGTTATTGTTGATAGACCTTTCACTATAACAAAAATAGTAAATGGAAGAACTATCCTCAAATTGCCCAACGAATGGGATAATGATGAACGTAGGCTTATGTCATTTAATGCTAAAGCTAAGGTGAATATAAATTGTGCCTTAAGTCCAAACGAATTTAATCGTGTCTCTACTTGCTCCACTGCAAAAGAAATGTGGGATAAACTTGAAGTAACTTATGAAGGTACTACTCAAGTTAGAGAATCTAAAATTGATATACTTATGCATGAATATGAATTATTTGCCATGAAGGAAGATGGAAATATTAATTCTATGATGTCTCGTTTCACTAACATTTTGAATGGACTAAAGCATCTTGGTAGAATTGTTCCTAGATCCGATGCGTCACGCAAAGTGCTTAGAAGTCTTCCGGCTAAATGGGATGCAAAGGTAACAGCAATCAAAGAAGCTCATGATCTGAACAACATGAGTCTTGATGAGATTTTTGGCTCTCTACTCACTTGGGAAATCACATTGAAATCTTGTGAAGACGACATCAAGCCAAGAAAAGGTATAGCTTTGCAAGCCTCTACCAAAAATGAAGCCATTGAGCCGAATGAAGAAGAAGTGGACATTGCTTTGCTCACTCAAGAATTCAAGAAATATCTTCAAAGAAAGAAAGCCAATGGTGGAAAATTCATGAGGAGAATCGAATCAAAAGGCGAGCCTAAGAAAAGGGAACCTCCAACGTGTTTCAATTATGGAAAGCCGGGACACTACAAAAGTGATTGCTTCAAGCTCGAAAAGGAGAACGAGAAAAGACCAAGCAAGATGGCTATGAATGCCACATGGGATGACTACGACTCATGTAACTCGGACGAGGAGGAGAATGGTGAAGAAATGGCAAACCCTTGTTTCACGGCAAATGAAGAAGAGGTACATTTAAATTCACATTCATTAGATAAAGATAAATTGTCATATGATGAACTTCTCTCTTCTTATGATGAATTACAAGATGCATTTGAAGAATTGCATGATGGATTTGAAAAGTTAGCTAGAAAATATACTCTTCTTAAGAAAGCTAAATCTTCATGTAGCTCTATTACTTTAAACTTAGAAGTTTCATGCAATGGCAAAAACATAGAGCTAGAAAAGGAAAACGATCGGTTAAAAAATATTATAGATGATCAAATAAATGTCTTAGCTAAATTTACAAAAGGAAAGGAAAACCTTAGTATTATGTTGGGAAGACAAAGAGGATCATTTGATAAATGTGGTCTAGGGTATGATGCTTTTGACAAAGATGCAATTATCTTGAAAAAGAGGAAATCATTAAGGCATACATTTACAAGACAATCATCTCATGCATCCTCAAATGATCATAAGCATGTTACATGTTATTATTGCAAGAAAAAGGGACATAAAGCAAATGCATGTTTACTTAGGAAGAAGAAAGTGATAACAAGAATGATTTGGGTTCCAAAAGGAACCATTGCATGCTTGCATAGAAAGGAAAACGTTATACCAAAAATGATTTGGGTTCCAAAAGGAACCATTGCATCTGTCTCTAACCTTAGTGGACCCAAGATAAATTGGGTACCAACAAATGTTACTTAAATTTGTTTTGTAGGTATGCTTGAAGTCCGCCTTAAAGGAAATGGCTTATTGGTAGTGGATGCTCAAGGCATATGATGGGAGACTAATCAAAATACATTTCTCTAAAAACTTATGAAGTAGGAAACGTAACTTTTGGAGACAACTCTAAAGGCAAAATTATAAGTATTGACTCAATTGGTATATCTTCCACTTTTTATAGATAGCGTGTTTTTGGTTGATGGTTTGAAGCATAACTTATTTAGCATTAGTCAAATTGTGTGACAATGACTATGATGTTATTTTTAGGACCAATGCATGCTTAGTTAAGAAAGATGTGAATCAATTGTCAAATGCTAAAAGAAACGAAAATTTATACTATGTTGCTTTATGAATGTTTTCATTGATTGATAAATGATCATTATTCATATATCACATTCTTTTGTTTCTTGAAATTGCATGAGAAAAATGTCACATTGATTTAGAGTGAAATTATTTCAAAAGGGTGACTCTTATGGAAATATGTTTTCATTATGTTCAAAGAATTTTGAAATGAAATGAATATTCCTATGTGCTATAGCTTTACAAATCTTGAAAAAGGGCATATAATTTATTTTTGCTAATCAAGGGAAGTTATATTGGTTTTCTTGTCAATTCTTGATGATTTAAGATGAATAATGCATATGGTTGTTTACTATGATTCATATATGAAATGGAGTCTCATTCCATTACTAATTTCATATTTGGTTCATTGACTTGATAATTAACCATGATCATATCTTACCATTTGAATTGAAAAATGCACTTCATGATAATGTTCTTAAATGATAAATTCAATTGAAGCATAATGGTTGTTGAAGATCATTCATTTTGTGCTAATGTGCTTATAATGAATTATGACTAAAAATGTGCTAACACAAATGGACCCTAGAGCAAAAAGGGTACCAAAGAAAACCACTGAGTGTGTCTTGTAGGTGTGGATTGATTCCTTACTCAAGATCAATTGATTCTTCAATTGTGATGCTATAACTCAAAAGGGGAGATGAAATTAAGGTTTCTCACAAAATGAGTGGACATTACAAATCATCTACAAGCAACTCTATGTAAAATGGGTAAAGCTAGCATCATGGTACACATTTTCTATCCTCAATTACTAATGTGCTTTCATTAATGAGATTATACATGACATACATATGCTCATTCAAGTATGTTGAATCGTTATTGATATGTCATGGAATAAACTTGATGATTGGTAATAAGAGTGATTGGCTACTTGGTGCATACAATTGACTATGCTTTTGATGAATACTTGATAGTAGCTTGCTTTGAATTGACTTGGATATATGAAAGAAAGTCTTGATCATGCATGATTTTTAAAGAATATAGTCATGACCATCTCTAGACCATCAAAGCTATTTCACTTGATTTTGGTTGATTACTTGAGTAGCTATGTCTTATTTTTGTTCATGGGCCTTCATGATTTTAGTGCTTTATCTAAATTCTCTTGACATGACATATTGCACATTTATTTGAGGTATTTAATTTTGAAGAGAAATTTGGACGGACTTGGAATATATGTTTAATCAAATATGTCCTCACTAGTAAACCTCAAGAGAGCATAATTTCTTTGAATGATCTATCTAATGCAAATGAGGATAAGGAATATGTGATGAAATTCTATGCGATTAAATGATTCATCATCCTCTATTATATATCTTCTTGGTAATCATCCTAGAGGGATTTGCATAAAGATTTTCATAAAAATGATTTTCATGATAATTAGCCTTTGTTGTTTCAAATTGAAATCTTGGTTGAAGCTATTTAATATATGCTTGGATCTTTATTATGTAAAGGAACTATAGGTTTCTCTTTGAAGGAAGCATGTTGAAAAGATGGAGATTTTGTGCTCAAATGTTGCTATCTTGAATGTTTATTGAAAAACATGATTCATGAGTTTTATGTGCACATATCATGAAAGACATACGTTTTTATTGTTCTTGCATTATTATGATTTTCTCAATGATATATAATATTTTCTATATCTTAAACTTTGATATCATTATCATACATGCATACTCTTGTATATCTTATAATGTATATTAATGTTGCATTCTATGTCTAATAATGGTGACCCAATGTTTTGACCGTTATTATTCCAAGATCTTAACCAAGAAGGATATAGATTTTTCTTTGCACATATGAATGGAATTAAAATTCTATAAATGCCACATGCCTCTTTGCATGAAATTATTTTTATCTAATGCATTCCTATATGAAAATTTTTCATGAAGTGATTCACAATGCTTTGAAATGTATTAGTTCTAGAAAATGGGTTTAAAACTATCATAAGCCGTACTTATTTTGAAAAATGATCCAAGAGGGTGTTTTGAATGGCTTTAAGTGATTTTCTTATGGATGAAGGATATTTTAGAACCTATTGATAAACATTCTTTTTGTTGTTTATCATTTATAACTTGTCACAAATTTGGTTATAAGATTCATCGGAGTATTATGTTTACCAATTTTTGATGTGTTGTGTAAAGACGTTTATCACAAACATGCAATCTATTTCAAAATGAGCATGATAGATAAATTTATTTTCTTCTTGGGAAAAATACATTTAAGTGTCATGACATAATTTCAAATACTTTTTGACACTTCGGTTTTGGGATTATATGGTTTCCTTGGTTGACTACTCTTGGACTTAGATGTTTAGTAACATAATTAAGACTAAATTATATGTCATCTTGGTTCATCTCTTATTATTTTAGATAAACATTTTTACCATATATATAAGAGATATATCTTGTGTTTCTAGCACTTGTGAAGATTACATATCTTTGCCATTACATTAAAAGTTTTCAAAGACATGCACTTATGAGAAATGAGATCACCTTCATGATTATAATTTTCTTCGTCAATATTCTCACAAAGTTTATCCAAAAGAACTCATTGTGTAAAATTTCATAAAGATATGGAAATGCCTTTGAACATTAGTGTGTTAGCATTTGTCTTGTGTATTTTTCACTTGCTTATTTTAGAATATTCTTTTCTTAGTCATCATAATGATTTTTACTCTATTCACATTACATGTTATGATTAGATGTTGCATATGTGTTTATTCATTTTCACGTGATTAAGATGAAGGTGTTGTTGACTTATTCTTAAGTGCTCATATATGATTTTAAGTGAATTTTCATACATGACTATGTGAGTTTAAATGATCTAGTGTTTGAGTGCTCTTTGTTTACATATAGTATGTTGAATACTTATGGTTTGAGCTTTAATTCAAACACACATACTTGAACATTAAGTCACTTTTCATTTGAGTCATCAACTTGATATTTGTATTTGATTTATGAAAATCTATGTTGACCATATATCCTATTTGTCTATGAAAATCAAGCAAATGGTTTAGTCATCATTGATGACATGTGCTAGTATGTCCTCGTTGCCTTCATGAATGCAAAGTTATGTTTGTAATTTGATAATCATCTTAAGCATATTCATGAAATGTGTGGACATTATGAGATTGTGTTACTTCGAATGATATATTATATGATCACAATTCATTTATGCAACTTGATTCTCTTCTTGTACTTGATTGTATTTACTCTTTTTAATGATGTCAAAGAAGGAGAAAATTAGTTGTTGAGTATATGTTGTATGCACATTCTTAGGGGGAGCTTTGCTCCTTGGTGATAGGGGAAGAAATACCAAACTTAATACATATGACTATGTGCTTATTTTCAATCATGTGCTCTTTGCATACGTTTTTACAAGCGTTATTTGTATGTCAAAGAATCCTTGTCATCATTCACGAACTAAGCATATCGAGATTAGGCATCATTTCTTACGTGATCAAATTGCAAAAATAGATGTTGTATTGGTTTTTATTAACACAAAAAATAAATTAGCGGATATTTTCACAAAACCTTTTTCCGGAGGATTCTCTTTCAAAATTCGTAGAGAAATTGGGTTGGCTTTGGGCTTTGATGTAGTAGCATGATAAATTCTTTATTCAACCGTCATTTCCCACCTTTTTATGTTGCCAAAGGGGGAGAAGTAAGTTGTTTTCGTGTATCATGCTTTCGTGTATGTAAGTCATGTTTATGTGTGCCTCCATGCTAGTGTATGAAATTGCCAAAATATATTTACTAAGGGGGAGCATGTAATGCACACATTGAGGGGGAGAATCACTTGATACTTCACCATTTACACGTAAACACGAAATGTTTTGTCAACATCAAAAAGGGGGAGATTGTTGGCCTTGAAATTTATTCTCGGACAATAAATCCTATTTTGATATTAACAAAACATTTAAAGCGTGTTTAATACTAATGAATTATCAATTTCATCTTTTCAGCAAAAGACAGGTGAACGACTCGGAAAACAAACACGGAAAGAAAACGACTCGGAAAGCAAGCTCGGAAAGAAAGATTGAATAAAAGCGAAAAGCCGTGAAAGAAATTGAAGCGTGAAAATGGAAAATCAAATAATTCAACGGCGAAGGTGAAAGTTGAAGACTCAAGACTTGGGGTAGATAGGTCGGGGAGCGATCATTGTAACAAGGTAATTTTATGCGTCGATTTTATCGTATAAGCTCAAGTATAAAATGAACCGAACTCAAATGAAATGAAAAACGCTTTACCAAACTTAAACGGAAAGAAAAATATTTTTATTAAATGTTTTTCTTGTTATAGTCGACTAGAATCACCCTGTGTATTTTCTAGTAGTCGACTATTTCAATCAGTAGCTATTGGTTTTTCATCCACATCAAAAGAGTCGACTGAAACAAGCTTGAGTCGACTAGACTACTCATTGTAGTCGACTAGAACTCATTCTAGTCGACTAGATGGTCCATTGTAGTCGACTACAATAGAGAAGTAGTCGACTAGAAGTTGCTTAAAATCTGCAGATTTTCAGAAAACAATTCCCATGTTTTGTGGATTGTGTTTAATGGTGTTCAAACGGCTCTTGTCTTTCAAATACTATAATCACTCTTCAAAACCCTAATGCAATGCTATATATAGAATGAGATGTGTATATTGAAGATTAAGAGATTGAAATACAAAAGAGAAAGAAAGATATCAAAAATTCTGCAGAAATTTTCTCTACAAAAGCCATTGAAACCAAGCTTTGAAAATCTGATTTTCTCCAAGTTTCTTTGAAAATCAAAACCTCTAGTATCTCTTCTTATTCTCCAAATATCATTCATTGATTATATCCTTTGAGAATACATTTCTAGAGCTATTATAAAATCACCAAAAACACTTGAGCTTATATTGATTTATCTTCCATAAAAACCTTCGGGTTTTGAGTGTTTTTGTTCTTGAGTGATTTTATTGATTACATACGAATTTGTAATCTCGGACAAGTGAAGTCCACCGATTGTTCAAGAGAGGGTTGTTCTCTTGATTGAGAGACAAGCTCGAGAGGCTTGTGTTGTAAAGGTTTGCCATTCCACCTGTGAAGGAAGGGCCATAGTGAAAGGATCGGGAAAAGTCTCAAGAAGGGGTTCTTGAGCCGAGGAGTAGGAGTTACCGAATCTCGAAAAATCACGGTGTCAATCTCTCTATCTCTCTCTCCTTATTTCATTAATTTGCATGATATATTTACTTGAATATCTTGTATGCTAATTAGTCTTGTGATTAGTTGTTAGATAAATTGAATTGAATTTATTCATTTGACTATTGAAGAAATTGAGTATTGATTATATATTGTTCCAATTTCGAAAAGGAGTAGAAATATTTTGAACACCCTATTCACCCCCCCTCTAGGGTTATTTAGTGACTAACAGAGGAGTTTTCACCAAAAATCTTGGAGAAAGATGAGATAGTATCTGTGAGTAAGGTTGGAAAATGAACCTGAGGATTGGGAGGAACAGATGAGCGAGAACTATGCAGGCATTGCTGCATTGGAAACTGCATTATATGGTGAACCATGGAAAACACCAATTGAGCCGCTTGCCACAATCTTGATTAAACCACCAACTCCATCTCTAATATCTCCGCCTACCTTAGAACTCAAGGAATTGCCCGAAAAGCTCAAATATGTCTTTCTAGGACCATATAAGACTCTTCATGTGATCATATCATCGAAACTAACACAAGAACATGAATCAATTATGGTCAAGGTCTTAAGTGATAATAAAAATGAGATAGGTTGGAGTGTTGTGATAGGTGCCAAATATTAACCATTTTAGGCCCCTATCTTGTTATTGTTACGTCTATACATTACATTATTTGGTATTGTTATACTATTTGTGTGTCTAAGCGTGTTTCAGGAGCTTAATAAATAAAAAGATCTAACTTTGGTGAAATAACTAGAGAAGTGCTCATTTCTATTCAAGATGAGAGCTAAATAGGTGTTTTCAAGAGAAAAGTGGTTTCCGAATGGCAGAAACGTCATTTTTTCGAGCCGCAACTTCAAGAATTATTCTAATGGAGTCGAGGGGGTTCAAACAATACTATTTCTAGGAAAAGTGGTTTTCATGAAAAATGTTACGCCCAGCCTACGCGCCCAATAGCTAAAAGTGGCTAGAAAGGGCTATTTTGACAATCAGCCTAGGCCCGGTTAAATTAGGCCTATGCGCCAAGCGTTGGAAGGACTACGCACCAAGCGTAGGGCCTCTACGGTCCACACATATTTAAGTTATGCTATGGAGATGTGAATTCTCATAATTGACCCCAACTTGTTTTCATTTGTGGCGGCTGCAAATTTTACACCTTTAAACATGTGATATACATATATTATACACCATAGTATAGGGTTTTAATTAGTTTGGCATGAAATGATGAAAAAGCGAAACCCTTTCCCTTAGGATTTCCCTTAGCTTTTGTCTATAAATAGAGAGCCCTGCTATAGATTTTAGGGGAGCTTAATTCATATGTATAATTTTCAGAACCTCTAGAGATTTATTCAAAGAGAAGCCATTCAAGATCTAGAGTGCCAGAGAAGAAAACCATGGTGGTCGATTCTACATCAATGATACAGTCTCCTTCAACATTGAACGACTAAACCGGTATCTACGGTTTTCTAGCAAAACCTTAGCCAAGTAATGTAGCTTTTAATATTTATTTCAATTGTAACGAGGGGAAGCTATGACTAGACTATGATGATTGTAGTAGATGTGTGAACGTTTTTCTTATTGATACAAGATTTTATATTTATTCTTGATTCTTGTCTTAGATTGAATAAATATATTTTCTTATACAGTCATACTATTATAAACATGGTTTGATTTTCTACTCAATGGTGGTTAAACACTTAAAATCCTAGGTTTACACAGGCCATGCCTCGGCGAGGTATCATCGACATGCTCTAGTTTAAATTCATGTTTTAGGAGTAGATTAAAGTAAAGTAAATAGCATGCACTAGTTAAACTCTGTCCGGAGATGGGCTGTAGCGAGCCCAGTCGACGGTATCTTTTTTGGGGATGTATTAGACTATTTATGGTACATCCTGATTCACAGTCCTAGATCGCCCTCTTGCAAATTGAATGAATTGGAAACTATATTACATGGTTAGTGGTGGAGCGATGAAAACCCTAGTTTTCTCAATCTCTTGTTTACAATCATCATTTAATTTATGTTTTTGTTAATTTTAGTTATAATTCTAAAAATCAAATCCAAAATACGTTTTTTCAAAACATAATTCAATATTTTTGAACTGGTAAACTGAATAGCTAAGTCTCTGTGAGTTTAACATTCCCTATTACAAGTCGTTTTTATATTACAATTGACTCGTGTACTTGCGATAGGTAAAACCTAAGCCATCGTAAGGGATTGTTCTTAACCATTATTTTTGTCACCCCTAGGCGGACATCAAGTTTTTGGCGTCGTTGCCGGGTACTTGGCATTATTCATTGCTTTAGTAGTTTAGTGATATTGTGTTATTGTATTGTATCTAAAGTTAGAATTTTTGTGTGATTCACAGGTATTCTGAAAAGCATAAAGGGATAGTGAAACAATGTGAAGTTGCGTCGACGGACCTCTTATGACTTTTAGATTAGCTTAATTTCGCACTTAGTTTTAGCTTTAGTTTATGTAGATAAGTAGAGTAATTTATAAGTAGTTAATCATGTTTTCATAATAAAAAAAATAAAAAGAAAAAAAAATGATCGCTGAGTGCATGACTGATATGAGATCCTTTTTTTACCCTAATACTGCGTTAGTACCCTTTGATCCTGAGATCGAATGAACTTTTCATCAAAATTGTCGAGCTAGGGAATTAGAGTGTCATCTACAGTTGGAGCAAGAAAAGATGGCTGACCAGAATGCCAATACGCAAAAGGCATCGGCCATATCTTTGAAGAGATATTATGCGTCATCTACATATGAATCGTCTGCTGAATTTCTAGGGGAAGATGGAGTCAAACACTTCGAGATCAAATCTAGTGTCATGAATATGCTCCCGAAGTATTTTGGAATTAGGACAGAGGACCCATATTAGCATATTAATGATTTCTTAGAAATGAACTCTACAGTCAGAATTGAGACTCTAAGTACAAATGGTTTGCATATGCGATTGTTCCCTTTTTTTTTTTAGAGTGAAAGCAAAAAGGATGGTATGTCATTCTAGATAAGGATATTAAAAGCGATTGGGAAACCTTAAAAGCTGATTTTTTAGAAAAATACTTTCTTGTAGGTAGGACCTATGAAACACAGGAAGCGATTACCCACTTCGGAGAATTGCACGGTGAGGAATTCCATGATGTGTGGGATAGATTCAATGAAATTCTGCGAAAGTGCCCCCATCACAAGTTAATGAGGCAGGACATCGTGTGGAACTTCTATCTTGGATTGGGATCCAAGCATAAAAATTTGACTGACGTAACAGTAGGAGGTAAGTTCGCATTTACACCAGCAAAAGAACTTTTGGATTTATTTGATAGTGTGAGCGATAATTCGATTCAATATGAATCTAAGATGCGTGCGTGGAATGGATGTGAAAGAAAATATGACAAAACATTTGTCATTGATAGAGCGGATAACCATGATGATGTCAGAGAATCGGCGGTTGTATTAGGGGAGAAGCTCGATAAGTTCATCAATATTAGACAGTCGGCCCCAAAAGAGGTCATAGTAGTAGGATCATATTTCCACCAAAATGAATGTCAGGGTAGTGAGTTTTTTACCATTGATGCTAATGCAGCATGAACCAATTCGAATAATACTTATTTTTCCAATACTTACAATTCGAATTGGTGATATCATCCACATCTCTCATACAGTTCTCAGAATGTGAAAAATCCTCCAACAAACTTTCCTCTGAGTCAACAATCATTCAATTCTCAACCACAAATCATGACTCAAAATTTTCCAACTAACTATTAGTCTAATCAACCTTTCAATTACCAGTTAAATTTCAAACTCCAACCTCAAAGGAGTCAGACTCTACCACCACCACCACCGGCTTATGATTTTGCTGACATGGACAAGACTTTAAAAGGCATTCAGAACATGCTAGGCTCTCATACTCAAGCTCTTGCAAAGCTGGATACTCAAATAAGTCAAGTGTGTAATGCGCTAAACAAGAGAGAAGAAGGGAGATTGCCCAGCCAACCGGTGGTCAACCCAAAGAATAAGTAAGTGATGGAGCTTGGATCCTTTGCCAATAATTCTCATTAATCAGTTCAAGCAATCACAACTTTAAGGAGTGGAAGGGAAGTGGATAACAGGGCTGAGGAGCAGCATAAAAAAAGGGTGAGTAAGCAAAAGGCGGTTAAAAAAGTTCCGACCGACCAACCTCAGGTAGAGGAAGATGTCGACAAGACACTACTAGAAAAGACTGGAAGGGCAAGTAATGAGGAGACAACACCATTTTCTCAACATTTAAGAGAGTCATCCAGATATGGTAAGCATAAGGAAACTGACATACTGGAGACTTTTTGGTAAGTTAGGATCAATTTTCCTCTCTTGGATATCATCGCCCAAATTCCACCCTATGCTAAATTTGTATAAGACCTCTGTACTCAAAAGCGGAAAAGCAGAGCGAAGGTCCCAAAGAAAATCTTACTAACTGAGCAAGTAAGTTCATTGCTTTTAAGCAACACACTGCCAAAGAGAAAAGATCCCAGTACTTCCACTATTCCTTGCATCATTGGTGATCAGGAAATTGGTAGAGCTCTTCTTGATCTAGGTGCGAGTGTTAACTTGTTTCCTTATTTAGTTTATCAATAGCTAGGGTTCGGGAACTCAATCCCACCTCGGTACTGCTCTAACTTGCTGATCAGTCAATCAAGCAAACGAGAGGGATTCTGGAGAATGTCATTGTTCAAGTGGACAAGTTCTACTTTCCGATGGACTTTATAATTTTCAATACAGAACATGTCCATGACTCCAAGAAGCACATCCCTGTGATTTTAGGACGACCATTCTTGGCTACTGCCAATGCATGTATTAACTGCAGAACATGGGCTATGGAGTTGTCCTTTGGAAATATGAAGGTGCATGATAAGTCAACAAAATTACTATTTTTTATGTCAAAAGTAAATCTTTAATTTACCATTTTAGTGTATAAATGTTCTTATATCTTTCTTTTTATTTGTTATAGGTATGAATTGGAAAAGATGAAGAAAATGTATTAAAGTGATAAATGAATGCACATGGATGGAAGGTGAAGAATATAATGCACATGAAGAAAAAAGAAAATGACTTGGAAAACATCAATATTCAAAGAAAAAGAAAAGAAAAGTAGATCTAACTTCACTTTACAAGATGTCATGTTATTCCAATTTTCTCTATAAATAGGAGAGTAGTTGGAAATTGTAGGGAGTTAGATGCTAGAGAGTGAGAAAATTTAGAGAGAATTTAGTCTTGTATCAAGTTTTTATTTTGTTGTAATCTTTTTCTTAGTTAATGAAAATTTCTTCTATCATCATGTTTTATTTCTATATCATTATGCTAGCTTAAACATCTTCTCGAGGGAGTGATGAAGCCACATTGGGTAAGATATACATAATTTTATTTTATTTCTTATTGTTTAATTCTCTTCACGAATTAATTCTTTCAAGTGACAAAATCTACAATAGAGGTTGAAAATAGAGGAAGGATTCTCCGTGATTACCAATCAATGGAAATACGAGGAATGCCTACCACTATTTATATTTATTTATTTTTAAACCAAAACATTAGAGGGAGGATTTTCCGTGATTACCAATTTATGGAAATACGGGGAATGCCTACCAATATCTATGTTTATGTTTAATAGGTTGGAGGAGAATTTTGCAATAGAAATATATAATATTATTTATATAGATCCGGGTGGTGGATTCTCTTCCCTTGAGATTTCTTCCACCATTTGATAATTATCTAGTTATTTTAATTTACTATTCAAAAATTCAAAAATTGTTTTTAACTAATTTATTTTTATTCTCGAAATTTAAAGTTTTGGATCCGAGTCTCAAACCGAGTTCTAAGTTGAGAGTGGTTCGACCCTACTTATTGCTATACTATTTTTAAGTAAAGTATTTGTAGGTATTATAAATTTTGTTCACCGGAGTTTGGTGAAGCAATGAAAAATATTATCAAATCACCAACCGTCAAATGGCGCCGTTGCCGCATCAAAATTAAATTCGGAGTCAAAGATTCGAGACTACAAGTTTTCGGGAACCCACCCGAACTTTCTATCCCTCTCTTTATTTAAAATTTTCTATATTGTGTGATTTTTGTTAATTTTCAAAAAAAAATAATTCCATTTAGTAATTTGTTCATTGTATAACAACAGTAGGTTCTTGAAGTAAAAAAAAAAACAAAAAAAATTGAAAAACTGCAGTAGATTCCAGCAGTGTAAGTCATCATTTGAGTAAAATAAAAAAAATAAAAAGTAAACTGGACAGTAGTGGTTTGTTTCTTTACTTCTCTATTTAGTGATTTCCTAGTTAAAATAATAATAATAATAAAAAAAAATACTTTTAGTAAAAAAAAAAAATTTTAGTCACCGTTTCTCTATTCTGTTTAAAAAAAAACAAAAAAAAAAAAAAAACAAACAACAACAAAACTCAAGTAGGTTGTAATTGTGGCTTGTGTAGGCACAATTGATACCAAAGGCCACCATAGTCCGAATCAAGCTTCCAAAGTTTTGGTCTAATACTAGTAGCCATATATCATATTTAACCCATTTGCTAACATTCTAATACTAAGGAACAAAAAAAATAATAAATAAATAAATAAAAAACATATTAGTATAATTGTTCAATTATTATTTTTTTTATTCACTCATTTTTGTTTTCATTATTTGTTTATTTACTTACTTGTTTATTTTTGTTGTTTATTTTTATTTTTTGCAGAAGATACAGTACCAGTTCGTCAGCCAGGTTCCATATCTCTAAACCCTTGTTATTTTTTTTTTCCTAGATTAGGTGAAAATTTTGCATGCGAATTCTAGGATAGAATAACATTAGAAATTCCCCTAAGCTCCCGTTTTTTTATTTTTTTATTTCTTTTTCTCTTGTTTGTGCATATTTTAATTAGCATTTTGCATAAGATACTTAAGGGCAAAATTCCCACAAGATACGGTCGGGATTTCATCACCCGTTTCCGTGGCCCCAAAAATCACAAAAATCCTTGCATTTGTTAAACCATGAGCCTAATTTTAAAATTCATTAGTAATAATCCAATTTAGGGTTACGAGCTCATAGGCCCTCTAGGAAGGAAGAGGTTGGTAGTCACTCCAGTGAGTCATTATCAAATTGATAAAAGGTAGGAAATTCTGTCTAGGAGTGTGGTTGACGCACCATTAAGCAGGCCACGTGCCTCGCCACACTTTCTTGGGAACTACTCCGTTGTTAGTTTGATGATCCTTAACTGGTAATTTATCGACTTAATCTAGAATAGAGTAGGAGTTGTCTAATTAGGAGAGAATAAATTTGGACACCATCCTATTAATTCTGTACAATATTAGATTTAAAAATTTACCACCCTTGAATTTAAGCTCAAGATAACAAAGCCAAAAAATTTGTGTGATTTGCCCATCATCTAGCCTTTTTAGGTTTCTTTTTGTTTATGCCCCAGTGGTTGCGAGTTAACAAGCGTTTAGTTAGGTTTCCTAGTGATCTCTCACTCTTTGATTTAAAAGAAAAATCAACTACCTTGTCAAATCTGTCAACCACCAATAATTCATCAATGGCTGCACCGAGAACTCTTAATGATTATTTTGCCCCAATCATAGCCAACCCACCAAATTGCATTGTTCTACCTGAGAATGATGCACCCCAGTTTGAGATTAGACCCACCACAATCAATATGTTGCCAAAATTTCATGGACTTGAAAGCGAACAACCCTATATCCATTTAGGGAAGCTTTTAACAATATGCAACACATTCAAAAATCAAATTTTGAATGAAGAGGGTGTCAAACTGCGTCTTTTTCCCCTGTCCTTAGAAGATAGAGTTGCATCATGGCTAAACTCCATTCCACCCAACTCCATTCGATCATGGGATGAACTTGCAAGGAAATTCATGAGTAAGTTTTATCCCATGCAAAAGACCGAATCAATGAGAGATGCCATTAGTACTTTTAAAGGGAAAATTGAGGAAGAATTCCATCAAACTTGGGACCGATTTCATGACTTGCTACTCAAATCCCCAGACCATGGCTTTGATAAAGCACAACTAGTCGATTTCTTCTATAAGGGACTTTCACTTATGAACCGAACCATGATTGAGTCAATGCACCAAGGAAAGTTCAAGGCCCAAACCCCTGACCAAGCATATATATTTTTGGAGGAACTAGCTGAAAATGCCCAAAATTGGAATTGGAACCAAATTGATAATGAATTTTGTAGGAATGATCAAATGAATAGAACATCTGGTTTTTATGAGATCAAACCTAAAAATGAGTTAAAATCTGTGATGCAAAGTCTTGCTGAGGGAGTGAAAGACTTAGGAAAAAGTTTGATGCATTTGCCATAATATCTACCCCTGCACAATGCAATGTTTGTTCTGGTTTATCTCATCCAACAGAGGAATGTCCGGTCTCTTGTACATCTGAACCTTCGGATGCGCAAGTTTGTGCTTTCAATACCTTTAGGAGACCGTTGCCTAATACATTTAGCCAAACTTACCATCCTGATACTAGAAACCATCCTAATTTTTCATGGAGGCAAAATTTACCTCCACAAAACTTAAGTGGTCAGTCTGGTTTTCAAGATCACTCCAATAGGCAACCTCCAACTCAAGGACCAATAATTCCTCAAAATCAATTCCCTAGGAATAACCAGTTCAATCCAAGCCGAGATTTAGCAGTTGATCCCATGAACAACTATGTTGCTCCTGTCCCACCAGTCAATAATACTTCCAATTATGAGGACACTTTGAAAATGCTTGCCCTTAATCTTGATCAATCCAATAAGCATTCCAATAAGAGATTTCAAAAGTTAGAAAATAACTTTGATCTCTTGACTCAAAATCAACTGCAATTTCAGCAGTCTCTCCAAAATCAGTTGAGTCAACTCACTGCAACTCTGTCTGAAAGACAAAGGGGTACATTGCCTAGCCAACCCGAAATCAATCCAAAAAGATAAGGAGTTAATCTTGTAGGGACTCCTTCCACTTCTGACCAATCAAATGCCAATGTAAATTCCATCATTACCCTCATGTCAAGAAACAAAATTGATAATAAGGTTGAGCCACCCATCAGTGATGAAATTGAACCATCCAAATCTCTTCCACCCAATTCCCAAAAATCCAAAAAGGACCAAGGTCCTAAGCTTGATGAGGTCATTCCAATGTTGTTTACTCCACGTGCACCTTTTCCCTCTAGACTAGTCATCAATAACAAGGATTCTCAATACAGTGAAATCTTAGAGATTTTTCAAAATCTCTAGATTAACATTCCATTTCTCACTGCTATTAAACAAATTCCTTCTTATGCAAAATTCATTAAAGACTTAGTCAAGAGGAAAACCAATATCCCTAAGGAAGCCTTCATAGCCTAACATTGTTCCTCCTTCCTATAAAATCAAGCTATGGTTAAACACAAAGACCCTGGTAGTCCAACTATCACTTGTAGGATAGGAGAAAATTTTGAAGGTCAAGCTTTATTGGACCTTGGTGCCAGTGTCAATGTGTTACCGTATTCAGTCTACTTGGATTTGGGATTGATTGATTTGAAGAAAACTGATGTTAGAATTCAGTTAGTTGACCGATCCATCAAAATTCCAAGGGGTATCATTGAGGATGTGATAGTAAAAGTTAATGATTTTTATTACCCCATAGGCTTCATTGTGTTAGACACTCAACCAACCCAAGGTAAACAAATTCCAAGCATTTTAGGTCGACCATTTTTAGCCACAACCAATGCATTGATCAATTGTAAAAATGGTAGCATGACCTTAACCTTTGGGAACATGAAAGTGGAAGTCAATGTGTTCAATTTGATGAAATAACCCATTGAATCAGAGTCTGTTGAAGATGTTTTTCTCATTGATTCATTGACCTACCACACCTTTAACCACTCATATCCTGAGGATCCACTCCAGCATTGTCTAGCCCATTTTGATGATAATTTGGATGAGGCTAATAACATTAGCCAAGTAAATGATTTGCTAGACTTTGCCCCAACCTTTGAAGCATCCAAGTATAAATCCAAATTCGAATCATTGTCCTTTCCAGTTAACACTGAATCTAAAAATACATAGAAACCACCTAATATTGAATTAAAGCCTTTACCCGAGACTTTAAAATATTCGTATCTTAGTGAATCTGAGACTTTTCCAGTGGTAATATCTTCTGAGTTAACTGAGCAACAAGAGTCCCAATTAATTGAGGTTCTTAAGACAAATAGGGAAGCCATAACATGGTCCATTGATGATATCAAGGGCATTAATCCTCTAGTGGTGCAACATCGCATTCACTTAGAAGATAATGTGAAAACCTGTAGACAACCTCAAAGGAGGCTTAACCCCAATATGAAAGAAGTTGTCCGCGGAGAAGTTATCAAACTTCTTGATGCAGATATCATCTACCCAATTTCTGATAGTCAATGGGTGAGTCCAAAACAGGTAGTTCCTAAAAAGTCTGGCATCACTGTTGTGTCCAATGCCCATAATGAGCTTGTTCCTACTCGTATTCAAACTGGATGGCGAGTTTACATAGACTACAGGAAACTGAATAGCGTGACTAGAAAAGACCATTTTCCACTTCCCTTCATCGACCAAATGTTAGAAAGATTAGCTGGTTAGGCTTTCTATTGCTTTTTAGATGGTTATTCTGGTTACAATCAAATTCATGTCCACCCTGATGATCAAGACAAAACTACTTTCACCTGTCCATTCGGTACATTCGACTATCGTCGCATGCCATTCGGCTTGTGTAATGCACCAGCTACATTTCAGCGATGTATGATGAGTATATTTAGTGACATGGTTGAAAAGTTTCTAGAAATCTTCATGGATAACTTCTCTGTCTTTGGGTCATCATTTGAGCAATGTCTAGACCATCTTTCTCTCGTACTTCAACGTTGTCGTGACAATAACTTGGTATTTAACTGGGAAAAGTGTCATTTTATGGTCCAAAAGGGAATTGTCCTAGGTCATAATATCTCCAGTGCAGGAATTGAGGTAGACAAAGCAAAAATTGATCTAATCTCCAATCTACCTATCCCCAAATATGTTCAAGATATTAGATCATTCCTAGGTCATGCCGGTTTCTACAAGCGTTTCATCAAAGATTTCAGTAAGATAGCTAGACCTTTGACCCATCTTATAGCTAAAGATGCACAATTTGAGTTTACTGATGCCTGTAAGTCCGCCTTTGAGTACTTAAAGTCAGCACTCACTACTACACCTATCATTCGCTCACCTGATTGGAACTTGCCTTTTGAAATTATGTGTGATGCGTCTGATTATGCAGTAGGTGCTGTTTTAGGCCAAAAAGTGGATAAAGCACGACATGTCATATATTATGCTAGCAAAACCTTAAATAATGCCCAAATCAACTACTCAACCACTGACAAAGAGTTGCTAGCAGTCGTGTTCTCCTTTGAGAAGTTTAGATCTTATTTGGTTGGATCTAAGGTCATTATCTATACAGATCATGCAGCGTTAAGACATCTTTTGTCCAAATCTGATGCAAAACCTAGGTTGATACGCTGGATCTTACTCCTTCAAGAGTTTGACCTTGAGATTCGAGATAAGAAAGGTTCTGAGAATGTAGTCGCTGATCATTTGTCCCGTCTTGTTATTGAATCCACTAGTGACTCCATTCCCATCTCTGATTATTTTCCTGATGAGCAATTATTTGAAATATCTCATGCACCATGGTATGCAGATATTGTCAATTATATTATGACTAGTCAAATTCCTTCCCACTGGTCCAAACAAGAGAAAGATAAATTTTTGGCTAAGGCTAAGGAATATTTCTGGGATGACCCCTACTTGTTTAAATATTGTCCAGATCAGATCATTCGTAGGTGTGTTCCCGAGGTAGATCAAAAGACTATCATTTCCTTCTGTCATGACCAGGCATGTGGTGGCCATTTCAGTTCCAAATGAACTGCTGCAAAAATCTTGCAATCAGGATTCTATTGGCCGACCATTTTTTCAAAGACACCCACATATACTGTCTAGCTTTTCATAGATGCCAATTGCTAGGTAAGATTACCAAAAGAAATGAATGGCCTCAACAATCGATTCTCGTCGTTGAAATCTTTGACGTATGGGGTATTGATTTCATGGGACCATTTCCATCCTCGTTTGGCAATCTCTACATCCTTTTAGCAATTGATTATGTGTCAAAATGGGTAGAAGTTTTAGCCACCAAAACAGATGACCATAGAGTTGTGGTGCATTTTTTCAAAGACCAGGTTTTACCTCGGTTTGGAACACCTCGAGCCATAATCAGTGATAATGGTTCACATTTTTGCAACAAAGTCTTTGGAAACCTGTTGTCCAAATATGGAATCAATCACAAAGTGGCCCTATCATATCACCCTCAAACCAATGGTCAAGCTGAGGTATCTAATAGGGAGATTAAACAGATCTTAGAGAAAACAGTTAACCCCACAAGGAAGGACTGGAGTCTTCATCTCCAGGATGCTTTATGGGCATACCGTACTGCTTACAAGACCCCTATAGGAATGTCCCCATATCGATTGGTCTATGGCAAAACCTATCACTTGCCTGTTAAACTCGAACACCGTGCTTATTGGGCCATCAAGGCCATGAACTTTGACTATGATAAAGCCGGTCAACGTAGGACCCTTCAACTTGATGAGTTAGAAGAAATCAGAAATGATGCCTATGAGAGTTCAAGAATTTATAAAGCCAAGACTAAGTTGGAACATGACAAACACATTCTCAAAAATGAGTTTTTCATAGGACAAAAGGTTCTTTTGTATAACTCCCGTCTTCAATTATTTCCTGGGAAGTTAAGGTCACGTTGGTCAGGCTCGTACTATGTCCATCACATTTCTAGTCATGGTGCCATTGAGTTACAAGAACCTAAGAATGGACAGATATTTAAAGTTAATGCTCATCGTCTAAAGCCTTTCCTAGAACTTGAAACTTCTGAAAATGAGGAAATTCTCCTCATTGATCCGATTTATTCGGACTGATCTATTTAGGGGTAGCACATCTGTTGAGTCTGGCTGAAGAGGTTAAACTTAGCGCTACTGGGAGGTAGCCTAGTCAGTTGTGTAAATTTTTCTATCAATTTTATTTTTTCACTCTATTTGGATATGTTTAGATTTTGTGTGGGGGTAAAGTCTGTCATAATATTTTCAATCACTTGACTTTTCTTTTTCCAAGAATCTTTGCAAGGACTATACTCCAAAAACACCACCTCAATTGTAGTAATTTGTTCCAATTTGTCTCTTAGATGTATTTTTAAACACTAGGGACAGTGTTATTCTTGTTTGGGGGTGGATATCTATTTAATCAAAATAGAATTTCATTATTAAAAATAAAAATAAAAAATTGAAAAATTGATTTCGTTTGGAAATTTTTTTTATTTTTATGGATGAGTGTTTTGCATTATAAGTTGATTAAGTTTGTGTTTATGATATATCAGTAGTATGTGATGCGATATTCCCGCTCATGAGAGTAATGATTAGATTGAGTTAGTGAAATGATGTGGTTTTACATAGGTAAATAAATTAGTGAAATTGAAACCGAAAAGGACAACTTTGACCTATAAGCACATGCACACATTCACTATGGGAAAAACAGTTGATCTTTGACTATGGATTTGAAAAATTAGCTTTGCCGCTATAAAATGGGGAGAAGGGGAGATAGAATGGAGAAAAGTTTAAAAAATTATTTTCAAAGAAATGCAAAAAGTAGTTCTTCGATCTGAGTAACCGGACCTTGGTATCACCAATATCATTGTTTGCGTAAAAAGGGGAGAAAACTAATGAGCATAAATCCCATGGAAGAAGTTCGGGCCCAGTTGGTCGGGACCAAAAATCCTTACTGGAAAGTCCGGAGCTTCTAAATACAAAAAGGGATGAAAGTAAAATGATGGAAATAATGAGTTTTTACGAAAAATATGACAAAGTTTGATCAATGAAGTAGAAGAAGAGAGATTGACATACCATAGTAGAATGTTCACAAAAACACGGAAGGTTGTCTAGATTGGGAGTAGAAAGTAACGAAATTATTTCCTTCAGTGGGGATCATTAATATCATTAGCTTGAGATAGTTATTGTTCGGTAGTGAGTGGTAGTATTTGTATTCATATTATCTTATATATTGTATCATGGCTTGATTAATGAATATGTGAATGCATGAATACATGAAAATGAAGAATGAAGAAGTTGTGGGTAATATATCCAACCCTCACGAGGCTATTGCTCATCCACTAGGGTAACCTAGGGGTTTAAGGCCTTATTGCATATGGTAAATGCAATCGAAAGCAGCTTGCGAAAGTAGCACATCTTTAGTTAAATTTAATAAATGTATAATTTTGTGAACTAATTTATTTTGCCCATATTTGCTAGAGGACTAACAAGAGCTTGTTTGGGGTAATTTGATAAGTCCACAAAATTACTATTTTTTATGTCGAAAGTAAATCTTTAATTTACCATTTTAGTGTATAAATGTTCTTATATATTTCTTTTTATTTGTTATAGGTATGAATTGGAAAAGATGAAGAAAATGTATTAAAGTGATAAATGAATGCACATGGATGGAAGATGAAGAATATAATGCACATGAAGAAAGAAGAAAATGACTTGGAAAACATCAATATTCAAAGAAAAAGAAAAGAAAAGTAGATCTAACTTCACTTTACAAGATGTCATTTCATTCCAATTTTCTCTATCAATAGGAGAGTAGTTGGAAATTGTAGGGAGTTAGATGGTAAAGAGTGAGAAAGTTTAGAGAGAATTTAGTCTTGTATCAAGTTTTTATTTTGTTGTAATCTTTTTCTTAGTTAATGAAAATTTCTTCTATCATTATGTTTTATTTCTATATCATTATGCTAGCTTAAACATCTTCTCAATGGAGTGATGAAGCCACCTTGGGTAAGATATACATAATTTTATTTTATTTCTTATTGTTTAATTCTCTTCACGAATTAATTCTTTCAAGTGACAAAACCTACAATAGAGGTTGAAAATAGAGGAAGGATTCTCCGTGATTACCAATCAATGGAAATACGGGGAATGCCTACCACAATTTATATTTATTTATTTTTAAACCAAAACATTAGAGGGAGGATTTTCCGTGATTACCAATTAATGGAAATACGGGGAATGCCTACCAATATCTATGTTTATGTTTAATAGGTTGGAGGAGAATTTTGCAATAGAAATATATAATATTATTTATATAGATTCGGGTGGTGGATTCTCTTCCCTTAAGATTTCTTCCAGCATTTGATAATTATCTAGTTATTTTAATTTACTATTCAAAAATTCAAGAATTGTTTTTAACTAATTTATTTTTATTCTCGAAAATTAAAGTTTTGGATCTGAGTCTCAAACCGAGTTCTAAGTTGAGAGTGGTTCGACCCTACTTATTGCTATACTATTTTTAAGTAAAGTATTTGTAGGTATTATAAATTTTGTTCACCGGAGTTTGGTGAAGCAACGACAAATATTATCAAATCACCAACCGTCTGTGCAGATGAATGTTTTTGACGCCAATCATCAACTTTCTGAGTTAGTTAACTGTCTTTAAATTAACGAGGTTTATGAGATTGAGGAAATTATAGAAAAATGTGCACCTAGAATCTTGGAAATAGATGAGATAGAGTCTCTTCTCATTAGAATGAGATTAGAGGATGAACCTCAGGATTGGAATGAGTAGGCGAGTAAGAACTATATAGGCATTGCTGCATTAGAGACTGCATTATATGGACAGCCATGGAAAATGTCGATTGAGCCACTTCCCATGATCTCGAATACACCACCAGTTTCATCTTTGATAACTCCTCCTACCTCGGAGATGAATGAATTGCCTGAGAAGCTTAAATATGTCTTCCTATGACCAAATAAGAATTTTCATGTAATCATATCATCAAAGCTGACAGAAGAATATGAATCGAGTTTGGTCAAGGTCTTGTGTGACAATAAAGAGGTAATAGGATGGAGCATTGCAGATTTGAAAGTAATAGACCCTTTGATTTGTATGCATCACATACACTTAGAGGAGGATACAAAACCGTCAAGGGAAATGCAATGGAGATTGAATCTGAATATGAAGGAGGTGGTGATGAACTAAGGGGTTAAGCTGCTAGATGTAGGTATTATTTATCCCATATCCAACAGCACATGGGTGAGTCCTACTCAGGTGGTGCAAAAGAAATCAGGCATCACAGTTGTACCTAACTCAAAAGGAGATCTGATTCCACAATGCACGACCACTTGGTGGCGTGTGTGTATTGATTATATAAAGCTCAATTCTCATACCAGGAAAGATCATTTCCCATTGCCATTTATTGATCAAATCATGGAAAGGTTGGCCGGGTAGAGCTATTATTGCTTTTTGGATGGATATTCCGGCTATAATAAGGTGGCGATTGATCCTGTTGATCAGGAAAAAACCATTTTCACTTGCCCATTTGGTACGTTTGCATATAAACGAATGCATTTTGGTTTGTGTAATGCGCCAACTACATTTCAGAGGTGTATGATGTCTATATTCTCTGACATGGTGGATAAATTTTGGAAATGTTCATGGATGATTTATCAGTCTTTGGGGCAACCTTTGAGGATTGTTTGAAACATCTAGCACTGGTGCTTGAGAGATGCAAGGAGACAAATTTAATTATGAGTTGGGAAAAAAGTCAATTCATGGTTCAAGAGGGGATAGTACTTTGCCACATTGTATCAAAGAAGGGGATTGAGGTAGACAAGGTGAAAGTCAAATTGATTTCAAAATTGCCTCCTCCCATATCTATCAAACAATTAAGATCTTTCTTGGGCCATACCGGGTTCTACAGACGATTTATTAAAGATTTTAGTAAGAACTCCTAACCGCTGTACAACTTATTAGCTAAGGATGTGACCTTTATCTTTGATGAAGAATGTCTTCATGCTTTTGAGGAGCTGTGTACTCAACTCTCAACAACCCCAATCATTCATCCACCGAACTGGTCTCTGCCATTTGAGCTAATGTCTGATATTTTTGGTATTAGGTCAAAGAAAGGAGAAGCTACCATATGCGGTGTACTATGATAGCAAGACGTTGAATGATGCGCAGATCAACTACACAACCATAGAGAAGGAGTTGCAAGCGGTTGTGTTCGCCTTGGACAAATTTTGATCATACTGATTGGGAACCAAGGTAGTAGTTTACTCGGATCATGCAACATTAGGGCATTTGCTGACAAAGAAATATTCCAAACCTAGGCTGATTAGATGGATTTTGTTGCTGCAAGAATTTAACTTGGAGATTAAGGATAAAAAGGGTTCGGAAAATAAGTTGTTGACCATTTGTTAAGGATTGTTGTCGAGACAAAAAGGAAACTACTCATCTTAAGGATTCATTCCCGAATGAACGTCTGTTTAGTGTGGCTATCATGGAGCAGATACCATGGTATGCTGACATTGTCAATTATAAAGACACGGGTTGAGTTCCAAAAGGTTGGTCTAAGAATGAAAATGGCCGATTCTTCAGCCAAGTCAAATATTCTATCTGGGATAATCAACGATTATACAAGTATTACTATGATCATATTATCAGAAAGTGCTTCCCTGAAAACAAGGTACAGAGTATTTTAATGTTTTGCCACACGCTAGAATGTGGAAGACATTTTGGAGCTTAAAAGACAGGCCACAAAGTGCTGTAAAGTGGGTTATATTGGCCGACCATATTCAAAGATGCATTTGAATACTGTAAAGCGTGTTTACGATGTCAGAAGTGGGGATCCATATCTCGATGTGATATGATGCCTCTAACTCCAATTCTGATTGTTGAATTATTTGATGTCTGTGGTATAGATTTCATGGGACCATTCCCGAAAGCGGGCAAGAAAGAGTATATACTTGTGGGGGTTGTGTCAAAATGGGTAGAGGCTATAACCACCAAACATATAGATCATGAGACAGTGGTGGAGTTTGTACAGTCCAATATCTTTGCAGGATTTGGTATACCGCGCGTAATAATCAGTGACGGCGGAAAATACTTTGATAACCGTTTTCTCAATGGTCTGTGTCGAAAATACGATGTTAATCATAGGATTGGTACACAATATCACCCCGAGTCACAAGGATAAGTGGAGGTTTCTAACAGTGAAGTAAAGAATATCTTGGAGATAATAGTGCGAGTGGATTTAAAATATTAGCCTCAATAGTTGAATGATGCACTATGGGCATATAGGACTGCCTACAAGACTCTGGTAGGTATGACACCGTATCATCTCATTTATGGTTCGGCATGCCATCTCCCTATTGAGCTAGAGCATCGAGCATATTGGGCAGTTCGAAGGTTGAACTTTGATTTGAAGAAGTTTGGTGTTCAGCGGAAACTCCAACTCGCAGAGCTTGAGGAGTTGAGAAATAATGCTTATGAGAATTCTCGAATTTACAAAGCTCGGATGAAAGCTTTTCATGATAAACATATTCGAAAGAAACTCTTTGAGCCTAGCCAAAAAGTGTGGTTGTTTAATTCAAGATTAAAGTTGTTTCGTGGTAAGCTTCAGTCAATATGGGATGGGTCGTATGTGATTACGAAGGTTTTCCCCCATGGAGCAGTAGAGCTTGATGATCCAAAGAAAGGAAAGAAGTTCGTGGTGAATGGTCAAAGGCTTAAGCATTATATTGATGTTTAGCCAGTTGAGAATGTTATGGAGACGATTGAGTTATTTGATCCAAGACACAAGCATGATCCCGGTTACTGAAAGATGGCAACGTCGCGCCAACGACGTTAAACATTGGTATTAGGGGATAGAAAATTAGTTTTTGAACCTAGGCTGTAAATTAGAGTTTTTGATAAGTAGTTCATAGGTTTAGATTGAGTCGTAAGATCGAGTCTTAGTGACGTTCTCGTCCAGATCGGTACGGTATATCATTCATTGGGGTATATGAAGAATGAAGAGGCCAATTGCGTTGAGTAAAGCACGTAAAATAATAGAGCATCGAGGCTGGAATGAAATTTCACACTTGGAACCTATGCGCCACACGTAACTTTATCTACACGCCGCACGTAGCTGCGTAAACAGCCTTCGTGACTATTTATTTGAAACAAAACTTCATTTATTTCCCACTCTCACATTTCTCCACTAAAAGCTCCCAAATCAACCCCTATTCACTCCTCATTCAATTTTGATCCATTCCTTGTGAATCTTGCGTCAGATCTGTGCGTTTATTGTCCAAATTCTCATGAAGAACTCGAAGAGTCTCGGAAACCAATTTTTGGAGAAATCATCCGATCTTTCGATTCGGTGAGTTTTTCTTCGATCTTTGTGTTTCTAATTGCTTTTATAATCATTCTAAACTAATATCGATTAACAAATCCAGTCGAAAATATATTTTGATCCGTTTCTCAAAAGTTATGATTATCGGCTTAGAGAATGAGTTAAAATTCAAATATTTTTGCATGGTTTTTATTTGAGAGTTTGTTTAAATGTTGTATTAGGTTAATTTAGACATGATTTCAAGTTTGATTTGGTGTCCAGAATAATCCGCTTATTATTTCTGAAAATGTTGCCTATAGGAATGAAGATTAAACCACGTAGAGGAGGTGCGGGTCCTTCATGGACGAGACAGAGGTCTCCCGATCCAGAGCCAGTAGAGAGGTCACCGATTAGGACTCGCTAGTGTTATGTACTGTCGGTTGAGTCACCACTGTCATCCAAGGCCAATCATAGTGGCCATGGAGTTTTGTCGGTCGCTTTTCCACGTGTTTCACCACCACTAGCACCACCCGAGCCACAAGCTAATGAGCTTGGGGAGTTGGTTTCTTATTTGATGGTGCCACCTACAGCAGTTGTGGGTGAGATGTTGACGAGGGTGTTGAATAAAGGATTTCAGCAGGAACAAATTTATTCGGTGACAGCCTTTGAGAGGCTTGAGCCAGTGCTGACTTGGACTATCCGTTGTCTACGGGAGAGAAGACTATTGCCGATCCTTACTCCTCCCTCTACTTTTGTTTATACTGATATGATAGAGGAGTTCTAGTTGCACATGCAACACTATACCAGAAGGATGCAGTTAGAGACTGAGGTCAGGGGGATCCAATTCTAGATCATACCTCAGACCATTGATAAGGCATAGGGGATACCAGACACTTTCCCACTTGAGTTGGTGGTAGAGTTCCCACCCCTACCAGAGCCATTTCCTAGCCTGGCAGAGATAGTTCAGTTGTAGACTGAGAGTGAGTTTGTGGATGATCATAACTACTGGACATAGAAGTCTGATTATCATCCCAAGTTGTGGCTTCTAGACACGATTTTCAGGTCCCAGGTTTACCCTTATGGCCATAAGACTCAGAGATGGCGGGAGTTTCTAGTTTTACATTATGTATTCGAGTTTTGCCGCTGGGTATCGATTCCGCATATCTTATGGCATGGCCTATACCTATATTATTAGGACATACAGACTAAGTGCATTGTTGTGGGGCGTACATTTTACATTCAATTCCCGACATTGACTGTGCGGCTTATGACTGAGGCTGGGGTTGAGCTGGACGAGGAGGTAGACCGGAACAAGTTTGAGAGGGATACGTACATGCCGAGTATGTGGAGCAAGACTTGGAGGAGACTAGCAGGGGATGCAGTCTTACAGAGGAGGTCGTTGATACCTGATCCGACTGTCCCTCCGGTTGAGCCAATTGAGCCCGAGGTTGGCCATGATGATGCTATGCCACCTCAGGATGAGAAGGTATAAGAGATTCCTCAGGTGTCTGCTGATGCACCAGTCACGATGACTAAGGCACAATTTGATGCACTGACAGTAGGATAGGTGACACTAATGGCCGAGGTACAGCAGGGCCAAGAGGAGTCCCGACAGTTGTGATAGGAGGTCCAATCTTTGCGCAAGGAGTTGCAGCTCGACCGGAAGCTCACGGTGACAGATATGCAGCTATGCCATAGGGAGGCGACACATTTCCGATGTGGTCTGAGGTGAGTGCATGGCATGGTCGAGGATCAGTTTTATCATATTGGTTTACCTCTACCAGCAACGCCACCTACGTCAACGGATAAGTATAAAGACAAGGAGTAGTAGTTGTTGTAGGGTATTTTGGGGTGTGTGGTTATGATTTTGAAACTGGATATGATAATTTTAGAAAAAGAAAACTTGAAAATCCAAGCCAAGCCTACGCTTGGAGCTACACACCGCGCGTAGCTTCCCTACGCACCACGCGTAGGGGCCATGCATAGGGTTATTCAGAAAATTTTAAATTTGGCTCGGTCAAGGGGTTTTTCGGCTTGTTTTGTATTTGTACTATATTAGTATTTTAACTAGGGAATTTTTAGGAATTTTTAGGATTTAATTAGGAATTATAGAAGCAATCCTAGTCTAAGTAGGAAGTGGAATTCAAAGACATATTAAATATGGATTTGAAGTGTTTCCACTGTCCAATTCAAATAAGGATTTCAAATCATTTTCCTCCATAAATCTGATACATCCATCTATTAATACACCCAGAGATATACATATCACAATTCACACAAGAGCTTGCACAAGATGGCTAGTTTCTTTTACTCTATTCCTTCTTCTTATAATCACGAGGGTGAGCGTGTAGAGAGGGACTATAAGATCAAGCCAGATCCTAAGGAGTTTATTGAAGAAGATGTCTTATCAAAGGATGGAGATATGGGAAGAAAGTATTTGAATATTGGAGATGTGAGTAAAAATAGAGGAGCTACGAGTAGAAAGAGGAAGAGACCCACACCTAATACGTTTGTAAAGTGCGGAATGCAATTTAAGTTGAAGTTTCATTCATAATGAATTAATAAGCTATTAACTGCACCCGGGAAGGAAATCCTAAGTCAACTAGGATTGAAGAGATTAGAGCGCCCGGCAGGACGGAAGGTGTATCCACGGTTGGTTCGAAAGTTTTATGAAAAGATGTGGATTAAGTGACCGCCAGGATTTGAGGAAATAAAAGCTTAAGTGACTGACAGGGGTGATCCTATAATGGTAAACAGGAGATTGATTGCAAAAGCATGGAAGAAACCTAACGAGTATCCGTTTCATTTGAACAGCAAGTTTAAAGAAATCCCGTCAGAATGGCCATATATAGATGAGAAGATGATCAGGAGATATGTGACATGCATGTCCAGAAAGCAGGAGAGACGGGTTGTAAGAATTTTTGGTTAAAGAATGAACTGCTATATATGGATTTTGTATTTGCTGCTCAAGTACGTTAGAATCGTAGGACAAGTTGGAGAGGATATTCGTACATCAAGTTGTTATATACCATGATTAAAGGTTATTGGGTGTCGATTTTAACAGTGATATTGGTTAATATTCTGATGGTACATAAGATTGTGCGTAAAAAATTGCCAAGTGGGGATTTGATGGAGTACTATCTCCCATACCCATTCTTGATATCGAAGATCATTGAGCAGTAGTTGGGTGAGAGATTGGAAGAGATGAATGAGGTGCGTTGGACATTCACAAAGGAATACCCGGATGAGGATTTTGTTCAATTGGAGAAGACATCCAATCTCCGTATAGTTTTAGGACATATTCCATGTGTTGAGAGAAATGAGAAGGAGGACTTGAAAAGGGACTAGGATGTAGGAGTAGGATTTTATTTTGTGTTAATAGATAGGTTACAATTTAAATTTCTAGAGGCTGTAGTCCCTAAGGACATGCCTTTGCAATTTTAATTCGTAGAGATGGTAGACCCTTAAGGCCACATCTTTGAAATTTCAATTTGTAGGATTGTAGGCCATTAAGGCCAAATCATTGTTTTTATTAAAAATATATATATATTTTCATTCCTTGAGCAATATGTTGGTGATTTTTGGATATTTATGATGAAATTTATTTTCCCTTGCTATGATATTGGGTATGTGTGTTTTGTTAAGCATATCTACAGGTGATCCAAATCATGTTTGGGGGAGGAGATCTAGTGCTTCATTATGTAATTATGGAATCACGCTTCAAGGGTGACTGTATTCTTTCTCTTATTTTATGAACCATGAGGACATGGTTTATTTCAAGTTTGGGGGAGAGGGTATAGTGTAGGATTGATAATTTAGAAGAAATTGTTTTTTAAATTTTGAACTTTTTTTTAAAGAAATTCTTTGTTCTCACGCATGAATGTTTTCATTACAAGTTAATTGAGTTTGTGTATATGATGCATGAGTAGTATGTCATGTAATATTCCCATTCATGAGAGTAATAATTAGAATGAGCTAAATGAAGTGATGTGGTTTACATGGGTGAATAGATTAGTAAAATTGAAACTGAGAAGGATAACTTTGACCTATAAGCACAAACACACATTCACTATGGGAAAAACAGTTGATATTTGGTTATATAGTTGAGAAATTAATTTTGCCGTAATAAAAGGGGAGTTGGGGAGTTGATATGAGTGGAATGGAGAAAAAGTTGATATTTGTTTTTGAAAAATAAAATAGAAAAAATAGTTTTTCGATCTGAGTAACCGGGCCTCCTACCATGAAGTAGTAAAGTGTTCGCGTAAAAAAGGGATAAAACTAATTAGCATAAATCCCAATAAAGAAGCTACGGCTTAGTTGGTCGGGATTTAAAATTCTCGTTGGAAAGTCCGGAGCTTAGAAAGACAAAAAGAGATGAAAAGTGGAATGATAGAAGGAATAAGTTTTTTAAAAAAGAAAAAGGCAAAATTTGATCAATGAAATAGAATAAGAGAGATTGAAATATCGTAGTAGAATGTTCACAAAAACACGGAGGGTTATCTGGATGGGGAGTAGAGAGTAACGAAGTCATTTATTTTAGTGGGGATCATTCATGACACAAAGCTCGAAATAGTTATTGTTCGGTAGTGAGTGGGAGTATTTGCATCCATATTATCTTATGCATTGTATCATGACTTGATTAATGCGTGTGTGAACTCATGACTACGTGATTACAGAGAATAGAGAAGTTGTTGTTAGTATATCCAAACCTCACGATACTTCATTCATCCACTTGGTGTTGCCGAGGGGTTTAAAAGGCTTGTTACACGTGCTAAGTGTAATCATCGACCCTCACGAAAGCAAGGGAGTAGTATAGGTTAGTGTAGATTAGTAGAGGTTAGTTAGAATAAAAATCATCACAGTATAGAAATTTTTCCTAAGTTTATTGCTAAGGGACTAGCAATATGTAAGTTTGGAGCTGTGATAGTTGCCAAATATTGACCATTTTAAGCCCCTATCTTGCTATTGTTACATCTATACATTGTATTATTTAGTATTGTTATACTGTTTGTGTGTCTAAGCGTGTTTCTAGAGCTTAATGAAGAAAAATAGCTAACTTTGGTGAATTAACTAGAAAATCGCTCATTTCTTTTCAAGAGGAGAGCTAAAGAGGTGTTTTAAAAAGAAAAGTGTCTCCCGGAGGGCAGAAACGTCATTGTTTCAAGCTGCAACTTCACAAATCATTCTAATGGAGTGGAAGGGGTTTAAACAACACTATTCCCAAGAAAAGTGGTTTTCATGAAAAATGATACGCCAAGCCTACGCACCCAGTAGCTAAAAGTGGCTAGAAAGTGCTATTTTGACGATCAGCCTACGCTCGGTGAAGCTAGGCCTATGTGCCCCACATTAGAAGGACTATGCGCCGCATGTAACCCCTGCCAACACACCGCGGGTTAGGCCTCTACGGGCCGCGCATAGTTAACTTATGTTTTGGAGATGTGAAATCCAAGAATTGACCCCGACATGTGTTCCTTTGTGGTGGCTGCGAATTTTACACCTATGAACACATGATATACATATATTATACATCAGAGTATAGGGTTTTGATCAGTTTGGCATGAAATGACAAAAAAGGGCAAACTTAAGGTTTTCCTCGGATTGTTTTTCTATAAATAGAGAGGTTTGTTACATATTTTAGGGTAGCTTGATTCATACATATAATTTTCAGAACCTCTAAAGATTTATTCAAAGAGAAGCCATTCAAGATATAGAATGTCGGAGAAGACAACCATAGTGGTTGATTCTACATCAATGATGCAGTCTCCTTCAACCATGAATGGCTAAACCGGAATCTACATTTTTCTATCAAAATCCTAGCCAAGTAATGTAGCTTTTAATATTTATTTCAGTTGTAACGAGGGGAAGATGTGAGTAGACTATGATGATTGTAGTAGATGTGTAAACATTTTTCCTCTTGATACAAGATTTTATATTTATTCTTGATTCTTGTCTTAGATTGAATAAATATATTTTCTTATATAATTATACTATTATAAACATGGTTTGATTTTCTACTCAATGGTGGTTAAACACTTTAAACTCTAGGTTTACACAGGCCATGCCTCGGCGAGGTATGATAGGCATGCTCGAGTTTAAATTCATATTTTAGGAGTAGATTAAAGTAAAGTAAATAACATGCAATAGTTACACTTTGTCCGGAGATGGGTTGTAGCAAACTTGGCCAATGGTATCTTTTTTGGGAATGTATTCGACTATTTGCGGTACATCCTGATTCACAGTCCTAGATCACCCTCTTGCAAATTGAATGAATTGGAAACTATATTACATGGTTAATGGTGGAGCGATGAAAACCTTATTTTTCTCTATCTCTTTATCACAATCATCATTTAATTTATGTTTTAGTTAATTTTAGTTATAATTCTAAAAATCAAATCCAAAATCCTTTTTTTTTAAAACATAATTCAGTATTTTTGAACTGCTAAACTAAATAACAAAGTCTCTGTGGCTTCGACATTCCCTATCACAAGCCATTTTTATATTACAATTGACTCTTGCACTAACGATAGCTAAAACCTAAGCCCTCCTAAGGGGTTGTTCTTAATCATTATTTTTGTCACCCCTAGGCGGACATTGTGTCGTAAAACACTTTGATAACCATTTTCTTGGTGCATTGTGTCGGAAGTACGTCGTCAATCATAGGATTGGTACACCATATCACCCCCAGTGACAAGGATACATGGAGGTTTCAAGCAGGGAAGTCAAGAATATATTAGAGAAAATAGTGCGTACAGATTTGAAAGATTGGCCTCAAAGGTTAAATGATGCATTGTGGGCATATATGACTGCGTATAAAACTCCTGTTGGTATGACACTGTATCTTCTTATTTATGGTAAGGCGTGTCATCTCCTTGTTGATCTAGAGCATCGAGCGTATTGGACAGTTCGAAGGTTGAACTTTGATTTGAAGAAGTCTGGTGCTCAGCGGAAACTTCAACTGCAAGAGCTTGAGGAGTTGAGAAACAACGCTTATGAGAATTCTCAGAATTACAAAGCTCGGACAAAGGCATTTAATGAAAAATATATTCAAAAGAAAGTCTTTGAGCGAGGTCAGAAGGTGTGGCTATTTAATTCGAGATTAAATTTGTTTCCTGTTAAGCTTCAATCTAGATGGGATGAACCGTATGAGATTACGAAGGTTTTCCCCCATGGAGCAGTAGAGCTTGATGATCCAAAAACCGGAAAGCAATTTGTGGTGAATGGTCAGAGACTAAAGCACTATATAGATGTCCATCCAGTTAGGTGTGTTGTAGAGATGATGGATTTGACTGATCCAACACACGAGTTGGATGAGCTTGAGCCCGAATATTGAAAAATGGCAACATCGTGCCACCAACATTATACATTGGTACTAGGTGATTAAGAATACATTTTGACCCTAGTTCGTACTTGTAAAATATAGTTTGATGTCATTAGTCGTTCTAATGAGTCATAAGATCGAGTCGTAAACTCGTCGTCGTCACAACAAGGTTAGTGAATGGTTTAAAGAGGCATAGAGGGTGTTTAAGGAGTGTTTGCATCGAGAGACGTGCGGAGAAAGGTTGAGAAACAAAACCGAGATAAGCCAGGGCTAGCAAGGACCTACGCTCCAGGCATAGTAAAGCCTACGCCCCAGGTGTAGGCTACTGATGCCCAATAAAGGGGTCAGTCACGAAGTGCTCCCCATTTGTGAACTTCAAACTTCTCTCCCGCGCTCATTTTTTCGCCAAATTGCCCGAAGTCACTCACAATCTCTTTCCCATCATATTTCACTCAAAACCCCGTAGATCTTGTGTCAGATCTATGCATTGATTTTCTGGATTCGCGTGTAGAGCTCGAAAAGTCTCAAAAACCAATTTTTGGGGAAATCATCAAATCGTCAGATTCAGTGAGATTTCCTTCATTCTTTGTGTTTCTGATTTCTTTTCTACTCATTCTAAACTGATTTGATATACGAATCCGATTAAAAACATGTTTCGATCCATATTTCAAGAGTTAAACTTTTTCGGCTCAAAGAACAAATTGAATTTCGATCTTTTCGCATGTTTTTTATTTGGGATTACGTTTAAGCGTCATGATATACCGACGAGATGGCTAAAAATATGTGTTAAGAACACACCCTTGAGATGATCTAGGTTTTATGTATCGCAAGCGCACGAGTCAATTGTAGTGTAGAAACAACTTGTGAAAGGGAATGTCGAACCCACGGAGAATTAGTTATTCACTTCAGCAGTTAAAAAATATTAAATTATAGTTGAAAAAGTGTTTGATTTGATTTTGAGAATTGTAACTAAATTAACTAAGAACGAAAAGTAAATTGATAGTTTGTGATCAAGAGAGAAAAAACTAGGGTTTCCATCGCTCCACCACTAACCGCATAACATAGCTTCCAATTTGCACAATTGTAAAAAGGGTGATCTATTCCCATGAATCAGAACATACCGCAAATAGTTAAATACGCTCCCAAAAAGGATACGGTCAACCGGGTTCTTTACAACCCATCTCCGGACATAGTGTATCTATTGCATGCTATTTACTTTACTATAATCTACTTCTACTGCATGAAATTAAACTAAAGAATGTCTATGATACCTTGCCGAGGCATGACCTATGTAAACCTAGGGTTTCGAGTGTTAAGAACCATTGTTGTAGAAAATCACAATTTGTTTAGAATAATCATGATTGTGTAAGAAGATATACTCATTCAATTTAAGACAAGAATTTATGAATAAATTTATAATCTTGTGTCAAAAATAAAACTATTCACTCATCTACAACAATCATCACAGTATAATCACAACTTCCCTTTTATTATAATTAAAAATATATATGAAAACTACATTACTTGGCTAGGGTTTTGCTAGAAAATCCTAGATACCTAGATATCGGTTTAGCTATTCATGGTTGAAGAGGCTGCTCTAAAAATTATATAAAACGAAGCTCCCAAAATCTGTAGCAAACCTCTCTATTTATAAACAAAAACCAAGGGAAATCCTAAGGTTTTCCTTTTTCGTCATTTCATGCCAAACTGATCAAAACCCACAAGTCTGATATATATTATATGTATATCACGTGTTCAGAGGTGTAGAAGTTGCAGTCGCCACAAAGAAACACAAGTCGGGGTCAATTTTGGGATTTCACAGTTCCACAATATAGGTTAATTACGCACGGCGTGTAGTCTTTCCAATGCGTGGCACATAGGCCTAATTTCACCGGGCGTAGGCTAATCGTCAAAATAACACTTTCTAGCTACTTTTAGCTACTGGGCGTAGCATTTTTCATGGAAACCACTTTTCTTGGGAATAGTTCCGTTTGAACCTCCTCGATTCCATTAAAATTATTTTTGAAGTTGCGGCTCAAAAAAATCACGTTTCTACCCTCCGAGAGCTATTTTTCTCTTGAAAACACCTCTTTAGCTCTCCTCTTGAATAGAAATGAGCATTTCTCTAGTTAATTCACTAAAGTTATCTCTTTTTCTTCGTTAAGCTCCTGAAACACGCTTAAACACACAAACGGCATAACAAATACCAAATAATGTAATGTAGAGACGTAACAATAGCAAGATTGGGGCCTAAAATGGTCAATATTTGGCACCTATCACACCCCCAAACTTACATATTGTTAGTCCCTTAGCAATAAACCCAGGAAAACTTTTTACACTTTGATTATTTTTATTCTAACTACTTTATACTACTCTACACTAACCTATACTACTCCATTGCTTTCGTGAGGTCAACGATTATACTTAGCACGTGTAACAAGCCTTTTAAATCTATCGGCAATACCGAGCGGACGAGTGAAGTGTCGTGAGGGTTAGATTTACTACCCACAACTTCTCCATTATCTGAAATCACGCATTCATAAATTCACACACGCATTAACCAAATCATGATACAATGCATTAGATAATATGGATGCATATATTCTCACTCACTACGAACAATAATTATCTCGAGCTTTGTGTCATGAATGGTTCCCACTAAAGTAAAAGATTTCGTTACTCTCTACTCTCAATCTAGATAACCCTCTGAGTTTTTGTGCTCATTCTCCTATGGTATATCAATTTCTCTTCTTCTACTTCATTGATCAAATTTTGCTATTTTTCATAAAACTCATTCCTTCCATCCTTCCAATTTTCATCCCTTTTTGTCTTTCTAAGCTCTGGACTTTCTAGCGAGAATTTTTAGTCCCAACCAACTGGGCCCGAGCTTCTTTATTGGGATTTATGGTCATTAGTTTTCTCCCATTTCTATGCGAACACTCTGCTACTTTGTGGTAGGAGGCCTGGTTACTCAGATCGAATAACTACTTTTTGCATTTTATTTTTCAAAATAAATTTTCAACTTTTTCTCCATTCCACTCATATCAACTCCCCAACTCCCCTTTTATTGTGACAAAATTAATTTCTCAACTCCATAGTCAAAGATCAATTGTTTGTTCCATAGTGAATGTGTGCTTGTGCTTATAGGTCAAAGTTATCCTTTTCGGTTTCAATTTTATTAATCTATTCACCCATATAAAACTACATCACTTCACTTAGCTCGATCTAATCATTACTCTCATGAATGAGAATATTACATCACATACGACTCATGCATCATATACACAAACTTAATTAACTTGCAATGCAAATCATTCATGTGTAAAAAACAAAGAATTTCTTTAAAAAAAAATTCATTTTTTTACCCTCTCCCCCAAACTTGAAATAAACCATGTCCTCATGGTTCATAATACAAGAGAAAGAATGCAGTTACTCTTGAAACATGATTCCGACATTGCACAATGAAGCACTTGATCTCCTCCCACTAACTTGATCTGGATCACCTGTATATATGCTTAACAAAACACACATACCAATTATCATAGCAAGGGAAAATAAATTTCATCATAAATATCCGAAAATCATAAACATATTGCTCAAGGAATGAAATCTCTTTTATTTTTTTATAATAAAAACGATGATTTAGCCTTAAGGGCCTACAATCCTACAAATTGAAATTGCAAAGATGTGGCCTTAAGGGTCTATCGTCCCTAAGAATTGAAATTGCAACCTATCTTACTAAAACAAAATAAAATCCTACTCTTACATCCTAGTCCTTTTTCGAGTCATCCTTCTTATCTCTCTTAACACGCGGAATATGTCCTAAAACCATACGCAGATTGGATGTCTTCTCCAATCGAATAAAGTCCTCCTCCAGGTATTGTTTTGTGAATGTCCAACTCACCTCATTCATCTCTTCCAATATCTCACCGAACTGCTGCTCAATGATCTTCAATATCAAGAATGGGTATGGGAGATAATAATCCATCAAATCCCCACCTGGCAATTTTCTACGCACAATTTTATGAACCATAAGAATATTAACCAATATCACTGTCGAAATCGACACCTAATAACCTTTAGTCATGGAATATAGAAATTTAATGTACGAATATCCTCTCCAACTTATCCTATGATTCTGACGTACTTGAGCAGCAAGCACAAAATCCAAAAAGTACACTTAGACGTCGATCATTTCAGTGGTCACATGAAACACCTATCACAAAATAGTCGGAGCTGGTATCATATGAACCTCCTCATCTTGAGGTGGCATAGCATCATCATGGCTAGCCTCGGGCTCAATAGGCTCAGCCGGAGGAATATTCAGAGCAGGTACCATTGGCCTCCTCTGTAAGACTTCATCCCCTACTAGTCTCCTCCAAGTCTTACTCCACATACTCGGTGTGTATGTACCCCGGTCGAACTTGTTTTGGTCCACCTCCTCATTCAGCTCAACCCCAGCCTCTATCATAAGCCGCATAGTCAATGTCAGGAATCGAATACAAAATATACGGCCCGCAATAATGCGCTCAGTCCGCAAGTCTTGATAATGTTGATATTGGCCTACCATAATATCTAGGGAATCAATACCCATCGGCGGAACTCAAAAACATAATGTAAAACTAGAAACTGCCACCATCACTGAGTCTTATGTCTATGAGGATGAACCTGGGATCTAAAAATCATTTCTAGAAGATAATCAGACTTCTGTGTGCAGTTGTTCCGATCATCCATAAACTCGCCCTCAATCTGAAGCTGGACTATCTCCGCCAGGCTAGGAAATGGCTCCGGTAGGGGTGGGAACTCTCCCACCAACTCAGGTGAGCAACTGTCTGGTATACCCCATGCCTCAGCAATGGTCTGAGCTGTGATCTGGAATCGGATCCCCCTGACCTTGGTCTCTAACCTCATCCCTCTAATATAGTGTTGCATGTGCAACCAGAACTCCTCTATCATATCAGCACAAACAAAGGTGGAGGGAGGACTAAGGATCAGTAGTAGTCGTCTTTCCCGTAGACATCAGATAGTCCAAGCCGGCACTACCTCTAACCTTTCAAAGGCTATCGCCGAATAAATCCACTCATGCTGAAATCCTTTATTCAGCACCATCGTCAACATCTCACCCACAACTATCATGGGTGGCACCGATAAATAAGAAACTAACACTACCGACTAATCAGCCTGTGGCTCGGGCGGTGCTAGTGGTGGTGACACCAGTGGTAAAACAAGTGGCGAAACCACCGGCAAAACTCTATGATAACTATGAGTGGCCTCGGATGACGGTGATGACTCAGCTGGTGGTATGTAATTCCTGCGAGTCCTAATCGAGGACCCCTCTACTGGCTCGAGGTCAGAAGACTCTATCTTGTTCATGAAGGACCCGCACCTCCTCTACGCGGTTTAATCTTCATTCTTATAGGCAAAAATTTCAGAAATAATAAGCGGATTGTTCTGGACACCGAATTAAACTTGAAATCACATCTAAATTAATCCAATACGACGTTTAAACAAATTCTCAAATAAAAAATATGCGATTTTTTTATAATTTCAACCCATTCTCTAAGTAGATAATCATAACTTTTGAGAAACAGATCAAAACATATTTTTGACTGGATTTGTTCATCGATATCAATTTAGAATGATTAAAAATGCAATTATAAACACAAAGATCGAAGAAAAACTCACCAAAACAAAAAAATCGATTATTTATCCAAAAATTGGTTTCCGAGACTCTTCGAGTTCTTCACGATAATCCAGACAATCAACAGACAGATCTGACACAAGATTCACAAGGAACGGATCAAAATTAAATAAAGAGTGAATAGAGGGTGATTTGGGAGCGTTTGGTGGAGAAATGAGAAAGCGGGAAGCAAATGAAGCTTCGTTTCAAATGTATAGCCACAAAGGTTATTTATATAGCTATGCGCGGCGCATAAGTTGAACTACGCACGACACATAAGTTGAACTACATGCAGCGCGAAAGTCCCATGCATGGAATTTTGTTCCAACCTTAGTGGTCCGTCATTTTACATGTTTTACTTAATTCAATTGTTCTATTCATTCTCCGAATACCACAATGAATGATTCACCGCACCGATCTTGACGAGAACGACACTACGACTTAATCTTATGACTCAATCTAAATCTACGAACTACTATAAAAACTATGTTGGCCACATATTGACACCTAGAGGGGGGTGAATAGGGTCAATTACAAACTTTGAGTCCTTTTCAGTTTGACTTTGTTTTAACAAAAGTAATCTTTATAGAGCTCTAGTCAAACACTTAGTTAGATAGATGATCCTTAAGTGACTACCTCATTTCATACTTTGAATCATGAACAATAAATTGCATTACCAAATATATACATAATGAATTCAAGAATGAGAACTAGTTCAAGCATTCATTACAACTTAATATGTATAAACACTTTTCTCACATATGTATAGAAATGATGCAAAGTGCTATTTGTCATAAAGAATACTTTGAAGAGTTTACAAAAAGTAATTAAACATTTTGTGCATATAAACTCTTAAGAAGAATGATATATTCAATATGCATTGTGTCAAACACTTGGGGTGCATATGAACATATTATGCTAAGGTGTGTTGAATATGAATTTTATCAAACACTTGGTGTGCACATGGATTATATCTAAATGAAAAGGTAGTCTAAGCTATAATCTAATCATGTTCGCAATTTTAATTCATTTTAACTATGAATTTTCCTAACCTCTTCATGGATACACAAACACAAGCAATTCCATAACATTGATATATATAAATCTCAAGATTATTAATGGCAATTGCTTTTAAAGTAAAGAGATAAGGGTTAGAGAAAATGCACACCATAGACACCGAGATTTTTACATGGTTCAACCAAATCTTTGGTCTACTCCATGCCTTAAGATAACCTCTCAAGGATTCCACTATCGTGCTTCTCTTTCCGGGGATAAGTAAACCCTTACATGCCTCATTCTTCCGGGTGAATAGAAAACTCTTACACGCTCCTTCTTTTGGGTGAAGAGCCAACCTTGCTCACTCTTGCGGGTGGAGAACCAACCTTCGAACACTCTTGCTTCTGGGTGAAGAGCTGACCATTGCTCACTCTTGCGGGTGGAGAGCCAACCAAATCCTCTCTTTTTAAGGTTGATAGAAACCTTTACAAAGCTTCAACAAGCCATTCCCATGCCAAGACAACTTCTTGGACTTTCACTCTTAAATGAATAAGAATTGAATTTGAGTGTACAACAATATCTCTCAATAGATGGATATAGAAATTCAAAGCTCACTTCCTCACATACTTAGATTCATAAATGAAATGCTCAATTGAAAATCTCAACTCAAGTATGAAGAATGAATCACAAGAAGAAAATATGAATGATGCTCATGTGGTGATTCATGTAGGAGTTTTCTACCCAAAAATAATTTCAAAATTGAAGCACAAATGATAGATCTTTCATACTCCTATCTCCATGTCTTCTTTTAACCATTTGTAGCTCATATAAGGCATATATATAGTATAGGAACACAATATAGCCGTTTGGGGGTGTTTGGGGAAGTTTTGGAACACTTTGGATCCGAAACTAGCCGCTAGAATTCAAATTCCGGATGAGGCAGTTGACTGGGTGTTTTGGGACAGTCGGCTGGGTCTTCAAAAATTCATTCCAAAATTTATTTGTAACTCTCTAACTCAGCCAGTCGACTGGCCTTCTTGGCCCAGTCGACTGGGTCAACAGGAAGTCGACTCGGTGGTTACCCAGTCGACTGGGCTGTTCAGCCCAGTTTCGACACAGTTCACTCTTTTGGTCATAACTAGAGTTCTGTAACTCGGATAAAGGCGTTATTTATCTTTTTGGAAATAAAAATTCAAGCTCTTGATTTTAGGATTTTGAATCACTCCATTTGACTCATTTTTTAGTGCGATATGGTCATTTGAATGTGATGCTTCATTTCGAACTTCTAACCCACTTGATGGTTTTTCGTGAAATCTTTTGGGATTTTTCCGAAATAACTTAGACACACTCCTAGGATGTCTTAGAGACTTATTCAGGTCCTTGACATGCCTAAAGTCAATATTGAGATCATAAAATGGTTTTCCAATTTAAACAAATTCTCAATATTAGACAAAAGTTTTTCATGGTTTAACAATTTTGTTCAAATCTTTAATATGCATCTAGAATCCATTTAAAGTGATATGAATTAAGTTAATGGTTATAGGACAACATCTTTTTTTAGTTCTTCCATAGCTTATGAAAGTTTGAACTAACTCAACTTTAGCAATGACTAAATGATGTTCATAGTCTAATGCTAATGATGCAAGGACTAATGAATGATATGCATGATCCTATATGCTATATGGTCAAGAGTTGAGCTTTCAAATAAGTTATTTCAAAAATAAATTTACATTTAATATAGCACTCACCCAATACTATTTTACCCATTTCTTTGATCCTCAATTTCTTTAAGCTTTGGGTTGATGTCTCCATCCTTGTCTCCAATGTCTTTTGAGCTCTAAGCACCTTTGCTTGATCTTCTCATGGATCCACTAGCTCTCTTGAGTTTAACTTGAATCAATAACCTATTAAGAATAACTCAAGTAGACATTAAATTCACCACATTCAATGGTTTGTTATTATCAAAATATCATGTTTATCCATGGTGGAAAACCTTGGGTCAACAAACTCTAATTTACAAACTAGGTTCAAAAACTAATTTTATCCCTTAGTAACAATTTTTAACATCGTTGGCGCGATGTTGCCATCTTTTAGTAACCGGGATCTTACTCGTGTGTTGGATAAAATAACTGATAGGTGTCAAATATTAGTCATTTTGACCCCTTAACTCACTATTGTTATGTTATTTCATTCCATTACTTGGTATTTTTATGTTGTCTGCGTGTTAAAACATGTTTCAAGAGCTTAATGAAGAAATGGAGCTAACTTCGGGGAATTAACTGAAGAGTGTGTTATTTTATCCAAGAGGAGAGTCAAAGAGGCAGTTTGAGACAAAAATGGCTCCCGGAGGGCAAAAATGAAATTTTCAGAAACCGTCATCTTCAGCAAAAAGTATTGCAGGTTCGAGACGTACGTTTTGGCGCATTCACAGAGAAAAGTGGTTTTCCATAAAAATCATACGCTTGTGCCTATGCTTCCAGTACCAAAAAGAGCTAGAATTGCAAAATCTATGCTTGAAGCGTAGCCTCCAAGTGTAAGTGCGACAACTCTGAGGATTTCTGCGTGATTTTTCCTATTTCATCCCTAGCTTAATTGGAAGACGTGCCCACGACTCCAGAACTCTGTATACATGTATATACACTTATATTTAGGGTTTTAATGAGTTTAAAGAGTGATAACACTGAAAATGGCCTCTCTATTCCATTGCCTATATATACAAGACGATACATCAAAGTTAGGTCCGTTGAGTTGGAGAGTTCTGTGAGACGTTCATTCAAGAGGTTCATTCATTCAGACTTGCTGCTGTTGAGAGCCATATTCAAACCTAGTGATCCGAAGAAGAAGATTATGGAGAACGTTTCTACATCAACGATGTAGTCACCTTCTACCATGGCCAACTAACTCGGTATCTAGGGTTTTCTAGCAAAACCCTAACCAAGTAATGTATTTATTTTATTATTTTTAACTGTAAACGAGGGGAAATTGTGACCATACTGTGATGATTGTAGTAGTTAAGAGACCGTACTGATTTGCAATATAAAATTCTATGTTTGTTCTAAATTCTTATCTTAGATGGAATATATATATTATTTTGCACAATTATGATTATTCAATATGGGCTGGAACTAGGATGCTTAATTATGGTTTTCTACACAATGGTGGTAATGAAACTTAAAACCCTAGGTTGGCACAGGTCATGCCTTGGCGATTTAATATAGACATGATTTAGTTTATTTTCATGCATTAGGAGTAGATTAGCGTAATATAATTAGCATGTACTAGTTAGGTCAGTCATGAGACGGGTTGTCGCGATCCGGTTGATGGTACTCCTCTTTTGGGTCGTATTTAGCTATCTACAATAGGACATGATTCATAGTTATGGATTGCCCTCTTATAGTTGAAACAATGGTGAACTATATTATGAGGTTAGTGGTGGAGTGATGAAAATCCTAGTTTTCTCTCTCATCAGAATCACAACCAATTTACTTTCTTTCTAGATAATTATTAGTTAAAATAGATAATTTGGTCTTTCGACCACCCAAACAAACAATTTTTAAAAATATAATTGAATTTTTTTAAATTATTAAAGTGAACAATCTCAGTCTATATGGGATCGATATCCCTTACTCAAACTACTTTGTTATTCTACAATTGATACGTGCGTTTGCGTAGGGTAAAACCTAGAGTCGTTAAGGTGTTATTTTTAACCACATTTTTATACACTTGACAGGCGCATCAATAACTCAATCGTCTCCACAACATACTCAACTAACTGAACATCAATATAATGTTTATGCCTCATAGAATTGGTACGCCATATCACCCCCAATCATAAGGTCAAGTGGAGGTTTCTAATCAGGAGATTAAAAATATTTTGGAGAAAACAGTGTCCGGATTTGAAGGATTGGACGCGAAGGCAAAATGATGCACTTTGGGCATATAGAACTGCGTTTAAGACACCAATTGGTATGTCGCCATATCGTCTTATGTATGGTAAAGCATGCCATCTCCCTATAGAGCTGGAACACCGAGGATATTCGGTTGTTCGAAGATTGAATTTCGATATAAAGAAAGCTGGTGCGCAACGGAAACTCCAACTGCAAGAGCTTAAAGAGTTGAGAAATGATGCATATGAAAATTCTCGGATTTATAAGGCTCAAACAAAAGCATTCCATGATAAGCACATCAGAAAAAAAGTTTTTGAGCCAGACCAAAAGGTTTGGCTGTTTCATTCGAGACTCAAGTTGTTTCCTGGTAAGCTTCAGTCAAGATGGGATGGGCCATATAAAATTATGAAGGTTTTCCCCCACGGAGCAATGGAGCTCGATAATCCTGACACTGGAAAGACATTTGTCATGAATGGGTAAAGATTAAAGCATTATATAGAGGTTCGACCAGTTGAGTGTGTGGTAGAAACGATCGATTTGACTGAACCACCACCCGAGCTGGATAAGCTTGATCCGGAGTATTGAGAAGCGGCAAAGTCGTACCAATGACGTTAAACATTGGTACTAGGTAAAGAAGAGTAGCTTTGACGCCTAATTTGTATCTATAGACGGTAATTTAGTTATTTTGGCCTTTAAGATCGAGTCCGTAAAATCAAGTTGCGAGGCCATCATCATTTAATTATAGAGTGTACATGGGGCCTAGGAATCATTTAAGAAGTGTAGAGTTGAAGACGGGACGAGACGACGAAGAAGAAATCAAAGTTCAAAATTTGAGCCAGGGGCCTACGCTTCAATCGTAGGCCAAGCTACGCTTCGAGCATAGCTGCGCATGCCTGTTATAAACAGATCGTGATAGTGTTCCCTCCTTCATTCCATTCAAACTCTATTTTCTCTCTCAATTATCCACCATTATTTAAGAGGTTTGATCCTACTATTTACCCATTCAATTCATCATTATTCATTGCCAACGAATCGTCATATTAGTGGGTGATTCGACCGGATTCACGTGAAGAACTCAAAAAGTCACTGAAACTCAATTTTTGGAAATACATCGTTTCTCTCGATTCGGTGAGTTTTGTTCCATCATTTTGATTTCATATGACTTATTTAACTATTCTAAACTAGTATTAACTAACGAGACCGATTAAAATCGTGTTTTGATTCATTTTCTAAAAGTTGAGTTTTTCGACTTCGAAATCGGATTAAATATTGAATTTTCTGGGATGAAGGCTTTTTTAATTGTTGTATTTGATATATTTAGATATGTTTTGACTTTGACTCAGTGTCTGGTTCATTATTTCTTACTTTTCAAAAATTCCCTATTATAGGCATGACACAAACCAAGATATCGGCGAGACGAGTGGCTCAGGCTGCCGTTATAGCTGATCCACCAGTACGATAAAGGTTGAGGTCATCATCACCTGCACCATCACCTATCCGCAGCCATAGCACGTGCGCCAGGATGACACAGTATGTCAATTTGGCATCCTCATCTTCCTCATCTTTTAAGGTAGAAGAGCCGAAGAGCTCGACACAGGGGCGCGACATCTTATTACCACATGGTCGCTTGGTGGTTGAGCTAGTTGTTCCATGGGCACCATCACCGTCATGTATGCTAGAGTAGCAGACCGAGTAGATAGATGAGGATATAGAGGATGATCATGTTCAGTAGGGGCATAACGTTGATGAGGGCGATGGGGATGATAGGGCTAATGAGAGGGTGTTGGAGCCACCAGTAGAGGGTGATCCCAGAGTTTTGACCAAATTTTTGTCAGTACCCCGGAAAACAACAGTTGAGCGTTTACTAGACCCGGCTCCCCGGACGAGCAATTAGTTATTGAAGACAAACGAGGAAGGTAGATGGAGTGAATTAAGAAAAACACATCTATAGAGGTTTTTAGTGGAAAGAGAAAAGGAAGCATGTTGATACCATTCATCTTATGTCGATTACAATATGAGTTGGATTTCAGTCCAAACGAGCTCATGAATCCATTAACGATTTTTAGAGAGGGAATCCTACGCAAAAGAGGATTGAGCCGTTTACAGTACCCAGCTGGACAGAAGGTGTATCATAGGTTAGTTAAATTATTTTATGAGAGATTGATAGTTGATGTACCACTAGGATATGAGGTAGCATGAGCTAAAGTGTCAGAATGGAGTGAGCCGATAAAGGTGACTAGGAAATTGATTGCACAAGCTTGGAATCTCCCATTAAGTTATCCGGATCACTTGAAAGAAGTTTTTTTGCTACCACGGAAAGAATGGCCATACATGGATGAGGAGATGATTAAAGAATTATATGTTGTGCATGTGCCAAATAAGGGAGATAAGGGTATGGAGAATTTTTGGTTGAAACCAGATTTGCTTTACTTGGATAGTGTGATTGTTGCGCAAGCATGTCAGAATCATCAGACAAGTTGGCGAGGAAGGTCGATGATTAAGATACTATTTGGTATGCTAAAGGGATACTGGGTGTCATTCCCTACTATAATATTTGAGTTCATGATTTGGATACAAGAGATTGTGAGCGGAAAAGTAAAAGGGTGGAGAGAGATGGAGTATTATCTTCCATATCCCTTTTTATTATCCAAAATCATAGAGATGCAGCTTGGGGATCGTATAGAGGAGATGAATGAATAGCGTGGGACATTTATCATGAAGTATCCAAAGGAGGATTTTGATAGGTTGGAAAAGACGTCGCAATGCCATATTACAATGGGAAAAATAGCACGTTATTTGGAAAAAGGGAAGGAAGAGGCAGACTAGGATTTAGGTTTAGGATTTTTAGATTATTTTATTTGTAGGGACGGTAGACCCTTAAGGCCACGTCTTTATTTCTTTTATTTTTATTTTATTTTAGGATTGTAGGCCCTTAAGGCCAAATCAAAATTTATTTTCTTTTCTTATTTTTGAAAAAAAAAATATATATATAAACTTTGATTCCTTGAAAACATGTGTCGATGTCTAGATATTTTTGGACTTTCTTTACCATTGCTATGATTGGGTATTTGTGTTTTGTTGATAATATCTACAGGTGAACCAATTCAAGTTTGGGAGAGAGGATTCATGTTTTGCTTTGGAATCCAGAATTAAGCTTCAAGGGTAACTGTATCTGTTCTCCTATTTTATTTTTGACCATGAGGACATGGTCTGATTTAAGTTTGGGGGTGAGTGTATAGTATTACAAGGAATAAAGATTTTCAGTTTAGAAAAAAAAAATTTGGAACAGTTCTTTGTTTTCACGCATGAATGTTTTGCATTACAATTTGATTAAGGTTGTGTATATGATGCATGAGTAGTATGTAATGTGATATTCTCATTCATGAGAGTAATGATTAGATCAAGTTAGTGAAGTGATGTGGTTTTACATGGATAAGTGAATGAGTGAAATTGAAATTAAGAAGGATGACCTTGACATATAAGCACAAGCACACATTCACTATGAGAAATAGGTCGATTGTTGACAATGTAGTTGAAAAATAATTTTCCGTAATAAAAGGGGAGATGGGGAGATGTTTTGGTTGAAATGAAAAAAATTGAAAAACAAGTTGAGAAAATAAAATGCAAAAAGCAGTTTTTTGATGTAAGTAACCGGGTGTTGGTATCACCAATATCACTATTCGCGTTTAAAGGGGAGAATATTGATGAGCATAAATCCCATGGAAGAAGCTCGGGCCCAGTTGGTTGGGACTAAAAATCATCGCTGGAAATTCCGAAGACTTAGAAAGACAAAAATGGATGAAAAGTGAAAAGTTGAAAAGTTACGTTTTGATGAAAAATGGTGAAGTTTGATCAATGAAGTAAGAGAAGAGAAACTGAAATATCATAAGTTGAATGTTCACAAAATCATGGAAGGTTGTCTGGATTTTAAGTAGAAAGTAGCGAAATCATTCACTTTAGTGGGAACCATTCACGACACGAAGCTTGATATAATTGTTGTTTGGTAGTGAGTGGGAGTATTTGCATATAGACTGTCTTTTGCATTGTATTATGACTTAATTAAATTTGTGTATGAATTCATGATTGCTTGATTAATAGAGAACTAAGATGTTTGTAGGTACCATCACTGGAACTTTCACGAGACTTGACTCGTCCACTAGGGGTAACCTAGGGGTTTAAAAGACTTGTTACGTTCTAAGTGTAATCGTTGACCCTCACGAAAGCAAGGGATTAGGTTAGAGTAGTTAGATTAGTTAGAGTATAAAGATCATCAAAAGAAACGTTTCTTGAGTTTATTGCTAAGAGACTAGCAATATGTAAGTTTGGGGGTGTGATAGGTGTCAAATATTGACCATTTTAGGCCCTTATCTTCCTATTGTTACGTCTATACATTGCATTATTTGGTATTGTTATATTGTTTGTGTGTCTAAGCGTGTTTCAGGAGCTTAATGAAGAAAAAGAGATAACTTCGGTAAATTAACTGAAGAATGTGTTCTTTCTATCCAAGAGGAGAGTCAAAGAGGCAGTCCAAGACAAAAATCGCTCCCGGAGGGAAAAAACGGCATTTTACGAAACTATCATCTTCAGCAAAAAGTATCGCAGGTTCGAGACGAACGTTCTGGCGCATTCACAGAGAAAAGTGATTTTTCATAAAAATCCTACGCTTGTGCCTACGCTTCCAATACCAAAAAGTAGCTAGAATTTCAAAATCTATGCTTGGGATCTACGTTATGCTTGGACCTATGCTTGAAGCGTAGCCTCCAAGCATAAGTGCGGCAACTCTGAGGATTTCTATGTGATTTTTTCTATTTCACCCTGGGCTTAATTAGAAGATGTGCCCACAACTCCAGACCTCTGTATACATGTATATACACTTATATTTAGGGTTTTGATGAGTTTTAAGAGTGAAAAGACTGAAAAGGGCCTCTCTATTCCATTGCCTATATTTATAAGACTATACATCAAAGTTAGGTCTGTTGAGTTAGACAGTTATGTAAGACGTTCATTCATTTAGACTTGCTACTATTGAGAGTCATATTCAAACCTAGAGATCCGAAGAAGAAGATTATGGAGAACGTTTCTACATCAATGATGTAGTCACCTTCTACCATGGCCAACTAACTCGGTATCTAGGATTTTCTAGCAAAACTCTAGCCAAGTAATATAGTTCTTTTATTGTTTTTAACTGTAAATGAGGGGAAACTATGACTATACTGTGATGATTGTAGTAGTTAAGAGACCGTACTGATTTGCAATATAAAATTCTATGTTTATTCTAAATTCTTGTCTTAGATGGAATAAATATATTATTTGCACAATTATGATTATTTAATATTGGCTGAAACTCAGATGCTTAATCATGATTTTCTACACAATGGTGGTAATGAAACTTGGAACCCTATGTAGACACAGGTCGTGCCTTGGCAATTTAATATAGACATGTTATAGTTTATTTTCATGCATTAGGAGTAGATTAAAGTAAAATAATTGGCATGTACTAGTTAGGTCAGTCATGAGACGGCTTGTCGCGATCCGGTTGATGGTACTCCTTTTTGGGGTCGTATTTAGTTATATGCGATAGAACCTAATTCACAGTTATGGATCGTCTTCTTACAGTTGAAACAGTGATGAACTATATTATGCGGTTAGTGGTGGAGTGATGAAAACCCTAGTTTTCTCTCTCATCTGAATTACAATCAATTTACTTGTTTTCTAGATAAAATAGATAATTTGGTCTTTCGACCACCCAAATAAACAATTTTCAGAAATATAATTCAGTGTTTTTAATTAAATTATTAAAGTGAATAATCTCAGTCTCTGTGGGATTGATATTCCTTACTCAAGCCACTTTGCTATTCTACAATTGATACGTGCGCTTACGTAGGGTAAAACCTAGAGTCGTTAAGGTGTTATTTTTAACCACATATTTTTTTTATACACCTGACAGCCACATCAATATCTCAATTGTCTCCACAACATACTCAACTGGTTGAACATCAATATAATGTTTAAGACTCTGACCATTCACCACGAACTTCTTTCATTTTTCTGGATCATTAAGTTCTATTGCTCCATGGGGGAAAACCCACGTAATCTCATACGGTCCATCCCATCTATATTGAAGCTTACTAGGATACAACTTTAATCTCGAATTATACAGTCACACCTTCTTGCCTTGTTCAAAGACTTTCTTTCGAATATGTGATAGCCCGTCGGGGTGTGCTAAAAATATGTGTTAAGAACATACCCTTAACACGGTCTAGGTTTTACCTATCGCAAGCGCACGAGTCAATTGTACTATAGAAACGACTTATGAAAGGTTATCAATCTCACAGAGACTAAATCGTATTCTGAATTCGTTAGGGCATTAATAGATAAACTATCACGACAACATTTTTGTGTGAAAATGTTTGGGGGAGCTTCTTGAGGATAGAAGTCCTTTCATTAAGAATATCATTGTAAAAGTGCGTTTGATAAGTGCGTTTCAAAATAAAAATTTGTTTGGTCAACCTATCTACTTCTAAACTAATTTGGGAATTGATAATTTTAAATAATTTGATAATTTACAATATTACCTTCACTCATCATTAATGGAGATTCATTAAACTTATAAAAAAATCACCACGTGCCTCATAGAAGTAGTATTATTCATCCTTCATTTATCTCTCTCTTCTCTTTTATTTTTATTTTTTTATTATTAAAGAAATGAACAAGAAAGAAATAATGATAGAAAGAAGGAAAATGATTAATTACTAAAGATTATAATGAATTATGACATATTTACTTATATGTATATAATCCTAAAGATAGTTATATGTATGTCATCCTCCGTATATATTTATTTTCATATATGTAAGAAATATTATGAGTTATGACATATTTTACTTTGACTTAAATTGATCACAATTTAGTAGTGTAATAAACAAAAAATGATTGAATGATGTAAGAAATTTTTATAATTTGCTAGTATGAAACAATAGAGTTTAGAATATTTGAATATAAAAAATTATTGAATGAAAGTACCATTATTGTCTTGATTAGTGATTGTGAAATTAATGGGAAAATATCGATTCAATCCAAACATGAGTTTAACAAATAAAAATGTTGGTTATTAAATTTAAACATTACAGAAAAAAAAATTTGTTGATGGATTGAGAGCTTACTGATCAAGATTAATGAGGGAATCCGGTGAAAGGGTTGTGTCCTTCTCTCTTGATTCCACGCCAAGAGCAGCAGAGGAGATTTTCACTATACGAGCTTTCTCTGTCCCACACATTCTCTCTCTTCTTCTCTCTTTCTCTCTGTCTTTTCGGTATTCTTGTTAAGAGAAAACAAACCTTTTGCTTTGAAGCTACAATGCTTCTCATGTTTGCTTCAACTATATATATAGCCCAATTAGGAGTGCTGTGTACTCGGCACTATTTTAAGTTTTATTTTCTTTCTCTAAATATCTATGTACGTTGGATTTTGGATTTTTATTTTTTATCTTTTGAATTCTTTGAACGTGATAATTTACGCATTAAATGGGAAGGCTTTATACTTCAATACTTTCTATTTGTAGAGGGTATTATTACGTCCCCAGCTGAAAATTGACGCCAACAAAAAAAACCAGAAGTATTTAAGATTGTATTCAATTCATATAATTTTAATTAGACGTAGTCAATGACACCCAATAGATGTTATGACCCCAACAATAATAAGGAAGTATTTAAGGATGTATTCAATTCATATATTTATTAGACGTAGTTAGTCAACAACGTAATAAATGCTAGGGTTTAACTATTGTTTTTAGAGTAATTGCAGTTTTATCCCATAAGATATGATATATTGCACACACATTTTTAGTCTTTTGAAAATTTACAGTTTGACCCCTTTTAGTTTGTAAGTAATAACAAAAACTCCCCTCCGATGGACTTCCTACTCCTACATGGTAAACGCTTACGTCAGCATTTCATCAGGAGTGAAATGATTATAATACCCTTACTTATTTGTAAAGATATTTTTTAAATGAAAATTAGTCATAGATATATAATGAAAATCAAGAATACCTAATTTGAACATGGATCAATCTGATAGGTTGAAACTATAATTTTTCAAAAGATAGTGATGCGATGGAGGGGTGAAATTGTAATTATTTCTTATTTTTATTTTTTAGTGAAATGTTAGCAATAAAGTTAACATTTCACTAAAAAATAAAAATAGTGGTGGAGTGAAATGTTAGCGGTAGGTCTAATATCCAAGGAGAATCTCCTTGCCTCCCTAGTCTAATCTCTAAGGACTTAGGTCCCGTTTGGCATAATTTTTGTTTTTGGTTTTTTTAGAAGAAAAATATAAGCAGAAGCCGTTTTAAGAAGATGGTACCCCCTAACTTCTTCTAAACTCTCTTCCAAGATCCAAAAATTCTTCTAAATTTTTTGTCAAACACCGTTCAAAAAGATTTTTCCCTCCAAAAAGCTAAAAGCAGTTTCTGAAAAGTCAATCCAAACAGGGCCTTAGACTCCAAGGAGATCGTTCTTTGAGGGTATTAGATTTAGGTGAGAGAAATGAAAATGATTCAAGCTTTAAAAATTAGGATTAGTTGAGGTATTTACTTTTGAAACTTTTTTACTTGTCCAAAAAAATAAAATAAAGTTAACTAATGGAAGGGAGATGAGAATTAGAGAAAGTTATGACAATATGGGGATACTAATCAATAAATGTCAAACAAGTATTTACTAGAATTTTCTAGTTGATTAAAGAGAGATAGTAATTGGGAAAAGTTTTTAAAAATCTAAAAATGAGAAGAATGTATCACTAAGGCCCCGTTTCGATTGACTTTTCAAACGTTGCTTTCGATTTTCTGAAGAGAAAAGCTATTTTGAACGGTGTTTGACACAAATTTTAAAAAATATTCTGGACTTTGGAAGAGCGTTATTGTCACGTCATCATGTTTATCCGCGAGGTAGATCTGCGGTTAACCTCCATAATTTACCTAAGTCGCGATGTTCAATCCACAACATTACCAATCCGCGATCCAGTATGTTTACTTATCCACGGATTTCCTTTATTTGCTTGTCATAGTTTTCCTGGGTCATATCTTTTTATGCATATTTTCCATTTACATGACCTTGAGCATTATTTGACGCATTCTAGGTACTTTACTTTGAGTGATTTTGGTGAATAAGGTCGCGACCCACTATTCACCATCCCAAAGTATTTCCCTAAGCCAGTCAAAATAGCACTTCCTACGCGATAAGCTCATAGGGTCGCGAGGTTGACTTTTGGCTATGACCCCCTTTGTCAATCCTCAACGATTACTTCTTTGTAGAGTGTTATCATGTGCCTGAATCTCATCTAGAGATACCGTCAGGCCCCTGGATTCGCGGAATATATCAACGCGAATCCCCCTGTTGGCTTTTTCCAACTTTCCCTTGCCCTACCCCTGGATTCGCGGATTTATATCAACGCGAATCCCCCTTTACATTTTTCCCTTTTACACTTTAGTACTTAGCCAAGTACTAAAGAGTAAACCACACAAAAAAAACCTCATTTAAATTTCGCGGAAGTATGTACGTATTTCTACATACCTTGTTTCTGCTTTTTGGACCATTTTTATGACTCACCTCATTTTTCCATTTTGAAACCTGTCTTTGATTTACCAAAAATCAGCTTTTATTATGATCTGTGACATTTGAATTTGCGGCAACTTTGGCATCGGTTCGGCTTCCGCGGGCATTAAATACACCTCCTAGTTTTTCATGCCCTCTCTCTTTATAAACCTTTTTTACTCATTTTTCCATTTTCCTTCTTCAATATATCCTCTTATTTCCTCTCTTCCTTTTCCCCGACTTATCTTGTTTTATACATACCTATTGTCTTAGCTTCCATTCCCTTCTTTACTTCGCGGTCTTATTTTCAAGTTTGTACTTCCCCATTTTTCTATTTTAATGGCTAAGTCCTCCACTCCCAAGCTTTTAGTTCCCCCTTCTGGGACTATTCCGTCTGTTCCCCTGCTAGCAGAATGAAGGAAGGCTCCTTTTTTTGAGGCTTCTCATGACCACTTCTGGAGTTCTATTGAAAACCTTCCTCCTGCGGGGGACATTACTGAAGAGCCCATACTTATCCATTCTGATGGTGAAGCCCCCTTAGCAAATATTCCACCCACTTCCCTTCTTCGTTTACTTATTGAAAGAGGCGATGTCCCATACTCTTTTGTGGAATATGAAAGGCATGTTGCACCCATCACTCACTAGAGAATGTGGTCCAGCCACATACTTAGCCAAGATAGACACCGCGACACTCTTAGAAATGCTATTTTGGTAGACTCCATTGAGTTATTTTCTGACTTGTCCGTTCGTCGGGACGCGGATGCCCTCAATCTTTTAGTGTCACGCTGGAGTTCTTTCTCCCAGACTCTCATATCATCTTGGGGAGAGTTTACCCCTACCTTGGAAGATGTCTATATTCTGTTCAGACTCCCTGTTTTTGATTCACGACCCCTTGATGCACTTCCATTTAATGAAGAAGATCAGGTGATTCATTCGCATCTTCAGTCTTGTGCTGCCTATGCCGCAAAAAGGGGTAGTCGTTTCAAAGACAGTGTCATACTCGATGAAGCTTCCATTATGAAGAGTGCAAAGCTCAAATATTCCAACTGGTCCCATCATATTTTTAGAGAGTATGAGCCGAAGTTGCCTCTTCTCCGCGGTCAAGATCGCCAATTCGTACCTAGCCCAGAATTTAACGGTGGTTATGAACTGGCAGGTTTTTTAGCCTATTGGTTGGACCGGTATATTTTTCCAGGACGTCCCGAAAATGGTCCCAATAAGCTAGTGTTCTTAATCGCTTCTATCGCGTCGCGGGGCATTCGTTTTCCTCTAGCTCTTCTCTTTTTGGGTACTCTTTATTCCCAATTAGATACTTTGACAAACGAATTTTTAAGATCGGTAGAAAGATATGACATTAGTATTCACATTCCATGCCTCTTCTTAATGTTATTCATCTTCGAGAGATTCCCAAAGTATGCCCTAAAATCTCTCCATTTTCCTTCATCCTCTTCAAACTCTGATACTATTGGTCCTAGATCGCGAGCTACTCGTTGGTCTAGCCTTCTTACCACTAAAAGACTTGAAGATTTTATTGACTTTAGTCGTCACTTTTCATGGAGACCTTACTCGGTTCCTCTGGAAGGTATTTATTTTCCTTCTTTTTACCCAATCGAGGATAATACCTCTTATGGCTATCAACACCTTGAAGAACTCATTTTTACCGCTGCTTTATTCGAGTGTTGCCTACCCATCTTTGACGAGTCTTTCTCGCGGGTTACAGTCTACAATCCTTCGCGTGTTGCTCGTGAATTGGGTTTTGAGCAGGCAATTCTCCTGACATTTATGATGCGGCCCTGGTGAGTTACCGCGAGGAGTATGAAAAGAAACATCAAGAGTTTTCTTTTGTTATCTTCATTCTTGCGCGATCTCGGGCAGGTGGTCGGACCGCGGCCTATATAGACTTCTGGCTCCAAGTTACAACAGACTTCCATACCTTCATGATGGGTCCTTCTAGGTATGTCGTTCCTGCAAATGTACTCGCAGGAGACTCCTCCCTTAAAATTTACAAACATCATGGCTCCCGCGGATTCTATAGTAAATTGGCTCTTCAAGTTTCTGATCAAATCGGTGAGCGTCATGAAGCACCAACACCTTCAAATCTAGCTTCTAAGAAACAGAAAGCTTCCAAGGATAAAAAAGGAAATCAAAGGTTCCTCCTCCCGCGCCTAAGCGAAGACGCTTTGAGCACGTTGAAGTTCCTAGTGTCATTTCTTTTCGCGATGAACCTGTCTCGAAACGATTGGTAATATAATCTCGCCCCTTTGTATTTTCTTACTCTTATCCTCAATCATTGGTACCAATTCATTTATCTTTACATATTTATTTGATTTCAGAGATCTATGAACCCTTTTGCTAGATCACCCTAGAATGTTCGGGTTCCTCCTTCAACAGATCATACAATTGGGAATGATTCCTTGGATTATGTTCCCCTATCTCAAAGAAAAGGTTCATAGAGCGAGACCACCGCGAATGATGTCTTGGACTATATGCCTTTGTCTCGAAGGAGAGGTGATCAAAAAGCTCAAATTCTGGCATCTGTTACACATACTTCTTCTGAAGATGATGAGGTATACACTATTCCCTTGATTCGCAGAAGGTCGGATCCTCCTGTTTTGGTCCCTTCCTTTTACAGACTCGAAGTTGAACCCCTTGTTTTTCAATCATATCAAGGTGAAGATGAAACTACTGACGTCCATACACTGGGCGAAGACATCACCTCTCCGCAAGTGGAGGAGTCCTCACATCAGGTTAAATTACTGCAAAAGGGGGAACTAGTCCATGCCGGTTCTTCACCTTGTAAAAGCAAATTTTTACTGGATACTGTTACGCGGGCTGTGGGAGATATTCATGCTTCAGATCCTCTATTCTCAGGTAGCTTCTAATTGAGAAAACCAATATATCTTCCAACCTTCCATACTTCTTTCATGCTTATATTATTTATTTATAACTTTTAGGCCGTGAGACTGTGGAGGGTACGAATCAAGAAACTGATCTTTCCCTTTATGCTTCTAATCGTGAGGTAGCTGTTATACTTTCAGACTTTCCAGATCAGAGACAGGAGAAGGCACACACTCTCTTTAGATTCGCGAGAAGGGTTATGTTATATGACTTAGATGAAGGAGACGATCTTCTTATATCTACTCTTATTCGCGAGGGTCCTGATAAAAATATGCCCCTTCCTGAGAATGCTCAGCCAATAATCACAAACTCAGTTGATGATGACCAACCCGCGGACACAACCATATTTTGTACAACAGATCCTTGTTCTGCGAAACTAAATGAACCCGCTAACATGCCAGAGATTCCTAAAGGAAGCAATGGTAACCTTGCTCTAAAGGGAGACGTCGCGAAAATGACTGACCCTCTAGTTTCTAATTCTGAGAGTGATGTAGCTCCTGATTGTGAGGACACGGATATTCGGCACATGGAACCTCTTAGTGGCGATATCGCTGTTGAGATAGCTGCTACTTTAGAAGATGAGCCACAAATCCAAAGCTCATTTTTTGAGGGCCTTGTTGCTGATACAGAGACAATCGTTGAATCTTCTATTGGCGCGGATCGTGTTCCTACCGCGAATCAAGGTAAATTTTGTCTATCAGTACTCTTTTGAATAGAATTTTCTATATTCATAGCGCTGACCCCGCGTTGATAATTCCACTTTTTCTGTAGGTAATTTGAACAGAAGTCCTGGCCCATTATTTCCAGAATCCGCTTTCAAGATCCAGAAACCCTTCTCAACGAGTTCTCCTCGCCCCCAAACACTTTACAGAATCTCACCTTTCCCAACTCTGAGTCCTTTTTTCTTCATATTCATCCTTATCAGCCATATATGCAAACTAAATAACCCCATTTTCCACAAACCCATCCATCCATACGGGACACCACACCCGTGTCTTTTGTTCAAAATCCCCCTTAGCGGCATCAGGCCTACTAGCATAATTTCTTATGTTATTCATGCGACATGAATATTTTGGACCGTGTTTATAATAGCCATCCAGAAACGTTTGCTGCTATGGAGCTTCATGATCCACTTCTCCAACCAACCTTCCTACATATTATCGCGGATACCTTTTCCTCATTAATGACCACTTGTATACGAGATCTTGCCTCAACAACTTTGCCTCTTTGTCACGCTCGCATCAAAGATTGGAAAAACATGAAAATGGAGGTAACTTGGTGGGAAGATCATCTGGAAAATGTGGAGCGCTTGTATGCTAAACATTACGTTGAAGTTAAGGCTTTTAATGAATACCAAACCAGTATAGCAAGAGTGGAGGAAGTCTGCGCTCTTTTAGCTACTACAGAACAAGAGACCCGTATGCTAAAAGAAACCGCGGAATATTCAATACGTTCCCGTGAGCTATAAGAGGAGCATGGAAATCTCCACGTCTCCTCTCCTGTTGGTCGTGATTTATATTAGTGATGGCTTTTGACGTATTCACACATATATTTTGTTACATATAAAATCTCTATGTATTTTGTACTGATATCATACACCTCATCATTCATCATCATTTTTATACTTATTTCCATGTATATGAATCTAAGATTGGTACAACTTTATCCATTTTACATTTACATTGAATAGCCCTACTCTTTCGCGGGTAATCTCATGCTCTAATTTATAGTACCCACTGTTGCTTTCACTGGTGATTATGTAAGGGCCTTCCCATTTTGCTTCAAATTTTCTAACCCTTTGTCCCCGCATTATTGTTGGTATTGTCCTTAACACTCTATCCCCTTCTTTAAACCATCGGTACCGAACTTTCTTGTTGTACCCCTTTGCTTATTGAGCATTATAGGCCCTTTTATTCATAAACGCTTCATTCCTTCTTTCTTCCAAACTTTCAACTTGTAACATTCTGTCTTCCAAATTACTTTCCACGGTCAATGCTTTGGCCGTGACTGTTATCTCTGGTGGTAATACTGCCTCTGTTCCATAGACTAGTGAATACGGGGCCATTCCTGTGGCAGTTCGGTAAGATGTCCGGTGTTCCCATAGAGCTATGGGGAGCTCTTCCAGCCACTTATTCTGATTATTATGCACCAAACGACTCAAGATTCTGATCAAAGCTTTGTTTGAAGCTTCTGCCTGTCCATTCCCTTTAGGGTAGTATGGTGTTGATCTGTGATGAATTATTGAATATCTTTCAAGCAGATCCGCGACCTTAGCGTTGACAAAAGGAATCCCATTTTTTGATAATATAACCTTTGGTATTCCAAATCGACAAATAATGTTCTCTTTTATGAATCTGACCACATTGTCGGCAGTTGTTCGTCGTAATGGGACAACTTCCACCCATTTTGTAAACAATTCAGTCGCGACTAACACCCATGCATGTCCATGAGCTTGTGGCATAACTGGCCCAATTATATCCAAGGCCCAAGTGTGAAAAGGCCAAGGAGTAGATAAACTATGTAACTCCGCTGCTGGGGAGTTAATAAGATCCCCATGTAACTGACAAGTATGACATTTTCTGATAAAATCTCCAGTATCTTTTTCCATTGTGGTCCAGTAATATCCAAACAACAAAAGTTGTTGAAATACCTTTCTTTGGCCCTGATGTCCAAACTCGTGGGTTTGTTTTAGCACATCTCTTGCTTCCTCTTCATCAATGTATCTGAGCAGCCTTTCTTCGAAACTTTTTCTAAATAATTTCCCGTCATAAAAAACATACCGTGAAGATAGTCTTTTGAATCGCGAGATGTCCTTTTCAGGCATAATTCCTTCTCTTAGATAGAGGACATACCTATCCCGCCAATCAGTGATATCCGCATGTTCCCCTATTTCGCGGATGGGTAAGCATTGCAATTCTAGCACTTACTTTATAATCCTGAGGCATCATTTTTCATACTTCGCCAAAAATATCCTTCTCTCTATATACTTCGGTAAAGACTTATATCCACTTGTCCACATATTTTTCATGAGCTTTGTGTACAGTAGTTCTTGTGCTTCCTCCGTCGTTATACATTTAGTAGCATCCCTTCTGCGGCCTTATGATACAATGTTCCATTTATAATTTGATATCCCCGCCATAGAGCAGTATTGTCATTGTCGATCAAGGCTTGAACTATGTCCTTCCTCCAGTCAGCATAAGGCTGTGACCATGCCTCCTGACTAACTATCGAACTGGTTATCCGTAGTATTTGCAAATTGAAATCCATTCCTTGAAACTGTAGCCGCAAACCCAATGTTGCTAATGCGTCAGAATGTCTATTACTTTCTCGCGGCTCATGCTGAAAACTTACAGATTCAAAAGTTCCCAACATCTGCCTAATGAAAGTCTTGTATGGCACTAGATGAGGTTCCTTTATGGCATACTCCCCTTTAACTTGTTTGATGATAAGTTTGGAATCACCTTTTACATGGAGCATTTTCACCTTCAATTGCTAGGCCATTTGTACTCCTAGTGCCAAACCTTCATATTCTGCTATGTTGTTGGTGCAAGGAAAATCAAGCTTGTACGACATCGCTACCTCTTCTTTTGTTTCTTCATTTCTTAACACAAAACCAGCTCCACCTCCTCATTCTATCGAAGAGCCATCAAATTCTAATGTATACTCTATGCTTCCCACCATTCCTATTACCTCATCTTTGGGCTCGGAGCCTTCAGGAAATAAAGCTAATAGATCTGACAACGCCTGACTTTTTATTGCTTTTGGCGTAGAACATATGATCTCGTACTTAGATAATGCCAATAACCAACTGCAGTCCTTCCACTCATAATGGGTTTCGTCAGCAGATATCTAATGGGATCACTTTTAGTTACCAATTCTAAAGGATGAGCTAGCAGATAATGTCAAAATTTCTGAGCCGCGAATACTAGAGCCAAACAGTATTTCTCTAAGGATGTGTACCATGACTCAGACCCTCTCAGTACGCGACTGATATAGTATACTGGCTTTTCTTCTCCTTCATGCTCCTGAGCTAGAATTGCTCTTATCGATTTACTTGTAGAAGTGAGATACATTATCAGTGGTTTTCCTAATTGTGGTGTCGTCATTGTTTTTGGAAATGCCAAAATCTGCTTGATTTTTTCAAAAGCTTCCTAGTGCTCCTTCCCCCAATTATATTTAGTTTTTTCCTTTAGCAATGGCATGAATGGGTGAGTAACTTCTGCCAGTGCTGGAATAAATCTTTTTCCCCAAAAATATTTTCAACAACTTGCGAGTCTATAGAGGTGTCATTTCCAACACCGCTCTAGCCTTCGTGGGATCCAGGTCTATTCCCTGTTGGTGTACAACATATCCCAAAAAATTTCCTTCTAGAACCCGAAAAGCACACTTTAAAGGATCCATCCTTAAATTGTACTCATGGCATCGTTGCAACACCTTTCTTAAATCATCAACATGATTATGTGCGGCTTTGGACTTGACCACCAAATCATCTACATAATCTTCAACTGTCTTGTGTATCAGATCTTGGAAAATGGCTGTTATGGCACGCTGATATGTGGCTCCAGCATTATAAAGTCCAAATGGCATTACTGTATAATGGAAATTTCCCATGGGAGTTCGAAATGTTTTTTTCTCAGCATCCTCTGGTGCCATTTTAATCTGGTTGTAGCCACTGAAACCATCCATAAGTGAAAACATCTCGTGCCCCGCAGTCGCGTCCACCATAGTATCAATGTTGGGTAAAGGAAAATCATCCTTTGGGCAGGCTTTATTAAGATCCCGGTAATTCACACAAACTCGAATATGCCCACTCTTTTTCTTCATAAGTACTATATTTGTGAGCCAAGTTGGGTGTTGAGTGGGTTTAATAAAGCCTGTTTTCAACAATTTTTCTACTTCTGTTTTGATTTGTATTTCCAAATCTGGATGAAACACCCGTTGTTTTTGCTTCTTTGGTTCTGAAGCCGGGTGCACATTAAGATGATGACTGACTAGTCCAGCATTGAGCCCTGACATTTAGTCGTACTCCCAGGAAAATATATCGCGATACTCTTTGAGCAAACTTACCAAGACCTCATTGGCCTCTTTGCTTAGACTCTGACTTATAAAGGTTGGTCGCGGAATGATTCCATCTCCAATGTCAATTTTGCATAAACCGTGTTCTGGTCACGGATTTGATTTTAATGTCCCGGGGCCAGTGCCAACTGTGCAGGCCTCTGACCCCCAACCCCGTCATAACTTGTATACCACACGTCCGTCGGGTATTTTTACTCCCGACCAACTCACTTCTTTTGACTTTCTTTTACTCATGCCTTCAGCTTCCAATTCTTCCCATTTTGGAAAAGGTGTGACATAGATACCCGAATCACTTTCTTCTCCAAATTCAGAAAAGTAAACTACATTCGTAAAGTGAGCTTCAGAAGCGCGGAAAGGGTTTTTGGTAGCTTTGAGGGTCATTATGCGTTCTCCCCAGTTGGTTTTCATCACTTGATGATATGACGAAGGCACCACACCATATGCATGTAACCATGATCTTCCTAGTAGTAGTTGATATGAGGGCTCACCTTTGATGACATGAAACTTAGTAGGAGCCCTGATTTTTCTAACCTTGAGATCTAAAGTTGCGAAACCCATAGTTGATTGTTGGTCTCCATTGAAATCAGTAACCGAGATGGCATGGGCCGCGATCTTGGTTTCGGGAAAATTAATCATTCGTAGCGTCACAATAGGCACTAAATTGACAGATGTTCCACTGTCTAGAAAAACGCGTTTAATTTCGCGACCATTAACAGTAGCAGGTACATACAAGGGGCGGTTATGAGGAAACAAGACATGTCTGTCATTTTCCAAAAATGTAATTTCTCCTCTAACCTTTGCCTATTATGGAATAATAATAGTATGATCAAGAGCGGCGATTGTCTATTCTTTCAAAAATTCTCTCACGTGCTCTTGTATTGGGAGCTCATTGAAAAAAGCTTCGAACCTAGCAGATTCGTTTATTTCATGAGCTGGAGTATTTCTGCACTTGTCAGCATTCATTATTTCCATATCATCATGACCACTCACTACTACCACATGTGCCGGAAAAGGCTCATTGGTCACATTGTTAGCTATATCAAGGGCTCCTAATGCAATTTTCCTGTGTACTAACCCGCGAAAGGCCCAACACCCTGTTAGGGAATGTCGAATGGACCTGTGATAAGGGCTGTAATTGTTCCTCATCTTTTCTTCTCTTGTTGGCATTCTTTGGGTGGCAGGTAGCGTTATAACTGCATCATCAATCCACTGATTAAGTAAAACAATTGCTTCTTTCTCACCAAAAGGCAAAGGAGGTGGCTCAGATCATCTGGTACGATCCCCCCGGTCTCCCCTTGTTCTCTCATTTGGTGTGTTGGCCACCATTGCTACTCGCCTTATGATAATGTTGGGACGTGTCGGAGGTTCTATGACTTCTCTCAATCTTCGCGCATTATCGACTAGCGCTGAAAACGTTTTGACCTAATGATTGACCAAATGTACTCTATATTCCCACAACATTCCTTCTATGCAAATTTTAATCAACTGAAGCTCAGAGAGTGGCTCATGGCACTGTAAAGCAGTCTCATGAAATCTCCTAACATAAGCAGCAACCTCTTCTCCAAGACCCTGTCTTTGCCTGGTGAGCGAAAGCATCGACACTTCTTCATCTACTTGGAAGAATTTTGTGTAAAATTTTACCACCAAATCTGTCCAGCCTGCTACCGAGGCAGGAACTAAGCTAATATACCACGTGTACGTTGTGCCTGACAGGGATTTAGAGAATTCCCTAAGTTTTAAGTGCTCATTACTTCTATGAGGCCCAAAAGCATCAACAAACATGGAAACATGCTCTTTTGCATTCCCTTCTTTACCATCGAATTACTGAAAACTTGGTACAACATAGTCTTCAGGATATGGCAAGGCCATGATACTCGGGTGATATAGTGGTGCTATCTCAACTTTCTCCTCATCAATCTTTTTACTTAGAATGGCTCGTAGTTGATCCCTGGTGATATAGACCTCATTCTCTAAGAACTCTATTTGTACACGGGGTACTTCTTGCGAAGCTTCTAGCATGGCAATTCTCGTTGGAGCTTGGTTTTCAGTTCATGGTACTTCTGAGCCTGGTATTGTTGTCTGAGAAGCTTTCATTATGGCAAGAAGAGCCTTTTGAGTTTCCTGAATGCTGAGCAAAGCTTGTAACAAAACTGGTGATATTTTCAGTGTTTTTAGTGCTGGATTTTCCACCGTAGGAACCTCTGTCTGCGCGTCTCTCACAGTTGCTCGTCGGCGCTGGCTTTGTGCTGGTGGAGCTGGTTCAGTTTCCTGAACTGGCTCCTCCTCTTGTTCCTCAGTTTGTTCTGCATGTCGGGTGGGTGGACGTCCTCTCTGGCGAGTTTTTTGAGGATTAACATGTGCAAATGACATTTCTTCCCCAGCAGAGTCGCCTTAATGTTGGGGTTCGGATTTAATGTGATTTAGAAATAGTATCTACACACTCTAATACTCGACCAAGATGGTATATTTATTGAATGAAAAGCTATTTAAAGAAAAATAGAAAGAGAAAGGAAGAGAAAGACTATTACATGATCAAAATATCTAGAAATCATTCTCTCTTTAGGAATTTCTTTCTCTAAGTCTTCGGCCAAAAGTTCCTGAATTGAATCCTTGACCCTTTATTTATAGGCGTTGGTTCAGGCATAAGTTATTGCCACGTCATCATGTTTATCTGTGGTTAGCCTCCATAATTTACCCAAGTGGCGATGGTCAATCCGCGACATTACCAATCCGCAATCCAGTTTATTTACTTATCCGCAGATTTCCTTTATTTGTTTGTCATAGTTTTCCTGGGTCATGTCCTTTTATGCATATTTTCCATTTACATGACCCTGAGCATTATTTGACGCATTCAAGGTACTTTACTTTGAGTGATTTTGGTTAATAAGGTCGCGACCCACTATTCACTATCCCAAAGTATTTCCCTAGGCCAGTCAAAATAGTACTCCCTACACGATAAGCTCATAGGGCCGCGAGGTTGACTTTTGGCTATGACCCCCTTTGTCAATCCTCAATGATTACCTCTTTGTAGAGCATTATCGCGTGCCTGAATCTCATCCAGAGATACCGTCGGGTCCCTGGATTCACGAAATATATCAACACAAATCCCTCTGTTGGCTTTTTCCAACTTTCCCTTGCCGTACCCCTGGATTCGCGGATTTATATCAACATGAATCCCCCTTTACAACCTTTATCACAATGAGCATTTCACGACACATCCCTAGCTCGTGAACTACCTTTTCGCAAGCTACCCTTTACATTTTCCCCTTTGCACTTTAGAACTTGTCCAAACACTTAAGTTCAATTATCCTTTTCTTATCTGAAATTTATTTTCAGAAAAATGTAACCCTCCTCAATCTGCGACATCCCCTAATGTGGCAAGACTAGAGTTGGTTCGTCTCGCCGCGTCCATTATATACATCCCTTCATATTTTGCGCCCCTCCCCAATATAAGCCATACTTTATTTTTTTCAGTTTTGTACTTTTTTTTCTCCTCCTTATTCCCTTTCCTTGATTGTGTCCTTCCTTTGTGCTCATTTTAATCAATATAGTCTATCTTCTCCTTACTTCTACATACCTCTCGCACTTCTCTACTCCATTTTCTCCATTTTTTCAGTTATGCCTAAATCTTGGAGTTCCCCCAAACTGCTCACTCCCCTTTCTGGGGTTGTCCCACCTATCTCCCACCGCTCAGAATGTCTAAAGGTGCCATTTTTCAACCTTCTCCATGATGTTTTTTGGTCTGAGATGGAGTCCATTTCTCATGATGATGATGATACTTCTGATGAAACCCTCACTCTTGCCTCTGAAAGTGAACACCACCTCACAACCATACCATCCTCTTCCATTATGTGCCTTCTCATAGAGAGATGTTACGTCCCTTTCTCCTTTATAGAGTACGAAGGCCATGTTGCCCCAATTAGTGATTGGAAAATGTGGTCAAGCCACATCCTCAGTCAGGACCGTCATTGTGAGACCCTAAAGAATGCTGGTATTTTGGAGGCCATCGAGTTATTTTTTGATTTCTACGTACGTCGTGACGTAGTTGCTCTCACCATTCTCATCTCACGATGGAACACCTATTCTCACACTTTTGTGACCTCCTGGGGTGAATATACCCCTACTTCGGAGGATGTGTTTGTTTTATTTCGACTCCCCATCCTTGATTCTCGTGAGATCGATGCTCCTCCTTTTTCTACCCCTATATTGAGGTATCTCCCGCGAGACCTCCTATTCGCGAGGAGCCCATAGCCAAGAGATTAGTATATATGTTTTTTGCCAAATGACTCCTTCAATTTCCCCATTGCTTTTGTAACGACCAAGAAATTGTTTTTTGTTTTATTATTAATATTTTCATTAAAATGAAATATAAATGAAATTGTTATATTAAAAGTTACTTTAAATTTATGTATATATATATATATATTTATATTATATATATAACACACACACCACACGCACATACACCTTCTTCCTTTTCTTCTTGTTTTACGCCCCATTTCCTTTTCTTCTTGCTGCAATGAGAGAGAGAGAGAGGAAAACTGGAGCTGGGATAGAGAAGAGTAACCTGTGAAGAGTGGGATCGATAGGAGAGAAGAGAGGGAGTTCGCCGGAGAGAGGTAGCGCGGCGGGGATGGCAGTAGCTGGTGGTTACAGGTCGCCAGAGGGTGCAGGAGATGGTGGCTCGACTATGAGGGGTGGAGGCGCGTTTGGGCAGCCCCTTGGCAGCGGTTTTGGTTGGGGTTTTACGACGTCGTTTCGGTAGCGATCGTTGCTCCGTTTGGCACGAATTTTGCAGCAGAGCTAGGCCTTGGTATCGTACACGTCATATCCGAATTTGGGATGATTTTGTCAAATGGTTTGGTGTAGATCATGATTTCAAGACTTGGGTTGATTTTTTGGTTTTGTGTTGATTTGCGTGTTTAAACACCCATGAATTTTAATCATATTTTACTATGTTGTTCTATGTGTCGTGGTGATCATTTTGGCGCGTCATGGGGTCCGATTGGACTAACGGTGCAAAAAGCTATTTTTCAGGATTGTGGTTTGGGAAACTTTGTTGGTTCGTCGTTGTTTTATGCATGTTTCTAGAGGTAGGGAAACCGTTATTTTATTTCATTAGTTCATGCACTGTGGGGCATGTGAAATCATATGTGCGTTAATTAGTATTTTTTGGTGGCTTGGAAATTTATTTTAATGTATTTAAATTGAAGGGGATGAGAACACCATGATTAAATGATAAAGAAATAAAAATAAATATATAAATAAATAAATTAAATTAATTGAGAAAGTAAAGAAATAAATTAAATAAGGATTATTGAGAGTTTCACGTGGTTTGTGCTTATGTGATTTATTAAAGCATGATGCTTGCTTATTAAATTGATTACATTATTGGAAAGGTAAAAGAAATAATAAGTTGGTATTATTGGAAAATAATGATAGGATGACGTGTTACGTTCCTATGTGATTTTACTCTGCATGCCATGTGTGTATTAAATTAAAGTGATTATAAAGATCATGCATAGGGTGCTAGTGATAACATGATAATATTATTATAAGTCATATTCATCTCACGAGCATGTAATCTATAGGAGACTAGAGAGCATGATTGCATTGAACACTGAACGTCGGGGTACGACCATCCTGGTGTAGGGATTACAGGATACGGAGATTCCTCTTATTCTTAGGACTCTGGGGTACGGACATTCTAGATGAGTCACATACGCAATTGGTCGTACATGTTGATTGTAGGGTAGCAGTGTGAGCGATAACTGGGATTGGGTTTTTGCGTTATTTTAGGGATTTTGGGGTACGGAATGCCCGTTTGTTCCTAGGACTTCATATTACGGACATCCTAGATGAGTCACGTACATAGTTGGTCGTACACGATCACTACAGGGTTGCAGAGAGAGCTACGCCTGAGACTCGTGTCTGGACATGCATCACATTCTCACATGGGCATGGACATGTATCACATTCTCATATCATTTCATGATATCAGTTAGTTGATACATTTGTATATATATAAAATTGCTCTAGATTCTCTTACTATTGTTATAGCTGGACTGATGAGTATTCAGTGTATCGAGTTATGGATCTCACAGGTACATAGACCGAGACGAGATGTGTATTTTATCTTTGTTCCAGGATAGGATCCAATTTTGGTTTTGGGAAGAGCCAATTAGTCTCGCCAGTTAGGGCAGAGATAGAGGGCGTTTCCCTGCTGAGCATAGTGAGCTCATTCCCCTTGTGTTTATTATTTTCAGGTTATATGATTGGACAGGGTCGGATGTAGTTGCTATGATGTCGTTAGCATGTTCGGACCTACTATTATATTTTCTTTTGGCACCTATGGGTGTAGTGGTCTGTATCTATTGTCGGGTTTGCATTTATTTCATTTGTGTTGGGTATTATCATGTATATTTTAGACTGTGTTTATATTGTGGGGCTTGGAGGGGTGGCGACTCTGTTGTACCGTCGATCTCGGTCCCTTATTAAGTATTTAGGATGGTTTTTCCTATTATTTAGGATATATATTGCATTACAGGGTGTATGGAGTGGACCTTATCCACCGAGGGTTCCTGTACATACGAAACTCTACCCGATTTTTGTTAATGTTTCCATATAGCGCTTTAGTGAACCCTGGACTCTAGTGAGGGAGGTCCTATGGATTTTGGGGCATTACAACATGGTATCAGAGCAATATTATTTAACCTTGGGATGACGTGTTAGGGTCGATCTCGTGTTTGGTGTTTGGACTTTCGTATTTTCATACGTTATGCATTAGGACTCTAGTGTGAGTTGGTTTGGCTTTTCGGTTCTCTTAGTGGACCGAAGTGTTGTTGTCTCACGTGTAAAGTGTTTTAAGTCATGACCATTTTCTGACTTTTCCCCTTGTTATAGTTAGATTTGGGTGCACCATCCTGGTGGGTTTTTCCCAGAAGGTGCAAGTTTCGCACTGGTAGCTCTAATGATAGTGGACAGGGTAACTGAAGGTTAAATTTCATGATGATAGTGTTGGTTTTCGGCTTAGGCCTTTCAGACCTTCGTTGGTCTTTCTTGTTTCCCCTATTAGGGATGTTTTTACTTGACGCGCCTTGTTGATGTATTGGTTCCTTTTAGGCTAGTAACATGTTATGACCATTTCTTTTGGTCAGGGTTTCGTGTTTGCTTCGGTTGTTTTACATGTTGTATGTTAGACATTATAACCTAGATTGATGAGATATTGTTGTTTAGCTACATGTTTTACGTCTTATGTTATTGTTATGTCTAACATTTTCCTTTAGAGGGTGTGGCATCTACGCTGGTTCCCCTGATGGTGGATGGACAGGGTCCTCAGAGTTCGAGAGTTGATATCAGATAGATTATCAGGACTCTCTTAGCCATTGAGGATGTGTTAGATTAGCGTGGGGCGCGTGACGGGAGGAAGATAAGATGTGTTAGATCAGCGTAGGGCGCGTGATGGGGATGATCTTCCTATAGAGAAGTCTGAGTGTTACTATTGTGGATAGCTTGGGCATGTCATGGCTATATGTTATCGTCGGGTGGTAGTTTGGTGTTACTTTTTTAAGGGGTGCTGGGAGCAGTTGACTGACTGGGCAGGAAGCCGATGTTCTGTAACTGTTATGGTTTCTAGGGTCATATCTCTAAGGAATTCCCTTTTGTATGATGACCTTGTCTGTGATGTGGTATTGTGTACCCAGTGTCGACGGTTAGGACATGTGAGGTTTGAGTGTTATACCTTTCGGCCCATTCTACCTGATGAGGCGGAGCGTGCTTATAGTTACATCCGATGTGGCCGGTGGGGTCATATTCGTATGGTGTCTCCTTCAGGGGGATGTTGGTATGTCAGTAATGTTATATCCTAGCAGGGGACTAGATTCTTGCGGAGAGATGCGTACCCTTCTTCGGTTCGATCTGATCATGAGGATCAGTGGTCATATCGACTGCCTTCCTTCATGGGTTAAGATAGTAGGGTCAGGATACTTATAGGCCATATGACTCTGCCCACGCTAGTTGATGTTCTAGCATGTCCCTTCTATACGAGGTATTTTTCTCACCCTTGTTATGTTTCGTGTTGAGTTAGCAAAAGTGTTTACCTTTACACTTTCATGTTACCCCTGTACCCTGTGTTGTGTTGGGATGATGTTTCCCGTGGTATTGTTGTGTGTTAAGGCACAAGCCATAGCCTGGAAATTTCTTTTGTTATTTTTTAGGTTAACATTTCAGGATTAATGCTTAACCTCTTTCCATGGAAAAGGGGTAGTGCAACATCGGTGTAAATAGAGGACTGTTTCTTCCTTTCAATGGATGGTGGAATGCTACAAGATTCTAGTGGTTGAGTTGGACTCACTCACGAAGGTTACTGTGTGGGAGGGATGTAGTTTTTTACATTCTCTTCTTTTCTTTAGGGGCATGTACTATTTTTTTTTTTTTACCTTTCGTGCCACTGTCTAGCCTTATCAGGGGATTTATGATGATTGTGCGCTCGAGGGCAATTGTGGTTATTCGTAGTTGAGTAGCCGTAGGTGACCTACTTTTTTAGTTTGCTAATCTTTTAACGTGTAAGAGAACATGCAACTTGGTGGGTGTGCCAAGCTAGTCCGATAATTAGATTAATTGGAGTAACTTGTTTGTGACATCCATTGACATTGAAACCAGTCTTGGTTTTGTGCAATGGGTTTGTCATGTAGGCATTAGGTGTTCAAATGGGTTAGCGGTCATTCGAGTGGCGAGTGAGGGAATCAGCTCTAAACCCACCATGATTGAGGTATGTCACCTTAGTCTGACGAGGTTGACCTATTTACATACCGGGGTGTGCATGGTTCAATGTTGTACGTCTTCCTAGCCCCTTTGTGGTGGTTTTCCTTGTGTTAGCTATGACACCTACTATTGTAAGTTGAGACTCGATATGAGTCGGTGTCGCATTGCACATTTTTAGCGATTGTAAAAGTGCGATAAGTGGGATTAGGGCAGTGTCGTAGTGTCTCATTATGGAGTGCTTTGGAACTTTGAGTCGTAGTGGTAAGTTCTCACGGTGTGTGAACTAGGACCATGAGATTTAGCATTGGATATCCTGTCGTTAGGAGTGGTAAAGTAAGCTGAAAAATTATGTGCCTTATCCACTGTGACGTGGATCCTGAGAATGAGGAGTTAGAGGGTCTGACCATTGAGGTGAGGGTATACTAGTTCATTTTAGGATGGACTATGGAGTCGTACCCTAGTCACCACAGTATGTTTGTTAGTATTGGGATGAGTGGTTAGTGATCCATTGAGGTGTTGGGTCACTGTGTGGATGGAGGCCATAGTGTCTAGTGAAGTGTGTCCATTAGGTTAGGAAATGGTTCCCTGACGTAGGGAGTGTGCGCTGAAAGCTCAGCTTTTACCATGGGTCGAGCTACAAAACTCTGGGCTCAAGCTGAAACAGCGAGGACTCTTTTAGCTATGAGACGTGAGACTTTTAGGTAAGGATAGTATGGTTCTCCTAGGTATGGTCCGTGGACTCTAGTAATTGTTGAACTCATTTCTGTATTGGAAAGACGGTCGAACGAGGTGTAATGGTCTCATTTAAGAGTTAAGTGTGTTGTAGTGGTTTTGCTACCATAACTAGTTTGTGGACATGCGGTTTGATGTGGTTAACTTCGGGACAACGAGTCGTATTCGATGTATGATGGTGGTCTGATTCCATAGGGTGTGAGCTTATGATCTTAAAACCTAGCAAAAGGTTCTTTCTGTACTTAGAGTTATGAGTTCGATGTTATGCTTCTAGCTAACCTTCGAGGTGGTAATCGTAGAATAGAGTTAGAGTTGTGTTATTTCTCCTTTTGGTGTGTGTAGATATCATGGGCTTAGGTTTTTTTCCTTGGTATGTGTCTTACGTTGAGGGCAAGCATAATGTTCCATTTTATTGACGGGAATTGTGGGTTTTATACAGGTTAGTGGTTGATCCACTAGTTGAGTATTCGCTGGCTTAGTGTTTAGCGATAATGACTTAGTTTGTTCCTCTTTCTGTAAATGTTTTAGCTATAGAGGTTGACCGTTGTGGTTCTTCATTTATGAGGTCGTGGTTGTATTCTTTAGTATCGCGTGCCGGTTGGGGTACGAGGTGAGTACTCAGGGTCTCGTTGGCATGTGTGCCAGGGTGTAATTGTGGGCCTAACCATGGTTAGTTGTTTGCACAGTGAGGTGTTAGCACGTCATGTTGTGTCGGGGGATGAGGCAGTGGGATCTTCTTGTTGAACACATTTCTGTTTACTTTTTTTTCATTCACACTTTTTCCTGGCAGTGAAACGGTTTTGGACAGTTATTGCGCAATGGCAGTTATGAGGAGCCAGCTTTTCCTCTTGAGTAGTCCTGCTTTCGGTGTGTTCGTGTTTTAAATTTCGTATCATTGATGGACAACATATCAGCCGAGCATGTCATATTGTTGTGTTTCCTTTGGACCTTGGGTTTTTGCATTACGTATATGTTCATCAGGTTGTTTCTATTGTGGCTTATTGCCACCCTTTGGTTTTCGTTCACCTTGGAGGGTGCGGGGCTTCAGTTATGGGAAGTCTTTGAGGCATCGGTAAATGAAAATTGTTTTAGCGGCTAGACGTAGGCACATGACTGGCAGGTGTGCTACATAGATTGTAGGAATCATCCTTTAGGCCTTTGAGGTGGGTAACCTCGTGTGGGTCTCTCAGAGAGATGAAGGGTTTGTGTTATTTGGGGAGGAGCGACAAGCTATCCCGATGTCTAGTTATCTATTGTATCTTTGGATCGGATTGGAGAGGTGACTTATCAGTTAGTTCTTGCCTCCAGTGTTAGCCATTGTCTATAGTGTATTTCTTCCTAGTTTTGTAGTGGGTTGATAGCGACGTGTCGGAGGATATGTCGTACGAGGGGCTACCTGTATGGATCTTGGATACACGTGATCAAGTACTACGGGGTGGGATCTTTTCCCTAGTCAAGGTTCACTGGTTGTATCAGCGCGTCAAGGAGATGACCCGAGAGTGAGTGATTTAACTGTTGGGGTAGTTTTCGCTCACTATTACTGGTGCGTTGTGATTTTGGGAACGAAATCTCCTAAGGAGGGGAGGTTGTAACGACTAAATTTTTTATTATTATTATTAATAATATTTTCATTAAAATGAAATATAAATAAATGAAATTGTTATATTAAAATTTGCTTTAAATTTATGTATATATATATGGATTATTCAACAAAATATAAGCATGCATAGGAGATTCACTAGATAAATATAAAGGAGACTACCGTCCAAGCTGTTTAATATTGAAATGGTCTTGGCAGAGCGGGACTAAGGTCCGTCATACATTGTAACTCTCTTCAGATTAGGGTGATTATAGAAGAATATAGATCGTTCAGTGATGGTTTGTAACTATAAGAAACTTATAGTGTCACATGGACAATCACTAAAGATCTTTGATAATTTAATACAAAATAGGTAATTTAAATTGACTAAAAATCTTACTAAATATTACAGAGATAAATTCAAAAATACATTTGACTATGATAAACGAACTTATAAATGGATGTGAAACAATCCATCTGGGTTCGGAGGCTTAGTAATTTTGGAGAAAGAGAAAAGGGAGAGAGAGATTATAGTGAGAAGAATTTAGAAACTAAAACCTGCCTAAACCATTATATTTAACTGCTTATATAGATAATACAACAAAGTTACTGTGGGTTTTTGCACTATTGACTTTCGGGGCAGAGAACTGTTTACTTTTATTGTTTGTAATAGTGGTATGTCGGTACTGTTGAGTATTGTTCGTGTATTTTGTGCCGACGATTTACTGTAGCAAAAAGTCACTATTCACTATTCTTGTTTTTTTGTGCCTTTCTTGCATTTTTTTCACTTGAGCTTAACTTTTCCCTTTCTCTCAATCTTTAGATAGATCGAAGGGATCCTGGACATCCTGGTATGGCCTGTATTTGAATTCTTTAGAGGATTCATCTTCTTCATCACTGCTTGAAGCACCTTCGATTTGGGCAAGGAGCTTTTCCATTTTCTCTTTGAGCTTAGCTTTGGAAGTTGACTTCTTGGAGGTTGATTTCTTGACTGTTGTTTCTGTAGAGGAACTTGACTATGTTGTTTCAGGAACTTGTCTGACTGGGCAAGCTTTGAGGGGTTGAGAAACTTGTTTTGCGAATTCTAATTGGACTTGTTGAATGTTCTGTTCAATTTTGAAAGGATCCCACCATATAGTATAATGGACTATACATACTATGCCAGTGTCGCCTTTAAGACTGTAATGCCACTTAAAAATCCAAGGGATCTTGTATTTTTTTGGCGAAGATTAGTAGTAGGGGGAACTGATGGTCAAAAGAAGGGACTTTGAACTTAGTTTCAAAATAAAGGATTTGTTCCAAGACAATTTGAGAAATAACATCATCATTTGAACCATGGTCATTCCACCATTCAATAAACCAAGACGGGAGTTGACTGTGAAATTTACTATCAAAATTGACGAACCAAAAATGACTAAAGGTTTCAGTTTAAAAAGATATTTTTTGAACCAAGCATCTATGTAATCATAGTAAGTAAATGGAAGTGAGTTTTCTAGATTTTTGGGCTCAAAGGGATGTTTTCCCCTTTCTTTAAGAGAGACAACCCTCAAAATGTACAGGGAGTGGTAAATGACTTTGGTCTGATCATTTTGATTGTGGACAGGTTTAATAAATACATATTTTGTTTGGTAAAGGATATCTCTGTAGTATTGCAAGGTGTGACTAGGGGTGTGTGGTATCCAATGAGAATTTGGGGGAAAGAACTGTTTGACTAGGGCAATTGGATCATTAGTGTGGGAAAAAAGAGGTTCGATGAAGAAAAAAGTATGGTAAGTTTTTTGAAGATATTCTGATCTTTCTGGAAGGTTATATCTAGTGGAAGGTGATGTATTGGTGACTGGGGCATGACCTATAAAAGGATCATGAGGAGTAGTTAGTGCTGAACTAAAGGTAGGACGAGAACCTAAGGGGGTCCCTAAGCCTGTTAATTTGTTTACTAAGGCTAGGGAAGTAGAAGGTTCAGTTTTAACTATGGGAGGGGTTTGATCGGAGGGAGTCCTCCTTTGGGACGTGGTTGTGGTTGTCTGTTTGCTATCAGGGTTCTGCAAAAATTCTCTGGTAAGAAAGTCTAGGATTGAATTGTCACATCCACGAATGTATTCGATATCAAATTGAAATATGCTTAAAATTGACTGCCAACAGGCAAAAATATGCTTAGCATCTATATTTTTGACATCCTTTTCTAATACATATTTTTCACTTTTACAATCAACTCGAAGTAAAATTTTTGTTTTAAAATATCATCTAGAAATTTACTGATACATAGAACAATTACAAGAATTTCTTGTTTAATAGTGTTGTAATTACTTTGTGTTTTGTTCCATGCTCCAGAATGTTAACGAACAAGTTGTTCTAGAGAATTGGGGGAGACTTTTTGTTTTAAAATACCTCCATAACAAATATTAGAGTCATCGGTCTCAATAATTTTGAAAGAGTTGACTGAAGGAATTCCTCAGCAAGGAAGAGTTTTGACATATTTTTTAATGTCACGGACGATAGTTGTATGAATATCAGTCCATGGAGGGGGGTTTAACTCTAAACGATCGAAGAGTGGTTTACATTGCTTTCGAAGATCTTTGTAAAATTCAGCAATGTAATTTAAAGAACTAAGGAAACATTGTAACTGGGTTTTATCAAGAATTTGATCTGGGAATTTGGCTGCAAATTTGATGGAGCAACTGATTGGGTGGAATTGACCATGAGATATATCATAACCAAGAAATCTAACTTTTGTTTGAAAAAGTTTTATCTTTGAAGCAGAGATGACTAGACCATTTTATTTGATGGTATGAAATAAAGAATTAAGATGTTTCCAATGGGCTTCAATGCTATTGGAAAATATAAGAACATCATCAATGTAAACTATGGAGAAATGACTAAAAGGATTGAAAATATTATTCATGATATTTTGGAATTCACTTGGAGCATTTTTTAGGCCAAAGGGCATGACATTCCATTCGTAACGGCTAAAGGGCGTGGTGAATGCAGTTTTGTACTTATCTTTTTCTGTAATCTGAATTTTCTAGAATCCAGACTTGAGGTCAAATTTGGAAAATATGGTTGCCTAACCAAATCGATTAATTAAATCTCTCTTATTAGGGATAGGGTATCTAATCCATTCAAGGATTTAATTAAGAGGCTTGTAATTAATGACTAGACGTGGTACACCTCATTCTATTTCTGAATTTTTCTGTACATAAAACGCTAAGTAAGACCAAGGTGATTTATTATGACATATGATTTTCCTTAGAAGAAAGTCATTAATTTCTTTTTTACAAAATTCGAGAACTTCAAGATTCATTTGAATTGGGCGGACTTTAGTTGGAATATTTTTACTACTGAAAGACTTTATATAAGAAAGATTAACAATATGTTATTTTCTATGCCAAAAAGCATTAGGAGATCCAAAAATATTTCTCGAAAAAGCTTATTTTCATATTGTTTTATCTGATTTTGAAGGGTAGGGTTGCTTAATTGACTTTCTGTTCTTTTGTGAATTACTTCTTCTTTTAAAGAATTTAGATGTTGTTCTTTATGATGGAGAATGTAAATATTTTTAGAGACTGAGTAATCAATGATGCTTTTAAGTTTATTACTAACGGATTTTTGTAAAAAGGGAAAATTAATATTTTGACAAAAATTTTTTGTGGAGAGACCATCATTATTGATTGTAAATGGATAAAGGAGATATAAAAATGGGACGCCTAGGATGACGGTATCGGTCATGTTTTTCACTAAGACAAATGTAGTCTTGAAACAAACATTATCTTGATAAATATGAGCTTTGGATAATTCATACTTGATTTGCATAGCACTACCATTAGCGGAACTAAGTTTCTCATTTGTTTTTTCATAGTTTGCTAGGAATCAAACTTTATTGTATACAGTTAAGGTAAGCTCTAGAGTCAACTAGAGCAATGACAGTCTTATGGTATTCCTTATTGATAACTAAGGTGACTTTTATTTTCCATTTTTTGAATGAGATTTGATTGATGATATTCAAACCATTGGTTTCCTCACCATTTTCTGTAAAGGGGTTTGTGCTGTCATCATCTTCATTACTGTCAGAGGAAGATGAATCAGAAACCAAAAATTGAAGTGAAGTTTTAACGAGGTCCTTGAGTTGGGTGTGAAAGAGGGTTTTTATATCTTGGTTTTCATTCTTTAGAGTTTTAATTTCTTGCTTAACTATGTTGATTTATGCTTGGAGGTCTAGTATATTGATTTCTTTCTTAGGAGTAAATCATTCAAGAGTTTTGTGAAGACAAAAATTTGGTTTGTTTATGGTAGGGGGTTGAGTATCTTTGTTTATTGTGAGTAATTTAGTAAGCTTTTAGAGATAAGAATTTTTTAAATCTGGGTCTTCGAATTTACTTATGAGATCTAGAAGAAGATGTTGTTGTTCTTTTGCCTTGGTGAGAAGATTAATGGTTCTAAGTTTGTGACGATTAAGCATGTTGAATGTCGTAGTACAACAACTGTCTTTGCACCCAAAACTAATATCAGGTGAACTGGGATAGGTGTCAGGGGATTCTGAAGAAGAAGTAGATTCAATTTCATTGTTACTAGTGTCACTGTCACTTGTGTTTTTTAACTCAAGAATTGTATAAATTTGTTGTTTAGTTTCATCAGAAATTTCTAATTGATTAATTTTATTTTTTACAGGACAATTTCTTGCGTAATGACATTTCTTACTACACTTATAACATGTAACTTTAGTTAGATTAGTTTTATTGTTCTTCTCAAAAGGTTTTGTTTTCCTCGTGTATTTTTCGTTCTTTCTAAATTTTTATTTATCATAGAATTCATTAAGTTGGAATTTTTTATTATATCTTTTATAATGGCGAGTAGTTAGTTTCGGGAAGGATTTTGTTTGTTTTGATTTCTTTGTTTGTCGAGTTGGCGCAATTGGGGGTAATCCATATTATTGATAGAATGTTCTCATTTCATATTTAGCCTTCTTTTTATCTTTACTGAGCTGATTATTAATTTTCATATCTATACACATTTTGGGTCCAACTTTCTAGATTAGACTAATAATATTACCATAGGTTAGAATATCATATTCAATAACACCTGTAGGATTACTTAGTTCTGTACGCATTTTATGAGAGAAAAGGCTGGGCAATCCATCATTAAATTTTTCTTTCCAAAATGGTTTATTACTATCTTCTAGTAACATAACGCGTGACAAGAAAGTATCTTTGTACCATCTAAAATCATTCAATGTAGGACATCTAAGGTTACTAAGTTGATCATGAATTTTATAAGTAATATCACTAGGTCTGCCAATGAAATGGTGTATAATTATATAAATTAATGTATGTACTCCATCAGGGATTTTGAGGCCAATTTCTTTATTAAAAATAGGGGTTCCATCTTTTGTTTCTTTGGACTGCATGTGTTATATTGTCTCGTGCTTCTTGGGTAAGATGTTTATCCCATCAATTTCGTAACATACCAAAAAATCCAGAGGTGAGTAATTCTACAATATTAGGTTGAGGAATATTGTGACGTGTGAGGTAACTATTAGCTATCATAGAAAGGTGGTTTAACTTGTTTAGAATTTCTTGTTCAGATAGTCCATCAATATTCCATTCATAATTTTTTTTAGATGACATAGAAAACTGGTTTTGGAAGATTCGTTATTCATATTGAATATCGACAGGAGTAGGTTGGGGATACCAATTTTTTGTAAAACTGGTAGGGTTAACTGGTCGGTGTGTGATTCTATTAGTCTCAAAGGCATTTTCTAACTTACGTATATCTTTATCTGTGTCTTCTGCAAATGAGGTTTCAGAGTTATCAGTATTGTTAAGAGAACCAAAATCAAGCACTGTGAGGGATTTTTCGTCCATGATCATTTGTGACTCTAAGGGTTTTAATAATTTATCTATCTGGGTAAAAGAGTCACTTGTGTTTGGTTTGTTAGGTAGACCTTGACGTTTTGTAAGAAACTTGATTATAGGGGAATCAATTGTTTTTGTAACAGGGGTGCAGGCGTCAAGTTTGGATTCTATTTTGTCCAATTGAGAACCTAACGTACTTAAATACTGATTGGTGAAATTATTTTGTTCAATAATTTTTTTAGTATTAGGATCTATTGGGGAGGTAACAACCTTAAAAAGGGAGGCTGGGATTTCTGTTCCAAGATGGTTAACAATTAAGTTTTCTAAAGGAGGGTGACTGGAATAAACAATTTTTTTTATCATGTTTTGTCCATTTATGTTTTGTAAGAACATTAATTTTTTTGTAGTAATTGTCAAGATAATCAAAGAAACTAACTTCCAACTGGTTTCGTATCATGAATTTTTGTTCGCTCATCATGTGTGTAACTAGTTCGATATAATTGTCATTTTGCTTTATTTTCTTGGACTTTGCCTGAACTTCTAATTTTAGAAGGTCATAGGAAAATGATTTACTTAAAACACATAGTTGTGGAATAACAGTGTCGGTCTCAAAATCAGTTTGTGTAGGGGAGAGTTAGAGATTGAATCCTCAGTCTCTATGTTCGGGACATAACATGGATTAAATACTTATTCGTCCTTTTGAATTCTTTTTAATCTATGATATCATCTGGATCGGTGGACTAGAGATTCTGCAAATGCTGTATCATGGTTAGTAGTATTGTCTCTAATTGGTAGGGGAGTGAACATTTAAGAGTTTGAACGAACATAAGAGTAACTGTGTTTAGATCTATCAAATGTTAACTTAACAGTTCCATCTAGGAATTGTTGGACATGTTCAAGATTTCTAACGTCATTCTCAATTTTGGTTAGGTGATTTTCATTTCCAAGTAACCATTCATTTGGGAAGGAAACGTCTTTCCAGGTAATTGTTTTTGGTATGCGAATATTTGCATTAGAAGTACTACTTTAAATTAATAGAGTTTGATCTTTTGGACTTTTGACTAAAGCATGAACATTTAAATTGATTTTCATAGTCTTGTAATAAATTCGGTAAATTAAGCTTAAAGGCTGGGCACCTGCAAACATACCATAACCTGAAGTTTTGATGTTTAATGTTAAAGTTTTTAGTATGTGAGGGTCACTTAGACTTAACCTGAAATTAGGAAAGTAATCAAAGTAAACCGGACCATTACATAGGTTGGTTTCAATGACACTAATTAAACTTTGATTATAGTTGAGGAACCTAGCATCTCTTAAGCAGAGAAGAATCGATGTATTTTGTCCTAAAATAGTTAATGGATCAACCGCAACTTGTACAAGGCCAATATGGATAAAATTGTATCCTATGTCACGATGTTGTTTAATAGTTTTTGTAGAAAATAATTGGCATTTTTCGTGTTCTTTATTTATAGCATATACTTGTTCAATAGTTTTGACTATATATTATGTTAAAAAGGTTGACTTAATGAAACTGGTTTTGTAGATTTGATTAGTGGGTACCCTAGGGATATTCCAATCATTATGACATTCAATGTCTGTGTAGCTATCATTGTGACCTTTAATAGTTTATATATAATATATTTATATTATATTATATATAAATATATATATGTAACACACACACCACACGCACAACATACACACATGTGCGCACGTCTTTTTCTTCTTCTTCCTCTTCTCCAACTCTACGCCCCATATTTTTTTCTTCTTGGCGTGATGAGAGAGAGAGGAAAACCAGAGTTGGGATAAAGAAGAGGAACCGGTGAAGAGTGAGATCGACACGAGAGAAGAGAGGGAGTTTTCCAGAGAGAGGCGGCGCGTCAGGGACAACAGTAGCTGGTGGTTGCAGGTCACCCGAGGGTGGTGGTGGCGCGGTTGTGAGGGGTGGAGGCGCGTTTGGGCAGCCCCTTGGCAGCGGTTTCTACTGGGGTTTTGCGATGCCGTTTCAGCGGTGATCGCTGCTCCATTTGGCATGAATTTTGGAAGAGAGCTGAGCCTTGGTATCGTACACGTCATATACAAATTTTGGACGATTTCGTCAAATAGTTTGACATAGATCATGATTTCAAGAGGTGGGTTGATTTTTTGGTTTTGTGTCGATTTGCGTGTTTAAACGCCCATGAATTTTAATCATATTTTAGTATGTTATTCTAGGCATCGTGGTGATCATTTTGGCACGTCGCGGGGTCCAATTGGATTAACGGTGCGAAAAGTTAATTTTAGGGATTGTGGTTCGGGAACCGTTGTTGGTTCATCGTTTTTTTTTTGCACGCTTCTAGAGGTAAGGAAACCGTTATTTTATTTCATGAGTTCATGCACTGTGGGGTGTGTGAAATTATAGATGCGTTAATTGGAAATTTCGGTGGCTTGAAAATTTATTTTAATGTATTTAAATTGAATGGGATGAAAACTCCATGATTAAATGATAAACAAATAAAAAAATAATAATTTAGAAAGTAAAGAAATAAATTAAATAATGATTATTTAGAGTTTGACGTGGTTTGTGCCTATGTGATTTATTAAAGCATGATGCTTGCTTATTAAATTGATTACATTATTTGAAAGGTGAATAAATAATAAGTTGGTATTATTGGAAACTAATGATAGGATGATGTATTACATTCCTATGTGATTTTACTCTAGCATGCCATGTGTGTATTAAATTAAATTGATTATAAAGATCAATTTAATGTATTATTGTTTCTGTGCTTTTATACAGTTTGCGTGTTTAAAGACATTTCAGGATATCTGATGTAAAAAGAGTTTAATCCGGTGAAATAAATGGATTTGTGACTCGAGATTGTTCAAGAGCCGAAATAATGGATAAAAAACCTTTAAATGACCAAAAATAAGTCAATGATGAAAAAGGAGTGAAGTAGAATGAAGCCGAGAAGAGAAACGGAGCAAAGAAAATGAAATGTGAAAAACAAGGTGAAGAACTACCGAGTACTCGGTAGTGTCTTCATCGAGTACTCGGTAAACCCAGCAAGGTGCGCTTTAGCACACAAGAGCACGGATTCCAGAGATACTTGTGCCTTAGCGCACCATAGCGCTACTAAAGAACCACCGAGTAATCGGTGAGCCAAATTCGGCCAGAATTAGTCAGCCAACTTTAAGTAATCCAGTGGGGGCCGTTTCGACCATAATCAATATGGAATGCATTCTAAGCTATTTAGGACATATTTTAGACCATAATCGACTGGATCTAACTTCCTTTCTCATCAATTCACACAAGGAAATGATTTACTTGAAGGAAAAGTAATCCAGATTCAGAGAGAACTTGATCAATCTCTATAAATTGAAAGGTTGGGTTCATAGTTCTGTATCTATCTATCAATCTACCCTTCATATCCTTCATATTTCATCTTTTAAAAGGGATATTATAGATCATAGATCAGCGAATAAAGGCATGGAATTGCGTGCCTCAGCAAAGGAGAACCAACGATCATGGAGACGATGTCTACATCAACAATGGATATCACCACAACCATGAGCGACTAAACGGGTATCTAGGATTTTTAACAAAACCCTAGCCAAGTATTGTAGACTCTTTCTTATTTTAATTGTATAAGGGGAAACAAAAGGACACGTATGTGATGATTGTGTAGATGACTGAACAAGTTTGCTTTAATATAAGATTCTTTATTTATTCTATGTTTTGTCTTAGCTTGAATGAATATTTAATCTTACTCAATCATGATTATTCAATATAAGCTAGAACTCGAATGCTTAATTCATGATTTTCTACACAATAGTAGTCATTAACATGCAATCTAGATTTAGATAGGCCATGCTTAGAGAATATGATATAGGCATGTTTTTTATTTAATGTTTTAGGAGTAGTTGTAGAGTAGATGCATGCACTAATCATACTTTATTCGAAGATGGGTTGTAGCCAAGTTGGATGAATTGTTCTTTTTTGTGATTAGGGTTTGCCAATGTTGCAACCCTATATCTGATTCACATATGATGGATCGCCATTTACAGTTGAATTAATATAAGACTATATTATGCGACTAATGGTGGCATTAGAAATACCCTAAAATCTATCTCTATTATTTCTATCTCAAATTTATCTTTATTTATTTTAATTATTTATTAGTTAATAATCAAAACCCAAATCAAATTATCTTAGCAATTCAAGAGTATTACTTTGCTAGAATTTAGAGTATAACTTAGTCCATGTGAATACGATATCCTTATCATAAGCATACTATACTACAATACGATTGGTGCACTTGTGATAGGTAAAACTAGGTCAACTTTAAAGGCTTATCTGTACTACCACTACTATTATCATTATTTATTATCCTAGCCTAGTCATTAAGATCGATCAAGGTTTTGGCACCGATTAGAATTCCCGCTTGTTCCTAGGACTCCGAGTTACGGACATCCTAGATGAGTCACGTACACAGTTGGTCATACAGGATGACTACAGGGTGGCAGAGAGAGCTATGTCTGAGACTCGGGTCTATAAATATAAGTAGACATGGACATGCATCACATTCTCACATTATTTCATGATATCAGTTAGTTGAGACGTTTGTATATATATAAATTTGCTCTACAATTCTCTTACTGTTGTTATAGCTGGATTGATGAGTATTCAGTATGTCGAGTTATGGATCTCATGGGTACGTAGACCGATACGAGATGTGTATTTTATCCTTGTTTCAGGATGGGATCCAGTTTTGGTTTTGGGAATAACAAGTTAGTTTCGCCAGTTAGGGCGGAGACAGAGGTCGTTTCCCTGCTGATCATTGTGAGCTCATTCCCCTTGTGTTTATTATTTTCAGGTTATGTGACAAGATAGGGTCGGATGTAGTTGTTGGCATTTTGGGACCTACTGTTACATTTTGTTGTTTAGGTCATGTTTAGGGCTAGTTTGCATTTACCTTGCCCTGTTAGATTAATGTATTATTGTTTTAGTACCTACAGGTGTAGTGGTCTGTATCAATTGCTAGGTTGGCACATACTTCATTTATGTTGGGTATTATCATGTATATTTTAAACTATGCTTATGATGTGGGGCTTGGAGGGGTGGTTGCTCTGTTGTGTTGTCGATCTCGGTCCCTTGTTAAGTATTTGGGATGGGTTTTTCAATTGTTTAGGATGTATATATTGCATTACAGGGTGTATCGAGTGGATCTTATCCACCGGGGGCTTCCTGTACAGACGGAACTCTGCCCGATTTTTGTTAATTTTGCCAAGTGGCGCTCCAATGAACCCTGGACTCCAGTGAGGGAGGTCCCAGGGATTCGGGGGTGTTATAGTTTTGCACTGCTCTTCCAAACAATCAACAAATGCTCCCAGAAGCCCCTCTAACCAGATCCCGATGTCGTTACCTCGGATGTTGATAAGGTACATTTAACTAGTAGAAAGAAGTATTTAATAGCCCAGGACAAAATTCCTTTGTCTCAGAGATTAAAATAAAAGTTGCTAATTCTCAGCTAGCGACTAGCGTTGATCAGACAAGGTCTTCGGACCAGGATGATGCCCCACGAAAACGGAGATTGGTGCGAGCTGCTGACAAAATTCACAAGTCACCCCCTCTATCCTTTGGTACTTCTTCTAGAGTTTCACTCTCAGAAAATCCCTTGTTAACACCATTGCTCGTGTGATAGAGGATATTTGCGCCTCTAACCCTAACATCAACTCAGATATCGCTAATCCCCCAGATATCTCTCGTGATCCTATCCTGCATCTTGGTAATATATATATATTTTTAACATTTTACCCTTGTGTTTGATGAATTAGGCCATAACTTTCTTTCTTTCCTCTTTTTTTTTTTAGATAACTCTGGGCGTAATGAAACGACAGAGGTGGCAGCTGAGGACATAAACATTGCAGAAGACGCAGGAGTAGTAGATAGTGCTGAGGAACATGAGGTGGTAGATATACTTTCCTTCTTTCCCGACCAAACTTCTCCCGAAGGTATGCCTTTCTATGATCCGGCTTCCTTCTATATAATTTCTTGTATCTAGTATTTATTACTTTCTTTCCACTCTTCAGGTATTTCCTCTGCTGGTCGAGTCACACCAAGGGTCCTTCTCTGCAACTTCTCAGAGGATTCAGAAGATTCAGACTTGTTTCCCATTGGGACTCTTTCAAAAAACCTTCTCATGATCCTCATGCACATCCTTCTGATAGGTTTGATGAAACTTCTCCCTCTCCTTACGGCCCCAGTGTGCCTCACTCCCCAGTCATGAGCACTCCTCTCAAGCCTAAGAAAATGTTGAGAGAACCGTGGCCGAAAGTCAGGATATGAACATTACTCCCCCTTCCAGTCATGTCGGGACTCCTCCTCCAGCCGTGAAGTAGGAGCCTATGGTTGATCTGATTGATGCTTCCAAAAGTGCTCAATATTCCAAAGGTATTACGACACAGCCATTCGCCACAAACTTGCCACTTGATACGGATTACAAGGAAAACACCAACTATACTGACATGCCCAAAGTTCCAAGCAAGCAACCGTCGGAAGCTGATGTGACTCAATCCTTAGTTGCAGACTTACCAAATGATGGAGATTAGGATAATAGTCAATGATGCACGTCAAAAGGGGTTAAAAATAGTGTTTAAGAACAGCTCCTTATGACGAAAAGGTTTTACATATCGCAAGTGCACGAATCGTATTGTACTATTGTTCAGCTTTAAAAATATTATCGAATCCAAGGAACTAAGTCATATTCTGAACTCTCGCAAAGTTATACTCTTGAATTGCTATAAAATTATGATTTGTGGTTTGTGATTTCTTAACTAATTAACTAATAAAGCAATTAAAGATAGATTAAGACAAGAACATTAGAGATAAAAACTAGGGTTTTCATACTACATCACTAACCACATAATATAGTTATCTACTACATCAATTGGAAGAGGGCGATCCATCACCCATGAATCAGATTGTACCGCAAATAGTAGAATACATCCCCAAAAGGATACCATCCACCGGATTTGCTAAAACTCATCTCCTGATAGAGTTTGATTAGTGCATGCCATCTATTTTACTATAATCTACTCCTACAACATTAAATTAAACTAAAGCATGTCTATATCACCTCACTGAGGCATGGCCTATGTAAATCTAGGATTTCGGGTGTTAAACACCATTGCGTATAAAATCATGATATATTAGAGAATACCAGATAAACATGATTGATTGAGATAATACATTCATTCGATCTAACATAAGAATAGAATAAATATAAAACCCCTTATCATAAAAAACTACAGTCTTTTATCTACACATTCATCACAGGTCTGGTCTTCAGTTTCCCCTAGTTCCAATTGAAACTAATAAATAACTACATTACTTGACTAGGGTTTTGCTATAAAACACTATATACAGGTTTAGTTGCTCATGGTGGGAGAGATCAGCATCATTGATATAGAAACGCCCTCCATAATCGTCTGCTCCGGATCTCTAGGTCTTGAATGGCTCCCTTCTTTAAAAGATGTAAATCTCTAGAGGTAGTACTCTGAAAATTATGTAATTAGAAGCTCCTTAGATCTTAATCAGACCTTGGTATTTATAGAAGAAGTTGAGAAAAGTCCTACTTGTATTACACTTGTTCCACTAAGAGTATGATTCCTCTTTGATGTGTTTCTCCTCAATTCTGAGTCAAACCCCTTTAATTTGATGTAGATACACCTTATACACGTTCTTGTAAGTATTCGAGTCGAATACAAATTCATCCCAGGTCAAAAGGATCAATTCGGGTCAAACTAGAATTTTTGGCCGAATCTGCAGTTTTCAGCTACACAACTTGGATTGAGCTATACTTTAGCTTGTTGGAAAGCTGATTTCAAGCTCTTGTGTTTGCTCAGGAATCATTCCATTTGGACCTGTTTTGACCGAGATATGGTCGTCTGAAATTCTGAACCTACGATTGGCCCCTAGCTATGCTTAAGCGTAGCTCCAAGCATAGGGCATTTTTCTCATGCATAACTCAAGCGTAGTTTTGATGATTCTAGCCACTTTTAGCTACTGTATGCGTAACTCAAGCGTAGGGAAATTCATTGAAACCACTTTTTCTAATTATTGTTTCGTTAGAACCCCCTTGACTCCGTTGGTATGTTTCCCAAAGTTTCGGCTCCAAAAAATATCATTTTTGCCCTTCGGGAGACACTTTTTGCTTCAAAAACTCCTCTTTTACTTTCTTATTGGATAGACACAAGCACATCATTAGTTAATTCATGAAAGTTCGTACATCTTCTTCATTAAGCTTCTGAAACATGCTTAGATATGCAAACTGCATAAAAATACCAAATAATGGAATGATAAGACATAACAATAGTGAGTTAAGAACCTAGAATGGACAACATTCGGCACCTATCACACTCCCAAACTTACATATTGCTAGTCTCTTAGCAATAAACATAGGAGAACTATGAAACCACCTCATGATGATTTTCTAATCTAACAACTCTACACTAATCTCTTGCTTTCGTGAGGGTTGACGATTATACTTAGCACATGTAACAAGCCTTTTAAACCCGAGGCATCACCTAGTGGACGAGTGAAGTCTCGTGAGGGTTAACTATACTACCCACAACTTCTCCATTCTCCATTCTTATGCATTCATGCATTCATATACTCATTAACCAAGTCATGCTACAATATAAAAGAAAACACGGTGTTGGCTTTGAAATTTACTTTCGGCAAACAATTCCAAAATTGATGATAACAAACCATTGAAGAGTGTTTGATACTAATGAATTATCAAGTTTATATTTTCAGCAAAAGACAGGTGAACGACTCAGAAATCAAACTCGAAAAGGAAACTACTCGAAAAACAAGCTCGGAAAGAAAGCTTGGTTTAAAACGAAAAGTTGTGAAAGAAATTGAAACGAAAAAGGAAAATCAATTAATTCAACGGCAAAAGCGAAAGTTGAAGACTCAAGACTCGGGGTAGATAGGTCGAGGAGCGATCATTGTAACAAGGTAATTTTATGTGTCGATTTTATCGTATAAGCTCAAGTATAAAATGAACCGAACTCAAATGAAATGAAAAACGCTTTACCAAACTTAAACGGAAAGAAAAATATTTTTATTAAATGTTTTTCTTGTTATAGTCGACTAGAATCACCCTGTGTATTTTCTAGTAGTCGACTATTTCAACCAGTAGCTATTGGTTTTTCATCCACATCAAAAGAGTCGACTGAAACAAGCTTGAGTCGACTAGACTACTCATTGTAGTCGACTAGAACTCATTCTAGTCGACTAGATGGTCCAAAGTAATCGACTAGAACTCAATCTAGTCGACTAGATGGTCCATTGTAGTCGACTACAATAGAGAAGTAGTCGACTAGAAGTTGCTTAAAATCTGCAGATTTTCAGAAAACAATTCCCATGTTTTGTGGATCGTGTTTAATGGTGTTCAAACGGCTCTTGTCTTTCAAATACTATAATCACTCTTCAAAACCCTAATGCAATGCTATATATAGAATGAGATGTGTATATTGAAGATGAAGAGATTGAAATACAAAAGAGAAAGAAAGCTATCAAAAATTCTGCAGAAATTTTCTCTTCAAAAGCCATTGAAACCAAGCTTTGAAAATCTGATTTTCTCCAAGTTTCTTTGAAAATCAAAACCTCTAGAATCTCTTCTTATTCTCCAAATATCATTCATTGATTATATCCTTTGAGAATACATTTCTGGAGCTATTGTAAAATCACCAAAAACACTTGAGCTTATATTGATTTATCTTCCATAAAAACCTTTGGGTTTTGAGTGTTTTTGTTCTTGAGTGATTTTATTGATTACATACGAATTTGTAATCTCGGACAAGTGAAGTCCACCGATTGTTCAAGAGAGGGTTGTTCTCTTGATTGAGAGACAAGCTCGAGAGGCTTGTGTTGTAAAGGTTTGCCATTCCACCTGTGAAGGAAGGGCCATAGTGAAAGGATCGGGAAAAGTCTCAAGAAGGGGTTCTTGAGCCGAGGAGTAGGAGTTACCGAACCTCAAAAAAATCACGGTGTCAATCTCTCTATCTCTTTATCTTTACTTGAGTATTTTGCATGCTATAATTGCTTGAATATCTTGTTGCTAATTTGTCTTGAAATTAATTATTATAAAAGTTTAAATTGAATCATCCACTTGCTTATTGAGAAATTGATTTTTGATTATAGTGTGTTCCATTTTCGAAAAGAGTTAGACTTATTTTTCAACACCCTATTCACCCCCCCCCCCCCCCCCTCTAGGGTTAATTAGTGACTAACAATTGGTATCAGAGCCTAATCTCTATTTTATTTTAGACTTAACCGTCTTAGAGAACGATCATGTCATCAAATTTAGTCACTCATGTTGAAGGACAATCGAATAATAGGCCCCCATGGTTTGATGGATCAAATTATAGCTATTGGAAAACTATAATGATAGATTTTCTTCAAGCTATCGATTACCAAATTTGGCAAGTAGTTCTTGAAGGACCATTTGAATTGACCAAGATTGTTGATGGAAAAACCATCCCAAAATTACCCAATGAATGGGATAATGATGACCGTAAACTCATGTCATACAATGCTAAAGCCAAAGTAAATTTAAATTGCGCTTTAAGTCCAAATGAATTTAATCGTGTATCTACTTGTTCAACGGCAAAAGAAATGTGGGATAAACTTGAAGTAACCTATGAAGGTACATCTCAAGTACGAGAATCTAAAATTGACATACTCATGCATGAATATGAATTATTTGCTATGAAAGATGATGAAAATGTGAATTCTATGATGTCTCGCTTTACAAATATTTTGAATGGACTAAAGCATCTTGGTAGAATTGTTCCTAGATCCGATGCGTCACGAAAAGTGCTTAGAAGTCTCCCGGCAAAGTGGGATGCAAAAGTAACGGCTATCAAAGAAGCTCATGACCTCAACACCATGAGTCTCGATGAAATCTTCGGCTCTCTACTCACTTGGGAAATAACATTAAAAGCTCGTGAAGACAACATCAAGCCGAGAAAGGGGATAGCTTTGCAAGTCTTCACCAAAAATGAAAATAATGAGCCGAGTGAAGAAAAAGAGGATGAGGACATTGCCTTGTTCACCCAAAAATTCAAGAGACATCTTCAAAGAAAGAAAGCAAATGGTGGAAGATTCGTGAAAAGAATTAAACCAAGAGGCGAGCCTAGCAAAAGAGAACCCCCAACGTGTTTTAATTACGGAAAGCCGGGACACTACAAAAGTGATTGCTTCAAGCTCAAAAAGGGAAACGAGAAAAGATCTAGCAAGATGGCAATGAATGTCACATGGGAGGACTATGACTCATGCGACTCGAATGAGGAGAAAAGTAGTGAGGAAACGGCAAACATTTGTCTCATGGCAAATGAAGAAGAGGTACATTTAAATTTAAATGATTTAGATAAACTATCATATGATGAACTTCTTCTTGATTACAATGAATTGCAAGATGTGTTTGAAGAATTACATGATGAATTCGAAAAATTAGCTAGAAAATATATCCTTCTTAAGAAACCTAAATCTTCATGTAGTCTCACTAGTTCAAGCTTAGAAGTTTCTTGCAATGACAAAAGCATTGAGCTAGAAAAGGAAAATATTCGTTTGAAAAATACTATTGATGATCAAATAAATGTTTTAGCAAAATTTACAAAAGGAAAAGAGAACCTTAGTATCATGTTAGGAAGACAAAAAGGATCATTTGATAAATGCGGTCTAGGGTATGATGCTTTTGACAAAAATGCTCTCATTTTGAAAAAGAGAAAATCACTTAGCTCTACATTTACTAGAAAATCATCTCATGCTTCTTCAAATGATTATAAACATGTTACTTGCTACTATTGCAATAGAAAAGGACACAAAGCAAATGTATGCTTTCATATAAAGAAGAAAATTGTGTCAAAAATGGTTTGGGTTCCGAAAGGATCTATTGCATGCTCTCATAGAAAAGAAAATGTTGTAACAAAACAAATTTGGGTTCCAAAAGGAACTATTGCGTATCTATCTAACCAAAATGGACCCAAAACAGATTGGGTACCAATAAAAGTTACTTGAACTTGTTTTGTAGGTATGCTTGAAGTCCGCATCAAAAGAAAAATGATTTCTCGATAGCGGATGCTCAAGGCATATGACGGGAGATAAATCAAAGTTTATTTCACTAAAAACATATGAAGGAGGAAACGTAACTTTTGGAGACAACTCTAAAGGCAAAATTATAGGAATTGGCTCAATCGGTATTTCCTCTTCTCTCTCTATAGATGATGTGTTTTTAGTTGATGGGTTGAAGCATAATTTGTTTAGTATTAGTCAACTATGTGACAAGGGCTATGATGTTATATTTAGGACAAATGCATGCATAATCAAGAAAGATGGGAAGCAAATGTTCAATGCCAAAAGAAATGGAAACTTGTATACTTTGTTGCTATGTGAATTGCATGACCAAGATGTTAAATGTTTTGTCACATCTAGCGAAAATAGTTGGTTATGGCATAGGCGTCTAGGACATGCTAGTATGGACCTCATTCATCGTTTATCCAAAAATGATTTAGTCAAAGGCCTCCCAAAGACTAAATTTTCGAAAGATAAAATATGTAGCGCATGTCAAGTAGGCAAGCAAGTTAAATCCTCATTCAAGAGAAAGAAAGATATTACCATTTCTAGACCTCTAGAATTACTTCACATGGATCTCTTTGGTCCGGAGAGAACGGCTAGCTTAGCCGGGAAACTCTATGTACTTGTTATAGTTGATGACTACTCTAGATATACTTGGGTTCACTTTCTTGCTCATAAAAATGAAACTCACTCCATTCTTGAAAGATTTTATAGAGTCATTCAAAATGAAAAAGATTTGAAAATCAAGAAAATTAGAAGTGATAGAGGTAGGGAGTTTGAAAATCAAGACTTAGAGAAATTATGTGATGACCTCGGTGTTTCTCATGATCTCTCGGCCCCTAGAACCCCTCAACAAAACGGTGTAGTTGAAAGAAAGAATCGATCTCTACAAGAGATGGCTCGAACCATGTTAAATGAGCACAACCTTCCCCGAAGCCTTTGGGCGGAAGCGGTAAACACCGCTTGCCATATAATTAATCGTGTTATTATTCGGATGAAGTTCGGGAAAACGCCCTATGAGTTGTGGAATGGTCGAAAGCCCAATATTGGGTATTTCAAAGTTTTCGGGTGTAAATGTTTTGTGTTAAATGATAAAGATAACCTTGGAAAATTCAACTCCAAATCGGATGAAGCAATTTTCCTAGGATATTCTACAAGAAGTAAAGCATTTCGGGTTTATAACAAAAGGACTCTAACCATGGTTGAGTCTATTCATGTTGTCTTTGATGAATCACCCTCACCACCATCACCTAGAATTGACCTAGAAGAAGATGAGGTGGTTGGGATTGAGGATAATCTAAATACTCTCAATATCTCCAACTCATCATGTAGCCAAAAGGAAATGAGGGAAGTTGAGCATCAATCCAATGATGACTTGACCAACTCAATGCCTAAAGCATGGAGGATTGTTCACAATCATCCTCTTGATCAAGTCATAGGTAATCCTTCAAAAGGGGTTAATACTAGATCTCAACTTAAAGATTTTTGCAACCACATGGCCTTTGTATCGCAATTCGAACCCAAGAACTTCCACGAAGCTCAATGTGATGATTCTTGGATCGTAGCAATGCAAGAGGAACTAAATCAATTTGAACGCAATCAAGTTTGGCGTTTAGTTCCTAGACCCGAAAATCAAACTATAATTGGCACAAAATGGGTTTTTCGAAACAAAAAGGATGAGAATGGAGTAATTATTCGAAATAAAGCAAGATTGGTAGCTCAAGGATATAATCAAGAGGAAGGCATCGACTATGATGAGACCTTTGCACCGGTAGCTAGATTAGAAGCAATTAGAATGCTTCTTGCATTTGCATCATATAAAAACTTCACTCTTTATCAAATGGATGTCAAAAGTGCTTTCTTAAATGGTGTCATAGAAGAAGAAGTTTTTGTGAAGCAACCACCCGGTTTTGAAAATAATCTTTTTCCAAATCATGTTTTCAAATTGGCTAAAGCTCTATATGGTTTAAAGCAAGCTCCTCGAGCTTGGTATGAGAGACTTAGCGGGTTTTTAACTCAAAATGGTTTTACAAGAGGGAAGATTGATAACACACTTTTTACAAAAACCATTAAGAATAATTTGTTGATTGTCCAAATTTATGTTGACGACATTATTTTCGGCTCAACAAATAATTCTTTATGTAGGGAATTTGCCACAAGTATGCAAAACGAATTTGAAATGAGCATGATGGGTGAGTTGACTTTCTTCTTAGGGTTGCAAATCAAGCAAAGCTCGGATGGCTTATTCATTAGCCAATCCAAGTACACTAAAGATTTGCTAAAGCGATTTGGTATGGAGGCTACCAAACATGCCATAACTCCTATGAGTTCCTCTATTAAGATTGATAAAGATGAAAATGGTAAATGTGTTGATATTACTAATTATAGAGGCATGATCGGTAGTTTGCTTTATTTAACCGCTAGTAGACCGGATATAATGTTTAGTGTATGCTTATGTGCCCGGTTTCAATCATGTCCTAAGGAATCTCACTTGTTTGCGGTCAAACGCATTTTTCGCTACCTAAGTGGTACAATATACTTAGGGCTTTGGTATCCACGTGGAACTTCAATTGATCTTATTAGTTATTCGGATGCCGATTTTGCGGGATGTAGAATTGATCGTAAAAGCACAAGCGGTAGTTGTCATTTTCTAGGACACTCACTAGTATCTTGGTCAAGTAAAAAGCAAAATTCCGTTGCATTATCTACGGCCGAAGCTGAATATGTGGCAGCCGGTAGTAGTTGCGCTCAAACTCTTTATATTAAGCAACAACTACTTGATTTCGGTCTTACTTTCTCTCACGTGCCTATTAAATGCGATAATACGAGTGCGATTTGTATTTCAAAGAATCCTATTCATCACTCACGCACCAAGCATATAGAGATTAGGCATCATTTTTTACGTGATCATGTTGCTAAGGGTGACGTTGAATTGATCTTTATCGACACTAAAAATCAATTGGCGGATATTTTTACAAAACCACTTGCGGACGAATCATTTTCTAAAATTCGTCGTGAAATCGGAATGGCCATGGATTTTGATGTTTTATCTTAATTTCTGTCATAATCTTTATTTTTAATATTTATGCTATTTTTATGTATTTATTTCCTGATTTTTATCTATTTTTATCATTTTTTTTTCTCTTCTAGTCGACTCATCCTGTGTAGTTCAAACCAATCTAGTCGACTACTTTGGTCAGTAGCTACACCATTTCATGGTCTTCACCGTCTAGTCGACTCATTGCCATTCTAGTCGACTCATCTTCCATTCTAGTCGACTCAAACATTGTTGTAGTCGACTACTTTGCCTTCCTAGTCGACTCAAACCTAGCCTAGTCGACTCAAACCTAAATCTAACCGACTCACCTAGACCTAGTCGACTCAACCCACTATAAAACCTAAACCTCATCTCATCTTCTCCATCCGCCTCCTTAAAACCCTCACCCACCTTCAAACCCTCTCCTCTCAATCCCTCTCCTACTACCACTTATACCTTCAAATTTTCACCTATCCCTCATTAATTTCACATTTCCATCATCTTCCACCCATTTCCCTCATCCAAATTTCATCATTCTCACTCTCTCACACATCTATATATATACACCATCATATATCTATATATCCCTATATATTTGTGCATCATCTTCTACAATGCCACCGAAGACTCGAGGTCTATTTCGGAAACGTTCACGCATTGATGGAGGCCAAAGCTCCACCAATCCACGCATTCCTACGGCCGTTGACGAAGAGGAGTCGAATGAATCTCTTCTTCTTGAGGTACTTCTTCTTGATGATGATAATAGAAATAAATTCATCACTGTTTTTTATCACCGTGCTCCTACACCTTGCCGTATTGTCACACAAGATTTATGCACTGAAATTCGGGCTCAAACTTTCGAGTTATTCCGAGCAATTGGTTGGGATTTTTTCGTTTCTCTTGACATTCCAGTATTTCCGCGAATTGTCAAAGCTTTCTACGCTTCTCTTAAAAATCACAAGGATAAATTACTCTCTCATCTTCATTTTAATTTATGTGGTGAAGACGAGACCGTTGATGACAGTGAAATCAAGCGCATTTTCTTGCTTCCGAATGACGGTATCCGCCACTTCTCCAAGGACTGGTATAAGGCTGATGGGTTCGATTGTATTGAGGTTGTTCGGGCAATATGTGTCGACAAGGAAATTTCGCAAAACGCCGGTATTACCTCTTCTATGCTACTACCCGAGGCTAGATTAATTCATAATGTTATTACTTACTCTATTCTGCCTAAAACTGGTAGTCGTAGCAGTGTTTCTCGTATGGAGGCTTTTTTGGTGTATTGCGTTTTAACAGGAACCCGCGTTGATTTAGCTTATATTTTTCGTTCCGTCATCCTCACATGTCAGCGCAAGCCATCTGGCCCGCTTTTCTTTCCTGCACATATTACATATCTACTACAGCGGAAAGGTTTTAATTTTCCGAATGAAGTGTCTGAGCATCACCCTATTTTTCTTGACGCCACTCATGTCAAACATATGCATATTTCTTCTGATGTGGAAGGAAATTTCATTTCTGAAATTGCACCTGCTCCTCGTTCGCGTACTGCTCCTAGCGGTTCTGCATCGCGCCAGGAAGCCTCTTCCTCGGTCCCTCCGTTGGACGGTGCTTCGGCTTCTCAAGCTGCTCTTCTCAACCAACTTCTTGGGGTTGTTCAAAGCAATACGGAGCTCCTTAGGCAGCAGGAACAAATGCTTCAGCGCCTTGATACGACCGTGAACCAAAATACGGAAGCCATTCGATTGATCAATGAGCGCCTTGTTCTTCATGATGAGGAAATGTCTACCCGTATTACAAATCTGGTCGGGTCACTTGATGACCTCACTCTTGCACACAGGAACCCTCGCTCACGCACCCCTCGACGCTGACAAAAAGGGGGAGAAATTATGCTATTGTACTATCATGCATTTCACTATCCGAAATTAGCAATTTCTGTTTTTGTGTGGCTTGTTATGGTTATTTGCGAACTTGTTTGTTTTCCTTTCCATGTTTTTCATTAGTATAAGCAGCTTGTATTAAACTGAAACATCTATGATAGGCTGTTTATTTTTGCTATCTCAAATGTGCGCCTATTTTTATATATTGTATCAAAGTGCCTATTAAACTGCAAATTTCATTTACTAAGGGGAACATTTGATCAAAATATTATGCACATGTTGAGGGGGAGCATCACTTGATGTTTCGCCAAATGCCAAGCAAACACAAAATGTTTTGTCATCATCAAGGGGGAGATTGTTGGCTTTGAAATTTACTTTAGGCAAATAATTCCAAAATTGATGATAACAAACCATTGAGGAGTGTTTGATACTAATGAATTATCGAGTTTATATTTTCAGCAAAAGACAGGTGAACGACTCAGAAATCAAACTCGAAAAGGAAACTACTCGAAAAACAAGCTCGGAAAGAAAGCTTGATTTAAAGCGAAAAGCTGTGAAAGAAATTGAAACGAAAAAGGAAAATCAATTAATTCAACGGCAAAAGCGAAAGTCGAACACTCAAGACTCGGGGTAGATAGGTCGGGGAGCGATCATTGTAACAAGGTAATTTTATGTGTCGATTTTATCGTATAAGCTCAAGTATAAAATGAACCGAACTCAAATGAAATGAAAAACGCTTTACCAAACTTAAACGGAAAGAAAAATATTTTTATTAAATGTTTTTCTTGTTATAGTCGACTAGAATCACCCTGTGTATTTTCTAGTAGTCGACTATTTCAACCAGTAGCTATTGGTTTTTCATCCACATCAAAAGAGTCGACTGAAACAAGCTTGAGTCGACTAGACTACTCATTGTAGTCGACTAGAACTCATTCTAGTCGACTAGATGGTCCAAAGTAGTCGACTAGAACTCAATCTAGTCGACTAGATGGTCCATTGTAGTCGACTACAATAGAGAAGTAGTCGACTAGAAGTTGCTTAAAATCTGCAGATTTTCAGAAAACAATTCCCATGTTTTGTGGATCGTGTTTAATGGTGTTCAAACGGCTCTTGTCTTTCAAATACTATAATCACTCTTCAAAACCCTAATGCAATGCTATATATAGAATGAGATGTGTATATTGAAGATGAAGAGATTGAAATACAAAAGAGAAAGAAAGCTATCAAAAATTCTGCAGAAATTTTCTCTTCAAAAGCCATTGAAACCAAGCTTTGAAAATCTGATTTTCTCCAAGTTTCTTTGAAAATCAAAACCTCTAGAATCTCTTCTTATTCTCCAAATATCATTCATTGATTATATCCTTTGAGAATACATTTCTAGAGCTATTGTAAAATCACCAAAAACACTTGAGCTTATATTGATTTATCTTCCATAAAAACCTTTGGGTTTTGAGTGTTTTTGTTCTTGAGTGATTTTATTGATTACATACGAATTTGTAATCTCGGACAAGTGAAGTCCACCGATTGTTCAAGAGAGGGTTGTTCTCTTGATTGAGAGACAAGCTCGAGAGGCTTGTGTTGTAAAGGTTTGCCATTCCACCTGTGAAGGAAGGGCCATAGTGAAAGGATTGGGAAAAGTCTCAAGAAGGGGTTCTTGAGCCGAGGAGTAGGAGTTACCGAACCTCGAAAAAATCACGGTGTCAATCTCTCTATCTCTTTATCTTTACTTGAGTATTTTGCATGCTATAATTGCTTGAATATCTTGTATGCTAATTTGTCTTGAAATTAATTATTATAAAAGTTTAAATTGAATCATCCACTTGCTTATTGAGAAATTGATTTTTGATTATAGTGTGTTCCATTTTCGAAAAGAGTTAGACTTATTTTTTAACACCCTATTCACCCCCCCCCCCCCCCCCCAGGGTTAATTAGTGACTAACACACGGATATTCCTACTCACTACCAAATAACAACTATTTTGAGTTAATGTTGACAATGGTCCCTACTAGAGTAAACAAATTTGTTAATATCTACCCCCAATCCGGACAACCTTCCGTGTGTAAGTGAACTCCCCCTACAGCAAATTAATCTACTTTTCATATCTCTTCATCGTTTGCTTCTTTTGCTATATTTTTCACTACATTTTTTCCTTATCTTTTTCTTTTCCTTCTTCCTTTTTCTTTCACTTCATTTCTTTTCTCTCTGTTCCTCTAACCTAGTGGCTTTAGTAGACGTTAGGCCAATGATCCTAAGCCAGGCGACTTTAAGTCACCAGGTGATAAAGCACCACATGAGCTTAATAATCTAAACCAGCTAAGCTCAATTCGCAAAGATTTTCAACTACTTCACTTCTTTTTTTTTCATATATATATATTTTCATAACATTCAAAAATTTTCTGACTGAATACTCAAAGATCAACTAATTTAATAGTAGGGATCATATGTCATATGCATGTACTTATATGTCAAAATAGTCCTTCTCGGTTTCAATTTCACTAATTCATTCACCTATGAAAAACCACATCACCTCACTAACTCAATCTAATCATTACTCTCATGAGCGGGAATATGACATCACATACTACTCATAAATCATAAACACATACTCAATCAACTTGTAATGCAAAACACTCATGCATGAAAACAAAGAATTTCTATTAAAAAAAATCAATTTTTTCAATTTTTTTTTCAATCATTCCCTATAACCAACTATAACTTCCCCCCAAACTTAAATTAAACCAATCTGCATGGTTCACAATCATACTCATGAGAAAGAATATAGTTATCCTTGAAGCATAGTTCCAGAATTTCCTCTCTTCATTCTTGTCCTTTCCCACAAACTTGAATTGAGCCACCTGTAGAGATATTCAACAAAGCACACATACCCAATATTATAGCAAGGGAAGAAAAAGTATAATTATCACTTTCCGAAAATCATTACTCAGTATTACACAAGGAATGAGTTTTATTATTTTTTTATTTTTTTATTTTTTGAATGAAAGAACTTTGATTTGGCCTTAAGGGCCAACAATCCTATGAATTGAAATTTCAGAAATTAAATAATATACTATTCTACAAACCGATGCTAGAAACTAACTTTCACAACCTAGGACCAATGTTTAACATCATTGGTGCGATGTGGCCACTCTGCAACAGGCTATCCAACACCCATCCTCTCTGCCACACATCCACCATATGGCAGAGCAAGTGTAAGAAGTAAATTGTTCAATGGTGTCCACTGTGAACATTCAATAACAAGCAAGACATCAAGTAAATAATAATAATCATATAATTTTCCTTATTTGCCATATTCTACATTCATCCAATGTTTAGTACTTATGTCCAACGATTCTTCTATTAACGAATAAGATAATGAGTCATTTATCAATCCCTTCCATTATATAGTACTCATCCTCTCCTTGTTTATCTTCAAGACACAGCTCATCGAGACAATGGGTAAATATTGTTTTAGGTTCATATGGTGTCTCTTTTGGCTCTTGTGGTAAAAGAATGGTTTGTGCACACTCGTCATGTGATATGCCACTCTCAGTGTCAAAGCTTTCCTCTGTTTCACTGTACCCATCCTCTTTATCTTCAAAATTATTTACCACTTGATTTGGAAATTCCACCATTCTTATATTGAAAGTATCAACTAGTTGCCCTCATTGGGTTTCTAACCTAGTCTGAGCTTCAGAATTAAATTGGGTGGTTGTTTTAAACTCTCTTAATGCGTTCATCAGTTTATCCTCAATACCAGTTGATCTAGACGGTGGATTTTGATTTTGAAACTGGAGTGGATTTTGGTTGAAGAGTTGGAACAATTGGGTATTATTGCACTAAAAATCATGAGTACTGAATGGTTGTTGACTTCTATTGAAATTAGGTTAAGGATTTTCAGTATTCGGAAAGTATGAATTGTCTCCATTGTATGTGATCTCCTCATAATTTTGAGGGGTTGCTTCGATTTTGCTCAAAGATACTAAGAATTTTTCTTTAGAAGACAATGACTCCGGATGCGTGGTTGCTCCGATTTTTCTCAAATATGCTAAGTATGTATCTACAAAAGACAATGGCCCCAGACAAGAATATGTGTTTGACTCTTCAAATTGAAATTGACTAGATGTTTGAGGATAATAATCTTGACTATACGGTCGATAACCTAATCCATGATAAAAATATCGTGGATCCTCATTAAAGCTTTGGTATGAATTTCCTATACCTGATTGTTGGTATTGAAAATTTGGATGATTTTTCCAATCCGGGTTATATAACTTATAATATGGAGCATCCGCTGAATTGTATGAATTATTATGATTAGTCATGTCTCCTATCGGTAGATTATCTCCACTAGAATTATTATCTGATTATTTCTGACAATTATAAAATCGTGGTTTTGAGGTCCTAAATGAAGTGTTCGGCCTAAATTAATCTAGGCTCACTGTGTAACAGTTTTCTTTATTGGCCCTTTTTCCAGTAAAAAACTTCACCTCTTTCGCTAAATTTAGACTTTCTGATAGTTTAATCGAAAATTATAGAATTGTTTTTTTAATAAAACTAACTACTTCTAAACTACTCTAACTATGGACAGAAAATAGATTCAAAATTATGCGTAAAATTGACCGACACTAGAACTCACAAGTGGTCCAACGACGTAATCGTCACTACTCCACTAGTTCCTTTCCCGCCTTTCAGTGTACCTCGCAAAAACAAATAATCCAACTTTAGATACAATACAAATAATTCAAGTATACTAAATTACTAAAATTCAAAATATCCGTTAGTCCCCGGCAACGGCGCCAAAAACTTGATGCACGTCAATAGGGGTTAAAAATGGTGTTAAAGAACAGCCCCTTATGATGACAAGGTTTTACCTATTTCAAGTGCACGAATTGTATTGTAGTACAGTTTGGGTTGAGAAAGGTTATCGAACCCAAATGACTAAGTCTTATTCTGAACTCTCGCAAAGTAATACTCTTGAATTACAATAAAAGTATGATTTGTGATTTGTGATTTCTTAACTAATTAACTAATAAACCAAGTAAAGATAGATTAAGACAAGAACAGTAGAGATAAAAACTAGGGTTTTCATATTCCACCACTAACTGCATAATATAGCTATCTACTCGATCAATTGTAAGAGGACGATCCATCACCCATTAATCAAATGGTACCGCAAATAGTCAAATACATCCCAAAAAGAATACCATCTACCAGATTCACTACAACTCATCTCCGGACAGAGTGTGATTAGTGCATTCCATCTACTTTACTCCAATATACTCTTACAATATTAAATTAAACTAAAGCATGTCTATATCACCCCGCCGAAGCATGACCTATGTAAATCTAGGATTTCGGGTGTTAAGCACCATTGTGTATAAAATCATGATATGTTAGAGAACACCAGATAAACATGATTGATTGAGATAATACATTCATTCAATCTAAGATAAGAATAGAATAAATATAAAACCCCTTATCATAAAAAAAATTACAGTCTTTTATCTACACAATCATCACAGGTCTGGTCTTCAGTTTCCCCTCGTTACAATTGAAACTAATATGTAACTACATTACTTGGCTAGGGTTTTGCTAGAAAATACTAGATACCGGTTTAGTTGCTCATGGTGGGAGAGATCAACATTGTTGATGTAGAAACGCCTTCTATGATCGTCTACTCCGGATCTCTAGGTCTTGAATGGCTTCCTTCTTCAAAAGATGTAAATCTCCAGAGATAGTGCTCTAGAAATTATGTAATTAGAAGCTCCTTAGATTTGAATCAGACCTTGGTATTTATAGAAGAAGTTGAGAAGAGACCTGCTTTTGTTACACTTGTCCCACTAAGAGTATGATTCCTCTTTGATGTGTTTCTCCTCAATTTTGAGTCAAACCCCTTTAATCTGATGTATATACACCTTATACACATGCTTGTATGTGTTGGAGTTGAATACAAAGTCATCCCAAGTCAAAATGATCAATTCGGGTCAAACTGGGATTTTTGGTCGAATCTGCAATTTTCAGCTTTTTTCTGCAGATACGTCTTACTCTTTTGATCAAACTCGAGATACACAACTTGAATTGAGCCATACTTTAGCTTGTTGGAAAGCTAACTTCAAGTTCTTGTGTTTATGCTCAAGAATCATTCCATTTGGACCTGTTTTAACCGAGATATGGTCGTCTGAAATTCTGAACCTACGATTGGCCCCTAGCTACGCTTAAGCGTAGCTCCAAGCGTATGGCATTTTTCTCATGCATAACTCAAGAGTAGTTTTGAGGAATCTAGCCACTTTTAACTACTATATGCGTAACTCAAGCGTAGGAAAATTCATGGAAACCACTTTTTCTAATTATTGCTCCGTTAGAACCCCCTCGACTCCGTTGGTATGTTTCCTGAAGTTTTGGCTCCGAACAATGTCATTTTTGCCCTTCGGGAGACACTTTTTGATTGAAAAACTCCTCTTTCACCGTCTTCTTGGATAGACACGGGCACATCCTTGGTTAATTCACCAAATTTAAATCATTTTCTTCATTAAGTTCCTGAAACATGCTTAGACATACAAACCACATAAAAATACCAAATAATGAAATGATAAGACATAACAATAGTGAGTTAGGGACCTAGAATTGACAACATTTGGCACCTATCAGTCAGCATTCATAGGGTCAGGAATTGGACGTACCAAATAATGGTCAACATTCGGCACCTATCGGTGGTGATGTCGTGACAATGGATGATTGCCCATGGATTGAGAGGTTACTTTTTGGAGCTGTTATTCAAGGTATTAAGTATGCCTTAGAGCAACCTCCTGACAACACTTCATAAGGTTTATTCTTATATCTTTTACTTACTTATACTTTTCGTTTCTCCAATTACCACTATTGTTCATATTTTACTTTGGATACATACATGGCCTCTAACAGTCAAGAATTGTTCTAGGAGTTTCTCGCCTTACCAGATCAAGAATTTCCACATGGCCTAAATCTTCCACATAATCAAGAACTTCTCCAAGATCAAGAACTCTCGCTAAATCAAGAGTTTTCGAGAGCTTCAAGTCCAAACACAACTCCTGCAGCTCCTCAGTCCCCCTATTCAACATTTGAGCCTGCTCGCGAATCTGCTTCAACTTCTCTTCCTCCTCGCGAACCTTCTTTGACATAAATAAACACCCCCCGGTCTACTGCCCAGGAGCCAGCGTACTGACACGATTAGCTCTACTATTTGCACTACATACATGTGCTGGATCAAATCGCGACAAATCACCCAGAGAACTTTACAAAAATTGAAATTCACGAGTCGCTCATGCAACTTGTTTATCTACAGCTTATTACATATGTTTTCATGACATTGTCACATACTTCTATACAAGATATCACTCCCGAGACTCTTACTCGGTACATTGCCCGTATAAGAGATTGAAATAATATAGGGATGGACGTGCCTTCGTGGGAGGCTCTCCTCAACATGATCCAAGGACTGTACAATCATCGTTGTGCTGAGATCAAAGCTCACATTACCTATTTGGAGAAACAGGCAAAACTGAAGAGGTCCGTAATTATCTGGCATCCCTTGAGCAAGAAAACCTAGAATTGAAAGAATCTGCCGAGCATTCTACGCGAGCCCATGAGCTTCTCGAGGAGCACGAGAGATTTAGTCTTTCAGATCCCATCACCAAGGATCTACACTAATTCTATTTTATCTTTACTTTTTGTATCAAATCCTCAGAACTATATATATACACACATTTTTTTTTTAACTGATGTTAAGCATCGTCTGCTAAGTTAGCACATAAGCTTACTATGTAATGGCTATCCTTTATTTGCATAAGAGTTTTACTAGCATAGTAAACATCATGAGGAACCTTCTCTTTTCTTTGTCTTAGTATGGCTCCAATAGCATAATCTAAGGCATCGCACATTAACTCAAAAGGTAAAGACCAGTCAGGAGGCTGCATAATCAGTGTTGTAGATAAAAGGTTTCTAAGTACCTCGAATGCCTTAGTACATTCCTCATTAAACACAAAAGGTGTGTCTTTGACTAGTAAACTACACAACGATCTTGTTATTTTACTAAAATCTTTAATAAAACGTCGATAGAAACCTGCATGACCTAGGAATGATCATATTTGCCACACATAATTTGGAGGAGGCAAATTAAAAATTAATTCTATTTTAGCTTTATCCGCCTCAATTCCCCTTTTTGAAATAATATGGCCTAAAACTATCCCTTCATGAACCATGAAATGAAATTTCTCCCCACTTAAGATGAGGTTAGTCTTTTTGCATCATTTTAGTACTAATGTTAAATGTTCGAGGCATTCATCAAAGGTTGTTCCAAATACGGAAAAGTCATCCATAAATACTTCTAATAATTTCCCAACCATATTGGAAAAGATTGACATCATACACCTTTGAAAAGTGGCCGGTGCATTACACAAACCAAAGGCATTATTCTATATACAAAAGTACCATAAGGACAAGTAAATGTCATTTTATTTTAATCTGCTGGATCAATTGCTACTTGATTATAACCGGAGTATCCGTCTAAGAAACAATAGTAGCTCTGTCATGCTAATCTCTTAAGGATTTGATCTATAAAAGTGATAGGTGTTCAATATTGGTCATTTTTCGCCCATATCTTGTGTTTGTTATGTTTTTACATTCCGTTACTTGGTATTTTTATCTCGTTTGGATGTGTAAGCATGTTTCAGGAGCTTAATGAAAAAACAGAGCTAATCTCGGTGAATTAACTAAGTTCGTGTTCGTTTGTATCTCGAGAAAGGAATCAAGAGGCGTGTCACAGCAAAGAAGAGCTACCAGAGGACAAAATGGTCATTTCCCGACATCGTTATTTCACGGAAGGGCAAAAATATCATTTTCAGACATTATTACTTAATCCAAAAGTATTGGGAGTCAAAAGCGACCAGTCTAGCTCAAATATGAAAAGATGGGTTTTTACAGCAAAAGATGCACAATACCCTACGTCGTTAGAGAAAAAAAGGGGCAGATTAGACCTGAGCTACGCTTTAGTTTGGACCCTACGCCCAAGCATAGGTCAGGAGTGTAGCTTACGCCCTAAAGCTACGCCCAAGCGTAAGTCAGGAGTGTAGGTCCCACCTTGTGGCCACGTGACCTCTTTATGTGCTGAAGTTGTTTGGGAGTTGTTTCAGAATTTTTCAGTTTTGTCCCTACTTCGATATTTTAAGTGATCGGTGATTCCAAACCTCTACATATAGGCTTATACACATATTTACATGAGATTTTATAGATATTTTTTATGTATTATGAAATTACAAAAAAGGGCAACCATTAAGGTTTCCCTCACTTGTCTATAAATATAAGAGGGTTAGGTTTAGTTTTTAGTTCTGTTTTTGGAGGTTGGTTCTGATACGCACGTTCATTCATAAAGTTCTTCCATTGAAGAGAACCACTATTAAAGACCTAGAGATTCGGAGAAGAAGGCCATGGAGAGCGTTTCTACACCGACAATGCAAATTCTCTCAGCCATGATCAACTAATTCGGTATCTAGGGTTTTCTTGCAAAACCCAAGCCAAGTAATATAGTTCTAATTTTATATTCAATTGTAGAGAGGGGAAACTGTAACTATACTGTGATGATTGTATTAGATGAGAGACCATTTTTATTCGTGATACAATTTTATATATTTGAATTGATTCTTGTCTTAGACTTTTCGAATATATTTATCTTACAGAATCACAATTATTCACTATGGGCTGGAGCTCGGATGCTTAATCTGTGATTTTCTACACAATGGTGGTCATAAAACTCAAAAACTTATGTTGACACAGGCCATGCCCTGACAAACTGATATAGACATGCTTTAGTTTATTTTCATGCTTTAATTTACTGATTTAATTTACTTTTCTGCATTTACTTTCTATTAGTAGTTAGCATGCTCTAATCAGTTTAGTCTTGAGATGGGTTGTCGCGATCCGGTTGAGAGTAATCCTTTTTGGGGTCAAACTGCTGGTGTGGTGCGACCTGATTCACAATCAATGGATCGCCTTCATGCAATTGAAATAAAATTTGGATTATATTATGCGGTTAGTGGTGGAGTGAGGAAACCCTAGTTTTTTCTCTCTCTGAATCACAACCATTATTGATCATTGTTTTCTGTTTTATTTTCCATATTAATAAATAATCCACAAAATCAAACTTTTTTCGAAAAATTATAATTCAGTATTTTTAGACTATTAAAGTGAACAATCCTCATCTCTGTGGGATCGATATTCCCCTACTTAAGCAAAACTATATATAATTGATTTGTGCACTTGCAGAAGGGTAAAACCTAAAGTGTCGTTAAGGTGTCATTTATAACCACATATTTTGTACACACCTGACGCCCAACAAAAAGGCAATGGGAAATGATCTTTCCTAGTATGTGAATTTAATTTTCTACAATCAATGCAGACATGTCACCCTGTGGTGGTGCGATGGGGAATTAATTTTCCTTACATATTAGGTACTACAGTAATATCAGATTTCTTTGGTACCACTTGTGTTGTGCTTACCCATGTACTATCAGAAATTGGATATATTATCCATGCATCCAATAACTTTACTACTTCATTCTTAACCATTTCCTTCATGTTCGGATTTAATTTCATTTGCATTTACCTAGATGGTTTAGTATCTTCTTCTAAATGAATACGGTGCATACAAATTGAACGGTCTATTCTTTTAATTCAGCAACACTCCACCCAATTGCTTCCTTATGTTCTCCTAAGACTTTCACTAAGCTTTTCTCTTGTTCTTCGGTTAGCTTAGCAGATATAATTACTGGTAATGTGGCTTCAGATCCTAATAATACATATTTTAGATGGCTTGGTAACTCTTTTAGTTCTAAATTAAGTGGAGCTATTAATGACGGAATAGGAGGCGTACTTGATATGGTAGGTAACAGTTCTTTAGGTGCCCTCCAAGGTGGTATTCCTAAATATTTCTCAATTACAGTAATATCTTTTATTTCAGGAAAGTGTTGTTTATTTAATGACTCAATATAATCATCTAAAATCTCATCGCTTGTCATATCCCTTATTAATGGATCTTTAGTTAATATTTGAGGTGTCATTTATTCTATTAGCTCATCAATAGTATTTGTAAGAAAACATTCCTCTAATTCAGGTAACTAATAGTTATTAGAAAAAACAGTTTCTCTAACTTTCATATTTCTGAATGACAAATCCATAACCCCAGTTCTACAATCTATGTATGCATTAGCAGTTGTTAAAAATGGTCGACCCAAGATTACAGAAACTTGCTTTTTAGGATCATGAACAAGCTCAGTATCAAGAATAACACAATCAACAGGAAAGTAGAATTTATCAATTTGAACAATAACATCCTCTACTATACCTCTCGGTTGTTTAGTCGATCTATCAGCAAGCTGTAAAATGACAGATGTGGGTGAAATTTCTCCCAGCCCTAACTACGCTCGATCTATGGTATACCGCTCGATCGGTGATACAAGTCCGTAAGTTTTCTGGAAAATCTCCAGGTTTGAATAGTTTGGTTCTGACCTGCAAGAAAAATAAAAAAAAAATAAACTGAAATTAATACAATAATTCAAGAAACTGGATTTCAATAATCTGAAATATTCATTTGATCCTCGGAACAGTGCCAAAAACTTATGATCGGTCCAAATCGTGTAAAAATAAAAGTGTTAAATATAAAGAATTATCACGATCTTGTTTTACCTCTCAATCGCCAGTACACGAGTAGTATATAGTATAGTTGGGTTGAGAGGGTTGTCGAACCACATAAATCAAAATCATATTTCAAATAATTACAACTTAGTAAATTGAATTATATTAAAAATAGTTTGATTGGTTTGTTGTTTATAATCTACTAAACATAAAATAAATAAATAAATAATTGTTTTAGTGAATTCAAGATAAAGAAGACTAGGGTTTTGTTCCAACTCCATCACTAGCCTAATAATAGTCCTTTAATCATAATATTGTCAGAGGGAGATACATCTCATATGAATTATATTAGTAACGCTACAAGCAGTTGCCTAATCTCTAAAGAGATGCAATCGGTCCAATTCGCTACAACACATCTTCTATTAAAGTATGATTAGTGCATGCATCTATTCTACAACTACTCTTAAAACATTAAATTAAAGGCATGTCTATATCGTCTTCTCTTAGCATGGTATGTGTAAACTTAAGACTTTATCATGTCAATTAAGAACCATTATGTAGAAACCATTATTAAATCTTCGGACTTCCAGCTCCTGGTGATAAAACGTAGTTGTTCAAGATTAATTATTAATTCAATCTAAGACAAGAAAAGAATCAACAAAGAATCTTATTTAGATAATACGTTCGTTCTCTCACTGTATAATCATTAAATAAGTGTTCTTTAGCTTTCCCTCTTTGCAATACAAATAATTAAAGTTCTATATTACTCGGCTAGGGTTTCGATGGAAACCCTAGATACCGACTTAGCCGCTCATGGATGGAGAAAATTGCATCACTGATATAGAAATCATCTCCATGATTAGGTAATCTGTTCTTGGGTTCTTGAGAGGAATATTCTCTCTAAAGAGAGAATTATGTATTGTGTATTATTCAGATTTTCTTGATTCATGGAGTCTTCACATATTTATAGACAAAAATTGGTGTAATTATGACATGTCTTTGCTTGCACTCCAAGATGACTTGGTGTGAGGACCAAGTAATAGCTTAAATTGACCAGTTTATCCTTCATTTATACTTGCACAAGGAGCTAAGAAAATACAGTATGTTCGCACATTTTCCAATGTGCCAACACGCTTGTACCTTGCTCTGAATTGACTGTTTTTATTCTTCTAAGTGTCATTCCGGATTAGGCATTTTGCTAAAACTCCAAAATTTACTCATATTTGCATTAAAGCCCCTGTAACATGCTTAAACACACAACTTGGGTAAAAATACCAAAATAATAAAACAAATAGATTAACAACAGGTTACTTAACACCCGGAATAAGCAATATTCTTGTCTCATCAGTCAACGACATTTACGATATCTCATCTTATGTAAAATTTTGAATCTCTACAATCTCTTCATTACACTTTGAAACACCTATAATCTCGCGCATTGTATCACAACATCATCGTTATAAATATAGACTTGTATTAAGAGAGTATGAAAGAATTTGATTGTTGGAGTCTTTACTTGTCAACTCTTCTAGTCTCTTTTTGTTCTTTATTTGTCTTGACTCTTCTGATCTTCCATTTTCAATAATTATACATTAATTTGTGTTAATTTAAGGGGATCTTAATTAACTCTCATGTATGTCTTTGAAGTAGATATAAGTTCACACAATTTTACCACTTTCCCTTTCCCTCTCTCTCTTGAAATAAGATTTATATAGACTATATATTATAGAATAAGAAATAGAATGAGAAAATATGGCACAACATTTTCATTGATGGTGAGTGTATATATATACAATTTTCCTAATCTATAGAATCCCTTAATTTAGGGAACTTTACAAATCAAATCAATTCAAATTCAAATTATATTCTAAACTATGAGACTAATCTAAATAATTACAGATTCTTTATTCAAATTCAAATTCAAATTCTATTCTAAACTAGGAGACTAATCTAAATAATTACAGATTAATTATTTCCTTCTATATGCCCCCGTAAGATGGAGGTTCGTGAGGAAATTCCAATCTTGGCTTTGAGATTGAGATGGCATTGCCGTGGAAGAGGCTTGGTAAGAGCATCCGCTAATTGATCCTCAGAGGAAATGTGGCCAACACGAAGAACATCATTCTATACTTGGTTGCGAATGAAGTGATAATCCAGAGCAACATGTTTCATGCAAGAGTGAAATATCGTATTGGAGCAAAGATGAGTTGCTCAAACATTATCACAATAGAGCACTGATATTTGAGGTACACTAACACCAAGTTCAGTAAGAAGAGATCATACCCAACTCAACTCGGCAGCAGTGGCTACTACAGAATGATACTCTGCTTCAGTGGATGAACGAGTTATTGTTCACAGCTTCTTGGAGCTCTAGGAGATAGGATTACGTCCAAGATACACGATGTAAGCACTAGTGGAAGTATAGTCATCCTCGTTCCCAGCCCAATCCGTGTCAGAGAAAGCATGAAGAGACATAGGAGATTGGCGATAGAGAACTAGACCATGATTTGAAATTCCACAGAAATAGCATAGTAATCGTTTGATGGCATTCCAATGTTCATTGGTAGGGCGGTGCATAAATTGTGAAAGCTTGCTCACTGCGAAGGCAATGTCAGGCCGTGTAAGTGAGAAATACTGGAGGCTTCCAACGATTGACCTGTACTCCGATGGATCAAATAGTGTTGTACTTGTAAGAAGATCAAGCGTTGGAGTAATGGAAAGTGGAGTGCTAACTAGTTTGGCATCTATCATGCGAGTGCGAGTAAAAATATCATGAATATATCATTGTTGAGACAGAAGCAAACCACGCTTGTGTGGAAGGACCTCAACACCTAGGAAGAAGGACAAAGAACCTAGGTCCTTGAGGGAGAACAGGTGAGCTGGTAGATCAATAAAATTTTGAACAGTGATCGCATTATCACTAGTGATAATAATGTCATCAACATAAATAAGTAGATATACCGTGTTGCCACTAGTGTTGAGGACAAACAGAGACGTCTCCGCATGAGAGTTGGTGAAGCCAGAGGTGACAAGAAAATGGTGCAACTCATGATACCAGGCTCGCGGGGCTTGTTTTAGCCCGTAGATTGCCTTTCAGAGTTTGCAAACATGGTGGGGATGGTCGCTGTCAATGAACCCCCATGGTTGTCCCATGTTGACCTCATCAAATAAGTTGCCTTGAAAGAAAGCGTTGTTAACATCAAGTTGGCACAAAGACCATTCACGACTAACCGCAAGACTGAGAACTAGACGAACCGTAGTAGGTTTAACCACCGGGCTAAAAGTGTGGTGGTAGTCCACCCCTGGGCGTTGATGGAAACCTTTATCAACCAGACGAGCTTTGTAACAATCAATAAAACCATCACGCAAATGTTTAGTGCAAAAATCCCCTACACCCAACAAGATTCTGAGTTGATTCCGGGGGAACAAGTTCCCATGTACTGTTCCGAACAAGGGCATCATACTCCTCTGACATAGCTTGACGCCATTTAGGATCTTTGAGGGCATGGGTGGCTGTGGTAGGTTCAAGATCCGATGATGTGGATAGTTGGGCTGTGAGGTTAAGCTTGTGGACAAGTTTGTGAATGTTGTTTTTGGCTCTAGTGACAATAACTCGTGGTGGTTCTTCTGTTTCAGTTGTGGTTGGTTTCTCAGTGGAGGATTGGGTGGTTTGGTTCCAGGATCACTGGATTGGATAGTGGTGCTGGTTTCTGGTGTGGTTCAGTCGACCGGTGGCAGAGGGATCTGGGACCGGTTGACCGATTACGAGAAATTATGGAGTTGTGTTTGGAGGTTCCAGATCTGTGTGGCGACGACGTTGAGGGCAGTGTTGTGGATGGCATATCGAGTGACAAGACTGGAGAGGGGTGACGGGAACATTGAACGCTAGGGGAAACTAGCCAGAGATAGTGTCAGACTAGGTATGAGGAAGACTACTTTTAAGTGACGAGAAGAGGAAGATAGTTTCAACAAACTTGACATGATGCAACACATAGAGTTTTGAGGTGAAGGGATCGAGACAGAGATATGCACTTTGAGTATGTGAGTAACCTAGGAAGACACATGGCTTTGAGCGGGATTCAAGTTTGTGTTGAGAGTACGGTCAAAACCAATGATAGAAGAGGCAACCAAAGACACGTAGTTTGAAGTAGTTGGGTGTGGAGCCTAGGATTGTTTTGTAGGGAGATGACATGTGGAATGTGGGGGTGGGCATACGATTGATAAAGTAGACAGCGGTGACAAATGGATGATTCCAATATGAGAGAGGAATAGACGCATGAGATAGGAGAGACAACCCAGTTTCAACTATGTGACGGTGATGACTCTCAGAATAGCCATTGTGTTGTGTTTGGTATTCCCCACCATTGTCAGTGTAGAGTGTGATTATGTTTTTATTGAAGAGTTTTTCCACAAGAGCCTTGAACCGGAGAAAGACATCGTACACATAGGATTTGCGTTTGAGAGGGTAGTACCAGATGTATTTAGTGAAGTGATCAACAAAGATAACGTAGTATTTAAACGCATCAGTCGAATGGACTGGAGACGTCCAAACATCGGAGAACAACACTTCAAGAGGTTGAGATGAAACAATAGATGAAGTAGCGAAAAGTATTTATGACTTTTATTAATCTTACAATCATTACAATTTGTAGATAAAACCATAAGATTCAAGACTTCTAACTTAGAAGTGGACGCAATATGCTTAAACATAGAAACGGATGGGTGACCTAGTCTATGATGCCACTCGGACGAAGTGGTCTTGACACTTGAAAAGGCGACTAAAGAAGACGACTTGACTGAGGTGACCGGCCACTCGTACACACCATCCTTAGTCTTCCCCTGCAAAAGGATTTCCCCTGTACGTAGATCCTTAACATGAAACACAGTGGGTAAGAATTCAACCAAAAAATTATTTGATATGCAAAATTGGGAAATGGAAATAAGATTCTTTTACATGGTAGGTACACAAAGAACATTATTTAAAGAAAAGGAACGAGATGAAGTGGTGAGAGATGTGGAACTGGTGTGAGTAATGGTGAGACCCGTGTCGTCGCCAATTACAATGTCATCGGAGCTATCATATGGAGTATGTAGAGAAAGATTTCCCAAGTCGGAGGTGACATGGTGAGATGCTCCAGAAGCCAACCCAGAGTGTCGAGGGTGTTGGTGGCGGCAAAGTGGGCTCGAGGTTGCCATGGAGCCTGTGTAGAGTGTGAGACCGTTGGTGACATGGTCGTCAATTGGAAGGTAGAACAACTCTTGGCGGTGTGGCCCTGAACACCACAAGCTTGACAGTAGCCGAGGTAAGGTCTAGATAGTGGGCGATCATACCGAGAAGGCATGGACTGTGGCCAGGCATTGCAAAACTAAGGGCTCCTGTTGTTGGAGGAAGAGGGAGAATGCCAATTACCTTGGGATGATTGTGGGCTCCAGTTGTTGTTGCGAGGATGGGCAGGATTGGCCGTGGCCAGAAGTGGTGTCGATACAGCTTGAGAGTGGCTCAGTGAAAGTTCCTTGTTAATTAATTTCTCATGGAGTTCTTCGAAGTAGATTAGTGTTTCACGACCATTGATAGCATTAACAATCAATTTGTAGTCGTCATCAAGACCATCTAGGATTCTCTCAATTAGGTCATCGTCGTCAATTGGTTTGCCCAAAATAGCAAGTTCATCAGCGCGGCCTTTGATAAATTGCATATACTCCGATATGGTCCGGGACCCTTTTGTAGCCGTTCGGAGTTGCTCCTTGATTTGCTTGATGTGGCCTCGGGTAGGTTTCGCATATGTGTTGGTAAGAATGGCCCATGTTTGATGTGATGTGGTGGCTCTAGTGATGAGTATAATGAATGTTGCAGTCAATTAACCGACAAGAGCACTAAAAATTAGTTTGTCTTGGCGAATCCATGTCTGATATTCTGGATTTGGAGAGGCGACACCATTCGTTGTGATGGTAGCCAGAGGGCAGGGATGAGAGTCGTCAACGTAACCTTTAAGGTTGTAGACGACAAGAGTGGCATGAAATTGGAGTTGCCAAGAGAGATAGTTTGTAGTGCTTAATTTGATTGTGGTTTGGTGGGTTCATTGGTGTTTGGGATGGTGATTAATTCTGGTGTTTTGTCCGACCATTATTTTTTAGAGAGAGAGAGAGGCCTAGGATCAGAGCTCTGATATGATATAGAATAAGATATAGAATGAGAAAATAAGGCACAACATTTTCATTGATGGTGAGTGTATATATATACAATTTTTCTAATCTATAGAATCCAGTAATTAAGGGAACTTTACAAATCAAATTAATTCAAATTTCATTCTATTAGGATACTAATCTAAATAATTACAGATTCTTTATTTCCTTCTATATATATAAGAAATTTTAAAATCTAGAGTTTGCAAGTAATTAAGAACCCTTTTATACTTTTGCTATTAGTATTGAATGAATATGGATTTGATTTTATGTAGGAATTATTTAGTCGTTAAACGAGATTAATCTTAATACCCCTTAATCTAATGCTGTCAATAATTGTGTCAGATGATTGATCTCGTCTTCACTCACAAGAACACACACAAAACCTCGAAAAGCAAATATGTAAGTTTAAAAAATAATACAAGAATTGCCAGTAAATTGCTTTAGAATTCTCCCCTTTAATGGAGTAGTACGACTCCAATTAAGGAAGAATATAATTCTAAGAAATTTTAAAATTTTCATTAGTAAAATTGTACTTGTATATGGCGTCTTACTCCCTTGTCATCAAGTTAGGCCAATTTTGAACCAATGAGTTTGTTTGAACCAGATCAGGTTGATCCGGATGACACGTATCGGTCACTAATAGGTGAATTTTCTTGATAGTTTAATGATTTAAATTAATTAGGTGAATTTCAAAAAGAAACAAAGGTTCATGGGATTCTATCAACTGCTTGGTTATGTGACACTTCTATATATGCAATATATATATCGCAGTAAAAATTTAATGTGATCAGAATTCTGTTTTTAATCGGTAAAATCGATTTTACGATTTTGCTACGATTTTGCGATTTTATCGCGATTCTATTACGTTAAAATAATGATTTGACGGTTAAGTCTTCTATATGAAATATTCAAAAACTTAATAATTTAGTCCAATATTCCAATATATGACCTAAATTTATAAAAAAAATATATATTTAAATGTCCAATGTATTAGAAAATTTTAAAAATTCTAATATAATTTAGACTTTTAGATTAAATATTTTTCATTTAATATTTTTTTTAAAAATATTAATATGTTTAGGTAGAATGTTACGATGATATTTATGATTCTACGATTCCGATTTTACAGATCCAAAAATAATTTTACCAGACTCCCGATTCTGACAGCCCTTTGATAAAAATAGAGTAGAACGGTACGTATGGACCAAATGAAGAGTGAGCACTGAGCATGAGAAATGAGAGAGCTGTTTGAGTTATGACTTGTGACCAAAACTGAGATTCAAGACCAACCCCATTAATTCCTGTTGGTGTTGGGCCTGTCAGAGTATTCTCCATCTTCTTCATCAACAACAAACAAGTTTCAAAAATAAAATCAATTAACTCTCATTTACATATAGATACCATATATATTTATTATGATCCACGTACCTACCATTACAAATTTCCCATTTCTAATATTTAATTCCCTTGCATACGCGTCGAGTGATCATGTTGCCACGTGTAAGAAAGTGACAGTATGTTGTCAGCTGCCATTTGTCAGGGTTGGTGGATTCATTAAGACGGGAATCAGTAGTTGTACATGATGCAGTGTGAAATATGGGACTTATGTAGTTGAGTATTTGGGAAATAAATTCAAGTGGTAATCCAAGTGAATATTATAGTAAATAATAAAAAAAAAAGTTGAAAACGAAAACAATTTTCATTTGTAGTTCAAAATATTTTTTATATTTCAAACTAATTTTAGTTTGAATTTTTTTATATATTTTACCTTATCTTAATTTATTTATTTTTGTTTAAATTTATTTATTTTTGTCCTAAAAATATAAACTGTTTGCATACCCTACTTGTATATATGAAACATAGATGTTTGGAGAGGAAGAAAACATAAAAATAGGGTACAATTGATTTCTAAATAAGTCAAGTACTGGTTTATGATTAAAATATATTTTAATCATATCAATTAATGTGTAGAGGTTTAATTTTGTTGTACAGTCCTTCTCTTTGGCCTTCTCAATTTCTCAACTAAAATAACATAATCAGGGTTTGTGGATCCTCTGTGTTCAAATATAACATCATTTTCCACCAAAAATCCTTTTGGAACAAAGTAAAGATGTATTTGACTGCTTATAGACAATACCTAAGACACCATCTTGCCTTGCAAGTCAATTCTCTCTCACACACACACAAACACAACACACATATACACGACGTAGTCTACCCGTCTCTCTTTTATATATAATAACTATATATACATATAGTACATTATATATAGTTTGTGTCTCCATGTATCTGCACGCTCATGCTATGGAGGTCATTCTTTATGAGCCCACATATATATATATATATAGCTCAACAACCTCAAAATCTCAGTTATACATAATCTACTTATTCAAAGTTTATAATGAAACTAAAGGTACGTACCTAGTAAGATAATAGAATAATAGAAAGAGAATGCTTGGACCACTTGAAACGTATAATATAAGCAATAAACGTAGACCATAACATAAACTTAGTTGGCATCATATCAATACGCTCTTTTTGAGGCAGATTCATGTGAAATATTTCGATACACTATTATTATATTTAAATTCCCATTAATTCAGGGTAACAATTAATGTTCCTTCAACACTTTCGAAAATGACATAATTATGATTGTACTAATATATCATTGCTCGAAAAAGTGTTCCCTACTCGAATTTCCTTATAATTTATCTTATTTCCCCTTGAAGTATAAGCAATTATAATCAAATATAAGCATCATTACCTTTCTAGCAACTACAGAATATATATATATATATATGCTTCTACACAAGAGATATGGAATTAAATCACAAACCATAGTATATTCACTATTTCTTTTCTTCGAAATTTACATACCCGGTAAATGTGGTATAACTAATTAACGGATCACCTGTTAGAAAAATGGATTAAGAAAGGAAAAAATATATATAAGAATAACCCAAACCCAATAAGAAAGATCGGAAAGGAACCCAAATCACCCAAAGAAAAGAAAAGGAAAGAAAAAAATGGGAGGAAAGGAAAATTTCCAAGGCATGTACATTTTATCCCATTCTAGGGACATCTTGCATTTCTTCCAGGCCCTCCATAATAGAAATAATTTCCCCAAACAGTGTTAATTCCTCCCTGTATATCGTAGCAATTCGGATGATCCGCCAAAACCCGAAGATTATTTAATGGAATTAAACTATTATCCCAATCAACAACTTGCAAATTTCTAAAATAAGAAGCTTTTCCAAAACCCTCTCCGGCAAAATGTCCACTTCCCATTTGGGTGGATGTATGAGTCCCTGATGGTCTACTATTCACAACTTCTCCACCAAATTGTACCATGCTTGCGTGATCTCTCAAGTGCGTGAACAAAAATGATGGCCAGTAACCCACCAGAACTCCCGACCCGAATTCGAGCCACCAATTTCCGTGCTTCGGATCCTTCAAAATTAACAACATTTTTATTTATTTATTTTTAATCATAGATTAGATCACAACATTAATTGCAGTCCATGTGCTTAGTAACAATAATTTATAGGAATTATTAAACAAAAAAACATAATTTGAATTTGAATTCCAAGTTCAACGTTCATTTGGTACCACAATATTTCATCGAACTACTAAACCATAAATGATCGTGCAATAAAATATTTCCCTAAGATTTTAAAACTAGAATTTATGAAATTGTCAAACTAGTTAATTTGATAATAGATGAAATACAATATATATATATATATATAGAATTAAGAATCTTTTAAAGTTGAAAGCACGAGGGAACTATAGTGATTCTAAGAAGGATTTAGCAGTGCACGCGTGCAATATACCAAACTAGGGCATTAGAGCTGAGTGGTGTACATGTAAGTTTTGTTGAATATATATTTTTTTCAGACAATTTGTTGTGCAAGACTAAGACCACACTATACACTATGAAACATCTATATCGGAGGAGGGCCCACAAACTAAATCTTAGTTCAAGGTTTCTTGAGGTCTTTTCTTTTTTGCATCAAAATATTCCATTTTGGAGAACTATTGGGATCCTATAGTACTATGGTCCTCAACAAATACATACATCAATGTGTGTATATATAATGGACTGCACAATAAGCATCCAATAAAAAAGCATCAATTGGTTTACAAATTTCTATTTGAGTAAATTTATTACAATTTAATTCTCTCATTTATATATGGTGCAATTATATATACATTGCGTAAGTTGTAAGGAGGGTATCTTCTTAACTAGAGTTTTAGGTAGGTGTTACTACTTTGGATCCTCAAATTATTAACTACCAATTCTTGAGTTATTACCTAATTGTTCGCATTCATGAAAATTAAAGGTTTGTTTGGTTTGTATTTTTGAAAATTGTTCTTGAGAATTTTGAAAATAGATAACAGTTTTCTAGAAACAATAAAAATGACTTTTATGAAAACAGTCATTTTTATAACTGAACTTTTAGAAAATTGAAACAAACATATTATTTTACAGTATTCTGATTTTTAGTTTTCAGAAAACAGAAAACTATTATCAGACTTACAAATCAAGCAGGCATGATACTTTTGTAGTCAAAAGGATTCTAGTAATATTTTTCTTTACTTAAGACCTAAGTGTGGACTATGGAAAAAAGTGGTATTGGAAAGTATTTTGGAGAGACTACCATTTTTCTTCCCCAAATTATGCGGCCTGAACTTTAATACCTATGAAAACAATTCACATTTTGGAAGTAAAAATTTAAATTCTAGTTGTATTCATGTTTTCCCGGAAGTTACTTCTCTAGGTGGGAAAATAAGAACTTGAAATATTTTCTCAATAACCAAACAAAAAATTTCATGTGCTTACCTTCCAGATCAACAAGCTGATATCGAACTGTCCACCGCTGTATGATGAGGTTGGGGAGATTGCGGCCCCAATTGCGATCCTGTTATTAGTCTGGACGAAACCCGAACACAGCAAATTGTAGCATCCAGTTGCTTGATATGCATCCGACTGTAAAATAAATCAGAATTGTTTTTAGTTGTTTTTATGAAATAAAAATCAAATTTAATCTTACTGATCATATTGTTTTTGAAAGAAGCATGGTCAATATATGTTTTTCAACTTACTGTCCAGTAAGTGAAGAACCTAGGATAGTTGTCCCCATACAGCTCTGGGCTGACCTGTAAAATACATAAATGAATTAGCACCTATGACTACATTACAACTATTTATTGAATTTGAGAGGTAGTTGAGAAGTGCTAGTCGTTGTAAATAACACAATATTCATTTATGGCAGTTCATACTCAAACCTTTTTCTCATTGAATTTTAAAAGTAAATAGAATTCAGCATCCCTCAATTTGCTTATAAAAGTAACTGAATTCCAAATTCGATACAGAAATTGTGACATTTCGTGCTTCAAATATATTGTCGGTGTGTATTCATTTGCTTGAACTTTAGAGAAATAAATAAATCGAAAACGATCAACATGCCTGCCAACCAGCTTCAATGGTGTTAAGATCGTCGCCAAATGAACCAGAAATCACCCACATTTGTGATAGGCTGAATTCGTATTGATTAACGACACGGGGCGCCCACACGTTTATACTGGCTTTGGCTCCATAATATTGATCTCCAGCTACATACCCAACTGCATGCTGTTACAAATATATATATATATATAAATGTAAGCATATAAATCATCTATAACCCTCTTCATAAACTTCACTTCCATTTTATTTAACATATAGCATTTCAAAACTATAACCCTCTTTTGGATAATGAATTGAAGTTACAAAATTTTAATTATTGACAAGACCTTTCACTTGGAAATTAGTGAAAGTACTAGTACAGAAAACCATGAAAATCTGTAGTTTCTGAAAATAGAAATCTGTTACAGACATTCAATCACTGAACTAATGACAATCAAATCAACAATAATTGTAACAGAAACAAAATTAAATTTCATTGAAACAAGAACAAAGAACATAAAAAAAAAATTCCAACCTCATGACCATCACTGGAAGAATCTCTCCGAACAGGTCTTTGTAGTTTTCTTCCAAATCTTTGGACAGAACTAGCTCGAAGAATGTCTTCTTGACTTGTTCTTCTAACTGGAATTGTTCCTTGTGGACATGATTCACCAGACATACTCCATAACTGAAAATTTTCCGATACCGTGCCTCGCCGATTGTGGCCTTTTGGCCTCTCTGGTGGATCCTACAAATTTACCATCATCTCAAAATTTTCATTTTGGTACTGCTTTATCTCCAAAAATAGTAAATTAAAAACACCCCTAAAAAAATTCAAATTAATGTGCTTTGAAATTCAAGTACCAATGGTCTTTGTCCTTTCAATTGAGGATGATCAAAAGCTGGTTGTTGATGAGATGCAACACAATCTATCAGATCACCATCTGGACTCTGTACCAACAAGCAATAAAATAAGAACATTACACCACAAGATGTAGACAAAACAGAGCAAAAAACAGAGCAAAACAGAACAAAAACAGAGCAAAAACAGGGGAAAGAGAATTGAAAAGTGTTGTAACAAAACAAAATGCCTGAATTGTCTTCAAAGCTGGTTTGTTGATGTTCTTGAGATGGGCTCTGATAATATTCATATTTTCTGATTCTGGGTCTGGCCGGAAAGTCTGATTGGCTCGCCGGAAGTCGCCGGAATCAGAAGACAAGACTGGACAAACAGAGGAGGTAACAAAGAGAAAGAAAACAAAAATGGGAATGATTGGTGGTGAGATTTGGCAACAGCTTGAAGCCATGTTTGATGGGTTTGATTGTGATGTTTCTTCTGCTAAAAGAACAGTTTGTGTTTGGGCACATTGGTGTTGTCTTCTTCTGTGACCAAAACAACACCAATTATTCTTAGTTTTTGTCCATGGAAGCACACCTCCCACTGATTCCATCCAACACATAGTCACCATTCTAACAAACCCAATTCACTCTCTCACCATTTCCAAAGCTCCAAACCCTAGAATTACTATTCTAAACTACCCACTTCTCTCTCTCTCTCTCTCTCAGCTTCTAGTACATTGGGTTATGTTCTTCTTCTACAATTCCAGGCATAAGCCAATAAATAAATTAAAAAAAAAAAAAAGCAGAAATGGGTTTGCGCGTTTTCTATAATTTAACCCATGCGGGTGAGAGAAATAAATACTGGGTTGTGATCGAAACATGCAAATTTTAAAAACTTTTTGAAGAATAAATTGAGGAGAGAGAGTGTGTATATGTGTATGTGTTTGTGTGTGTGTTTTGTTTCCAGTCTTCGATACAAGGACTGAAGCTTCAGTTCTTTTTTTGTGTTGGTAAATTAGTAAATTAGTAAATTATATAGGGGCATGACATAACATAATGTTTACTAGTGATTTCTGTTATTCTTTACTTTGGCTGTGAGGACAGATAGGATAGGAATTACACTTGATTCTGGTTTTCCAAAGTTCTTTGCTTTGGTGTTCCCTTTCTCACTTCCCTAGATGTTCTTTGTGTCAGCTCAACATTTTGTTTTATTTTCTCTCTATCTTTTTATATTTATTTTCCTCTTATTGCACTCGCAATCCAATTTTAATTTTGTTTAATAATTAAGAAAACAACGGTATCCCACTTCGATATTCCTAAAACTCTATATATATATTATAATTTTAATATGAAATTGGATAATCTGACATATGAGTGATAATATACATATGATGCTGTTAATACTATAATAACTGACATGTCAGGAATATAATTCGTTGTATCGTCTAAATGCCGATATTTTTGTTCATGTATTATTCGGTTGTTAATGATTTTGAAAGTTATCGATATTTTTATACAATAGTAATACTTGACAAATCCTTAATTTTAATATTAATATTATCCAAATTTATTATACAATTATCACAAACACGAAATAAATGGATACGGGAACCATGCTAGGAGATGAAGGAGATTGATCAATCTAGTGGGGCCACCTCTAAGATAGTCAAGTATAAACTAGAGATGAATATGATAAGGATGTTTGAGGGGCTATCTGATGGAATTATAGTATGATTCTTGTTGAGTTTGTTAATGGTGTTGGGCATGCTTTGCTGGCATGCGCAGGCTGACATGGTTATGTGGACTTGGGCATTGCATGCTTATGTCAGCATTAGTGCATGTGCATGCGCGTTTTACATTGCTTATGTATATAATATATATAGGACCCTTAAATCTACATTTTTAATTCAACGGACCAACCTTTTAAACATACATAGCATTATAATTATATTACTACTATATAAATGGTAAAAGTACGTAAAAATTGTAGAAGAGATCAAAGTAGTTATACGGTTTATGCATGAGTAATTTATCTTTTCACCTCTAATTCTAACCTCTTCAATCTTCTCTTTTCAATTATATAGCTTAATTTTGTAATATTTCTACTAAATTTTGATGTACTTCTAGGTTGTAGATTTAATATATATATACTCGAAATCCTATATTTATTGTGTTACTTTCGAAAAACCGGCCGAAGCTCAAGGTCGGTGGTTCTGAAAAAATAAATGGCATAGTTGGTATTAAACAATTTGGAATTAAGTTTGTTATTATTTAGTTAGTCTTTGAGGTCATATGGTGTTAGGCGGTCATTGTTTGATGTAATATATATGAAATAAGATACCACAGTTGAAAATGTAACATCCAAAATTCATATAAATGAAAAAGAGAAAAATGTCTTAACTAAAATGAAAAAAAAAAAAAATTCTTTACTTCTTACTTGTGTAAGAAAAGTATGGTATGAGGCAGGTAGTGGAGGTGGGAGAGGAGGTTGCTGTTAGATATGGTGACTCATTTCTTTGTGGGGAAAGATAACTTAGTCACCAAGCAAATTTTATTTGAATAGGAGATTGACTTGAAGACTGCTGATTTTAATTGGTTTGGAATACCAATTGTCTTGTTCATCAATCAACTTCTCCTATAAATACAGGGTCTAACCTATAATGAGTGCATAGATATAGAGAGAAGAAGAGATACATAGTGGTATTTTTTGGTGTGAGTGAAACACCGGTGAGGGTGAGTGATACACATGTGAGTGAAACACTGTGTGAGTTGTTGATCTGTTGATCATCATATTGTAATCCTCTCATTGATCGATAGTGAAACGGTGCTCTCCGTGGACGTAGGCTGATTTGGCTAAACCACGTATATATCTTTGTGTCAATTGTGTTGGTGTGTGTTTGTGTATGATTTTGATTTGTAGGTGTGCACGGCTTCGAACGGAGGGTTTGGATTCCCTAATAAGTTTTCTTAGGTGGGTGTAAAAATCCTAACAAGTGGTATCAGAGCTTTAGGTTGGAGCAAATCCAGAAGCCGTACAATCTGGTCCAATTTCAAAGATTCAACTTGCTTGAAATCGAAATCCAAACATACTAGGAGCTTCGCCTCACCGAGTCGAAGCCGCCGCTGAAAACCGTGCCCGAAAACAAGGCACCAAGCGCCGGCTGCCGAAAAAACCAGTCTGACCACGCACGCGCCGGAGAAGACGACGCCACATCAGCAAGTGACATCAATAGCCACATTACTAGTGCCACGTCAATAATCTACCACATCAACATTCTCTTACCACGTCAGCATCCTTGCCACCTCAGCACCACGTCAGCACTATTTTATCTTTTAGTGTTGATTTGTTTTTTTGCCCCATTTAGAGTTATTTTTTACTCATTTTTAACGTTGTTAGAGATGTTTTAAGGTTTTGGACCGTTCTGGATGCAACCGTGTGATCAATTTTATATGATTAGACTTCGAACACCTCGAAAAGGCTTAGTGGGAGCTATGGGAGAAGAAAATGCAACAATGATCGACAAGTTTGACAGTACAAAATTTGTTTTTTAGAAGATGCATATTGAGGACGTGTTATTCCAGAAGATTTTTTATTTACCATTGGAATAGCATAAATCAGAATCGATTGAAGAAGAGGATTGGAAAATCCTGGATCGAAAGACTCTTAGTATGATCAGACTGACGTTGTCAAAGTCCGTTGCTTTCAATATAAGGAATGAGAAGACAACAAGGTCTCTCATGGACGCCCTTTCTAACATGTACGAACAACCTTCTGCAACAAACATAGTACCTCTCATCAAAAGATTTGTCAATCTAAAGATGTTTGAGAATGGAAAGGTTAGTGAACATCTTAATATTCTCAATGAGATTGTTGGGAAGTTGGAATGTGTTGATATGTCAATCACTGACGCGATGAAAACGGCTTTAGTTCTAAGTCAATTGTCAAAGAGTTGGAGCAGCACAGTGGCTGCAATTAGTTATTTTTCAGGAAAAGAAAAATTCAATATGATTTCGTGGTGAGTATGGTACTCACAGAAGATATCAGAAGGTAGACATTAGACTTTTCTAATAGTGGCTCAACATTGAACATTGATAATAGAGGCAGAGGTTTGAATAGGAAGAAAGGCATAAGTCAAAGACGTGGTCGTTCAAAGTCGAGACAGGAGTCTTGAAATTCCATTGAGTGTTGGAATTGTGGCAAAACTGGTCATTACAGAGACCAGTGCAGATCCCCATAGAGTGTAGCGGAGAACAAGACTGAGGCATTTATTGTCTTTGAAGAAGGAGATGATGCGTTGTAATGTTTTTTAGAGAGCAAGACAGAGTTTTGGGTCTTGGATTCTAAAGCATCATTTCATGCCACCTCAAGTCGAGAGCTCTTTGAGAGCTATGCACCTGGTAACCTTGGCGAGGTTCATCTAGGTGATGATAAGTCCCGCAGTGTTGTAGGCAAATGTGAAGTACATATCAGACTCAGTGAATTGATATGGAAGCTAAGGGATATGAGACACATTCCAGACTTGAGGAAGAACATGATCTAAGTAGGCTAGTTGGCGAGTGAAGGTTATGTGATCACTTTCAGTGAAGATAAATGGATAGTTTATAGGGGGGTTATGACTATAACACGAGGAAATAAATAAGGTACGCTCTACACAACCACCAATTTTAACACAGTTATTGCAGTTACAGAAGGCGAGGAGGATCAAAACTTGTGGCACCAGAGTCCATGTCACATGAGTGAAAAGGAGCTCGCGGTTATGCTCTCAAAGGGAAAACTACCAGTGAAATCGATTGTCATTGACTTCTACGAGTGTAAGCAGAAGAGGGTTAGTTTCAAGAGCAATAATAGAAGTCTCTTAGTGGAGAAGCTTGAGCTAGTTCACATGGGTGTCTGGGGGCCAGCAACTGTCTCATCTCTTGACGAAAAGTCTTACTTCATGAATTTCATTGATGACCATTCCTGGAGGATATGGGTTTATTTATTGAAACATAAATTTGAGATGTACAATGTGTTCAAGAAATGGAAAGCCATAGTAGAGAATGAGACAGGGTTGAAGGTAAAGAAACTGAGATCCGACTTTGGTGGAAAAAACGAAAACTCCGGGTTTAAGAACTTTTGCTATGAGAATAGTATTAGATTAGAGAAGACTGTTCCAAGTACACTACAGCAGAATGGCGTAGCAGAATGTATGAACTGGAAAGTGACTGAGATAGCCAGAAGCATGCGCATTCATGCAGGATTGCCGGAATAGTTCTAGACATAAGTAGTTAGTACAACAGCGTATCTTATGAATTGTGGTCCATCAGTTCCACTGGAGCACATAATACTAAAAGAGGTATGGAGCGGTAAAGCACAGAGTGATCCTGTGTATGTTGAGATAGAAGATGTTTTAGACAGTGAGAGTCCTCAGTCAGAACAACATATTGCAGACAGCGATACTCAACAAGATGATACACCGCAGACTCTGACTCCTAATTCTGTATTTAAGAAGACTTCACGGCCGCATGTGCCGAATCGGAGATACCTGAATTATTTGTTGCTCACATATGAAGATGAGCCAAAATGTGATGATGAAGCATGCAGTGCAGCAGATGCAAGCCAGTGGGAGGTTGCAATGGAAGATGAGTTGAAGTCCCTTATCTCTATCAAGACATGGAAGTTAACCGAGCTACCGATAGGGAAGAAAGCTCTCAATTCTTCGGTTGTGAAACGGAATATCATTCATTCAAGCATTGTTGCAGTAGAGGGTTTGCATCTAGAGCTATTAGATGGCTAAACTGTTTTCCTCCAAGGTGACCTAAATGAGGAGTTTTATATGCAACAACCAGAAAGTTTCTCAGTAAAAGAGAAAAAGAAGACAGACGTGACAAAGTTTGCAAGGTGAAGTGAGAGGCGATAGTGGTTACAAGACAGAGGGCCAAACGCAATGGAGGTCGCGGGTTCTGTACAAACTTGATATTGCTCATGCAGTGGGAGCTATCAGCATTGACATATTAACCAAAGTGGTGACAACAGAGGAAATGAAATTGTGCTTAACTTTAGTGTGTCTTCAAGCTTGAAGACAAAAATGAGGGCACTGTAATGTGCTAACCATTGATGGAGTTGATTGTTGGGTAGAAATTCGTCAAGTAGAAGATTGTTAGATATGGTGACTCATTTCTTTGTGGGGAAATATAACTTAGCCACAAAGCAATCCTTATTTGAGTAGGATATTGACTTGAAGACTCCTGATTCTAATTGGTTTGGGATATCAATTGCCTTGTTCACCAATCAACGTCTCCTATAAATACAGGCTATAACATATTGTATTGAGTGCACATATATAGAGAGAAAAAGAGATAAAGAGTGATATTTATTGGTGTGAGTGAAACACCGGTGAGGGTGAGCGATACACGTGTGAGTGAAACATTGTGTGAGTTGTTGATCTAATGATCATCATATTGTAATCCTCTCATTGATCGATAGTGAAACGGTGATCTCCGTGGACGTAGGTTGATTTGGTCGAACCACGTATATATCTTTGTGTCAATTGTGTTGGTGTGTATTTATGTATGATTTTGATTTGCAAGTGTGTACGGTTTCGAACGGAGGGTATAGATTCCTTAATAAGTGTTCTTGGGCGGGAGTAAAAACCCTAACAATTTCCTGTGATAAATGGATTTTATATAGAGGAAGCAACGTAGATATAATTGTATATACATAAATAATTTGGCGTGACATTTTATGAAGGAGACCTTACATAAGGTTTTTTTAGCTTAAAAAGTCCAGAATTTGGACTCAAATGCGAAATGGTTACGCATATAAGATTAGAGTAAAAAAAAATGAACCCACACCCAATAGTTTCAATTTTGTCCAACTAAACCATGCATAATACGGCATGTGTTTTTGGGCACTATACATGAGGTCTATTTTTGTTTGTTTGAGCTCAGCTGCACAGTGAAACAGTTCAAATCTTGATCCATTATGTGTTTGGGAGTGAACAGAAAGAAAATCAATAAAAGACACACATAACACATAGATTTAATGAAGTGTTTATAGTTTACTGCACAATATCACCCAAAAATAAGATACAGAAATTTAAATAGTTATGGCGTTTAAAGAAAACAAATACAAATATGAAAAATATTTTAGAACAAAAGTAAAAAATATATATTCAGGGGCATAATATTCAATAACTAATAAAAAAATGGCCAACGTGGTTCAGATTCCACAATATTAACAATATTTCATTTGGAGGCTAAAGTAGAACTAAATCAAGTCTCACAACAAGCAATACATAACAATACGCTCATCTTTATATTCAAGCTAAAGATTCATTGAAGTTAAGCACAACTCTCGTTTGTTACTGCCTTTGTTTGTGACTACCAAAGATCTTCTAGAAAAATAACACCTACTATTGTAATAACGAGATCCTATATGTTTGGTCATGAATCAAAAGTTGAGTTCCTTACCACAGGGGCGAAGATAGAAATTTTTCTCAAGGGGCATATGAATATAAAGAAAAAGAAAATAAAATAAGTATAAAAAATAAAAAAATAGAAAATAGAATAAAAAATATTAAATTAAGGAAATAAATAGGAATATAAAAAATTAGGGTAAATTGCAGTAGCACCCCCTGAGGTTTAGGTCAATGTCACTAATATGTTGGTCAATACATTTTCGGTCCCATAACCCCCTAAGGTTTCAATTTCGTTGCAATGACACCCCCTGGGCTGGTGAAATGACTAGAATACCCCTTTAATTGTTTAACTTATTACATTAGGGTAATATATAAAGTATGAAATTACCCATATGCCCAAACACTTCACCCCTCTGAAATTACTAATTACACTTCCACCCCTTATTACAAAATATATATATTATGAAAATTACAATTTGATTTTTTTTCTTTATAAAATTCTAAATAAACACAAAAAATTCGAAACAAACATATAAAATTCGAAAATATATATTTAATTTGTAAAAAATATATAAAATTTGAAAAAACGTATAAAATTTGAAAAAAATATATAAAATTTGAAACAATGTATAAAATTCCAAAAAAACATATAAAATTCGAAACAAATATATAAAATTCGTAAACAATATATAAAATTCGAAAAACATATAAAATTCTAATATATATATATAAAATACTTATTATAAGTGCAAGTTTGAATTCTTTCTATCCATTTTTTTTATTTTTAAATATGAACACAAATTTTTCTATTTCGTTAAAGGGGTCAAACTAGAGAACTAAAAGTGTTTTTCTCTTATTTTGTTTCATTTATTTTCAATACACACACACACATATATATATATATGTACATACTACTACAAAAGTGTGAAGGAAAAAAAATTCCTATACATTTTTCCGTATTTTTTATCTTTGTATTTCATCTCTTAATTATATGTTATGATAAATGTCATTATGATTTAGGATATTAAAAAATTTGATAAGGCACCTTTAATAGTCATGTAGTTTACTTAAGTGCAAATATTTTGATTCTTTCTATATACTTTTTATAATTTATAAAAATAAGCATAAATCTTATTTCTTTAAAAGGCTTACGTTCAGTAATATATTAAGTTATAATTTTGAATATTATTAAGTTCTATATGAGTTTTCATTATATGCCTTTTTGTTTTAATCATTATGTCCATATAATCTTTCTAATTTTTAGTACTATAAGAAGTGAAAATTTATTAATCAATTTTTTGTCAAACTTGCACTTATAATAAGCATTTTATATATATATATATTTTAATTTTATATATATATTTAGAATTTTATATGTTTTTCGAATTTTATATATTGTTTACGAATTTTATATATTTGTTTCGAATTTTATATGTTTTTTTTAATTTTATATATTGTTTCAAATTTTATATATTTTTTTGAATTTTATATGTTTTTTCAAATTTTATATATTTTTTACAAATTATATATATTTTTTCGAATTTTGTATGTTTGTTTCGAATTTTTTGTGTTTATTTAAAATTTTATAAAGAAAAAAATCAAATTGTAATTTTCGTAATATATATATATTTTGTAATAAGGGGTGGAAGTGTAATTAGTAATTTCAGAGGGGTGAAGTGTTTGGGCATATGGATAATTTCACACTTTATATATTACCCTAATGTAATAAGTGAAATAATTAAATGGGCATTCTAGTCATTTCACCAATTCAGGGGGTGTCATTGCAACGAAATTGAAACCTCAAGGGGCTATGGGACCAAAAAAGTATTGACCAGCATATTAGTAGCATTGACCTAAACCTCAGGGGGTGCTACTGCAATTTACCCAAAAAATTAAGATGGAGATTTAACCATACATAATTTTGGAAATGAAAAATCAATTAAAAAAAAATGAAGAGCAAATAAAGAAATAAAAGAAAAATTATAGAGATATTAAGTGGAAGAAATTTTAGGTTCACACTTGCAAACTATTATGGACAAAAATATATATTAAAGGATTTTTCTTAAAAAGATATACAATACAAGTATAAGGAGTAATGAGCCAATCAAAGGGGGCAAGCTCCTCTAGGCCTCAACTGGCTCCATTCTTGCTTGCCCAGTGTATTGCACTTTGACTGTTTTGTTATGTTTGGTACATTGGAATGAAATGAAATAAAAATGAGAATGGTATGAGAATGAGAATGGAATAGAATAACCATTATAATTCTATTATTTAGTTGTTAATATGAAGTAGATTATGAATGAAATGAACTTGAACAAAAATATTTTAAAAATACATTATCTTAGTGATAAAGATATTATTTTATAATTTTATTTCAAAAAATGGTGGAAGGTAACAAAAACAATAGTGGTGGGCAATAGAGGTGTTGGTGGTGGTGGAGGAGAATGAGGTGGAAGGCAATAAGTGGTGGTGATCATTTGTTTACTTGAAAGGAGAGGGTTTTATATAGTCATTTTATGTTTTAAGAATGTTACTTAAGGAATGGAATGACCATTCCATAAGTTTAGTAATGCAATGATTTTTCATTCCAAGAAATGTATTTTTCATTTCTTGAAAATGGTCATTCTCATTTCAATTATCATACAAACCAAGGAATGGATAAATTGAGCATTTCATTCAATTTCTTTCCTCCATACTAAACATGACATTAATGTGCAAACCATTCTTCACTTGGTTGAAACCTAACTCTGCCAAGAAGCCCGGTAACTAAATCATCTCCTTTCTAGCTCCAATTACAAACCATGTACCTTTCCTCTGTAGTGGAATGCAACTATCTGTTGATACCCGATATGAGCCAACACGTGGCTTATGAATAAATCTACTAAAGCCGATATACAAAAGTCAATGAAGATGCATAAGTTGTGGGGAAAAGAAGATAGAGTTGTTAAAGGAGTTGAATTAAAGTCTTCTTGTACTTATATCTTTACAATGTTAGTTTATCTTTTAGATAGTATAGCTAGTTTAGGATTTATCAATTCAAATCAGGGTAATTATCCTTGGTGGTTATCTTGTAATCACTGTCTTCTACAAATAATATACGTAGACCTCAGTTTTAGAGGTTCACCACCATACACAAAAAACTCTCTTGTAACATTTCTTTTTCTCCAACTCACTGTCATTCTCATTCCTTACTGAACTCCATCCTCTTATCCCCTATATTCTATGTTTTTTCCGTTTGTTTCCTATCCCTTTTCTACCTCCCTCAATTCTATGATTTCTACAATTCTCTTGGTTACCAAAAATTCTCTTGATTGAGACAATTAGAACATTTCAAATGAGTTGAGTTTCTATCTCCTGTAAACCGTTTGATCTTTACTTTTGTTCAAAAGAGATGAATACTCGTTTCTTTTGAATCGGTTAAACCACGTCACTAGTTATGGCACGCCCATGATTCACATACAAGGTAAATTGGCTTAACCGGGTGATTTAGGAGCGAATAATTTTTGGCACACCCGGTGGGACCCCAATGAGGTAGACAAGAGAATTGTGATTATGCCGTGACGAGGTTCAAAGGTTGCCCTTACGCCCAAAGATGTAAAAGAATTGTTAGGTGTCTCGGCCTCAAGCCCAAATCGGCTAGGATAGAAGAATGTCACGAAACCTACCCTGCAACAGATATGGAACGCTCTGATAGAATTATGTGGCAGAATAAATGCGGAGCATGATGAATGGATGGAAAAACTACTACTATAGCGAAAAGCAAAAGTTGAGCTAGCCTTGTCAAATGCATCTGGATACCTAGGTGGGGTATGCCAGGAGTTGATACTACATCATCAGAGACACGAGGGGCAGCAGATTGCCAATAAAATATTGGATTTTCACGATAAACGACTACCATCGGCTAAGAATGATTTGGCCTAGAATGAATCAGCTGAAAATGATTTGGTAGAGAACTAATGGGCCGAGAATGATTCGGCTGAGAACGAAGCAGCTAAGAATGAATCAGTCGAGAATGTTGCGACTGAGAATGAATAGGCCGAGAACGACGTGGCTGAGAGCAATGTGGCCAAATAAAAAATGGGTTGAGAGGGTTTTGGTCGAGAACAAAATGATCGATAACAGTGGTGAGTCAACCAAAGTTGAGATTCCAATCTTTATCATTTCAGATGATATAGCTGAAATTATAAAATAATATAAAATTCAAGAACACCGGCTGCGAAAAACTCTTTATTGGTACTATGTCATTCTTCAAATATGTAAATATGTATGGCAATAAGATCGGCTAATATGACTTTGCATAATAACTTAATTCTAGTCGATCATGTTCATTCACCACTAAATGAATTAAAAAGCTCAAGAGGTGGGGAACTTTATGGGTTCATTGATCCATGGTCGCTGATTTTTTAGTTTCAAATAACGACTTCGGCCATAGCGTGAAATTTTCGGTCATAGTTCAAATTTCAAACATCTTAACAGATTCATCAATACCCATTAAAATATTTGAAATTGGGAGGCATTGTTGATAACCGAAATGAGCTAACACGTGGCTTATGGATAATTCTGCTAAAGCCCATATGCAGAAGTCGGTGGATATACAAAAGTTGTGGGAAAAAGAAGATAGAGTTGTTAAAGGAGTTAAATTAGAGTTTTCTTGTATTTATCTCTTTTGTAATGTTAGTTTATCTTTTAGATAGTATAGCTAGTTTAGGATTTATCAATTCAAATTAGAGTAATTATCTTTAGTGGTTATCTTGTAATCAGTTTCTTCTACAAATAATATACGCAAACCTCAGTTTTAAAGGTTCACCACTATACACAAAACATTCTCTTGTAACACTACTCAAGTAGTGCCTAACTTTTCCTTCTTATTCAACTCTATGTCATTCTCATTCCTTACTGAACTCCCTCATATTCTCTCCTATATTAAGGATTTTTTCCGTCTTTTTCCTATCCCCTTTCTACCTCCCTCAATTCTATGATTTTTACGATTTCTCTCGGTTATCGAAAGTCCTCTTGATAGAGGCAATCAAAAATCTTTGTGTGAGTTGAGTTCTCTTTCGCACAAGTTGTCTAATTCGTTGCTTTTGTCCAAAAGAGATGACTACTTATTCCTTTTGGACAAGTCGAGTCACGTCATCGGTTTTGGCACGCCCGCGCCGTGATTTATATAAAATGAGAATCGACTAGCCAAACCAATTTAGGAGCGAACACTATCTTCAATAACGACGTGTACATAGCCTTGTAGTCCCAGCTCTCCTAGTATGAAACATAAACCTGTGTCTATACGTAGTACAATGTAAATTCCAGTACCACTTTACTACCTCCCAATGATGTTTCCCTAAATTCACATAAATCTTCTCATTGCTTTCACTTCATAAGTAATATTTGTTTTTTTTTCCTTACCATGAAATATATTAAACTTCCAATGACTGATCCATATGGAATTTCGGCTATGAAATATTTCTCATCATCTGTGTCGGAACTCTGATTCTTGGATAATTGAAAATGACTAGCCAATGGTGTGTTGATGGCCTTAGTATCACTTATGTTGAACCTCTGGAGAACACGTTTCATGTAATTAGTTACCAGTATGAGACGACTCCAAGATACTTTTCTCTAATATAATTCGGGCTCCATAGTTTCAACATTCTAATTATTGAATGGATTTTACAAGGCCAACCCTCGAGACGCATATTTCAGAAATAGGAGGAATCATTATTATCGATTCATCACAATCACAATTGGTCTTTCACATTTGTTATCATACATCTTGAACTACATAAGAATTCATAAATTTGAATGAGACGATTTTGTTTTTAGTTCTATGGCGCCTTTCGAATGCGAATTTTTCCAATTATGGGCCCATAGTAAAATTTTGGCCATGACATCTTTCTCGTCATCTGTCTTGAAACCTTGATCCTTGGATAGCCAAGGATGTGATAACTGCTTTAATATCACTCATGTTGACCTTCTGCAGTACACGTCTAATTTAATCAACATGAGACAACTCCAAGATACTATTCTCCAACATAATTCAGGCTCCATAGTTACAACATTCTAATTTTTGAGTGAATTTTACAAGGTCAACCCTTGAGTTACATATTTTAGAACTAGGAGGAATCATTAATATTGATTCATCACAATTCCAATTGGCTTTTCACAATTCCAAGTACATAAAAATTCATAAGAGAGAATTTTGAGTTTTGTTCTATTGTGCCTTTCAAATGCGTTAGTTTTTTTTGTTCAACTTTTTTTATTTTTTTGACTAAAGCTTCGCCACACTAATTCACGGGTATAGTCAGGGGCGGAGGTAGTAAGGAGGTAAGGGGCCATTGCCTCTCCCAAAATTTTATAATTACTAGCCTGCAAAATAATTATTTTATAAATATATTCATAAGAAATTCCATTTGGCCCCTCCTAAAACATTCACATAATATTTTTTTAATTATTTATCCACAACTAAAGAATCTATAAATAAGTTTACCTTGCTCTTAAAACCTGTTCAAGAACTTGACCTTTTTAGCACTCTTTTAAAAATTAAAATATTATGAAATAAAAATACAAATTCACTAAAGTTGCAACTTCATTATTATCTCAAATCCTAAACACTAAGTTGTTACTCCATTAACATATAATCATGTACCACATCTATTATGTGAATTTAAGATAAAATTCTCCACTAAATCATAAATCATACTTATAAATGAAAAAATCTTAAGAATTGTATTAATTATTTAAATGACAATTTTTATTTATATAAATCACTATAGTAATTTTTTTATGTTGATCATGAAAATTGTGCGATATTAATTTTTATGTGATATGTTTAGATATATATATATATATATATATATATATATATATGTATATATATTTTAAAGTTTCATCGAAGTAATAATGATATATTTTTGTCAAAGTGGAATTACAATATTGAAGGAAAATACATTAAAAAAATATATTTACTGGCTATAGTTCAAAGCGACTTCATATGAATTAAGTAAGAACCGAATTATATCCGTAGTAGTTGCACAAGTAATATTCAAGCATATAAATTATTAGATGCAATATTTCTGTGAGAGCACTTGCATACTGTAAATGCTATTTTTCATGTATAAAACACTATTTATGGACAAAATTCTTCTCATACATTATTTTTCCCTGGACCTCTCCAAAGTAAGACCTAATGCATGTTTGGTACGTTGGAATGGAATGAAATGGAATGTCCATTCATTCCATTCCTTGGTTTGGTACAACATAATAATAAATGAGAATGACCATTCCCAATTAATAAAATTTCATTCTTGGGAATGGATTTTCATTCCATTACTAAAGTTATGGAATGATCATTCCATTCCTTTAGGAATACTTTTAAAATATAAAATTACTTAAATAACCCTCACATTTCAAAAAAATAAGTTACCACCACCGCCATTTTGCCACCACCGTCGCCACCTTTATTGTTTGTCATTATTATTCCCGTTACGTTTTACCATTTTTTTTGTAAAAAAATTAAAAAATAGTATTATTTTATTTAATTTTATATTTAATACTAAGAAGGGTATTTTTAAGAAAAAAAATTCAAGTTCATTCCATTCTCAATGTGCTTCATATTTACAACCAAATAATAGAATGAGAATGGTTATTTCATTCCATTTCCACTTTCATTCCATTTCATTCAACCGTACCAAACGTGTCATTAAAGGGTTAAGAAAGTATCCACGTTATCAATTCACAAAATTTTGTAATAGAATCTTTTCATGATACCCTTATAAAAAGAATAAAAATAATTGAATGATGTGACTTATTTTTAATCAATAATTCAATTATGGGCAAGGATGAAGGAGGAAAATGTAAGCTGATAATCCAAATTCTTATTGTTTTAAAAGGAATATATTACTACAATCTTGTTTGACCATGAGATTGTGTATGTGATAAATATTACATAGTTTTAATTACCAATTCGTTTTAGTATTGAGAGAGCACCAGTCCGAGGGCAACCTTTTCCAACATGCTTTACTTCTCTTTTTAGGGTTTTGGGAATGATGCTTCCCACTTACCTTGTCCCTTTTGTTCTTCCATCTATATATATATATATATATATGTTCCAATTTTACAGTTCCATCCTATGTTTCTGATTGATATAAATTCACAATTTCATACTAAACAACCTTCGAAACAAGTACAAAAAGTTGACTACTGAGTGGTGAAATTTTCCTACACATCCTATTTCAAGTTTCACTGTGAAGAATTTAATTAATTAATTTAACCCTTGAATTAAATTACCCATAATTTTAAAGCTAATGGGAAAGACTATCACAAAAAAAAATTCTAAATAATATGTGACAACTAATATAATAATAAAAAAAAGAAAAAATAATGGTAGCCACCATGAAGTTGTTTCCCCATAAATAGTCAGTAGGGTTCAATTTTATCCCATACTTTGTTGAATTATTCTTGAAGTAAATAAACAAAGCTAAAATTCCCCAAAAGGCTGCTAAAGCCATAGTTGCTTTCAGGAGGGGGACAACGTATAGATATTTGCGAAAGGGAAATCATATGGGTATATATATAATTACAAGACCATATGATTAAATTTCACAACCACCTAAAAAGATAAAAATCTAGTCATCAAGTAACCAGCTCATGCGCGTGTACATATAATGTTTTTGTATAAAAATAAGTCTATATTGTGCCTGAAAGAGATTCTGGGCACTTGCAAGGAAAATAATGCACAGAAAATTCATGCAAAAGTTAAATTTTGGATATATATATATATATATATATGTAAAGATTTATCCATTGTTTAGTAACAGTGAGTCCAATAATAATAATAATGACCTTCCATTCGACTATTATTATTTTTAATATTATTATCATTATTAATATTATTATGGATTATTCCCATTTTCACCCCCTGAGGTTTGCCATAATCTCACTTTGACCCCCTCGAAATTAAATGTTTTCACTTTCACCCTCTTGAAATATAGCCAGATGAAAATTATATGTATATATATCATTCACTCTTTTAAGGTAAAGAGGATGATGTGTGATCTTATTTGAAAAAACCATGTGATTTTGTTTTCATAAACCATTCAATGTTTCCCTTTTGGTTATAGTGAGAGTAAAAAAAGCTGGTAAACATACTGTAATATGTCTAAAAGTACATGACATAAAGAGACCATATTGTAGGGTATGTTTTATGTGGTGCTCTGAATATCACTCTCCAAACATGAGGTTTAAGCAGATGTCACTGTTGCTGTGTTTAGACTCACTTCATTCATGCTCATCTATGGTCCATCCAATGTGTGAACCTTGTATGTGTATATATGGTATATATATATATGTACATTTTTTATAGGGGTCCAGGGTCCTCTACCCCTCATGCCATTCATGTGTCTGTAGTTTAATACAAGATTAGGCCTAAACCAATTATTTCATGCTACCCTTTTGTTATTGGACTTGACCCTAGGGATAATGAGTGTGTCTCCAAGTTGAGCATATTAGAAGGGTTTGAGACATTTATTTTTTTTGTTATATATGTTTCTAGTATTGAATACTAATAAAAATAAAATAAAATAAAAAAGGATAAAAATGATGCCACAGAGACATAATTCATAGACATTTTAATAATTTTTTGGGTACAAAAGCAAAGTACAAACACTTAAGAATGAGAGCCAAAAGTCCTCTTTTTTGAAAAGTCAATGGTGTATAGGGTTGCATTGACTCCAGAAGATGAGTTGAATGAAATACAAGGACACTTTAACTTCAAGGATTTTCTATCAAATTGAATCTGTACTATATAGATGTTCAAAGCAACAAAGTCAGTCTTAGATGTGATTAATAAACATGTACATATGATACTCACAATTTATTCACCACATCCAATAGTTAATTATAAGTAAAATCTTTGCGCAAAACTCCAATTCATATAGTCATATATTTATTAGAATGCTACCTTATATATCAACCAGGCCTTAGCCAAAAAATATAAAAGGGACCTTTTATATATTATATATTATTTTTTAGTAACATTTACTTCAAAATCATCTTTCTTGCTTTTTTAGATTCAAAATTACTAATAAAAAATCTTCATATTTAAGCATATGAATAAAATTAATCGATATAATCAAGTACATGATAAAATTAACAAAGCATATGAATAAAATTAATTGCAAATAAAAAAAAAAATTTGATTTCATATTCTCGACAATAAATCGCTTTTTTTTAAAACAAGCATATGAATAAAACTAATCAGAAATTGTTTTTTTTTAAAGTATTCATATTCTCGACATAATCAAGCATATGAATAATTAATTTCAAATCAAAAATAAAATAAAGAACTCTAGAATAAAAAAATTAACAAACTAAAAAATAAATTGAAGTATAAAACAATAAAATCCGATAGTACAATGTTCAAAGCCTTCCAAGTTGCATTCAAGAGAGTTAGATAGAGTAAACTTGCTTATTTTACTGAATAGTGATTTCAATGAAAAAGAGAGATTGTAAACCAAGAATAAAATAAAAAAATATGATATAGAAGAATACGTTTAAAACAAGTCAAAGATAATTATAAATAGAAAGTAATAATATTGAATTATGATAGAAATATTTTTTAAACACTAATTTTGTTATTGGATGGAATCCTATACTAAAATATTTATATACAATATAATAAGAAAAATAATCATTTATATTTATATATATATACACACACAAAGCACCCAAAATTTTGGTGCCTTCGTATTAGCCGGTTGTCTAAATTATCTTACTATTGAGCAGCCCAATCTCTACAAAGTGTTTTCGCAATATAAGCCACTCAATTTTTCACTTTGAAATGATTTTTTATCCTGTAAAATCAGTGATAAGAACAGAAAAAGGGTTAAAGTTCATGCAAAAAACTTGCGAATTTCTCAATTTTTTAAATCTTACCTAATTAACCACATAGATATGGAATTACTCTATTACCGTATTCTTAAAACTAACACGAGGTATCATTGATGGAATAATCGTATGTACCAGACTAAAGATATGTCCTCAAATTAAACAAAAATGAGTTATTTTGATCATTTATTTATTTATTTGTCCAATGAATGTAAAATTGCTCACCTATTACAAGTAAAAATGAAAAACATATGTAAAAAATTCTGAAAAATGTTGCTAGAAGTCGTGGGTCTCAAAGACTGTTATTGTTAGCGTTAGTGAAACCCTACTATCGATAAACACACAATCAAACAGTTAAAATACACACAAACACAAAGATGTATATGTTGTTCTGCCAAAATAAGTCTACGTCAACGGAGCGCACCGATTCACTATAATCAATAAGAGGATAACAAGGGGATGATCCGCAAAACATACACACGCACACACACAGTGTATACTCACGCCTGTATCACTGGATTAATATAAGCTTATATTATTCCTGACTCTCTCACAGAAAGCTCTCTCTATCTCTGTATTGCTACTCGTTTCTAGCACACAGAATATGTTCACCCTATGTCTGTATTTATATGACAAATAGGAATGAAGCCCAAGTTTACTTGGAGTGGGGAACAAGCCAATCAAGGCTAATCAATCTCAGTCCAAAAAGGAATGTAAATATGTGATTGCAATCTCTCAAAGGGAAAACTTGATCAGAGTTTCTTCGTCCCTAAGCAGAGGAGCCACATACCATAACAATCTCCCACTTGGCGAACTTTGTTTCAGTCAATCAACTCCATCAAAGATCAGTGCAATGCAATGCGCTCATGTCTTCAAGCTTGAAGACCAACTGAAGTTACGCACAACTTTAGTTTCTCTGTTGTCACCACTTGGTCAACATGTCGGCCTGATTTTTGCTTCCTTGAATCTTCTCAAGTGTCAACATTTCATCCTCCAATAGAGATCTGATAAAGTGATAATGAAAATCTATATGCTTGGTCCTCGAATGAAATGTTGAATTCTTCGCCAGATGTATAACACTCTGACTGTCACTGTGTAAAACACTATTCCCTTGCTTAAATCCCAACTCTGCCAACAATCCTTGTAACCAAATCATCTCTTTACTAGCTTCTGTCACGGCTACATACTCAACCTCTGTAGTAGATAACGCTACAATTTTCTGTAACTACGAAACTCAACTAACTGTTGTAGTACCTACTATAAAGACATAACCAGTAGTGCTTCTTCTGTGGTCTATCTCACCAGCAAAATATGAATCTACATAGCCATGTAGATCAACTTTGCCTTTTCCAAAACAAAGACATTTATCTGTGGTACCTCATAGATATCACAATATCCACTTCACTGCTTCCCAGTGAATCTTTCCCGATTTAGACATAAACCTGTTGACTGCTCCCACTACATATGCAATATCCGATCTTGTACAGACCATTGCATACATCAAGCTTCCAATAGCCGAAGCATATGGAACATTTGCCATGATGTCTCTATCTTTTCTCTGTATTGGGAGACTAATATTTGGATAGTCGAAAGTGACTAGTCAATGGTGTGCTAACAGCCTTAGCATCACTCATGTTGAACCTCTTCAAAATCCGTTCAACGTAGTCAGCTTGAGACAACTGCAAAATGCCCTTCTGTTTGTCCCTGTTGATTCTCAAGCCTAGAAGCTGCTTCGTTACGCACAAGTCCTTCATCTCGAACTTTTTAGGCAATTGCTTCTTCAATTTGTTTATTTCTTCAAAATCAGACTCGGCTACTAACATGTCATCAACATTGATGTGCGTCTAGGGGTGATAAAAATAATGGTTAAGAACGGCCCCTTATGACAACAAAGTTTTACCTATCGCAAGTACACGCATCGTTTTGTAGTACAGTTCGGCTTGAGAAAGGTTATCGATCCCACAGAGACTAAATCGTATTCTGAATTCTCATAAAGTAATACTCTTGAATTGCTTTTATGATGGCCTAGATTTTACCTATTCGCAAATGCACGAATCAATTGTAATATAAAAACGGCTTGAGAACGGGAATGTCGAACCCACAGAGACTTGTTTATTCACCTCAGCAATTCAAAAGTATTGAATTATGTTTTGAAAAAGTATTTGGATTTGATTTTTGAGAATTAAACTAAAATTAAATAGGAAAACAATAAAATGATAATTGTGATTAAGAGATAGAAAACACTAGGGTTTTCATCACTCCACCACTAACCGCATAATATAATCCTTAATTTGCACAATTGCAAGAGGGCGATCTATTATTGTGAATCAGGTCATACTACAAATAGTCGAACATAACCCCCAAAAGGATATTGTCAACCAGATTCGCTACAACCCATCTCTGGACAGAAGCATGCTATATCATCTCGTTGAGGCATGGCCTGTGTAAACCTAGGGCTTCGAGTGTTAAGAACCATTATATAGAAAATCATGTATTAAGCATCCGAGTTCAAGCTCATAGTGAATAATCATGATTGAATAGAAAATTATATTTATTCTATCTAAGACAAGAATTCAGAACAAATATAAACTTCTATATAAAAATCCAAACAAACACTCATCTACTACAACATCATAGAATAGTCACAATTTCCCCTCTATTTCAATTGAAAACAAATATAGGGACTACATTACTTGGCTAGGGTTTTGCTAGAAAACCCTAGATACCGGTTTAGTTGGCCATGGAAGATGGTGACTGCATTATGGATGTAGAGACGCACTCCATAATCTTCTTATCCTTTTCTCTAGGTCTGAGTATGGCTCTTCTTCTCCACATCAACAATTCTTAATGAATGTATGAAAACTTAATGAAGCCACAACCACACCCCTCTTCTGAAATATGTACATGTATATATAACCAAGAGTTAAATGTTGTCATTTTCCATCATTTCACTCTGAACCTCCTTTAAACCCTAGTTCTGATATGCACACAAGTATGTACATGTATACACATGTCTGGAGTCACAATCACGTCTTGGAGTTGAGTCGGGGGTAAAACAGGCAAAAAACCATCATAGCACTCAAATTCCTTGTCGCACCTACGCTTCAAATGTAGGGTCAAGCGTAGATTTATGATTTCTAGCCACTTTTTGAGCCTGAAAGCGTAGGGACAAGCGTAGATATTTTCTGAAAAACCAATTTTCTCTTAAAATACACCAAAAGACATGTCTTACACCCACGATACTTTTCTCTGTTGACGACCGCTTCTGGAAATGTCATTTTTGCCCTCCATCAGCCATCATTTTTGTCTTAAACTGCTTCTTGACTCTACTCTTTTGAATAGAAAGAGCACACACCTCAGTTAATTCACCAAAATTAGTTTCATTTCTTCATTAAGTCCCTGAAACATGCTCAAACATACAAACGACATAAAAATACCAGATAATGACATGAAATGACCTTACAATAGTAAGTTAAGGGGTCAAAACGTCTAACAATTGACACCTATCACACCCTCAAACTTACATATTGCTAGTCCCTCAGCAATAAACTCAGAGAACTTACTGTGATGATTTGTTTTTTCCTAACTAATCTAACCTAACTAACCTAATCTACTACCTTGCTTTCGTGAGGGTCGACAATTACACTTAGCACATGTAACAAGCATTTTAAACTCCTAGGTTACCCCTAGTGGACGAGTGAAGTCTCGTGAAGGTTTCCAGTGATGGTACCTACAAACATCTCAGTTTTCTGTTATCATGCACTTATGAGTTCACACAGAAGTTAATTAAGTCATGATACAATGTACAAGATAACATGGATCTAAATACTCCCACTCACTACCGAACAATAATTATATCGAGTTTCGTCTCATGAATGGTCCCCACTAAAGTGAATAACTTCGTTACTCTCTACTCCCTAGTCCAGACAACCCACCATATTTAGTGAACATTCTACCATAGTATTTCAATTTCTCTTTTCCTACTTCATCGATTAAATTTTGCCATTGTTTTTCCAAAAACACATATTTCCATCTTTCCACTTTTCATCCATTTTTGTCTTTCTAACTCTTCGTACTTTCCAGTGGGGATTTTTAGTCCCGACCAACTGGACCGGAGCTTCTTCCATGGGATTTATACTCATTAGTTTTCTCCTCTTTTTACGCGAACAATGATATTGGTGATACCAAGGCCCGGTTACTCAGATCGAATAACTACAGTTTGCATTTTTATTTTTTTCAAAATAATTTTCAACTATCTCCATTTCACCCATAACATCTCCCCTTCTCCCCATTTATGTGACAAAATTATTTTTTTTCAACTACATAGTCAAAGATCAATCTATCTCCCATAGTGAATATGTGTTTGTGTTTATAGGTCAAAGTTGTCCTTTTAGTTTCAATTTCACTAATCTACTCACCCATGTAAACCACATCACTCCACTTAGCTCGATCAAATCATCACTCCCATGAGCAAGAATATCACATCACATATTACTCATATATTATAAACACACTCCATCACATCGTAATGCAAAAAACACTCATATGTGAAAACAAAGAACTGTTCAAAAAGTTTCAATTTTTCTAAAACTTTCCAATTCCTCATAACTATATACCCTCACCCCCAAACTTAAAAGAAACCATGTCTTCATGGACAAAAAATAATGGATGTGTACGAATACAGTTACTCTTGAAGCGTGATTCTGGACTTCCTCAATAAAGCACTTGATCTCCTCCATCAAACTTGATTTAGGCCATCTATAGATATAAATAACAAATCATACATACCCAATATCATAATAAGGGAAAAAGAATTCATCAAATCTTTCCAAAAATCATAAAATTTTGTACAAGGAATGAAAAATTAATTTTTTATTAAAATAACAAAGATTTGGCCTTAAGGGCCTACAATCTCTAAAAATTAAAAATTGCAAAGACGTGGCCTTAAGGGTCTACCGTCTCTAAGAATTTAAACTTTTCATAAATCAAATGGCCTACTATTCTACAAACCTAGGCTAGAAACTAACTTTTCACAGCATATGACCAATGTTTAACGTCGTTGGCACGACAAGACCACTCAAAGGGCTATCCAACACCCTTACTCTCTGCAATATTTCCCCTAATCATAGGACAAAATATAGGAGGTTGATGTCCGTCGGGTGTGGTTAAAAATATGTGTTAAGAATGCACTCTTTTGACGACAAGAGTTTTACCTATCGCAAGCGCACGAATTATTTTGTAGTATAGTTCGGCTTGAGAAAGGTTATCGATCCCATAGAGACTAAGTCGTATTCTAAATTTTCGTAAAATAATACTCTTAAATTGCTATAAAAATATAGTTTGTCATTTTGAGATTGATTAACTAATTAACTAATAAAACAAGTAAATATAGATTAAGAAAAGAACAATAGAGACAAGATCTAGGGTTTCCATGCTCCACCACCAACCGCATAATATAATTATCTAATTGTTCAATTGCAAGAGGGCGATCTACAACTGTGAATCAGGCCATACCGCAAATAGTCGAATATGATCCCTAAAAGGATACCGTCAATCGGATTCGCTATAACTCATCTCCGGACAGAGTATGACTAGTGCATGCAAACTACTTTTACTTTAATATACTCCTACAACATAAAATTAAACTAAAACATGTCTATATCATCTCGCCGAGGCATGGCCTGTGTAAACCTATGGTTTCAAGTATTAAGAACCATTGTGTAGAAAATCATGAATTAAGCATCCGAGTTCCAACCTATAGTGAATAATCATGATTGAGTTAAAAATATATATTTATTCTATCTAAAATAAGAATTTAGAACAAATATAAAATTATGTATAAAAATCAAAACGAACACTCATCTACAACAATCATCACAGTATAGTCATAGTTTCCCCTCGTTACAATTGAAACAAATAAAAGAACTACATTACATGGCTAGGGTTTTGCTAGAAAACCCTATATACCGAATTAGTTGTCCATGGTAGAAGGAGACAACATCGTTGATGTAGAAACGCCCTCCATGATCTTCTTCTCCGGATCTCTAGGTCTTGAATGGCTTATCCCTTTTAATGATATGTGAATAAAAGATCTAAAATTATGTGAAGAGAAGTCTCTTAGATTTGTAGCAAATCTTGGTATTTATAGGCAAAGGTGAGAGAAACCCTAACTTGGAGAATAATATTACTTTTTTTAGTAATTTCACACCCAACCAAGCAAAACCCTAATATCTGATGTATAATATGTGTATATTACATGTATAGAGGTGTTGGATTCAAACTAAAAGTCATCCGGGTCAAAATAGGATTTTGGCCCGAATCTGAAATTTCCAGTTTTTTAGCAGGACACCTCTCACGTTTTTTATCATATCTGGAGCTACATACATTTGATAGAGGTATATAATATATATTTGGAAATATGACTTCAAGCTCTTGATGATAGGCTTAAGAATCACCCCATTTGGACCTTTTTCGACCAAGATATGAGCTCCCAAAGTTGACTAAAATGTTGTGCTGAAAACACTGTAGCATTCCGCACCTACGCTTGAAGCGTAGCTTCCTACGCTTGAAGCATAGGGACAAGCGTAAAAAATCCCTTTCTAACCACTTTTTGCAACTGAAAGCTTAGGTCAAGCGTAGCAAAACCCCCGGAACCACTTTTCTTCATCATTGCTTCGTCTGAATGCCCTCGACTCCCTCGGTATGATTCTTGAAGTTGCGGCTCCGAAAAATGACGTTTTCGCCCTACGGGAGACACTTTTATCTTGAAAATACCTCTTTTGCTCTCTCTTTTAGATAGACACAAGCACTTCTCTAGTTAATTCACCAAATTTAGCTCGTAATCTTCATTAAGCTCCTAAAATACGCTTAAACACAAACAACATAAAAATATCAAATAACGGAATGTAAAGACATAACAAATGCAAGATAGGGGCTTAAAATGGATACTTTTGAGCACATATCAGAGGCGACTCTCTCAATGTTCTCACCTGTAGATAATTAGTACTTTTCATGATATCAAATATAGAACAATACTCACTATATAACGTACCTCCTCTGTCACATTCTAACTTCACCCTATGTACGGGCAATGTGTCTAACAGATCCTCCTTCAACACCTTATGTAATGTTCCCTCCACAAATTCATCACTCTCGATTACATTGACAGATGCCATAAATTTCGGTACCGGATCAATCTCCCCGTAAATCTTTAGCCACTGACCACGCCTTTTTAACCTCTCATTTCCAAAACCTACCTCTCCGTGAGGGTAAACCGATTTAACTCTAAATGGTTCGTCCCATCTTAATCGGATTCTACCTGGAAACAATTCCAGTCTCGAATTACACCGCCGTCCCTTCCGGCCAAGCTCAAGGAACTTAATATAAACATGCTTAGCATGATGTACTCTTGTCCGAGTTGTGTAAATTCGAACATTCTTATACGCACAATTCCGTATTCCCTCACACTCAGTCCTTAATCACGGATCTTCCCAAGCATACAACTTATCTACCATGTTTATACTCAACACTCGCTCATCTGGAAAGGGATCCTTGAGAGGGGTGTCATCCTTAGTAGGTTCTATGATCGTTCGTAGTAAATGATCAGCTATAGCAGTCTTTACACCCTTTTCCTCTTTCAATACTTCATCCTCTTGACCATCCAATACCCCATACAACACCATCTCAGGAAGCGTACTTTCAGGCACCAGCTTCTATATAAGAATAAGTGGAGATCCATGCGAATCTTTTGACACTTCTTATGGCAGTAAGTACAACACAACTTCCAATATATCAATAACTTCTAGATTAGACTGCTATTGGTACTCCCAGTTTTCAAACTTCGCCTCCAACCTTTTCATCACAGCCTCCAAATCATCTCTTATACTATTCTGAGGTACATCTTCTTCAACCATCTCATTTATGTTAAAACACTCGGCTGGTTCTAGTAGTTGATGGTTGATATTAAAAACATTCATCCTCATCTTCAGGTTCCCAAAGGATATATTCATAACTCTTGTTATGCAATTAACACACGCATTCGCCGTAGCAAAAAATGATCTTCCTAAAATAACAGGAATGTGTCTCATTGATCTGTGGTCAGGTTCTATGTCTAACACCACAAAGTCTACACGATAGTAGAACTTACCCACTTGCACAATTATATCCTCCAGAATTCCTCTCGGTTGTTTAGTTGATCTATCTGCCAATTGAAGCACCACCGAGGTCAGATTGAGCTCTCCCAACCCTAGTTGTTGATAGACTGAGTAAGGTAATAAATTAACACTCGCACCGAGGTCAAAAAAAGCTCTACCAATCTTCCGGTTACCAATGACACAAGAAATAATGGGAGCACCAGGATCTTTCCTCTTAGGTGGAGTATCAGTCAATAAGATTGAACTTACTTGTTCAGTCAACAAAATGTTCTTCGGGACCTTAGTTCTACTTCTCCTTTTTTGCTTACAGAGGTCCTTCAGAAATTTAGCATAGGGTAGAATTTGATCGATAATGTCTAAGAGAGGTATATTGATCTTGACTTGTCGGAATGTGTCCAACATGTCCTTTTCCTTATGTTTGCCATATGATGTCGACTTTCGAAGACGTTGAGGGTAAGGCACTACTTCCTTATAGTCTGCCCTGTCCGGCTCTTCTGCCAATCTCTGATCGATTTCTTCCTCTTCTTGGGGTTGATCTCTGTGAACCTCTTCAGTTGTCTTTTGTTTGTTCGTCCTTTCCTTAAACTGTTGTTCAACCCTATTCTCCACCACCTTTCCACTCCTCAGAGTCGTAATGGCTTGGACTGTCTCATATGTATGCTCAACAAATTTACCACGCTCCACTACTTGTTGACTCTTTGGATTAGCCATCGGTTGACTACGTAATATTCCCTCTTCAAGCCTATTCATCGCATTAGCTAGTTTCCATATCCGAGTTTCTATCTGAGCAATGGATAGGGAATGAGAGTTCAACAATTGGACATGAGAATTCAGTAATTGAACGGCTGCCTGAATATGATTGGATTGATTTTTAAGCTCATTAGATTGATTTCTAAAATCTCTCAAGGCACTCATCATCTTGTCCTCAAAACCAGGTGGTCTAGAATATGGATTTTGACTTTGAAACTGGGGTTGACTTTGGTTGAATGGTCGGACTGATTGGATATTATTATACTGAAAATTCTGAGTATTGAATGATGGTTGTTGGCTTCTATTGAAACTTGATTGAGAATTTTCAGTGATATGAGGATAATGGGACATATGTGGTTGATTAAGCCAATCCGAATTGGATGAATTATAAAAATGATTATTGTTCGGGTTGGTCCGAGCTGCATTCACATCAGTGGCAACTATCTCATTGCGATGAAATCCATATTGGGAAGGATCATATTTTATTGCAATGACTTTTCTTGGAGCTAACTGACTCATACTCATGAATTTCTCGAACTTTTCTATTAATACAGCTACTGACTCTCTGACATCATCATCGCTTTTAGCACTAAATAATTTGTCAAATCTTTTTTCACGTCCATTCCAAACTTTTATCTTAGATTCATATTGAATTGAATTATCACTCACTCTGTCAAATAGATCCAAAACCTCTTTGGCTGGTCTGAGCGTAAATTTACCTCCCACTGCTGCATCAATCAGGTTTTTATGATCAGATCCAAGTCCAAGGTAGAAGTTACGCACAAGGTCTTGGTCCATGAACTTATGGTGGGGGCACTTCTTCAGAATCTCATTAAATTTGTCCCATGTATCATGGAACTGCTCATCAGACAACTCTTTGAAATGAGTGATGGCTTCCTGCGCTTCATGAGTTCTTCCTACTGGGAAATATTTCTCTAGAAATTCCGCTTTCACGGTTTCCCAATGGATTTTCACATTGTTAGGCAAGAGCATGTACCAGCGCTTGGCTTTCTCTCTTAATAAAAAAAGGGAATAGTCGCACACGCAATCCATTAGCACTAAGGTTCTCAATTCTAATCGTAGAGGCCATTTCTAAGAAATCGTTAATATGTTGGTATGGATCCTTTTTCTTAAGCCCAAAGTACTTCGGAAGCATGTTTTGAACACTAGATTTAATCTCATAGTGTTTCACACCATCCTCTTCTGGAAATTCGGCAAAGGTCTCTTGAGTAGCAGAGGGGGCAAAGTACCCTTTCAAGGACGTGGCTGGTACTCTCCTTGCATCAACATTCTGATCGGCCATCTCTTCTTGCTCCAACTGTTAACGATGCTCCAACTCCTTAGCTCGATGATTTCGATGAAAAGTATGTACGTTCGATTTCAGGGTCAAAGAGAACTAACTCAACATTGGGATTAAAATGGAATTGCCTACCGATCATGCACTAAGCGAATTTTTTTCTAAACTTTTTTTTTTCACAATCTAAACTACTTAAACTATTCTAAATATTAACAGAGAATAAAGCTAAAATTATGCACGAAAGTAAGATAACTAAAACTCACAAGAGGTCCAACGACGCAACTTTCACTACTCCGCTAAATTCCTTTATGTTTTTCAGAGTACCTGTTAATCACACAAAAATTCTAAATTTAGATACAATACAATAACGCAATACAATTAAACTACTAAAGCTATGAATAATTCCAAGTCCCTTGCAATAGAGCCAAAAACTTGGTGTCCGACGGGTGTGGTTAAAATATGTGTTAAGAATGCACCATTTTATGACGACCTAGGTTTTACCTATTCGCAAGCGCACGAATCAATTATAATATAAAAATGGCTTGAGAACGGGAATGTCGAACCCATATAGACTTGTTTATTCACTTCAGCAGTTCAAAAGTATTGAATTATGTTTTGAAAAAGTATTTGGATTTGATTTTTGAGAATTAAACTAAAATTAACTAAGAAAACAATAAAAATGATAGTTGTGATCAAGAGATAGAGAACACCCGTCATTTCACTCTAAACCTCTTCTGAAATATGTACGTGTATATATAGCCAAGAGTTAAATGTTGTCTATTTCCGTCATTTCACTCTAAACCTCCTTTAAACCCTAGTTCTGATATGCATGCAAGTATGTACATGTATACACATGTCTGGAGTCGCAGTCACATCTTGGAGTTAAGTCGGAGGTAAAACAGGCAAAAACCCATCGTAGCACTCAAATTCCTTGCTGCGTACCCTACGCTTCAAGCGTAGGGGTCAAGCGTAGATTTCTGATTTCTAGCCACGTTTTGAGTCTGAAAGCGTAGGGACAAGCATAGATGTTTTCTGAAAAACCACTTTTCGCTGAAAATACACCAAAACACCCGTCTTGCACCCACGATACTTTTCTCTGTTGACGACCGCTTCTGGAAATGTCATTTTTGCCCTCCAATAACCATTTTTATCTTGAACTGCTTCTTGACTCTACTCTCTTGAATAGAAAAAGCACACACCTCAGTTAATTCACCGAAATTAGTTCCATTTCTTCGTTAAGTCCCTGAAACATGCTCAAACATACAAACGACATAAAAATACCAGATAATGACATGAAATGACCTAACAATAGTGAGTTAAGGGGTCAAAACATCTAACATTTGACACCTATCACCTTAGAAACCACTTTTATTGGGAGTTATGCCATTAGAACCCCCTCTAGTCCCTTGGTATGATTCTTGAAGTTGCAGCTTTGGAAAATGAAATTTTTGCTCTCCGGGAGACACTTTTCGCTTGAAAACTCATCTTTTCCTCTTTCTTTAGATAGACACAAGCACTTCTTTGGTTAATTCACCAAAGTTAGCTCTTTTCTTCATTAAGCTCCTGAAACACGCTTTAACACGCAAACTGCATAAAAATACCAAATAATGGAATCTAAAGACATAACAATAATGAGTTAGGGGCCTAAAATGGTTAATATTTGGTACCTATCAAACATAAAGTAGGAGAATGATGTAACTGGTGTCAAATCTCTTAAAGTAACAACAATGATCAGCGTTGCACTTGTTGTATCCATGTCTCTGCATAAAACCATCTAACTTCTTATACCACTGCCTTGGAGCTTGTTTCAATCCGTACAAGCTCTTTTTAAATTTGCAAACAAACTTATCTTTCCCTTTGACCGGGAAACCCTCCGTTTGTTGCATGTAGATTTCCTCCTTGAGTTCACCATGGAGGAAATCAATTTTGACGTCCAACTGTTCTAGATGCAATCCCTCTGATGCAACGATGCTCAGAACTAAACGAATGGTGTTCAGTTTCACAACCGTGGAAAATATGTCGGTGTAGTCAATTCCTTCTTTCTGCTGAAATCCCTTTACTACAATTCTTGCCTTGTATCGTTTAGAACCATCATGTTCTTCTTTGACCTTGTACAACCATTTGTTATGGAGAGATTTCTTTCCTACCGGCAAATCGGTTAGCTCCCATGTCTTGTTGGAAATAAGAGACTTCATCTCATCTTCCATTGCAAGCTCCCACTAGCTCTCATTCGCTTCATGATATGCCTCGTCATAACACTCGGGTTCACCTCCATTTTTTAGGAACAAAAAAATCATGTATCTCTTGTTCGGCACGTGCGGCCGAGTAGATCTCCTAGGTACAAAAATAGGAGTCGGAGACTGCGGTGTATCATCCTGTTTAATATTACCTTCTGCAACTGGTTCCTCTGACTGTGGACTCTATTATCTGAACCATCATCGAACTCAACATGAACATGACCACTCTGTTATGAATGATCAGAGATTGTTGTGTGTCGATCTTTGTACATCATCTTCTCATTGAATAATACATCCCTGTTATGGATCAACTTCTTATTTTGATCATCCCAGATGCGGTAACCAAACTCATCACCGTCATATCCAACGAAAATGCACTTTAGTGATTTGGGATCATGATTGCCCTAACATGATCACTAATATGTATATATGCAACACAACCAAAAACTTTTAAATGAGTAAGTTTTACCTCTTTACCGCTCCAGACCTCTTCTGGTAATCTGTGCTCCAATGGTACTGATGAACCTCGATTAATTAAGTACGTTGATGTACTGACTGCTTCTACCCAGAACTACTTGGGCAAACCCGACTATATGAGCATGTTTCTGGCTCTTTCAGTCAATGTCCGGTTCATACGTTCTGCTATGCCATTATGTTGCAGTGTAGCTGTAACAGTTCTCTATAATCTGATACCGTTCTCATAGCAAAACTTCTTAAACCCAGTATCTTCATACTCACCACCATTATCGGATCGTAGTTTCTTTATCTTCAAATCCGTCTCATTCTCTACCATGGCCTTCCATTTCTTGAACGCATCGTACATCTCAGATTTATGCTTCAAGAAGTAAACCCATACCTTTTTGGAATGGTCGTCAATGAAAGGCACTAAATAGGACTTCTCGCCAATAGATGAGACATTTGTTAGCCCCCAGACATAAGTGTGAACTAGTTCTAGCTTCTCCTTTATGAGATCTATGCCGCTCTTCTGAAACTAACTTTCTTCTTCTTATCGAATACGCAATCTTCACAGAAGTCGATATCAATCGTTTTTAGACCTGGTAGTTTTCCCTTTACGAGCATAATCTTGAACCCATTTTCACCCATGTGATCTAGCCTCTGATGCCACAATTTAGCATAGGGTAGCACTGGTGGTAGTATACAACGTACCATCTTTCTTCCCTCAAACTATAGTTATAGACCCTCTGGAAACCTTCCAATTTTCATTACAAAAGGTTGTAACATAACATTCACTCGCTAACTGGCCTACTAAGATCAAGTTATTCCTCAATTCAGGAATGTGTCTCACATCCCTCAGCTTCCATATAGAACCATTGAATTTGATATGTATTTCACATTTGCCAACAACACTGCAAGGCTGATCATCACCTAGATAAACCTTCCCCGGGTTTCCAGGTGCATAGCTCTTAAAAAGCTTTCGACTTGAGGTGGCATGAAATGATGCTCCGAAGTCCAAGACCCAAGATTCTGCCCTGCTCTCCTAGGCACATATCAATGCCTCATTCGTTTCTTCTAAAATAATGCTTGCCTCTGTCTTGTTCTCCGCTTCTTTGTTTGGAGATCTGCGCTGGTTATTGAAGTGACCAATCTTTTCGCAATTCCAACACTCAAGTCTCTTTGAAATTTCTGGGACCTTGAGATTGTGATCTTCCCTATCTCGACTTGGAACGACAACATCTTTGACTTATGCCCTTCTTTCTGTTCAAACCTCTGCCTCTACTATCAATGTTCAATATTGAGCCACTGTTAGAAAAGTCTGACGTTCATCTTCTGATCTCTTCTGTGAGTACCATACTCACTACGGAATCAAATTATAACTTTTTTTCCCTGAAAAGCTATTAATCGCAGCCACTGTGCTTCTCGACTCTCTGACAATTGGCTTATAACTAAAGTCGCTTTCATTGAGCCAGTGATTGGCATATCAACTAATTCCAACTGCCCAACAATGTCATTGAGAATATTAAGATGTTCACTGATCTTCCATTCTCGGACATCTTCAGATTGACCAATCTTTTGATGAGATGTACTTGATTTGCTGCAGATGGTTGTTCATACATGTTAAAAAGAACATCCATGAGAGACCTTGTTGTCTTCTCATTCCTTATGTTGAATGCAACGGACTTTGACAATGTCAGTTTAATCGTACCGAGAACCTTCTGATCAAGGGTCTTCCACTCCTCGTCCGACATCTTTTATGGCTTCTCTTCCAATGGTTGATACAAATTCTTCTGGAACAGGAGGTCCTCAATTTGCATCTTCCGAAACCCGAAGTTTTAACCATCAAACTTCTCGATCATAATTGTCTTTTCTTCAGCCATAAAACTCACTTCTCTTGTTTGATATTTTCGGAGTTGAATCACGCAAAACCGACTATACGGTTGTGTCTGAAATGGTCCAAAACCCTAAAATCGCCTCTGACTGTGCTCGAATCGGACTTAAAACGAGCCCGGAATGGCCAAAACAAACAATCACAAAAAAATAAAACATTGCTGACGACATCAGGAACTTCTCTGGACGTGTGCCTACTCCGATTGGGCTTATTTTCTCTCTCAAACGTTCGCCTTTGAAAGAGTTTTCCTTTGATATATTACATGCCTTGTTTGGATCAACGATGCTCCACGAAATAGACTCAAATAGAAACTGCTGCTCATGGGAGCCGAAATTCTAGCCGAAACTTCAGGCGGCACGTGGGGGCGCGTGCAGCTGTTTCCGGCGACGTGCTTGATACTAGTGGCTCCATCTCATCAAGCCGCTCCTCCTGGTGTGCTCAAATTTCGATTTCGACCACTTTGTTGTTTCTTCGATTCCGCCTCAACCGTGAACCCTCTGATACCGATCTGCTTTCGTTGAAGTCTCTAATACGGATCAGGTTCCACCTGGATTGCTCTGATACCACTTGTTAGGGTTAGTGAAACCCTACTATCGAGAAACACACAATCAAACAGTTAAAACATACACAAACACAAAGATATATACGTGGTTCGGCCAAAATAAGTCTACGTCCACGGAGCGCACCGATTCACTATAATCAATGAGAGGATAACAAAGGGATGATCTGCATATCATACACACGCACACACACAGTGTATACTCACGTCTGTATCACCGGAATAATATAAGCTTATATTATATTATTCTTAACTCTCTCTCACAAAGCTCTCTCTATTTGTATTGCTACTTATTTCTGGCACACAGAATATGTTCACCCTATGCCTGTATTTATAGGACAAATAGGAGTGAAACCCAAGTTTACTTGGAGTGGGGAACAAGTCAATCAAGGCTAATCAATCCTAGTCCGAAAAGGAATATAAATACGTGATTGCAATTTCTCAAAGAGGAAACTTGATCAGGGTTTCTTCGTCTCTAAGCAGAGGAGCCACATACCATAACAATTACCAATTCATCGACAATAAGGATATGAAAATATTTTCTTAACTAAAATTTCAAATTAATGTGTATATAGTTTTTTCATTTAACTTATTTATCTAAATGGATTATATTATATACTTTAGTTTATTCACTAGAATAAATATCCCTTACAAGACACATGGATGAAAGTAAATAAATTAAATAGGGGTCCAGACGCTACAAGTTGACTATTTCACAGAGCTGAATCCCAAGAAGAGTTATCATTTGAAAATGTTACACTAGTTTGTCTTATAACTATGTAACGGTATGTTGTAGAATTGCGAAGTAACAGAAATTTATTCACACACTAGTACACTCAATTAGGTACCGAAGATTCATTTTTTCAATCAACTCTGCTACAGCCCAGGACAAATAAATCTAAAGAGGATCGCTCAGCACTTCGACAATTGACAGCATGAAGATGAAATAAGTGCTTCAAGTTGCATTAGCCGGAAGGCCAGGCACATTTAGTAGGTCCAGTCTAGCCCCAACCCAACCCTAACCCTACTAAATAAAAGAATCCACTTCTTCTAGCGGTCCTAAATCCCAGTTGACCAAAATTGACCCACACCCACAAGAAGAACTCATGTGTATGTATATATATGCACACACACACACTTATAGTTGAGCCTTTTAAGACTCGTCAAATAATTCCTTAGAAACCTTGAAAATGATGAGAGAGAGACACCCGGGTATAATTGTGTCGATATACACATATATATATGTGTATGTACTACCCACATTTAGTGGGCTAAATTCAAAAGCTCTTCAAAGAAATTACTTAGTACTAGTATGGAGTCCGCATGATGAGATGTGGTAATTTATTGACTTAAATTAGAGAAGCTCCTAATTTAGTCAATCTTTTTAACCGGTTTGAATTCAAAGTCTAAAGTGTCTTTCATTTCGATAACTTTAGCATAATTATCTGATCCCACATAAAGCAAAAGGAATGTTCACCTTAAAAGAATGTTTGAAATGTATGAGAAATATATAAAAATAAATATAAAAATAAACTCCAATTGATGGCTATGGAAAACAGAAAAAGATAATACTTGTGATTTTTTTTTAAAGACAAGTTTGTCAACCTCACTAATTTAATCTAATATAATATAGAGAGGTGATTACAAATTTTTTAAAAATAAAATTAAAATTAACTTGTCCACCTTAATATTAAACCAAGTGATTGAAGAGAAAGAATTCTATCATCTTCGATCCTCCTCGAATAGAAGTAAAGAATTGTTATAAAAAGAATATATATAATAATTTAAAGGGTAATTTGCATTGACACCCCCTGAGGTTTAGGTCAATTCCACCTAGCCTCCGATCAACGCACAAGTTTACAATGACACCCCCTGACCTTTAAAAAGTCTTGCAGTGACACCCCTTTGAGTCATGAAAAGTCAGATTTGCTCTTACTATAAATAAGGTTAATTTCAATAAATCCCCATATACTATTGAATTTAATCAATTAAACCATCTACTATTGAATTTCAATCACATTGTCCCCACCCTCAAACAATATATAATAAAATTCAAAATATATATGTAAAATTAAAAAAATATATATCAAATTCGAAAAAATTATATAAAATTCAAAACAAATATATAACTTTCGAAAAACTATATAAAATTCGAAAACAAAATAAATTTTTTGAATATATATATAATTCAGAAAAATATATATAAATTCAAAAACATATAAATTTAGAAAAAATATATAAAATTCGAAAAAATATATATATTTTGAAAAACAAAATGTGAAAAAATAAATAAATTTAGAAAAATATAAATATATTGGTAAAATATCATATATTTTCTAATGAAGTGAATCAAACTACTTACCACCAACAATAATAAGTGATATTTTTTTATATATTTTTCCAAAATATATATTTTTCAAAATTTATAAGTCGTTTTCGAAATTTATATGATGTTTACGAAATTTATATATATATTTTTCAAAAAATATATATTTCGAAAAACAAAATGTGAAAAAATAAATAAATTTAGAAAAAAATATATATATTGGTAAAATATCATATCTTTTTTAATGAAGTGGATCAAACTACTTACCACCAATAACGTATTAGTGGTCTTTTTTATATATATTTTTCTAAAATATATATATTTTTCAAAATTTATATGTCGTTTTCAAAATTTATATGATATTTTCGAAAGTTATATGATATTTTCAAATTTTAGAAAAAATTCCAATGACACCCCATGAGGTTTAGATCAATTCCAAACAAATATATAAATTTTGAAATATATATATAATTCAAAAATATATATAAAATTTGAAAAAATATATATAAATTCAAAAAAATATAAATTTAGAAAAAATATATAAAATTCGAAAAATATATATATATAAATTTTAAAAAATATATCCAACAACAATTAGTGGTCTTTCTTTATATATATATTTCTAAAAAATATATATATATTTCGAATTATATATATATTTCAAAATTTATATGACGTTTTTGAAATCTATATGATGGTTTCGAAAGTTATATGATATTTTTTAATTATATATATATTTTCGAATGTTATATATTTGTTTTTAATTTTATATAATTGTTTCAAATTATATATATATATATTTTCGAAATTTATATATTTTTTGAAATTGAATATATTGTTTTCGAATTTATATATATATTTAAAATGTATATATTTGTTTCAAATTTTATATATATTTTTTCGAATTTGATATATATTTTTCTAATTATATTTATTCTTTTTAAAGTTTATAAATATATTGTTTAAGGGTGGGAGCAATATAATTGAAATTCAATAGTAGATGGGTTAGTTGATTAAATTCAATAATAGAAGGGAGTTTATTGAAATTAATCTTATTTATAATAAGGGCAAACCTGACTTTTCACGGCTCAAAGGGGGTGTCACTACAAGACTTTTTAAAGCTCAGCGGATGTCATCGTAAACTTGTGCGTTGACTGGAGGCTAGGTGAAATTGACCTAAACCTCAGGGGGTGTAACTGCAAATTACCCTAATTTAAAAGATTGATGCGTAATGGATTATGAGAATGCTGATTGGGATTGATTAGGGCTTTTTGTTTTCGTTTTCATTCTTGGGGTTTCCTTTTATGCCCCTCTCTCATGTATTATTGTCTTCTCTTGTCCTCTTTAATATTATTTATTTACCGGAAAAAAATATATAGGATAATTTGCACTAATACCAGGTTTGCGTCTATTTCACCTAAGTGCTGATTTTCAAAATTTTGACACAAACACCCCTGAGGTTTGGTTTTGCTTGCCATGACACCCCAAATGAGCATAATACCCTTCAAAAAATTCAAAAATAAATATTTAAAAGTGAAATAACCTTTATGCCCCAATCCCAAATATATAAAATTTCGAAAAACATATATATAAATTCGAAAAAATGTACAAAACATATATTTAAATTTTGAAAAATATATATATAAATTTCAAAAAAATATATATAAAATCAAAAAAATATATAAAATTCGAAAATATATATATATATTTTTTGAAAAATATTTAAATTCGAATATATATATTTCAAAAAATATATATAAAATTCAAAATATATATATTTTCAAAAAAAAAAAATTATATAATTTCGAAAAACATATATAAATTTCAAAATATATATAAAAAGTTCAAACAAATATATAAAATTTGAAATATATTTATATAATTCGAAAATATATATATATAATTTGAAAAATATATAAATTTGAATATATATATATTTCAAAAAAAAAAATTCAAAAAATTATATAATTTCGAAAAACATATATAAATTTCATAAACTATATATAAAATTCAAAAAAATATATAAAATTTGAAATATATATATAATTCGAAAATATATATATAAAATTTGAAAAATATATAAACTCGAATATATATATATTTCAAAAAAAATTTCAAAATATATATGTTTTCAAAAACAAAATTCAAAAAATTATATAATTTCGAAAAACATATATAAATTTTAAAAAATGTATAAAATTTGAAATATATATATATATATATATAATTCGAAAATATGTATATATAATTTGAAAATATATATATATCAAAAACATATATACATATTTTTTGAAATTTATATATGTTTTTCGAATTTATATAATTTTTTGAATTTAATTTTTGAAAATATATATATTTTGAATATATATTTTTTTTGAAATATATATATATATTCGAGTTTATATATTTTTCAAATTTTATACAAATATTTTTGAATTATATATATATTTCAAATTTTATATATTTTTTGAAATTTATATATGTTTTTCGAAATTATACAATTTTTTGAATTTTGTTTTTGAAAATATATATATTTTGAATTTTTATTTTTTATTTTGAAATATATATATATATTCGAATTTATATATTTTTCAAATTTTATATGTATATTTTCGAATTATATATATATTTCAAATTTTATATATTTTTTATATATTTTTTGAAATTTATATATGTTTTTCAAAATTATATAATTTTTTTAATTTTGTTTTTGAATATATATATTTTTATTTTTTATTTTTTTTTGAAAATATATATATTCGAATTTAAATATTTTTCAAAATATATATATATATTTTCGAATTTTACATATATTTTTATTTTATATATATTTTTTGAAATTTATATATATATTTCAAAATTTATATATTTTATTCTAATTTTATATATTTTTTTCAAAATTTAAATATTTGTTTTCTAATTTTATACATTTTTTCAAATTTATATATATGTTTTTCGAAATTTTATATATTTGGGGTTGGGGCATAAAGGTCATTTCACATTTTAATATTTATTTTCGAATTTTTTGAAGGGTATTTTGATCATTTGGGATGTCATGGCAAGCAAAATCAAACCTCAGGGGGTGTTTGAGTCAAAATTTCGAAAATCAACACCTAAGTGGAATAGATGCAAACCTCAGGGGGTGTTAGTGCAAATTACCCAAATATATATTAACCATCTAAACTTTGGAATATTAATTGAAAAGTGAACAAACAGTTCCACTTAGGCTCCCATAAAAAGGAGAGAACAGAATAATGAGAAAGAATGGTAGTAGTATTTATTTAAGGGATAACTTCATTTACACCCCCTGATGTTTGTCCTATCATCATTTTGATCCCCTCAGGTTTGCATATCTTCATTTACACCCCCTCATGGGGTGAAATGTCTAAAATACCCTTATACCAAACACCCCTTAAATCAATTTAATCCCTAAATCAATTTAAACCCTAAACCAAACACCTCCTTAGAATCAATCTAACCCTCAAACCAAACACCCCAATATCTATTCAATTTTTATTCTCTCCCTCTCTCTCTCCTCTCTATCTCTCTCTCTCTCTCTAACTCTCAGACACACACACACGCACACACACACATATATATATAGATCTATACACACACATATATAGATCTATACATATATATATATAGACCCATCGGGGGCGGCGGGAGGAGGCGGCGCCGACGGGGAGGCGGTGGTGGGAGGGGGCGGCGCCGACGAGGAGGCGGTGGGAGGGGGTCGGTCGGCGACTTATATATATATATATATATATATGTGTGTGTGTGTGTGTATATATATATAGATAGAGATCTATATATGTGTGTGTGTGTGTGTGTGTGTGTGTGTGTGGTGTGTGCGTCTGAGAGAGAGGAGAGAATTAATTTTTTTTTTAATTTTATATTTATTTTCGAATTTAGTTTTTTTTTGAAATTTAATATATATATATTTGAATTTTATATTTATTTTCAAATTTTATATTTTTTTGAAATTTATAATTATTTTCGAAATTTAATATATATTATTAGAATTTTATATGGTTTTTTTTAATTTTATATATTTGTCTTGAATTTAATATGTTTTTAAAAAAAAATTTAAAAATTTATATATATTTTTTATTTTATATTTATTTTCGATTTTATAATTTATTTTGAAGTTTAATATATTTTTTTGAATTTTATATGTTTTTTTAAAAATTTTATATATTTGTTTCAAATTTTTATGTTTTTTGTGATTTTTATATTTATTTTTGAAATTTAATATGTTTTTTTGAAAAAAAAATAATTTCAAAATTTATATATGTTTTTTAATTTTATATTTATTTTCGAATTTATAATATTTTTTAAATTTTAATATATATTTTTTCAAATTTTATATATATTTTGAAATTTTAATACAAATTAAATTATTAAATGATGGGAGGGGGTCTAATTGATAAAAACACTATCCTTGTTTCCAAACAGAATAAGGATAAGACATTGAGGGTAGTTTAGGGATTTTTAAAAAAATTCAGGCTGATGTCATCGTTCAGGGGGTCTAAGTGATGAGAATATTGAAAAGTATGGGGTGTAAATGAAGATATACAAACCTGAGGGAATCCAAGTGAAGATAAGACAAACCTAAGGGGTGTAAATAAAGTTATCCCTTTATTTAATTATCTCTGAATTCGATAACAAATTCGAGAACCAATGGACAAAATTTCTTGAAGTAACACAAAAATGAAAATGGAACAATTGAGATTGAATAGACTTCTCTCTCTGCGCATATATATATAATACAGGGTTTATCTGTAATTATCCTATATATGTTTAATATTTAATTTCAGAAAGGCTCTCTTGAAACGGAAAAAGATGGTATTAAAGGCTTTGGGCCATATGATGGTAATGTTAAGCAATGATTGTGTCCAAAGAGGCATGGCCAACAACTCCTTTATTAGCTAAACACTATATTTGAGTTGAAGTAAATCCTTTAACTAAGGGCCATGCAAAGGGGGGCATAGGCATTGTGATATGTCTCTGACCATACAAATTCATATACATATATATATCTATATACACATATATGTATATATATACCCACCACGTCCAAAGTGGAGATTTTGCGAATTCATGATTTTGGAAGGTGGGGAATTGTTGGAAAGAATTAATGTCATATGCTGGGGACATCATCTTCATGGGCCATCCTCATTACATCATTATGGGCATCGCGATGATGTTCCTCATACCATGTACGCAATCAGAACCCAATGTTCTTCACTTAATTGCTTCTCATGGTCACCAACTCACAATTTACTCATGCATGGACCAAAAGCCCTTCTAGAGGAAGTGCTTAATTAGGTCAGTACTCATTACTCATCACTTAACCATGTTAGGATTCGCACACCCTATATACGAAGCCGTACACACCTGCAAATCAGAAAACGCACACAAACACACCAAACAATCGACACAATAATATATACGTGGTTCGTTTCACTAAAAAATCACTGAGAGGATTACAAGGGGGTGATTCGCAGATCACACACGCACACACTGTGTATACTCACGCATGTATCACCGGAATAATATAAACGTATATTATTCATAATTCTCTCTCTCTATTTCTGTGTACACAATTCAATAGGAGAAGCCCTATATTTATAGGTGAGGATATAGAGGTAGGTTTCCCAATCTTCCGATGCGGGACAAGTTAATATAACAAAGTAGTCATATTACATATATATGCCAATATATAACAATCTCCCACTTGACGACTTTGCCTTCATCAATCAACTCCATCAATGATCAGTGCTCGGTGCCCTCATTTCTGTCTTCAAGCTTGAAGACCAACTGAAGTTGCGCACAACTTCAGTTTCTCTGTTGTCACCACTTTGGTTAACATGTCGGCCGGATCCTCGCTTCCTTGAATCTTCTTAAGTGTTAATACTTCATCCTCTAATAGACATCTGATAAAGTGATAACGAAGATCTATATGTTTGGTTCTCGAATGAAATGCTGAATTTTTCGCCAGATGTATAGCACTTTGACTATCACTATGCAAAACACTCTTTCCTTGCTCGAATCCCAACTCTGCCAACAAATCCTATAACCAAATCATCTATTTGCTAGCCTCTGTCACGGCTACATACTCAGCCTTTGTAGTAGATAACGCTACAATCCTCTATATCTACGAAATCCAACTGACTGCTGTAGTACCTACTGTAAAGACATAACCAGTAGTGCTTCTTCTGTGATCTATCTCACCAGCAAAATCTGATCTACATAGCCATGAAAATTCACTTCACCCTTTCCAAAATAAAGGCATCTGTTTGTGGTACCTCGTAGATATCGCAATATCCACTTCACTGCTTCCCAGTGAGTCTTTCTTGGATTGGACATGAACCTGCTGACTGCTCCCACTGCATATGCAATATATGGTCTTGTACAAACCATTGCATACATCAAGCTACCAATAGTTGAAGCGTATGGAATACTGGTCATGTTGTTCCTCTCTGCTTCTGACTTGGGAGACTGCTTTTTGGATAATCGAAAATGACTAACCAAAGGTGTGCTAACTGACTTAGCATCACTCATGTTGAACCGCTTCAAAACCCGTTCAACGTAGTCAGCCTGAGACAACTGCAAAATTCCCTTATGTTTGTCTCTTATAATTCTCATACCAAGAATCTGTTTCGCTGTGCCTAAGTCCTTCATCTCGAACTCTTTTGCCAACTGCTTCTTTAACTTACTGATTTCCGCAAAATCAGATCCAGCTACTAACATGTCATCAACATAAAGTAGGAGGATAATGTAACTCGTGTCAAACCTCTTGAAGTAGCAACAATGGTCAGCGTTGCACTTGATATAACCATGTTTCTGCATGAATCCATCGAATTTCTTGTACCACTATCTTGGAGCTTGTTTCAAACCATACAAGCTCTTTTCCAACTTACACACAAGTTTCTCTTTCCCTTTCTCTAAGAAACCTTCCGGTTGCTGCATATAAATCTCCTCCATTAGGTCACCATGGAGGAATGCAGTTTTGACATCTAACTGTTCTAGGTGCAAACCCTCTGATGCAACAATGCTAAGAACTGAACGAATGGTAGTCAGTTTCACAACCGGAGAAAATACGTCGGTGTAGTCGATTCCTGCTTTCTGCTGAAAGCCTTTTACTACAAGTCTCGCCTTGTACCTCTTAGAACCATCATGTTCTTCTTTGACTCTGTAGACCCATTTATTATGGAGAGCTTTCTTTCCTACCGGCAACTCGGTTAGCTTCCATGTCTTGTTGGAAATAAGGAACTTCATCTCATCTTCCATTGCAAGCTCCCACTGGCTCGCATCTACTGCACTGCATGCTTCATCAAAATACTCTGGTTCACCTCCATCTGTGAGCAAAAAATAATTCATGTATCTCCGATTCAGCACATGCTGCCGTGAAGACCTCCTAGGTACAGGAATAGGAGTCGGAGACTGCGGTGTATCAACCTGTTGAGTATTTCCATCTGCAATATGTTCGTCTGACTGAGTACTCTCACTGTCTTGAACATCATCTAACTCAACACACACAGGATCACTCTGTGCTGTAGGCTCTGAGGTTGTTGTGTGTCTGTCCTTGTACATAACATTTTCATTGAACACTACATCTCTGCTTCGAATCAGTTTTCGGTTCTGATCATCCCACATGCGGTAACCATACTCGTCACCACCATAGCCAATGAAAATACACTTTTGTGACTTGGGATCAAGCTTACCCCTCATAGTGTCACTAACATGTACATATGCAACACAACAAAAAACTTTTAAATGTAAAAGTGTTACCTCTCTACCACTCCAGACCTCTTCTGGTATTTTGTGCTCCAATGGTACTGATGGACCACGATTGATTAAGTACGCTGCTGTACTGACTGCTTCTGCCCAGAACTGTTTTGGCAACCCTGCCTGAATGCGCATGCTTCTGGCTCTCTCAGTCAATGTCCGGTTCATCCGTTTTGCTACGCCATTCTGTTGTGGTGTACGTGGAACAGTTTTTTCTAATTTGATACCGTTCTCATAGCAAAATCTCTTAAACCCGGTGTCTTGATACTCTCCACCATTATCGGATCGTAATCTCTTAATCTTCAAACCCGTCTCATTCTCTATCATAGCCTTCCAACTCTTGAACACACCGTACACTTCAGATTTATGTTTCAAGAAATAAACCCATACCTTTCTGGAATGGTCATCGATGAAGGTGACGAAATAGGACTTTCCGCCAATAGATGAGACATTTGCTGGCCCCTAGACATCAGTGTGAACTAGCTCAAGCTTCTCATTTCTGAGTTATCTGTCGCTTTTCTGAAAACTAACCCTTTTCTGCTTACCGAATACGCAATCCTCACAGAAGTCGATATCAATCGAATTTAGACCTGGTAGTTTTCCCTTTGCGAGCATAACCTTGAGTCCCTTTTCACTCATGTGACCTAGCCTCTGGTGCCATAAATTATGATCCTCCTTGCTTTCTGCAATTGCTATAAATGTGCTAGCCTTGGTGGTAGTGTACAACGTACCTGTTTTCTTTCCTCGTGCTATAGTCATAGCCCCATTGGAAACTTTCCACTTATCTTCACTGAAAGTGGTCATATAACCTTCACTCGCCAATTGGCCTACTGAGATCAGGTTCTTCCTCAAGTCTGGAATGTATCTGACATCCCTCAGCTTCCATATCGATCCGTTGAGTATGATATGTACTTCACCCTTGCCAACAACACTGCAGGGTTAATCGTCACCTAGATAAATCTTGCCGAGTTTTTCAGGTGCATAGCTCTCAAAGAGCTCTCGACTTGAGGTGGCATGGAATGATGCTCTAGAGTCCAAAACCCAAGACTCTGCTTTGCTCTCCAAAGAGCATATCAGTGCATCATCTGCTTCTTCTAAAACAATATTTGCCTCTGTCTTGTCATCCGCTACCTTCTGCGGGGATCTACACTGGTTCCTTAAATGACCAGTCTTGCCGCAATTCCAACATTCGATTGCTTTGGAATTTCTGGGACCTCGAGACTGTGATCTTCCCCGTCTTGACTTGGAATGGCCACGCCTTTGGTTTCCGTCTTTCTGTCTGTTCGAACCTCTGCCTCTGGTGTCGACATTCAATGTTGTACCACTGCTTGAAGAGTCTGACGACTGTCTTCTGATCTCTTCTGTGAGTACCATACTCACAACGGTATCATACTTCAACGGGTCTATCCCTGAAGAATTACTGATTGCAGCCACTATGGCGTTCCAGCTCTCTGGCAATTGATTAAGGAGAAAAGCTGATTTCACCTTGTCTTGAAACACTACTTCAATTGATTCCAACTGCCCATAAATGTCATTAAGCTTACTGAGATGTTCACCAACATTCCCATTCTCGGACATCTTCAGATTCGTCAATCTGCTGATAAGATGTAATGTATTTGCTCCAGACGGCTGTTCGTACATCTTCGAAAATGCTTCCATGAGAGACTTTGCAGTCTTCTCTTTCCTGATATTGAAGGCAACAGATTTTGCCAACGTCAATCTGATCGTGCCAAGAGCCTTGCGATCTAGGATATTTCACTCCTCTTCTTTCATCGAATTTGGCTTCGTCTCTTCTAGCGGTTAATACAAATTTTTCTAGAATAACACATCCTCAATTTGCATCTTCCAATAGGTAAAGTTTGTACCATCAAACTTCTCGATCATTACTGTCTTTTCTTCTCCCATAGCTCCCACTAAGCCTATTAGAGATATTCGAAGTCCAAAATTGAGTATACGGTTGTGTCGGGGGCGGTTCAAAACATTAAAAACACCTCTGACCGCGTCCAAAACGGGTCAAAAACGACTCCAAACGGGCCAAAACAAATTCGCACAAAAGACAGAAATTTAATCACGAAGTCAGTACCTTATCGGGGTGCGTGCGGGCGCGTCCCTACTCATATTGGGCGGATTCTTGCGCCAAAACGTCGGGCTTCTAATTCTCTTTCCGTAGATATATTATAAGCCTCATTCCAATAAACAATGCTCCAGAAAATCACGCCGAACCGAAACTGCTGCTCGACGGAGCCAAAAAACTGGCCGAAACTTCAGGCGGCGCGTGGGGGCACGTGAGGAACTCTCCGGCGACATGCTTGACACTGCTGGTTTCGTCTCGTCGAGACAAAGCTCCTGGTGTGGTCGGTTTCTGATTTAGGGCAGTCGAAAAAATCAGATCTGGACCAGATCATCGGGCTTCGTGATTTGCTTCAACCTGGGGCTCTGATACCACTTGTTAGGGTTCGCACACCCTATGTACGAAGCCGTACACACCTACAAATCAGAAAACGCACACAAACACACCAAACAATCGACACAATAATATATACGTGGTTCAGCCAAATAAGCCTACGTCCACGAAGAGCATCGTTTCACTAACAAATCACTGAGAGGATTACAAGGGGGTGATTCGCAGATCACACACGCACACACACTGTGTATACTCACGCCTGTATCACCGGAATAATATAAACGTATATTATTTCTAACTCTCTCTCTCTATTTCTGTGTACACAATTCAATAGGAGAAGCCCTCTATTTATAGGTGAGGATATAGAGGTAGGTTTCTCAATCTTTCGATGTGAGACAAGTTAATATAACAAAGTAGTCATATTACATATATATGCCAATATATAACAAACCAATAGTACTTATGCGACCAAATTGATGAAATTTGAAATTAAGGAAAAAGTTGATGAAACGTGGAGGTGGCAAAAATTACCCAAATTTATCAACTCACCCACACCCGCCCACTAAAATTGGGTAATGGGTGAGTGATTTAACATGTGCATTGCTAATGGGTTGGATAATGGGTAAGTGATTTAATATGCGGGTTGTTAACGGGTCAAGTGAGAGAACTCGTATCAATCCGTTAAATGAGTGGTTTAAAATCCAAGGAGGCCTTATGATAGATATTTTAGGTCAGCCTACCACAACCCATAGTGTACTAACCTCTTCTCAGTTCATAACCATAAGTTCACACAACCCTTTGACATAAACTCGTTGCCGAATTACAATAAGACCAAAATAAACTTTCTAGAATTGCTTGTAATACAAATAATAAAAGTAACACTACATGCATCCCCCTCCAAAATACAACATTTTCGTTATACACATCCAAATATGCACACCCATAGATTTTATCACAATATTTTGAAATGATTATTTTGAAAACATAAAGTAATCATTTCAAAATTAACACATTTTTTACCTTGTTTTTCGAAAAATTATTGCAGAATTCTTGAAAACATACAACAATAGCAAATCAAATAATTCAGGAAAAATAAAGAGAAGCCCTTAATTCTCACCACTAATCCACGTTCAAAAAAGGCGTCGTCCATTTCCCAAAACAAATAATCACAAATTAAAGACAATCCAAAAACGAATAACCTTTCAACACAATTCCAAGTACGAAATAAACAAATTCAAGACACGAATCGCAACAAAAACCCTCGAATTGCTTGAAAACTGAGGCAATTCGAGAGAGATATAGTGATAAGATCGAATTGCGTGAAACTGAGAGGAGTGAAAAATTAGTCACGTGTGGCTTAATAAATATATGTGTATTGATATTTTCTTATTCAATCATATATATATTTTTTTAGTTGAATTTTTTTTTTCAATAAATATATACATATAACTATTCTAAAAAATATATATATATATATATGGGTCGGGTTGACCCAACCCATTACGACCCGTCCCGATATCAACACATCATAACAAGTCAAGAACGGATCACTGACCCGTTTATGACCCGCCCGTTTGCCACCTATTGAAACGTTAATTTAGAGTCACTTCCATTTTATTGAAAAAGTGTGTCACCCCTTAGTCGAACCTTAATAAGTATATAACTTCATTATTTCAGTGAATTGGTATAACAAATACTACAAATTTAGCGCGGGTTTCAATGAACCATGCATGAAACAACACTAGAAAAATAAACGCTACAAAATGAAGATTTATATAGATATTGTCGGCATAATCAGCAATTTTCGGAAAATGAATGCATAATAAAGAAAGAGGAAAGAAGATTTTGCGTAACAGTGACGGATCTAGAAATTCAATTGAGTGGGAGCATAATTAATTATCATATTAAAAATTCAGTGAGGGTTTTAGAATAATTTTTTTAAAATTCATCAAAGGCACTAATGCAAAAATCTAAAATTTTAAGATAATTTAGGTTAAAAAAAAAATGCGCACCCCCACTGGGCCTTAGGCAAATTTGTGCCTGCGTAAGAGGATGTAACTTGGAAAGAATGATACAGTGGGGTGTGCATAGGGCTGTGAACGAATCAAGCGCTCGATAAGCAACTCGAAATCAACTCGATAAAACTCGGCTCATGTTTGTTTATTTAATAAGTAAACCAAGCTCGAACATTTTTTTCAAGCTCGCTTCATAAATGAACCAAACTCAAACAAATAAGAGCTCGGCTCGAAAATGTTCGCGAACAAACATATTAAGCTCAATCTAGGTGACTATTGGTACGAGTAATATATGCTACAACTGAACTGAGCCGTTCGTGAATAAACTCGAGTTCGACTCGCTAAAACTAACGCTCAGCTTGGAATTGTTCGTTTAACAAGTGAACCAAACTTGAACACAATTTTTAGGCTCATTTAATAAATAAACAAGTTTGAATGTTGCAAAGCTAGACTCATTTACAGCCCTAGGTGTGCACTAAGATTGACTAGAGAGGTTCATTGTTAACGAGACTTTCACATTCATATTATTCGTTTCACTTCTTATCGCAATTCAACATATAATAAACCTTAACATTCTATTCTTTCATACTCAATTTTGCATGGTCTTATTTTGTTTGGGGCACTCTCTCTCTTCAAGTAGGCGATCTGAACACTTTGCACCAGATGTTCGATGTGATATTGGATCAAGAATTGATATTAACTCTGATATTATGGTAACAAGAAATTTAATTCATTTCACTTCCTATATGGAATTCGATAAAAGACAACCCAACAACTATTGTCCTACAAGGCACACAACTATTGTCCTACAATGCACGCGCCCAATGGCCCAGTTGATTAAGTGCCCCACGTTTCACTGTGGTGGTCAGAGTTCAATTTGTGTCGCGTACATAAATTAACTTCCTTGTCAGGTAAAAAAAAAAAAAAACATTATCCTTCAATCTTAAAAGGGCAAGGTTGTACTCTTGGTTCGCTGTGGAGATATCGGTTTCGATCTTAGTCACAATAATGGTTTAACAAATTCAAAAAATAGCAATCTTAAAAAGTATCGAATAAATCTTTCAAACCCTATATGAAATCTAACCATTTATTTTGACATGAATACAAGCTCAGATTGGAGGCTGGGCTTGTTCATCTTGGCCCAAACCTATCGTCGCAAGACTGCATTTTGGCTAAATTAAGGCTCAAATAAACCCATTCGAAACTCTCCTACAATATTCTTAAGCCCGAAGCCCGCCATATCGGTCAGCGAGCCGATTACAGAAAAAGTGAGCCACTGATTCTAGTCCCAGCGCTCAACCTTCACGGTAGAGAAAGTATTTGAATCAAAGCGCGGAGGATACAACCAACAATCATTTTTTTGGGAAAAACATACATATATATACACGTGTGTGTGAAGATATTCTTACGATAACTTTAAGTGCTTCTTGCTTACAGAGCTGCTAATAATACATGTCCAATCTGAAATCAACACATGACAATAAGCTGTTCTTAAGAGTAATATACATACAAAGTCCGATGTACGTGTGTTTGCCGCTCAGATATTAACTCATATTATCATTACTGCTCTATTTATGATCTTATTATTTTCTAGCTTTTTATAAGTTACTCCATCATGACAACACTATACAAGTAATTTGCATACTTTTCGTGGTCGGGTAATGAAGATTCTCCCATTTCCAACCAGCTCTTGGGAAATCACACCTGAAAGAATCAGGATTACATTTGAGGTCTTGTCTGCACAACATAGATTTTCCCATCTCTGACCACACCTTCGATGTCTTGAGGAGATCCATAAAGCTCCTCAATTGCATTTCCTGCCAGTGCAATGCTGGAGAGGGTTGTTTTCCGGAAATTACCATCAATCATCAATGGGTCAGAGGAGTAGTCAACTACAACCTTGTCTTCTTCATCCATCGGCACACTACAGAAAAGAAGGATTGCAAATCAGTAAATAAGCATTTGAAGTTGCCATTTCAGAAACATAACAGTGCATAGAGTTATTGATGTTAGTTATGAATCGTACAAACTTTATTATAGCAACAAAGCAGACACTTTTATGAAGTACCAGAGATTCATCTCAAGTCCTCCCTCCCTACGATTTCCTAGTAGCAGGACCAACTGTGACTATCCCTTATTGAAGGATGGAATGTTTTTGCACTATTTTTAATTTTATATAGCATTTAAGGACAGTAATTGATTGCAATGCAACTTCTTTTTTTTTTTTTTTTGAAAGGATTGCAATGCAACTTATAGACAGTTTTTCATTTTTCTTCTCTTTTATTTTTATTTTTTATTTTTTTATGCATGTGTGGTTCTATGAATTTTAACAATAAAACAAGGTTGTTGCATATACTTATTATATAGCATTTAAGGACAAGCAACACAGCCGCCAGGATATGCTGCCTCAGCTGTGGCTGCATTTAAGTAATTAAATCATGGCAACTTATATATAGTTCCAACAGTGACTGGCTGTTTTTAAATTCTACTATTGAATTTCATTTATTATTATTTTTTAGCGCCTATGTACTCGGATTGATTTTTTCAGGGAATACCATTCTGCAACCTAAAATAACATGTCAACTTCACAGCTTCGCAAAAAGTAAGTTTCATATCTGGCTAAGTTAAAGCTGACACAGCTAGCATGAACACACCAATTCTTTGGGATGAACAATAATGTGGTGATCAGATTCATGAAATCAAGACTAGGACATCGGGGAGGGGAAAATACATAAAATAAAATAAGAGAGAACAGAATTGGAGTTTCTATAGGATAATGGGGGAGAATAAATTACGAAAAAAAATTTAAATTGGCATTTAAAATAGGAGAAAATGACAGTATATATACTGAGGTTAGGATAAAGTCAGCAAAACAACGATAAATTCCATACACTATTTGAAATTTAACTTTTCAATGGGAGCTTTAAAAAGGTTACCTATCGTAAAGGCCTGCACCAGCATAACCTTCTAAATCCTCCCCATTGGAATCAGATCTGAAAATGATAGATCGTCTGATAAAAAGGCCAATGGGTTTGCTCGGGTAACCTAATACCTGAAACATGTTCAAATTTGTGAGTGCAGAAAGGTCCAAATTCACTAAAGAACAATACTCTTGCTTAGAAGAAATGTTATAACAAATCTAATTCATTACGAAATCACCACAAGATTTGTTCACCAAATTCGACAAAATATCAAATATCAGTTAAAATAAAAAAAAGTTCACAGTTGACTTTCTGACACGGGTGGATAAGAGCGAGGAGTAAGAGTTCATAACAAAAAGTTCAACCAAGAAATACAAAGAGGAGTTGGTTAACAATACAAGAATAACATGGAAGCCAAACTCCATTTCTTCCTAAATAAGTATTTGATTTTTCAATTGAGATGGAATGAAACTTTGAATCAAAGAACTATCAATAATGTCAAAGTATATTGTCTCCTGCTTAGACTGAGAAATCGCCCAGTTTGGATTGCTTTTAAAATGCTTCTTTTTGCTTCCTGGATGGAAAAGTTGTTTTGAACGGTATTTGAAAAAAACAATTAGAAGAGCTTCTGGGCCTTGGAAGAGCATTTTGAAGAAGCTGGGCGGGTACCAGCTTCTCGAAACAGCTACTGCTTCTCTTTTTCTTTTGCGTAAATGCAGAAACAGAAGCTCTGCCAAACAGATATAAATATGGGCAGTTTAAATAGAATCTCAGATCAATTTTCCAGACAACTTTGTCTTCCATTAGGCTGCCTTGGCATCTACATGACTGCCATTTTGGCACTACTTCACTTTCATAACTCTGTAACGATTCATAATTCTACTGACATCCAACATAATAATGTATACAGGGGGCATTATCAAATTAGAGATCAAAAGAAGCAAGGTTATATACCTGAGGAGAATTGAGATCATTTTTCTTACAGACAAAGCTCAAAGCACGGCCAGGATAAGCTCCTACAAGAGTTTCTCCAAGCCCCTTCACTACCTGTGCAAGAAGAGAGACTTAAACATAAATCTCTGATGTGAACAATAACAGATATGAACAATAAAGAAATTAGAACTAGAAACTAGCACTCCCTTAATCACCATTATTTGGAGTTTGCTTTATAGATTTAATAACGATTCCTTACGGTTTTAGACCATCTTACAATCAGTTCTATACCAGACGTTAAGTCATGCAACCAAGGAGTAACTCAACAAAAAAGAAGCAAAAGTAAATTACCTCAGCATAAATCTCCGACGAGTCTCCTGAAGATGGATTAGTGGTATGGATGACAAATGCATAGTCAGCATTTATTATTTCCTGAACTAGGACAGCCATACAAAGATACTCATGATCTAATTTCACTTTTCTTGTGCTGAAGTATGCTCTCTCGTTCCACTTTGAAGCCCAAACCTGTAAAATGACACACCTAAAGATATTATGGTTTTATAGTGGTGTAATTGACATGCAAGGAAATGTGTATGTTATTTCTCTTGGGGTATGCCCCAAGTAAGTGTATGGCTTATGCCTATTCTAATACAAATGCTTGCTTTTCACAAAAATAAAATAAAATTATTGACATGCAAAGAATGGAAAATTAGAAGATTATAATAGTAAAAGTTGTAGTTCAGATCCAGCATAAGTATTCATGCATAAGTCAATAAAATTAAACCCTGGCAGATCTTTCAGGTAAAACATGGATATCAGTGAAGGACCCAGCTAAACTGTGGCCTTGATTTAAATAGGCAATGAAGAAAGCGAGTCTTAATAGGGTATTAGGATATGTCAAGTGACTGCTTTTGCATTAAGAAAGACTACAATGTATCATTAAAGTGTATCATCTGCTACATCTCTGTGCAGGATCATGCAAGATTACCTTCTTTATAGCCATCCATGCTTGTTCCCATCGCTGCTGACCTTCATCACCAGGCCAAGGCATGCCAGAACTTTGCATTGTGTTTTTCAGCTCTTGTACCTGAAATAACTCGTGCCAAAATGTCTCGGCTTAAATTTCAAACATTTATGAATTTCATTTATTAAAGTTTTTCCATGGAAAGGAACATAACAAGACGGATAGCAGTTATTTTTTAAAGTACTAGACACTTGGATCAGTTATATATCGTATATACAAGTTTATGGCAATACCCCAGAAAACAAAATATACTACCAAGAAATGTCATACACAGACCTGAAAGGAAGAGGTAAAAATGAAAATGGAATTCATCAGTATCAACATAATAACAACAGAGGAAGCTTGACATGAAAGTGCAATTATCTCATTCACCAAACAACAAACTATTAAGAAAAGATGAGAATGAAAATAGACCGAAAAGGAAAGAGAAAGTAAAATAAAGAAACAATCACTAGGATTGACTTGGCACAAATTTTAACAACAAAAAAAAAAACATAGAATAAAGATAAGACATGCTCTTCATAGAAATTTAAAACCCTTTGGGATAAGTCAGTAGTTTGTGAGTGCTCTCTTCTTCAAATTTCATTCACTTATTTTATTATTACTTCTATTTTTTATTATTTTTTATTTTATTTTTTTACGATGGCATGAAACACTCATACAGCACGATGTTACCCTATTCGGGACTTGAACCATTATTTTGGAAGGCACGTGGAAGTACCGCTAGCCCACAACATTTGGAATTTGTTTATATCACTTATTCTTTAGTGTTTTGATTCTTTTCTTCCCAAACTTTGATTGAATTAAACTCAAAACCTTTTTAATTTTATTCAGGATTTGAGGCTTGAGAGTTAGGATCCCATTCACGGATCTGCCAGTAGGGGTAGAGGCTACAGCCTCTGCTAAATTGATAACTTCGCTGGTTATTTCTCTTTTGATTTTTCCCCCAAACTTTGGCTGAATTAAACTCAAAACCGTTATTCAATCATATTCAGGATATGAGGCTTGAGAGTTGAGAGCTAAGTCACTGGATCCGCCTACAAGGGTTACTGCTCTTGTGCTGTGAACAATCAATGCTCTAAGAGAATCTAGCCCTAATCTGCATCCTCACTGTTTACAATTCATAAATTCAAAATTCAGATTCATGGACCTAATCATTGTTCTACTTATAACAACGTGGTTAGCTTTCAAATGGCCAGATTTTCACAAAGATCAAATGTATCCTATATAAGCATATAAAATGAAAATTCTTGAAAAGTTTCTGCAAGATCAAAGAGTAGCAAAAACGAAGATAATGATCATGAGAACAGTTTAGGATTTTATTAGGTAACTGTGACGGCAGGGTCGGTGACACCAGTGATAATGGAAGGTCTCTCTCTATATATATATGTGCGTGTGTGTGTGAGTGTGTCTGTGTATGTATTACGGCTCTTCCTGGAAGAAACTCAATCCATAGTGTTTTTTCCCATCCAATCAGCACAATAAATTCCTTCTTTTTACCATAAAATAAATATCTTGATTGTTTAAAGAGTGAAACTCAAGGGGTTCAGATTTTAATCCAGCCTCAACCCATCCCGACCTTCAACCAAGCTTCTGACACGTTTAAAATTTTGAACTCAAGTGAGCTCGATTCAGAAAAAATACATCAAAGAAGAGGTTGATCTGTAATTAGCATCCCAGGGTGTAAGTTCTACAGAGAGAGAATTCTAAAATGTGAATGTCAATAGATGAAAATACTATGGACGAACTCTCAAAAAAAATGACTACTATATGATTAACAAATTATAAATCAAGATTCGAACAACAACAACAAAAAAAAGAAAAAAGAAAAAAAAGGAGTTTCAGTAAGAGATACATATTTAGTATGTTTAAAATTACAAATTAACAAAATCAGAACTTTATTCGAGTTTGGATTGGGGTCGGGTTGTACACCTATGTTAACTCTTCAATAGTATGTGAATTATCTTTGTCCCACACACATTGCTTGGGAATGTGTATGAGATATTCATTTGACACTTTTGGTTAACATGCAGCTACAACCATATCCAACAAGTCAATTTTACTATTGTTGAAAAAGTAAGTTAAATTGTACATAGGGAGGAGAAGATATGATTTTATTGTATTGAAAGAGTGATTACAAGCCCTATATATAGTGCTCTCAGTGGCACAATTAAGAACAACCCAAAATCTGCCTTTAATCAATACTATCATACCCCAGATTTTACTCCTAATCAAATCCCAGATTTGACCCTAATCAAGGAATGTCAAATCCCTTGATTAAGGGAAAGATGATTATAAGATCCAATCTCCTAATTAGGGAAAGTTGACTACTAATAATCTGTCAACATTCTCCCTCAAGCTGGAGAGCAGATATCAACAACTCCCAGCTTGCGACAAATAAAATTCATAACATGCTTTGGAAGAGCCTTGGTGAAGATACCAGCTAACTGGTTCCAGATAATACATATGAAGTCATAATTTCTTTCAAAGTCACTTTAGAACGAACGAAATGACAGTCCACCTCAATATGTTTAGTTCGCGCATGAAAAACTAGGTTACTGGCAATGTGTATAGCTGCCTGATTATCGCAATAGAGAAGAGACGGGCCTTGAACAGAAAAATCGAGCTCTTGTAATAGAGATCTCAACCACGTTAGTTCACAAGAAGTGTGTCATTGCACGATACTCAGCTTCAACACTGGATCGGGCTATAACTGACTGTTTCTTGCTTTTCCAAGTGACTAGATTGCCTCCAATGAACGTGCAATAACCAATTATTGATCGCCTGTCTGAATGAGAACCTGCCTAATCAGCATCAGTATAACCCTCGATGCGTAGATGTCCTGACGATTGATAGAGAAAACCACGACCTGGTGCTCCTTTGAGATATTTCAAAATTCGTATCACTGCATCCAAGTGAGGAGCTCGTGGGTTGGCCATAAATTGACTCACAACACTGACTGCATAGGCAATGTCTAGTCTAAGTAATAGTTAGATAAATCAGCTTGCCTACAAGTCGCCTATACATCTCCGGATCATCAACAAACTCACCATCATTAGGAAATAGTTTCAGATTAGTCTCCATAGGTGTTGCTGCAGGTTTAGAGCCAAGATAACATGTATCCTTTAAGATATCAAGAGTATATTTTCTATATGATAGACATATGTATTTCTTTGATCTAGCAACCTCAATACCAAGAAAATAACAAAGCTTACCCAAATCTTTAGTGAGAAAGTTCAAACCCAAATAGTGAATCAAGGTTTGAATCCCATTATCGTCACTCCCTGTGATGACAATATCATCCACATAGACCACTAAAATGATAACGCCAGACTTTGTCATTTTATAGAAAACTGAATGATCAGTTTGGCTTCTAGTCATGCCATGAACAACCACTACCTTGCTAAATTTATCAAACCATGCTCGAGGTGACTGTTTGAGTCCATAAATAGACTTCCGAAGGTGACAAACACACTCCCCCTTGGACTCAAAGCCAGGAGGTTGAGTGATGTATACCGTTTCGTTAAGGTCGCCATGAAGAAAAGCATTTCTGACATCAAGCTGATGGAGTGGCCAATCAAAATTGGTAGCAAGAGATATAATTATGCGAATGGAATTTAACTTATCAACATGAGAGAAAGTCTCATTATAGTCAATACCATAAGTCTGAGTGAACCCCTTAGCAACAAGGCGAGCCTTTAAACAATCGATAGTGCCGTCCGGATTCTGTTTTACTGTGAAAACCCAACGACAACCAACAATATGAACACCTGGAGGCTTTGGAACTAGATCCCAAGTATGATTCAACTGTAAGGCATGCATTTCCTCTTCCATAGCTTTTCGCCAACCAGGATGGGAAAGAGCTTCCATATAAGACTTAGGAACAGAGACGAATGACAATGATAAAGAAATGCTTGAAATGATGGCGATAAATGGTCATAAGACACAAAATTAAATATAGGATGATCTGTCCAAATTCTTATACCTTTGTGAAGGGCAATCGGAAGATCAAGATTAGACTCCGAAGGTTGACCAGTCGGATCCATAGCCGCCGAGGAAGATGGTGGAGGATGCAAGGAAGACTCTACCTGTTCAACATCTTGAGTGGGTGGCACAAGAGGTTCACACTCTGTAGTGGCAAAATGAGGCGAGGTATTCTTGTAACGTGCCTAGTATAAACCCAAAGAGTAGGAGGAATATCCGAAACATGAAATGACAGAACAGTATTTTGAGAAATGGGTTCGGTTAATTGACTACTCTCTTGAGAATAGTATAGAACATGCTCAAAAAATGTCACATCAGCACACACAAAATGTTTTCTCAGAGAAGGACTATAACACGTATATCCTTTTTGGGTGCGAGAATAGCCCAAAAATATACATTTGTGAGCTCAAGGGTCAAGTTTGTCCCGTTTGGGGTGTAGATTATGCACAAAACACACATTCGGAGGAAGAACAAATGAGTCTTTATCAGGAAACATCACTTGAAAAGGTAATTTTCCTTTAAGGACTCGAGATGGCATCATATTCAATAGATACGCTGAACTGCATCACCCCAAAAGTGTTTAGGGACATTCATATGAATCATTAAGACTCGGGCAATAATCAGAATAGGACCATTCTTTCTTTCAGCAATCCCATTTTGTTGGGGAGTATCAACACAAGAGGTTTGATGAATAATACCTCTAGAATCAAGGAATTGCTGAAAGAAAGAATCTTTATATTCAAGAGCATGGGGAGTATCAACACAAGAGGTTTGATGAATAATACCTCTAGAATCAAGGAATTGCTGAAAGAAAGAATCTTTATATTCAAGAGCATTATCAGTTCAAAAAATATGTAGCTTCGCATTGAACTGATTAGTGATTTCAACATAAAAAGATTTAAAAACATTAAACACTTGAGACCGTTGTTTAAGAACATTTAACCAAGTCAAATGAGAATTGTCATCAATAAATGAAACAAAGTAACGAGCACCAGCCAATCCAGTAGTTCAGGATGGCCCCCAAACAATCAGAATGAACAAGTTCAAAAGGCCGCAAACAAGGTCCATCAATCCAAAGTTTAAAAGAAACCCTATGATGCTTGTTGAGTTCACATGTTTCACAATTAAAACTAGAAAAACTAGGTAAAGAAGGAAACAAACGACGAAGACTCTCAGATGAAGGATGCCCAAGCCGACAGTGCCAGTGATATGGAGCAGTCGAGGAATGTAATGCAGATGAAATAGGCGAACAAGATGGTTGAAAGTAGTAGAGGCCATCCTTCTCAAAGCCCCCACCAATCGTCTTCTTCGTCTTTAAATCCTGAAAGACACAATGAGTGGGATAGAAGGTGACTAAGCAATTTAACGACTTAGTAAGTTTACGAACTGATAACAAATTAAAGGGAAATTGGGAAAGATATAAGATAGAAGAGAAGGTTAGACCAGATGTGCTAACGGTACCAGTTCATTGGACTTGAGACTTAGTACCATTAGCTATCGTGAAAAATGACGGAGATGACACACAGTAAATATTTGACAGAAGAAATGGATTACCTGTCATATGATCTGAGGCCCCGGAATCAATGATCCAAGGTGCACTGAGGAAAGAATGAAGACAAGTATTACCTGAATCACCAAAAGTGGATGTGGAAGGAAGATTAACACGCTTGACAATTGAATCATACTCAGTCTTAGGGATAAGAACTTGTTCCTCATTAGCAAGATTAATTTACTCCCCCTTAACCACGGCCTGATTTGCCCCAAGCCGTGAAGTTCCCAACATTGTTCAACAAAATGGTTGGTACGACCGCAGTGTGTACATGTCCGGCTACCATGACCAATTTGCTCACTACGACCACATCGTCCACCACGACCACCTCTGATTGTGTGTGAAAATCCACGTCCTCCTCGGCTACCATGTGAAGTATCATATCATTCAACTGGAGTTACAAGGGCAGAATGATCCTCCTTCTCTCCAATAGAAGAATGGATGGAGGCACGTCGAACTCGGGAAATGTTTCACGGGAAGTTGGTAAGTCTTTGCCTGAGAGAATCTAAGAACTAATAAGAGCAAGTTCTGGCCGAAAACCCGAGAGAAATTTTGCTACCCGAAATTCTTCTTTGTGTTGTTTCTGAGTCTCTAAATCTATAGTCAAAGGCTGATAAACATTGAGTTCTTCCCACATGCCTTTTAGTTCTGAGTAGTATTCCTCGACCGTACGATCACCTTGCTGAAGAGAGAAAATATCTTAGTACAATTAGTAGATCCGAGAAATGTTCTTTTATGACGAGTACATCTCCTTAAAAGTGTCCCAAATTTCCTTCGCAGTCTCCAGAAACGAGACATTATTGAACACCTCTGGTTCTATACTATTCAATAACCAAGTCATAATCTGTGCATATTTTTGTTCCCATGCATCAATCTATTTTTCCTCCTTTGGCTTGGGTGACTTGATATAAAAGAGCTTGCCACAAGCTTTTAGAAAGACTTGGACTGCCCAGGACCATTGAAGGTAATTAGAACCCTTCAATTTAGTAGTAGTAATGGACCCGAAAAAGAGAGTCCTTGTTTTTTGATTTGTCACCCATAATAGTAGAGACAAAATAATCCGAGTACAAGATTCAAGAAAGAAAAACGTTAGCATGTGATCAAGAAAATAGAGATTGTTAACTATTGACTTTCGAACATGAAAGAAAGCGGAAAGAATACATGGACTCCAAAACAAGAGGGGCTGGACTCCAAAACATAAGGGGCTGTTTTTTTTTGTTTTTTTTATTTTTTAGGAATCCATCTCTGTCCAATAACAGAAACAATGAAATGAAAAGAATAAAAAATAAATAAAGAAAAAGTGGGCTATACAAGAAAGGAAGAAACTAAGAACAAAAAGAAAATAAAAGAAAGAAGACAACGGCAAAGGTTACTTTAGGTCTTCAACTCTACTTTTCTTGCTCTAATACCACGACAAAGCTTACTTTAGGTCTCCAACTCTACTTTTCTTGCTCTGATACCACGATCTAATATCATGTTAACTACCAACTACTCTAAAAGCTTAAGCTGATAGAGAAGGTGTAACTTAAATATTATATCATTCAACATGTCCCCTCACGTGTGGCCTCTTTTGGTCCAACACGTGAAACAACAATTTTTCAATATGGGTGACGGTAAGGTTTGAACACGAGACATTTTGCTCTGATACCATGTCAAAAAAATAAGCTAAATTGTACATAGGGAGGAGAAGAGATGATTTTATTATATATTGAAAGAGTGATTACAAGCCCTATATATAGTGCTCTCAATGGCACGATTAAGGACAGACTAAAATCTGCCTTTAATCAATACTATCATATCCCATATTTTACTCCTAATCAAATCCCAGATTTGACCCTAATCAAGGAATCTCAAATCCCTTGATTAAGGGAAAGATGATTACAAGATCCAATCTCTTAATTAGGGAAAGTTGACTACTAATAATCTGTCAACAACTATATATCCCTAAAAAATAGTGAAACGCCCAATATTGCACATTATGTTAAATAAAGACATTAGCTTACCTATTAAAAAAAAAAATTAATAATAAAATTATTTAGCAATATCTATGGATCTTTTTGTTTGGGTTTTTCTGACACGTCTATGTGCCCGCACATGACACACGTACCTAAATCCATGTAACACAGGCTGACACTGAACCCAAGTCCGCCTCAAATTAAGTTAGAGGTGGAGATTTTTCTGTCAACATGTTAACCCTTATTGTAAAACTGTTTGCCCAAGCCTATGAAAAGAAATGGGGGGAGGGACTTGGAGGGGCTAAGTTTAAGCTCAAGTTGGGCTACCCAAGTTGTACCCTAGTTGCGTATTATAAGAGTGCACCTGATTAGTTTATGAAAACTCAAATATTTACACATCAAATCAAATTTATGGGTCCTTATAAGTTGAAATTTGTGAATATTTGTCCATATATTTCCTTGCATATTAATCAAAAATTGGAACTAGACTATTTCGTTGTACTGTTTAGATATAGGTAAACATCTATACGATCTTATTATTTTGACTTATAGCAGTTTTCTCTCTTCCACTTGTGTGACTTAGGTTGAGAGACAATAAGGAAACTCTAGAAATATCATGCGAGCAGGTTTTCTTTGCAGCTTTTTGTGCCAAAATTTGTCCCTTCTCCCGAAATATACTTCTCAATTTTCAATAAATTCCAGTAAAAAATGTCGTGGAAGTTTAAAATACATAATGACCTATGGTTCTTTCTACTGTGACGGCATACGAATAACAAAACAGAAAATATGGTGAGGAGCTAGGCAAAACTTCTATATTTGCCAATAATTTAGTAAGAATGTTGTTGAAGTTTAAATATATAGTGAGGAGCTAGACGTAAGATACTGGAGCCAGAGGTAAGGACCTGGCTGGAACATTTTTGGTCTGTTTGCGCCTAGTGGAGAAGGATTAATAACTATGACTTACCATCAATTTCCCATGAAGTACTCGCTCACTGAGTTATTTTTGTTGAGTAAGCAAGTCCTACGGAGTTGCTTCATAATAAGAGTACAATTTTTTATGTTTTTTGGACCCTATAGTTGAAACATATAAACTTCAAAAGCATAAAGCTTTCAAGGTGTGTAATCTAGCTGATGAATAGCCTCATCTAAAGCACTTAAGAGGTTGTCACACGAACTTTATGTTTAAACCCTTATAACCAAATAGTATCTATCAATCACCATCTACTCTAAAAGCATAAGCTCTTAGAAATGGCGTAACTTCTGTATTCAGAATCACTAACACGCTCTCGCGTGTCCCTTTTTTACTCCAACATGTATTCCAATTTTCATTATTAGGGTGACGGAATATTTCACCTTACTTGTCTTGATACCATGTTAACCACCATAGGATCTAAATGTTTAAGCTCGGTGTAACTGTAGTATCTAAATTCCCAAATAGAATCCAATCTATGGGCCGGCTATATACACGGAGATCAGGGGAAGCTAGCCTCAATAACTTACTTGTTTTGTAGTCAAGTTGTCTATTAAACGATCTAATAAACTTCAGGTTATGTAACAATTTTCTTAATCTCATTTATGGGCAAAACAATAACTAAAAGTTAAGTGCATTAGTAGAATAGCCTACCAACTGCTGTGGTGCTGCAAGCTCTAAAACTGTTTCACGAATCTCCTTAAGCGCACTGAAATCTTCTTTCTCTAACTTCTCTTTAAGGAGCTTCAACTTTTCTGCTACTCCCTGCCAATTAAATTCAGGACAAAGATGAGCTGGCAATAGTAAGAAGAAAAAGATTACAGAAACACAAAAATCAGATCATATAAAACAACGGAAGATGTTCTCTACATGATTTGAGCTGCAGAATCGGACTTTCCAGGAACTATGTATTGTGGGGAAAAAACTAAATATGTATATGCCACATTGTTTCCTTTTACAATTTCTACAGACAGAACGGCATTCATCCCACACAGAAATTCTGCCACCTCTTAGGCGATGAATGGCACCACGAATTGAAATACTGACTTAAAAGATTCTAGGACCATAATTAAATCTCTGGATGTGGCTATTTACATAATGCAGTGAAAAAACATCCTTGTTTTGTGCAGCCTTGTACACGCGAAAGTAACCTTTGAGGTAAGACATTACTAACAACTGTCTAGTAATAAAGGTGTTTCTTAACATGATCATTTCCTCTACTTTACATTTCCAATTTGTTAAAGATTGATGGAGTCAACCAAGGAGACTCAGAGAATTGTGTTCTCATTCACATTTAATCTAACATATGTCAATCAATCCTTTCAGATTACCCACTGAAAATCCTCCCTGAGCAAAATCTCTTACACAGGCATGCTACTTCACCCATTTACAACTAACCAAAAATTTATGTACCTCTGATTCCAATGTCTCCCAAGTATAAAAAAAATTTGGAATAAAAAATAGATAATATAGAATAAAATAAACAACACAAAAATAAATCAGGAAAATACTAGAAGTTACTGAACGAAGAGATACTAGATAATCGTTATTGCTAACTACTTTTGGTAGGTTCGTGAAGCGAAAAACCTGATTTGAATTATCTGAAAGAACTTTCTCAAAAACTCCAAATGGTAGGGCAACTGAGGTAGGAATGCCAACCCAAGATGGCACTTTTCCTTTAAGATATGCAATATTACGTGATTTAGCTCCAACCTAAAAAAACAATTAACAGAATCCTGTAAGTTGCACAATCTCAAAATGACAATGATAATGGAAGTTTTACAGCATTCCATGGAATTACTACGAGTAATTTTCATTTTATATCCATATATCTACATATCAGCACGAACAAAGAAAACAAGATAATCCAGTAACTCCTGAAATACAAATCAAAGTTCACACTGCTGAGACAAACCATTTCACTCGTGAACTCCTCAGAGGATATGGCATATCTACCACCAAACTGCTTTTTGGCTAAAGTTATAGATGGAAAAAGTCCAGCTTCTTTCGAGTTGGATGAACTTTTGCTCGTTAGATAGTCCTCTTTCACCTCGCTGAAATAAAATATAAGATTGGGGGAAAGATTAAACTTCAATTCTTGCAGATAATGTGAATTTAGCTATGCAATGGATTTTCCTACTCTTAAGAGAATATAAAGAAGTGGATTTTGTACTGGAAAAACTGAAAAATCACTTCATCCTGCACATTGTAATGCGGTATGAACATCTACAACCATGACTCAGGATATAAGTGTTAAAGAGTATTGCATTTTATGTATTTTGTCTTTTATTCGTTTTACATGGGTAGTTTGGTCTTTGCAGTCTTTTATTGCTTTGTGGGTAGTTTAATCTTTTGTCTCTTTTATTAGGTATATAAATAGCTTGTACTTGTGTAAATATATTTAGGGGCTTTCTACAATTAATGAGAACAGCAGTTTACCAAAGTTTCCATGGTATCAGAGCCAAATTGCATCGCTACTTCTTCTTCGCCAACATCAAATTGTCTTTCTCCGTTAGCATCGACCAACCTATATACATCAGTGTCAAAGTTTCGTTTCTATTTCTGTTTGAAATTCACCAAGACTTCCATTTATTCCAGAATCAGTCCTCTTCCTTCTTATACATTGAAACCTAAACTGATTGCTTGCATCACAGCAGCATAATCTTTTTGCACCATCACGTCACGGATTCAGTCCTATAATATCAGCATCACATCTGTTCTCACCAGTGCATTACAGACTCAGTTTCAACTCCCTAAGCAACATCGGGAACCCTATCAGATTTAAGGATCTCACCACGCACACCAACTGTTTGATATCTATTCGCATCAGAAATTCCAGTTTGCTTCTTCATTACAGTTTGCATTCCATCTGAAAATTGCAATTGCATTGCACAAGGAGTAACGGAGAAAGAAGGTTCTTGTTTATAAGATGGCCAGTGTTTCTTACATCACATATCCAAGTTTTTTTATAAGATGGCCAGTGTTTCTCCCTTTGTAGATTTGTCTGTTTCAGCTTCCTCAGGTATTTCTCAGACCACTTGGGTTTTTGATTCTGGTGCTACACACCATATGACTAGTAATTATTCTTTATTCGGATCTATTTCTTCTCCTCCATCCTCTGTTTCCATTGTAGCTGCCAATGGTATGTCTATGCCGTTGGACAATTGTCACTTCTAATTTGTCTCTTTCAGATGTTTATTGTATTCCCCAACTTACTTTGAATCTAATCTCAATTAGTCAGTTGTTTGATTCTGGTTTTTCCAAGAAGTTGTTTGGGAAAGGCCATAGAGAGGGTGATTTGTACATCATAGAGAAGCTTCATGTTCCCACTATAGTTGTTTCTGCAGTTGATTTGTCTTCTTTTAGTTGGAGTCCTCAGTCATCTAGTTTTTAATATGAAATTCCTGTCTTGGACATGTTTCTAGTTCTACCATATGTCTCCTCTACTCTGCAGTTGGCTGATTTTTTCACAAAGTCCCACACTACCATGCGTTTTCGGTTTCTTCTCGACAAACTATCGATGCTTCTCGCCGTCACATCATGAGTTTGAGGGGGGGTGTTAAGAGTATTGCATTTTATGTATTTTTTCTTTTATTCCTTTTACATGGGTAGTTTGGCCTTTGTAGTCTTTCATTGCTTTGTGGGTAGTTTAATCTTTTTTCTCTTTTAATAGGTATATAAATAGCTTGTACTTGTGTAAGTATATTTAGGGGCTTTCTAAGATTAATGAGAACAGCAGTTTACCAAAGTTTTCAATAAGTACCTATAAGTTATATCTGCAGATGTAGGTTTTAGATGCAAATATTTTCCTTCATACGCTTGAAGATCAGCCAAAATACTTGGATCAAAGCAAGTAGCAAAGCAAACCTGTCAAGGACAAAATAATGGTAAAAATGTTTGTCGTCACTAACATTCATTTCAACAAGAGCCCTTGAAAAAACAAAAATGCACATAATCCAGAGTATATCCCATCTGTGCTGGTGCAAGTATGAAAAGATTAGAATAGAGAAGAGAAAAAAGAAAGGAAAAAAAAAAGGACATCTCATGATTGAAAGAGAATACAAACAAGAAAAAGAAAAGAAGAGCCGCCAGAGAATTACCTGGCTATTTCTTGCTCGAACAGAGACATGAGATAGCACATCTGGCATGTCAGGTGTCAGCACAGCAACTGCACCATCTGGGATTTCCTCCTCTCCTTTTACAGATTTTGCCACCAAAATTGTTGGCTGTCCATAGACTTTATTCTGAACAGTGAGCAACTCATCTACCACAACTACATATCCAGCAGCTTCAACAGGGCTGATAAGTTGCCAACTGTATCAATCCAACCAAATATGTTAAGTACTATTATATAACCCCAAGCTTTGGCTTCAAATAACATTAGGTTATATAGCGACATTCACATCAAAATTCAAGATTACAAAGCTGAATCTTCTAAGCTTTATTTGGTACGAGGGATGCGAAATCAGAAGTGAAGCTACGAGGGATGCAATTGTTTCAAAGAAAAAAAGTTGTCTCCATTCCGTTTAATTGAGTAGGAAGAAATTTAAAGTAACATACATAATAAAATATAGTTCGTTTACAATGGAAGTCATACTGTAAAATTTTAGCATACAGAAAAGGAAGAAAATAGGAGAGAGAATATCATATATAAACCAAAAAGGAAAACATAAGAAAAGTGTAAACAAAAAAGTAAAAACATCTTGAGTTTTGTCATATATAAGCAAAACAATGGACAAAGAAAAACTCCCAAGTGAAAAAATAATATAAGGATGAGAAAAGAGGATACAGGATCTATTCTCACCTTCTTCTTCTTCTCTTTTTGCCATATTTTTTATGTGGACTTCAATAAGACCTAAAGGATTCCAATGAAATTTTTGGGGGCCACGTTTAACATGTTTCTAATACATCTTTTCTTTTGATAATGATACTCATTTATTTTTATTTTTCGGCCATTAACAAGGCCCTATTAAACTAGGTTTCGCAAATGAAGTGAAAGGCCATGTCTCATCACAGGTCCATCCTGCCCCTCTTCCTTTCCCTTCCTCCAGTTTTTATCAAATAACATGTAGACAGTTAGGAATTACATTTGAAGAACCAGTCACGTTAATATATCAAAAGAAGCAGTTGCTAGCTTGTTGAGTTTATAATGATGAGTCGTAAATCTCACCTTCCCAAATTGGCAGTGTTGCGAAGAATAGGATCAAGTCGATTGAGAAGTGAGGACAATGAAGCAGCTGAACCAGCACGAATAATCTCCTCTGTGAAGATGTTCACCTGCATTAAGTGAATAGAGATGTCGAACAAAGGTAGTTATTTAACAAAACTATAAGTTTTTAGAATCTTTCAGTTATAGCCAGAGTAACATACAGCCCATTCGTCCACTCCAAGCCGTGACCCAAGATACTCAGCAGATGGTTGCAATAGTTGAAGGTACCGCTCTGCCTTGCTTGCAAGTGAAAGTCGGGTTCTGTCAAGGACAGACTTTGCATATAGTGCCCAATGATTATCTCCACTCTTTGACATGTTTAAAGCTTGATTCCATCCCTTAAATAAAAAAACAAAAGAGAACATTTTTGGATTACTATGGCAACACTGCATCAGTTATTTCTTCATTCCCTCTTCTTATTTCCCTCCTCTCTCACGTGGAGTGACCGATCACTGATGATTTGGATTTTCAAAAGACAATGAACTTGCAGAACTAGGAATTAACGCCCCAAAGAAAATTAAGAGGCATTTATTTGGAATCGTAACTCAATATTTCAGTCAACTCAGGTCAAACCACGTTATCCACAGAAGCAGGAATAGCTGAGCCCCCCTCAAACTCAGAAACAACATTCAACCGTAGGAAAAAGGACATTGTGTGAAGTTGTCAATTTCTCAATGACTAAGAAAGAAGGAAAAGTCAAATTCTTAACATGCAAGGCACATGAACAGTATTCATTTACCAAAGGCTTCTCCTAAGTAGTATCTCCTCCACCTTCCAAATGGAAAGTTGAGTAGCCAAGTCCCCAGTGGGACAATTGGATGCATGCGACTGGCTTACCCACAAAACAAAAAAAAGGCGGGTATCTACTTTTTTTATTTTCTTATTGCTTCTGAAAAACTATATACTGCATTGTGCATAACTCATTTCTCTGGGGAACATATCAAGCTGTTTATTAGTTTGTTTTACAGGTGCAATGAATCTTTTGTGTTATATTTAAGTAATGCATAAGGCAATTTGTAAGTAGAAGATTTTGCACACCCTGTTTAGATTTATCCATTGCAAGACGGGTAAAACACCACTGATATATATGATAAAAAGCTGTTACTGTTGTCTTTTAACCTAAAATTCTGCACCTTAAATTTGTGAACATTATATCTTTCAGATTTAGATCCATAAATGAACTAGCAATTTAACGATTTAATCATTTAAATGAGTTAGTTATTACCTTTAAACAATAGATGAAATCCTCATTATCATCTGATGAAAGTGCAAGATTTTCAAGGACAAGAGCTATGAAGTACATAATTTTCTGCAAAATACAAGAATCTGCTGGTCAAAGGATATTCAGTATTTTAAAAACTAAAACACCCATAAATGTTGTGAGAGAGTCAAAACCAGTCAACAAATAAGGAAAGAATTTAATACAGATTCAGACATGCTGACATGATAATATACCTGTGGTTGTGCATTATTCAACTCCTCGTATCCCCTTTCAGTGGCTGTCCTAACAGTAGAATCAAGTGCAATGTCCAAGAACAAAAGATCCTTAAGACGATCATTGGATTTAGATAGCAATGGTCTAATCCCCTCACGAACCTCTAGTAATCCCTGAATACAAGAAGTTCGATGAATAAATAAGAATTCTCAGAGGGATATTAGAATGTATGGGCAACCACAGAAAAAAGAAGCCTACAAGAAAATTCCACACACCTCGAGAAGAGCTTCCACATTTCTATCTTCGACATGTTTTAGGACAAATTGAAGCAATCCCTTTTCGAAGTATTTGTCAAATGTAGATGATATCAGATTACAGAAATTTTCACACAGTTGACCTCAAGGAGGATGTTTATAAGCAGTAAGTAGCCTAGAGAATATTACCTGGAATCCAGAAGGCAAGCCTGGTACAGGATTTATCTTCACCCCAACCATGAAACCTTCTCCCTGAAAGTATTTAATATATTACCAAATGATTAAAAAAGGATGTTGCAGAACAGTCTTAAGAGTTAAAGTGTGTTTGATGTTTGACTTGTTCAGTTTGGGGGATGATTTTAATTTTCTTATCTTATTATATATATGGAAGAGGTGGAGTAGAAAGCCTACAACCATCAGATTACGTTCCTTGACTTCTTTTCTTCTTCTCTCTTCTTCTACTTCTCCATTTCTTCTCTTCTTTAAAGCCTAAAACACACAGATTTCAACTTGGTAAAAGAGCAGTGTTCCAAAGCCTAGAATCATCTGCAGAAAACTGAGGTACACCAGAAAGGGTTGGCGTCAGTGTCAGATGTGACGCTGGTCTCACACTGACGACATCCAATTCAGCATCAACTGGTCAAGATTTTTACAGCCTGGATCACCTAAATGTTTTTCGGATTTATGGTGGTATGCTCAATTCTTTTTGAAGCTGTTAATTTTTTTCACTTTTTGATATAAATTCTGGACTTCAGCCCTGTTGGTTTCAATCTGATTTCCGGAGGGTTTTCAGTTGTTATTTGTTGGTCAATATCCATTCTATTTGACGTATTTTCAACTGGGAGATTCTCCTTGCTGTCTGGTTTGCTGCATTTAGAACGATTTGTTTGGCTCTAAGGGGTTTGGTGAGGTTGTCTCTGTGCAAAGTTTGTTTCCGCAAAAAAAAAAAAGTTTTTGGAATCTTTTGCTTCTACAACTATATTTAGTTGCTTCTGCTACAAGACTCAGCACTTTCCTTGCTTCCAGATTCATCTGCACTTGCCCACCAACTTTTGATTCCGTCCTTGGATCTTTAGTTCTGGTATATGTATATATAGTAATCTGCTCTCTGTCACAAACTTTATCCATGGCAACGGATAAATTACCAACACTAAAGGATGACAATATGCCTAAATTGATTAGTTCGACGAAGCTGAATGGTGTTATTATCTTGCTTGGACTCATGTCATACCAGTTTAATTTTTATGGGCATAGAAAATTGAAATAATTGACTAAGAACCCAGTACCTCCCCACTTCCCAGCAAATTGACTTTAAGTCTCAACCAGAATGAAAATTGGACGTGTGAGGATTCTACTGTTATGTGAAGGCTTTGGCATAGAACCCTGCAATGTTACTACAGTTGCATTTTACGAATCTTTAAAGAAGATCTGGGAATTCTTTCATGATCATTTTCGCACCATAGCTATGTTTCTCGAGTTTACAAGTTATATGAGCAGATTTTCGCTACTAAACAGTCCGAAAAGCCATTGCCTGAATGCTACAACATCCTTAAAAAATGTAGGATCAGTTATCACAACATTGACCATTTAACAGAAGCATCACTGTGGGGAATTGATGATTAGTTCACTGCTTTCCTAAACAGACACATATCTTCATGGCTTTAAAGATCAGACTCTTGCAAGCAAGAAGTTCCCTACGGCTACCAATACCTATTCTTATTTATTGAGGTCATCTTCAGTACAAAGCTCCACTGCCACTTCTACAGAGACTTCTGCCTTAATTTCTAGCAATAAAGTGTCGATGTACTATGCGTGGTGGTTCCTGTGGTAGTGGTCATTCTAGTGGACACAGGGATAGGAAATGTGATCACTGTGGTGGAATAAACATACTACACCTTATGGAAATGGTACCTCACAATCACAGCATCATAGTTATTTTGGACATGTACTTTCTGCTTCTAGTTCTCGTGATGCACTCACCGCTCAACTCTTCTATCCACTTTCACTACTACCTTTGTTAATTCAGGTAACGTTGCATGTGTCGCCCAATAATCTCCATCGGGGGCTATTTGACTCTGTGGCGAGTCCGCATATGTCTGGTAAAACATTTATATTTCTCATTTGATATCTTGAACCAATATATTGTTTTAGGTGATGGCTCTTCTATTCCTGTCTTGGAATGGTGTTGTTCACCCTACCAATAGTTATCTTTATTTTCAGTCTTCATGTTCCTAACTTTCTTTCTAATTGGCTTTCTGTAACTCAATTGACTAAAGCATTATGCTGTTTCATAACCTTCTCCCCCACATCATGTATTTTCAAAACCTCAAGACGAAGAATATGATTGGTTCAGGGAATAAGGACGAGGAATTTATTATCTAGATCTTGGTCAACCTCTATTTGTTTTTGTCGAACAATTTGAAGAGATATAATGAAGGAAGAAGAACAGAAAATATGTGTGGTTTGAACCACGACACACAAAGCCCAGATGGCTACAACTCTTTCATTACATTCTCTCTTGGTTTTCATTACAATAATCACCACTATTTATGGGTGAAATATAATCTAATAAACATAGAAATAATATCAATGCAGGATTCCTAAAATTACTCCATCAATCACTCCAATCAATATCAAGTCAATGAGTGATTTTAGGCTTCAATCACTCCTAAAATAATATTCTCCAATAGTTTTGTCATCAGGCTTGAGTGCTATAATCTCACCTCTTTAGTGGTATTTTAATTAGGGTCAATCGTCCACAAGTTGAGAATAGCTATTCCTGCCTCAAGTCCTGTGTTTGTCTTAGGGTGTGTTTTTGTTAGTTTAAGAAGCAACACCGTAGTTATTTTCCTAGTCGTAGTAATAGTCATCGAAACGAGTCACTTGATGTAATCCACACAAGCATCTGGGGTCCTTCTAGAAATGTCAATTTGAATGGATTTTGGTATTTTGCTATAGTTGTTGGTTTGGGGCTCCTACTTTATTATTGAATATGCAGGTACCCAATACTTTTTGGGCTGATGTGGTTCGCATGCTTGTCATGCTTTTTCTTATGAATTGTTTGACAGCTGTTATTCTACATCCAAAGGCCTCTATTTCTCCGCTTAGGCCTCATGTCTTTGGTTGTGTAGCATTTGTTATCATATTAGACACTTGGCATGACAAAATGTCACCCCGTGCTTGTAAATGTGTGTTCCTTGGGACACTTCTGCATTCAAAAGAGCAGTCCTGAATCTCAGTGATCTCTGGTGAGTGTTGATATTACCTTTTTGAGTTCACCGCCTTCATTTAATCGCTATGCCGGAATTTGTCTCTAGATCTCATCACCACTCGCGAAGGGGAACATTCATTCTCTACTCTTATTCTACCGATGCCATTACCTCCACCTTCTAATCATGCATTACAGGTTTATCAGCCATCCAGATCTTGGCTTATTATTTCTTGTAGTCCAGACATGGCATCTTCTCCACCAGATTTTAATGTTCCTCCTCCCACCAATTCTGATAATGATTTACCAATTGCATTGCAGCAAGGAAACGTACTGGTGATGCACATTCTATTTCTTGTGTCTTATGATTGTGTTTCTTTCTCATTGCAGTCTTTTGCTTTTACTGTATCCTCTATTTGTATTTCCTCATCTTATCAGCAAGATTTATTAGTATCATGATATGGGCGGAAATGAGTGTTCTTTATAAAAATCAGACTTGAGAACTTGCTGCTCTCCCTTCTGAGAAACGAATTGTGAGGTTGGGTTTACACTATGAAGTATCATCCTGATGATTCTGTCGAGGTCATAAGACACGGTTGGTTGCCAAAGGTTACACTCAAGCCAATGGGGTTGATTAATTAGAGACTTTTTCTCTTGTAACTCATCTTGACTTTGTTCAGGTTCTTCTTTCTGTGTCACACTCTGTTTTCAACCATTATATCAAAATCTAATATTAGGAATGCAATTCTTCATGGCAATCTTAAGGTAAAAAATGTGGATGACCCGCTTGCTATCAGCAAGCGTCTAGTTTATCTCCTGCTCAAAGGCTCTATATGGTCTAAAGCAGTCTCCTCGCAGCAGGCTTGCCAGGTTTAGCACTGTGGTGATAGAGTTTGGTTTTCAACGCTCCACTTCTGATCATCCATAGAAATAATTCAGCAAGAATCACAAAGTTGAAATGAAATTTGAGTCTAGAAGACCTGGGTGCCCATCTCTACTTCCTTTGGATTGAGGTTGCTTGTTTTTATCACGGCATCTCACTATCCAAACGAAAATATGTTCTTGATCTTCTTTCTTAGATTGGATTGAGGTTGCGAGTTATTTGCTAATATTGGACGATACCGCCGCTTTGTTGGGAAACAATTTGTTGTTTAGAATAAGCTGTAGCCTCTCGAGGTAGAGAGACTCTTAATTTATAATAGTAAATTAGGTTACACAGGAGAAGAGACCATATTGGGCCCTATTGGGCTTACTACACACATGTGGCCCAAGAGGCCACACGCCTCCACTAACACTCCCCCTCAAGCTGGAGCATCAATATTAATCATGCCCAGTTTGTTACAAATATTTTCAACTCTAGTTCTTGGAAGAGATTTGGTAAATACATTAGCAAGTTGATCCCCAGTTTTCACATACTTCAATAAGATATCTCCATGCTGTAATTTTTCTCTAATAAAGTGGCAGTCCACCTCAATATATTTAGTGTGCTCATGAAATACGGGATTGGTCGCAATATGTATTGTTGTTTGATTATCACACCATAAATGAGAAGGCTCTGAAGAAGGATAACCAAATTCATGTAATAGTTGACGCAAATAAGTCACATCACTAGTCATATGCGTCAGTGCTCGATGCTCTGATTCAGCACTTGAACAGGCCACTACATTTTGCTTCTTATTTTTCCATGACACTAGATTACCACCTACAAATACACAGTATCCAGAGGTGGATTTCCTATCATAAGGAGATCCCGCCCAATCAGTATCGGAGAACCCCTCAACCCGCATATGACCACGATTACTGTAAAGTAATCCACGACTCGGTGTTCCTTTAATATATCTCAAAATATGTGTCATAACATCCCAATGTGAAGTCCGAGGATTAGACATGAATTGACTCACCACACTCACAGAGAAAGCAATATTTGGACGAGTCACCGCAAGGTAATTGAGTTTCCCTACTAGACGCCGATACCGATCTGGTTCAGGGAACTCATCACCATCCTCCATAGATAACTTGACCCCTGGAGTCATTGGAGTATCGCTTGGTTTAGCATTCATCATTCATGTATCCCATAGAAGATCCAGAGCATATTTTCGCTAGCAAAGATATACGCAGATGGCCTAGATCTTTGGTTTGGAACCGACTTTAGAGAAATATTTTCAGCGAAGAAATACCTATATCATCGCTCCCTGTAATGACAATATCATCCACATAAACAACCAGAAATATGCTACCTGCAGCGGAATGGCGATAAAAGACAGAATGATCTTTGCCCGCTCTCTGAAGATCAAATTCCAATACAACTTCGCTAAAGCGCCCAAACCAAGCCCGTGGAGACTGTTTTAGGTCATAAAGAGATTTCTTCAGACGACAAACAAGCCCAGACTCCCCCTGAGCAAAAACCCGGGAGGTTGCTACAAATAAACTTCCTCCTGAAGATCACCATGGAGGAAGGCATTCTTGACATCCAGCTGATGTAATGGCCAATCAGAAGCAGCAGCAAGAGAAATAAGAAGACGAATATAAGCCAATTTAGCAACAGGCGAGAACGTATCGGTGTAATCAACACCATAAGTCTGAGCATAACCTTTAACAACTAAACAAGCCTTGAGACGAGCAACAGTCCTATCTGGATTCATCTAAATGGTATAGACCCACTTGCACCCAATAGGTTTCTTGCCAAAAGGCAAAGGAACCAAATCCCATGTCTGATTAGACTCAAGAGCAGACATCTCTTTCATAGCAGTCAATCAGGCTGGGGAAGAAATAGCCTCTGAGAGATTCCGAGGAACGGATATAGATTCCAGGTCAGAGATAAAGGCATGCAATGACTGTGAGACACCTGCATAAGAAACAGTAGCAGAAATAAGATAATTGGCACCACCACGTTTACCCTTCCGGAGAGAAATAGGAACATCCAAGTCTGAATCTGAAGCAGGTGTGGGAGGATCTGAAGACGGGAGACCAGATGTAGCAGGAACCGGCTCAGGAGCATCTACGGGAGAAGAACCAAACACCCGACGTGATCCACGGACATATGTCTGGAGGGAAGGAGCGGATGAGACAGAAGTGACCCGAATCAAGTCATACACCATAAAGTGATCAAGAGATGGAGACAAAGGTGGGTTAACGGATGACACAGAGGAGGAGAAGGGAGAGGACTCGTGGAAAACTACATCGGCAAACACAAGAAACCGCCCCAACTCTGGTGAAAAGCACTGATACCCTTTTTATGTACGAGAATAACCAAGAAAGATGCACTGAAGAGATTTTGGATCCAGATTGGTAACATGAGGCCTTATATCACGAACATAACAAGTGCAACCAAATAAACGCAGAGGGAGAGGGTTAAGAGGGTCTTTAGGAAATAAGACACGGTGAGGAATCTCCCCCTGAAGAATCGATGAGGGCATCCAGTTAATTAGATATGTAGCTATCAATACCGCCTCACCCCAAAACATCTTTGGAACCTGCATATGAAACATAAGAGCTCGAGCAACTTCCATCAAATGTCTATTTTTTCATTCAGCAACACCATTCTGTTGGGGGGTATCCGGACATAAGGACTGGTGAATAATACCATGCTGAGTCATAAATGACACAAGGGGGGAATAAAAGTACTCACGAGCATTATCACTACGTAGGGTACGAACAGAAACAGAAAATTGATTCTTGATTTCAGCATAGAAAATATTTCGGAACGAGATTTTATTAAATATAACCATGTCATCCATGAAAAATCATCCACAAACCACAAACGTAACAAAATACCGAAAATCAGACTTAGACTGGACCGGACAAGGTCCCCAAACATCATAATGGACTAACTCGAAAGGAGCACATGCTCGTGTATTAACCCTAGACACATATGACACCCTGTGGTGTTTAGCAAACTGACAAGACTCGCAAAATAATTCAGACAAAGACTGAACTCCAAGACACAAACGCTTCAGGCTTGAGAGAGTATGATGACCAAGTCGATAGTGAAGAGAAAGAGGTGTAGAGGATAGACTGGAATAGGCCATGGATGTTGGTTCTTCATCCAACACGTAGAGCCCTCCTAAGTGCGACGACCCCTACCAATAGTCTTATTCGTCAACAAATCCTAAAATTCACAAGAAGCACCAGAGAAAACAACACGACAATTCAGTTGTCGAGTAAAGGCACTAACAGATAATAGATTGAATGAAAGTGCAGGTAAATGTAACACAAATGATAAACTGATATTGGAGGTGGGTAATGTCGTCCCAATCCCCCGAATTGGTATATAAGAGTCATCAGCGACACGCACATATGGACGGGAGGATGTGGGAGAACAATCCCGCAAAATACCTATTGTTCCAGTCATATGGTCAATTGCACCAGAATCAACAATCCGTGTCCGAGAAGAGGCTGAAACATATGTCGTAGAAAGGTCTGACCGAACTAGAGCGGTAGATGCATGGGGTCTGATTTGCTAGCAGGCGAGAATATTTTACAGCAGAAAGGTGAATAGTCGTATCATCTGATAGAGCAGATCCAGGATTCTGCACTGTTGATTCTTCACTAGAAGAGACATTGGCAGACCGCGGTTTCCCATATAGCTTCCAGCACCTATCACGGGTATGGCCAACAACACCACAATGAAAGCAGGTAAACTTGTTGTCAGAACTGCGACCACCACGACCTTCAGTCTGCGTATTGCTCGCCAAAGCAGTACTCTCACCAATATCGCTTGTTCCAGAAGTCAAACGAATAGAACGAAGTGCTCGAGAATATGCCTCCGTAAGAGAAGTCTCTCAACTAGCTAAAATCTGAGAACGATCAGACTCATATTCCGGTCGGAGGCCACTGAGAAATGCTAATATAGCTAATTGATCCCGCTGTCAATGCATTTCATGAATATCTGTAGTAAGGGGCATCAAGACATTGAATTCTTCATAAATTTTCTTGAAGCAGACGACTCCGGACGAAAGAATGACTAAAATATCTCGTAAATACGATTCATATTATCCTTGCCCGAGTATAAGACATTGAGATACTCCCATAATTCCTTAACCGTATCACAATGGGTCACCAAATCAGCCACCCGAAACTCCGTAGAGTTTATCAATTGATTAAATATGTGAGCATCATCATATAACCAAGTCTTGGTGCATGTAAGATCACTTTGAGGATTAGGGGAATCATCGCTAAAATGTTCCTCTTTACCCATACCCCGAATAGTGAATAAAACCAATTTACGCCAACTCTGAAAATTTATAACGTCCAAACGACGCTCAGTAAGCTTGGAACTTGATGAAATAATCTCTGAGATTGTAGGTGGTTTGGGCTCAACAAGCCCACTCGATATCAAAGAGTCACTCATAATCACAATCAACTAGGGCAGGAAGTATCCGACAAAACAATAACAAAAAGGGAAACACAACTTCCCCAAGAGTCACAACAAAGAAGGGGATACGCACCCATATGTATATATCCAAATAACGTTTCAATCAATGACCTATCAAGACATGAACTGAACTGTTGGGAATTGAAACCCTAAACACACAATAGCAGGAAGAAATATAAAATAAAATACTAGGGTTTCATCAACGAAATCACGAAAAACAAGGGTTAGGGTTTTGTTTGGATTAGGGTTAGGGATGGAGGATAGTGATTAGGGTTAGGGTTTTGTGAGGAGAGAGTTTCTCAATCTTCAGTATCTGGCTCTGATACCATATTGTTTAGAATAAGTTGTAGTCTCTCAAGATAGAGATACTCTTAATTTAAAATAGTAAATTATGTTACACAAGAGAAGAGGCCCTATTAGGCTTACTACACACATGTGGCCCAAGAGGCCACACACCTCCACTAACACAATTTATTTGGTATTGATGTTCCTTCTTGTATGTCGATGCATTGTGATAATCAAGCAGTTTTCTTTATTACTAACAATCCCGTGTTTCGCGATCTTCTGATGCGTAAACAAATTACTGACTCCTTATATTTTGTTATGAATTCAATATCTAGTAGTGCCCTTAAATAATTATTTTTCACACTGAACATGTTTAATCTGTAATTGTGTATGTTCCAGCTTGAGGGGGATGCTTTCATATAGTGTATTGCTTGATTAGTTCTGGGAAAAATTCTCATTAACTCGACCTATAACACACGCATATATATGGAAGAGGTCCTGGAGAAACTTTACAACCATCATATTACGTTCATTGATTTCTCTTTTATTCTCCTCTTCTTCATTACTTTAATCGCTGAAACTCACAAATATTAACCAAAACCGGTTCATTACCTCAGCTTTGTATCCCATGCAATTCGAAGCAGCTGACTCGAGATCTGCACCTGAATGAACTGCCTGCATGTAGATTACAATTAAATTAAAGTTGTCTACTCATCAGATATGGCAACACAAGTTTGAGGCAAGCAAAGGGAGTTAAAATATAAGTTTACAAAATAGTAGAAGATATCCCATGATCAGATTCCAGAACCCTTTTTTTCTTCAACAAAGAATATATCTCACTAAACAATTTCATTTTGATCAGGACTTCTTGCGTAAATATTTACATTCGCTTTCCTCTCATACATAATTCTCAGTGTCACATAAATAGGTTCTAGATGAAAAATATGTCATAGTTTTACCCTCAACTACAATCATTCATCCAATGCTTGGTTGGAGGGAAGGATTGAGGATGGATGGATAAGAGGGAGGATAAGGTAAAGTAATCGTGTTTGGTTGGAGGGAATGGAAAAACGAAAGGAAGCAAGGAGGGATCCCTCCCTCCACAATTTTCTATCCACCCAAATTTGGGCTGAAGAGAAGAGAAAAAATAACCAAGTACCCTCCAAATAAATTAAATGACATTTATAGCCTTCCTAACAATTTGCTTATAAATTATATTCCAGATACTGACAGAATATTTGTAAAATAATATAAAACTATGACTCCCTTCCTTTCAACCAAACACGAAAAAGGTATTTCTACATCCATCCTTTCTATTATCCATCCCATTCAACCAAACAAAAATTGAGAAACACACAATCCCTTCCCTAAGGATGCCTCATCCCTCCCTCATCCTCTCCCTTCCATCCCTCCTACCAAACAAAGCTCAGTATTGGTAAGAAGATCAGGCATATATCCGTGAATGTTAATTTATTACGCAGATAAGCACCAATATATTCACCATGATTTGACTAATAACAAGAATGGAGTTATCATTCATAGAAAAAATAATTACACAAAGTAGGTAAAAAAACAACATTGACAATAGATGTTTGTGAGCCAACCTTAAGTGTTCTCATGTAACTTCCCAAGTCACGCAAAAGTCCGTCCTTCTGATCCCTCCTGAAATTTGGTTCAGAATGGATGCCACGGTCATAACTTAGAAGGCGTTCTTTTGTTATTCCATTCTCATTCAGGGTTTTCCAATACACACTAATGTCGAAGTCCCTTTTGATATAATTCATTAGGGCCTGCAAGAAAATTCTGTGAGACAATCTACTAACGTCAATAAAAAAAAAAAAAGTCCAGTCATAATTACAGCCACAATACCTGACAGATCACCACATCATCAGGACTAGTGTTATTATGTAGCTTCTGGTGCCATTCCTCCATCATTCCACCCTTGCAATCATTATTTCTCTGCAATCAATAAAGAACTATGCAATCATTATTTCTCTGCAACCACCAAATAACTATTCATATACGAAAATTATTCCTACCCAACAGAAGAAAAGCAAGCAAGCTTATATCAACCTGGATAACCAGGATTTCGTCTCGGATTCGCTGCCCAACATCCCCTTCACCTCCACGACCAACAGTAGACAAAATCATTCGCAGAATTTCCCGATATTGCGGATGACTTCTATAAACATGCTGGAGCAAGTCTGTAAGCCTATCCTGAGCTTTACTAATCTCGCTGCATAACCGATGGATGCACAGAAAGCACAGTGATACTTAGAAAATGGCCATGCATGATTTTACTACATTCAAATGCACACATTGGATACAGAAATTCAATAGTAACCGCTCAGCAGTCCATTTTTGTGAGCACCAGCGGAAAAGAAATCGATGCCTGAAAGCTGTAGGAGCTTAAAAGTATGAAGTGTCAATATGCATAAGTCAGTGATCTCATAAGAGTTATACCGTGGCTTTACGTTGTAGTTTTTATTCCATATGAGCTGCCTTGTTGCCATAAACCTCATCCACACAAGAATTCCAGCAAAACCCAATTCACCAGCATCACTGGCCTCATAGATCAAGTCTGCTGCAATATTAAATCTAACAAGGAGAAAAAGTATTACTTATTACTTCAAAACAATGAATGAAACGTTAAACTTTTAAAAGCCGGACATGAAAGTTGATAGAATCAACAATATTGAGGGAAAATATTATCATTAGATGGACTGCATACATAAAGATGAGAATTTCATTTTAAGTCTTGACGAGAATGACATCATGCATAAACTTGTCTTTTATTTTTCCATGGAAGTTGACATACAGGCACAAGGTGTCACCAAAATACCATTTGGAATATAATGCTTTTGTTGCAGTACTAGACCCACGCATGAAGAAATTTTAGAAGTCACCCACAAATTCATACTAATAGCCATGTGATTCTTGCTCTTACTGAACCTAAATATAGACTCATGGTTGAGCCCTATGTAAACTCTCAGAAGTGCTTGAGGAAGAAGAATCAGTAAATAAAGAGGTAACTCCAACATAAAGTTAGAGACAAAACTAGCATATTTTTAGAAGACACTGCACACAACAAGACACTGGAATTTCGAATGCACTGGAAGGTATGAAAAGGTACAGCATAAAAGGTTAAAAATCTCATACCTGAAGCCAAAGAACTGTTTTACCAAAACTTTCTGGCATACCAGACACTGTATCCGTCACATACAGCACACAATTGTGAAGATAAAAAATTTTAACCTTTCTTATACTGCACAGGCTTCATCAGTGTATGACCCAAGTTATAGCACTTACGACACACATGCACGCACACCCAACCAGCCAGCCAAGCTTTATAATGCTTGGCCTTCATCATGGATGATCCAACTTTTTGTACTTCAGACCACACATGCCACCTGGCTCACCTCGGCCGGTCATGTTGTGTTGTTCTCACAAGCTTGTTGGCTTCTTTTTTAACATGGCCCATTCTTGAAAATGGTAACCGTTGACATTTAAAATAGAAACACTATACTGGGCGCTTAAAATTCCACGTCATATCAACCAACTCATATACAGGCTCTCTCTGTTATTCTGTTGGAAGGATCAACTCCTGCATTTTCTTGAACCTAGTTTTGTAGATTTTGTCTTGACTTGGGGCAAAGAAAGCAGACTCAAACCATAGTTCGTTCACATAGAGGGATGTTTGATATGACTGTTACCTCTAGCACCGACAAGTAGGGGAGAACTATTAGCTTTAGGATATGTTTATACATGCAGAATTAGTAATCCAACTTTCTTGAACTCCGACTTTTGTTTCTATCAATTATATAATCACAAATTTATATTTACTTCATAGCAAGTTAACATAATAACTTGTGGTTTGTTCAATATATCTGCATGTGAAATATATACCTGTACCATCAAATTATCCCCATTGCTCTTTAGTTTAAATAAAAAAGATCTTTTCAATTATCCAAAAACACTTGAGTTCCAGAATGCAAGCCAAATACATGCAACAGTAGAATATGAACAGTAAAAATCATTAAAACCTGTAGAGATTGATTAAAAGTCCTGGAAATTACTAACCGATGCATGAAGGACTTCTGTGCCTCACTTTCCATCTTTGCTATTTTATCCAACAAGGCCTTCGCCGTACCTTTGCCATCACCAGCATCCTTTAAATGGAAAAAAGAAAGAAGAGATAGTTATTAAATCTGGAAATTTAGGTGATATGGCAAAGAATAAAATAGAAAGAAAACAACTAGATAATCCTACTAAGAATATCATAGAGGGTGCAACCTTTTGGACCTGCTTAGATCCAACACTGAATTCGACAAAGAAATCTGAGCCATTATTCTTCAGCCAGTTTCCATTAGATACAAGGACAAACGGCATCCCCACAAAATTATCTTCTTCAATCTCTATTTCCAAGGATTGGACCTGAAAATCGAATTGAGAATAAAAGCCTGATGCGCCCAAAATTATGGTAAATTATTCCCACGTAATTCTAAAAGCAATGTCTTCAAATAAAATATATAAAATCACATCATATTTCTCTCCTCTTGGCAAACCTTCTGCGCTGGATCGCCAGAAGTGGTTGCAAATTGTGTTTCAACAGCCTTGTCTAAGGAAACTGAACCAGGAGGTAATACATTTGAAGGCGGTGCCTGCAAAATTATAATAGAGAATTATTAGTTAAAACATAAAGGCAGTCCAAGCAGTGTTTCAAGAATAATGTCATTCCATCAGAATGCTCAGCATCAAGAGATAACATAATGGGTATGTTCAATAAATGCCAACATCTTACTAGCCAATCTCCTGAATTTTTTGACAAAGCCCAATGAAGGGTAACCGGGTCTTTAAGATCTGTAGCCAGACAAATCTTTGTCTTGCCAGCAGGCTTCATTACAAGTACCTTGAAAATGTAGAAAGTCCAAAGTTTAGAAGTATCCTAGCAACTAAAATTTTCAGAGGAACACCAATAGAACATCATGACCTCACCAGAAGCTCCCCAGCACCAAGTCTGTATATTTTTCTGTTCATAATAGAATCACCTTCTTCTTCTTTCTTTGACTCGGCAAAAAGCTCAATTGGAGACAAGGCTTGTGGAGTGGACTGTGTGGTCGAGATACTTTTCTCAATGGATCCCGAAGCATACTTATTGAGAAGCTCAGCCAAGTCTCTCTTTTTGCGCTGAATCCTTTCCCCACTAAAAAGCCTACTTTGGTCGATTTGCTGTGAAACCTTACTTTGCACCTCTCCTTTGGTGATCTTCTTCCGTATCTCATCAAGAGAAGTACCCTTGGCTAGTTCAGTTTGCAAGTCTTTTCTTGCTTCTTCAAATTCTCTCTGTTAATACAACATAATTCCAATAAAACTCCAAAGAAACAATGACAAGTTAACCTCTTATTACTTATGCAAAAGAGTAATATTAGACTCAGTTGATGTGCAACTGAGCCACTGAGGTCCTGTTTAGCTGGGTGCTGGGAGGGTAACCATAACACAGAACAAATCCAAACTATAGTATTATTTCGCACCAAGTTCCCATCACACTTTAATCAGATTCTCAACCTTAATAGCCCAAGCATTTACCATTGCACCAAGCAATTACACATGTATTTAATATACTACTTAGAAATAACATAATATTGTCAAGAACATCAGGTTTATAGAATCAGGACTTACAAGTTGTTGATCGGCGGAATAGTTTGGTTTTCCTGCTCTTTCCCATCGTATATAAGATTGTACTTGTACAAGATCCTCAGGTATTTCGTTCTTTGTTTCAGAAAGAACCGTCTCCTTACTTTCAGTTGTAACATTTTTGTTTGTCAACCTTGCACGCAGGTCTTGTATGGAAGTGCCTTTAGCAACTTCCTCCAATAGCTCACTCCGGGCTGCTTCATATTCCACCTATACTAAGTAAGCATATTCAGTATAATAAATGAACTAATCGCAAATACCCCACACAAGAAGTCTACAAGGCACAGAACCCTGTTCAATGGAACTGGCCAATTAGTTGAATAAACACTATGGGTATGGGGTTCATAACAGAAGAATCTCATAAAACGATTTATCTTGATGCTACACCTCCACATTAGGAAATGTTGAGCTTCATTAAACTACAGCAAAAAGCAACGTTCTATTCTGCTCTTATCTCCAATATTTAAATAAGAAGATGAAGCAAAAACAGAAGAAATAGAACTATATTGACATGTAAAGTTACAGAAATACTACAAATCATGGTTTTCTATTATGCCCATGAATCCCAACACTGGCATAGCTCCATCTTTTGTGAACTATGTCTCCAGCAACAAATGAAGCAAACGGAATTCAGAATAAGAAAACTACTCTCCTTAGTTTATGCTATATGAAAATAGGACCTTACTGCAGAAACAGACATCTCTGCCATTGTAACCTTCAATGCCTCTTTCCTAATGAAAAAATGTAAAAACGACATATCATTTTATGATTGCAGGCTATAACCAAGTGTAACTCACATAAACATCTTTTCTTGTTTATCACTCAAACCCTCTCAGAAGAAATGATATAACAAGAAAATCAGTTTTCTTCATAGTAAGATAAATCCTTGCACATTTGAGAATAAAATATCTTACTTCTTCAATTAACACACTTACATACCAACCTGTCTTTACCTCCCTGAAACCCCAGCCCAAAAATAACAGACCAATTACCATATTAATAAGAGAGGAGTGTTCCTCATCTGATTGATATAGATATCTATTTTATAATGGTCATGTTTTAGGACACAAATTTAACAATTCCTATGACATCTTTAGAGTTTAAGTAGGCAACCGATCGTTTTGAAGTTCAGCAGAAATTGCTCAACTGGGGACCTGTTTCATATTGTGTGTTACTAATACATCCCAGTTTCCGCTCCCGGATCTGGAGATCCCTATTCTCGAAAGCAAAATAATATATATCTGATCACCTACATTCTTTGTCACAAAGCCTTAAATTCGAAACAAGAAAGTAAAGAGACTTTATGCACTGTCAATCTATAATTTCCATTCTACCACAAAAATAAATAAATAAATTCTTGCCACATGCTAGCTGCAGGACATTATATTTACGTGAAACCAAATAAATGAAAAGAGAACCAGTGTGTTTTACATGGAAAGCCTAATAACAATTGCAGATGACTCACAATCCGAATTTTCTACATCAATTGAGCTACTATAGAGATGCCACATTAGATTCAACATAAAGCATAATAAAGCAAGATATACTGTGTGCCTCGCAAAATGTCTTGAATTTACAGCATGACTAGCACAGGCCAATCAGCATTTTGATGTCAAATGATCAACTTGCTTTACAAGTATATAAAACGTCTTTATCAGTTTAGTGCATATGGGAAACACAATTTGATGTTAAAATTATGGTGGCCAAAAGTGAAGTACTAAGAAAGGAATTTCAGCATAACTGTTTCTTTTATTAGTAGGAGGAAAGAGAAAAATATAAGTGGGGTGCAAGAATTATAACCGTTTTAGTCTATCCATAAAATAAAAAGGACCAGTTACTTGCCTTCTCTTGCTCAGGAGTATACATCTGTTTACCCTTCCTCTCCCACCTCAAATATGCTTGAACCTGAACGAGATCTTCAGGAACTGAAGCATTTGGAACCAAATTCCCTTTCGACGGTAACTTAACACGGAAGTTATCGCCATTATGTTTGAACCTACCAATAAGAGAAAAATGGCGGATGGAACAGGATTATACATAGTCAGTCTATAGATTGAGTTGAAGCAATAAAATTTTGTAGATTCTATTGAATTGAATATTTACCATTTATTTTGGGCTTCATCAAATATTAGAAACTCTATAGCTTGTATTGCAGGATCATCAATCTCTATTTTCAGGAAAGAATTGGAGCCAGACTAAAACACAATGAAAAAAAGTTTAGCCTCTAATTTCTACTTAAATGAGTACAAGAAAGCTCCCCTACTATTCAATCTCCCAGGACACTCTTCAGATTGATTTTGCATTGCATTTTGGAACTTACTTTCACAAAAGGAGTCCTAAGAGCTTGTTTTTTATAAACTTTCGTGCCATCAGGACGACGAGCAGGAAGTAACCAACTCCTGCAAAAGGTGAAAGAATTAAAAAAAGGTATTTGAAGTGGTGTAGGTCTAAACTTGAGAGTAATGGAAACAAACTGTAACTACAAATAAGATTACTCTTTTCTATTTCGTATGCCACCCCAGTGTAGATTTAAAGTGTCACTACTATTGGTGACCTTTATATTTACTTCTGAAATAGAACCTTGCATGGGGCTGCTAACATCAACCTGTTCAATAGCACAAGTCAAACCCATGACCATCTATATGTATATATTGCACTTGACTTCATTTTTAAATAAGCTTCATATTACTCGAATCATCAGGAAACTAAAAAAGAATGTTGTCCCAACTATCTGAAGTTAAAAACAAAAACAAAATATGCCTAAGCCACATACCTGCAATTCAATATTTCCATCAAGGTTGAACTTTCCTGCAAGCTGGAAAAGGCAAGATAGAGTCATAACAAAAATATTCCCAAATCAAAACAGGATGCACACGCAATTATACACGAATTTAGCAAATGCACAACATATTATGCATATGTGATTTCAAGATCAATATGTGCAATACATATCAACTCATTCATATGTGTGAGATATATGTTTCAAAGATTGGGTGGAACCTCGTGTGCAGTAGTTGTAAAGCAAAGCCAGAAACAAGCATTTCTTATGACATAAGAAAATTAACTTTTGACATACAATTACGAATACAATTCAGAAGATTACATCCAACTTATGAACAGTGCATTTGATGAGTGATAACAACACATAGTCTACACTCACCTTTCACTAAAAGTAAGACTCCCGAAGGCTGACATTGAGAACAAGGTGAAACTAAATGAAGTTTAAAATCCCTAAAACACGGGTTAACTACACCAATCAATTTAACGGCCGTCAGTCATCAAGGACTACAATTTTTCCTTGATAATATACTCTCAATCTTTCTCAACCCCTCCCTGAAATGTACTTGACATTCTCTATCTTAAAGGGCCAAGGCGAATTGGTCCACATCATTGAACAAGTCACTAAGATTTAAGAATACACTTCTTAATCATTGTTAAGGAGATTATATCCCTGCAAAAGAAAGCATGAGCTGACTGTTGGTTCTGGCTATTTCGGAGAAAATACTTCTCAAAAAAAAAAAAACAATTTATTATCATGTTTGCACCGACGAATTGGTGCAACTTTGAACTGAATCCTCAAAAATATAAATAGTTTTCCTATAGTAATTAGCTAACAGAGTAAAATATAAATAAAAACAAAAATAATAATACACAATGGAATTATTGCAATGATTCATGTAAACATATGATCCCTAGAGTCTAGGAAAATGTCTTAAATTGTTCAATTTTACTACAGACTCAAATAAAGCACAATTTCAACCAAAATAGATAAAATTTCAAATCAGGTTCAGACAATTATTAAATCAAAACATAATAATATGTCTGTAAAATGAATGAAAAATAAACAAGAAATTAATAGATTAGGCATACCTCAGAAGGCGGCTTAGTGGTTAACACAGCGGAAACAGAAACCGCGCGATGCGATGTCATGGGCAGCTTCGTTTTCCGCACATCCAAACAAGTCCCGCGGAATTTGGTTGATAAAGGTGGCTTTCGTGTGGACGAAGTTGCTTGAGCTTGAAACTGATTGTTTCCCGAGAAAATACAAGTCGAATTGCTTTTGCTCTGACGCTCTAGAACCGTCGGCGAAAGCAAACTCTGGTGAAGAAAGTTATGCCCAATCGAATTGCTCATCGTCCTCAATCACTCACTCAAATCAGATCCTGAATACAGAATCACAAATATCAGTTTATATACAATTATATATAGATACTTAAATGCATATATATATATATATAAAAACACATTCGTATACAAACCACAATGAAGATAAATTATAGAAAAAACAAATGAGAGATTAAAGCTAATAACCTTTGCGAATAAGGTAAAATTGATTGGATTAATTGGAAAATAGAATTAAATTGATGAGAGTACCATGTTTCGATATATAAATATAGAGAGAGAATATATAATTCTAGAGAGAGAAAGATGGCGGGGGGAAAGAAGGAGATGCAACTGAACTAGTAGCTCGGAGTCGGAGAGTGAAAGCGGAAACTGGAGAACGGGGTCAGAGCGATTGGCGCTTTATCGTCATCTACGGGCACGTGGCGGTGATTTTTCTGCCACGTTTGGATCCAAAGTGGGAATCTGAGCTTCGTCACGTGAGGTTTGGGGGTTGTGGGTCCCAGAAGATATTTAAAACATTAGTTGCGAAAATGCCCCTAGTTTGGAAGGTAATGTCGCAAGTGACTTTGGGCTACTTTGGTTTTTGTGGGATATTTTAAGCATAATTTTGTATTTTATTGCTTGCAATTCCAAGACAAAAGGATGTGGCTAATATTGGAGATCCATGTTGAAATTACTATTTTGGAAACCCACTAAAAGTGATTTATATGTGGTTATAGAAGTCTAGTATATTTTTCAGTTGAACAAACGAGGCCAACAGCAAAGCACCAATTAAATTATCACATTTACAATTTGAAATTAAATTTTCAGAAATTCTACACCATTTTTGGAATAACCGTAGCTGTTAGGGTTAATACATGTTCATAGTAAATTAAGTCATGTAAATTTTAAATGAATTGTAGAATTATTCTTTCAATAATGCCACACAGCAATACAATTAAATTTAACAATATTATAAAATATATATATATATATATGAAAATTGTACGTGTGGCATTTGGTGAGTGTCTTTCGTTTTGGATGTACGATGTATTGTTGTGCATATTAAGTTTCAATCATGGTTCCTCATATCATTCGATACTAGGGAGACTACTCCAAATTCAAAATCAAAGTTTTAAAGTTGCACGTGTTCAATTTGTAGAGAGGGTGTATGTGTCGGCAAGCCTTAATATGCACAGCACACACACGTATTCTGCATTGTCAAAGAATGCAGTACTTATCAATTTGTGTCAATAATTACAGCCAAAAATTATCAGATATGCAACAATGCGCCATCTTGCTTGCCTATATAAAGAGTCTCATGCAAATGAGTTCAACACACCAACACAAGCTAAACAGTGAGTGATCCTGCAAAACAATTGTAAAGGGTAGAGAAAAAAGAGAGATCTTTAATTTGTGAGAGTGAGATGTATCATCATTTAATCAACAAATTGAGGGCATATATTGTTAAGTGTTACTCATCCCGTGAGGGTGAAGTTGTTACCCTATTATTTATATAGTGAAAGTTTTTTACCGGACTATGGCCTCATGATTTTTCCCTTCACCCAAAAGGTTTTCCACGTAAAAATATTTGGGCGTACTTTTGTAATGATTATTATTCTTACCTCCATAATTTTATCTCATTTTTATCTTATAAACTTGGTGCGGAGAAATAATATTTATGGTTTTTAACCGTTGGTATTTTACCAAACAGATATTTTACGTATTATTCGATTAGTAATATTTTTTGGAAGGTATCAATGTCGTTATGAAACTCAATATTCATCTGATATTCATTTTTAAGATCGATATTACCCGAATCCGTCACTGCAATCAAAACCGATATCACCACGATATACCACAGTTTCGATATAACTCTATTGTGTTGTATTTAAATCCAAGGATGCTATGTTAATTAATTGGAGTTATTTGAGAAGTTGATTGAGATGATTTATATGTTAAATAATACAGGAACTTGCAATATAATGAAAGTTATTTCAGAAAACAAATTTTAGAGAAAAAAAAAAAATTTATTGGGCTTTAGCACGTCGAACCTAATTTCATAATTTCATTGTCTTTGGGTGAAGGAACAAACCTGTGCAATCTATGAACTTTTTAATTTAACACCAATTCGAGAGAGGGTATTATGGACAAAAGGCAATGATAACTTTGTTATGAAAATTTTTTGAGTCCGTTTGGATATGAGAAAATAATTTTTGTTTTTTTAATATTTACCTAGTTCAAAAAGAAAATACGTTTAGCAAACGCTTTTACTATTCATTTTTTTTTTTCCAAAAAAACAGTTTTCTGTGAATAGTGTGTAAAAGTAGTGAAAACACCAAATACAACTTTTAGTTATTTTTTGAGTTTTTTCACTATTTAGGGTACCACCTCCGCCACCGCCCCCACCGCCGTCGCCACCAACCACCACCACCGGCCCCCACCACCTCCGGAGGCCCTCACCGCTGCCAGCCACCGCCGCCGCCAGTCACCCACCACCACCGCCCCCGCCGCCCATCAATATCATTTTATTTTTCAATATAAATTTTCATTCAAATGTTTTTTTGTCTTTGTTTTTTGCTAAAAAAAATCAAAGACAAATACAAAAATAATTTTTATATTTGAAGACAGAAAACAAATATAAAAAACAGGCGACCTTTTTTTTTATTTTTTATTTTGTTTCAGTTTTCTATACTAGCAGAGTAGAATGGTCATTCGTGTAAATTCCTCTATTTTATAGAAATAAAAATTTAGAAAAAACAAGGAAAAAATATGTCTCGAATTCACTATTTATGTCAGTTATTGATAGATCCAATATTCCCGAGTCTTCCTACTTTTAAATAATTTATGTCTCGAATTGACTAAATAGATTTTTTATTTCTAAAGAACGGTCTAAATATCTCTCTTTACCTCGCCGACATTAATATATATATATGAAGCTCATAAAGACACACAACGCAAGTCGGCAAGTGTGAGGATGACGATAGGGATCTTTGAAAATCTAACACCTGTCGAAATGGTTTACGGGCTAAAAACAAATCGGGAAAAACAGAGACCAAAAACAAATCGGGAAAAACAGAGACAGTTGATTGATCAACTACTAATAACATATTTGGTTGGTGATTTTGTTTTGAATTTTTTGATCTTCTTGTATTTTTTTTAGACCAAATCATATTTAATAAAATTAATCTAAAAAATACAAGATAAAACTACCAAAACCAAAATCCCTATTTTTCAAAACCAACAAAATATTGGGACTCGGATATGCGTATACACGCATATAGGGGTGGTAATTGGGTGAATTCGGATCGGTTCATAAACCGACGGGTCATTAACGGGTCAGTGATCCGTTCTCAACCCGTTTTGACGGGTCATAAATGCACGGGTTGACCCGACCCGCATATATATTCATTTTTTTAAAAAAAAATTATTTGATATATTAATACATGACAATGGAACACTACTCGTATAAATGTGCCAAACTTCACTATCATTTCCCATTGCAATATAGAAACTTAAATCTCCCACTTATCATTATTTAAATTTTTAAAGCTATGAAGCACACTGCACCTTACAAACACACTATAACCTTCAGCAAATATCCAAAATTATCTATAATAAAACTTAAGAAATTATTTAACAATTATCATAGTAAATTGCTCCCTAAAACCTAACTTGCTTTAATCCAAAGTACCAACAATATAACATATATCACATACACAGTCACGGTAGAAGCAATAACAATACAGACCCAAAATTGATTTGTTCTTCATTAACACAAATTAATGGATAATAAACCATAGCAAGCTTTAAATTCTAACAACAATGGACTGTTGATTGCATTTGCGATTATAGAGCACATAGTTGAAGCAAATGTAATCTTTTTATTTGACAAATTTTGCTTCAGTTGCCTTCGTCTTTATGGTATTGAACAATATACATTTATATAGAACTGTAATATATATAATTGTATTATATAGAGAGAGATAAAATTCAGCAGTTGAACAAAAATATATTTAACTGTAATATATATAATTGTATTGTAGAGAGAGAGAAATTCATATGGGCGTTGAAATGCATACCCACATATATATAATATATATATATAATGACAATTTAATTGTATTACAGAGAGAGAACACATATTCTAGAAAGAGAAAAAGATTATATGGGGGTTGATATACGCATATATATATATATATATATGTACTATCACTGCTGAGAACAATTATGAGAGAGAGGGGCAGAGAGGCTTTTGAGTCTCTAAAATGATGGGAGATGGGTAAACATGCATACCCTCAACCCAATTCGTTAATAATGTTCAAAATTAAAGAGTGTTAGTGACTCAATCGGTTGGTGATCGCATCTTAAATCACTTATTTAATAATTCAAAATTTGAGTCAAGTTAGTGGGTTTGGGTAAATTCTACCAACGGAATACATAGTTTACTAGCAATTATTTTTTAGTGTTTTTTAGTATTATTTTTCAAAAAAGTTAATTCTCTAATTTAGATTGATTTTATTAGAATAAATTATTTTATGGTTAAACTCCTTTCCCTAAACAACCGTCAATATTCTATATCGATATTTTTTTATTTTAGATTTATTTAATTGAAGCAAATTCTTTTAGGTTTCAAATTATGACAATATCATTACACTATATCCGTTAACAATAAAGTTAATACATAATATTGTTTTTAAAGGTTTCACATACTTCAAAACTATAAATTTAATAAAGCAATTCATTAAATTGACACCTAAAATATTATAAACAATTATACATTTGGTTAAGAAATAATATTGAACTAAATGACAAACTTTGTTTTTGAATGGGGTTCGAATTGAATTATTAATCAGTCTCATCCTTGTGTTTCATATTGGCGCAAGTTTTATGTTTGGCTCTTAATCTTTTCCAGCTAACCTCGACAAATTTGTGCATGGTATATGTAATATTCCCTAACTTTCTTGCATAGGTTGACCGGTCTATATCGAAAAAAAGCATCCACAAATAATAATAAACAAGCATTGAATCAAAAAACATAATTAATAAATAATTGAGTCTCCAAAAATTTAATTCTCATGAATAAACAAAATAATACATTCAAATCTTAAAAGAATACAACTCGAGAATCTCATAACTATGGACCCCTAATGATAGCTGAAAACAAAAGTCTGAAAATAATACTAATTTGAGTCCCTACACTGAACTGAAGTGGAAACAGAGGAACTCGAGAAGGAGTGAGATGAGCCATCAATCCTGTGATTGGAACTACCGAGGACCTGAAATGATAACAACAGTGGGTAAAATACACAAGTAAGTAGACTCTACATGATCCTAAACAGAGTATCAATAATCTCATCATCTACCCAACCAAAAGTAAGAGTAAAACTATAATCCTTATAATAAGTATCACTCATACATAAATATCCTCCAAAAATAAATAGGCAAAACGAATAAAGCACAATCATAATTAAATGACAAGTCAACAAACAAAACAATTAAGTGCAACCACAATTAAATCACAAATCAATAGAAAAAATAAATAAGTGCAACCATAATTAAATCACAAGTCAATATGCAACTTAACTATGCCTAACCATAGTCACGTACCCGACAACTTATCAATGTCATGATTAGTCGACTATGGTCAGATAAAACTGACTTATTAGTTAGTTCATCGTAGTTTCCTCCATTCCTTCATAAAATAATAATAATATTAATACCAAATAAATAAATATTATTTATGTCCCATGTGAGAGAACTTAATAATTCTTTCATATAACACCCATTAAATTCAAAGCTATCAAATTTTGTCATTTCCATATTTATTCCATTTGGTTTTACTTTATGATAATTGTTGTAATTGTTTTATTTTATTACTATCAGTGCTGATTCGTAAAAAAAAAAAAAAAAATTATATATACTCCTAAAACCATTCATAACTAAAAACATGTTGTGTATACATATATACCTAGACATTAAAGGACGTATTACTAGGGATAACAATGGGGCGGAACGGGGCGGAGATCGCATCCCCTATCTCCATCTCTGTTTAATTTTACTATCCCCAAATCCGATTATAAAACATAGCGGGGTGGGGTATCACACTTAAAAAATATATATATACAAATGAAGGTAATGTGTAATTTCTTAATTTATACTTTGGATATATTATTATTATACGAAAAACAAAGTAAACCATGTAATTTTTAATATAATTGATATGAAATTAAGACTAAAAGAGTGAAAGGATAATGAAACTAATATTGAGTGAAATATAAAAAAATGAATGAGTTATTTTATATAAATGGTATATATTAATAATATTGAAGATGTATTAATAAAAGAAGTAATATAATCCGGGCGGAGCGGGGCGGGACAACCCCCATACCCGCCCCAATTATTAACCGGGAATTTTCCCCCGCTCCCATTTATTTAATCGAATTCCCAAATTCGTTTAAATCGGAACGGGACGGGACAATTCCCACGGGACGGATTTTTTTACCATCCATATACAGTATTACATTACATGCATTTAAAAATTTGCAGACCCTAAAGTTACCCATCACGTACCTAACCCCACCATCTCAGCCGACATTCCTAACTTAAGTTCTCAATTTATGCTTTCTTTTCCCTTTTTTTTTTTTACATTATTCTTAATAACCTGGGCAATAGTTACAGACTCCACAGACTTCAATGGAATTGGAAATTATGCTTCACAAGAATCCATCAAAGAACCAACAGCAGTGTCTCAATACACCGTATCCCGATCTTTATGCACAAGAGAAACATGATATATTAATTATATACTACAGCCGTGCATAGCCTATATATGTAGCTAAATCTAAGAGTTGAAATAGAGACACATGGCCTGCATTTATATTATGAAAGCAAAAATTTAGGCACAATTTTTTTTTTCATTTTATTCACCAAAAGCTGTTTTTTCTCTCTCCCTATCACTTTCTCTCTCTACAAATATATATAGGTACATTTATTTATTCTTAAATATAGTATAATTAAGGATTTGTATCATTATTTTTATTTTGGACACATGTTAGAATCTAAATTATATGTTCTAAAATATATCCACACACAAACTCATATAATATATTTTATAATTTAAAGCTCCAATATAATTGTTTTTTTTTTGGATAAGAACCACATATATAAATTGTTAAAAAAATATTTTTCTTTCAAAACAGTAAATAATTTTGGTGCATCTTTTAACAAATTTACTTTCTTGAAAAAAATATATTTTTACAATTATATCTTTGGTTCTTATACAAAAAAAAAAATTATATTTGAGTTTTATGTTCTAAAATATATTATATGAGTTTGTGTGTGGATATATTTTAGAACATATAATATATTAAGTTCTAAAATATATATATTATATATCCACACTATATTAAGTTCTAAATTTATTGTAATTTGCATTCTAACATGTGTACAAAACAAAAATAAAGATACAAATTCTTAATTATACTATATTTAAGAATAAATAAATGTATCTATATATATTTGTAGAGAGAAAAGGTGTTAGAGAGAGAGAAAGACAACTTTTGGTGTATAAAATGGAAAAAATCGTGTGCCAAAATTTTCTCTTTCATCACATAAATGCAGTGCCACGTGTCTTTATTTGAGTTCTTAAATTTAGTTCCAGAGATATTTGGAGAGAAAAACTTATGGAGAGGATCCGTGTCCTATATCAAGACACAACAAATAACCGTGTCCTATATCAAGACACAACAAATAACAACAATATAGATAACAACATGGATCTATTCACACACATATATATATACTCTTCAAAAAAATATTCGGATATAAATATATACATATATATATATATACGAATTGAAGAAGAAAACCCAATATATAAAGGATGCGATACGGGTTCAAAGGGAAAGAGAAGAACATTCTACCTGCCTAATTTAATAACCGAATCACACACAAAATTACAAATCGACCGATCGTTGCTCGCTCATTTCCTACGCGACTCTGTTCTCTCTCTCTACTTGTTTGACAAAAACATACGTAGTATTAGGGTTTCTTTTCTTTTTATTATATATTTATAAATATTAATATATATATATATATATATATAAAACTCCTCCAATGGGCCCAAAGTAAATTAAAGCCCAAAAATACTTAAATAGTAGTCCATTGGACTTACAAGCCCAACCAAAATAATTTATTAATTAATTATTTATTACTCTTAATTAAATTAAAAAATAATAATTAATTAATTAAAACATATCCATTTTTTTAATGGTAAACATATCCAATTTAATAACTAGATCTTAATTAAAGGTAAGGGGTATTACTGTATATATACATGTATATATATATATATATACATGTATATATATATATATATACATGTATATATATGTATGTATATATATAGTACTTTTAACTAACAAAAGAAGGTGTTGCCTAGCAATGAAAGTGAAATATTCTTATTCATTCTCAAAAAACCTTAGAAACCTTTAATTGCCTTCAAAGTCTTTGAGACATTTAGTTAATGCCCCAAAAACTATAGGTTTAGATGTTATAATATTTGTGTACTCTCAAAACTCATCAAACAATTTAGAAATGAATATTTATGGATCTCAAAACTCATAGAAATTTATATATGTACATATAAAATATCTTTTATACGAATTTAATAAATATTGAAAGGTAAAACTACATAAATGAGACTTCTTTGTCAATATTTAGTTAGATATTATTAATTTTAGGGTAAATAGCTAAAAATACCCCTAAACTTTCTTCTCTTTCTCTACTATACCCCCCTCAACTTTGCAAACCATTGCACCAAGGGCTTGCCGTGAAGATGGTTGTTAATAGTTAAGTGAAATTACGTTTTTGCCCTGAAAAGTCTTCATCCAAGCAAATTTTGACAACACAGCACCCTCAATTGCTCCTGCAAGTAGAAGAAGGAAATTGGCGCCAAAAGCTTCAAGCTTTGGCGCCATGTCTTGTCCCTGATCTTCTGTCAAACACCACCCACAATCAACTACACCATTCCTTCATTATATATACAACCATATATACAAGAAGTTGAATACAATATATATATACAAAAAGCTCTGTTTGGTGGGTCATTACGAGACTTGCAGTTGTGGAAGAAAGTAAAGGAGTTGCAGTCCTTTGTCTCACAGAGGTAAGCCTTTATGACCCTATTAATGACCCTACAAATTGTATATATGGCTGATATGCATTGCTTTCCTTTAATAAGCATTGAATTTTGTTTGTAAGCTTGTTCATAAATTACAAAGCACATAGCTTAGATTTTTGGAAGGTAGTTCATAAATTACAGAGGACATTCAAAGCTTCATGAAAGTATGGTATTAAGGAAAGTCATTAAAACTATACGAATAGAATCATGCCTAATGTTTGTGTGCAGAAAACCTATATCAGAATCCTAAAAACTACCATTCGCATACTCTGTTTGCTTTTAGAACTGATTTAACACAGATATTACAACAAATTAAAAATTATGGTGTTTGTTTTAGTGTTTAGGAGTTATAAAAAACAATGTTTCAGAACCTATGTAACAGTGATAGCCTTGAATCACTATACTTACTTTCCGTTGTATGTGTTTCAAATAGTTGTTTTAAGGTTTTCTATGATCAAATTGCAATGTTTATGTTTCAATGCTTATGATATCTCATTTAGTTGATTTTTTTTACTGATTTTAGGTTATTTTTTCAGATTTATTTTACGTAAGCCTTATTTGAATCATATTTAGGATCAAATATGTGATTGTATAGGTTGTTTTAGGGCTTTTGAAGATCAAAAACTAATGTTTATGTTTCAATGCTTAGGGTATCTCATTTACTTTATTTTTTACTGATTTTAAATAATTTTTTCAGATTTTTTTGCTTAGGGCTTGTTTGAATCATGTTTAGGCTCCAATATGTGCTTTTATATGCTGTTTTAGGGCTTTTGAATATCAAATACCAATATTTCTGTTTCAATGCTTAGGATTTCTCATTTAGTTTATTTTTTTTTACTAATTTTAGGTAATTTTTTCAGATTTGTTTGCTTAGGCCTTGTTTGAATCATGTTTAGGCTCAAATATGTGTTTGAAAATGCTATTTTTGTTTTTTGGCTTTTGAAGATCAAATGGAAATGTTTCTGTTTTAATGCTTTTGGTATCTCATTTAGTTTAATTTTTACTGATTTTCAGATAGTTTTCAGATTTTTAGCTTTTGGCTTGTTTGAATTGTGTTTAGGCTCAAATAACATGCTTTATTTAGGTCAGTGTTTGTTTTGTTGCAAATGGAGCTGAAGTACACTCTTGTACTTCACTATGGTGGTGTATTTGAGAGTATAAACAATGTTATTACATATGTGGGAGGGAATGTAGAAGAATATGACAATGTAGACCTATATGTTTGGTCTTTCAGTGATCTTAAGGATATGTTAGGAAGTTTAGGTTGTGATCCTCAGATTTCTAAAGCCTATTATAAGATGCCAAATTACTTGGATAAGTTTCAGAAAATTAAGTCAGAGTTTGATGTGATCAACATGTTTGTTAAACTTGATGGCTCCATTGAAAACCCTAAAATAGATATATACATAGTTGCACCAGAGAGAGTTGAGGTTGATGAGATTGAGCAGCTTGATGAAAGAAATGACATGCCTCTTGAGTCTCCAGTAGATGAAACTGAGGTTGACCAGACTTATCTTGATTTTGCAGAAGTGGAGTCTAATTACTTTCCTGATGATGAGTTGACGAATCTGTGTGGTTTAGATGAGGAAACTGGAGGTACTGGTGGTTTGTTTGGCAGTAATAACCAAGATTTTATAATCAATAGGGATTTAGGTGTCAAGACCTTGGAGCTTGGCATGAGATTTGCTTCAGCAACAGACTTTAGGCTTGCTCTAAAAGATTATGTTGTCAAAGAGAAAATGGATATAAAATTTGATAAAAATGAATCCAATAAAGTGACAGCTATATGTAAGGATAAGTGTGGTTGGAGGGTACATGCAAGTCAGTCAAAGCATGAGCAATGTTTTAAAATCAAGATGTTCAATCCAGAACACAAGAACTGTTTATGGTTTCATACAAACAACCAAGTGACCTATACCTATCTAGCAAACATGTATTTGGAACAAATTAGATTGAATCCAAACATGTCATGCAGTGCACTTAGGAGTACTATTGCTTCTGACTTGGACATTGATGTGTCTATATTCAAGGTGTATAGAACCAAAAGATTGGCATTAAAGATAATTCAGGGTGATGCAGGGGAACAATATCCAAAGTTGAGGGATTATTGTGAACTGATCTTAAAAACTAATCCTGGTAGTAGAACAACAATTTCAGTTGATCCTGTGTCTTATGACTCGAAAGTAAAGATATTTCAAAGGGTTTTCATATGTTATGTTGCCATGAGGAAATGAGTTTTAGAAGGTTGTAGGCCTTTCATTGGAGTTGATGGTTGCTTCTTGAAAGGTACATTTGGTGGTCAGTTACTTTCAGCTGTGGCAGTGGATGGTAACAACCAATTGTTTCCTATTGCATTTGGAGTTGTTGAAGCTAAAAATATAGACTCATGGAGGTGGTTTATGTCTGAATTAATGGAGTGCATTGGGCCTCACTATCACCTTACATTCATATAAGATAGACAGAAAGTAAGTGCTCAACTCATAAACTGTTTTCCTTGTTTGTTTTCAAATAGTATAATATTTGTGAAAATTTAGGATTCTGTGATTTATAAATTGACTATATGTTTATTTGTGAATGTATATTAGGGTTTGGTAGGTGTTTTTGAAAACATCTTGTATGGGGCTGAGCATAGATTCTGTGTTAGGCACTTGTATGAGAATTTCAAGCAAAAATTTAAGGGACAAGCTTTGAAGAATGAATTGTGGGAGGCAGCTTTATCATTCACTGAAACTGATTTAACATTGCACATGAATAGGTGAGTATTGTTTAGATTTTATACTATTTTTTTGGTATTATTTCAAATTTTTTTGCTATGGCCTTGTTTGAGTCTATTTTCATTCAAATTAGTTTATATTCAAGGCTGTTTTAGGGTTTTAGAATATGAAATGATTTTTTTTGAATTTTAATGCTTAGTTACTCTAAAATAGATGATTGTTTTACTAATTTTTGGATATTTGTTCAGATTTTTTTGGTTAGGGCATGTTTGACTCTTTGTGCAGTGGCATATTAATGCTTCAAAAGGCCGTTTTAGCACTTTTGAAGCTCAAATTTGATTTCTGCTATTTAAAGGCTTAACTAATGTCAATTAGATGATTTGTTTTCTAATTTTTGGATATTTTTTCAGATTTGTTTGGTTAGAGCATGTTTGAGTCTTTGTGTAGTGGCGTATTAGTGCTTCAAAAGGTTGTTTTAGGTCTTTTGAAGCTCAAATTTGATTTCTGCTATTTCAAGGCTTAGCTAATGTCAATTAGATGATTTTTTGCTAATTTTTGGATATTTTTTCAGATTTTTTTGGTTAGGGCATGTTTGAGTCTTTGTGTAGTGGCGTATTAGTGCTTTAAAAGGCTGTTTTAGGTCTTTTGAAGCTCAAATTTAATTTCTGCTATTTCAAGGCCTAGCTAATGTCAATTAGATGATTTTTTACTATTTTTTGAATATTTTTTCAGAATGTTTTTGTTTAAGGCATGTTTGACTCTATTTTCACTCAAAATACTGTTGTACATATGCAGTTTTTTTTCTTCTGTTTTGTTTTATTTATCTTTTACACAAGCTGACTTCACATTTTAATTTTAATAGGATTAAAGACTTGTCGATTGAGGCATATAATTGGCTGAGAAGAGTGGATCCAAGAGTGTGGACAAGAGCCCATTTTTCCCACAATTCCAAGACTCCACTTGTCATCAATAACATGTGTGAGTCTTGGAATGCTGTCATACTTGAAGTCAGAGACAAGCCTATAATATACATGCTTGAATGGATAAGGAAGTATCTGATGCTAAGGTTACAAAAGAAAAGAGAATCCATGATTTCAAAGGATGTCTTGTTGTGTCCAGACATACAAAGGGAGTTGAACATGAGGAAGAAATGTGCAAGATTTTGTAGAGTTAGATATGCTGGATATGACAAATATGATGTGGAATGTAATGGGCCAAGTGAGGCAGTGGATGTTAATCACAATTCATGTAGTTGCTTGGTTTGGAATGTCACTGGTATCCCATGTAAACATGCAGTGGCATGTTTCTTTGAGATGAAAGAAAATGCAGAAATATATGTGGATAACTACTATCTCAAGGAGACATACTTGAAGGCATATGGAGGCATAATCTATCCAATTCCTATGAGAGGCCTACTTTTGCAAGATCCAACTGATCCACTAATGCCTCCAAATTATAGGGTTCCTGCTGGAAGGCCACCAAAAGCAAGAAAGAAACAAGCTGATGAGAATGTTTCAAAAACAAAGCTGAGCAGGCAGAGAGAAGAAATGCAGTGTTCCAAGTGCAAGGTTTATGGACACAACAAGAGGACTTGCAAAGCCACTGAAACAACAGTTGTTGAGAAGCCTCCACCAAAAAAAAGAGGCAGGCCAGTTTCAACAATCAAGGTTTTAACAAGAGCAAGAAGGGGTGGAAGAGGTGGTATATGTCAAGGTAGGGGCAATGGAATCCAAATTAGAGGGCCTACCATGCTTGGAAGAGGGAGTGGCAACCAAAGAAGAGGTGGAAAGCAACAAGACAAGGGTAAAGGCAAGCAGAAAGTGGCTGACAGAGATGAATGTGGTAGGCAATCTCAAGAGGTTATTTCATTATTATCTAACAGAGATGGAGTGAGAATCACAAGAGCATCACAAGCTCAAATTAGGGAATCTCAACAGGTATATGATTTTGCCATGTCAATGCATAAATTTAATGTCAATTTCTTAAGCTTTAAACTGTCACTGATACTATTATTGACTACGTTTTCAGACCCAAAATATTTCATTCACCGAATTACTCAACACCCAAGCATTATCATCAAGGTCAATGGTATGGGATAATGATTATGCTATTTTCTGAAGGGTTTCAAGTATGTGTGGTATGCTGGAATGATCACCCTTTTGGTTTTGCTATTGGTGACTGTTTGGTTATGAAATGGGATATAAGTGTTGGTACTTTTGTCAAGTGATATGGTTGCTGCCTAAAATGATGTATTTATAGCCATCTTTTATGAAATAGGCTATGTACTGGTGATGTTTGTAGGCCATTATAGTAGTATGTATGCAAATTAGAAATCACTTTATATATGCAACCCATTTTGCTTACCTATGTATCACTTGAGAAAAATATATGAAAAATCTATTTAGGTGGTGTTTACTAACAGGAAATATTTCCTGTTTTCTGTTTTTACTTCCTGAAATGAAGAAGTAAAAGTAAAATCTTGTTTACCAATTTATTTTTACTTTTGCCCTTCAGGAAACGTTTCTTCTAATTGTAAAGAAAAGAGAAAACAAGAAAAATGGTACTTCCTCTTTTTGTTTCCTCTCGCCTTCAAAATGACCAAATTTCAAATTTGTAAAATTGGGACCTTCATGTCTTTTGCACTAATAAATTTAAATATTATATATAAATAATAAATAATAATAAATAAATTAAATATTTTTATAAATTAAAAAATATTTAATAAATAAAAAATATTTATAAATAAAATAAAAGTAAATGAATATATAATAATAAAAAAAATAAACAATAATGAAATAGATTAAATAATACATAATAATAATAATAAATAAATAATAATTATGATAAATAAAAAATAAAAATAATAAATAAATTAAATATTTTTATAAATTAAATAAAAATATAATAAATAATAAATTAAACAAAATATATTTATAAATTAAATAAAAATAATGAATTAATAATAATAAAAATAATAAATTAAATAATAAATAATAAATTAAATAATATACAAAATTAATAATAAATCAATAAAACTTATGATAAATAATAAATATAAATAAAAAATAATAAGAAATACAAATAATAAATAAATTAAATATTTTTATAAATTAAATAAAAATATAATAAATAATATATTAAACAAAATATATTTATAAATTAAATAAAAATAATGAAATAATAAATAATAAATTAAATAATATACAAAATTAATAATAAATAAATAAAACTTATGATAAATAATAAATATAAATAAAAAATAATAAGAAATACATATAATAAATAAATAAAAAGTAAGAACAAATTTTTTTTAGTAAACATAATTTCTGTTTTTTATTTTTGTTTCTGAAAAAAATCAAAATTTAGTAAACAAGATTTTACTTTCTGTTTTTCTTAAGGAATCAAAAATATAATTCTACTTCTTCAGGAAACAGAAACAGGAAATATTTCCTGTTAGTAAACAGGCCCTTAGTAAGTATGTGTTTTTAATTTTTGGCTTCTTTCATTATCAAATGTCATTCTGCTATTTCAAACCTTATTAAATCTCAAATAGATGATTATTTACAATTTTTTGGGTATTTTTCCAAAAATTTTTGGTTAGGCGTTGTTTGACTCTATGTGTAGTGGCATAAAAGTGCTTAAAATGACTATTTTTGCCTTCTTTCATTATCAAATGCCATTCTGCTATTTTAAACCCTATTAAATCTCAAATAGATGATTATTTACTATTTTTTGGGTATTTTTCCAGAATTTTATGGTTATGCCTTGTTTGACTCTATGTGGAGTGGCATAAAAATGCTTAAAATGGCTATTTTTGGCTTCTTTCGTTATCAAATGTCATTCTTCTATTTCAAACCTCATTAAATCTCAAATAGATGATTATTTACTATTTTTTTGGTATTTTTTCAGATTTTTTTGTGAGACCTTGTTTGACTTCATATGGAGTGGCATAAAAGTGCTTAAAATGGGTATTTTTGGATTCTTTCATTATGAAATGCCATTATAATATTTCAAACCTTATTAAATCTCAATTAGATGAATTTTTTCTATTTTTTGGATATTTTTTCAGAATTTTATCCTTAGGGCATGTTCGAGTCTATGTCTAGTGGCATAAAAGTGCTTAAAATGACTATTTTAGTCTTGTTGGTGATGAAATGTTAAATCTACTATTTGAAGCCTTGGTGAACCTTAAATAGATGAATTTTTCCTATTTTTTGGATAATATTTCAGAATTTTATCCTTATGGCATATTCGAGTCTATGTGTAGTGGTATAAAAGTACTTAAAATGGCTATTTTAGTCTTGTTTGGTGATGAAATGTTAAGTCTGCTATTTGAAGCCTTGGTGAACCTTAAATAAATGAATTTTTCCTATTTTTTGGATATTTTTTCAAAATTTTATCCTTAGGTCATGTTCGAGTCTATGTGTAGTGGCATAAAAATGCTTAAAATGGCTATTTTAGTCTTGTTGGTGATGAAATGTTAAGTCTGCTATTTGAAGCCTTGGTGAACCTTAAATAGATGAATTTTTCCTATTTTTTGGATATATTTTCAGAATTTTATCATTAGGGCATGTTCGAGTCTATGTGTAGTGGCATAAAAGTGCTTAAAATGGCTATTTTAGTCTTGTTTGGTGATGAATTGTTAAGTCTGTTATTTGAAGCCTTAGTGAACCTTAAATAGATGAATTTTTCCTATTTTTTGGATATTGTTTCAGAAATTTATCCTTATGGCATGTTTGAGTTTATTTGCATTGAGATAGTGGTGGTGTGTTGAACCTCTTTTAGGGTTTTGAATATGAAATGTGATATTTTTTTTTGTTTTAATTCTTAGTCAATCTGAAATAGATTATTTTTTACTATATTTTGGGTATTTTTCCTTATTTCTTTTGCTTAGGGCTTCTTTGATCCTATATGTAGTGACATAGTAGTGTTTGAATTCAAGGTGTTTTATGATTTTTTAATATGAAATGAGATGTTTTGTGTTTTAATGCTTAATGAATCTCAAATTGATGATTTTTAACTTTTTTTTGGATATTTTTTTTGATTTGTTTTGCTTAGGGGTAGTTTGATCCTATATGCAATGGCATAGGAGTGTTTGAATATCAAATGCCATAAGCTGTTATAGTGGCTGACGTAGCTGCACTATAGGAATAATGCTTTCAATAGATATTTGGTTCAAAAATGGTGGTTGTTGGTGTGTTTTAAATTATTACTCGCAAGTGCACGAATCAATTGTAGTTTAGGTTATGCAAGAACGAGGTCGAATCCAATAGAATGCTTTAAAAAGAACTTAATTAAACTCAAATTAATCTAAAACTAACCTAGTTTCTCAAAATTTGTTTGTTGAAGTGATTTTTATACTAAACATGCAATATCGAAATACAAATAATTAAAGCGAGAATAATAGAGAGAAAATACTAAGGTATCGGAATCCACCACCAATAATCCATAAACTTCTAATTATTCTTTTATCAATTCCAATTTTAGAGTAGTAATTTAGAAATCAATCTTATTACTTTCTCAAGATTTAACAATAACGCACTAATGAAATATATTTTCAAGAAATAGATTTTCCTTCGCTTTAAAGTGTAAAATTCTAAGCATCATATGTATGCAATTAAATGGATCACATAAGATCAAAGATTTTTACTTATAAACTCATCAAATCCAAGCTTGATTAATTGTGATAAGAATTCTTAACTACTATAAATACATGATATTTATAGTGAAAGGAATTTAAAACAATTAATATTATGAAGCGAAAATCATAAGCATTTAAACCATACACATGAAAATTGATAAAAGACTAAAAGGAATTTATTTAATAAATGGTGGTTTGATCCTCAACTTTAGTTGAGGATTTAGTTACACATGCTTAAAAAGAAAATAACAAAGTAAGAATAATAAAACCCGGAATTGAAGATAAATTCTTCTCCTCTTTGGTGTCCTTCTTGCTCTCCTCCTTCTTCTTCTTCTTTTATTTTCTTCTCTTTTCTTTTTCTTTGAATATACATAATTTTCCACCACATTTTGTTCTTTTCCCATGTGCATTTGAATCTTCCAACTTTCATCCATGTGCATTTGATTCATTTCTCACTTTACACCTATAAATGAAAGATATAAATGTATATGTAATTTAATGACATTGAAAATGATTTATTCAATAATTTTATTATATAAATTAAGTTTTGTGCACTTATCATTATTACACTTCTAAATTAATTAAAATAAATAGTTTTACCTACTAACAAATATACATTTGGGGATAAAATATGTATGTAAAATTGACTTATCAAATACCCCCAAACCTATATTTTACTAGTTCTCGAGCAAAACAAAAAGAAATAAAATTATAACTACACCATTTTCGCTGGTTGTCTCGATTACATTTAGCATATGCAATAAGCCTTTGAACCCCTAGGTTTCCCCTAGTGGACGAGTTATAGTCTCGTGAGGGTTTCCAGTGATGATACCCATAAACATCGATTCTCGTGAGGGTTGGATATACTACCCACAACTTCTCAATTTTTTATAATCACGCATTCATGCATTCACATACTCATCAACCAAGTCATGATATAATGCACAAGATAGTATGGATGCAAATACTCCCATTCACTACCGAACAATAACTAATCTCGAGATTCGTGTCATGAATGGTTCCCACAAAAGTAAAAGATTTCGTTACTTTCTACTCCCAATCCAGACAACCCTCCGTGTTTTTGTGAACATTCTACTCTGGTATTTCAATCTTTCTTTTTCTACTTCATTGATCAAATTTTGCCAAAAAAATTATTGCTTCCATCATTCCACTTTTCATCCCTTTTTATCTTTCTAAGCTCCGGATTTTCCAGCGAGGATTTTTAATCCCATCCAACTGTGCCCTAACTTCTTTATTGGGATTTATGCTCATTAGTTTTCTCCCCTTTTTACGCGAACAATGATATTGGTGATACCAAGGTCCGGTTACTTAGATCGAAGAACTACTTTTTGCATTTTATTTTTCAAAATAAATTTTCAAAATTTTTTCCATTTCATCTATATCAACTACCCATCTCCCATTTTATTGTGGCAAAATTAATTTTTCAACTACATAGTCAAAGATCAATTGTTTTTCCCATAGTGAATGTGTGCTTGTGCTTATAGGTCAAAGTCGTCCTTTTCGGTTTCAATTTTACTAATCTATTCACCCATGTAAAACCATATCACTTCATTTAGCTCGATCTAATCATTACTCTCATGAACGGGAATATTGCATCACATACTTCTCACACATCATAAACACAAACTCAATCAACTTGTAATGCAAAACATTCATGCATGAAAACAAATTTTTTTTTTTTTCAAAATTAATGAATTACAAAACAACAAATTAGACACCATACCCCCAAACCTAAACTCAACATTGTCCCTAATGTTGGACAAACTCACATTTTGTAAACAAAAAGACAAGAGTGAAAGGTATCACCTGACTCATGGTAGGTTGATCTGGTCAAACTTGCTATCAAACAACAATGAGTTGTTAGAATTCAAAACAAAAATTAAAAATAAAGTAAAAAAATCCTAAAATATATATGTACAACAAGACCACATAGGTCAATCCTGATAAACAGGATCACTCAGAGAGATCTCCCCTCCTTCTTGAGAAAGTAACTCTAAAAATGGTTTCAAATGCTGACCGTTAACTTTGAACACATCACCATTTTTTGGATTTTCAATCTCAATGGCTCCATATGGATGAACAATTCGAACAATGAACGGACCAGACCATTGAGATCTCAACTTTCCTGGAAACAAATGCAACCGAGAATTATAAAGCAAGACTTTTTTACCAGGTGTGAAAGTTTTCCTAAGAATACTTTTGTCATGCCTTATTTTCATTTGCTCTTTATAGATTTTTGTACTCTGGTAAGCATCATTCCTAATTTCCTCCAACTCATTCAACTGAAGCTTCCTATGGACTCCTGCTTTGTCAAGGTTAAAGTTGAGTTGTTTAATAGCCCAAAAGGCTCTATGCTCTAACTCAACTGGGAGATGACAAGCTTTACCATACACCATTCGGTAAGGAGACATTCCAATGGGGTTCTTAAATGCAGTACGGTATGCCCACAATGCATCACTAAGTCTCAAGGACCAGTCTTTCCTATTTGGGTTAACTGTTCTCTCCAAAATGTGTTTAATCTCTCTATTGGATAACTCAACTTGACTGCTAGTCTGGGGATGATAAGCGAGTGCAATTTTGTGGGTTACATAATATTTTCTCATTAATGCTTTGAAAACCCTATTGCAAAAATGTTTCCCCCCATCACTAATAATAGCACGGGGTGTACCAAAACGTGAAAAGATAGTATCTTTCAAAAACTTGACTACCACCTTGTGATCATTAGTTTTACATGCAATTGCCTCAATCCATTTAGACACATAATCAACTGCGACAAGGATGTACAAATTGCCAAATGAATTAGGAAATGGTCCCATGAAATCAATGCCCCAAACATCGAAAACTTCAATAATCAGAATTGGGTTTAAAGGCATCATATTTCGACGTGAAATACTCCCTAACTTTTGGCATCGCTCACATGCTAAGCAATAAGAATGACAATCTTTAAAGATTGAGGGCCACTAAAATCCAAATTGCAATATCTTTGCAGCGGTTCTCTTTGAACTAAAATGACCTCCACATGCATGATCATGACAAAAGGAGATTACTAGACCCCTTCTTATCTCGAATTTCTAGATCAAACTCTTGTAGCAATAGGATCCATCGAATTAAATGCGACTTAGCATCTTTTTTAGAAAAGAGATACCTAAGTGCAACATGATATGAGAAAATGAGGACTTTAAACCCTAACAGATAGGACCTAAACTTGTCTAATGCAAACACAACTGCTAACAATTCTTTTTCAGTGGTAGAGTAATTCAGTTGTGCCTCATTTAATGTCTTATTTTCATAATAGATCACATGGGGTAGCATATTCACACGTTGCCCTAACACAGCTCCAACTGCATAATCAGATGCATCGCACATAATCTCAAAAGGCGCATCCCAACTCGGTGGCTTCATGATAGGTGTTGTGGTCAACAATGTTTTGAGCTTCTCAAAGGCTTTCAGGCATTCGTCATCAAAGAAAAAAGCAACATCTTTAACAAGTAAAATGCAAAGTGGTCTGGAAATGCTGCTAAAGTTTTTAATGAATCGACGATAAAATCCAGCATGACCTAAGAATGACCTAATCTATTTGACCGTACGTGGTGGTGGAAGATTGGAAATCAGATCAACCTTAGCTTTGTCAACCTCTATACCCTTCTTTGAAATAACATGCCCCAAGACAATTCCCTTTTTCACCATAAAATGGCATTTCTCCCAATTTAAGACCAGATTTTTCTCCTCACAACGTGTAAGCACGAGTTTCAAATGAATGAGACATTCATCAAAGGATGAGCCAAACATGGAGAAGTCATCCATAAACACCTCAAGAAAACGTTCTACCATATCAGAAAATATGCTGAGCATACACCGTTGAAAAGTAGCAGGTGCATTGCATAATCCAAATGGCATACGTCTATAGGAAAATGTTCCAAAAGGACAAGTGAATGTGGTTTTCTCCTGATCCTCAAGTGCAATAGGAATTTGGTTATATCCAGAATAACCATCTAGGAAACAGTAATACTCATGACCGGCTAATCTCTCAAGTATCTGATCGATAAAAGGAAGTGGAAAATGATCTTTCCTAGTGACAGAGTTCAACTTCCTATAATCAATGCACACTCGCCATCCAGTAGTCATTCGGGTCGGTACTAACTCATTGGCATCATTTGTGACTACCGTGATACCTGATTTCTTATGCATGACCTGAACAGGACTTACCCAAGAACTATCGGAAATAGGATATATGATCCCCACATCTAACAACTTCAAGACTTCTGCCCTAACGACCTTTTTCATGTTAGGGTTAAGCCGTCTTTTCATTTCTCGCGAAGTTTTAGCATTTTCCTCAAGATGGATACGATGCATGCACACAGATGGAGATATGCCCTTAATGTCTGTTATAGTCCACCCAATAGCCGATTTATGCTCCCTAAGGACATTTAAGAGTTTTTCCTCATGTTCTTTATTTAACTCAGAAGCAATGATGAAAGGAAGACTCTCATCTGGACCTAAGTAGGCATACTTCAGTTCAGAAGGTAAAACTTTCAGATCCAATTTTGGAGGTGACTCAACAGATGAGACATGTTTAGATTCAATTGATGAAAGGGGCTCTACCTTGGCTTTCCAATTCTCAATGTCCATAAAAGGGACATAATCTAACAAGGTATTCACTTCTTTACAAGCACTATCCAGATCAAAATCATACCCAAAGTGATTTAGACATGCCTCTAAAGGATCATCAAAACTTGAATGTTCAAAAGTCTCATGTACTAGACTCTCTATTAGATTCACATTACTCATATCCTCAGATTCTGATGGTTGTCGGCTCACATTAAAAACATTAAGCTCAACAGACATGTTTCCAAATGAAAGTTTTAGAACACCATTCCAACAATTGATTAAAGCATTTGAATTGGCTAGGAATGGTCGACCAAGGATAACAGGAATTTGGCTGTTGGGATTAGCCACAGGTTGAGTGTCTAAGACTATGAAGTCTACTGGAAAGAAGAATTTGTCAACCTGAATTAACACATCCTCAATGATACCATGAGGTACCTTGACTGAACGATCTGCCAACTGTAGCACTACCTTTATGGGTTTCAAATCACCAAGACCAAGTTGCTCATACACAGAGTATGGCAACAGATTTACACTCGCACCCAAATCAAGCAAAGCTTGCTCAATTATTTGGTTACCTATTGTACAGGAGATTGTAGGACAACCGGGATCCTTGAATTTAGGTGGTGTGCGATGCTGGATAATTGAGCTTACTTGCTCTGTAAGGAAGACTTTTTTATACACATTCAATCCACATTTAACCGTACACAAATCTTTCAAAAACTTAGCATAAGAGGGGACCTGTTGAATTGCATCGAGAAATGGAATATTGATCTTGACTTGTTTAAATATTTCCATAATCTCTTTGTAATGATGCCCCTTCTTAGGCTTTTGGAGTCTTTGAGGAAATGGTGCAGTAGGAACAAAGTTCCTAACTGAAGGTTCTATTAGAGAATTGGGGACAAGATCGGGAATTTGGACTTTTGGGTCAACTTGAGATTCTATTTTGTTTTCCTTTTCTGGTTCATGGTTACCTTTCACAGTTTCCCTTCTTGGAATTTTGACTTGATTGTCAACCTGTTTGCCTGACCTTAGAGTTATGATTGACTGGACTTGATCAGTTGGACCAGAGGTCGACTATTCACTCACATGATATTGACCTTTTGGGTTGGGAATGGGCTGACTAGGAAATTTTCCTTTTTCCCTCTCTCCTACAACAGTGGCTAACTGGCCAATCTGTGTTTCTAATTTAGAAATCGATTGACTAGTTTGCTGCATGAACTGTTGTAAGGTATCTTCCAGTGTTGGTTTCCTTGGTTGTTAGGGGACATATGGATGAGAATTTTGGGACATGGAAGGATTTGATGCTGGTGGTTGCCCTTGGGATTGCATATGTTGCATACTCGAGTTGTTCCGAGGCTGATTTTGACTCCATGAGAAATTAGGATGATTTCTCCAATTAGGGTTGTATGTGTCAGAATAGGGACTGCCAAATGGTTTCTTATAGCCGTTTAGTGCATTAGCTTGTTCAATTATACACTCATGGAATGATGCTATAGAGGGACACGTCTGAGCAGTATGAGATGGACTCTCACAAAGTTGACATGTCTCACTAATAACATGGACTGAAGAACTTTTTCCATTTTTCATCTCTATAGCCTCCACTTTTCTGGTGAGACTAGCTATCCTTGCACTCAAATCAGTTCCCTCACTAACCTCATAGACTCCTCCCTTTTTGGTATCCATAAACATTGGTAAACTTCTTCTCTCAACCCTCCCTGAGTATTCCCAATGTTGGGAACTCTCAGCTAACGCATCTAGAAATTTCCAAGCCTCATTCTCATTCTTAGACATGAAATCTACCACACCTCGTGACTCAGTTAGTTGACGATTTTGAGCTGATAATCCATCATAAAAGAATTCAACTAAACACCATTTTTCAAAACCATGGTGGGGACACTTAAGTAGCAAATCATTGAATGTTTCCCAACACATGTAAAACTGTTCACTTTCTTTTTGAGCAAATTCCATGATATTTCGGCGAAGGGAATTAGTTCTATGTCTAGGGAAGAATTTGGTGAGGAATTTTTTACAGAGTTCATCCCAAGATTTGATTGATTCTGGTTCCAATGAATATAACCAAGACTTGGCTTTCTCTTTCAAAGAGAACGGGAATAACCTCATCTTAATTGACTCTTCGGGAATATTCTGAAAATTCAAGGTGGAACAAATCTCTAAAAATTCCTTAACATGAAGGTATGGGTCTTCAAAGTTCGAACCTCTAAAAGTCGGCAGTAAATTGATTACTGCTGCCCGTATCTCCAAATGGGCTTGTTGTGTAGCAGACAAGACAATACAAGAAGGATTTGTGATATGTGCGGGAGTATAATAATCCTTAAGGGCTTTCACTTCATTATGTTCTCCCTCCATCTTGACTTCAATGATCTTTCCAACACTAGAATTCCTTATACCTTTTCTAAAAGTTCTCTCAATTTCTAGATCTAAAGGTGACAACTTTAATTTTAGAGATCGACGACCTAACATGCACTAGGAAGACTCCATGACTCAACAAATACACTACCAAAACAAGTATTTTCTTTATCTGAAATTTAATTCAAGGGTAGTGATTTCTATATATATATTTTTAATTTCCTATATGAGAGATTATTAGGACTAATTCCAAAATAATCTTTACCTAGTTAGACAACTCCTACTATTTTTCAGAGAAAACTAGTGGATGACCAGTCAAGGACCATCAAACTAACAACGAAGTAGTTCCCAGGAAAGTGTGGCGAGACACTAGGCCTGCTTAATGCCGCGTCAGCCACAATCCTAGACAGAACTGTCCTACCGTTTATCAATTTGATAGTGACTCACTAGAGTTACCAAAAGTTTAACAATGTCCAAGAGGATCCTATGAGCTATATGAAAACCTATTGGCCAACGTCTACTTGATTTTAAATTAAACTAAATTTAGCCAAGGGTATACAAATGTAAGGAGATTTTTAACCTAATGGGCAATGAATTGGTGATGAAATCCAATCCTTATCTTGTTAGAGGGTTAATACCCTTACTAAAAGATTTATGCAAAATGCTAAATTAAAAATGCACATACAAACAAGTCAACAAAAATAAAAATAAAGGGAGTGAGTGTGTGAACTTTCTTCTTCTTTTTTAATAATTTTTTTTTTATATATAAATAAATAAAGAAAGAAAGAAATGAAATAAAATAAAATAAATAACAAAAATAAATTTGAAGAAAGTGTGTACCTAAAGGTAACATGCAAAATTTCACCTATATAAAAACTATGTTCACCTAATCTAAAAAAAAAATACTATTTACTAAAGATAGGGGTACTTACCTGGATTCCGCAGTAATGTTAGTGAAGTTGTCACAAATAAATCCAAGTATTTGTTTATCCAATGCAATCTAAAAAAAAATAAATATTACCTACAAAATTCAAGAAGTATCAATTACTTAAAAACAAATAATACAATAAACAATAATAAGAAAAAAAAATTCTCAACTTAAGTAAACAAACGCTAATTTTATACTTAAGCAAAGAATAAAGAAAATAAAAATTTTTATTTTTTTTATTTTGCTACAGTAGCCGAAATGCTACAGTAAACTTTTTTTTATATTTTTAATTTTTTTTTATTTTTTATTTTAGAATTGGTTTTGGGTAAAATGGGTTGTTGGGAAATGAACATTGGTGGATTAAAACAAAAAATTTGATTTTGAGGCAAAAATCACAAACTGTATTACAACTTTCAAATGTTCAATGTTTGTGTACTATGTAACTACTGACCACTATACTAACCGAATCTAACCCTTTAAATTTATTTATTTATTTATTTTTTTTTTTATAAAAACAACAACTACTGTTTAGCAAAGCTACTAGAGTATGATTTGACAAAATAAAAAAATAAATCAAAAGCTTACAATGAATAAAGCTACTGGAATATGAATTTTTTTTTTTTAATTTGTTTTTTTTCAAAGTGACAATACTATTGCTACAGTATCACGAAATTGCTACAGTAGTTTCGATTTTTTTTTTTTGAAATAGTAGATTCAAGCAAAACAGTATCTTCTAAAATCTGTTTTTTTTTTTTTTTTAAATAACTAGTAGAAGAATTAAATCAACTTAAATTTAATTAGTTTCTTGTTGCGATTACCCGGCAACGGCGCCAAAAACTTGGTGTGTTTTAAATCATTACTCGCAAGTGCACGAATCAATTGTAGTTTAGGTTATGCAAGAACGAGGTCGAACCCAAGGGAATGCTTTAAAGAGAACTTAATTAAACTCAAATTAATCTAAAACTAACCTAGTTTCTCAAAATTTGTTTGTTGAAGTGATTTTTATACTAAACATGCAATATCGAAATACAAATAATTAAAGCGAGAATAATAGGGAGAAAATACTAAGGTATCGGAATCCACCACCAATAATCCATAAACTTCTAATTATTCTTTTATCAATTCCAATTTTAGAGTAGTAATTTAGAAATCAATCTTATTACTTTCTCAAGATTTAACAATAACGCACTAATGAAATATATTTTCAAGAAATAGATTTTCCTTCGCTTTAAAGTGTAAAATTCTAAGCATCATATGTATGCAATTAAATGGATCACATAAGATCAAAGATTTTTACTTATAAACTCATCAAATCCAAGCTTGATTAATTGTGATAAGAATTCTTAACTACTATAAATACATGATATTTATAGTGAAAGGAATTTAAAACAATTAATATTATGAAGCGAAAATCATAAGCATTTAAACCATACACATGAAAATTGATAAAAGACTAAAAGGAATTTATTTAATAAATGGTGGTTTGATCCTCAACTTTAGTTGAAGATTTAGTTACACATGCTTAAAAAGAAAATAACAAAGTAAGAATAATAAAACCCGGAATTGAAGATAAATTCTTCTCCTCTTTGGTGTCCTTCTTGCTCTCCTCCTTCTTCTTCTTCTTTTATTTTCTTCTCTTTTCTTTTTCTTTGAATATACATAATTTTCCACCACATTTTGTTCTTTTCCCATGTGCATTTGAATCTTCCAACTTTCATCCATGTGCATTTGATTCATTTCTCACTTTACACCTATAAATGAAAGATATAAATGTAGATGTAATTTAATGACATTGAAAATGATTTATTCAATAATTTTATTATATAAATTAAGTTTTGTGCACTTATCATTATTACACTTCTAAATTAATGAAAATAAATAGTTTTACCTACTAACAAATATACATTTGGGGATAAAATATGTATATAAAATGGACTTATCAGTTGTCTGATTCCATTCATCACTGATGTCCATGTTGATTTTTTTTTCTCTATCATGTTGTTGGTTTGATTGTGAAGGCTGGTGGATGTATATCATTCATGTCTGCAATATGTTTCTCTTGGGTCTTAATAGGTTCATTGTTTTAATTCATATGGTATATTCATCATTTCACTAGTGGTTGGTGCTGAGAAGAGTACATTCTGTAATATTGCAGTTGTTTTAAGACTTAGGCATTCATGGCATTCAATCATTCATGTACACACATAATTCATTGAACAACAAAATCAATTCATCATTTCATAGAAAACTGCAGTTTCCATTACATGAATTTTGTGCTCAAAGGCATAAAATTAATGTGATCATTTTGAGCTCAAAATTGGTACTTTTAAAGCCCCAAATTGCAGTTACAACAACACATTAAACACTAAGATTCAAACATATTCAAACTTTTATTGTCATAACTAAACACTAACATTCACTAATCACCCCACCTCCAACAACATCCCACAACTCCATTCAAAACTTCACCACAAACACAACTCCAACAACAGTCCACAAACCACAACACTGCACAACACCATTCAAGCCATTTAGAAATCAATCCCACACTCCACCCACAACCCTTTCATTTGTCATACTCCATAGAGACAAGTCATTTAAGTAGCAGTGCACCCAAGAATGTCATAATGCCTAAAACAAAAAAAAACATATTGAACCCAGAAACATAATCTTTGCAAGCTTGATCATTGAATTTATAAGCTCAATAGCATCAACAATAACTTCTGATGGATATGCAATAGGAGCTTTTGATGGTGTGGCAATAACAGCTTCAGATGACCGAGATAACACATTTTGTTCCAAGAAATATTTCTTTGCGTTAGAGATAATGGTTATATATAGAACTGTCAATGGATCGGATTTTGATCCGAATCCGATTCAAATTCGATCCGATTAGCCGGATATGGATTGAAAATAAAATCCGATAATCCGATTAGGATCCAAATCCGATAATCTGATTTCTTAACAAATTGGATTTGGATTTATGTCATCCGATCCGATAATAACCCGATCCGATATAAAATATATTTATATATATATAAATATATATTTGATATTTTTATGTGTATATATTTAATATTGTACATGCATATAAATGTTAGTTGTTAATTATTTTATTATTTATTAATAATGATTGATCATAAATACAATTATTAAAAGTGTGAATAATTTAGTGTTTCAATATTTATTGATTTTTGTATTTTTGTATTTTTTTAATTAGATATTCGAATAAGATATTCTATAATGAAGAAATTCGAATATGAATTAACTAAGTGAAAATCCGTCGAATTATCGGATTCGGATCGCGGATCGGGAGTTTTTATCATCCTTATCAATAGACTTGTCAATAATCCGATTATGATCCGAATCCGATATTAACCGGATATGGATTGAAAATAAAATCCGATAATCCGATTAGGATCCGAATCCGATAATTCGATTTCTTAACAAATTGGATTTTGATTTAACTGATTCGATCTGAATCCGATCCATTGACAGGTCTAGTTATATAGCGGCTCTTTAACATTGTATGACGCATATCCACCTTGTGCAACAATCGAACATCTACAAGGGTGACCAATTTTACCTGCTCTCCATTACGATAAGAAGCAAGAAGGTTGTTGTCTATGTTCTCCTTTGTGTCAACCATATATTCAGCAAGAGCACTGACAATTGAAGCTACAAAATCCAATGCATTACTAAGGTAAGGGAAAACAAGTATCATCTAATGGAGCTAAACAACATAAAAAAATCAACTAAGAGTATTTTTTTAGTAAATGGGTACCTTCTAACCCTTCTACTAAGAAAATGGAGTAGATTACCATTCACTGAGACCAGGTATCCGTATATTTTAGTTTCTAAACACAGCACAGGGGTTTACTAGTTTATTATATTTTTTAAAATATAATAAACATAGGTGAGTGACTATCATCTAATATAGCTAAACAATATATAAAATAAAAAATCCCCAAAAAAAAAATAAAAAAATCATACATTGTGACGCGCACACAAATATTATATATATATATATATATATAACAACAACAATTAACAAAGCAAGTAATAATTGAACAGAGAAAATTAATAAATACGTACCCACAATGTCGTTCATCAATCTTCTTTGCTTTTTTTTTTCCCGGGTTACTAGATTATAGGATTTGATGGATTATAGGAAGTGGGAGAGAAGAGTGGTAAGTAGATGGGGTTTACAGATAGTCGGCTGAGTGTATATGGCATGAGCAACTTGAATAACTTCAAATTGGGGGTTTAGGGTTTATATGGAGGGGAGAGAGAGACAAAGGGCAAATCCTGGAATTGATTTAGGGGTTTTGCTCACACTGTAATTGCGAACCTATGGAGATAGAGAGAGAAAGGATGAGATATCATCCAATCGAAGCTTTAATCGGCAATTTTTAGGTTTGCAGAGCAGTTTAAGCCGTTGCAGAAGAGAAGGAAGCTAGGGCCGCGTTTGGTTCAAAGCCCCATTTATTTGCAAATGTATACAACAGTTAGGAAGGGCAATTTCGGGATTTTGAAAAGCCAAGTCATGTGAACAGTCGATTCTAACGGCACAGTCATAACGGCAAGCCCTTGGTGCAAGCTTCTTTGAAACTTTTGGGGGTTCTAAACTCATTTCTTAGTTGAGGAGGTATAGTAGAGAAAGAGAAGAAAGTTGAGGGGTATTTTTAGCTATTTACCCTTAATTTTACCATATATATAATTATGGGTAAATAGCTTAAACCCCCCTCAATTTTACTCTCTTTCCCTATTATACCCCCTCAATTATGAAATGAGCTTAAAACCCCTTAAAGTTTCATAAAATGTTGCACCATGGGCTTGCCTTAAATTTTTTTTACCCTTTTACACTCCAAACTTTTTGTATTTTCACCTTACCTTTAATTCTATCCTTACTATTATATTTCTTAATTCTTTATATTAAAAAAGTATTATTTCTTTAAGTTAGAATATTAATTATGCCATTTACCTTTAATGTATTAGACTAAATATACTCTCAAATGTTAATTGTTTTTTTTGTAAGTTTTAATTATTTTATTTGTAAATCAATTAACTTGTTATTAAATTTTAGTTGATTTAAATCATAAAACTCAATCCTAATTAATATATTCATAAATAAATAAGAATTTATGAATATATTTTTATGAAAAGAAAGTTTCATTTGGGCAAAAAAAATTTTTAATTAGGATAATGAGTTTTATGATTTAAATGAAATTAAGTTTTATTGGAAAATGATATATATATTGGAATATATATATATATAATTCGTCAAAAATATATATTTTTCGAATTGTTTTAAAAAATTATGAATTTTTTCCAAAAAATAAAATTTTTGGGAAAAATATATATTATGTTCCAAAATATGATTTTTTCCGAAAAATATTTTTTTTGAGAAAAATATAAATTATTTTCCAAAATATGATTTTTTTTCCGAAATATATATTTTTTATATTTTAGAAAATAATGTATATTTTTCATAAAAAAATCATAGTTTTTAAAACAATTCGAAAAATATATACTTTTGATGAATCATATATATATATATATATATATATATATTCCGAAACATATATCATTTTCCAATATGTATATTCCAAAATATACATATTTTTTCAAAAAATAATTTTTTTAAAGGTTTGATTTCACTAAACCCTCTTATACTATTGATGGTAGTTTAGGTATTATGACTCAAAATCATATTATGGAACATAATATATATTTTTCTCAAAAAAATTATTTTTCGGAAAAAATTCATATTTTTGAAAATAATATATATTTTTCTCAATAAAAATTATTTTTCAGAAAAAATCATATTTTGGAACATAATATATATTTTTCCCAAAAAAATTATTTCTCGGAAAAAATTCATATTTTTTAAAAGAATTCGGAAAAGATATATTTTTAACGAATTATATATATATTCCGAAATATATATCATTTTCCAATATATATATATATATATTCCAAAATATATATATTTTGTTTTCATAAATTGGATTTATTTATGAATATATTAATTAGGATTGAGTTTTATGATTTAAATCAAACTAAAATTTAATTCCAAGTTAATTGATTTACAAATAAAATAATTAGAACTTATTAAAAAAAAAATTACATTTGAGAGTATATTTAGACTAATACATTAAAGGTAAATGGCATAATTAATATTGTAACTAAAAGAAATAATATTTTTGTAATTTAAAGAATTAAGAAATATAATAGTAAGGATAAGATTAAAGGTAAGGTGGAAATACAAAAAAATTGGAGGGTAAAAGGGTAAAAAAATTTGAGGGCAAACCCATGGTGCAAGAAAATGAAAGTTGAGGGGGGTATAATTAATTGAGGGGGTATAGTAGAGAAAGAGAAGAAAGTTGAGGGGTATTTTTAGCTATTTACCCTATAATTATATGTCCATCTATATAGGTCAATCTGTATCAACTATAATGATAACCAAGTATAGGGACTGAATTTCCTCAACATATACACGTATAAACATATACCAATATACGGATAACCAAGTATAGGGGCTGAATTTCCTCAACATATACACGTATATACATATACCAATAAACTACCTTACAGTAAATTTATAAGACGACCCTAAACCAACAATGTTGGCCCCTTCTCTGCACCATGCATGCATGCACTCATTTATGCTGTGCCAAAGCCAAGCAAATGTTAACATACATTCTAACATCCCTACTGAACCTGGCCAAAGGCAATATTGCCTTCCCAAACTCACGAAATGCAGTGTTGCAATCATCCAGAGCTTCCTCGGACGCCGAAAGCTTACTATCCATGCTAAACCTGTCCCTGGCCTTGAGTGCCTTCAAAGCCTCCTCAAGGTTACCCACAACATCATCAAAGCTCTCCTTGCACGCTGCTTTCACCGACTTGGCGGTCACAGCCCGCTTAAATGAAGCCGCGGCCACGTCAAGGGTCTTCATCTTCGGCTTCTCGACCTTCACAAAGTCAAGAGTGGTTTTGATAGCGTTGGCCTTCGCTTCGTGCCATGTCTTGGCTCTCCGGACCATTTTGTTGCATAGTGGCTTGTTGTTCACGGTTTTGCAGAAGGGGTTGGTCGTGGTTGCTTTGGGTTTGGGTTTGGGTTTGGGTTTTGCTTCGACCGAGGCGGAGAGGAAGAGGGTGGCAATTGCAAGAAAATACACGAGTGTTAGAGACAAATGGTGTTTGGAACGCATGTTTTTTTTTTTTACTACTTTTCTTGGATCACGTACGTACTTTGGTTTCTGTTATACTATAGGTAGGGTTAGATTTTGGGAGGGGTACAAGTTTATTTTATGATTTCAATGATGTTTAATTTTTCAAGTAGCGAGAGATCCCTATTATTATTATTTTTTCTATCTATCTAATTTTGATTTCTGGGAGGGCTTAATTGTATAGCAGTGAGCATTTTATGCACAACCGTTGTAGATATATGGTTGAGATACAGAGAAACAACAGTCTATGGACCCTTGACTTGGTCAACCGTTATTCGTTTAGTTACATCTTTCTTTATCTAAGGGACACTATAAGACATAGGACTTTAAAGTGGCCGCGACCAACATTAAAAAGATAAAAAAACATGCAACTATAATCTTTATTGACATGGACTATAAACTACTCTGACATGCACTACAGTTACACTTGGTGGCAGTCACCGATCTAGATATCCAAGTCAGCGGGAGCTAAAAAAAATTATAATGAATTTTTGGAATATAAATAATATATATTTATTTTAATTGGGTTTAAAATAAATTTTTAGTGGGAGCTTAGTTATAAATAAATTTAAATTCTGTAATATTTAAGGTAAAAAAAATTCTAGTGAGGGCTAAATACTACAACAAAAATATGTATTTACAACATGGTATTTACCACATTTAACTACGAAACCTTGTAAAAGAAAGTATTCACCGCATTCAAGTGTTGAACCTTGTAAAAAGTATTTTTTTTTTGTTAAATTTAAATTTATATTTTCTGAAATAAAAAAATATTGACAAATTACAAATAAGTAAATACTTAGATGAAAAGATAATACTATATATATATTCTATCATGAAACTTTGATTTATATTTTGAAGCCAAATAATTTTATTACATCTTAACTTTTTGAGCACAAGTCCAACCATCAATTCAACCCAAGTTATAAAGAGTTGTCATGCTACTAGGCCCATCCCAAGTTATAAGGCCCATTTAAAAATCTTTATACCCAAATATTCTCAAACTAGAAGTTTAGGAAGTGTATCACGATCACTCTTTCATACCTCCATTCCACGATCACAAACTTCAGCGAACCCTAAAATTACGGTGGATTGAGCATCGATGAAGATGAATTGAGTTGGCGATTGTAGATTAGGCATGGATTGTACATCGCGTATGGATTTTCATGTTCTTCGCTCTAGGTATTACATCGATTGTTCTTTCCAATTATGTATATATCCTGATTTGATATATTTTTCTTCATATTATTGTGTGGATTGTTCTTCCATTATGTATATTTCATGATTATGTTGATGTTGATATGTATTACTTGTTAGCCATGGTGGAGATAAGGGTCATGAACCGACTACCGGGGTGGACTCCTATCAAGACTCTACAGAATAACTCCTACAGGTCATGGCCCTATCAAGATAGCTACAAGGAGTGAAATCCTATTGACACCACCGCATTAAAGACCCTATAAATTTAGTATTCGTGTAAACCTAAGAGGTACGTTAGAATTACCATATCCTTTACTGCCACTTCCTTTCCCCGAGGTTCCAAGTACTAACTTGACTATCGGAGCCTATTTAACCGGTACCCCACCAATACCAATCCCCATTGTAGTTTTCTTTTTTGACAAGGACGATACCGTTTTCAGCCAAATCATTCTACGCATCAATAGTTGGCGCCGTCTGTGGGAAACAATAGTTTCTTACTTCCAGATAGTTATAGAATAGTCTAACTACGAAACAAGTGTAAGGTTGGTGAGGCCTCTGGACAAAACTGAGATCCTCTTCTTCCACCCGTAGACCTACTGCTCCCAACTAACCAAGGAGTACTACCGCCCTCCCAAATGGGGTTACCTCCGATGTACCCTCCACGACCAGATGGCCAGGAGGATGACGTTGTTTCTCTGGAGGAGCATGATGTTGGTGATGATCAGTCACCACGTAACTCCCAAGATCCTCTAGATCTAAACCTAGTCAGACGAGGCGATCCTACAGAACATGTGGCAGTGCTAGAGAAATAGGTCTAAACTTTGACTCAAGGGATGAACTAGTAAATCCAACAGAACGTTGCGATCCTCCAATGACTGGCTGCTCCCATTCCCCCTCCCTCTGATGCGACTAGGCAGAACAATCTAGATGAGGGGGCAGAGCATAGCCATAACCAAAATCAATGGAAGACAGTGGCTCGGAGCACACGTCAAGGCAAGAATCACCCGGATCTTGATGATCCAACATAAGCCACGAGAGTAGATCAACAAATCCAAAATCTAAAGGCACAGATGAAAGATATGACATAAGCCAAAAAGCTCCGCCATCTTGGATGAACTGCTACAGAAGACTAATTCCCCTTTCAATGCACTGGTGATGAGTGTTCCCCTACCTAACAAGTTCAAGATGCCTCAATTGGATAACTTTGATGGATCCAAGGACCCCCTTGATCATCTGGAGACTTTTAAGGCACTCATGCACTTGCAAGCTGTCCCAGATACAATCATGTGTCGGGCTTTCCCCATCATCCTGAAGGGGTCTGCCTGAGTTTGGTTCAACAAGTTGAAACCCAACTCCATTCATGATTTTGACGAGTTAAACAAAAATTCATTGGGCACTTCATTGCCGGACATAGATATAGGAAGTCTGCTACCTACTTGTTAAATGTCAAGCAAGACAAAAAAGAATCCTTGTGAGACTATATAAGTCGATTCAATGCAGAGATGTTCTAGGTTGATAAGATCAGTGACAACGTAGCCGCGACGACCTTCATGGGAGGGCTACAGTCTTCTAGGTTCCTGTTTTCCTTATCAAAAGAACCACCTAAGATGATGGCATAATTGCTTGTTAATTCCCAGAAGCATATGAATGCGGAGGATGCTATGAACGCCCAAAAAGGAAAAGGGGTTGAGGAAAAGAAGGTGGAAAAGAAGAGGCTAGGAACAACCACCAAGGATGAGAGAAAAGCTAAGGGCCGGAGAACCCAACCAACCTAGGTGGACAGGCTATCTCGACCTTCAAGGAGCCATGATAGGTTCAATAGCTTCACTTCATTGAACAAGCCGATAAGCGAGATCCTTCTTCAGATCCAAGATGACCACCCCTTATCCTGGCCACATAGGCTGAAGTCGGATCCATCGAAAATATCACGTGATAGATATTGTCGCTTTCATCACGACCATGGACATACAAAAAATGAATGCATCGACCTGAAAAATTAGATCAAGATCTTGATACGGAGAGGGCATCTAAGTTGATACACGACTCATGCCGACAAAAGAAGAGGTCGCCAGGATGCCCCAAACAGAAGTCGTACACCAGAGAAACAACCAGTTCGGGAGATTAATGTAATTTTTGGAGGGTTTGCTGGAGGCAATGAGACAAGCTCATCCCAAAAAATATATATGAGAAGAGCCAAAAGTACGATGGAGGTTCAAGGGGTAGATACCTCTGCTTTACTGATAGCTGCTCAAAAGTATCCATTTTAAGCCCCTATCTTACTGTTGTTACGTCTTTACAATCCATTATTTGATATTTTTATGTCGTTTGTGTGTTTAAATGTGTTTCAGGAGCTTAATGAAGATTACGAGCTAAATTTGGTGAATTAACTAGAGAAGTGCTTGTGTCTTCCAAAAGAGAGAGCAAAATAGGTGTTTTCAAGAGAAAAATGTCTGATGTAGGGCGAAAAAGTCATTTTTCGGAGCCACAATTTCAAAAATCATATTGAGGGAGTCGAGGGGGTTCAAACAAAACAATTATCAAAAAAGTAGGTTTCGATGGTTTTGGTACGCTTGACCTACGCTTTCAGTTGCAAAATGTTGCTAGAAAGTGAGTTTCTACGTTTGTCCCTACGCTTGAAGTCTAGGAAGCTACGCTTGAAGCGTAGGTGCGGAATGCTATAGTGTTTTCAACATAATTTTTCAGTCAACTTCAGGCGTTCATATCTCTGTCAAAAAAGGTCCAAATGGGGTGATTATTGAGCCTATAATCAAGAGCTTGAAGTCAGATTTCCAACGATATATTATATGCCTCCATCCAATGTGTGTAACTCCAGATATGATCCAAAGAGTGAGAGGTGTCTTGCAGGAAAAACTGGAAATTTCATATTAGGGCTGAAATCCTATTTTGACCCGGATTGATCCGTTTTGACCCGGATGACTTTAAGTTCGACCCCAACACCTCTATACATGTAATATACACATATTATACATCAGATATTAGGGTTTTTCTTGCTTGGGTGTGAAGTTATCAAAAAGGGTAATCCTATTCTCTAAGTTAGGGTTTCCCTCACCTTTGCCTATAAATACCAAGCTTTGCTATAGATCTAAGGGAATCCTATTCACCCAATTTTGGGACTTCTCTACACATTAGTTTTCAGAATATTTTCTGGAGATTCATCTATCATTCCAAGGAGGAGTCATTCAAGACCTAGAGAACCGGATAAGACGACCATGGAGGACAATTATACATTAACGATGTAGTCTCCTTCTACCATGAGCAACTAATTCGGTATCTAGGGTTTTCCAGCAAAACCCTAGCCAAGTAATGTAGTTCTTTCATTATTTTCAATTGTAAAGAGGGGAAATTGTTTACCATAATGTGATGATTGTAGTAGTTAAGAGACTGTACTAATTTGCAATATAAAATTCTATATTTGTTCTAAATTCTTGTCTTAAATGGAATGAATATATTATTTTACACAACTATGATTATTCAATATGAGCAAGCACTCGGATGCTTAATTATGGTTTTCTACACAATGGTGGTAATAAAACTTGAAACCCTAGGTTGACACAGGTCGTGCCTTGCAGATTTAATATAGACATGATTTAGTATATTTTCATGCATTAGGAGTAGATTAGAGTAACATAATTGACATGTACTAGTTAGGTCAGTTATGAGACGGGTTGCCACAATCCGGTTAATGGTACTCTTTTTTGGGGTCGTATTTAGCTATTTGCGGTACGACCTGATTCATAGTTATGAATCTCCCTCTTACAATTGATACAATGAGAAACTATATTATGCGGTTAGTGGTGGAGTGATGAAACCCTAGTTTTCTCTCTCATCTTAATCATAACCAATTTAATTTATTTTTTAGTTAATTATAGTTAAAATATATAATTTGGTCTTCGACAACCCAAACAAACAATTTTCAGAAAATATAATTTAGTGTTTTTAAATTATTAAAGTGAATAATCTTAGTCTCTGTGGGATCAATATCCCTTACTCAAGCCGTTTGCTATTCTATAATTGATACGTGTGCTTGCGTAAGGTAAAATCTAGAGTCGTTAGGGTGTTGTTTTTAATCACATATTTTTATACACCTAATGTCGCATCAAGTTTTTGGCACTGTGGCGACGCGCGAACAGGGCCAACCTCGGCCAATTTTTGCTTCGCCGATCGGGTGGCTTCTCGAATTCCGCCGGGTCTGAAATTTTAAGGAAAATTTGGTCTCGGCTTCGTGTATGTCATACTCAAATTTGGTACAAAACCGTTGAGCTGTTTTTCCGAAAATTCGATTTATTGGTTCGAATTTTTGTTTGGGTTATATTAGATTTATTCAAATTTAATAACCTATTGCTAATGGGCTTCGTATATATCGTATAGGTCATCGAGACGGACATTTCGGTATATGCAAAATAGTTTTTGAGCAACTTTGGTCGGTGGGCTGCACATTCGGGCAATGACACTGTTCACGGTTGGCTGTTTCAGGGCTATTTTACGCATAAATTAAGGTGAGAAAATTTATTCTCACTTCTGTATCATTGACGTGGTTTGGGTGTGCAAACCCATATTTATTTTAATTTAGATATATTAAATTATGAATTTAAAATATCTATAATTGGGTTAGAATCGAAGCAGGACCTAGAAATTAATTTGAGAAATTAAATAAATTATTTTCCTGCGAAATTAAATTAATTCCTATTTGAACCGAATGAGAATAGGTGGCCTAGTAACCCCTTAAGAATTAAAATGAGTTAGAAAAATTTGTAAAAGGTGGACGTAAACTTAGAACGCGATATTAGTTTCCAATTTTGATTGTGTTTACGAAATTAAAACATGTTAGGGGATATGTGGCAGTGAGGGACGTGAACTTAGACGTTATTCTAGTTACCTTATCCTTGGTGGATTATTTGCTTTAATTGCATTAAAAACATGTTAAGAGAAATGAAAATATTTTCCTAGAGAATTAAAGGAAATATATTGTTTAGAACATGAATTGTATATGAAAATGTATCATATGGATTTAAATGTTTTTATTGTGTTTTAAAAGCATGTTAAGCAATTATGATATTCATGTTGGTATTATATGGATATTGTTTATAAATATGATGCATTATATATTTATGTTGAGACATGGTTTTTATTGAGGTCCTGTATGCATATTGAGTATACCGTGTTGTGTTGAGTACATGGGTGTTGGTCTATGCGGGTAGTGTAACCATGTGTGAGTTTGACTTGTGTCAGATAGTCAAGTGTTTTTATAAATATGATGATATACATATTTGTGTTGGTGCATGTAGTGCATGGGTTCACCTTTTGTAGAGAGAATTCAATTGGTGTGGTCTACGTCCATTTGTGTATGGTGCGTGAGTAGACTTGTTTTAGATTGTAGTAACAACTGGCCAGGGGGTGCTTCTTACTCCCATGGAACTAATCTTCCGAGAAACGCAGACGTTAGGGGATGACTTGTTTTAATCCTAGGTTCCACATCGTGTTTGACGTCTTCCTTGTTAAAAGTGTAAGTGTCTAAAGCACTTGGTAAGAACAATACGATGAGTTTACCTTCCTTTGTGAGTCGGTATCCTCAGAGGAATGGTAGAGAATGATCCTGTTGACCCTTAGAGTAGGGTGTGTGGTAGTGGGTGTGCCACGGGTGTTGTTGAGTCACATTGCATTTACGTAGCATATATGTGATTTCATTTGACATGTATATCATGATATTATTACATGTGATGTTGGAGCAGGTTTATTATGTGATATTATTACCTGTGGATTTTGGAGCATGTTGATTATGAATATTGCAAAATAAATTTATATTTTATTAAAATGCTCAACTGAAAGTGGATAACGTGAAAAATATGATTACATGCTGTAATTATTAAAGTATAATGAAATGTATATTCTTATACTTGTGATTATATACTTTTGTGCCCTTGGGGGGTTAACTATATTTGTGTAGTGACATATGTGGATAGTTGAGGTTAGTGATGAACTGTAGAGTCAATTTTGAGTTGATTGTGTAGTATCAACGGTGAGTTGAGGCCTTGAGAAGACGAGTGATAGTCTTGTGGGTTTGGTTGGTTGCATATTACTGACCCTTGATGTTTCTTTCCCACTTAGAGGAATGTATCATTTATCGTACTTTTGAGGTTTTGAGTGCGGTTAGATGAGGTTGTGATTGAACCTGTTTGGTTGAGTGGCAATGGTCTCTTAATTCTGTTAATAATCAAGAGAGTTGGTATCAAATGTGAAATTGAGGTTAAAATGAATTGGAAGAGATATTGATTGAAACTAGTTAGTTCCGTGATATCGGCTATTAGTTTTCCCTTTTCATGATATTAAGGGGTCCAACTGATTTTATTAAGTATTCGAGGTACTGTAGCTTTCCAGTCTTGTTTCTCGTGCTTAGTTCATTCTCCTAAGCATTCTTTGTACTATCCTTTGTATACTAGAGGATATGTTTTTGATTTATATGTCACTCCTTAAGTCGTCGGTTACGGCATGGTGCCGAACCTCTTCCTCGTGGTGTCATTTGATTTTGTGGAATTGGAAACGGATGGTTGTGTTCCGTGAGTCCAACGTATTGTTATTCCTTCATTGTTCTCTTCGAAATTTTAGGAATCCTTAGAGTTGTAGTCACTTTTATCTAGTTGTCTGTCGGAAACGGAGTTTTTCAAGTTTTGAAACAAACTCTTTTGTATTTAAAAGAAAAATCCATTTTTGCCTACCCCCGTAGCTAGGACAGGCGAACGATGGAGACCGGGGGCAAGACGATCATTTTCATTGTATGGATTTTTAAAGAAAACCTATTTTATAGAAATTCTCGAGATTCTGAGGTTACGAGAGTTATTTCTCAAAAGTCTTGACTTGTAGTGTTTTGAAATGTGGTTTCTTGTTTCACATTTCCTTCGGATCATTTCTAAGTCTCGGGTATGAGGCTTGGTGTTGTTCAGTGCACACATTTAGTGTTGTCTTTCACTTCTTCTTGGTTGTTGATGTCACCATCTAGGTGATTTAAGTTATTACACGTGTTAGGGGCATGGATGCCTGACACGCCCCAAATTCCTAGAACTCATAAAACCGAGCCTAAGAACTAAGGGAGTGAATGAAAGTGAAAGAAATGAGAACCAACGACATTCAATCATCAAACACCCACAAAAGGGTGCAATGAATGCTCAGATACCCTGTTGTCACGCCCCAGAAAGGGTGACGCAAGCCAAACGACCACTAGAGTCAACAATAACAAGAATATACATGGAGTAACAATGAAAAATATACTCCATGCCAAAAAGAATACTAGAACTCAATAGTATCCTCAGATACCAACAGACTCGCTCCTAAATCCCTAAGACTCCCGAACTGGGACATCCAAGGAATCCAGGATATGATCCCTAACATGAATGACCAACTAAGACATCATTAACCATGAAAACATATTGGTTGATGATAGAAATGGTATATTTAATACCCAAATGGATAATAAACAAAGCAGCGGAATCTAACAAAAATCCGGCAGAGTTTCATTTGTAAATGGAACATTCGGACAACCAACCACAACACAATAACCTGCCCAAAGCAATTCAATAATCATAATGGCTTCCAAGCCCCACATTCATCAATCCTACTAGGGCCGAGGTAGTGGAAAGAAACCAAAACCCCTCCAAACCCTCTATAATCAACAAAGCCACAAATGCTCGAATAAGAATACAGTAAAGCACCTAGTTGTGCAGAATAAATACAATAACCATTAGAAAGAATAAATACAGGAACTAAAGAATACATCAACAGGGATATGCCAACAGACTGACTCCCAAAAAAAAATACATAACAATCCCATAACAATGGGTAGAGAAACTGAAAGTGGATACCTATCGTCCCCAAACCCAGTCGTGTTGCAACCGTAACCGCATCACCCAACGCAACTCCAAACCTGTAACAAGAAAACCAAGGAAAACTGCCGTTGCACCGCATCCCCATAGTCGTATATTTCCTGCAACCTGGCTTGGGAATACCAGGGGGCAAATGAAATACCCCTGTGAGCAAATAAGCTCAGTGGGAAAAGATACTCTAACTACCACATCCTCTGGTAGTTTAGGTAATGCCAAACTATCTAGCAAGATACATATATAGCCCAACTAATCCCATCCACGCAAAACCCAAGACACGCTCATATACTGTACGTAAGTATATAACGGGGATACATATATATACATATATACAAGTATACATGTATAAGTATGCAACCTGAGTCTAGAAGGTACAACTACGACTCATACTCCAAGTACCAAAACCGGTAGTCTACACTACTCTCACCAACATATACTAAGTACACAACACCTGAGTAAAACCTCACAAATCATCAATTACTCACAACACAAATCAGAAGATCTAACAGAGGAGATCACACTCACCTCTAATATCCACAGGAAACAAAATCCACCACTAGTACCAAGGAAGGCTCAAATCCCACACCCCGATAACACAGGAAGGAAAACACCCACGTCCTTGCGTACTAACACAACCATCATCAATATATATATATATATATATATATATATATATATATAACAAACCTCATTCCATTCCTAGAGAAAGTCTACCTCTCAAGTACTGGGTCACCTCAATCATATCATCACATAAACACCTCAATTGCTATCTTCAACAATGTCAATAAATCACCAACACTCTCACTAAGGATAAGAAAACCCCCGTAAGAGTCAAGAACCCAAGCAAGGAAAAGAAGTCCCAATGCCAAACCAAAAGATAACCGAGACCACAACGTCAAGGTTAAGAATACCCGAGCAAGGAAATAACACCCAAAACTGAACAAGGAAACCAAAAGCGAATGGCCGAGAGTGAAAGTAATAAAAAGATGAATCCCAGAGATTCAATAGTTTTTAAGAAAAATGTTTTTTAAACTCGAACCAACCCATTTGGTATCCATGCCCCTAACATAAGAAAAACTCATATCACCTAGGTGGTGACACCAACAATCAAGAAAAGTGAAAGGCAACACTATATGTGTGCACTGAACAACACCAAGCCTCATAACCGAGACTTAGAAATGAACCGAAGAAAAGGTGAAACAAGGAACCATCTTTCAAAACACTACGGGTTGAGATTTTGAGAAAGAAGTCTCAAAATCTCATAATCTCAAGTAATAAAATAGTTTTCTTTTAGGAAATCACACATTCAAAAATGACCGTCTTGCCCCCGGTCTCCGTCAATTGCCATCACCGGCTTTTAGAGTTAAAAATATTTTCAAAGAAGATCCTAAGATCAGTTATAAGTATTAAAACTTTTCATTTCTACGGGGGTAGGCGAAAACGGTTTTTTCCCTTTTAAATACAAAAAAGTTTAGAAAACACCATTTTCAAAATGACAGCCAAATAAGAGAAAACACAACTCTGCGGATTCCTATAATGTCCAAGAGGACAATAAGGGAAGAACAATACGTTGGACTCACAGAACACAACAATCCGTTTCCAACTCCACAATATCAAGTGACACCACGAGGACGAGGCTCGGCACCACGCCGTAACCACTGACTCAAGGAATGGCATACAAGTCAACGACTACTTACTGGCATACAAAACACAGTACATGGAATGCTTAGGGGAATGAACTAAGCACTAGAACCAAGACTGTCAAACTACAGTACCTCGAGTACTTAATAAAGTCACTTAACCATAACCTCTACTCACCAATCAAAATCTCAACTACAGTTGATAGCCTATTCCTCAAAAGTGAAAGACACCTAAAGGTCCACACTACAACTCACAATCTCATCACCCGTCTTCTCGAAGGCCCCAATTCATAACTGATACTAAAATCAATCTCTAACCTCCAATCTCTAATAAGGTCACACAACTGACCACAATCACAAGACTACTAACCACAATCACAAGACAATTAACCGCCTTCTCTAAGGCCTCAACCTTAAAATCAACTCTACAGTCTCCACTAACCTCAACCAACCATAGAAGTTACAACGTCAATATACCTAACCTCCCCTAAAGGAATAAATGTATATAACAACAAGTAAACGATTATAATCCGTTATACTTTTCCAATTTCCGCATTTAATTAATGTTTCACATTAATTACTTTCAATTGAGCATTTATAAAATAAGAATTTATTTTGCAATATTCAAAATTTTAACATGCTCCAATATCATATATACATATCAATAAAATCACATGATGATATGCAACGCACCGTACTAACAGACCGCCTGTAGTACACACACACAAAAACACACCCTCCCAAAGGGTAACCGGATCATTCTCAACCATTCCCCTGAGGCTGCAGACTCACTAGGAAATGTGGACTCATTGAACCGTTCTTCCCAAGTACTTTTGACACTTCACACTTTTAACCAAGGAAGACGTCCTCCACGATGCGGTCGTGCGCATAGGCTTTGGACGATATGTCCTCCCCCTATCATTTGCATTTCTCAGCTTTTTAGTTCTGTGGGAGCAAGAAGCACCCCCTAGCCAGTTGTTTCGACGATCCAAACACAAACGTCTACTCGTGCCTCACGCATAAGGGAAGTAGACCACACCAAATGAATCTCTCTACAAATGGTGAAATCATGCACTACATGCACCAACACCCATGTCTCACAATACATGGTGTACGCAATAAAATCATGTCTAACATAAATATGTAATGCACCATATTTATGAAAATACCCACATGGTAATATCAACATAAATCTCAAATCTTTGTACATGCTTTCAAAAATATATTAAAGCATTTAAATCGTGAGAAAATAGATTCATGTTCTAAACAATATATTTTCTTTAATTCTTTATAAAATATTTCAATTTCAATTAACATGTCTTTTTAAAATAACTTAAACAATTATTTCACGTATACCAAAAAGGATCCTAGCATATCGTCTAAGCTTTTCGAATCTCTAATAACTCATTTAAATTCGTAAGGGTTTCTAAGCCATCTATTCTTATTTAATTTAAATAAGAATATTATTTAATCACATAGGAATAATTTAATAAATTTTCTTAAATTAATCCCTAAGTCCATTCCGATTCTAAACAATTTATAGATATTTAAACTAGCAATTTAATATATCTATATTAAATTAAATAAGAGTTTGCACCCCTAAACTACTTCAATAATGCTGAGTGAGAAATATAATTTCCCACATAATTTAGGTTTACCGAATAGTCCGAATCAGCACAGTACCGGCGCCCGAATATGAAGCCCGCCGACCAAAATCGTCCGAAAATTATTTTGAATATATTGAAATGTCCGTCTCGACAACCTATACGATATATATGAAGCCCATTAATAATCGGTTAATTAAATTGAGTAAATCTAAATTAATCCAAACGAAAACTATAACCTATAAATGTGATTTTCGGGCAAATCGTTTAACGTAAAATCACGAATTTAATGTATGATGAATACGAGGTTGAAAGGAAGCTACTCACCAAAAATCGGCTCAAATCGATCACCGGAAGGTTGCCGAAAAAATGGCCGAAGCCTGGCTGGAATCGCCCCTACTCACGCGCGCCACTGCACTGGCCGTCCCCTCGCGCCACCACCGGCGCCACCACCTGCGCGACCACCACCCAGCTCGCCGACCCTTTCCCCTACGCCACCCGCCGCGTTCGACCACGCAGCCACCGTCGCCACTCGCCGCTGCTACAGCTGCGGCAAACCTCCATGGCCGCGCCTCCTCCAGCCCGACTACCCTCTCTCCCGATCGTTTCTCTCTCTCTGCCAACGAAAATGGTGATGAAGGAGAAGGAAACATGTCTGTGGTAGCAGGTGAGGAGAAAGGTAGCGTATACGCATATACATATATATATATATATGCTTAATTGCACAACTAACCCTCAAAAATTCCATAATTGCAAACAAACCCCACTTCAATATATATATATATATATATATAATATATATATATATATATATATATATAATATATATATATATTAATAAATCCCAACAATTACCGGAAGCCTCCAAATAATATTGCGTCAACCCGTAAGTCCGCAGGACGCCAATTAATCAAATTAGTCCTAAAGAATTACACCGGGTTAGGAACCCAACAACCGGAACATCGAGAAAGTAAATTAATACGCTTCACACCGGATCCATAAAAGCACTAATACTGTAACCGAAATAATCGAAACGATATCGTGTAGTCGAGAATAAGAATTCGCGTAGTCGTCAAAGAGAAACCGGAATGTCGTCCAATCGACTTTAAACTAAACGCGAAAAATTTACAGGTATCAAATACCAAGAATAAATAATACGTCTTGAACAAGTGACATCATTACTGAAATTAAAATTTAAATAATTTCAGAAAAAAGGAAAATAACACGGGGTGTGACAATGCCGAATGGATTGGTTTCTTTTGCTCGGGTGTTCTCCCTAAACACTTGTGGTGTTCTTAACCTTAACGTTGTTGTCTCGGTTATCCGCTGATTTAGCATTGTGACTTCTTTTCCCTTGCTTTGGTTCTTTGACTTTTTTGTGGTTGTCATGAGAGTAGTGTTCAGGTATTCTCCGAGATTTGACTGTTTATCGTTCTTTATCCATAATGAGAGTGTTGGTGATTTATTGACCTTGTTGGAGATAATATTTTGAGATTTTCATATGGTGATATGATGAGGGGATTCCATCCTTGAGGTATAGATTTTCTCTAGGAATGGAATGATGGTTTATATATTATATATATATATATATTGATGATGGTTGTGTTAATACGCAAGGACGTGAGTGATTTTCCTCCCTTATTCTCGGGGAGGGGGATTTGAGCCTTCATTGGTACTAGTTGTGGATTTTGATTCCTGTGGATATTAGAGGTGAGTGTGATTCCCCCTGTTTGGATTTTCTGGTTAGCGTTGTGAGCACTTGATTATTTGTTAGATTGGACTTGAGTGTCGTGTACCTAGTGTACGTTGTAAGAGTAGTGTAGACTACCGGTGTTGGTACTTCGAGTACGAGTCTTAGTCATACCTTATAGACTCATGTTGTGTACTTATATATATGTATATATATATCCCCGATATATATTTATTTACGGTAGTATATGAGTATGTGCCTTGTGTTTTCGTAGTTGGGATATGTTGTGGGCTATGTATCTTGTTGGATGGTATAACGTTACTTAAACAGTCAGTGGATGTGGTAGTTAGGATATCATTTTTCCCACTGAGCTTATTTGCTCACAGGGGTATTTCATCACCCCCTGGTATTCCCACGCCAGGTTGCAGGAAATGTTGCGGCTACGGGCAGCATACGATGCCACTGCAGTTTTATTTTGTTTTCCTTGTTACAGGTTTTGTAGTTGCGCATGGTGATGCGGTTACGGTTGCAGCGCGACTGGTTTGGGGATGATAGTTTTGTTCTGTCAGTTTCTTTACCCATGTTTTGTGGGATTGTCATATATTTATCTTGGGAGTCAGTCTGTTGGCATATCCCTATTGGTGTATATTTTAATTCCAGTATTTATTATTTCATGATATCATTGTATCTATTCTGCACTACCATGTGCTTTTCTGTATTCTTATTCGAGCACTTATGGCTCTGTTGATTATAAAGGGTTGTGTAAGGGTTGGTGGTTTCTTTCCACTACCTCGGCTCTAGTAGGATTGATAAATGTTGGGCCTGTGATGCATTGATATTATTGCACTTGTTATTGGCAGGATATCTGTTGTGTTGTGTTTTCGGGATGTTCCATTTACAAACGGAACTCTGCCGAATTTTCATTAGATTCTGCTGTGTAATTCTACCATTCATTTGGGTATGGAATATACTACTTTTATCATTATTCCATACGTTTTCATGGTTAATGATATCTCAGTTGGTTGCTCATTGTAAGGATCACACCTTAGATTCCTTTGATGTCCCGGTTCGGGAGTTTTAGAAATTTAGGGGCGTGTCAGTTTGGTATCAAAGGATACTATTGAGTTTCTATCATTCGATTAAGCATGGAGTATATTTTTCCATCATTATTCCATGTATTTCCTTGTTATGGTTGACTTTAGTGGTCGCTTGACTTACGTCACCCCTTAGGAATTCGCTGATTCTCCGGGTTGGGGTTTCGGGAATTTGAGGGGTGTGACACTGTATGCCTAGGAAGATCCGCGATTAAGAAATAAGTGTGAGGGTATACGAAATTATGCGTATGAGGATGTTAGAATTTACATATCTCGGACAAGAGTACATCATGCTAAGCATGTTCGACTTGAGTTCCTTGAGCTCGGCTAGAAAACACGGTGGCGTAATTCGAAACTAAAATTGTTTCTAGGTAAAATCCTGTTAAGAAGGGACATACCATTTAGAGTTATATCGGTTTACCCCCACGGAGAGGTAGGTTTGGAAAGTGAAAGGTTAAATAAGCGTGGTCATCGGCTAAAGATTTATGAGGAGATTGATCTAGGACCAAAATTTATGGCATCTGTCAATTTAATAGGGAATGATGAATTAGTGGAAGGAACCTTACATAAGGTGTTGAAGGAGGATCTGTTGGACACATTACCTGTATATAGGGTGAAGTTAGAACGTGACAGATGAGGTACTTTATATGGTGATTATTGTTCTATATTTGATGACATTGATAATACTAATTGTTCCCAGGTGAGAGCACCGAGGGATTTACTTCATACATTTTGTCCTATGAATAGGGGAAATGTTATAGAGAGGAAGGGTGTTGGATAACCCTTTGAGTGGTTTTATCGTGCCGATGACGTTTAACATTGGTCATAGGTTGTGAAAGTTAGTTTTTAGTCTCGGTTTGTAGAATAGGATATCATTTAATTTTTGTAATTTAAATTTTTAGAGACGGTAGATCTTTAACGCCACGTCTTTATCTTTGTTTTTATTTTCATTATTTTATTTTATTTATAGGATTGTAGGCCTTTAAGGCTAAATCATTTGGAAAAAGAAAAGAAGAGAGAATTTTTAATTTCTTGAACATGTGTTGATTTATGGATATTTATGATAAAATTTATTTTCCCTTGCTATGATTGGGGTATTTGTGCTTTGTTAATGTTATCTACAGGTGATCCAAATCAAGTTTGGAGGAGGGGATTCATGCTTTGCATTGGAATCCAGAATTAAGCTTAAAGGGTAACTGTATCTGTTCTCCTATATTATTTTTAACCATGAGGACATGGTCTGATTTAAGTTTGGGGGTGAGGGTATAAGATTACAAGGAATGAAATTTTTGGAAAATTTGAAACTTTAAAATTTTGGAGCAGTTCTTTGTTTTCACGCATGATTGATTTGCATTACAATTTGATTGAGTTCATGTTTATGATGTATGAGTAGTATGTGTTGTGATATTCCCATTCATAGGAATAAGGGTTATATCAAGTTAGTTAAGTGATGTGCTTTTACATGGGTGAGTGAATAAGTGAAATTGAAATTAAGAAAGACGACATTGACCTATAAGCACAAACACACATTCACTATGGGAAATAAGTTGATCTTGGACTATGTAAGTTGAAAAATAATTTTGCCACAATAAAAGGGGAGATGGGGAGTTGATAAAGATGGAATGGAGGAAATTCAAAACAAATTATGTTGAGAAAATAAAATGCAAAAAATAGTTCTTCGATTTGAGTAATTAGGCCTTGGTATCACCAATATCATTGTTCGCATAAAAAAGGGAGAAAATGATGCGACATCAGGTGTGCAAAAATATGTGGTTAAAAATAACACCTTAACGACTTTAGGTTTTACCCTACGCAAACGCATGTATCAATTGTAGAATAGAAAATGGCTTGAGTAAGGGATATCGATCCTACAGAGACTAAGATTGTTCACTTTAACAATTCAAAAATACTGAATTATATTTCTGAAAATTGTTTGTTTTGGTGGTCGAAAGACCAAATTATCTAAATTACCTAAATTATTCTAGAAAGTAAAGTAAATTGGTTTATGATTCAAGAGAGAGAAAACTAGGGTTTTCATCACTCCACCACTAACCTCATAACATAGTTCTGTCAATGTAACAATTGTAAGAGGGCGATCCATAGACTGTAAATCAGGTCGTACCGTAAATAGTTAAATACGACCCCAAAAAGGAGTACCATCAACCGGATTGCGATAACCTGTCTAGTGAATAACCTAACTAGTACATGCCAATTATACTACTATAATATACTCATACTGCATGAAAAATAAACTAAAGTATGTTTATATTAAATCGCCAAGGCACGATCTGTGTCAACCTAGGGTTTCAAGTTTCATTACCACCATTGTGTAGAAAAACATAATTAAGTATCCGAGTTCCTGCTCATATTGAATAATCATAGTTGTGCAAAATAATACATTCATTACATCTAAGACAAGAATTTAGAACAAATATATAATTTTATATTGCAAATCAGAACAGTCTCATAACTACTACAATCATCACAGTATGGTCAACAGTTTCCCCTATTTATAATTGAAAATAATGAATGAACTACATTACATGGCTAGGGTTTTTCTAGAAAACCCTAGATACATAATTAATTGCGCATGGTAGAAGGAGACTTCATCATTGATGTAGAATCGCCCTCCATGGTCGTCTTCTCTGGATCTCTAGGTCTTGAATGGCTCCTCCTTGGAATGATATGAATTTAAAAATTGGGTAAAGTCCCAAAATTATGTGGAGAGAAGACCCAAAATTGGGTGAAGAGGAGTCCCAAAATTCTGTAGCAAAGCTTGGTATTTATAGGCAAAACTGAGGGAAACCCTAACTTGGAGAATAAGATTACACTTTTTGTTAATTTCACACCAACCAAGCAAAACCCTAATATTTGATGTATAATATATGTATATTACATGTATAGAGGTGTTGGGGCAAAACTTGAAGTCATCCGAGTCAAAACGGATCAATTCGGGTTAAAATAAGATTTCAGTCCGAATACGAAATTTCAAGTTTTTCCTAAAGGACACCTCTCACTCTTTTGATCATATCTGGAGCTACACATATTGGATGGATGCATGTAATATATCGTTGGAAAGCTGACTTCAAGAGCTTAATGATAGGATCAAGAATAACCCCATTTTAATCTTGTTGGACCGAGATATGAGCTCCAGAAGGTGACTAAAATTTTGTGCTGAAAACACTGGAGCATTCCATACTTACGCTTCAAGCTTAGGGAAAAACGTAGAAACTCACTTTTTGGTCACTTTTTGCAACTGAAAGCGTAGGTCAAGCGTAGCAAAACCCCCGGAAATCACTTTTTTTGATAATTGCTCTGTTTGAACCCCCTCGACCCCCTCGATATGATTCTTCAATTTGCGGCTCTGAAAAATGACGTTTTCGCCCTCTGGGGGACACTTTTCTCTTGAAAACACCTCTTTTGCTCTCTTTTTTGGATAGACACAAGCACTTCTCTAGTTAATTCACCGAAGTTAGCTCGTAATCTTCATTAAATTCCTAAAACACGCTTAAACACACAAACAACATAAAAATATCAAATAATGGATTGTAAAGACGTAACAACAGTAAGATATGGACTTAAAATGGATACTTTTGAACACCTATCACACCCCAAACTTATATATTGCTAGTCCCTTAGCAATTAACTCTGGAAAACTACCTTATGATGATTTTTATCCTAACTAACCTATACTACTTCCTTGTTTTCGTGAGGGTCAACAATTACACTTAGCACATGAAACAAGCCTTTTAAACCCCTAGGTTACCCCTAGTGGACGAGTGAAGTCTCGAGAAGGTTTCCAGTGATGGTACCTAGATACATCTCAGTTCTCTATTAATCACACAGTCATGAGTTCACACACAATTTCAATTAAGTCATGATATAATGCAAAAGACAACATGGATGCAAATACTCCCACTCACTACCGAACAATAATTATATCGAACTTCGTGTCATGAATGGTTCCCACTTAAGTGAATGATTTCGCTACTTTCTACTCTAAATCCAAACAACCTTCCATGATCTTGTGAGCACTCGACTATAGTATTTCAGTATCTCTTCTCCTACATCATTAATCAAACTTTGTCATTTTTAATAAAACATATCTTTCCATCTTTCCACTTCTTATCCCTTTTTGTCTTTCTAAGTCTCCAGACTTTCCAGCGGGGTTATTTAGTCCCGACCAACTAAGTTCGAGCTTCTTCCATGGGATTTATGTTCATCAGGATTTTCCCCTTTAAATGCAAACAGTGATATTGGTTATACCAAGGCCCAGTTACTCAGATCGAAGAACTACTTTTCGCATTTTATTTTCTGAAAATAATTTTTTTCAATTTTCTCCATTTCAACCATAACATCTCCCCTTCTCCCCTTTTATTGTGGCAAAAGTTTTTTTCCACTACATAGTAAAAAATCAACTTATTTTTCATAGTGAATGTGTGTTTGTGCTTATAGGTCAAAGTTGTCATTCTTAATTTTAATTTCACTTATCACTCACCTATGTAAAACCACATCACTTCACTAACTCAATCTAATCATTACTCTCATGAATGAGAAAATTACATTACATATTACTCATCTATCATATACAAAAACTCAATCGAATTGTAATGCAAAACATTCATGCGTGAAAACAAAGAATTGCTCCAAAATTTTAAATTTTTAAATTTTTCCGAAACTTTTCATTCCTTGTAATTCTATACCCTCACCCCCGAACTTAAATGAGAACATGTCCTCATGGTAAAAAATAATATAGGAGAACAAATACAGTTACCCTTAAAGCTCAATTCTGGATTCCAAAGCAAAGCATGAATCCCCTCCCCCAAACTTGATTTGGAGCACCTGTAGATATCATCAACAAAACACAAATACTCAATCATAGCAAGGGAAAATAAATTTCATCATAAACATCCAGAAATCAACACATGTTTTTCAAGAAATTAAAATTTCTCTCTTTTTTTTCCCCAAATGATTTGGCCTTAAGGGCCTACAATCCTATAAACAAAATAACAATAAAAGAAAACAATAAAAATAAAAACAAAGATAAAGACGTGACCTTAAGGGTCTACCATCTCTTAGGAATTTAAAAATTGCATAAATTAAATGACCTACTATTTTACAAACCTAGGTTAAAAACTAACTTTCAAAGCCTATGACTAATGTTTAACGTCGTCAGCACAATAAGACCACTCAAAGCGTTATCCAACACCATTCCTCTCTGCAACACTTCTCCTACTCATAGGACAAAATGTAGGAAGTAACTCCCTCAGTGCTCTCACCTATGAACAATTAGTATTATCAATGACATCAAATATAGAACAATAATTACCATATAAAGTACCTCCTCTATCACGTTCTAACTTTACCCCATGTATAGGTAATATGTCCAACAAATCCTCCTTCAACACCTTATGTAAGGTTCCCTCCACCAATTCATCATTCTCCATTAAACTGATAGATGCCTTAAATTTTGGTCCTAGATCAATCTCCTCATAAATCTTTAGCCGATGACCACGCCTCTTTAACCTCTCATTTTCCAAACCTACCTCTCTGTGGGGGTAAACCGATTTAACCCTAAATAGTCTGTCCCTTCTTAACCGGATCTTACCTGGAAATAATTTTAATTTCAAATTACGCCGTCGTCCCTTCTGGCCGAGCTCAAGGAACTTAAGTCAAACATGCTTAGCATGATGCACTCTTGTCCGAGCTATGTAAATTCAAACATCCTCATACACGTAATTCCGTATCCACTCATACTCATTTCTTAATCACGGATCTTTCCAGGAATATAGCTTGTCTACCATGTTTATACTCAACACTCGCTCATCTGGAAAGGGATCCTTAAGAGGGATGTCATCCTTGGTAGGTTCTATGATAGTTCATGGTAATTGATCAACTCTTATAGTCTTCATACCCCTTTTATCTTTCAATTAATCATCCTCCCTATGCAACACCATCTCAGGAAGCGTACTTTCAGACACCAACTTCTGTGGAGGAATAAGTTGAGGTTCAAATGACTCTCCTGATGATCTCTCTGACGGCGAGTACACTGCAGCTCCCAACGTAACAATAACTTTCAAATTAGATCGTTGTTTGTCCTCCCAATTTTAAAAATTCACCTCTGATCTTTTCATCACTAAGGTCTTCTCTCGACCTTTAGTGTCGTCATACAACCCAATCTTATAAAGTGAGTTGTCGAGCACCAATGCTGATGGTGACACAAATGGAGATTCAGCCAAATCTCTTGACTTCTCCCATGTGTCAAACTTTGCATTTAACCTTTTAATCATAACATCCAAATCATTCCTTGCTCGACTCCTCTAAGGTACCACTTTCTTAACCATCTTATCAATATTAAAACACTCGGCTGGTTCCGGTAATTGATGGTTGATATCAAATACATTCATCCTCATATCTAGATTCCCAAAAGATATATCCATAACCCTTGTCCTGCAATTAACGCATGCATTTTCCGTAGCCAAAAATGGCCTTTCGAAGATAACAGGGATATGTTTCCTTGATTTGAGGTTAGGTTCCATGTCTAATACCACAAATTCCACAGGATAGTAGAATTTACCCACTTGAACAATGACATCCTCCAAAATTCCTCTCGGTTGTTTAGTTGATTTGTCTGCCAATTGAAGCACCACTGATGTAGGATTGAGCTCTCCCAACCCTAGCTGTTGATAGACTGAGTAAGGTAATATATTAACACTCACACTGAGGTCAAGAATAGCTCTACCAATCTTTTGGTCACCAATGACACAAGAAATAATGGGAGGAGCACCAGGATCTTTCCTCTTAGGTGGAGTATCACTCAGTAAGATCGAATTTACTTATTTAGTCAACAAAATCTTCTTCGGGACCTTATTTTTGCTTTTACACCTTTGGGTACAGAGGTCCTTCAAAAACTTAGCATAAGGTGATATTTGGTCTATAATGTCTAAGAGAGACAGATTAATCTTGACTTGTCAGAATGTCTTCAACATGTCTGACTCTATATCCTCACCATTTTTGGCTGGCTCTCTAAGACGTTGAGGAAATGGTATTTTTTCCTCATATAGTGCCCTTTCTGGTTCTTCATCTTCCTTCACTTGAGATTTATCTTTCCGGACTCTATCAGCCTCCTTCCTTCGCTCTTATTCAGCTTCCTTTCTTTGCGCTCGTTCCACCTCAATTCTTCTTTACAACCTTTGTTCATGTTCCTGTTTAACTCTACTTTCCACTTCCCTTACACTTCTCAAAGTCGTAATGGCTTGGACTGTTTCATAATTATCCTCAGCAAATGAACCACGATCCACTACTTGTTGACTCTTTGGATTAACTACTGGTTTCCTAAGTAATCTTTCCTCTTCAAGCCTATTCACCACATTAGCTAGTTGCCCCATTTGGGTTTCTATTTGAGCAATGGATTGGGATTTAGAGTTCATCGATTGGATAGCTGCCTGAAAATGATTAGATTGATTTTTTAACTCCCCAAAAACTTGATTTTTTAACTCATTCAAGGCGCTTATCACTTATTCTTCAAAGCCAGGTGGTCTTGGTGGTGGATTTTGAGTTGGATTTTGATGTTGGAGATGATTTTGAGGATATGGATGGTACACTTGGTTTGGATTGAATCCCTGGGTTTGGTTTCCTTGAGGATGGTTTTGATAGTTATATGGTTAGACAACCTGATTATTATTGAATGATTGGAGAGTTTGAGAATTATTGGATGGTTGTTTGGGTTGGTAATTTGACTGAGGATTTTGAGCCATGATTGTTGTTTTTGAGTTGAATGATTGTTGACTTTGTTGGAACCTTGGATGTGGATTCTCCATATTTGTAGATCCATAGGATAAAAGTGGGTAATTTCTGGCATTTGAGGTATATGAATTGGTGAAAGGAGCATTATTCATTATGTCCTGACATTCAGTTTGAGAATACTCAACTTCTACTTCTAATATCTCTCTAGGAGGGGAATGACTTTGCCGAAGAAACTTGTCAATTCTCTCTCCCAAACATCATGAAACTTATCACCAGGTAACTCTCTAAAACTTTTGATCGCATTTTGGGCTTCCGAGGTCTTTCCTATGGGATAATGCTTTTCTATGAATTCTCTTTGAAGGGTTTCCCAATCAATTTTAATTGCCTTATCTAATTTGACGTACCATCTTTTAGTTTTTTCTCTCAACGACCAAGGAAATAGATGCACTCGCAAATCATTATTAGACAGATTATCATACCTAATAGGCAAGGAAACCTCTAAGAAATCATTAATATGCTGGTATGGGTCCTTTATCCTAAGGCCAGAAAATTTCGAAAGCATATTGATAACGATCGTTTTGATCTCGAAGTGCTTTGCACCTTATTCTTCTCGGAAATCAACATAGGAATCATACGCATCCGGTGTGTAGTATGTTTTCAAAGATGTCTCTAGTGTCTTTAGTAGATTGGTTCTTTAGTCACCCATCTTCTTGAAATCAATTTTTTTTCTTCTTCTGATAATCACAAAGTCGCAGTTTTGAGGTCCTAAACGACGTATTTCGGCCTAAAATCAACTGGGCTCACTATAAAATAGTGAGTTTTGTTAAATGACTTTTTTTCACTCAAAAACCTCGCCTCGTTTGCGAAAATTGGAGTTTTTGACAGTTTATACAAAAACTGCAAATTTGTTTTTCCAGAAAATAAAACTAACTACTTCTAAACTCTTCTAACTATTGACAAAAATAAAGCTAAAATTATGTGATAAATTAAGGTAAAATAATCTCACAAGAGGTCCAATAACGCAACTTTCACTGCTCCGCCAAATCCCTTTGTGCTTCTCAGAGTACATCGCAAAAACATAAAAATTCCAACTTTAAATACAATACAATAACGCAATGTAAATAAACTACTAAAGCTAATGAACAATTCTTAGTCCCCGGTAACGGTGCCAAAAACTTGATGCGACGTTAGGTGTATAAAATATGTGGTTAAAATAACACCTTAACGACTCTAGTTTTTACCCTACGTAAGCGCACGTATCAATTATAAAATAGCAAACGGCTTGAGTAAGGGATATCGATCCCACAGAGACTGAGATTGTTCACTTTAATAATTTAAAAACAATGAGTTATATTTTTGAAAAACTGTTTGTTTTGGTGGTCGGAGACCAAATTATCTTAATTACCTAAATTATTCTAGAAAGCAAAAAAAATTGGTTTGTGATTCAAGAAAGAGAAAATTAGGGTTTTCATCACTCCACCACAAACCTCATAACATAGTTATGTCAATGTAACAATTGTAAGAGGGCGATCCATAGACTATAAATCAGGTCGTACTGCAAATAACTAAATACTACCCCAAAAAGAAGTACCATCAACCGGATTGCGATAACCTGTCTCGTGAATAACCTAACTAGTACATGCCAATTATACTACTATAATCTACTCCTACTGCATGAAAAATAAACTAACGCATGTCTATATTAAATCGTCAAGGCACGACTTGTGTCAACCTAGGGTTTCAAGTTTCATTACCACCATTGTGTAGAAAAACATAATTAAGCATCTGAGTTCCTGCTCATATTGAATAATCATAGTTGTGAAAAATAATACATTCATTCCATCTAAGATAAAAATTTAGAACAAATATATAATTTTATATTGTAAATTAGAACGGTCTCTTAACTACTACAATCATCACAGTATGGTCAACAGTTTCCCCTATTTACAATTAAAAACAATGACAAAACTATATTACTTAGCTAGGGTTTTTCTAGAAACCCTAGATACTGAATTAGTTACTCATGGTAGAAGGAGATTGCATCGTTGATGTAGAATCGCCCTCCATGGTCGTCTTCTCCGGATCTCTAGGTCTTGAATGGCTCCTCCTTGGAATGATATGAATCTGAAAATTGGGTATAAAGAAGTCCCAAAATTATGTGGAGAGAAATCCCCAAAATGGGTGAAGAGGAGTCCCAAAATTCTGTAGCAAAGCTTGGTATTTATAGACAAAACTGAGGGAAACCCTAACTTGGAGAATAAGATTACACTTTTTGTTAATTTCACACCCAACCAAGAAAAACCCTAATATCTGATGTATAATATGTGTATATTACATGTATAGAGGTGTTGGGGTCGAACTTCAAGTCATCCGGGTCAAAACGGATCAATTCGGGTCAAAATATGATTTCAGCCCGAATCTGAAAGTTTCAGCTTTTCCTGCGGGACAACTCTCAATCGTTTAATCATATCTAGAGCTACACATATTGGATGGAGAAGTTTTATATATCTTTGGAAATCTGACTTCAAGATCTTGATGATAGGCTCAAGAATCACCCCAATTGGATCTTCTTTGGCCGAGATATGAGCTCCCAAAGTTGACTGAAAGTTTGTGCTGAAAACACTATAGCATTCCACACCTACACTTCAAGCGTAGGGAAAAGTGTAGAAACTCACTTTCTGGCCACGTTTTGTAACTGAAAGCGTAGGTCAAGTGTAACAAAACTCCCGGAAACCACTTTTCTTGATAATTGCTCCGTTTGAACCCCCTCGACTCTCTCTGTATGATTCTTGAAGTTGCAGTTCCGAAAAATAACGTTTTCGCCCTCCGGAAGACACTTTTCTCTTGAAAACACCTCTTTTGCTCTCTCTTTTGGAGAGACACAATAATTTCTATAATTAATTCACCAAAGTTAGCTAGTAATCTTCATTAAGCTCCTGAAACATGCTTAAACACACAAACAACATAAAAATACCAAATAATGGATTGTAAAAATGTAACAATAGTAAGATAATGGCTTAAAATAGATACTTTTGAGCACCTATTAGAAAACTAATGAGCATAAATCCCATGGAAGAAGCTCGGGCCCAGTTGGTCGGGACTAAAAATCCTTGTTGGAAAGTCCGGAGACTTGGAAAGATAAAAAGGGATAAAAATGGAAAGATGGAAAGATAAGTTTTTATGAAAAATTGTAAAATTTGATCAATGAAGTAGGAAAAGAGAGATTAAAATACCATGGTATAATGTTCACAAAAACACGGAAGGTTGTCCAGATTGAGAGTAGAAAGTAGCGAAATCGTTCACTTTAGTGAGAACCATTCATGACACAAAGCTCGATATAATTATTGTTCGGTAGTGAGTGGGAGTATTTGCATCCGTGTTGTCTTTTACATTATATATTGACTTTATTGAACTTGTGTGTGAACCTATAACTGCGTGATTAATAGAGAACTGAGATGTTTGTAGGTACCATCACTGGAAACCTTCACGAGACTTCACTCGTCCACTCGGTATTGCTAAGGGGTTTAAAAAGGCTTGTTACACGTGCTAAGTGTAATCGTAGACCCTCACGAAAGCAAGAGAGTAGTGTAGATTAGTATAGGTTAGTTAGGATAAAAATCACCATAAGGTAGTTTTCCTGAGTTAATTGCTAAGGGACTAGCAATATGTTAGTTTGGTGGTGTGATAGGTGCTCAAAAGTATCCATTTTAAGCCCCTATCTTACTATTGTTACGTCTTTACAATCCATTATTTGATATTTTTATGTCGTTTATGTGTTTATGCGTGTTTCAGGAGCTTAATGAAGATTACGAGCTAAATTTGGTGAATTAACTAGAGAAGTGCTTGTGTCTATCCAAAAGAGAGAGCAAAAGATGTGTTTTCAAGAGAAAAGTCTCCCGGAGGGCGAAAATGTCATTTTTCGGAGCCGCAACTTCAAGAATCATACCGAGGGAGTCGAGGGGATTCAAACGGAGCAATTATCAAGAAAAGTGATTTCTAGGGATTTTGCTACGCTTGACCTACGCTTTCAGTTGCAAAAGGTTGTCAGAAAGTGAGTTTCTACGCTTGTCCATACGCTTGAAGCGTAGGTGCGGAATGCTACAGTGTTTTTAGCATAAAATTTCAATAAACTTTGGGAGCTCATATCTTGGTCAAAAAAGGTCCAAATGGGGTGATTCTTGAGCTTATCATCAAGATCATGATGTCATCTTTCCAAAAATATATTAAATACCTCCATCCAACCATCCAATGTGTTTTGTAAGAAAAACTGGAAATTTCAGATTCGGGCAGAAATCCTATTTTGACCTAGATTGATCCGTTTTGACCCGAATGATTTTAAGTTCGACCCCAACATCTCTATACATGTAATATACACATATTATACATCAGATATTAGGGTTTTGCTTGCTTGGGTGTGAAATTACCAAAAATGGTAATTCTATTTTCCAAGTTAGGATTTCCCTCACCTTTGCCTATAAATATCAAGCTTTGCTACAGATATATGGGACTCCTCTTCACCCAATTTTGGGACTTCTCAACAAATTAGTTTTCAAAATATTTTATGGAGATTCATCTATCATTCCAAGGAGGAGCCATTCAAGACCTAGAGATCCGGAGAAGACGACTATGGAGGGCGATTCTACATCAACGATACAGTCTCCTTCTACCATGAACAACTAATTCGGTATCTAGGATTTTCTAGCAAAACCCTAGCCAAGTAATGTAGTTTTTTCATTGTTTTCAATTGTAAAGAGGGGAAACTGTTGACCATACTGTGATGATTGTAGTAGTTAAAAGACCGTATTGATTTGCAATATAAAATTCTATGTTTGTTCTAAATTCTTGTCTTAGATGGAATGAATATATTATTTTGCACAATTATGATTATTCAATATGAGCAGGAACTCGGATGCTTAATTATGGTTTTCTACATAATGGTGGTAATGAAACTTGAAACCCTAGGTTGACACAGGTCGTGCCTTGGCGATTTAATATAGACATGCTTTAGTATATTTTCATGCATTAGGAGTAGATTAGAGTAGTATAATTGACATGTACTTGTCACGCCCCTAATTTCCTAGGACTCCAAAACCCAAGCCTAAGAGCTAAGGGAGTGAATGCGGAAGAAATAAAAATGAAATAAAATCCATTTCAGTCATAAAATACCCATAAAAGGGTAAAATAGACATAAAACATCTCAAATATTTCAAAAAGATCACATGGGATCGAAAAGGAGGCAAACCGAAACACTCGGTACCTTGATCGAATCATTCTGACCCACCATGTTCACCCAAGGGTAAAATGGTCAAATCTGGGTTAAAATAATAATTTTCAACTACAACTACAAACTTTGTACCAAAAACTAGCAATACGAACAAACGGGACCTAATTTGAAGCCACGAGGAAGGAGATATGAATTTTCAAAAGTGGCGTCAGACAACACCGACTTAAAACTAAAGTTGAAGTACCCCTCTTTCACTAAGGGTAAAACAGTCATTTAAGGGTTAAACTGGTCCTTTCAAATTTTATACCGATAATTTGGACGTAGGACAACCCATAGAAACAAACGGGGGTCCATTCCGACGTTCGAGGAGGAAAATACGGATTTTCAAACATCGGACGTCGTAAGCCGCTGCAGCAGGCCTGCACTACCAATTTCGAAAATGCTGAATTTTTTCTAAGTATGGATTAGTGAAGCTACTGCCCAAATCTGCAATTTCCTTAAAGTTTGAATATGCAAAAACGCGAGATTTTGCGATATGGCTTTGTTTTTCGCGCCGTCGGTCCCGAAAAATCATAAATATTGGAAAAGTGAGTTTTTCCTTGGCGGAACCCAAAAATAGTTTTCGAGACCTCGGGAAATGCGAAAAACGTAAACTTAGCAAAAAATGATTTTTTTGTAAGTTTTCATAAAATCTTCCGTCTTGCCCCCGGTATCCGTTTTAACTACCGCCGGTTTCTAAAGTTTAAAATATCTAAGAAAACGAATTTAATTAAATCCGTTTCTAAAAGCAAGGAAATTTACCGGGGCTACGGGGTTAGGCGAAAACGGGTTTTTCCATTCGAATCGAAAAGGGTTAGTTTGAAAACCTAGAAAAAAACGCCGTTTTCGGCCAAACACCTAATACTCGCAATTCATGGCAATTCATCCAATTCACATTCATAACTCCAAGGGAAAATATTCAATAATGATATTAAAGCGCTCTAAGGCGAAACATGCTAGAATTTGTCCAAAATTACATATTTCCACAATTCGGCACCGAAGTACCCCAAAATAATATAATCCCCGCGCATAGCGCTCCAAGGGATGTACATTGAGAATAACGCCTCGGCTAACATGCTAGCCGGGTTAAACTAAAATAGTTTTTCAAATTCAACTTACATGGACAAAATGAACATTTAAATACATATTTATCAACTAAATGTCCAACAAAATAAGTGTGGTCCGTCTCATGCACAAAAGGACGGACATACAACCACACGTCCTCGGAGAGACTACGGAACTCTCCCAACAGGATCATCACCTGAAAAAAATGTATATAACGTGGGGTGAGCTCACTAGCCCAGTAGAGGAAGCGTCATTGCCTCCATCTCGGTAGTCCGAGCGGTTCAACCCAACCAAGGTTCATGCCACTAACCCTAGGTCGGTCTCTTGTCCCACATGGCTCTCACGCCAATCCGGAACCCCTTCGAACCCCACAAATAAGTTTCCCCAACATGCTCACAACATAATTTTCTATAATTATAGCATGCTTCCACAATAACATCATATTCACATATATATGATAGTCTAAATGCACCATGACTCGACACACCCCCCGAGACACACGGCGCCCAACTCAGGTTAACGGATACATACTCTGTCCAATTACTTGTAGAGTACCGCACCGACTCTTCCCAAGTGATTTTTCTCTCTATCACTTCAACAAGGAAGACGGTTGTACGAGAGCCCAACATGCAACTCCGTACGCCATGACTACAAAAGTCAAGAACATGAGCCTCTACCCGGACTCCTAACTCACATTTGGTCGGCTTTTTAGTTCCGTAGGCGTGATACCTCCTGGCCAGTTGTTGCTTTGATCCGAACCCGACTACCAACACATCACTACACCACCCATATATTCCAACATCATGAATTTGACACTACATGAGTACTCAATATGCACATATGATTTTTCATCAACCATACTCCATCATAATATATGCTTTTTCTCTTTAGGCAATATATCATGTCAAAACTTTCCACATGCTCATAATATTACATTTATGATCACTAAACCACAACATCAATTCATATCACATTTATGATCAATAAACAACAACATGAATTCATATCACATAATCATATTATCAAGGGCCTAAATCATAGTCTAAGTTGCCCAAAACCAACTCGTATATATATATACGGCATATATACACTTAGACGCACACACCCTCTTACAAAGACAAAGACAAGTCATTTTCCCCTACCTCAATTCCAATCAAGCTAGCTCAAGAGTGTCCAAGAGAGGTCCAAGTAAGCTACCAACTCAAATGTTCAAGGAAAGAGCTTCCAAGCTTGCAATTACACCATTCAATGAATAACAATTAATATGGTGTTTCTATAAACCAAAATTATTAAAGTGGCTTCAACCACAAAACAAAATCATCCCTAACAATAGCAACTTAGGGTTCTAAGAAAACACAATTCAAGAGAAGGAATTCTTGAACTTACCACAACTCTTCCACAATAGGGTCAAGAATCACAAGATGAGCTCCAAGCTTTTAATAACCGAAATAATTGGTGAAAAGGTTCAACTCATGTCCCTTAACAAGATTCAAGAGAAAAAGGGAACCAATTATCAATAATTGAACACAAAGCTTCAAGGAAATAAATTCTAGGGTTTGAAATCAAGAACCCTAAAGAAGTGAAGAACACTTACCAATTTTTTTATCAAAGGGAAGATAAGGCCATCCTCTACAACTCTTATGTTCAAAGGTTCTTCAAACTCCAAGCCAATGATGATGTTCTTGAAGAAGAACCAAGGAAGAAGAAAAAATAAAATGGACGTGAGAAGAAGAGAGGTTTGTGGTGAATGAGAGAAGTCTTGCACTTTAGAAGACAAAAATCAATACATAATGGTGTATATGTATAACCCTAAATGAGTGTTCTAATCCAAGGGTTCATAACAAAGATGGGGAAAAAGGAAATGAATCCAAGGGCTAGAAATGAGTCTTGCCAAGTGGAAGACTTATTACACAACTCACCAAAACTTATTATTTTGCCAAACAAGGCCTTATCATCCAAGGGCTTAGAATAAAGATGAGAATTAACAAACCATCCAATGGTTGAGAAAAAGTCTTGTCAAGTGGAAGACCAAGAATAATGGATTATTCCATTTAAGTGCCAACCAAACAAGGCCTTATGATCCAAGGGCTTAAAACAAAGATGGGAGAATGAGATCAAGGGCTAGGAATGAGACAACACATGAAAGGTGGAAATGACCAAATTCATCCAAAGTTGGGGTTAATTACAAGAGTGCCATCAAGACTCTTTATTACCCTTTTACCCCTTGTCATCCTCCCTAATTACTAAAATGCCATTCTTGCCCTAATTTCTACATTTTCCACTAATTGTTCCAAATGTGAAATTACTCCTTTACCCCTCGGTCATTTCTTTCCCGAAATCGTTCTCAATAATTTTCATTAATTTCAAAATGAAAATAAAACATGCTACGTACAATTTTTATAACACGTACAACATGTAAGGCATGCTAAAACAATTAAACACATTAAGCACATAAACACATAATTGTTTAAATAAAAATTTTAAATTAACCCGTAACAATACCGGACGTTACAGTACTAGTTAGGTCAATCATGAGACGGGTTGTCGCAATCCGGTTGATGGTACTCTTTTTTGGGATTGTATTTAGCTATTTGCGGTACGACCTGATTCACAGTTATGGATCGCCATCTTACAGTTGATACAATGAGGAACTATATTATGCGGTTAGTGGTGGAGTGATGAAAACCCTAGTTTTCTCTCTTATCTGAATCACAACCAATTTAATTTTTTTTAGTTAATTTTAGTTAAAATAGATAATTTGGTCTTCGACCACCCAAACAAACAATTTTCAGAAAATATAATTCAGTGTTTCTAAATTATTAAAGTGAACAATCTTAGTCTCTGTGGGATCGATATCCCTTACTCAAGCAGTGTTTTATTCCATAATTGATACGTGCGCTTGCGTTGGGTAAAACCTAAAGTCGTTAAAGTGTTGTTTTTAACCACATATTTTTATACACTGACGTTGCATCATCTACCTTCCAAGTCCCCACAACTAGAAGGGCAAGTCATTACCTTATTTGACGATGATGCACGTGGAATTAAACACCCCCATGATGACCCACTGGTGATTACAGTGACAATGGCCAATTTTTCCATACAATGGGTTCTTATCGACAATAGAAGTTCTGCAGATTTACTATTCTCCAAAGCTTTCGACTAGATGGGTATAGGAAAAAAGAGGCTGAAGCCATCCAAATCATCCCTAGTTGGCTTATCCGAAGAGAAGGTATTTCCATTAGGAATGGTAGCCCTTCCGTTAACCGTCAGGGTCGTGTGCCATGACAGCTCATGATCATGGTAGATTTTTTGTAGTGGATTGTCCTTCCACCTACAATGTCATCCTTGGAAGAACTACTCTTAACATTTTGAATGTAGTGATCTCAACTTATCACCTGTCAATGAAGTTCCCAATTGACCATGGTGTGGGAGAGGTAAGAGGAGACTAGGCTATGACACAATAATGTTATGCAGCCACTCTAAAAGATAAAAGGTCACGGGAGGCACTTGCCATCGAAGGTCTCAAATAAATTTTGGATGAATCCACTCTGCGACCAGAACTGATGGAGGACTTCATGGAGGTGAGTCTGGAAGAAGAAGGGATTCAAAATAAGGTAAGCATTGGGTCATTGTTCTCCGATGATGATAAAGACCAACTTATCCAATTCCTAACACAGAACCAAGACATGTTTGCATGAACACATGAAGATATGTATGGCATTGACCCCTGATTTATGCAACATTGGCTAAATGTGGATCCTACTACCAAGCCCGTAAGGCAGAAGAAGAGGACATTCGCCCCTAAGAGGAATGCAACTATAATGTCGGAGGTCAACAAACTTCTGAAGACGAACTTTATTCGAGAAGTCCATTACCCTAACTGGTTGTCACATGTGGTCTTAGTGAAGAAAATAAATGGAAAATGGAGACTCTGTGTTGACTTCAGACTTAAATAAAGCCTATCCAAATGATAGTTTTCCTTTACCAAGAATTGACATTCTGGTGGAAGCCACTTCAGGAAATGAGTTGCTCAGCTTTATGGATGCATATTCAGGGTATAATCAAATCCCTATGCATCCCCTCGACTGTGAAAAGACCTTTTTTATCACCGATCGAGGCATATACTGCTACAGATTAATGCCCTTCGGGTTGAAGAATGCCAGTGCAACCTACCAGAGGTTGGTCAACAACATGCTTAAAAATCAAATTGAAAAAAACATGGAAGTCTACATGGATGACATGTTAGTGAAGAGTGTCAAGAAGGAGAACCATTTGACGGACCTGGAAGAAGTTTTTGGGGTGCTTAGAAAGCACCAAATGCGCCTCAACCCAACCAAATGTGTTTTCGGTATATCATCGGGAAAGTTTTTGGGATTTATGGTGAGTAGAAGGGGCATCGAGGCCAACCCAAAGAAGATCCAGGCCATCCTGGATATGAAGTCTCCCCAGTCAACCAAAGACATGCAATAAGCTGACAGGGAAGGTGGCTGCCTTCAATAAGCTAATTTCCCGAGCCACTGATAGATGTCTACCCTTCTTCAAGATGCTTAAAAAGGCCTTTGAATGGATCCCTAAGTGCGAGCGAGCATTCATAGACTTAAAGAATTATTTCACCTCTCCTCCCCTGTTGTCCCGAGCGGTGTTAGGGGAAAAACTTCTACTATACTTGGTCGTCTCCCTAACGGCAGTGAGTTTCGCCTTAATGAGAGACGATGGAGGGGTTCAGAGACCGATCTACTATACAAGTGGAGCCCTACGGGGAGCAGAAAAAAGGTACCCTACTATGGAGAAGTTAGCATTCGCCCTGGTTATTTCTGTTTGGAGATTGAGACCATACTTCCAGGCTCATACTATAGTAGTCCTCACTAATTAACCACTCAGGCAGGTACTCCACAAAACTGAAACATCTGGTCGGCTGGTGAAATGGTCGATTGAGTTGGGAGAATTCAACATCCAATACAAGCCTAGAGCCGTGATTAAAGGACAGGCACTTGTAGATTTCATGGCAGAGTTCACTTATCTTTTATAAGAGGCCCCTGAAGTTGCCGATGAACTAGTCATCCCTGAGGCGAAAGTGCCGATAAACCCAGAAGTACTTTGGACATTATTTGTGGACGGTTCATCCAACTCCCAGGCGAGCGGAACCGGGTTTCTATTAATCATGTTGGAGGGAGAAAGATTCCCTTACGCCCCCCGATTCAAGTTCAAGGCTACAAATAATGAGGCAGAGTATAAAGCCTTGATATCAGGACTTCGAATAGCGCAAGCCTTACAGGCTCCCTACATGAAGGTCAACACGGACTCCCAATTGGTGGCCGGCCAGGTTAATGGAGAGTATGAGGCAAAAGGAAAAAAAATGAAGGCTTACCTACATAGGGTAAAGGAATTAATCAGCCGATTTAAGAAATATGTAATCTGCCCAATACCAAGAGTAGAGAATGGTCATGCAGATTCCCTAGCTCGATTAGCCACAACTATTGAGCCAGAGGATAATATATTTCCCTTGGAACACTTGCATCAACCAAGCATTGCCCAGGAGGAAGCCATCATGATCATGTAAGTGGAACAAGGTCTGGAGTGGGCGCAACCCATCATCAAGTATATCCGGGATGAGGAATTACCAGAAGACCAAATGGAAGCTCGAAAGATAAGGCTCCGTGCCACCAGATACGCTCTCATCAACGAAGTTCTTTACAAGAGGAATTTTTCTCTTCCATACTTACATTGCGTTTCTACTACCGAGGCAAGATACATCCTTTAGGAGATACATGATGGTTTATGTGGAAACCATGCAGGGGGCATATCTTTAGTCTATAAGGCTATAAGACAAGGGTACTACTGGCCAACAATGCAAAGTGATGCATTAGAGTATGTGAAGAAGTGTGACAAGTGTTAGTCATTTGCTAATGTCCCAAGACTTCCATTCGAGGAATTGACACCCATGACCGGACCGTGGCCTTTCACCCAGTGGGGAATGGACTTGATTGGTCCACTGCTTCGGGGTAAAGGTCAAACCAAATTTGCAATAGTGACAATTGACTACTTCACTGAATGGGTGGAGGCACAACCACTGGCTCGAATCATAGCAAAAAATGTCAAAGACTTCACCTAGAAGTCAATCGTTTGCAGGTTTGGTGTTCCTCGGGTTATAGTGATAGACAATGGGAAGCAATTTGAATGTAATGAATTTCAAGAGTTTTGTTCAGGTTTGGGAATTAAAAATCACTACTCTTATCCTAAACACCCGCAGGCGAACGGGCTGGCAAAGGTTGCCAACATAACAATTCTAATGATGATCAAAAAGTGTATGAAAAAGGCTAAAGGGTTGTGGCCCGAATAATTGTTCGTTATACTGTGGGCTTATAGGACCACGGCCAAGACACCCACGGATGATACCCTTTTTCTCCTTGCCTTTGGCAGTGAGGCTATAACCCCGATTGAGACCGGGTTGGAAAGCTACCGGACAAGCCACTATAACCCGGAGCAAAATGAAAAGGAATTGGTAGTCAGCTTGGACCTAATTGAGGAAATGAGTGAACAAGCCCAAATGAGGGTCTCAGTCTACCTACAAGCAGTGTCACGATATTACAATGTGCGGGTGAAGTAGAGAAGATTCAGCCAGGAGACCTTGTCCTACGAGAAGTCACCCTGCTCACCCGTGACCGTGAAATCGTGAAGATGGGAAAGCTGGCTCCCAATTGGGAAGGTCCCTATAGGGAAACCCGCACACAACAACAAGGAGCATACTGGTTAGAGACCCTCCAAGGAAAACAACTACCTTGTCCCTGGAATGTCCAACAGTTGATGGAGTATTACCAGTAAATGCGGAAATGTAGCTTCAGGGTCAGTTTCGGCTACCCTCTATTTTATTTTTATTATGTAGAGTAGTTTCATTCATTTAGATCTAGTTTGCAATAAGTCATCGAGCACTCTACTTTTCTAGTTTACATTATTTGTTAAAGTGGTTATCCTGCCAATCAACAATAAAGGAAATTCTTTTATTTCTGTAATTTTTGAGTCCTTACTGTGTTATTATATATATTTTTCCACCCAAATTATGGGTTCCCTATCAGAAGAGGGGGGGGGGGGGGGGGGGGGGGGGGCTGAGTGAAGCTCGGGGTTATAAACTGATACTACGTTTTTGAAAAGGTATGGCTGAGTGAAACCCAAACCTTACATTTTTTTTTATTTTTAAAAAAAGGTTAAACTATGGCTTCTCTTTTAACAAAAACTACCTTAATCAAAAGGTTAAGTTTTGTCTACACAAATAAAAATGCAAGAGCCATAAGAGCAACTTCATTGATAAAACCCAAAGTACAACAGACGAAAAAGAAAGGAAATGCAACACTACGACAATATAACAAATACTACTAAACTCCGCAGGACAGGGGGTGGGATGGAAACCAGAGTAGTCATGCATCGGATGATGAATACTTGCCTGCTCACGGAGATCCTCAAAACCATCAATATAGCAGTCGACCCCGCGCTCCATGTACTCTTGGGATCGTCTAAACTCCTTGGCACCAGTTACTTTTGCTCTACTCAGCTGCCTGGTCAGTAAGGAAACCTGGTCTCTTTCCCTCTAGAGGTCAGACTCGTAAGTCTGCCTCAACCCAGAGGCATCCTCTACCTTGGCCGCGTCAGCCTACTAGTTCTGATGCACATACTAGTGGTGAGAGTTCTGTAGCTTAGCCATCTCTGCTCGATGCTTGGCTGCCATTTGATCCCCCAATTTTTCCCCTTAGACGCATCTATGAAATATGCTTGTAGCCCGAGTCAAATGCTAAAAAAGAGAGGAAGAAAGTAACTCAACATAAAAGGTAGATCAAATGGAAGCGGTGTTTATCTCACATACGGAATACTAATCCGACTAATATTGAGCAAAGACTACTGGTACAACTCCACAGTATTATCACCCCTGAGTGACTCAAGGTTCTCATCCATCAGAGCATTAGTGAGCCTCTCATTGGCAACCTTTAAGCTGCTCATCATGGTACCCCCAGTAGAGGACTCTGACTCCGGAGCAGATGAGAATCCAGGTAGTCCAAAGCCAATCCTAGGTTGCTTGTAGGAGGGCTGCCCACCAATGACTCCCTGCTGACTGAACCCCGACTGAGTAAAACTGGACCCCCTATGGCCAGTCTCCAAAGTCAAATCGAGATCGAGGGTCCTGATGGGGTGACCCTAATAGAAAATGGCGCTCGACTAAAGCTGGGGGATGGGTCGGGTACCCTGGCCAGGCGACAATGAAGGAAAATGGGGCACTGGTGAAAAACCCATTGGCAAAGGAGAATTGGTCGCCTTGCGCTTCTTTAGAACACGGTCAAGCTCGATCTGGGTGAACTTGACAGTCGCCCCTGTGTACATAAAGAGATAAGGGTATATCACACGAAACATAATATATATATAATATGTATATATAAATAGATATACCTACACTCTCGCCACTGGAAGGAAACACCCGACTACCTCCAGGAAAGGGAGAACGAAAATCTGGACTGGGTGGCGACGTTGACATGCTCCCGTGAGAGACGATAGTCCAACTCGGGGAAGGAAGAAAATACGCTACTACATACGGGATGCGGTCACCACAGAGGCTAAGGCAGAATGCGGACATAGCTGTTAGAGCCAAAATATCTCCTTTGTAACCAGCTAAAAACGTTTTTGCCCTTTCCAGCATAATCCCCTCTAGCAGTGGCGGTTTGGTGGAATGTTTTTTTCTAGCTTTTTAAATAAAAATAATAAATAAATAAATAATATATATATTTATATATGTATGAACATGAAAAGAGATAAAACTTATCGGCTTCGACAAGGGAGCCCGACTTCTCGAGAACGGATGGGTCGTTATCTGCATCGCCATAAAAATATTCCCATCCATTTCCCCTGACGAAGAAGAATTTCTCAGACCAACCATTTTTGTTGTCTGGCATGGACTACTGGAGGCCCGCCTCATTGGCTGAAAAGATGGCCCAAAAGCCATTCTTCTTAATGATGTAGTTTGGAGAAATTCGTTGAGGGTTATATACCCATTTCCAAAGAGATTCCAAAGGAAAGCAGCTCCAAGTATCGCCTTCCATGAGTTGGGGTAAAGTTGGGCAGGAATAAAACCAAAATAATTTAGGATCTCCCTTGACAAACGAGTAAGGGGAAGACGCAACCCATCCAAAAAGAATGAGCGATAAAAGCCTACCTCGAGGCCTGCCTCACTTTGAGGGCAGTTATGCGCCCTCTCATTTTAGGTTAGAAACCGGAGTGCAACATCGACCGGTATCAAAAAGTCATCCCTCAACTTATCAATCAAGTGTGGACTGATGCTGGATAACACATCCTTTACGTCTCTAGCTGGTGTCATCAAATATTTTTATGAAAATATAAAAATTTTATATACCAAAAAAAAAGAAAGAGGCAAGACACAGAAGAAATAAAAGAGGTGGTGGTGGACAGGTAACAAGTTAGTGAAGATATAGAAGAGCACTGATGAAGTGTTATTTGTTGGAGATGCTGAAATTTATAGACTGAAATTTTTATAACTGTTGCACATAAACCCCTTAGCAAAAGTAAGGTTAGTATCAATAGAGCCGTTGTAAAGAGTTAAAGGGAAGGCAACAAGTTGGTGACCAATCATTTCTGATCGCGTGTACATCATGCGACCCACAATCAACAACTCTCTTAAAGTTCGACCCAAGGGTCAATAGAGCCATTGCAATAAGAGGCAACAGGTTGGTTACCAATTATCTCTGGTCGCGTGTAAGTTATGCGACCCACGATCAAATATTCACTCCTATTGCCAGCTCTATTGTGGACAAGTCACGCATGGGATTCTATATAAAGTGTGACCAAAGGTTAGTGGATTCGTCACATCACCCACTCACTTTTCTCTCTCCTACCATTAACACGTGTGTATATATATATATATATATATATATATGTGTATGCTAATGACTTTCTCTCTCCCCACTCACAAAACCCACAAACATGTGAATAAATATTAGGGGTTGATAAGTTGTGCATGACACAAAGGTCAAAACCATCAATTCAAGATTCCCTTTTTATTTATCATATATATATATATATATATGAAATACACGAACTTCTACAGAATTTGAAGGAGATTAAAAGATAATTAGCTTTTGGCCCCCAACAATCTTTCTAATTACTAAAGAAACCATTTCATTTTTACTATTTCCACCTCTTTTATATATACACTCCTACATGTAGTACAAAAAAAAGGTGGGTGCCTATAGTAGTAACTAAAGTAATTAGTCTTCCACCCTCAAATATTTTCATAATTACTTGATGACTCCTCTTTAAAAGTTTTTCATAATTGGTAAAATGACCCTTTAATTTTATTTTTTTAAAAAAATAAAATTTAGGGGATTGCATTTTACTTAAAAAAAAATACATATATGAGTAAATTGCAGTACGTTCGCCAAAAAGAAAAGATTTTGTTCGATTAACCCGACAAGCGAATTTGGGAACAGGGGGCAACTGTTATGTATTACTTGTTTGGCATGGTGGAGATATGGATCATCAACCGACTATCGGGGTGGACTCCTATCAGGATTCTACAGGATAACTCCTACAGGTCACAACCCTATCAAGATAGCTACAAGGGGTGTAATCTTATTGACACTACCGCATTAAAGACTCTATAAATATAGGGTTGGAGTCAACCTAAGAGGTACGCCAAATTATCCTCTCCTTTACTGCTACCTCATTTCCTCGAGATTCTAAGTACTAACTTGACCGTCGGAGTCTACTTGGCTGGTACCCCACCGGTACCACTCCCGGTTATAGTTTTCCTTTTGACAGGGACGATACCGTTTTCAGCCGGATCATTCTACGCATCAATAGATGTGTTTTACCAAATTCATTCCAAATCCAAAAGTTAAATTTGTATGTATATAATATTCTAATTGTATTCTTTTGACATGTATATGTATATTCATGTAATTGTTTGTTGAATATATGAAAATACTTTCAATAATTCGAATCAGCTCTCTCTATTTTGTAATTGACTATATTTCTCTCTCAATTTGTTATATTTTTTTTCTTTATTCATTACATAATACTGTTCTTCTATTTGATATAGGTTCCTGAAAAAGTTTGTGTTATTGTTTTTTATTAGTAGTTTAGTACTTCTGACTTCTAATTTGGGGTTGATAATTATGTCTTTTGAAAGGAATTCCAAATTCCTTTCAAATCAATCAGTAATAATATTGCATATCAGGTGTTTGTAATATGTCTATATGAAAATACTTAATTGATTTGTTGTTTTTCAATGTGACAAATTTTAAAAATGAACGAACTGATGGGTGCTTTTCTTTGATGGTTAAGGAGTTTGTAGTGTTTTCATGTAGATAACATAACTATTTGTTGGGTTGTGACAAATTACATGGTCCATTGAAAGGGAAGGTGATTGGAAGGCTCATATGAGGCATAAATTTTGGAATAAGAGAATCCAGAAATATTAGTGACAACAAATAATGCCTTTCGTTGATGTGATTACTTGAATTCTTGCTGGATAGCTGTGAGCTAGCAATTATTCGAATGTATAATAGAGTACACACAGGTACCATATGCTTTTGCATTGCAGCATGGGGAAGTGATTCCGATGGTTTTTTTTATCATTCAAATGAATTGGGGTAAATTGACATCAATTTCAGAATAGTTTTCTTGTTTAAGTTCATATACCAGCCTAAAACAGAAATTCAAACTTACATTCAAGTTTGATTGCTCTAAACTTCGATATTGACAAATATAAAGATTGGTTTGACTGATGAAATAGGTGACATTGGTTCGACAGTTGAATTAATTAATTTAGTTCTTATACCGTTGGTTGTGATTGGCTTCAGTTCAGCGGTGTTATTGCTTCCTCTACCTACCAGTTTCCTTCATTATTAGTTATATATTGTATTTCATCTATTCACAAAAAAAGTCATCTTTCACTGATGTTTAACTTTAGTGTATTCTATAAGTAAATCACGGGCATCCATTCCATTATCAACATCTTGCTCTCACTAATGCTTCTAACTAATTTATCATTTTTCCCTCTTCCTCCAAAACTCATCTATCTCCTGCCTTTACCCTCTCTAGATGCTTCTCCTCTGGTACTATTCTCTTCAACTTTATATTAGTTATGCTACAATAATATATTTTTTCTTTATTTTTACCATATTATGGAATTATGTGGGATTGACAGTTTTGGAGGGGCTGAAGTATGCATCTTCACACGAATGGTCCAGTGGCAAAGTCTAGAATGAGTACTGATACACATCCGATGGAGTAGGCCGCATACCTGTTATTAAAGGCCCAAGGTGCTATATGTCCTCGGGAGCCTAGGCGTGCGCGAGTGAAGTGAGGCATATAATGAAAATTATAATAAAAAAATAAAATTATTATTCAAGTATTCATATTCCATAATAAAGGTGCACCTAGGCACACAACAAGTTCAAGTCTTGCGCTTCTAAGAGCCTGGAGCCTAAGCGCACCTTTAATAACACTCGTACATCTGACACCCCCACACCCAAATGGCGGGAGCCTCGAGTACTAGGTCTGAGATATAGTGTCTGTTTGGCAACTGGTGTAGTGTTGGTTTTTGGTTTTGGTTTGGGTTGGTTGAGTTTGATGTGATTTTATTTTGAACTGAAACCATGTTTGGTGCAGATAGTTTTGGTTTAAGAAAAAGTAAAGCTGAAAAACCAAATCATATTTTGTAAAGTTGCTATGGGCTGAAATTCTGAAACCAAACCATGTTTGGTAACTTCGAATGGTTTGATATTTTATTTATTTATAATAATATTTTATAAATATATATGTTTTAAATAATGAAATATATAAATAAAAATACATATAAGGATGAATTTTTTTTACAAAAAATATAAATATTGGATAATAATATTTCACCATATTGCAAGAAATATTCAATTGCTTCATATATGTAGTTTAAAAATTTATAATCTTATTCCATTTGAAATTTCAATGTTTTTTTACAATTTAAATGAGACATAATACAACACCCAATGAAATTTCAATTTCCTAGTATAGAAGCATAGATAAAAGATTGGAATAACTTCATTTACACCCCCTGAGGTTTGTCTTATCTTCATTTGGATCCCCTCAGGTTTGCATATCTTCATTTACACCCCCTACTTTTCAATATTCTCATCACTTAGACCCCCTGAACGATGACATCAGCCTGAATCTTTTTTAAAATCCCTAAACTACCCTCAATGTCTTATCCTTATTCTGTTTGGAAACAAGGATAGTGTTTTTATCAATTAGACCCCCTCCCATCATTTAATAATTTAATTTGTATTAAAATTTCAAAATATATATAAAATTTGAAAAAATATATATTAAAATTTAAAAAATATTATAAATTCGAAAATAAATATAAAATTAAAAAACATATATAAATTTTGAAATTATTTTTTTTTCAAAAAAACATATTAAATTTCAAAAATAAATATAAAAATCACAAAAAACATAAAAAATTTGAAACAAATATATAAATTTTTAAAAAAAACATATAAAATTCAAAAATATATATTAAACTTCAAAAAAAATTATAAAATCGAAAATAAATATAAAATATAAAATATATATAAATTTTAAATTTTTTTTTTAAAAACATATTAAATTCAAGAAAAATATATAAAATTTTAAAAAAACCATATAAAATTCTAATAATATATATTAAATTTTGAAAATAATTATAAATTTCAAAAAAAATATAAAATTTGAAAATAAATATAAAATTCAAATATATATATTAAATTTCAAAAAAAAAACTAAATTCGAAAATAAATATAAAATTAAAAAAAAATTAATTCTCTCCTCTCTCTTTCTCTCTCAGACGCACACACCACACACACACACACACACACACATATATATATATACACACATATATAGATAGAGATCTATCTATATATATATACACACATATATATATATATATATATATATATATATATATATATAAATCGCCGGCCGCCCCCCTCCCACCGCCTCCCCGTCGGCGCCGCCCCCTCCCGCCGCCCCCGATGGGTCTATATATATATATATGTATAGATCTATATATGTGTGTGTATAGATCTATATATATGTGTGTGTGTGTATATATATATATATGTGTGTGTGTGTGTCTAGAGTTAGAGAGAGAGAGAGAGAGAGTGAGAATAAAAATTGAATAGATATTGGGGTGTTTGGTTTGAGGGTTAGATTGATTCTAATGAGGTGTTTGGTTTAGGGTTTAAATTGATTCTAAGGAGGTGTTTGGTTTAGGGTTTAAATTGATTTAGGGATTAAATTGATTTAAGGGGTGTTTGGTATAAGGGTATTTTAGACATTTCACCCCATGAGGGGTGTAAATGAAGATATGCAAACCTGAGGGGGTCAAAATGATGATAGGACAAACCTCAGGGGGTGTAAATGAAGTTATCCCTAAAAGATTTTGTATAAGATATTTCAAAAAAATAAAATATTTTTGGAAAAATAAAAGATTCCAGGAAAAACATATATATATTATATATTTTTCAAAAAATAATAAATATTTTATTTTTTCAGAAATATTTATTTTCCCAAATATTTTATTTTTTTTGAAATATTTTATTTTCCCCCAAATATATTTTTTCCTCATATTTTATTTTTCCATAAATATTTTATTTTTTCATAAATATTTTATTTTTTCATAAATATTATATATATATATATATTAAAAAAATAGATTGGTTTGGGTTAAAGAATAATTTTGATTTCTATCACACAAAACCAAATCACACAAACCATCTATTGAGATGGTATAAAAAATGAAATATTTGATACACCATGATTTTTTATTATTAGCCCAAATAATATTAGCCAAATATAAATTGGTTCATATTTTATAACCCAAAACCAAAATTTTCATACTAACTCCGTATAACAAACAAACAGATAATATCTTCCGGAGAATTTAAGTTCCCAAACAAGTGGAGCCCAAAGTTTGACTTTCAAGTGTGATAAGTAACACCATGTTAGCACCATAACTTGACCTCAATGCAACTACATGTACCAAAACAGTGTCATGTCATTTCACTGCTGAATTGAAGAGTGTTAATTAAAATTATGTAAAATTAGGGCATGTTTGGTAGAACTGTGTTTATGTTTATATTTGTGTAGATATAAATAAAAAAAATTATTTTTTATTTTTTTGTTTATTTATCCAAAAACATAAGTATGTTTGGTAGGGATGTTTTTTGGGTCAAAATTAAAAAATTAAAAATTAAAAATATAAATAATAATAAAAATAAAATATAATAATAATAAAAAATGAATACAATAATAATAAATAAATATAATAATAAAAAAAGACTAAATAATAATAAATAATAATAAATTAATAAAATAAATAATAAATTACATAAAACATATTTAAAAATATAATAAAAATAATAAATAATAAACAAAATGAAATAAATAATAATAAAAAATAAATATAATAAAAAATAAAAAATAAATATAATAATAAATAATAATTAAATATAATAACAAATAAATACTTCATAATAATAATAAAAAATGAGTATAATAATAATAAATTAATATTAAATTAATAAAATATATTTTTAAATAATTAAATAATTTATAAATAAAATTAATTAAATAATGAAATAATAATAAATAAATAGAATATATTTATAAATTAATATATAAATTAATAAATAATAATATAAATAATAATTTAATAAAATATATTATAAAATGAAGAAATAATAAAGAAAGAAAAATAATAATACATAAATAAATATTATAATACATAATAAATACATAGTAAGACCAAACCGCCCAATAAACACCACAATAAACACCAAATTCATGTTTATTGGAATATGCCTAAAATTTGGGTAAGTGAGAAAGTGTTTTTTAACACACATAACCCAAAAACACTAAACCAAACAAGTTTATAAATACAAAAACATAAACAAACATAAAAACATGTCTACCAAACATACCATATACCTTTAAATGCTCTTGTCAACTAATAACCGACACTTGTGATGTGACATTCACATTTTCATTTTCATTCTCATTAATCAAGTATGGAGAAATTTTTGTCAAATGAAAAATTTAAATTCTAATCCCACAAATTGAGAAAGGACCCTGCATGAGGAAAATTTGAACACTACACAATATATTATGTTTAATCAACCATCTAAACACATAAACAAAACATGAATAGAGGGTATTTATTTCTATGATTGATTTTGTCATATTCCACTAGAGTATTGAGTCAAATGTAATCTACCCACCCACTAATTTATCACCACTTTCACATTTCTTGATTGCAAAGACTGAGATTCTTCTCAGTGAGTAAAGAAAAGTGAATTTGGGTCAGCATGTAAAATTAAGGGCATCCATTCCCCCTTCTAGATTGAATCTTGTTCCCTCTATTATAATTTCATAAACTTAGAGCTCTAAATTTGTACTTTTTATTTCATTCTTGCTAGATAAGGCTATGAAGTGGTCTGAGGAGAAGGAGCTCTGAGAAAACCACTAAAGTTGGGGCTGTTAAGTATGTTCCACATACTCATACATGAGTATGCAAGTTGCTATAGCCTATATTAGTAATCCTGAATGTTTTTGCAAGTTGCTGAAGCTCCTGAATAAGGGTGAAAGTCATGTAATGAACTCTCCCAAAACATCTGATAAGATTCTTGCCATTGCCTGGTGTTGATCAGGTGGGCAATGTTACAATCCGGTGCCAAGAAAGTGGCCTAGAAGCTGAGTTATTTATGAAGTCTATGCTCTTCCACATGCAACCTTGCGTCTCAACCTGGCAGGTCGTGATCTCACATATGCTCTTATGAAGATCTTAACAGAGCTTGGTTACTCCTTTACCACAAGAGTAGAGCGTGAAATTGTGAAGGACATGAAAGAAAAGCTGACATACATCGCTCTTGACTAAGAATGGGAAAGAATAAAAAAAATAGATGGGGGAAATTTGAAGGCTTGACATATATAGGGTTTTCAAGTTTATAATCTTATCTAGTTACTAATATAAGCCAACATTTGGCAAGGTTTGTGGATATGTCCTTAGTTGATCATTGTTTCATAAGTAATTGTTGTTTTTGTTTTAATATGAACTTTGTTAGGTATGCTTGTTGATTGCAATGTATATATTTATGTATAATCTTTTAATACTATCATGCTACAAGGGCAAAAAACTTGATATTTGGGAGAACTATCTACCGGGTATCCGATGATTATTAACCGAGTTCAATATATGTGGTAATAAAGTATTTATCGGGTGCCCAATAATTATTAACCGGTTTCAATGTATGCCGTAAAAAAAATTATTATTTACCGCATGCATTGTTACCACATGCAATTGAACCCGGTAAAAAGTATATACAAGGTGCAAAGCACCTCGTGAAAGATTATTTTTCTTTTAGTGAAATGCTAAATATCCAAAATTTTAGAATAAAAAAAAAAAAAAAAAAATTTCATGGCCCCCACTGGTCCTTAGGTGGATCTGTCTCTGCTTGGTTGTACACCAAAATGAAATAGAATAAAAATGGAAATGGAATAATTAAAACTAAGATTGAAATGGAATAACCATTCACATTCAATTATTTGGTAGCATATATGGAATGGATTTGAATAAAAATATTTCAAAGATATCCCTCTTGATAAATATATTATTTTAATAAAATAATATTATTTTATAATTTTCTTACAAAAATGGTGGAAGGTAATTAACAAGAATATTAGTGGCGGACAATAAAAGTGGTGGTGGAGGAGGAGGAGGTGGAAGGCAATGGGTGGTGGTGATTTGTTTACTTGAAATATTAGAGAATTTTTTTAACAATTTTATATTTGTAAAAGAGAAATGTTAAAGTTCATGAAATTTATTTCATGATATAACATGAATAATGTGGATGCATGCATGAATGACACTTGTTAATCATACATTATTAAAAATAAATAAACACAAAGGAAAGTAAAATGATGAGTGTTTTTTTTTTTTCTCTTTTTTTTTTCTTTTAGATAAAGACTGAAATTATAATTCACAATTATAATGAAAGCTATTTTATATCAAATCTTACCATTTTCTTGATTCACATATGATAATATCATGAAAATATTTTGTCATCTTGAATTCATGATCAATTGTCATGGTAGATCATTTATGAAGTACGAACATTTCGTTTAGGATCGCCGTATCTTTGTTGGACATATGGACACGCTAAAAATACATGTCTGACACACCAAATGGTGTGTCCTAATTTTTTTAAAATTGGATATACGGAGGACATGCGCGTGTCCAAGTGTCCGACACACAGTGGGTCGATTGATTCCATGAAAGATAGAGAACTTATGGAGCCACTAATTTGGTAAATAACTTATAGAACTTGAACACGCCTAATCCAATATTTGGCATTGAAGATACTTGAACATATTTGTTCCTCCTCATCTTGTGAGAGGAATTAGAGCACATATTCATTTATCAACTATATAGAGAGGAACAAGATATCACCACAAAGAGCTGAAGATTTGGTATTTGTACATTCCAATCTTTATCTTCGATCAAATTTTTTTTTACAATATAACTAGGGAGAGACTAAGATATCCGATATTGGGGAAGATGCATTTGATTTCTTGGATGGTAGTGGAATGAAGAATTTTGAACATATCAAACATTTCATTTAACCTATTTATTTTTGTTTATAAGTTTATTGATTCTCATTATTTAAGTAACAAATGAAATATTTGTGCAATATAATATATATATATATATATATATATATAAATTATATCTTTTTATAGACGTGTCGGAAGCGTGTCGTGTCCTACTTTTTTAAAATTTACTGTATTGTCGTCTTCGTGTCTGAGTTTCATAGTAGATCATAAATGTTGGACGAGGCGACCCGGAAGCCAATTCCCGTTGGACAGTAGTGTGGGCTGGCCCATACCCATATCAAGTACCACATAATAGGAAGTGAGGAACCCTCACTCATTTATTTATTTCAAGGAACACAGTTGACCGATATTATTTTCCAAAAGAAGAAATTAAATGAAAAGTATAACAAGATTTGTTCTGATTTTAAATTATTCGTCCATTTATGTTTTTAAACCCAACATACAATATTAATTTCAGAAAATTCATTGCAGTACTCTTTCTTTCTTTTTTTCCCCTCCACGCAACTAGCAAAATTATAGACTTGCTTGATATCTATATTTGAAAACTGTTTCTAAAAACTTTGAAAATAGAAAAACTATTTTTTGAGAAGAACAAAAGAGAATTATTCAAAAATAGATATTTTTATACTTAGGATTTTCGAAAACAGTTTCTGAAAAATCCAACCAATCAAAATTATTGTACAGTTTTTTAATTTTTCAATTTTTAAAAAACAAATAATTATTTTTAGGAGTGCTACCAAACACTGCATCCCTTGCGTAAATACCCATGTACCCCTGAGCAGTGGCGGAGCCACCCTTTGGGCGGGGGCATGCCCCCTGCCCAAATTTTGTAATTTTTTTTAGCTTAAAAAGTTATATATATTACAAATATATTTATAAAAATTGCTTATGCCCTCTGTTAGTTATTTTAAAAAACTCTTTGATATCTTAAAAAATATATATTTTACTAATAAATTTATAAAAAATTACATTTCCATCCCTTTTTTTTAAAAGAAATTCTTCTAGTAATCTAAAAAAATATAAATTTCACTAATAAACATATAGAAATTTGCATTGGCCCCCCCTGAACAAGTTTCCTGGCTCTGCTCCTGCCCCTGTTTGGTTTGTATTTTTAAAAATAGTTTTCTATTTTTAAAAACATAAAAATCTAAAAACTGTTCAAAAACATCTTTTTGGTTCAATTTTTTAAAAATAATTTTCAGAAACAGAAACCAAGCAACTCATATTATGTTGCAAGCATAAAGAAACCCCACTGTTGAGACTTTGGAAACCTTTTTGAAAGAGAGTTTCTGTGTGACCACAAATTGTAGAAATATAATTGTTTGTATATGGTTGAATGATTGGATGAATTAAAGTTGTGGAATGTGAGACAAAAAGCGAAATATATGCTCCAAAAAATAATAATAATAGGGGTTTATGGGACGGTGCACGCTTTGCTCTTCATCCATTTCCACAAATTTCAGAAAGACCCAACCTAACTATCACGCAATGCTTGAATAAAATAATTAACACCCCTTTGAGGGTTTATATAATGCAAACCTTTTAATTCAAATTAATGATTTAATTTGTGATAAAGATTCAATTTGCTATGCATGCCTTCATTGGCAGTGTGGAAGGTTCAATTTCACCCCATTTTTTTTTATTTTAGTTGAATGTTATCATTTCGAGAAATTTTTTTTTTTAAAAAAACTTAAGCTCTTTTGACTTATCTAAAACATTTTAAGACCTAAGAAAAGAGCAAACTATTTTCAGCGACAAAAGCTTGTTTGACTTGAATTTTTAAAAATAGTTTTTTATTTTCTGAAAATTGAAAATCAGAAACCTGTACAAAAGGTTTGTTTGGTTCAGTTTTATGAAAACAATTTTAAGAAAACTCGGTTACAAACAGATATATGTATTCAAATAACTCATTTTTATTATTTTCAAAAAATTATTTTCTATTATCAGAATTCTTGATAATAGTTTTTAGAGATACAAACCAAATAAATTTTCTAAAAAAAAATATTTTTTATAACTAAGATTTCTGAAAATAATTTAAAAAAAATTAAAGCCAACCATACTCTTCGTATATTTTTTTAGAAGAGTTGCAAAACAAAACAAAACAAAACAAGCAGGTACTAAATATAATTTTTAACTTCTAAATATAAATGATCAGTTGCATAAAGTGAGTATTTTAGGGTAGGGGAGAGTTTGATTTTTGTTTCATACATGTGGCTGGTCCCAAAGGTAAATCCATCTAACATTTTGTGCCAAGTTCATTATTAGTGTTGGAAGTACTTGACTTCCCTTTCTCATTAACCCCTTTGTTATGGCATGTTGTGCTTCTCACAATATCAATCACAACATGTTGATTTTCAGCCAATCACGAAATGAAATTGATGGCGAGTTCTAGTAAACCTTAGGTTCTCTTCGGCTACAACATTTTGGATTTTGGATTGTATTCTAATTCCAAAAATTTTATTATTTATTTGCTCAAAAATGATTTTGATTTGGATTTGGAATTGGAATCCAATTCCAAATCTACTAATTCCACCGTTTGAATTCCACATGAGAAATTGTGATTTCCAACTCCAAATCTTCTCAAAGTCTTCAACCCAATAAATTATCTCTCTCTAATAACTAACTTTTCACAATTACGAACTTACAAATATATTCACAAAGACCTATATATATATATGTCTATATATATATATATACAAACATATATACACTCATGTATATATATGTACACATAAATATATATATATATATATATATATATAAAATTATGAATACACATAAACTCACACACATTTACATATTCACATACATACATACATGTATATTACATGCATATACATATACATACACATATACACATACATATATATATATATATATATATATATATATATATTCATAGTTTCATATCTATATTTACATATTTAAATCTATCTATATTGTCTAATTTAATTCAAGATTTATGATATTTTATATTCGAATTGGGTTTAGGATTGAAATTCACATTCAAATTAGGTTTGGATTGAAATTCACATTGAAATTCAATTACACTTGAATTCCAAGATTTATCCGAACAATGTATTTGGAATTGCATTGGTAGAATTGCAATTCCAATTCCAAAACGGCGCAACCGAACGGACCGTAAAATTGGTGGAAAAGAGAAAGCTTTGTTAAATATTAATGTTACATTTTGTATGAATGAATAAAATGGATGAATGTGGGGAGTTGAAATAAAATGAGAATGGAAGGGAAAAGTTCCTCTCTATTGTTTAGTTAGAATATGACTAGATAGAGAATGATTTTTTTGTGTGTGTGTGTGTTAAGGAATGAAATGTCAATTCCATATGTTTAGTTGTGGAATGGATTTTCGGTCTCTGTAATGAATTTTCATTTCAAGAGAATGATCATTCACATTTTAGAATACGTACCAAACAAAAGAACGGTTGGAATGAACATTTTCATTCCATTTCATTCATGCGGGCCGAACGTATAGAAACAAAAGAATTATAGCAGTACTATTTCTACTATGGTTCACTACCTCCACAATGGTGGCAAGTTTAAATATTTATTATGTACACATCTGTATAATCAATAAAGAATTGGAAAGAATAGAATGTATGGATCTCTGATGTGGTATCTACCTCTCCTTCATTAACAATAATTGAGTTTGAAATTAAGTTGAAACTTATATTGCAGAGATGGTGTTATTTTATGACTCTTCTGAAAAGCTTCACACACATGGCTGTACAATCTCAAGCCATAACCACTTTGTCTTCACTTCCATCATTTAATATTAAAACACATATAAAGTTTCAGAAATTTTCATTGAAAATAAAATATTGATCATACATTGCACCAAAGAGACAAATCTAAACCATCACCTTCCAACAGTAAAAATGTTGCAGAAAGGAAGCATATACATAAAGAAGAGCATGTATGTACTAACAAACATTTTCATGTGATTTTGTTATTTTTTTCACTGATCCACCATCACTTCTCAAGCAATAGTCCATGCTTGAAGGAACCAAAGGTGCTAGTGATTTCCCATAAGAATTCCAACACAATGACTGTTGAATTCCTCTATTACGCAACGATGGCTTCAACTGAATATCAAACAGATCAACACTAGTGCATGGAATGTCATTGCTACAAGCAAGATGAATAGGCTGCACTGAATAAGTCCCAATTATTTTATCATACTTTACGCCCGATATCGCCACACCTCCTGTTTGGTTCTTGCACAAATGTTTGTCACAATAGTACTGGTCAATCATGATTGGAACTTTAACATCAGAGACTTGAATGTTGGAAAATGATACATTTTTCACAGATCCAATGCCACCCTGGAAAATTAAATTTGACAAAAAAAAAAAAAAAGCCATTGCAATTAGGATATAATACAAAAATTTCAATAAATTAAGTTTAATTTTCAAGTTTTTGTACTTAATTTCAAGTTTGTTACCTGCCATGTCTTGATCCTTACTCCATATAGAGTGTTTTGCATGAAGATGTTATCGGCTACGATATGAGATACACAAGCAACACTTCTATCTTTCCCTAACCCTCCTAAACTGGAACACACATAAATGTAACATATATATACATATAAGTTGACATGTTATATTTTTGAAGTCATTGTATTTATACAGGTTCACATTTCTTGTCTAGTATCAATATATTACCTTATACCATGTCCAGGGCCACAATTAATATGATGAACATGAACATTGGAGCAACCAGTTTGTATGGACACACAATCATCACCTGTTGGAGGAAAAGAACATTAAATAGGAATTTAATTGAGCACAATTGCTAAGCTATTTAGCTATGTGGGGTATCAGTTGATCTTATATACATACATATATATATATATATATATATATATATATATATATATATTCTTACCACATCCAATGTTGGAGTGCTGGATTTCTACATCTTGACTGTTTTGCAGGTGAATGCCGTCGGTGTTTGGACTGTTTTCTGGTGCAGAGATTGTAATGTTGTTGATGTTCACTCCTCCTGAGTTGTCAAACTTAAGATGGCACTGAGGACTGTTAATGATTCTGATGTTGCGGACCGTCACATTGTAGCTGCCATAAAATCTCAAAGCCTGTATTCAATAGGTGGAAAATTTTGTACTTCAATATATGTATTCAATAGGTGAATAAATCAAAATAAAGACGAATTTTAAAAAAACATCAATGAACAAAACAGTTGGAATTCTCTTCACTCTCCCAGATTTCGAAAAATCTTTTCTGGTACTATTCTGTTTCTCTCCCAAAAAATGGCAGCCATAAATATTTCAATGTGTGAAAATAAAATTCAATAAAGAGAAATAACCAAAGATTATAATTGGGCTGTGGAAGAAAACTTACAGTAGGTTTCATATATGGGATGTGTATGGATCTTTTCTGCATAACAAGTAAAACTCAAAAAATTAGCAGCTATGTTTTCACCTAGTGTTTGGTGTTTGTGTGAGAAAAAAAATATAAAATTTCAATATTAATTGCAACTAACCTGAATGTAATCAATTTGAGAAGAACTTCACCAATAAGATCCTTGGCCATCAACAGTACCAGAACCTTGGATAGTGAAATTGTGAATCCATTTTAAATTGTGAAACAAACTTGATTTGGACCATGCATTCAATTTTGGAGGAGCTGAGAGAGTCCCATCTATCTGTTTCCAATGCTAAATTTGAGCTCAAGACAAAAATAATATCCCTCTTTTTTCTTTTTTTTTGCTTTCTTATTAATTCTTTTTCTTTTTAGTGTACACTTCGAAGTCAATTAGAAAAATAAAATTTGGAGGAACGAACCTGAAGAACAAGCTGTGGCATACATGGGCCTTGAAGTGTTAGTGGTGTGATTAGAAAATTGAATTCTGATGGAATTTGTATAGTACCTCTGTAAAGGTGGTAAACTCACGACAAGGTTAATCCACAAGAATTTATTTAACTGGGATATGGTCCAAGGTTTAGTATATTTGGGGAAATCGGCCCAAGTAAAAGATTATTTGGGAGATTGGCCCAAATAATTGATTACTTGGGGAAATGGCCCAAATAAGGTTTTAATGCGAGAGCTTGCATTATACAGAGGGAGGTATGAGGGACTGATGTGTTTTATAGCTCGCATAAAAAATTCATAACCTTATATGCTGCTCGCGTAGCGAGTACTACTCGGAATCTAGGGGAAATGCTTGGGATGAGTAAATAGTGGGTCGCGACCTTATTTATACCGTCCTAAGCAAGAGTACCTTAGAGAGGCCGATAGTATTCAGGGTCATGAAAAAGGTATGCATGCCAAAGGTCATGACCCAGCAAAGCTATACAGCATTTGTTCCTTGGCTAAGGAAAAATCATATCCGCGATGAAACAAGCGCGGATCACAGGTCACGGAGCACAGTATGATTCGCGCATGGGATTACACGAATCCGTTTCGCGTAGTCAAGGGCGCGAGATGATACTGTGCAGGATATTTATAGTGCGGATTGGTATGGCAGGATTCATGTCGCGAGATAAGTGCTGACGTGGCAATGCAATCCGCGATGACTACTGGACTCTCACGTCTATAAATAGAAGTGCGAGAGCTCATTTAAATGAAGAGACTTTTTGGGGAGATCAAGAGAGAGAAAATACTAGAGAGAGAAAGTATTTCGCAAACACTTGTAACTACCATTTTCTCTTCCATTTCTCTGTAAAAAGCAAATCAAAAGCAATAAAAGCATTATTGCCGTTATTTTACTGACGAACTTGTGTAGAAACTATCTTCGCAATCATCTAAATCTTGCGAACCCCTATATTAAAGGCGACTTCACTGGGGAGAAGATGTCTTCTACACAAGTAGAGCCTCGTCAGACTCGCCGGAGAGGTCGTCCACCGATCCGACACACTGAGCAAACTGAAGAGGAAACAGCTGCACAGACACAAGGAGGTGAACCAGTCCCACCAGCGCGAAGGCAGCGTCGTCGCGCAAATGTTGGTGCGGATCAGGCTGAAACTCCTCCGATGACAGAACCAATACAGAATTCAGCAGAATTGCCATCAGCTCTGCTACAAACTCTTCTCAGCATCCAAGAAACGCAAAAGGCTATACTGCATTTCATGGAGGCCTCGTGCGTTTCAGTACCAAATCTTGAATCACCACGGATGGATAATCAAGCCATACCAGAATTATCAGCACATGAGCTTTTTCGAGAGGCACCACAGGCGCGATTAGAGGTACTGGAGAAAGAGTCATATATCACTAAGGAGCAGCTACAGGCTATCTTGAACGAGAAGTCTGAAATAGAGGAAGTGGAAATTACCCCACCGTACCATCCCAGCATTATGGCTTTGCCTTATCCGGAGGATTATGGAACACCAAGCTTCCATCAATTTGATGGCAAGAAGGAAAATGCAAGAGAGCACATATCCAGGTTCGCGGATGCCATGAGACCCCACAGGAACAACGAGTATTTGAAACTTAGAGAATCTCCAAGTCTCTAACTGGAACTTCATACACATGGTATAATGGTCTCTCTCCAGCTTCGGTGTCCAGTTGGACAGATATGGTGCTCAAATTCTACACCAAGTTCTTCCAGGCAGACGAGGAAGTCTCGATGATTTTACTTACAAGGCAAAGACAACGCTTTGGGGAAGAAGCAACAATCTATGTCAGGAGATTTCGCGAGGCTGCTCTGCAATGCCATGAGCCAATTTCCGAACTGCAATTGATCAAAATTTGTATAGAAGGAATGCTGCGGGAATACAGAGTGCATTTGGTCAATCACGAGTTCAAGACTTTTTCTGCCCTTGTTGATAATGCCCGAAGATTGGGAGAAGTTTTGGCTCCCCTGACACGACCAAATATCAGTACTAGGTGGGTACCAATGGTAGCAGCAGCGCAAAACCAAAGGCCAAGGGAAGAGCATGCCAGGAGATCTGAACCACCTTATTTACCCTTCAGTGAAAATGAGGCAGTTGTTTTACTGAATCAATGGATCGCAGATCATGTAATATCGTTACCTCCAGTGCAAAGAGTGCCACCAAGAGAGGAAATGATGAAGAGCAACTACTGTCCCTATCACAGGACTGTGCGGCATTCCCTGATGAGCTGTTGGGCGTTTCGCGGATTGGTACACCGAAAAATTGCATCGGGAGACTTGGAAGTGGCAAATAATATAGTTCATGAGCCTTTCCCTGCACATGTGGCTGTGGTGACCGCCAGAGACAGTACTGAGGATATGGCCAATGCCTCCAAGTATGAATGCCCGCCAGTGCGTGAAGCCAAGGAGAATGCTAAAATAGACATCTTCTTCAATGAACTCCCAATACAAGAACATGTGAAGGAATTCTTGAAAGAACAAACAGTTGCCGCACTCAATCATACCATTGTGATTCCACAACATGAGAAAGCCTCCAGTAAGATCACATTTTCTGAAGCAGACAAACAAGTGCCTTTCCTCCACAATCAACCCCTATATGTACTAGCCACTGTAAATGGTCGGGAGATGAAACGATGTAGGTACAAAATTTGCACAACACAAAAAAGATCCATTCTCATTACTCTTCATTGGATTATATACATTTTCCCTATGGGCTTTTGGCCCATTAAGGCAACATTTTTTATTTTATCATTTTGTTCATACTTTACACGTCAGTTATTTTGTCCCTATACTATACCGTTAGCTTGAGCTACAAGTCTCTTCTAGAGTCTTCTGGAGTGCTCTTCAGGTCGGACCATAAGATGGGTCTGACGTGTCGGTCGGGTCATAGGGTTGACGTGTCAGTTGGGTTATGATGCTGGCACAATGGTCGGATCATCATTTTAGGCCTTTTCTAGATCGATCCGGTCGGGATGGACTTTTTCATGGGCCGAGAAAACTCACATGTACACAGGCCTTCTTTTAGCTTATGGGCCTTCTTTTAAATAGGCCCATTAGGTAAAAGAATCTTAAGGCCTATCAAAAAGCCTTTGAAGTTGGTGCACGGGACGCGTGCATGATGACGCGGAGGCGCTTTAAATGCTGCAGCTGTCGCCATCATTGTAATTTTGAACTTGTGGCTGAGATGGCATTGGTACGCGTGAAATGGGCCGGGTTGTGTCGGTCCGGTGCCCTGACCCGGGTAGCTGAAATGTCATGTTTATATAGCCTGTATATCATTCACATACGCCATACTTACATTATTTTCGGACCGTTCCTCCTCCATCCTCATCACTTTCTCTCAGCCATATCCTCAAGCATTTTGTGCGAATTCAAATCCATTCATTGATTCGCCTAATCCCCAGTTTATTTCACCAGTTACTGCAAATCCCAGTGATCGTGGGCGAATATTTCATTGTGTGGAGTGTTTTGAGCCCTGCTGCGAAGTGTTTGACCGGACGCACCCATCCTTGACTGTTGGTAGACCTACCAGTTTCTGCAAATCATTCGCCGGAGAAAAACACTAGGGGGAAATTGCTGGTATCTTCTTTACCTTTTTGTAAGTTATTCTTCTCAATTTTCTACCTTTCATCAAATATGTCGGGAAGTGATGACACTCGGTCGGTTAGTGACCTGCAACTGACAGACACTGATTTGACCGTTACTGGTCCCGAAGCCTCAGTGAGCACCCCATCCGTAGAGATTACCCGAGTCAATAGGTCTAGTCCACCAGAAGTTACTCAGGACGCTGGGGGTCGAGTAGTAGAGGGTGATGCTGGGATTGATCAGGATCAGGGTGTTGAAGAAGAGGAGAATTTTCGTACTGACCCACTCCCGGCCAAATACAGGAAGGACGCTCAACTTAGGAGCCTCGGGGTTCCCGAAGGAATGAAGGTTAGACATTACCCTCGGGATAAAGACTTTAGGATTGGTGAGGGACTGCAGGACGGGGAGATCATGCTTTCCTCGTTCCACCTTGCCATTCTAAAGTTTCCAATTCATCCTTTCTTCCTCTTGGTATTGGCGACTTTGGGTCTGGCCCTTCTTCAAGTTGGTCCTAATTTCTATAGGATCTTGGCTATGATCCTATTGATCAACAAAGAATTGAACCTAGATTTAGGTTTGGCCGAGCTTCTGTTCTCGTACAAACTTCAGGAACAGAAGGATAAGAGGGGTCGGTACAACCTGACCTCGTATGTTAAGAGGAAGATGTGTGACAACATCACGACCTCCAATAAAGGTTGGAAAAAGAGGATGATAGTAGTGAGTGGTCGGTGGAGGCATCCTGATGCCATAAACATACCTGTCAGCCATGTTTTCCAACCTACCCGTCTTCCTGAGTTTAAGAGTTTTCATACCCGAGCCTCATGCCATTGTGATTTGTGTAATGATAAGTTGGGCATGCTAGTGATGGATTTCCTTCAGGATCCTCAGGAGAAAAGGGAGGTCGGGTATATAAGATCCCGATTTGAACTGTTGCGGGCCAGAATATGGAGTCAGGATTTGAGGGATAACTATAATTGCCTGACCGGATCTATATTGCAGGGGCTTGCATCGGGAGCATCTGCACCGACGACAACCTCGGGTTCTGCAGCGATTACGTTGGGGACGAAAAAACTGAAGTCCAAGTCATCAGGAGTCAAAAAACTCAAGAGGAATATGTCTGGGGGTCAACAGAAATTGAAGGCGGTTACCATGCCCAAGCTTTCAATCAAGAGGGCCATAAAGGTTGATACCGGTTCCACGTCCTTTGTATGTGGGGTTGATGTCCCTCTAGTCCCTGAGAATCCTGCAAACAGTCAACCAGCAGGACCGACTGGAGGCCTTGCTGCTATGCCCCCTCTTCCTCCTCCGGCAGAGCATCTTCCGGTCACGCCCCCGCCTCCGCCCTCTCATGATCCGCAAACGGGTGTGTTGGATGTGGTCGGGGTCGGAGATGATCATACTCTGGTCCCGAGCTCGACAGGTCTGGAACGGAATCCTTCTCAGGCCGATCTTTCAGTCAGACTTGGGTCTAGCCATAGTATGGCACTGGGGGCTCCTGCCTCGATGTCAGATGCCCGGGACTTAGACTCTGATGAGGAGGATCAGGGTCAATCCCGACCTACTAAGCTGCGTACCGCTATCTCTCAAATGGTCAGGAAACAAGATCATAAGGAGATTGAGAAAGCTGCAGAGAGTGGGAAGGAAGTTCCCCATGGGCCCCGATTCAGGCTGAAAACTAGGAAGGGCCACCCATATCTGTCTATGGGGGATCAGACCATCGGAATTCGGAAGCCCTGCGGGAGATGGCCCTGGGAGTATGGACCCCGGCCGATAGGTTGGCCATGGGTCGGTACGACATGATGAGCTTAGCTTTAAATGGGCCCGTGCTTGCAATGAGGGTATTTTCATATCTCTTATACTTAGCTTTTAATTCTAGCTTTTACTTTGCTGAAACTCTCTTCTTTCAGATGCTTCATGGTACTCAGGCGTACAATTGCAAGCTTGAGGACGACGCCAGGGTCATAAATGCCCTGAATCGGGATGTCCAGGTCCATAAAGCTGGGTGTGCCAAGGCTTTGGAGCAGGTCAAGAAGGCCAATGACAAGATCCAGTCCCTAACCTATAGGGCTGTTGTAGCTGAAGAAGGGCTCGCATCCGCCAAGGCGATGATCTCAGAGCTCGAGGGAAAGGCTCGGGAGGCTGAGTAGATGGTTAGTTGAGAAGCACAGGCTCGAGAGGCGCTAACTCTCCAAGTGCAGGCCCTAACCAAAGAAGTTGAGAAGTTAAAGACTTCGGGACTGCAGTTTCTTGAGGAGAAGGTCGAGGTCGAGAATGCATTAGGGGTGGAGATATCCCGGGTAGAGATGTGCCACAAGGGTGGTAAACAGATGATCTCCCGCTTTGAGCTGACCTGCAAGTATCGTTACGAGCAGGGTTGGTGGGAATGCATATCAGAGCTTCAAAAGCCTGAGGGGGATAGGTATATCCCGACTATAGAGGATCTTGATCTCAATATAGGAGTGGGGCCTCCGTATGATGATCCCGAGCCCGAACCTGAGGACCTGGCATTTGGCGAATTCCTTCAGGATCCCTTGCCCGCTCCGCCTTCTCATTATGGCCTGGATGAGCCTCAAGCAACGGGAGGATAGTCCCTCGGGACAGAAGGGTCAGGCGGAAATGCAGGTCCTGAAGTGGTGGAATAGAGCTCTTTACTTAGCTTTTTATCTCTTTTGATGTTTTTCCTTTTATCTTTGTATCAGCCTTGGCCATCGGGGCCTTAATATGAATAAATTTATTCATTATCAGTTTGTTGGAGGATCCATTTGATCCATAATTGTTTCTTTCGATAATATGGTAAGAGTTTGGATTTTGGATTGTGATTTGGTAAAAATAACAATTAAACCAGATAATAACCGTTGGGATTCCGAGCTGGTATTAACAATAAAGAATGACAATTGTCAGGCCTGTGAAGATCTCTCGGGCACTTTGGGCCCATGAAGAGGATGCAACACTTAGGTTCTCAAACTGATATTTGTAAAACCCAACCACAGGTGGGTCTGTGACGATCTCTCGGGCACTTTGGGCCCATGGAGAAGACTCGTCACTTAGGTTTTATCATTGATGTTTGTAGAAACCCGACCACTGGTGGGTCTGTGAAGATCTCTCGGGGGCTTTGGGCCCATGGAGAGGATTCGACACTTAGGTTTTCAAACCAATATTTTGTACAACCCGACCACTGGTGGGGTCTGTGAGGATCTCTCGAGCACTTTGGGCCCTTGGAGAGGATTCAACACTTAGGTTTTATCATTGATGTTTGTAAAAACCCGACCACTGGTGGGTCTGTGAAGATCTCTCGGGCGCTTTGGGCCCATGGAGAGGATTCGACACTTAGGTTTTCAAACCGATATTTTGTACAACCCGACCACTGGTGGGGTCTGTGAGGATCTCTCGGGCACTTTGGGCCCTTGGAGAGGATTCAACACTTTGGTTTTATCATTGATGTTTGTAAAAACCCGACCACTAATGGGTTTGTGAAGATCTCTCGGGCACTTTGGGCCCATGGAGAGGATTCGACACTTAGGTTTTCAAACTGATATTTTGTACAACCCGACCACTGGTGGGTCTGTGAGGATCTCTCGGGCACTTTGGGCCCTTGGAGAGGATTCAACACTTAGGTTTTTAGGTAACCATGGAGATAACTTCGACCCTCGTGAAGATGATTAGGAAGAATGGAACTTTCATTGCAATCATTTGGGCTCTAGTGGCCTTTCTTTACAACAGTCGAAACAATGTATTTCTATGGGTAATACCTCTTAAGTCGGGATGCATTCTGTGTGTTGGGTTCCCTTCTGTTATCGGAATTCTTGAGCAGTCTGTAGGCCCCGCGACCGACCACTTCAGTGACGGTGTAGGGTCCTTCCCATGGCTCTTGGAGTTTGCCCACGTGTCTGATCTTTCGCCTAAGGACCATGTCCCCGACTTGGAATCCTCTTCTTTTCACCCTTTTATTGAAGTGATTTCTGACCCGCTGTTGGTAAGCTACCAGTCTTATCCCGGCAGTTTCTCTCCTCTCTTCCAGCAGGTCAAGCTCGTGAGCCAAGCGCTGGCTATTTGTTCTCTCATCCCAGGCCATTGATCTCAATGTCGGGATGACATATTCTGTCGGGATTACGCCCTCTGCCCCATATGCCATTGCGAAGGGCGTCTCCCCGGTTGGTTGTCGGGGAGTTGTTCTATATGACCATAGTACCTCTAGTAATTTCTCCAACCATGCCCCTTTGGCCTTCTAAAGTTTCTTTGCTAGGGTGCTGAAGATGGAACGATTGGTCCTTTCCGCTTGTCCATTTGTTTGTGGGTATCCTACTGAGGAGGTATTCTGATTGATTCCATGCTCGGCCAGAAATGACCTGACTGGTTCACAGTCTAAATTCGTGACATTGTCCATCATGATAGTCCGAGGTACCCCGAACCTACAGATGATGTGATTCCATATGAACTTGACTACGTGGCTGCCCTTTATAGAAGGATAGGCCTCGACTTCTACCCATTTAGTGAAGTAGTCGGTGGCCAGGAGTACATGGGTGTTTGACCTGATGGCTTTTGGGAGTGGTCTGACTATGTCCATCCCCCATCAGGCAAAAGGATGCAGAACGATTGTCGGGTTCAGGAATTTCGGTGGTCGAAGTATAGCGTCACCATGCATTTGACAGGCTCTGTATTTACGCACATATTCCTCTGCATCTCGGGACAGGTAGGGCCAAAAGTAACCCTGGGATAAGATTTTGTGGGCAATAGACCGGGCTCCCGAGTGGTTTCCACATGCCCCAGCGTGTATCTCTTGCATTACTATCTCTGCCTCGGAAGGAGTTACACACCTCAGATATGGACCCGAGAAAGATCTTCTGTAGAGCTGTCCCTGGATGATCGAGTATATGGCTAACTTCATTCTGATTTTCCTTACCTCTGCCTTATCAGTGGGTAACGTCCCGACACTGAGGTAGTCGATTATGGGATCCATCCAGCTCGGTTCTCGGGGAACTAGACATATCAGTTTGTCGGGTTCTTGAATGCTTGGTGTAGTGATGAAATCGGTCAGTACTACTCGGGTCATATCCTCTCCGGCTGCAGATGCCTGATTAGCTAAGTGATCAGTATAGGTGTTTTCTTCCCGAGGGATTTGGCTAAATGTCAACTTCTGAAAACCTTCGGACTCCTTGAGTACTAATGCTCTGTAAGATTCCATTTTGGGGTCTCTGGTTTTGTACTCTCCGGTTATTTGTCTGACTATCAGCTGGGAGTCACTATATACGGATAAGGATTGTATTTGCATGCTCTTGGCTATTCTCAGGCCCGATATGATTGCTTCGTATTCTGCCTCGTTATTTGTAGCTGAGAATTGTAATTGCATCAAGGCATGTAACTTAGTCCCGTCGGGAGTATGGATTTCCAGCCCAACGCCCGTTCCATTGGTGCTTACCGAGCCGTCTATGAATAATTTCCAAATTTCTAACTCGACGGGTTGATCAGATTCCTCGGTTTCTCCTTCTAATAGGAAATCGACCACGGCCTGCCCCTTGATCGTGATTCTGGGGATGTAGGTTATATCATAAATGCCCAACTCAATGGCCCATTTGGAGATCCTTCCGGAAAGATCGGGCTTCGCCATAAGCACACGAATATGAGTGGTAGTGGGGACTATGATCTGGTGAGCTTCAAAGTAATTCCTGAGACGTCGTTTGACATTGATCAGGGATAGAACTAATTTTTCTTGTTTGCTATACCGAGTCTCGGGATCGGCTAACGCCTTACTTGTATAGAAAATGGGCATCTGGAGGTTCCCGTCCTCTCTGATGAGTACAACACTCGTTGACATTGATGATACTGCCAGATACAAGAGTAAGACATCATCGGGCTAGGGCGTCGCAAGAATAGGAGGTTTGAGCATGTATTCTTTTAATCGGGATAGGGCTTTGGTTTGTTATGGCCCTCACACCTCTCCCTTCTTTGCTTTGATTGCCTGGAAAATGGGTCGGCATCTGTCGGTCAATCTTGCGATGAACATGCTTAAAGCTACAACTCTTCCGGTTAGAATCTGGACTTCTCTGTGAGTGGTTGGCTCTTTTGTTTCGAGCAGGGATTTTACTTGGGTCGGGCTGTCCTGTATGCCTGATCGATTAATAATGTGCCAGAGGAACTGTCCCGAAGACACCCCGAAGGAGCACTTGGCCGGATTGAGTTTCATTCCATGTTTCCTCAGGGTGTCGAACACTTTTTGGAGATGCTCCAGGTGATCAATTCTCTTTCTGCTTTTGACTACTGTATCATCAATGTAGGCCTCCACCACTGTACCCATCATCCCTTAAAGATCCTATTCACCAGTCTCTGAAATGTGGCTCCTGCATTTTTTAGTCCGAAAGGCATAACTTTAAAACAATAAGTACCTGTCTCAGTAATGAAGGAGGTCTTTTCCTCATCGGTCGGGTCCATTGGGATTTGGTTGTATCCCGAGTAAGCATCCATGAAAGTCAGTCTCTCGTAGCCTGCGGTGGCGTCGACCATTTGGTCTATTTTGGGCAGGGGGAAGCTGTCTTTCAGGCAGGCTTTGTTTAGGTCGGTGAAGTCGACGCAGACTCGCCACTTCCCGTTCTTTTTCTGTACAACCACCACGTTGGCCAACTACTCGGGATACTGAACTTCTCTGATGAACCCGGCTTTAAGCAATTTTGAAACTTCGTCTGCTATGATATGGTTCATCTGGCTCCCCATTCGCCTCTGTTTCTATCGGACAGGTCGTATATTTGGATCGACATGTAATGTATGTCGGGCTATAGAGAGGTCGATGCCGGGTATATCAGTATGCTCCCACGCAAAGACGTCATGATTATCCTGTAAGAGTGTTGTTAGTTCATTCAATTCATAAGTGGTGAGGCTTGCACCTACGTAAGTAACCTTGTCGGGTTGGTCGGGCATTACAGATACCGGCTGCAGAGGTTCTACGACAATCTGGGAACCCGACTCCCCGTCCTGTAATTGTTATTTGGGCTGCGGGTCCAGGTCCTGATCCTCTTCTCGGGACCTTTTTCGATCAGGCTTATCCTTCATTCCTTTGATAGTGATGGCGTAACATTGTTTGGCGGCTACTTGATCCCCTTTGATATCAATTATGTTGTAGCCATTTGGCCCGACGCACCTCATCATTTGATGGAGAGTTGAGGGTACGCCTTGCATCCTGTGAATCCATCCTCTTCCCATAAGCAGATTGTAAGAGGGCTTCACGTCCACCACTACAAAGGTCTCGGACAGAGTTCTCTGGGTTGCTGACACGGGCAGGATGATCTCCCCGAGGGGTTTGACTTGCTTTCCCTTGAACCCGGAAATTGGATTTCTGGAAGGTACAATGTCCCTCGGGTCGATCTCCAATTTATCGAAAGCCCATTTGGTCATGATATTTGCACTGCTCCCTGGATCAACCATGACCCTCCGGACAAGACATCCGGAGACCATCAGAGTGATGACTAATGGGTCGTCGTGTGGGACCTGGATGTCTCGGAGGTCATCCTGGGAGAAAAGTATCTGAGACTGCCCCGTTCGGTGGTGGACTTCGTTTATCCCAGCTATCCTGCTGACATGATGTGCCCTCCTCATTTGTGATCGTCTCGACCCTTCGGCGCTTCATGAGTCGGGACCTCCATGGATCATATTGATGATTATGACCGGGTGAGCTGGGGCTTGATTCCGTTGGTTGTTCTGTGCAGGTTTATGGGCTCTTGGACCATCCCTCTAAACGTAGTCCTTCAGTTCCCCCCGGGCTATCATTGTCTCGACCTGACGTCTCAGGTTCCTGCAATCATTCGTTGTATAGTCGAAATCACTATGGAGGGCGTAGTGCTTTGATCTATCCCTTTGGTCGAGGGGTTGCCTGATTGGAGGAGGAGTCTGGAAGATTCATCTGGCTTTGTTTTCCTGGAAAAGCTTGGCAAGGGTCACTTTCAACGGGGTGATCTTCTCTTCGAATTTGGCACGTCTCTCGGGCTGCGGAGGAAACTGAGATGAAGCGGGGGTCAGAGGATTTAAGCGCTTGCGATTAATCGGATGTCGGGATGTATCGGAAGCCTTTTCCTTCGACTTGATTTCCACATTGATCAATACGGCTCTCCTCTGTTGGGTTGCTTCCTCCTCCTCTATTCTTAGGTGTCCCTGAGCTCGAGAATTGAGTTCCCCGATTCCTGAGGGTGGTCGTTTCACAAGTGACTGGTGGAACTTAGTTCCAGGAACCAGTGCCATCCTGAAGGCTTCCACGGCCGAATGCTGGTCCCAGTTGTCAATGGAAGATGACTCGACGTTGAATCTGGACAGGAAACTCTTCAGGGATTCGCCTTTTTCTTGAGTCATGGTAAAGAGGCTCGAGATGGTCTTCTTTTGCCCTTTTGTTCCTGAAATACTGGGCCACGAAAAGGTTGGACAGTTGCTGCCAGCTGCCAATGGATCTCGGCGGCTGCTTCCTGAACCAGAGGAGTGGCACGTCGACGAGACTGGTTGGGAAGACTTTGCACAACAAGGCTTCGTTGTCGGCATACATGGTCATTTTTTGGTGGATCTGGTAAATGTGTTCCTCAGGATCCTTCGTTCCGTCGTAGGGAGTGAATCTGGGCATGACGAACTTCTTGGGGAAGGGTTCTCGGGTGATCTCAAGAGTGAACGGTGATTGAACCCAGTCGGCAGAGGCTTGGAGGGCCTGGTCATCGGTAGATCGGGCCCTCAGATCCCTCATGACCTTCTTTTGAAACTCCGCCATCATCTCCTGAAGCTTCTGTGATGTCAGAGGTTCGTCGGTGATGGGAACGTCGCCTGTGGTCGGGGCCTTGCCTGGTCGGTGAGAGGTTTCATCCTGTTCTTCCCGTGGTTCAACTTGTCCTTAGATCTGCGACTGATAGGGAACTACCGATGGGATAGTCGCCTGATTCAATCTTGCCAAGAGCTCTTCGCTCCTTTTCTCCGCCGCCAGGCTTCTCGCTTCGGCGGCCTGGCTACATTTCTCAGCTTCGACGAGCTGCCACAAGAGGTGTTCAATCGTCAGTGGAAAACTCGGTTGTCTGTCGCCGGGGAGTTGTGGTTCCGAATGGGATCTGGTCACCGGCATGGTTATATTTGGACGGAGAAGACGATATCGAGGCTTTGGTGGGTGTATCTGGATTTTGCTCAGCTCTTTTGAGGTGGGTGGATGGTCGGCGAAAAAATGACCTAATTTCCCATAAACGGCGTCATTGTGTAGGTACAAAATTTGCACAACACAAAAAAGATCCATTCTCATCACTCTTCACTAGATTATATACATTTTCCCTATGGGATTTTGGCCCATTAGGGCAACATTTTTTATTTTATCATTTTGTCCATACTTTACACGTCAGCTATTTTGTCCTTATACTATACCGTTAGCTTGAGCTACAAGTCTCTTCTAGAGTCTTCTGGAGTGCTCTTCGGGTCTGACCATAAGATGGGTCTGACGTGTCGGTCGGGTCATAGGGCTGACGTGTCAGTCGGGTTATGATGTTGGCACAATGGTCGGATCATCATTTTGGGCCTTTTCTTGATCGATCCGGTCGGGATGGACTTTTTCATGGGCCGGGAAAACTCACATGTACAAATGAGCATTCTTGGATGGGGGAGCGTCAGTCAATTTGATCCCACTGGCCACTTTGCGAATGATCAACTTTCCTGAAAGCAAGATCGTAAATCATACTATTGCAGTTACTGATTTTAATGGAGACTAGCAGGCCACTATGGGATTCGCGACATTGGACCTCAAAATGGGGCCCACCAAATTTCATGTCATCAAAGGGGAACCCTCATATCAATTGTTGCTGGGCAGACCGTGGCTGCATGCATATAGCGTAGTGCCGTCATCCTATCATCAAGTGATGAAAGCCAATTGGGGAGAAGGAATAATGACTGTAAAGGCATCTAAGAGCCCTTTCTGTGCATCAGAGGCCTATTTTGCAGATGCAGTCTATTTCTCAGAGTACAGTGAGGAAGATGGGCCTGACATTTTTGCTACACCATTACCAGAATGGAATGAACTGGAAGATGGAAGTTTAGCTAAATGGAAGCTCAAATAGGTGAGCTAGTCACGGGTCAAAATGCCTGATGGACGAGTAGTGTATAAATTATGACGGTATTGGGGGTTAGAAGCTTGCACAGTTGGCACTGACCCCGGGATAGATGAGGCTATACAAAGAAAACTTGACACTGATCCTGAAGTACTGAAAGTGAATCCGCGACCAAAACATGGTTTGTGTGAAGTGGACATAGGCGACGGCACGGATCCGTGACCTACCTTCATAAGCAGTACGCTGCCTGAAGATACTAAGAATGCGCTGGTATAATTGCTCAAAGAGTTTCGAGATGTCTTTGCTTGGGACTATAATCAAATGTCGGGACTCAATGTTGGATTGGTAAGCCACCATCTTCATGTGCATCCCGCATCAGAACCAAAGAAACAAAAGCAACGAATATTTCATCACGATTTAGAGATACAAATTAAAGTAGAGGTGGAGAAGCTGCTGAAAGCAGGGTTCATCAAACCAACCCAACATCCTACCTGGCTCACGAACATTGTGCCTGTAAAGAAGAAGATTGGGCAGATACGTGATGTGTTTTAAAATATTACTCGCAAGTGCATGAATCAATTGTAGTTTAGGTTATGCAAGAACGAGGTCGAACACAAGGGAATGTTTTAAAGAGAACTTAATTAAACTCAAATTAATCTAAAACTAACCTAGTTTCTCAAAGTTTGTTTGTTGAAGTGATTTTTATACTAAACATGCAATATCGAAATACAAATAATTAAAGCGAGAATAATAGGGAAAAAAAATACTAAGGTATCGGAATCCACCACCACTAATCCATAAACTTGTAATTATTCCTTTATCAATTCCAATTTTAGAGTAGTAATTTAGAAATCAATCTTATTACTTTCTCAAGATTTAACAATAACGTACTAATGAAATATATTTTCAAGAAATAGATTTTCCTTCGCTTTAAAGTGTAAAATTCTAAAGCATCCTATGTATGCAATTTAATGGATCACATAAGATCAAAGATTTTTACTTATAAACTCATCAAATCCAAGCTTAATTAATTATGATAAGAATTCTTAACTACTATAAATACATGATATTTATAGTGAAAGGAATTTAAAACAATTAATACTATGAAGGTAAAATCATAAGCATTTAAACCATACACATGGAAATTGATAAAAGACTAAAATGAATTTATTTCATAAATGGTGGTTTCATCCTCAACCTTAGTTGAGGATTTAGTTACACATACTTAAAAAGAAAATAATAAAGTAAGAACAATAAAACCCGAAATTGAAGATAAATTATTCTCCTCTTTGGTGTCCTTCTTGCTCTCCTCCTTATTCTTTCTCTTCTTTTCTCTCTTTTCTTCCTCCTTTTCTTCTTCAAGATATATCCATATTTATAGAGAAATATTGGAATCAAGTTACAACTTGTAAAGATAAATCAAATATTCTTTTCTTTTCTTTTTCATAACTTTCCATCACATTTTGTTCTTTTTCCATGTGCATTTGAATCTTCCAACTTTCATCCATGTGCATTTGATTCATCCAACTTTCATCCATGTGCATTTGATTCATTTCTCACTTTACACCTATAAATGAAAGACATAAATGTATATGTAATTTAATGACATTGAAAATGATTTATTCAACAATTTTATTATAAAAATTAAGCTTTGTGCACTTATCATTATTATACTTCTAAATTAATTAAAATAAATAGTTTTACCTACTAACAAATATACATTTGGGGATAAAATATGTATGTAAAATGGACTTATCAATACGCGTATGTGTAGATTATCGTGATCTCAATAAGGCCTGCCCTAAAGTTGATTTCCCTCTACCCAACATTGACACCATTGTGGATGCAACCTCGGGGCACGCAATTTTCTCATTAATGGATGGATTCAGCGGGTATAACCAGATAAAGATGGCGCCGAAAGATGCTGAGAAAACTCTTTTTTGCACCCCAATGGGGAATTTCCACTATACAGTCATGCCATTTGGGCTTAAAAATGTCGGGGGTACGTATCAACGCACCATGACAGCCATATTCCATGACTTGATGTATAAAACTGTGGAGGACTATGTCGACGATTTGGTGGTAAAATCCAGAACCGTGTAAGATCATGTGGGTGATTTGCGAAAAGTACTGCAACGATGTCGCGAGTATAATTTAAAGATGAATCCCTTCAAATGTGCCTTTGGAGTACCAGAAGGAAAGTTCTTGGGGTGTGTCATACATCGGCATGGCATTGATATGGACCCGACAAAGGCTAAGGCAGTATTAGAAATTGCTCCACCCGTAACTCGTAAAATATTGAAAACTTTTATGGGGAAGATATTTTATCTAAGGAAGTTTATCCCGGCACTGGCAGAAGTAACTCACCCACTCATGCCTTTATTGAAAGAAAAATATGTATATAACTGGGGAGAAGAGCAGCAAGAGGCTTTTGAGAAAATCAAAAAGATTTTGGCATCACCAAAAACAATGGTAGCGCCCGAGTCAGGAAAACCGTTGATAATGTATCTCACTTCCACCAATAAATCTGTGGGAGCTCTGTTGGCCCAGGAACATGAAGGGGAAGAAAATCATGTTTACTATATCAGTCGGGTACTCAAAGGACCAGAGTCGCGATACACATCGTTGGAAAAACACTGTCTCGCTTTAGTATTCGCAGCCCAGAAATTCAGACATTATTTACTGGTACATCCATTATAGCTAATCCCCAAAAGTGACCCCATACGGTATCTACTCACGAAGCCCATACTCAGTGGAAGAACTGCTCGGTGGTTATTAGCACTATCTGAATATGAGATCACATGCTCTAGACTGAAAGCAGTAAAAAGTCAGGCCTTGTCAGATTTGCTAGCTTTATTTCCTGGGGGAGTTGAGCCCAAGGTGGAGGAGATAGGACTGGCAAGTGTGGCACAGAGCGCGGAATTCACTTTAGAGTTCGATGGTTCATCCACAGAAAAAGGAGGTGGAGCTGGTTTCGTACTGAGGAATGAAGAAACAAAAGAGGAATTAGTCATGGCCTACAAACTTGACTTTCCTTGTACCAACAACATTGCCGAGTATGAAGGATTGGCACTGGGGTTAATGATGGCTCAGCGGTTGGGGGCAAGAATACTTCATGTTAAAGAAGATTCCAAGTTGGTCATTAAGTATATTAGAGGGGAGTATGCTATCAAGGAACCTCATCTGGTGTCTTACAAAACCCTTATCCGTCAAATGATAGGAGGCTTTGAGACTGTGAGCTTTCAGCACGAGCTGCGTGAAGGTAACCGACGATCTGATGCATTGCCACATTGGGCTCGCGACTACATTTCCATGGATCAGAGTCTTCTAAGCAAGTAGCGCGAAGAACCAACTCTGTAATCAGTAGCGGGAGAAAATCAGAAGTATATGAAGAGCATGATTGGAGAGCGCAAATAGTACAGGCTCTACTAAAAAATGATAACAATGCCTTGAGACGAGAGTACCAGATCATAAAAGGCATGTTATATTACAGAGCGGCCGGAGGTATTTTAGCCAGATGCGTGGCAATACACGAGATAGGAGAACTGCTACGGAAGGCTCACAAGAAAATATGTGGTCATGCAGATGTCAGTCTCTATCGAGTTTTGCAGCGAGAAGGTTTCTTTTGGTCAAGTATGAAGGATGATGCAGTGAAGTTACAAAGTAGCTGTCGGAATTATAATGCATATCCATCCACGAGCGAATGTAATGTAGCAGACATGATAGACTGGCGGGACAAATATGTGCATTATCTGAAAGAAGGGATTTTGCCTGAAAAAGATCAACCGTGGTTCAGAAAATTGGCCTCGTGATTTGTCTTATAGGAGGGAAAATTGTTCCGAAAGAGCTTTGAAGGAAAAATGATGAAGTGTGTAAGTGAAGAAGAGGCAGGTGAAGTATTGAAACAGGTCCACGTATTTGGTCATCAAGGCCCTAGAAAAATGTTTCAACAGATGCTATCATCCGGGTATTACTGGCCAACAATGGAAAGGGATTGCAGTAATTTTGTCAATAAATGTCATGTGTGTCAGGTGCACGGGGATCTCATCCATGCTCCGGGAGCTGAATTGCACAGTTTAGCTACACCCTGGCCTTTCCATACTTGGGCACTGGACATAGTCAGACCAATCACCCCACAAGCTCAGGGACATGCATTGATTTTAGTGGCAACTGAATTATTCACAAAATGGGTAGAGGCTATCCCACTGCGACGGACGACAACAGACAATGTGGTTCGATTCATAAAGGAAAATATCATTTGTCAATTTGGGATACCAAAGGTGATACTGTCAGATAATGGGACTCATTTTCTCAATAGTAAGGTCGCGGATTTTTTGGGGAGATACTCAGTCATTCATCACAAGTCTATGCCTTACTATCCAAAAGGAAATGGACAGGCTGAAGCCTCTAATAAAGCGTTAATTCGAATCTTGTCCAGGCTGGTGCATGATAATCAAAAGAAATGGGTGGAGGAGCTTCCAATAGCACTGTGGGCGCATCGAACCGCATATCGAAGTGCGACAAACATGACCCCTTATGCATTAGTCTACGGAGCAGAGGCTGTGCTACCTGCAGAACTAGATGTGGCTGCTAAAATGTTAGCAGCTAAAAGCAAATTGGAGGACAGGCTACTGGAGATAGAAAAATTGGAGGAAACAAGAGCAGAAGCCTTTGCAAATTAGAAAGAGTACAATAAAAAACAAGCAAAGAGCTACAAAAAAAGGGTACGGTACAGATGGTTCAAGGAGGGGGATAAAGTGTTGAAAGTGGTACCGACAATCATGAGGGGACAAAGGGTAAGAAAATTTGAGGTTAAGTGGGAAGGTCCGTATGTGATTATAAGTGAGGGCAACAGTGGGTATTATAGGATGGAGCATGAAGTCACTCGCGAGAGGGCTGGACCTCTGAATGTGAAATGTATTAAATTGTATCAAGTATAAAGGCATTGTGGATTATGGTGTTATGAAAATATGTTTCAAATAAAGACAAAGCATAAAACAAAGCATCCCATGTGTATAAAGCATGTCAAACTTACTATCACAATACAAGGATATACATAAAAAATATGGCTACAAGTAGAGGACAGTCTAAAAAATAATAATAATACAAATGATGGGCTAGAAAAGGTTTCAAGTGATGGGATCTGACAACTTGAAACCCTCATGCTCCTCTAAGTAAAGACGGGCCTACTCAAGATGCTCAGCTGAATCCTGATGATTCTTCTCATCCTTCTCAAGCAGTGCTAACTGTCTGCGAATCTCTACAATCTCTGCATGTTTTCTTTGAAGAGCATCGCGACCCCTCAGCTCGACAAGATGGTGATCATAGAGTCTCTGAATGACAGCCAGACGGGTCTCCCACCAGGACACATCCATCCCTACCTTCTTCCAGTCCTTTATACGGGCATGGCATCTCAGAAGGGTATCAGGGACGAGGTCCTGAATGGCAGTCTCTGAAAGGGTCCTAAACACATCTGCAACAAGTTGGAGGTGGACCGTCTGCAAAAGTGGCTCATGAACTTCCATATGAGCAAAAGTCTCTGGATGAGCTGCCTCTATCAGATCTAGCACCGGAATGTCAAGTGGACAACAAAACCACTGACGCCAAGGTGTTGGCACTGAAGAAGCAGCATCATAGACATGTGCAATAGCAGGCATGCGCGAAGTGGATGCAGGGTCGCAAATAGACTCGGGAGGATCAGAGGTAAAAATGCGAGTAGGCTCGCGAGGATCCGGTACAATGTCGCGAGATGGGGATGGAAGTGCCTTTGTGTGTGCCGCAACAGGAGTGTCCGAAGGGAATACTGTCTGACCCCCAGAAATCCTCTGAGCATCATGGAATAGCTCATTAGTCATCTCTTGAGTTTCGGAGTTTGTACCTAAAAAAAGAGAGAGGAAAATGACACATGTTAAAATCACATTTTGGCATTAAGATTCAAATAGAAGAACAAAGTGATAAAATCAAGTTACCTCCCTCAACCTCTGGGATAGGGGTGCCAAAAATGGATCTCTCGATACTAGGGTGGTCTGCGATGGTTGCGGCAACCTCGGATGCAAGATCACCATCAAGAGGCTGCAAATGCCTATCATCAAAATTTGGATCCTCTGCTCCATCATCAACGACCTTTGGGGAAACAGGGATGGAAGGCAGTTTGGGAGAGGCCTCGTGAGACACTGTGGTCTCCTCAACCTCGCGATCTGAGGAAATCTCGAGATCAGCTTCGGGAGTTGAAGTCGCGGAAATGACACTGTCGCGGGATACAGAAGAAGTGTCATCATCTCATTCCTCTTCAATAGTAGGCTGAGAAGACTTGCTGAATAATGAGTTGATGGTGAGGTGGTCTTCGTCATCTGATGAAGCTGCGACAGAATGAGGACCATCTCCTGGAGATGCTGGAGCATGCGGAGATAAAATCTCGCGAGGGCTTAAACAAAGGATAAATGTGAAATATTAGAAATAAGGAATCAGAAGCAAAATTAGAAATAAGTGCGAAGTATTATAGTAAGAGTTGGAAGCTTACTCTGGGAAAGAGCTGTCCTGGGTAAATCAAAAAGTATACTGGCGACTTCCGTCTCCTCTGCATCATCTCCAGTCCTCATATCCTCGACCACGCGAGCAACAGTTTCCAGCAATGTCGAGGTTGCATCAGCCTTCTTTTTGTTCTTTAACTTGGCCAAAGCAAGCCTGCGCCTTTCGGCCAAAGAAGCCTCTTCTGTAGCAAGGTCGGAAACAACAGGAGCTGGAATATCGTGAGAGGAATTGTGTTTGCGAACCAAAGGAACTTCCTCTGAATCAGGAGTCTCTCCTACCACATGAATTGTGGAGGCTTTGGTGAGTTTTCTTTTTCTCTGCGCGAGAGGCACACTGTCCAGTACTACTGCATTAGAAAGATCTTTTAGACGAGTAGACAAGGGAACATGATCCAGCAAATCAATAGAAGCACTGGAACTACCTGTAGCTTCGGCACTAGAACGCTGTAGAAGAGCAGAAGAGTTAGTAACAACATATGGAAATACATAACACATCAAAGGAAAAATGAGTAAGAATTTTACCAGACGTCTCGTGATAGAATCCTCGTAGATGGCCTCCTTGCGGATAGGCTCCTCGCGATTAGGTTGTCTCGCGAGATGAATCTCCTCACGGAGAGACCGCTTGCGAGTCACTGTCTTAGGTTTCTGAGGCTGTGAAGGCTGAGTATGTTGTTTTGGTGTAGATTTGGCCCTAACCTTGCGAAGCTTCAAAGAGGGGTCTGCAATGAAGACTGGAACTGGAAAAGGAACAGGGGGAGTTTCAGCCATGAAACTTTGGAACCTCACTAGTTGCTCTTTCCAGAACTCATGATAGGCTGAAGTCACTCCACCTCTGCGACTGCTAGGCTGGATAAAAATAACTGTGGAAAATATGCGAACACTCCTCTCAATGGATTTGCGAAATGCGATAAAGCACCTATCAAAATTGTCCTTGCGATATAGAGGAAGAGGAGAGGGAATGACTTGGTCAAAACCTAACTGCCTTGCTACACGCGAAGGGTTATAAGATGTAATAGTATCAAAAGTTTCGCTAAAAATAAGAAGGTGACACTTATGGGTAATGGCCGAGAAAATAAGATGATCATCTACCGCTATGTCATACGAAACTATCTCCTCCTTTGGGTAAAAGGTGGGAGAATAGAAACCCTCAAGAGGAGTGGCGTATGGACGCCAAGAAAATTCAGAAAATGAGTCAATGAAGGAAGAAAGTGTCTGTGAAGACGAGAGAGAAGTCCAGCGGGTAGCCCGCGATTTCAAAGGGATAGAGGCGTTGGCTTATAAAGTTTGAGGAGAAAGGGAAGCAGGAATGGGAGCATAACTAGGGAAGCGCTCAAAAAGGAAAAGGGTAAGAAATGTACCTGAAATATGGGTACTAATCTCGTACCTACCCAAAGAGCGGGCAAAGTCATATGCAAGGGTATCTAGCTAGGAGTACAGGGTGCCAAGAAAGAGGGGCGCTAAGGCAATGCGCACACCTCGCGACAGCATGCCGGCCAGTAGGAACACCATGCGACTGGGACCATCCTCTGGCTTGCCTTGAAAGATATAACGGTCAAGCCAATATGCGAGGAAGCCAGCCAGCTCTAAAGGGCCATTGAATTGAGGCCCAGCAGCAGACTCACGATCTTCACTAGGAGCTGGCTTTCGCGAAGAGTACTCGCGAAAGAAGTGGCGGCACCAAGCAGAATAGGACAACTTCGGGCGACTGGATATAGCCTGCTCAGGAAGAAGTACGCCCTTGTGAAACCAACTACCTCACTTGCAAGTGTACTGTCCACATTCGCAAAGTTGTTTGAGGATCTTCTTGTCCTCATCCTCAGCTAAAGGCGCCTTGATAGGGCGCGAGTCCAAGACAGGCAGCCGAAATAGAACCACCACATCTTCAATGGTAGGAGTGAACTCCCCCCAGGAAGGAATAAACGTGTGGGAAAATGTGCTCCAGCGCGAAATCAAAGTAGCCAGTGCGTCCACATCGCGACGGACATAGAAATCAGAAAATTGCTCTATGGACTCAAGAATGCCAGCCTTGGCCAGGGTGGCGCGATGACGGTCTTGACTAAGAATGTGACTGGACCACATCTTCTAGTCAGCGATGGGGGCAACATGTCCTTCATACTCAATAGAGGAAAATGGCGCGTCACCCCTCTCAACAAGAAAATGAGGAATAAAAAGTGGGGGAATAAAAGCAGGTCCTACTTCATTATCAGGATCAAGAGTAAGAGGTAGGCTCGAAATAGGAGGGGAAGGAAGGTCTCTCGCGGATGCCCATAATGTATCTTGAGAGTCTAAAAATGGTGCTTTCTTCCACTCTAAAGCATCAGGAATAGAGGGAGCAACCCCAGAAGAAGGTGCAAGAAGTTTTGGTGTAGAAGTCTTTGTCATGGTGGAACAAAACTTGCGAATAGATTTGTTGAAGCAAGGGGGTATGCGCGAAAAGGAATGGGTTATGAGAAAAGGGGTGCAAAATAAAAGGCTTGAAAAACGGTGCTCTGAGGAAAATATAAGTTGTGAGAGGTGAAAATGACATGAGAAAATATATAAGGGTTGGGCGCGGAAACCGAAACGGCACATCAAATGCGTGAGGAAGGTGAAAAGTCGCATGGCCAAGCGCGTAAAAAATAGTCGTGGATCCAAAAAATGGACAGTTTGGGAAAAACAGGAAAGATATAGGAAAAAATGAAATATGTACATACGCAAGGTTGGCCGGAAAATAGATAAACTATAAAGGGATAGTCGCGGATTTGATCGAGGTTCGCGTTGTGTAGCAAACATACTTCATCCGCGAAGGAAAAGGCAAAAAGGGCATGGGGAAAAGCGGCTTTCAAACTACAATATAATGTACTATCATTCGCGAGTCACAGGCTATTGCACTTTAATACTTGGCTAAGTATCAAAGCGCAATGGGGAAAAAATGTAAAGGTGGTAACTCGCAACAAGGTTAATCCGCGAGAATTTATTTAACTGGGATATGGCCCAAGGTTTGGTATATTTGGGGAAACCGGCCCAAGTAAAAGATTATTTGGGAGATTGACCCAAATAATTGATTACTTGGGGAAATGGCCCAAATAAGGTTTTAACGCGAGAGCTTGCATTATACAGAGGGAGGTATGAGGGACTGATGTGTTTTATAGCTCGCATCAGAAACTCATAACCCTATATGCTGCTCGCGTAGCGAGTACTACTCGGAATCTAGGGAAAATGCTTGGGAAGAGTAAATAGTGGGTCGCGACCTTATTTACACCATCCTAAGGAAGAGTACCTTAGAGAGGCCGATAGTATTCAGGGTCATGGAAAAGGTATGCATGCCAAAGGTCATGACCCAGCAAAGTTATACATCATTGGCTCCTTGGCTAAGGAAAAATTAGATCCGCAATGAAACAGACGCGGATCACAGGTCACGGAGCATAGTATGATCCGCGTATGGGATTACGCGAATCCGTTTCGCGTAGTCAAGGGCGTGAGATGATACTGTGCAGGATATTTATAGTGCGGATTGGTATGGCAGGATTCATGTCGCGAGATAAGTGCTGACGTGGCAATGCAATCCGTGAGGACTACTGAACTCTCACGTCTATAAGTAGAAGTGCGAGAGCTCACTTAAATGAAGAGACTTTTTGGGAAGATCAAGAGAGAGAAAATACTAGAGAGAGAAAGTATTTCGCGAACACTTGTAACTACCATTTTCTCTTCCATTTCTCTGTAAAAAGCAAATCAAAAGCAATAAAAGCATCATTGCCCTTATTTTATTGACGAACATGTGTAGAAACTATCTTCGCAATTATCTAAATCTTGGGAACCCCTACAACCTCCTTGTACATTGCAGGCAACTTTCCATGTTGCAAAAAGTGTCTGTGTGTTCCACATATTGATAGGTTAAAAATATTTACTACAAATCTCCCTGTATATATATATATATATATATAAATTTCCCTAATGTGTTTTACCTTTGAATCATCAGAAATTCCATCACCTTTAGCACCAAATTCAAAAATATTGAAAAAATTCGATTGTGTCGGATAATGGGGAAGAGGGGATGGGGTAGGACTTGGAGGATTTGCATTGTCTGGAGGATTATTTCCTCTGCCATTCCTCTGTTTCTGATGTTTATGAGCTCTGCCCTTCTTGTTGTGATTCTTTTTTGCATCTACGGAAATTAGGGAAAATGTAGCGAAGAGAAACACTAGGAAAAGTATTAGTAGAAAAGATGATTTCTTGCTTCTATTCATTTCTATGTGATTTTTTCTCTCTCTTTCCCAGAAAATCTTTTCTGAGCAGAGGATACTCTGCAAAGAGTTTCAGGTGGTGCTTTGCTTTGAACAGGGGAATGAGGTAGTTAAAGACACTTTATATAGTTGTACATTGCCAAAAATAGCCCTCATTCCCTTCAAATTTGCAAGGATACTCTCTTGTCTTACTTTCAGCCCCGTTTGGATTGACTTTTCAAAAGTTCATTTTGCTTTTTTGGAGTGAGAAGTTGTTTTTTATAGTGTTTGACAAAAAATTTAGAAGAACTTGTGGGCTTTGAAAGAGCATTTTGAAGAAGTTAGGGGTATTCGATTATCAAAATGACTTATGTTTATCTTTTTTTTAGTATGTAAAAGTAGAAGTAGAAACTCTGCTACACAATACCTTAGTATGATTGTGTAATTTAGTGATCTTACCCCATTAGGATTCCCATAGATACATTAATGTCTAGTGTTATCTTTTCTTCGATTCAAAATGAGTATTGTTCAAGTTCATTAATGTCTACTGTTATCTTTTCTTCGATTCAAAATGAGTATTGTTCAAGTTATTTACAGTCGTAACAATAATGAAAATTATTAAGTTAATAAATAAATCACCTAATTTTCACTTAACTTTTCCTTGGTGCATCATTACTAGTTTAGCTGCATAGGTGCAAAATTGGTCGGGAGTTATTTGTGTTGGGGCAAATTACTCTCTCTGTCCCAAATTAATTATCTAAGTCGTATTTTTTGATTTTTTAAGAGAGTATATTTTATTGTAAAATGAAGAAAAGACAAAATTAGTGGGGTCGATACTTGTTTAAAGCTACTGGAAGAGGGTAGTTGGGAAAAATAAAAAATTATATTGTATCGGGATTCGAAACTCGTCAAGTATTTTGGAACAAGTAAAATTAAAAAATTAACAACTAATATGAACGGAAGAACTACTTAAATCGTGTTTTAGGGGAGGGGTAGGCAAAAAGAATGAAATCTTCTTATGGGCTTTGGACAAATTTGTTAATATTTTAAGAAATATAAAAGGTGCATGCCTCGATGGGAAAGTCCGGCAATGGACAATTCTATTCCTACCTAACCTGTTTTCACTCAGAAAGGATTAATTTTGATGTAAATTAAAACACCTCATTGTTATATAAGGCTAATATGACCAATAATCCACTAAAAATCATAAAATATACATACCATATTACCTTCTTTTTCTTTCTTTTTTTCAGAAACACACGTGCAAGTATGCAACTACAATAAAGAAAGAAAGTGTCCAACTAGCATTGTTTGTCAGTCCATTGTCTATATGTAGATTATGGAAAGCATAAGAGACTTCCAAAAGTAAGGGCAAAGTGGTCCTAGGTTGTTTAGTTCATGACAAATAAGCTGGACAACTAAGTAGTCACTCTATGAACATGGCCCACAACATTATTTGTTTTTATATTTAGTGAAAGAATCTTTGGCTTATCAATAAATGTCCACAGGCCACTGAGAGACTATTTAAGAGCTTCCATCTATAATAAAATTTTGATAGTATTTTTGTAGTTGCAAATGGAGGACCCCATTGCTTCATGAAAGGTGGGATTGGCATTTTACGTTCAATTTGTGCAAATAACTAGTTGGAATCAGAGTCTCAAATTAGACACAAATAACTCATTGGAGTCCCAATCGCAGACATAATTCTAACTTGGTGAACCCTCGAACTCTCCTGTAATGGAAAAAAAAAAGAGTAAGAGATTAGTTTCTTTTTCGCCACTGCAACTGTTAAGTGCTATTGAGTTGTGTATGTGGTCGTGTTAGCGGTCTTGTCCAATATCGGATCCGGCTGAAAAAATAAAGGAATATATAAATAGATGAATGTTAGTCTTCCTCATAATTTAAGATTTTGGGTTAAACCGCGAAATTACAACTTCCACGCGATAAAGTGTCAAAGTGTCCAATTGAGAGCTTAACTGAGACTCCCTTTTAGAATAGCCCAATTTGGAATCCAATGGACATTCCATTAAAGCTCGGCCCGATTTGACCCCAATTAGCCTTAACTTACCCTCTTATATTAAGCACACTTCCCTTGTCCCAAAGCCTGGTATGCAGTGGGCTTATTAAGCTTAGCGTCTGATTTATATTTGGGCTCAATCGTAGGCCTCTTTTCTAAGTGGGCTGTACCCACATGAATTCACTACAAAGTACAAACTGTCCAACGTCCCACAAAAACTACTCATTTCAATTTGTACACGTGTAAGACTTTGTTTTTATTTTTATTTTTGAGATGACGTGTAAGAGTTTTATTAGTTTGTACATGTATAACTTTTTACTTTTTTTCTTTGAAAAAATGTGTAACTTCTTACCGGTCACAATTCAAATCTTTTACTTTACTATAAAAAATTTCGACCCGCATTAATAGATGCTTTTGTTGTATAATATAAAATAAGGAAAATAAAAAACCATATGAGAGGAATTGTTTGTGTGCGCGTCAATAGTTCATACTTCATAGCTGACTTGCAATAATGTAAAAGACGCCCAAAAAGACCGCGTCGCCCACTATTCTATTGCAAGCAACTAGGTGCCAAACATTGTGTTAGCTATTTGTCTGGTTTTGAGATGCAGAAATAAGGATTTGTATTTTTTAAAAGAGTTACTTTCAGTAAATCAGTGTGATTTAAAAAATATCACTTTACCTCCTCTTATAAAGAAAATATTTTTGTATTTATCAAATTATATCAGTTTACTCTCTTTCCTATAATTTTGGACCAAAACACTCCTGAAATTTAATAAAAAAATGATTAAAATTAAAAATATATATATATAATTCGAAACAAATATATAAAATTTGTAAAAAAATATTAAAATTTTGAAAAAATATAAAATTCAATAAAAACATATAAAATTCGAAAAAAATATATAAAATTTGAAAAAATATAAACTTTGATAAAAACATATAAAATTCGAAACAAATATATAAAATTCGAAAAAAAACATATAAAATTAATAAAAAATATATAAAATTCATCAATATATATATAAAATTTTTAAAATATATATATATAAAATTCGAAACAAATATATAGAATTCAAAATTATATATTCTTACTTGTATTATCTTATAACCTTAATATATTCTCTTATTTTTACATCTTCTTACTTGTTTTTTCAAATTTTATATATTGTTTTATGAATTTTATATATATATTTCTAATTTTATATGTTTTTTTCGAATTTTATAGATATATTTCAAATTTTATATATTTTTTCGAATTTTATATTGTTTTCGAATTTTATATATATTTTTTGAATTTTATATATGTTTTTCGAATTTTATATGTTTTTTTTTAATTTTAAATCATTTTTATTAAATCTCAAGGGTATTTTGATCCAAAATTATAGGGAATGAGACAAACTGATACAATTTAATAAGTGCAGGGGGGGTTTTTGTATAGGAGGGGGGCAAAGTGATTTGTTTTGAAACCACAGGGGGTTTACTGAAATTAACTCTTTTTAAAACTATTATCGAAAATTTTGAGAATAAAAAAATATTTTCTGAGAATAATAAAATAAAATTACTGAAAATAGATATTTTGATAACTTAGTTTTCTGAAAACTGTTTTCAGAAAGTTGAATCTAACAAAATTTTTATATAATTTTATGATTTTCAATTTTCATAAAATAAAAAATTATTTTCACTGCAAATCAAACAATCTGTTGCTCAATTATATTTTTATAAATATTGTTAGAGTATATGTTAAGCCCATCTTGTACAAACTTATTCCCTACTGCAAGTAGACTTGTCCTCAACACTTTCTCCTATATATATAGGTGTTAATTCTATTATAAATTATTCATTCAATACATATAGAAATATTTATTTATTTCGTTCTTTTTCTCTAGTTTATCAAGGTATCACAACCATCATGATCTAATCACCATCATTCAAAGTTTTTTTTTCTCTTATCCCTTAAAACCTCAATCACAGTTTTTTTTCCCGGTCAACTATTGATCATCGCTTCCGCACCGCCAATCGCACTTAGAATCAAACCCAAAATCAGAATCAACATCAAAATTAGAATCAATCACTCTCGCCAGTACGAACTGGTCCAAATTCGACGTTTAAAAATACTCGAAATCAGAATCTGGCAACACTTGGAGGTTCGTATCACCTAGACGGAGCAAACCCCGTTCACCGCGAAGCCAAATCACACCGCACACGCCCTCATGCGCCGGCGATCGTGCTCACTCGCCACACGTGCCATCCTGTGCAGTGCGTGTAGGCCTCACACGCCACGACGCACTCCACGCGTCTTCTCCAACGACGAGCTCCGGCGCCGGCCGTCTTCTTCGACGACATCAGCTTTTTCCCACACCGGTTTTCTTCTCCGGCGACGTCAGCTTTTCCGGTGACTTTTTCAAATTCCAGCGACTTTTTTCGGCGTTCATTAGTGACGTCACTCGGCATGTGTCACACCAGATTGAGCCATGTGTTTCCACTCAGAATATGACACGTGTCACACAGTCAGATTACCACGTCATTAAATATTTGTAAAATTACCAGATTGCCCTCTGTTACTATTTTAGTCATTCCAGCTTCGTTTTAACTCCGATTTGAACAAACGAGTAGTCAATTTCAGCTAATTGGACCGCTCCAGATGTAACCATACAATCAATTATTAAGATTTGACTTTGATCTCTTCATTACTCATCTTTTCCATTACTATGGACTGGTCTGAAGTTTCTTATTCTATCTCCACTATTCTTAATGGTTCCAACTATACTCTTTGGGCTCAGGCTATGACAAGTTTTCTCAAGGGTCGTAAACTTTGGCGCCTAATCACTGGTGATGTTACCATACCATGCCGAGAAGGCACTGACACTAATTACAAGTTTGCGGAACACCTAGACAATTGGGATAACAAGAAATGACAAATACTCACCCAGTTTCGTTACACATCAGTTATGTCAATTCATCAACAGTTTGGTCGTTCCACTACCACTAAAGAAGTTTGGGATTTTCTCAAGAGTTGATACACTACCACAAATCTTGTTCATCAATATCAACTTCTGACCAATCTTCATGTTAAGACTCAACAACTAGGTCAGTCTATTAATGATTTTATGTTAGAAGTATATGTTATTTGGGATCAACTTTCGCTTTCTGAACCAATTTGGGGTTGTTCTTCTGATGTTAAGAAATTCATTGTCTATCGAGACCAACAATGTGTTATCACACTTCTAATGGCTCTTCATGATCGTTTTGAATCAGTTCGAGCTAGCATCTCTTCTACACAGAAGTCCTTTACCCTCGCTAGACAATGCCATCACTAAGCTTCTCTCTGAAGAAACCAGACTTGGAACCAAATCTCAGACTACTAATGTCGTTCTTGCTGTTCATCATCCCAAATATGCTAAATCCTCTTCTTAGCAATCCTTTCAGCAGACATGTACCTAATATCATCAAAACACTCATACTCGTCTAAATTGTCCTATTCAAAATTGTAAGCATTGCCGCAGGAAAGGGCCCATACACTATCACGCTGATTGCTTCAAAAAACCTTACAATCAGTCACGCTCAAACTTATTTCGTGGAGCTCCAGGCAAACAATACCAGTCTTCTAAGTTTTTCAATGCTTCCATTGTGGAGGAATCCTGTCCTTTAGAAGGTGTCAATCCAGCTGTCTCCACAAATGACCTTGTTACTTTACTTAAATAGGTTTTATCCCCTTCTAGTAATGTTATGTCTGTCACCACATGTAATTCTTGGTTATTTGATTCTGGGTGTTGCAATCATATGACTGCTGATTCTTCAATTTTTCATTCTAAAAATACTATCTCTCATCCATCATCTGTAACACCCCGCTCCAACACTTGGTATAATATTGTCCGATCTGGGCCCAGACCGCACGTTTTTGCTCTTGGGCTCCTCCCAAAAGGCCTCATACCAATTGGAGACAACACTGCACATATAAGCACATCCCCAGACCTCTACCCGGGAGATGTGGGACATCACAATCACCCCCCCTTGAGACCCAACATTCTCGCTGGCGAACCACGGGTGATGTACATGCTCCCACACTTAATTCCGGTCGGGCTCTGGCTCTGATACCAATTGTAACACCCCGCTCTAACACTTGGTATAATATTGTCCACTCTGGGCCCAGCTCGCACGGTTTTGCTCTTGGGCTCCTCCCAAAAGGCCTCATACCAATTGGAGACAACACTGCACATATAAGCACATCCCCAGACCTCTACCCGGGCGATGTGGGACATCACATCATCAATTAACACTGCTGATGGATCTCAATTGCCAGTTAGTCATATAGGTTCAATGTCTAGGTCAAATCTATCACTTCCAACTGTTTTACCTATTCCAAAGTTGACTATCAATCTTATCTCTGTTGGTCAGTTATGTGATCTTGGTCTCAAAATCATTTTTTCTTCTTCTAGTTGTCATGTGCAGGATCCGAAGACAGGGCGGATCATTGGGATAGGCCGTAAGGTTGGACGCATGTTTAACCTCATCTATCTTCAAATTCCACATCATTCTTCTGGTTTTACAGGTGCTGCCATATCATCTTGCTCTCCTTTCAACTTATGGCATTCTAGGTTATGACACATGTCTGTTGATAGACTTCGCTCTTTAGTATTAGTTGACAAACTTGTCAATGTCAAATTTGATACTCTATCTTGATTACCTTATCAATTAGGAAAATAACCAGCTTTATCATTTAATAATTTTTTTTTTCATTCCATTGCTCCATTTGATCTTATACACTTTGATGTTTGGGGTCCTTGCACTCATGACACAATGGGGGGTTCAAAATATTTTTTCATTTTTGTAGATGATTACACCCGATTCACTTGGATTTTTCTCATGAAAAAACGCTCAGAATTACCTCAGATATATTATGATTTTGCTCATATGGTTTAAACTCAATTCTCTTGTCCCATAAAAAATTTTCGTGCTGATAATGCCATGGAATATAAGGAAACAATTTTTCTCAAATTTCTTCGTTAACAGGGAACTATGTCTCAATATTCTTGTCTTGGAACCTCTCAACAGAATGGTCATGCTGAACGTAAACATCGTCATATCTTAGATATTGTTTGTACCTTTCTTATTAACAGTTATTATCCTGAACATTTTTGGGGGGAAACTGCTCTCATAATTGTTTACACTATAAATTGCACTCCCATGCCCAACATTGATAATCAAACTTTTTATGAATGATTGTATGGTACATCTTCTAGCTACAACCTTCTTAAGATTTTTGGTTGTGCTTGTTTTGTCTTACTTCAACCACATGAACATTCCAAACTTAAACCTCAATCTCGTCTTTGTTGTTTTTCGGAATATGGAATTGAACATAAATGGTATAGGTATTGGGATCCTCTTTCTAAATGTCTTTGCTTCTCTCGTCATGTCATCTTTTGGGAACACAAAATATTCTTTTCTCTTTCCAAGTTTAACTTTTCACCATCTTCTGTTGCTCCATTTTTCACAGATCATACTCTTAGTCTTTTTCCATCAAAGGATGATAATGCACCAACCACTGACTTTGATCCATCCACAGTGATTTCTAATACTACATCCGATGTACCAGCGTCTGATGTACCAGCTTATGCGTTCTTACCTACAGTTTATCCAAATGAGGTTGCCTCGTCTGATGATCCTGTCACTGAAGTCTCCATTATCGACACTAATGTTTCCCCTCCTCCTGTTACTATTCGTCAATCTACTCGGGTAAGAGAACTTCCACATCATCTTCGTGATTATCATTGTTATTCCACCATATTCTCTCATCATAAACCTTCATCATATAAAGAGGCAAGTTCTAATCCACATTGGTAGAAAGCTATGATTGAGGAATTGCAAGCTCTAGACAAAGCCCACACATGAGATTTAGATACTCTTCCACTAGGGAAGACGACAGTTGGTTCTAAATGGGTTTACAAAATTAAAATTCTATTTGATGGTTCAGTAGAAAGAAATAAAGCCAGACTTGTTTCTAAAGGCTTTACCCAAGAGTATGGTATTCATTGTGAAGAGACTTTTGCTCATGTTGCTCGTCTTATATCAGTGCACAATTTACTTATCAATGCTGTTACCCGCAAATGGGGTCTATTTTAGATGGATGTCAAAAATGCATTTCTTAATAGTGATCTCACAGGAGAAGTTTACATGAAACCTCCTCCGGGCATTGCTCATTCTCCATCTCAAGTCTGCAAACTTCAGAAGGCTTTATATGGTCTTAAACAAGCTCCTCGTGCATGGTTTGGAAAGTTTAGCTCTACTATCAAGAAATTTGGATTCATATCCAGTGCATATGATTCGGGGCTCTTTATTCGCAAGATAGATACTGGTCTCATATTGTTACTTCTTTATGTTGATGATATGGTCATTACTGGGGATAATATCACTGGTATTTTGGATCTCAAGCAATCTATCAGTCGTCATTTTGAAATGAAAGATCTCAAGCGTCTTAGTTAATTTCTTGGGCCTTAAAGTCCTCTCTGATTCTGATGGTTACTATCTCTCTTAAGCAAAATATGTTTCTAATATTCTTGCCCGAGTAGGTCTCACTAACTCCAAGACAATATAGACTTCAGTGGAAACTAATCTCAAGCTCATTCCCTCTTGATGGTGATCCGCTTATCAATGCCACATTGTATAGACTATTAGTTGGCAGTCTTGTCTATCTCACCATCACTCATCCAGATATTGCTTATGCAGTTCACCTAGTAAGTCAGTTTATATCTGTTCCACGGATAACTCATTATACTGCTGTTCTTCACATTATTCGCTACATCCAAAGGCACTTTGTTTCATAGGCTTTATTTTTCATCTACTTCGTATCTTGAGCTTCTTGTATACTCTGATGCTGATTGGGCAGGAGATCATACTGATTGTTGTTCTACTACTGGTTACTATTTATTCTAATTAGATTATCTCATCTCATGGCGTAGCAAGAAGCAAACTGTCAATTCTCCCTCTAGTTCTGAGTAAGAATATTGTGCTTTTGTTGACACTACTCAAGAACTTCTCTGGCTTTTACAAGACATGGGAGCTCCTCAAGGTCCCTCAACCAGTCTTCGTTGTGATAGTCAGAGTGATATTCAGATTGCTCACAATGATGTGTTCCATGAACACACAAAACACGTTGAAATTGACTGTCACTTTATTCGTCAACATGTGCATAGTGGTGTTGTTCGTCTTCTCCATATATCATCCATAGATCAGATTGCACATATTTTCACCAAAGTCCATCCCCTAGGAAGATTTCAGGAATTGGTTTCCAAACTCAAGTTGGTCTCACATCTCCCACCTTGAGTTTGATGGGGGATGTTAGAGTATATATTAGGCCCATATAAGATAGCTTGACACATCTTGTACAAACTTGTTCCCTACTCCAAGTAGACTTGTCCTCCACACTTTCTCCTATATATATAGGTGTTAACCTCATTGTAAATTATTCATTCAATACATACAGAAATCTTTATTTATCTCTTTCTCTTTCTCTAGTTTATCAAATAGGGGTTGGTGATATAGGCTACATTATCTCTAAAATGTCACATATTTGAAACCCATATTCAACATATACTAATGGCTAAAATATAAAAAATAGATGATACGGAGGGAGGGCATTGTGGCCAATGAAGAGGTGTGGTGTGGATTGGCCATTGAAGAATTCCACAACATACCAGCTTTGTGGCTGGCTACAGGTAGAATTGACCTGACTAGATTAAAAATGGAGTCTAAGAAATAAAATTGGTAGTAAAATATTTTTCATAATTTGTTACAATATTTATTTCCTCAAGGAAAAACTCAAAAAATGATAGTTTTAATATATAAAATAAACAAGAATTAGCTTACGATACCTTATACTTTATAAGTGGTAAAATAAACAAAGAAATAAATTTGGTCAGCCCAACTAGCATTATATCGTGCGACTAGGCTGACTAGAAATGATAGCTAACTCTTACAGGTGTCCTGGATATGGATGGGAAAAGCCAATGAGTTTATAATAAATGGATATTAGCCTCAACCATCAGTTTAAGCTTTTGAGTCAAATCGTGAAGCATCCACCCATTATAGTTGGTATCAGAGTTAAACCCAATCCTTGATCTGGTGCCACGCCAAACACCTGTTTGGATCACCGACACCCGAACGAGTCTAGGTCCACGGCAGACAGACAGGGTGGTCTAACCACAACGAGAACGTTGGGCATATAGGGTGATCTGTTGCGATCGTTGCCTTTTAGGTCAAACTGTGAAACATCCACTCATCACTATAACCAAGGTCAATTCATTTAGCTAACATGAAGGACTCATAGATAGCCTTTTAATGCCCCTATATCCGAATAATTGATGTCTAATGAATTTAAAATTGGAATTGAATTGGAATTACATTAGAATTGGAATGTCATGGTATTTCAATTCCACAAATGCAATTCCAAATACATTGTTTGGATGTGTCTTGGAATTCAAGTGTAATTGGAATTGAGTCTCAAACCCAATCCAATTTGAATGTAAAAGATCATAACTATAAAATTAAATTAGACATTATAGATAAATATATATATATATATATATATATATAGGTATAAGTATACAAGTAAAAGTATGAATATATATGTATGTGTGTATATATACATGTATATATGTATGTGGATGTGTATATATATGTGAGATTAGATGTATGTGTTTATGTGTATGTGTATGGCTATAAATGTGTGTGTATGTGTGATAAGTGCACAAAATAGAGTAATTTACCTAACATAATGTCCTCATATGTATATATTTTTATTTCATGCAGGGGTTGATTTGCAAAAGAAAAGAAAAAGAAAGCAAGAAGGATGAAAATGAAGAAAAAGAAAAGTTTGTGGGGGAGAATATAATAAATGCATATATATATATATGTGTGTGTGTGTGTGTGTGTATGGCCGTATGTATATGTGAGGAGGTGTGATGGTGACAAGGTGGTTGGGAAATGATAGGTGGCTAATTAATGAAATTGAAGTTGGTGGATCTGTAGTAAATGGGTTTGCACAATTCAAGAAGCATTAATGGCACAAGTGGCCAAGTAGCAAAACAAAATGTCTATATATGCCTTCACAAATAAGATGTAACGAGGAAGCTGGAGAATAAGAGTTGAGGAGTGAAAGCTTAGAATATTTCTGTACCATTTTCATATTTTGTGTAATTTTTGCTCTATCAATGAAATTTTATTATATTATCTTGTTTCATTTTTTTATCAACATGCTAGCTTAAAACTCTTCTCAAGGGGGTGATGAAGCCACCATGGGTAAGATATAAATAATTTTTATTTTATTTCCTGTTGTTTAATTCTCGTCCCGAGAGTATTCATTTTATGAATCTCAATGAACAAAAGCCTTACAATAGAGGTTGGACACTAAAAAATAGAAGGAGGATTTTCCGTGATTACCAATTAATGGAAATACGGGGAATGCCTACTACTATTTACATTTTATTTAAACCAAAACATTAGAGGGAGGATTCTTTGTGATTACCAATTAATGGAAATACGGGGAATGCCTACCAATATCTATGTTTATGTTTAATAGGTTGGAGGAGAATTTGTAATAGAAATATATAATATTATTTGTATAGACCCGGGTGGTGGATTCTTTTCCCTTGAGATTTTTTCCACCATTTGATAATTTTATCTAGTTATTTTAGTTTACTATTAAAAAATTCAAGAGTTGTTTTAAGTAATTTTCTTTTTATCTCGAAAAGTAAAGTTTTGGATTCTTGTCTCAAAACGAGTTCCAAGTTGAGAGTGGTTCGACCCTACTTATTGCTATACTATTTTAAGTAAAGTATTAGTAGGTATAAATTCTTGTTGGTCGGGGTGTGGTGAAACAACGACACAATATCATCAAAATCTCAACCCGTCAAATGGCGTCGTTGCCGCTTCAACACTAAGAATTCGGAATCAAAGATCCTCCACTCTAATTCTTCAGGAACCCACCCGACCTTTCTATCCCTCCCTTTCTTTTAAATTATTTTTTTTTCTCTTTATTTTATAGTTTTGCATTAAAAAAAAAAATTTCAAAAAAATAAAAAATAATAAAAATAACGAAAATGAAATATATATATATAGGTAGTAGGTACTGTGGAAAGTAAACTTTCATGAATTGGAACGTCACTTTCCCACATTGCTTTTCATTTTTTTGTCTTATGTGATTGTTTTGATAGTTTTATTTTTTTTTATCTTATTCTTTTATTGTTTTTCTTTCAAATTATGAAACTGCCCTGCAAGAAAGTTTGGTAATTAATATCGTGAGTTTTGATTGTGTGAGATTCAGAGCACAGTTCCTATTTTGTACCTGCCGGATCATCATTTTGTGCTTCTAAAAAAAAAATAATAAAAAAATAAAAAAAATAATTAAAAGTCAGCCTCCCTTTTGAATTGTGTGCCTATGTCATACTCTTTCTTTATTTTTCTATTATAAATGTTACATTTTGCAGCTATAGCAGTAGCTTAGGCTTTTGAATTGTGTGCGAATTGTCTTTCCCTTTCATTTTTTTTGTGGGCCCTGTTTTTTTTTTAAAAAAAATAATAATAAAATAAAATATTTTTACAATACAATAAAATCTGAAGCACTCAAGTCATCATTTTGAAAATTACTTTTGTTTCCCTACTCATTTTCAAAATAATCAAACCCACCCATAAAAAAAACAAAAAAAAAAAAAAAAAAAAAAAATTAGATTAGTTTAATTCTTATTATTTTTATTATTCACTCAATTTTATTTTCATTTTTTTTTACTTACTTGTTTATTTTTGTTGTTTTCTATTTGCAGGAGTTACCGTACCGGGTCGTCATCCAGGTTCCATATTTCTAAACCCTTGTTATTATTATTATTATTTTCTTCTAGAATAGGTAAAAAATTTGCATGCGACCTCTAGGGTAGAATAACATTAGACGTTACCCTAGGCTCCCGTTATTTGTATTTAGCTTTTTTTCATATAAATATTATCTTAAAAAAAAAAAAAAAAAAAAAAATTATTTTTTTATATTTCTTTCTTATTTTGTTTTATTCTTGTATTGATTGTGCATATTTTAAATTAGCATTTTGCATAAGATACTTAAGGGCAAAAATTCCCACAAGATACGGTCGGGATTTCATCACCCGTCTCCGTGGCCCACAAATCACAAAAATTCCTTGCATTTGTTAAACCATGAGCCAGATTTGATTAAAATTCATTAGAAATCAGCCACTTTAGGGTTACGAGCTCATAGGCCCTCTAGGAAGGAAGCGGTTGGTAGTCACTCCAGTGAGTCATTATCAAATTGATAAACGGTAGGACAGTTCTGTCTAGGAAAGTGAGGTTGACTCGGCATTAAGCAGGCCACGTGCCTCGCCACACTTTCCTGGGAACTACTCCGTTGTTAGTTTGATGATCCTTAACTGGTAATCTATCGACTTAATCTGGAATAGAGTATGAGCTGTCTAATTAGGAGAGAATTAATTTGGACATCATCCTATTAATTCTCTACAATATTAGATTTAAAAATTCACCACCTTTGAATTTAAGCTCAAGATAAAAAAGCCAAAATTTTTGTGTGATTTGTCCCTCATCTAGCCCTTTTAGGTTTCTTTTTGTTTATGCCCCAGTGGTTGCGAGTTAACAAGCGTCTAGTCAGGTTTCCTAGTGATCTGTCTCTAATTGATTTAGAAGAAAAATCAATTCCCTTGTTATATCTGTCAACCACCAATAATTCATCAATGGCTGCACCAAGAACTCTTACTGACTATTTTGCCCCAATCACAGCCAACCCACCCAATTGCATAGTTCTACCTGAGAATGATGCACCCCAGTTTGAGATTAGACCTGCCACAATCAATATGTTGCCAAAATTCCATGGACTCGAAAGTGAACAACCCTATATCCATTTAGGGAAGTTTTTGACAATATGCAACACATTCAAAAATCAAAATTTGAATGAAGAGGGTGTCAAACTGCGTCTTTTTCCCCTATCCTTAGAAGATAAAGCTGCTTCATGGCTAAACTCCATTCCACCCAACTCCATTAGATCATGGGATGAACTTGCAAGAAAATTCATGAGTAAGTTTTATCCCATGCAAAAGACCGAATCAATGAGAGATGCCATTAGTACTTTTAGAGGGAAAATTGAAGAACAATTCCACCAAACTTGGGACCGATTTCATGACTTGCTCCTCAAATGCCCACATCATGGCTTTGATAAAGCACAGTTAGTCCATTTCTTTTATAAGGGACTTTCCCCTATGAACCGAACCATGATTGAGTCAATGCACCAAGGAAAGTTCAATGCCCAAACCCCTGACCAAGCCTATATATTTTTGGAGGAACTAGCTGAAAATGCCCAAAATTGGAATTGGAACCAAAGTGATAATGATTTTTCTAGGAATGATCAAATGAATAGAAAACCTGGTTTTTATGAGATCAAACCTGAAAATGAGTTAAAGTCTGTGATGCAAAGTCTTGCTGATGGAGTGAAAGACTTAAGCAAAAAGTTTGATGCATTTGCCCTAATATCCACACCTGCACAATGCAATGTTTGTTCTGGTTTATCTCATCCCACAGAGGAATGTCCGGTCTATTGTACATCTGAACCTTCGGATGCGCAAGTTTGTGTCTTCACTACCTTTAGGAGACCATTGCCTAACACATTTAGCCAAAGTTACCATCCTGATACTAGAAACCACCCTAATTTTTCATGGAGGCAAAATTTACCTCCACAAAACTTAGGTGGTCCATCCGGTTTTCAAGGTAACTCCAATAGGCCACCTCCACCTCAAGGACAAATCATTCCTCAAACTCAATTCCCCAGGAATAACCAGTTCAATCCAAGCCGAGATTTAGCAGTTGATCCCATGAACAACTATGTTGCTCCTGTCCCACCGGTCCATAATACTTCCAATTATGAGGACACTTTGAAAATGCTTGCCCTTAATCTTGATCAATCCAATAAGCATTCCAATCAGAGATTCCAAAAGTTAGAAAATAACTTTGATCTCTTAACTCAAAATCAACTGCAATTTCAGCAGTCTCTCCAAAATCAGTTGAGTCAACTCACTGCAGCTCTGTCTGAAAGACAAAAGGGTACATTCCCGAGCCAACCCGAAATCAATCCAAAAGGAAAAGGAGTTAATCACATAGGGACCACTTCTAATTCTGACCACTCAAATGACCATGTCAATTCTATCACTACCTTGAGGTCAGGAAAAAAAATTGATAATAAGGTTGAGACACCCATCAGTCATGAAAATGAACAATCCAAATCTCTTCGACCCAATTCCCCAAAATCCAAAAAGGATTAAGATCCTGAGCTTGATGAGGTTATTCCTAAGCCGGTTGTTCCACGTGCACCCTTTCCCTCTAGACTAGTCAACAATAAGAAGGATTCTCAATACAGTGAAATCTTAGAGATTTTTCAAAATCTCCAGATTAACATTCCATTTCTCACTGCTATTAAGCAAATTCCTTCTTATGCAAAATTCATTAAAGACTTAGTCAAGAGGAAAACCAATATTCCTAAGGAAGCCTTCATGGCCCAACATTGTTCATCTTTCCTACAAAACCAAGCTGTGGTTAAACACAAAGACCCTGGTAGTCCCACTATCACTTGTAGGATAGGAGAAAATTTTGAAGGTCAGGCTTTATTGGATCTTGGTGCCAGTGTCAACGTGCTACCGTATTCAGTCTACTTGGATTTGGGATTGACTCATTTGAAGAAAACTGAGGTTAGAATTCAGTTAGCTGACCGATCCATAAAAATTCCAAGGGGTATCATTGAGGATGTGATAGTCAAAGTTAATGATTTTTATTACCCCGTAAACTTCATTGTGCTAGACACTCAGCCAACTCAAGGGAAGCAAATTCCAATCATTTTAGGTCGACCATTTTTAGCCACAGCCAATGCTTTGATCAACTGTAGAAATGGTAGCATGACCTTGACCTTTGGGAACATGAAAGTGGAAGTCAATGTGTTTAATTTGATGAAACAACCCATTGAATCAGAATCTGTTGAAGAAGTTTGTCTTATTGATTCATTGACCACCCACACCTTTAACCACTCTTATCCTGAGGATCCACTTCAGCAGTGTTTAGCCCATTTTGGTGATAGTTTTGATGAGGCTAATTATATTAGCCAAATCAATGATTTGCTAAACTCTGCCCCACCTTTTGAAGCCCCCAAGTATAAATCCAAATTTGAATCATTGTCCTTACCGGTTACCACTGAATCTGAACATGCAAAGAAACCACCTAAGATAGAATTAAAGCCTTTACCCGAGATTTTAAAATATTCGTATCTTGGTGAATTTGAGACTTTTCCAGTGGTAATATCTTCTGAGTTAACTGAGCAACAAGAGTCCCAATTACTTGAGGTTCTTAAGACAAATAGGGAAGCCATAGCATGGTCCATTGATGATATCAAAGGCATTAGTCCTCTAGTGGTGCAACATCGCATTCACTTAGAAGATAATGCGAAAACCTGTAGGCAACCTCAATGGAGACTTAACCCCAATATGAAGGAAGTTGTCCGTGGAGAAGTTATCAAACTTCTTGACGCTGATATCATCTACCCGATTTCTGATAGTCAGTGGGTGAGCCCAATCCAGGTCGTTCCAAAAAAGTCTGACATCACTGTTGTGTCAAATGCCCACAATGAGCTAATTCCTACTCGCATTCAAACTGGATGGCGAGTTTGCATAGACTACAGGAAACTGAATAGTGTGACTCGGAAAGACCATTTTCCACTTCCCTTCATCGACCAAATGTTAGAGAGATTAGCTGGTCAGGCCTTCTATTGCTTTTTAGATGGCTATTCTGGTTACAATCAAATTCATGTCCACCCAGATGACCAAGACAAGACAACTTTCACCTGTCCATTCGGTACATTCGATTATCGTCGTATGCCATTCGGCTTGTGTAATGCCCCAGCTACATTTCAACGGTGTATGATGAGTATATTTAGTAACATGGTTGAAAAGTTTTTAGAAATCTTCATGGATGACTTCTCTGTCTTTGGATCATCATTTGAGCAATGTCTGGACCATCTTTCTCTCGTACTTCAACGTTGTCATGACACTAACTTGGTACTTAACTGGGAAAAGTTTCATTTCATGGTTACAAAGGGAATTGTCCTAGGTCATAATATCTCTAGTGCAGGAATTGAGGTCGACAAAGCCCAAATTGATCTAATCTCCAATCTACATATCCCTAAATCTGTTCGAGATATTAGAGCATTCCTAGGTCATGCCGGTTTCTACAGGCGCTTCATCAAAGATTTCAGTAAGATAGGTAGACCTTTGACCCATCTTCTCGCTAAAGATGCCCAATTTGAGTTTACTGATGCCTGTAAGTCCGCCTTTGAGCACTTAAAGTCCACACTCACTACTGAACCTATCATTCGCTCACCTGATTGGACCTTACCTTTTGAAATTATGTGTGATGCGTCTGATTATGCAGTAGGTGTTGTTTTAGGCCAGAAAGTGGATAGAGCACGACATGTCATATACTATGCTAGCAAAACCTTAAATGATGCCCAAATCAACTACTCTACCACTGAGAAAGAGTTGTTAGCCGTCGTGTTCTCCTTTGAGAAGTTTCGATCTTATTTGATTGGATCTAAGGTCATCATCTATACAGATCATGCAGCGTTAAGACATCTTTTGTCCAAATCTGATGCAAAACCTCGGTTGATACGCTGGATCTTACTCCTTCAAGAGTTTGACCTTGAGATTCGAGATAAGAAAGGCTCTGAGAATGTAGTCGCTGATCATTTATCCCGTCTTGTTATTGAATCCACTAGTGACTCCATTCCAATCTCTGATTATTTTCCTGATGAGCAATTATTTGAGATATCTCATGCACCATGGTATGCTGATATTGTCAATTATATTGTGATTGGTCAAATTCCTTCCAACTGGTCCAAGCAAGAAAAAGATAAGTTTTTGGCCAAGGCTAAGGAATATTTTTGGGATGACCCCTACTTGTTTAAATATTGTCCAGATCAGATCATTCGTAGGTGTGTTCCTGAGGTAGACCAAGAGTCTGTCATTTCCTTCTGTCATGACCAGGCCTGTGGTGGACATTTCAGTTCCAAACGAACTGCTGCAAAAATCTTGCAGTCAGGATTCTATTGGCCAACCCTTTTCAAAGACACCCACACATACTGTTTAGCTTGTCATAGATGTCAATTGCTTGGTAAGATTACCAAAAGAAACGAATGGCCTCAACAATCAATTCTCGTTGTTGAAATCTTTGATGTTTGGGGTATTGATTTCATGGGACCATTTCCATCCTCGTTTGGCAAACTCTACATCATTCTAGCAGTTGATTATGTGTCCAAATGGGTAGAAGCTTTAGCCACCAAAACAGCTGACCATAGAGTTGTCGTGCAATTTTTCAAAGACTAGATTTTGCCTCGATTTGGAACACCTCGAGCCATAATCAGTGACAATGGTTCACATTTTTGCAATAAAGTATTTGGCAACCTGTTGTCCAAATATGGAATCAACCATAAAGTGGCCCTATCATATCATCCTCAAACCAATTGTCAAGATGAGGTATCCAATAGGGAGATTAAGCAGATTTTAGAGAAAACTGTTAACCCCACAAGGAAGGACTGGAGTCTTCGACTCCAGGATGCGTTATGGGCATACCGAACTGCTTACAAGACCCCTATAGGAATGTCCCCATATCGATTGGTCTATGGCAAAGCCTGTCACTTGCCTATTGAACTCGAACACCGTGCTTATTGGGCCATCAAGGCCATGAACTTTGACTATGATAAAGCCGGTCAACGTAGGACCCTTCAACTTGATGAGTTAGAAGAAATTAGAAATGATGCCTATGAGAGTTCAAGACTTTATAAAGCTAAGACTAAAATGGAACATGACAAACACATTCTCAAAAAGGAGTTTTTCATAGGCCAAAAGGTTCTTTTGTATAACTCCCGTCTTCAATTGTTTCCTGGGAAGTTAAAGTCACGTTGGTCAGGCCCGTACTATGTCCATCACATTTCTAGTCATGGTGCCATTGAGTTACAAGACCCTAAGACTGGACAGTTGTTTAAAGTCAATGCTCATCGCCTCAAGCCTTTCCTAGAACTTGAAGCTTCTGAAACTGAGGAAATTCTCCTCATTGATCCGATTTATTCGGACTGATCCATTTAGGGGGAGCACCTCCCTTACGTCTGGCTGATGACGTTAAACTTAGCGCTCCTGGGAGGCAGCCCAGTTTGTTGTGTAAATATTTTCTACAAAATTTCTTTCTCACTCTATTTGGGTATGTTTCGATTTTGTTTGGGGGTAAAAGTCTGTCATCATATTTCCAATCACTTGACTTTTCTTTTGCCAAGAATCTTTGCAGGGACTATACTCCATCATCTCCACCTCAATTGCGGTAATTTGTTCCAATTTGTCTCTTAGATGTATTTTTAAACACTAGGGACAGTGTTATTTTTGTTTGGGGGTGGATATCTATTTAAAAAAAAAAAAAAATTTGAAAAATTTGGAATATTGAAATTTTTTGAAGAAATTCTTTGTTTTTATGCATAAGTGTTTTGCATTATAAGTTGATTAAGTTTGTGTTTATGATGTATCAGTAGTATGTGATGCGATATTCCCGCTCATGAGAGTAATGATTAGATTGAGTTAGTGAAGTGATGTGGTTTTACATAGGTAAATGAATTAGTGAAATTGAAACCGAAAAGGACAACTTTGACCTATAAGCACATGCACACATTCACTATGGGAAAAACAATTGATCTTTGACTATGAAGTTGAAAAAATAGCTTTGCCGCTATAAAAAGGGGAGATAGAATGGAGAAATTTAAAAATTTATTTTGAAAGAAATGCAAAAAGTAGTTTTTCGATCTGAGTAACCGGGCCTTGGTATCACCAATATCACTGCTCGCGTAAAAATGGGAGAAAACTAATGAGCATAAATCCTATGGAAGAAGCTCGGGCCCAGTTGGTCGGGACTAAAAATCCTTGCTGGAAAGTCCGGAGCTTAAAAAGATAAAGAATGGATAAAAGTGGAATGATGGAAAGAATGAATTTTTATGAAAAAATGGCAAAGTTTGATCAATGAAGTAGAAGAAGAGAAATTGACATACCATAGTAGAATGTTCACAAAAACACGGAAGGTTGTCTAGATTGGGAGTAGAGAGTAATGAAGTTATTTACTTTAGTGGGGACTGTTCATATCATTAACTTGAGATAGTTATTGTTCGGTAGTGAGTGGGAGTATTTGCATTCATATTATCTTATATATTGTATCATGGCTTAATTAATGAGTGTGTAAATGCATGAATGCGTGAAAATGAAGACTAAAGAAGTTTGTGGGTATCTTCACTGTAAACCCTCACGAGGCTATTGCTCGTCCACTAGGGTAACCTAGGGGTTTAAGGCCTTATTGCATACGGTAAATGCAATCGAATGCAGCCTACGAAAGTGACACATCTTTAGTTAAACTTCAATAATTTATCATTTTTGTGAACTTATCTATTTTTTTTTTCCTTATTTGCTAGAGGACTAGCAAAAGCTTGTTTGGGGGTAATTTGATAAGTGCACAAAATAGAGTAATTTACCTAACATAATGTCCTCATATGTATATATTTTTATTTTATGCAGGGGTTGATTTGCAAAAGAAAAGAAAAAGAAAGCAAGAAGGATGAAAATGAAGAAAAAGAAAAGTTTGTGGGGGAGAATGTAATAAATGCATATATATATATATGTGTGTGTGTGTGTGTGTGTGTGTATGGCCGTATGTATATGTGAGGAGGTGTGATGGTGACAAGGTGGTTGGGAAATGATAGGTGGCTAATTAATGAAATTGAAGTTGGTGGATCTGTAGTAAATGGGTTTGCACAATTCAAGAAGCATTAATGGCACAAGTGGCCAAGTAGCAAAACAAAATGTCTATATATGCCTTCACAAATAAGATGTAACGAGGAAGCTGGAGAATAAGAGTTGAGGAGTGAAAGCTTAGAATATTTCTGTACCATTTTCATATTTTGTGTAATTTTTGCTCTATCAATGAAATTTTATTATATTATCTTGTTTCATTTTTTTATCAACATGCTAGCTTAAAACTCTTCTCAAGGGGGTGATGAAGCCACCATGGGTAAGATATAAATAATTTTTATTTTATTTCGTATTGTTTAATTCTCGTCCCGAGAGTATTCATTTTATGAATCTCAATGAACAAAAGCCTTACAATAGAGGTTGGACACTAAAAAATAGAAGGAGGATTTTCCGTGATTACCAATTAATGGAAATACGGGGAATGCCTACTACTATTTACATTTTATTTAAACCAAAACATTAGAGGGAGGATTCTTCGTGATTACCAATTAATGGAAATACGGGGAATGCCTACCAATATCTATGTTTATGTTTAATAGGTTGGAGGAGAATTTGTAATAGAAATATATAATATTATTTGTATAGACCCGGGTGGTGGATTCTTTTCCCTTGAGATTTTTTCCACCATTTGATAATTTTATCTAGTTATTTTAGTTTACTATTAAAAAATTCAAGAGTTGTTTTAAGTAATTTTCTTTTTATCTCGAAAAGTAAAGTTTTGGATCCTTGTCTCAAAACGAGTTCCAAGTTGAGAGTGGTTCGACCCTACTTATTGCTATACTATTTTAAGTAAAGTATTAGTAGGTATAAATTCTTGTTGGTCGGGGTGTGGTGAAACAACGACACAATATCATCAAAATCTCAACCCGTCAATGTGTATTCATATTTGTATATATATATATATGCATATGGTATGTATATATGTGTATATATATTTTTATATATTAGCGTGTGTGTATATATATTCGTATATATATAGGCATATGTATATATAGGTATTTATGTATATATATGTATGTTTGTGGTGGTGAAAACTTTTATTCTTAGAGAGAGAGTATTTAGTGGGTCAAGGTTTGAAGAAGATATAGAATTGAAAATCACAATATCTCCTTGTGGAATTCAAGTTGTGGAATTGGTTTATTTGGAATTACATTTCAATTTCAATTCCAAAGTATTTTGTTACATCCAAACAATGGATTTGGAATTGGAATCCCCAATTCCAAATCCAATGCTCCAATTCCATGATCCCAAACGGACCTTAAGTATTTTAAACTTTTGTCAGATAAAATATTGAGCTTAAACAGATAACAGGATAAATCGCACCATCTAAACTAGGGATTTGATGGTCATAAACTGATGTTTTTGTGGTAGAAGAATCGATATTATACATTTTCCATTTCGTTGATCAAGTTTTGAACATATGAAACTATATAAATATACACGACAAATTTCTATGCTATACTTTTCTGGGGAAAAAGGAATATGTAACACCCCGTGTTATTTTACCTTTTTCCTGAAATTAGTTTTCGATTTAATTTCGGTTATGACGTCACTTGTTCATGACGTTCATGTTATCTTTGGTATTTTGATACCTGTAAATTTTTCGCGTTTAGTTTTTAAAGTCGACTGAACGACATTGCGGTTTCCCATTGACGACTTTGAGAATTCTCGTTATCGACTACGCGGTATAGTATCGATATTAAATGTTTAGTGCTTCGATTGGATGACGACACATTTTAATTGGTCGGGCTTGTTTAAGTGTTCCGATATTTTGGGTTTCTACCCCGATATATTTAATTGGGCGTCCCGTTATTAATTCGAGTTTGCGAGATTACGTTTTGGGGTTCCCGGTATTTTTCGGGATTTATTGTATATATATATATTTAATTATATATACATATAGTTTTGGGGTCATTTCGCAATTACGGATACTTGAAGGGTCAGTTTCGCAATTATGGACATTTAGAGGGTTGCTTTTGCAATTAGGGCATATATGTGTATATGTATATACAGGTCTGCTGAGCTCCTTCTCCTACACGACACCACTCCCATTTCTCTTCATTCTTTCTTCGTTTCTTCTCCACGACTGAAGCAGCTCCCTACTTCTCCATCTTCGGTCGCCGGTCATGGCGAGAGAGAGAGAGAGAGAGAGGAGCGGCTGGAGAGAGAGACCTCGGGTTGTTCTCCATGGCAGACGCGGCTGCGCAGCTGGAGCAAGGGCACGGCGGCGGTCGGCGACAGCATGGTGGTCGTCGGTTGGGCCAGGCGGCGGCGCGGGAGGCCGTGGTGGCGTAGGGTGGCGCCGGACAGAGCTGGGCTCGCGCAGGGGAGGCGCGCGTGGGCAGGGGCGATCCGGCTGGGCTTCGGCCAATTTTTCGGCGACCTTCCGGTGATTGGTTTGAGCCGATTTTCGGTGAGTAGCTTCGTCTCTACCATGTATTCGTCATATATTAATTTCGTGAATTTACGATGAACGATTTGCCCGGAAATCGCATTTATAGGTTATAGATTTCGTTTGGGGTATTTTAGATTTAACCCAATTAATTAACCGGTTATTAATGGGCTTCATATATATCGTATAGGTTGTCAAGACGGACATTTCGATATATTCGAAATAGTTTTTGGACGATTTTGGTCGGCGGGCTTCATATTCGGGCGCCGGTACTGTGCTGTTCGGGCTGTTCGGTAACGTATAAATTAGGTGGGAAACTTTATTTCTCACTCCACATTATTGAAGTAGTTTTGGGTGTGCAAACCCTTATTTAATTTATTATAGATATATTAAATCGTTAATTTAAATATCTATAATTCGTTTAGAATCGGAGTTGGACTTAGGAATTAATTTAAGAAAATTAATTAAATTATTTCCTACGAGATTAAATATATTCCTAATTGAATCGAATAGGAATAGACGACTTAGAAATTCCTTTGAGAATTAAATGAGCTAGAAGATTTGTAAACGTTGGACGTGAGAGACTTAGACGCTATTCTAGGTCCCCTTTTTGTTACGTGGATTATTTGTTTAAATTATTTTAAAAAGACATGTTAATTGAAATTGAAATATTTTCTAAGGAATTAAAGAAAATATATTTTGAAAACATGAAATGTATATGAAACTGTTTTCATATGATTTAATTGTTTTATTGTATTTTAAAGCATGAAAAGAGATTTTGAGATTTATATTACCATGTGGGCATTTTTATAAATATGATGTATTACATATTTATGATTGAGATATGATTTGATTGTACACCATGTCGTGTGAGCACATGGGTGTTAGTGCAAGTAGTGCACGGTTTCACCATTGGCAGAGAGAGTTCATTTGGTGTGGTCTACTTCCTTTGTGCGTGGGGCACGAGTAGACGTTTGTGTCGGATCATCACAACAACTGGCCAGGAGGTATCACGCCTACGGAACTAAAAAGCCGGCAAATGTGAGTTAGGAGTCCAGGTAGAGGCTCATGTTCTTGACTCAAGGGTAGTCATGGCGTACGGAGTTGCATGTTGGGCTCTCGTACAACCGTCTTCCCTGTTGAAGTGATAGAGAGAAAAATCACTTGGGAAAGATCGGTGTGGTAACTCTACACTATGATGAGTGGACAGAGTTTGTATCCGTTACCCTTGGGAAGGGTGTGTTGTGTGTGAGTATCACGGGGAGTGTTGAGTCACATTACACTGCCTATTATTTATGTGATCTCGTTTAACATGTATATGTGCTATATTACATGTGTTGTTGGGGCATGCTATTTATGAATATTGTAAATTAAATTCATATTTTATAAATGCTCAGTTGAAAGTAATTAATGTGGAAGAAAATGATAATATGCCATTATAAATAAGTATAAATGAAACGAATATATTTATACTTGTTGTTGTATACCTTAGTACCCTTGGGGGAGGTTATGCGTGTTGGCATAGTGATTCATGTGGCTAGCGGAGGCTAGTGGTGGACCGTAGGCTTGACTTGAGTTGAGGCCTTAGAGATTGTGGTTAGTAGCCTTAGAGATTGTGGTTAGCAGCCTTGTGATTGTGGTTAGTAGCCCTGTGATTGTGGTTAGTAGTTTGGTGATCGTGGTTAGTTGTGTGAACTCTTTTGAAGATGAGAGGTTAGGGATGATTTTTGTATCAATTGATAATTGAGGCCTTAGAGAAGGCGAGTGATGAGTTGTGTGAGATTTTGATTGATGAGAAGGGGTTATGATTAGGGATTTATTTAGTACTCGAGGTACCGTAGCTTGACAGTCTCGGTTCTTGTGCTTAGTTCATTCCCCTAAGCATTCCTTGTACGGTGTTTTGTACACTAGTACGTGGTCGTTGACTTGTATGTCATTCCTAGATTCCTTGGTTACGGCGTGGTGTCGAACCTCTTCCTCGTGGTATCATTTGATTTGGTGGAGTTGGAAACGGATGGTGGTCTTCCGTGAGTCCAACGTGTTGTTCTTCCTTTATTGTCCTTTTGGGCATTATAGGAATCCGTGGAGTTGTTCATTCTTATGTGGCTGTCATTTCGAAAACGGTGCTTTCTAAGTTTTGAAAGTAAACTTTTGTATTTAAAAGGAAAAACCCGTTTTCGCCTACCCCCGAACAAACGAACAGTTTTAATACTTATAAAATGATCTTGAGATCTTCTTTGAAATGATTTTCAACTTTTAAAAGCCTGTGATGGCGACTGACGGAGACCGGGGGCAAGACGGTCATTTTTACTGTGTGATTTCTAAAAAGAAAACTATTTTATCACTTGTCTAGAGATTCTGAGATTTTGAGACTTCTTTCTCAAAATCTCGACTTGTAGTATTTTGAAAGGTGGTTTCTTGTTTCACCTTTTCTTCGGATCGTTCTAAGTCTCGGTTAGGAGGCTTGGTGTTGTTCAGTGCACACTTATAGTGTTGCCTTTCCTTTTCTTTGGGTTGTTGATGTCACCATCTAGGTGATTGGGGTTTTTCACTTGTTAGGGGCATGGATGCCGAATGAAATGGTTTGAGTTTTAAAAACCTTTTTCTTAAAAACTATGGAAATCCTTGGGATTCCTCTTTTATTTACTTTCATACTCGGCCATTCGCTTTTGGTTCCCTTGTCCACTTGTGGTGTTCCTTTCTGGTTCATTCGTGATGTTCTTTCCTTGTTTGGGTATTCTTAACCTTGACATTGTGTCTCGGTTATCTGTTGGTGTAGCATTGGGACTCCTTTTCCCTTGCTTGGGTTCTTGACTCTTACGTGGTTTTTCATATCCTTAGTGAGAGCGTTGGTGATTAATTGACATTGTTGGAGATAGCAATTGATGTTTGTTATATATATATATATACATATGTATATATATATATATATTGGTGATAGTATTATGAGGTTAATGTGATGATGTGACTTATGGTATCGAGGAATAGATGTGATTGAGGTGATCTAGTTCCTGAGAGGTAGATTCCTCTAGGAGTGGGATGAGATTTGTTATATATATATATTGTATAAATATATATATATATATATTGATGATGGTTGTGTTAGTACGCAAGGACGTGGGTGTTTTCCTTCCTGTGTTATCGGGGTGTAGGATTTGAGCCTTCCTTGGTACTATTGGTGGATTTTGTTTCCTGTGGATATTAGAGGTGAGTGTGTTTCCCTCTGTTGGATTTGGTGGTTAGCGTGGTGAGCATTGATGATTGTTAGATTTGACTTGGGTTGTTGTGTACCTAGTGTACATTGGTGAGAGTAGTGTAGACTACTGGTGTTGGGTACTTGGAGTACGAGTTTTAGAGACTCATGTTGTGTATTTATATATATATACGTGTAGATATATATATATATATATATATATATTCCCTATATACTTATGTATACTCGTTTACGATGGTATATGAGCGTGTTGACTTGGATTTGCGTGGATGGGACTAGTTGGGCTATATTTATATCTTATTAGACGGTTTAGCTTTACCTAAACTATGAGAGGATGTGGTAGTTAGGATATCTTTTCCCACTGAGCTTATTTGCTCACGGAGGGAATTTCATTGGCCCCCCTGGTATTCCACGCCAGGTTGCAGGAAATATACGGCTATGAGCAGGATGCAGTGCAACGGCAGCTTCTTTTGTTTCCTTGTTACAGGTTTGGAGTGGTGCAGGGTGATGCGGTTACGGTTGCAGCACGACTGGGTTTGGGGACGATATGTATCCGCTTTCAGTTTCTCTACCCATTGTTATGGGATTGTTATGTATTATCTTTTGGGAGCCAGTCTGTTGGCCTATCCCTGTTGATGTATCTTTTATTTCCTGTACTTATTCTTTCAGGATGTATTGTATCTATTCTGTACAGTTAGACGCTTTTCTGTATTCTTATTCGAGCATTTGTGGCTCTGTTGATGTTAGAGGGTTTGGAGGGGTTTTGGTTTCTTTCCATTACCTCGGCCCTAGTAGGATTGATGAATGTGGGGCTTGGAAGCCATTGTGATTATTGAATTGCTTTGGGCAGGTTATTGTGTTGTGGTTGTTGTCCGGATGTTCCATTTACAAACGGAACTCTGCCGGATTTTCGTTAGATTCCGCTGCTTAGTTTTGTTAGTCATTTGGGTATTGAATATACCATTTCTATCATTAACCCATATGTTTTCTTGGTTAATGATGTCTTAGTTGGTCATTCGTATTAAGGATCACATCTTGGATTCCTTGGATGTCCCAGTTCGGGAGTCTTAGGGATTTAGGAGCGTGTCTGTTGGTATCTGAGGATACTCTTGTGTTTTCAGTATTCGTGTTGGCATGGAGTATATTCTTATTGTTATTCCATGTACTTCTTTGTTATTGTTGACTCTAGTAGTCGTTTGGTTTGCGTCACCCTTTAGGGGCGTGACAACATGGTATCTGGGCATTCATTGCAACCCTTTAATGGGTGTTTGAAGATTGAATGTCTTTTGGTTCTCGTTTCTTTTTACTTCCGCATTCACTCCCTTAACTCTTAGGCTCGGGTTTCGGAGTCCTAGGAATTCGGGGCGTGACAACTTGGTATCAGAGCGTGTTCTTTCTCTATGGGACGACGGGTGATGGTCGATGGTACGTTCGACGTTTGGGCTTTATCTACGTTTACGATCGACGTTCTCTAGGTGCCACTAGGTTTCACTGTCTTAGGGACGACGAGTGAGGGTCTGTGGTACGTTGACGTTAGATGTTATCTACGATTACGATCTGCGTGTTCTCTGTGCGCTTCTGTGTTATTGTGTATTTCACTTTTGTTGTGTTGAGGGGCGTGTCTTGCTAGATATATCCCGTTGTGATTTAATTCCAGCGGAGTGAGACAAGACCTCAGTCACATTATTCTTTCGTTCCTGTATCATGGGTTAGCTACCGAGGAATGTGAGTAGATCATTCGGTCTGATCAACCGGATGTGTCTCGCGGACTAAGGTACTTCCTGATTTCGAGGAAGAAATCTCCTAAGGTGGGAAGGTTGTAACACCCCGTGTTATTTTACCTTTTTCCTGAAATTAGTTTTCGATTTAATTTCGGTTATGACGTCACTTGTTCATGACGTTCATGTTATCTTTGGTATTTTGATACCTGTAAATTTTTCGCGTTTAGTTTTTAAAGTCGACTGAACGACATTGCGGTTTCCCATTGACGACTTTGAGAATTCTCGTTATCGACTACGCGGTATAGTATCGATATTAAATGTTTAGTGCTTCGATTGGATGACGACACATTTTAATTGGTCGGGCTTGTTTAAGTGTTCCGATATTTTGGGTTTCTACCCCGATATATTTAATTGGGCGTCCCGTTATTAATTCGAGTTTGCGAGATTACGTTTTGGGGTTCCCGGTATTTTTCGGGATTTATTGTATATATATATATTTAATTATATATACATATAGTTTTGGGGTCATTTCGCAATTACGGATACTTGAAGGGTCAGTTTCGCAATTATGGACATTTAGAGGGTTGCTTTTGCAATTAGGGCATATATGTGTATATGTATATACAGGTCTGCTGAGCTCCTTCTCCTACACGACACCACTCCCATTTCTCTTCATTCTTTCTTCGTTTCTTCTCCACGACTGAAGCAGCTCCCTACTTCTCCATCTTCGGTCGCCGGTCATGGCGAGAGAGAGAGAGAGAGAGAGGAGCGGCTGGAGAGAGAGACCTCGGGTTGTTCTCCATGGCAGACGCGGCTGCGCAGCTGGAGCAAGGGCACGGCGGCGGTCGGCGACAGCATGGTGGTCGTCGGTTGGGCCAGGCGGCGGCGCGGGAGGCCGTGGTGGCGTAGGGTGGCGCCGGACAGAGCTGGGCTCGCGCAGGGGAGGCGCGCGTGGGCAGGGGCGATCCGGCTGGGCTTCGGCCAATTTTTCGGCGACCTTCCGGTGATTGGTTTGAGCCGATTTTCGGTGAGTAGCTTCGTCTCTACCATGTATTCGTCATATATTAATTTCGTGAATTTACGATGAACGATTTGCCCGGAAATCGCATTTATAGGTTATAGATTTCGTTTGGGGTATTTTAGATTTAACCCAATTAATTAACCGGTTATTAATGGGCTTCATATATATCGTATAGGTTGTCAAGACGGACATTTCGATATATTCGAAATAGTTTTTGGACGATTTTGGTCGGCGGGCTTCATATTCTGGCGCCGGTACTGTGCTGTTCGGGCTGTTCGGTAACGTATAAATTAGGTGGGAAACTTTATTTCTCACTCCACATTATTGAAGTAGTTTTGGGTGTGCAAACCCTTATTTAATTTATTATAGATATATTAAATCGTTAATTTAAATATCTATAATTCGTTTAGAATCGGAGTTGGACTTAGGAATTAATTTAAGAAAATTAATTAAATTATTTCCTACGAGATTAAATATATTCCTAATTGAATCGAATAGGAATAGACGACTTAGAAATTCCTTTGAGAATTAAATGAGCTAGAAGATTTGTAAACGTTGGACGTGAGAGACTTAGACGCTATTCTAGGTCCCCTTTTTGTTACGTGGATTATTTGTTTAAATTATTTTAAAAAGACATGTTAATTGAAATTGAAATATTTTCTAAGGAATTAAAGAAAATATATTTTGAAAACATGAAATGTATATGAAACTGTTTTCATATGATTTAATTGTTTTATTGTATTTTAAAGCATGAAAAGAGATTTTGAGATTTATATTACCATGTGGGCATTTTTATAAATATGATGTATTACATATTTATGATTGAGATATGATTTGATTGTACACCATGTCGTGTGAGCACATGGGTGTTAGTGCAAGTAGTGCACGGTTTCACCATTGGCAGAGAGAGTTCATTTGGTGTGGTCTACTTCCTTTGTGCGTGGGGCACGAGTAGACGTTTGTGTCGGATCATCACAACAACTGGCCAGGAGGTATCACGCCTACGGAACTAAAAAGCCGGCAAATGTGAGTTAGGAGTCCAGGTAGAGGCTCATGTTCTTGACTCAAGGGTAGTCATGGCGTACGGAGTTGCATGTTGGGCTCTCGTACAACCGTCTTCCCTGTTGAAGTGATAGAGAGAAAAATCACTTGGGAAAGATCGGTGTGGTAACTCTACACTATGATGAGTGGACAGAGTTTGTATCCGTTACCCTTGGGAAGGGTGTGTTGTGTGTGAGTATCACGGGGAGTGTTGAGTCACATTACACTGCCTATTATTTATGTGATCTCGTTTAACATGTATATGTGCTATATTACATGTGTTGTTGGGGCATGCTATTTATGAATATTGTAAATTAAATTCATATTTTATAAATGCTCAGTTGAAAGTAATTAATGTGGAAGAAAATGATAATATGCCATTATAAATAAGTATAAATGAAACGAATATATTTATACTTGTTGTTGTATACCTTAGTACCCTTGGGGGAGGTTATGCGTGTTGGCATAGTGATTCATGTGGCTAGCGGAGGCTAGTGGTGGACCGTAGGCTTGACTTGAGTTGAGGCCTTAGAGATTGTGGTTAGTAGCCTTAGAGATTGTGGTTAGCAGCCTTGTGATTGTGGTTAGTAGCCCTGTGATTGTGGTTAGTAGTTTGGTGATCGTGGTTAGTTGTGTGAACTCTTTTGAAGATGAGAGGTTAGGGATGATTTTTGTATCAATTGATAATTGAGGCCTTAGAGAAGGCGAGTGATGAGTTGTGTGAGATTTTGATTGATGAGAAGGGGTTATGATTAGGGATTTATTTAGTACTCGAGGTACCGTAGCTTGACAGTCTCGGTTCTTGTGCTTAGTTCATTCCCCTAAGCATTCCTTGTACGGTGTTTTGTACACTAGTACGTGGTCGTTGACTTGTATGTCATTCCTAGATTCCTTGGTTACGGCGTGGTGTCGAACCTCTTCCTCGTGGTATCATTTGATTTGGTGGAGTTGGAAACGGATGGTGGTCTTCCGTGAGTCCAACGTGTTGTTCTTCCTTTATTGTCCTTTTGGGCATTATAGGAATCCGTGGAGTTGTTCATTCTTATGTGGCTGTCATTTCGAAAACGGTGCTTTCTAAGTTTTGAAAGTAAACTTTTGTATTTAAAAGGAAAAACCCGTTTTCGCCTACCCCCGAACAAACGAACAGTTTTAATACTTATAAAATGATCTTGAGATCTTCTTTGAAATGATTTTCAACTTTTAAAAGCCTGTGATGGCGACTGACGGAGACCGGGGGCAAGACGGTCATTTTTACTGTGTGATTTCTAAAAAGAAAACTATTTTATCACTTGTCTAGAGATTCTGAGATTTTGAGACTTCTTTCTCAAAATCTCGACTTGTAGTATTTTGAAAGGTGGTTTCTTGTTTCACCTTTTCTTCGGATCGTTCTAAGTCTCGGTTAGGAGGCTTGGTGTTGTTCAGTGCACACTTATAGTGTTGCCTTTCCTTTTCTTTGGGTTGTTGATGTCACCATCTAGGTGATTGGGGTTTTTCACTTGTTAGGGGCATGGATGCCGAATGAAATGGTTTGAGTTTTAAAAACCTTTTTCTTAAAAACTATGGAAATCCTTGGGATTCCTCTTTTATTTACTTTCATACTCGGCCATTCGCTTTTGGTTCCCTTGTCCACTTGTGGTGTTCCTTTCTGGTTCATTCGTGATGTTCTTTCCTTGTTTGGGTATTCTTAACCTTGACATTGTGTCTCGGTTATCTGTTGGTGTAGCATTGGGACTCCTTTTCCCTTGCTTGGGTTCTTGACTCTTACGTGGTTTTTCATATCCTTAGTGAGAGCGTTGGTGATTAATTGACATTGTTGGAGATAGCAATTGATGTTTGTTATATATATATATATATATGTATATATATATATATATTGGTGATAGTATTATGAGGTTAATGTGATGATGTGACTTATGGTATCGAGGAATAGATGTGATTGAGGTGATCTAGTTCCTGAGAGGTAGATTCCTCTAGGAGTGGGATGAGATTTGTTATATATATATATTGTATAAATATATATATATATATATTGATGATGGTTGTGTTAGTACGCAAGGACGTGGGTGTTTTCCTTCATGTGTTATCGGGGTGTAGGATTTGAGCCTTCCTTGGTACTATTGGTGGATTTTGTTTCCTGTGGATATTAGAGGTGAGTGTGTTTCCCTCTGTTGGATTTGGTGGTTAGCGTGGTGAGCATTGATGATTGTTAGATTTGACTTGGGTTGTTGTGTACCTAGTGTACATTGGTGAGAGTAGTGTAGACTACTGGTGTTGGGTACTTGGAGTACGAGTTTTAGAGACTCATGTTGTGTATTTATATATATATACGTGTAGATATATATATATATATATATATATATTCCCTATATACTTATGTATACTCGTTTACGATGGTATATGAGCGTGTTGACTTGGATTTGCGTGGATGGGACTAGTTGGGCTATATTTATATCTTATTAGACGGTTTAGCTTTACCTAAACTATGAGAGGATGTGGTAGTTAGGATATCTTTTCCCACTGAGCTTATTTGCTCACGGAGGGAATTTCATTGGCCCCCCTGGTATTCCACGCCAGGTTGCAGGAAATATACGGCTATGAGCAGGATGCAGTGCAACGGCAGCTTCTTTTGTTTCCTTGTTACAGGTTTGGAGTGGTGCAGGGTGATGCGGTTACGGTTGCAGCACGACTGGGTTTGGGGACGATATGTATCCGCTTTCAGTTTCTCTACCCATTGTTATGGGATTGTTATGTATTATCTTTTGGGAGCCAGTCTGTTGGCCTATCCCTGTTGATGTATCTTTTATTTCCTGTACTTATTCTTTCAGGATGTATTGTATCTATTCTGTACAGTTAGACGCTTTTCTGTATTCTTATTCGAGCATTTGTGGCTCTGTTGATGTTAGAGGGTTTGGAGGGGTTTTGGTTTCTTTCCATTACCTCGGCCCTAGTAGGATTGATGAATGTGGGGCTTGGAAGCCATTGTGATTATTGAATTGCTTTGGGCAGGTTATTGTGTTGTGGTTGTTGTCCGGATGTTCCATTTACAAACGGAACTCTGCCGGATTTTCGTTAGATTCCGCTGCTTAGTTTTGTTAGTCATTTGGGTATTGAATATACCATTTCTATCATTAACCCATATGTTTTCTTGGTTAATGATGTCTTAGTTGGTCATTCGTATTAAGGATCACATCTTGGATTCCTTGGATGTCCCAGTTCGGGAGTCTTAGGGATTTAGGAGCGTGTCTGTTGGTATCTGAGGATACTCTTGTGTTTTCAGTATTCGTGTTGGCATGGAGTATATTCTTATTGTTATTCCATGTACTTCTTTGTTATTGTTGACTCTAGTAGTCGTTTGGTTTGCGTCACCCTTTAGGGGCGTGACAACATGGTATCTGGGCATTCATTGCAACCCTTTAATGGGTGTTTGAAGATTGAATGTCTTTTGGTTCTCGTTTCTTTTTACTTCCGCATTCACTCCCTTAACTCTTAGGCTCGGGTTTCGGAGTCCTAGGAATTCGGGGCGTGACAACTTGGTATCAGAGCGTGTTCTTTCTCTATGGGACGACGGGTGATGGTCGATGGTACGTTCGACGTTTGGGCTTTATCTACGTTTACGATCGACGTTCTCTAGGTGCCACTAGGTTTCACTGTCTTAGGGACGACGAGTGAGGGTCTGTGGTACGTTGACGTTAGATGTTATCTACGATTACGATCTGCGTGTTCTCTGTGCGCTTCTGTGTTATTGTGTATTTCACTTTTGTTGTGTTGAGGGGCGTGTCTTGCTAGATATATCCCGTTGTGATTTAATTCCAGCGGAGTGAGACAAGACCTCAGTCACATTATTCTTTCGTTCCTGTATCATGGGTTAGCTACCGAGGAATGTGAGTAGATCATTCGGTCTGATCAACCGGATGTGTCTCGCGGACTAAGGTACTTCCTGATTTCGAGGAAGAAATCTCCTAAGGTGGGAAGGTTGTAACACCCCGTGTTATTTTACCTTTTTCCTGAAATTAGTTTTCGATTTAATTTCGGTTATGACGTCACTTGTTCATGACGTTCATGTTATCTTTGGTATTTTGATACCTGTAAATTTTTCGCGTTTAGTTTTTAAAGTCGACTGAACGACATTGCGGTTTCCCATTGACGACTTTGAGAATTCTCGTTATCGACTACGCGGTATAGTATCGATATTAAATGTTTAGTGCTTCGATTGGATGACGACACATTTTAATTGGTCGGGCTTGTTTAAGTGTTCCGATATTTTGGGTTTCTACCCCGATATATTTAATTGGGCGTCCCGTTATTAATTCGAGTTTGCGAGATTACGTTTTGGGGTTCCCGGTATTTTTCGGGATTTATTGTATATATATATATTTAATTATATATACATATAGTTTTGGGGTCATTTCGCAATTACGGATACTTGAAGGGTCAGTTTCGCAATTATGGACATTTAGAGGGTTGCTTTTGCAATTAGGGCATATATGTGTATATGTATATACAGGTCTGCTGAGCTCCTTCTCCTACACGACACCACTCCCATTTCTCTTCATTCTTTCTTCGTTTCTTCTCCACGACTGAAGCAGCTCCCTACTTCTCCATCTTCGGTCGCCGGTCATGGCGAGAGAGAGAGAGAGAGAGAGGAGCGGCTGGAGAGAGAGACCTCGGGTTGTTCTCCATGGCAGACGCGGCTGCGCAGCTGGAGCAAGGGCACGGCGGCGGTCGGCGACAGCATGGTGGTCGTCGGTTGGGCCAGGCGGCGGCGCGGGAGGCCGTGGTGGCGTAGGGTGGCGCCGGACAGAGCTGGGCTCGCGCAGGGGAGGCGCGCGTGGGCAGGGGCGATCCGGCTGGGCTTCGGCCAATTTTTCGGCGACCTTCCGGTGATTGGTTTGAGCCGATTTTCGGTGAGTAGCTTCGTCTCTACCATGTATTCGTCATATATTAATTTCGTGAATTTACGATGAACGATTTGCCCGGAAATCGCATTTATAGGTTATAGATTTCGTTTGGGGTATTTTAGATTTAACCCAATTAATTAACCGGTTATTAATGGGCTTCATATATATCGTATAGGTTGTCAAGACGGACATTTCGATATATTCGAAATAGTTTTTGGACGATTTTGGTCGGCGGGCTTCATATTCTGGCGCCGGTACTGTGCTGTTCGGGCTGTTCGGTAACGTATAAATTAGGTGGGAAACTTTATTTCTCACTCCACATTATTGAAGTAGTTTTGGGTGTGCAAACCCTTATTTAATTTATTATAGATATATTAAATCGTTAATTTAAATATCTATAATTCGTTTAGAATCGGAGTTGGACTTAGGAATTAATTTAAGAAAATTAATTAAATTATTTCCTACGAGATTAAATATATTCCTAATTGAATCGAATAGGAATAGACGACTTAGAAATTCCTTTGAGAATTAAATGAGCTAGAAGATTTGTAAACGTTGGACGTGAGAGACTTAGACGCTATTCTAGGTCCCCTTTTTGTTACGTGGATTATTTGTTTAAATTATTTTAAAAAGACATGTTAATTGAAATTGAAATATTTTCTAAGGAATTAAAGAAAATATATTTTGAAAACATGAAATGTATATGAAACTGTTTTCATATGATTTAATTGTTTTATTGTATTTTAAAGCATGAAAAGAGATTTTGAGATTTATATTACCATGTGGGCATTTTTATAAATATGATGTATTACATATTTATGATTGAGATATGATTTGATTGTACACCATGTCGTGTGAGCACATGGGTGTTAGTGCAAGTAGTGCACGGTTTCACCATTGGCAGAGAGAGTTCATTTGGTGTGGTCTACTTCCTTTGTGCGTGGGGCACGAGTAGACGTTTGTGTCGGATCATCACAACAACTGGCCAGGAGGTATCACGCCTACGGAACTAAAAAGCCGGCAAATGTGAGTTAGGAGTCCAGGTAGAGGCTCATGTTCTTGACTCAAGGGTAGTCATGGCGTACGGAGTTGCATGTTGGGCTCTCGTACAACCGTCTTCCCTGTTGAAGTGATAGAGAGAAAAATCACTTGGGAAAGATCGGTGTGGTAACTCTACACTATGATGAGTGGACAGAGTTTGTATCCGTTACCCTTGGGAAGGGTGTGTTGTGTGTGAGTATCACGGGGAGTGTTGAGTCACATTACACTGCCTATTATTTATGTGATCTCGTTTAACATGTATATGTGCTATATTACATGTGTTGTTGGGGCATGCTATTTATGAATATTGTAAATTAAATTCATATTTTATAAATGCTCAGTTGAAAGTAATTAATGTGGAAGAAAATGATAATATGCCATTATAAATAAGTATAAATGAAACGAATATATTTATACTTGTTGTTGTATACCTTAGTACCCTTGGGGGAGGTTATGCGTGTTGGCATAGTGATTCATGTGGCTAGCGGAGGCTAGTGGTGGACCGTAGGCTTGACTTGAGTTGAGGCCTTAGAGATTGTGGTTAGTAGCCTTAGAGATTGTGGTTAGCAGCCTTGTGATTGTGGTTAGTAGCCCTGTGATTGTGGTTAGTAGTTTGGTGATCGTGGTTAGTTGTGTGAACTCTTTTGAAGATGAGAGGTTAGGGATGATTTTTGTATCAATTGATAATTGAGGCCTTAGAGAAGGCGAGTGATGAGTTGTGTGAGATTTTGATTGATGAGAAGGGGTTATGATTAGGGATTTATTTAGTACTCGAGGTACCGTAGCTTGACAGTCTCGGTTCTTGTGCTTAGTTCATTCCCCTAAGCATTCCTTGTACGGTGTTTTGTACACTAGTACGTGGTCGTTGACTTGTATGTCATTCCTAGATTCCTTGGTTACGGCGTGGTGTCGAACCTCTTCCTCGTGGTATCATTTGATTTGGTGGAGTTGGAAACGGATGGTGGTCTTCCGTGAGTCCAACGTGTTGTTCTTCCTTTATTGTCCTTTTGGGCATTATAGGAATCCGTGGAGTTGTTCATTCTTATGTGGCTGTCATTTCGAAAACGGTGCTTTCTAAGTTTTGAAAGTAAACTTTTGTATTTAAAAGGAAAAACCCGTTTTCGCCTACCCCCGAACAAACGAACAGTTTTAATACTTATAAAATGATCTTGAGATCTTCTTTGAAATGATTTTCAACTTTTAAAAGCCTGTGATGGCGACTGACGGAGACCGGGGGCAAGACGGTCATTTTTACTGTGTGATTTCTAAAAAGAAAACTATTTTATCACTTGTCTAGAGATTCTGAGATTTTGAGACTTCTTTCTCAAAATCTCGACTTGTAGTATTTTGAAAGGTGGTTTCTTGTTTCACCTTTTCTTCGGATCGTTCTAAGTCTCGGTTAGGAGGCTTGGTGTTGTTCAGTGCACACTTATAGTGTTGCCTTTCCTTTTCTTTGGGTTGTTGATGTCACCATCTAGGTGATTGGGGTTTTTCACTTGTTAGGGGCATGGATGCCGAATGAAATGGTTTGAGTTTTAAAAACCTTTTTCTTAAAAACTATGGAAATCCTTGGGATTCCTCTTTTATTTACTTTCATACTCGGCCATTCGCTTTTGGTTCCCTTGTCCACTTGTGGTGTTCCTTTCTGGTTCATTCGTGATGTTCTTTCCTTGTTTGGGTATTCTTAACCTTGACATTGTGTCTCGGTTATCTGTTGGTGTAGCATTGGGACTCCTTTTCCCTTGCTTGGGTTCTTGACTCTTACGTGGTTTTTCATATCCTTAGTGAGAGCGTTGGTGATTAATTGACATTGTTGGAGATAGCAATTGATGTTTGTTATATATATATATATATATGTATATATATATATATATTGGTGATAGTATTATGAGGTTAATGTGATGATGTGACTTATGGTATCGAGGAATAGATGTGATTGAGGTGATCTAGTTCCTGAGAGGTAGATTCCTCTAGGAGTGGGATGAGATTTGTTATATATATATATTGTATAAATATATATATATATATATTGATGATGGTTGTGTTAGTACGCAAGGACGTGGGTGTTTTCCTTCCTGTGTTATCGGGGTGTAGGATTTGAGCCTTCCTTGGTACTATTGGTGGATTTTGTTTCCTGTGGATATTAGAGGTGAGTGTGTTTCCCTCTGTTGGATTTGGTGGTTAGCGTGGTGAGCATTGATGATTGTTAGATTTGACTTGGGTTGTTGTGTACCTAGTGTACATTGGTGAGAGTAGTGTAGACTACTGGTGTTGGGTACTTGGAGTACGAGTTTTAGAGACTCATGTTGTGTATTTATATATATATACGTGTAGATATATATATATATATATATATATATATATTCCCTATATACTTATGTATACTCGTTTACGATGGTATATGAGCGTGTTGACTTGGATTTGCGTGGATGGGACTAGTTGGGCTATATTTATATCTTATTAGACGGTTTAGCTTTACCTAAACTATGAGAGGATGTGGTAGTTAGGATATCTTTTCCCACTGAGCTTATTTGCTCACGGAGGGAATTTCATTGGCCCCCCTGGTATTCCACGCCAGGTTGCAGGAAATATACGGCTATGAGCAGGATGCAGTGCAACGGCAGCTTCTTTTGTTTCCTTGTTACAGGTTTGGAGTGGTGCAGGGTGATGCGGTTACGGTTGCAGCACGACTGGGTTTGGGGACGATATGTATCCGCTTTCAGTTTCTCTACCCATTGTTATGGGATTGTTATGTATTATCTTTTGGGAGCCAGTCTGTTGGCCTATCCCTGTTGATGTATCTTTTATTTCCTGTACTTATTCTTTCAGGATGTATTGTATCTATTCTGTACAGTTAGACGCTTTTCTGTATTCTTATTCGAGCATTTGTGGCTCTGTTGATGTTAGAGGGTTTGGAGGGGTTTTGGTTTCTTTCCATTACCTCGGCCCTAGTAGGATTGATGAATGTGGGGCTTGGAAGCCATTGTGATTATTGAATTGCTTTGGGCAGGTTATTGTGTTGTGGTTGTTGTCCGGATGTTCCATTTACAAACGGAACTCTGCCGGATTTTCGTTAGATTCCGCTGCTTAGTTTTGTTAGTCATTTGGGTATTGAATATACCATTTCTATCATTAACCCATATGTTTTCTTGGTTAATGATGTCTTAGTTGGTCATTCGTATTAAGGATCACATCTTGGATTCCTTGGATGTCCCAGTTCGGGAGTCTTAGGGATTTAGGAGCGTGTCTGTTGGTATCTGAGGATACTCTTGTGTTTTCAGTATTCGTGTTGGCATGGAGTATATTCTTATTGTTATTCCATGTACTTCTTTGTTATTGTTGACTCTAGTAGTCGTTTGGTTTGCGTCACCCTTTAGGGGCGTGACAACATGGTATCTGGGCATTCATTGCAACCCTTTAATGGGTGTTTGAAGATTGAATGTCTTTTGGTTCTCGTTTCTTTTTACTTCCGCATTCACTCCCTTAACTCTTAGGCTCGGGTTTCGGAGTCCTAGGAATTCGGGGCGTGACAACTTGGTATCAGAGCGTGTTCTTTCTCTATGGGACGACGGGTGATGGTCGATGGTACGTTCGACGTTTGGGCTTTATCTACGTTTACGATCGACGTTCTCTAGGTGCCACTAGGTTTCACTGTCTTAGGGACGACGAGTGAGGGTCTGTGGTACGTTGACGTTAGATGTTATCTACGATTACGATCTGCGTGTTCTCTGTGCGCTTCTGTGTTATTGTGTATTTCACTTTTGTTGTGTTGAGGGGCGTGTCTTGCTAGATATATCCCGTTGTGATTTAATTCCAGCGGAGTGAGACAAGACCTCAGTCACATTATTCTTTCGTTCCTGTATCATGGGTTAGCTACCGAGGAATGTGAGTAGATCATTCGGTCTGATCAACCGGATGTGTCTCGCGGACTAAGGTACTTCCTGATTTCGAGGAAGAAATCTCCTAAGGTGGGAAGGTTGTAACACCCCGTGTTATTTTACCTTTTTCCTGAAATTAGTTTTCGATTTAATTTCGGTTATGACGTCACTTGTTCATGACGTTCATGTTATCTTTGGTATTTTGATACCTGTAAATTTTTCGCGTTTAGTTTTTAAAGTCGACTGAACGACATTGCGGTTTCCCATTGACGACTTTGAGAATTCTCGTTATCGACTACGCGGTATAGTATCGATATTAAATGTTTAGTGCTTCGATTGGATGACGACACATTTTAATTGGTCGGGCTTGTTTAAGTGTTCCGATATTTTGGGTTTCTACCCCGATATATTTAATTGGGCGTCCCGTTATTAATTCGAGTTTGCGAGATTACGTTTTGGGGTTCCCGGTATTTTTCGGGATTTATTGTATATATATATATTTAATTATATATACATATAGTTTTGGGGTCATTTCGCAATTACGGATACTTGAAGGGTCAGTTTCGCAATTATGGACATTTAGAGGGTTGCTTTTGCAATTAGGGCATATATGTGTATATGTATATACAGGTCTGCTGAGCTCCTTCTCCTACACGACACCACTCCCATTTCTCTTCATTCTTTCTTCGTTTCTTCTCCACGACTGAAGCAGCTCCCTACTTCTCCATCTTCGGTCGCCGGTCATGGCGAGAGAGAGAGAGAGAGAGAGGAGCGGCTGGAGAGAGAGACCTCGGGTTGTTCTCCATGGCAGACGCGGCTGCGCAGCTGGAGCAAGGGCACGGCGGCGGTCGGCGACAGCATGGTGGTCGTCGGTTGGGCCAGGCGGCGGCGCGGGAGGCCGTGGTGGCGTAGGGTGGCGCCGGACAGAGCTGGGCTCGCGCAGGGGAGGCGCGCGTGGGCAGGGGCGATCCGGCTGGGCTTCGGCCAATTTTTCGGCGACCTTCCGGTGATTGGTTTGAGCCGATTTTCGGTGAGTAGCTTCGTCTCTACCATGTATTCGTCATATATTAATTTCGTGAATTTACGATGAACGATTTGCCCGGAAATCGCATTTATAGGTTATAGATTTCGTTTGGGGTATTTTAGATTTAACCCAATTAATTAACCGGTTATTAATGGGCTTCATATATATCGTATAGGTTGTCAAGACGGACATTTCGATATATTCGAAATAGTTTTTGGACGATTTTGGTCGGCGGGCTTCATATTCGGGCGCCGGTACTGTGCTGTTCGGGCTGTTCGGTAACGTATAAATTAGGTGGGAAACTTTATTTCTCACTCCACATTATTGAAGTAGTTTTGGGTGTGCAAACCCTTATTTAATTTATTATAGATATATTAAATCGTTAATTTAAATATCTATAATTCGTTTAGAATCGGAGTTGGACTTAGGAATTAATTTAAGAAAATTAATTAAATTATTTCCTACGAGATTAAATATATTCCTAATTGAATCGAATAGGAATAGACGACTTAGAAATTCCTTTGAGAATTAAATGAGCTAGAAGATTTGTAAACGTTGGACGTGAGAGACTTAGACGCTATTCTAGGTCCCCTTTTTGTTACGTGGATTATTTGTTTAAATTATTTTAAAAAGACATGTTAATTGAAATTGAAATATTTTCTAAGGAATTAAAGAAAATATATTTTGAAAACATGAAATGTATATGAAACTGTTTTCATATGATTTAATTGTTTTATTGTATTTTAAAGCATGAAAAGAGATTTTGAGATTTATATTACCATGTGGGCATTTTTATAAATATGATGTATTACATATTTATGATTGAGATATGATTTGATTGTACACCATGTCGTGTGAGCACATGGGTGTTAGTGCAAGTAGTGCACGGTTTCACCATTGGCAGAGAGAGTTCATTTGGTGTGGTCTACTTCCTTTGTGCGTGGGGCACGAGTAGACGTTTGTGTCGGATCATCACAACAACTGGCCAGGAGGTATCACGCCTACGGAACTAAAAAGCCGGCAAATGTGAGTTAGGAGTCCAGGTAGAGGCTCATGTTCTTGACTCAAGGGTAGTCATGGCGTACGGAGTTGCATGTTGGGCTCTCGTACAACCGTCTTCCCTGTTGAAGTGATAGAGAGAAAAATCACTTGGGAAAGATCGGTGTGGTAACTCTACACTATGATGAGTGGACAGAGTTTGTATCCGTTACCCTTGGGAAGGGTGTGTTGTGTGTGAGTATCACGGGGAGTGTTGAGTCACATTACACTGCCTATTATTTATGTGATCTCGTTTAACATGTATATGTGCTATATTACATGTGTTGTTGGGGCATGCTATTTATGAATATTGTAAATTAAATTCATATTTTATAAATGCTCAGTTGAAAGTAATTAATGTGGAAGAAAATGATAATATGCCATTATAAATAAGTATAAATGAAACGAATATATTTATACTTGTTGTTGTATACCTTAGTACCCTTGGGGGAGGTTATGCGTGTTGGCATAGTGATTCATGTGGCTAGCGGAGGCTAGTGGTGGACCGTAGGCTTGACTTGAGTTGAGGCCTTAGAGATTGTGGTTAGTAGCCTTAGAGATTGTGGTTAGCAGCCTTGTGATTGTGGTTAGTAGCCCTGTGATTGTGGTTAGTAGTTTGGTGATCGTGGTTAGTTGTGTGAACTCTTTTGAAGATGAGAGGTTAGGGATGATTTTTGTATCAATTGATAATTGAGGCCTTAGAGAAGGCGAGTGATGAGTTGTGTGAGATTTTGATTGATGAGAAGGGGTTATGATTAGGGATTTATTTAGTACTCGAGGTACCGTAGCTTGACAGTCTCGGTTCTTGTGCTTAGTTCATTCCCCTAAGCATTCCTTGTACGGTGTTTTGTACACTAGTACGTGGTCGTTGACTTGTATGTCATTCCTAGATTCCTTGGTTACGGCGTGGTGTCGAACCTCTTCCTCGTGGTATCATTTGATTTGGTGGAGTTGGAAACGGATGGTGGTCTTCCGTGAGTCCAACGTGTTGTTCTTCCTTTATTGTCCTTTTGGGCATTATAGGAATCCGTGGAGTTGTTCATTCTTATGTGGCTGTCATTTCGAAAACGGTGCTTTCTAAGTTTTGAAAGTAAACTTTTGTATTTAAAAGGAAAAACCCGTTTTCGCCTACCCCCGAACAAACGAACAGTTTTAATACTTATAAAATGATCTTGAGATCTTCTTTGAAATGATTTTCAACTTTTAAAAGCCTGTGATGGCGACTGACGGAGACCGGGGGCAAGACGGTCATTTTTACTGTGTGATTTCTAAAAAGAAAACTATTTTATCACTTGTCTAGAGATTCTGAGATTTTGAGACTTCTTTCTCAAAATCTCGACTTGTAGTATTTTGAAAGGTGGTTTCTTGTTTCACCTTTTCTTCGGATCGTTCTAAGTCTCGGTTAGGAGGCTTGGTGTTGTTCAGTGCACACTTATAGTGTTGCCTTTCCTTTTCTTTGGGTTGTTGATGTCACCATCTAGGTGATTGGGGTTTTTCACTTGTTAGGGGCATGGATGCCGAATGAAATGGTTTGAGTTTTAAAAACCTTTTTCTTAAAAACTATGGAAATCCTTGGGATTCCTCTTTTATTTACTTTCATACTCGGCCATTCGCTTTTGGTTCCCTTGTCCACTTGTGGTGTTCCTTTCTGGTTCATTCGTGATGTTCTTTCCTTGTTTGGGTATTCTTAACCTTGACATTGTGTCTCGGTTATCTGTTGGTGTAGCATTGGGACTCCTTTTCCCTTGCTTGGGTTCTTGACTCTTACGTGGTTTTTCATATCCTTAGTGAGAGCGTTGGTGATTAATTGACATTGTTGGAGATAGCAATTGATGTTTGTTATATATATATATATACATATGTATATATATATATATATTGGTGATAGTATTATGAGGTTAATGTGATGATGTGACTTATGGTATCGAGGAATAGATGTGATTGAGGTGATCTAGTTCCTGAGAGGTAGATTCCTCTAGGAGTGGGATGAGATTTGTTATATATATATATTGTATAAATATATATATATATATATTGATGATGGTTGTGTTAGTACGCAAGGACGTGGGTGTTTTCCTTCCTGTGTTATCGGGGTGTAGGATTTGAGCCTTCCTTGGTACTATTGGTGGATTTTGTTTCCTGTGGATATTAGAGGTGAGTGTGTTTCCCTCTGTTGGATTTGGTGGTTAGCGTGGTGAGCATTGATGATTGTTAGATTTGACTTGGGTTGTTGTGTACCTAGTGTACATTGGTGAGAGTAGTGTAGACTACTGGTGTTGGGTACTTGGAGTACGAGTTTTAGAGACTCATGTTGTGTATTTATATATATATACGTGTAGATATATATATATATATATATATATATATATTCCCTATATACTTATGTATACTCGTTTACGATGGTATATGAGCGTGTTGACTTGGATTTGCGTGGATGGGACTAGTTGGGCTATATTTATATCTTATTAGACGGTTTAGCTTTACCTAAACTATGAGAGGATGTGGTAGTTAGGATATCTTTTCCCACTGAGCTTATTTGCTCACGGAGGGAATTTCATTGGCCCCCCTGGTATTCCACGCCAGGTTGCAGGAAATATACGGCTATGAGCAGGATGCAGTGCAACGGCAGCTTCTTTTGTTTCCTTGTTACAGGTTTGGAGTGGTGCAGGGTGATGCGGTTACGGTTGCAGCACGACTGGGTTTGGGGACGATATGTATCCGCTTTCAGTTTCTCTACCCATTGTTATGGGATTGTTATGTATTATCTTTTGGGAGCCAGTCTGTTGGCCTATCCCTGTTGATGTATCTTTTATTTCCTGTACTTATTCTTTCAGGATGTATTGTATCTATTCTGTACAGTTAGACGCTTTTCTGTATTCTTATTCGAGCATTTGTGGCTCTGTTGATGTTAGAGGGTTTGGAGGGGTTTTGGTTTCTTTCCATTACCTCGGCCCTAGTAGGATTGATGAATGTGGGGCTTGGAAGCCATTGTGATTATTGAATTGCTTTGGGCAGGTTATTGTGTTGTGGTTGTTGTCCGGATGTTCCATTTACAAACGGAACTCTGCCGGATTTTCGTTAGATTCCGCTGCTTAGTTTTGTTAGTCATTTGGGTATTGAATATACCATTTCTATCATTAACCCATATGTTTTCTTGGTTAATGATGTCTTAGTTGGTCATTCGTATTAAGGATCACATCTTGGATTCCTTGGATGTCCCAGTTCGGGAGTCTTAGGGATTTATGAGCGTGTCTGTTGGTATCTGAGGATACTCTTGTGTTTTCAGTATTCGTGTTGGCATGGAGTATATTCTTATTGTTATTCCATGTACTTCTTTGTTATTGTTGACTCTAGTAGTCGTTTGGTTTGCGTCACCCTTTAGGGGCGTGACAACATGGTATCTGGGCATTCATTGCAACCCTTTAATGGGTGTTTGAAGATTGAATGTCTTTTGGTTCTCGTTTCTTTTTACTTCCGCATTCACTCCCTTAACTCTTAGGCTCGGGTTTCGGAGTCCTAGGAATTCGGGGCGTGACAACTTGGTATCAGAGCGTGTTCTTTCTCTATGGGACGACGGGTGATGGTCGATGGTACGTTCGACGTTTGGGCTTTATCTACGTTTACGATCGACGTTCTCTAGGTGCCACTAGGTTTCACTGTCTTAGGGACGACGAGTGAGGGTCTGTGGTACGTTGACGTTAGATGTTATCTACGATTACGATCTGCGTGTTCTCTGTGCGCTTCTGTGTTATTGTGTATTTCACTTTTGTTGTGTTGAGGGGCGTGTCTTGCTAGATATATCCCGTTGTGATTTAATTCCAGCGGAGTGAGACAAGACCTCAGTCACATTATTCTTTCGTTCCTGTATCATGGGTTAGCTACCGAGGAATGTGAGTAGATCATTCGGTCTGATCAACCGGATGTGTCTCGCGGACTAAGGTACTTCCTGATTTCGAGGAAGAAATCTCCTAAGGTGGGAAGGTTGTAACACCCCGTGTTATTTTACCTTTTTCCTGAAATTAGTTTTCGATTTAATTTCGGTTATGACGTCACTTGTTCATGACGTTCATGTTATCTTTGGTATTTTGATACCTGTAAATTTTTCGCGTTTAGTTTTTAAAGTCGACTGAACGACATTGCGGTTTCCCATTGACGACTTTGAGAATTCTCGTTATCGACTACGCGGTATAGTATCGATATTAAATGTTTAGTGCTTCGATTGGATGACGACACATTTTAATTGGTCGGGCTTGTTTAAGTGTTCCGATATTTTGGGTTTCTACCCCGATATATTTAATTGGGCGTCCCGTTATTAATTCGAGTTTGCGAGATTACGTTTTGGGGTTCCCGGTATTTTTCGGGATTTATTGTATATATATATATTTAATTATATATACATATAGTTTTGGGGTCATTTCGCAATTACGGATACTTGAAGGGTCAGTTTCGCAATTATGGACATTTAGAGGGTTGCTTTTGCAATTAGGGCATATATGTGTATATGTATATACAGGTCTGCTGAGCTCCTTCTCCTACACGACACCACTCCCATTTCTCTTCATTCTTTCTTCGTTTCTTCTCCACGACTGAAGCAGCTCCCTACTTCTCCATCTTCGGTCGCCGGTCATGGCGAGAGAGAGAGAGAGAGAGAGGAGCGGCTGGAGAGAGAGACCTCGGGTTGTTCTCCATGGCAGACGCGGCTGCGCAGCTGGAGCAAGGGCACGGCGGCGGTCGGCGACAGCATGGTGGTCGTCGGTTGGGCCAGGCGGCGGCGCGGGAGGCCGTGGTGGCGTAGGGTGGCGCCGGACAGAGCTGGGCTCGCGCAGGGGAGGCGCGCGTGGGCAGGGGCGATCCGGCTGGGCTTCGGCCAATTTTTCGGCGACCTTCCGGTGATTGGTTTGAGCCGATTTTCGGTGAGTAGCTTCGTCTCTACCATGTATTCGTCATATATTAATTTCGTGAATTTACGATGAACGATTTGCCCGGAAATCGCATTTATAGGTTATAGATTTCGTTTGGGGTATTTTAGATTTAACCCAATTAATTAACCGGTTATTAATGGGCTTCATATATATCGTATAGGTTGTCAAGACGGACATTTCGATATATTCGAAATAGTTTTTGGACGATTTTGGTCGGCGGGCTTCATATTCTGGCGCCGGTACTGTGCTGTTCGGGCTGTTCGGTAACGTATAAATTAGGTGGGAAACTTTATTTCTCACTCCACATTATTGAAGTAGTTTTGGGTGTGCAAACCCTTATTTAATTTATTATAGATATATTAAATCGTTAATTTAAATATCTATAATTCGTTTAGAATCGGAGTTGGACTTAGGAATTAATTTAAGAAAATTAATTAAATTATTTCCTACGAGATTAAATATATTCCTAATTGAATCGAATAGGAATAGACGACTTAGAAATTCCTTTGAGAATTAAATGAGCTAGAAGATTTGTAAACGTTGGACGTGAGAGACTTAGACGCTATTCTAGGTCCCCTTTTTGTTACGTGGATTATTTGTTTAAATTATTTTAAAAAGACATGTTAATTGAAATTGAAATATTTTCTAAGGAATTAAAGAAAATATATTTTGAAAACATGAAATGTATATGAAACTGTTTTCATATGATTTAATTGTTTTATTGTATTTTAAAGCATGAAAAGAGATTTTGAGATTTATATTACCATGTGGGCATTTTTATAAATATGATGTATTACATATTTATGATTGAGATATGATTTGATTGTACACCATGTCGTGTGAGCACATGGGTGTTAGTGCAAGTAGTGCACGGTTTCACCATTGGCAGAGAGAGTTCATTTGGTGTGGTCTACTTCCTTTGTGCGTGGGGCACGAGTAGACGTTTGTGTCGGATCATCACAACAACTGGCCAGGAGGTATCACGCCTACGGAACTAAAAAGCCGGCAAATGTGAGTTAGGAGTCCAGGTAGAGGCTCATGTTCTTGACTCAAGGGTAGTCATGGCGTACGGAGTTGCATGTTGGGCTCTCGTACAACCGTCTTCCCTGTTGAAGTGATAGAGAGAAAAATCACTTGGGAAAGATCGGTGTGGTAACTCTACACTATGATGAGTGGACAGAGTTTGTATCCGTTACCCTTGGGAAGGGTGTGTTGTGTGTGAGTATCACGGGGAGTGTTGAGTCACATTACACTGCCTATTATTTATGTGATCTCGTTTAACATGTATATGTGCTATATTACATGTGTTGTTGGGGCATGCTATTTATGAATATTGTAAATTAAATTCATATTTTATAAATGCTCAGTTGAAAGTAATTAATGTGGAAGAAAATGATAATATGCCATTATAAATAAGTATAAATGAAACGAATATATTTATACTTGTTGTTGTATACCTTAGTACCCTTGGGGGAGGTTATGCGTGTTGGCATAGTGATTCATGTGGCTAGCGGAGGCTAGTGGTGGACCGTAGGCTTGACTTGAGTTGAGGCCTTAGAGATTGTGGTTAGTAGCCTTAGAGATTGTGGTTAGCAGCCTTGTGATTGTGGTTAGTAGCCCTGTGATTGTGGTTAGTAGTTTGGTGATCGTGGTTAGTTGTGTGAACTCTTTTGAAGATGAGAGGTTAGGGATGATTTTTGTATCAATTGATAATTGAGGCCTTAGAGAAGGCGAGTGATGAGTTGTGTGAGATTTTGATTGATGAGAAGGGGTTATGATTAGGGATTTATTTAGTACTCGAGGTACCGTAGCTTGACAGTCTCGGTTCTTGTGCTTAGTTCATTCCCCTAAGCATTCCTTGTACGGTGTTTTGTACACTAGTACGTGGTCGTTGACTTGTATGTCATTCCTAGATTCCTTGGTTACGGCGTGGTGTCGAACCTCTTCCTCGTGGTATCATTTGATTTGGTGGAGTTGGAAACGGATGGTGGTCTTCCGTGAGTCCAACGTGTTGTTCTTCCTTTATTGTCCTTTTGGGCATTATAGGAATCCGTGGAGTTGTTCATTCTTATGTGGCTGTCATTTCGAAAACGGTGCTTTCTAAGTTTTGAAAGTAAACTTTTGTATTTAAAAGGAAAAACCCGTTTTCGCCTACCCCCGAACAAACGAACAGTTTTAATACTTATAAAATGATCTTGAGATCTTCTTTGAAATGATTTTCAACTTTTAAAAGCCTGTGATGGCGACTGACGGAGACCGGGGGCAAGACGGTCATTTTTACTGTGTGATTTCTAAAAAGAAAACTATTTTATCACTTGTCTAGAGATTCTGAGATTTTGAGACTTCTTTCTCAAAATCTCGACTTGTAGTATTTTGAAAGGTGGTTTCTTGTTTCACCTTTTCTTCGGATCGTTCTAAGTCTCGGTTAGGAGGCTTGGTGTTGTTCAGTGCACACTTATAGTGTTGCCTTTCCTTTTCTTTGGGTTGTTGATGTCACCATCTAGGTGATTGGGGTTTTTCACTTGTTAGGGGCATGGATGCCGAATGAAATGGTTTGAGTTTTAAAAACCTTTTTCTTAAAAACTATGGAAATCCTTGGGATTCCTCTTTTATTTACTTTCATACTCGGCCATTCGCTTTTGGTTCCCTTGTCCACTTGTGGTGTTCCTTTCTGGTTCATTCGTGATGTTCTTTCCTTGTTTGGGTATTCTTAACCTTGACATTGTGTCTCGGTTATCTGTTGGTGTAGCATTGGGACTCCTTTTCCCTTGCTTGGGTTCTTGACTCTTACGTGGTTTTTCATATCCTTAGTGAGAGCGTTGGTGATTAATTGACATTGTTGGAGATAGCAATTGATGTTTGTTATATATATATATATATATGTATATATATATATATATTGGTGATAGTATTATGAGGTTAATGTGATGATGTGACTTATGGTATCGAGGAATAGATGTGATTGAGGTGATCTAGTTCCTGAGAGGTAGATTCCTCTAGGAGTGGGATGAGATTTGTTATATATATATATTGTATAAATATATATATATATATATTGATGATGGTTGTGTTAGTACGCAAGGACGTGGGTGTTTTCCTTCCTGTGTTATCGGGGTGTAGGATTTGAGCCTTCCTTGGTACTATTGGTGGATTTTGTTTCCTGTGGATATTAGAGGTGAGTGTGTTTCCCTCTGTTGGATTTGGTGGTTAGCGTGGTGAGCATTGATGATTGTTAGATTTGACTTGGGTTGTTGTGTACCTAGTGTACATTGGTGAGAGTAGTGTAGACTACTGGTGTTGGGTACTTGGAGTACGAGTTTTAGAGACTCATGTTGTGTATTTATATATATATACGTGTAGATATATATATATTCCCTATATACTTATGTATACTCGTTTACGATGGTATATGAGCGTGTTGACTTGGATTTGCGTGGATGGGACTAGTTGGGCTATATTTATATCTTATTAGACGGTTTAGCTTTACCTAAACTATGAGAGGATGTGGTAGTTAGGATATCTTTTCCCACTGAGCTTATTTGCTCACGGAGGGAATTTCATTGGCCCCCCTGGTATTCCACGCCAGGTTGCAGGAAATATACGGCTATGAGCAGGATGCAGTGCAACGGCAGCTTCTTTTGTTTCCTTGTTACAGGTTTGGAGTGGTGCAGGGTGATGCGGTTACGGTTGCAGCACGACTGGGTTTGGGGACGATATGTATCCGCTTTCAGTTTCTCTACCCATTGTTATGGGATTGTTATGTATTATCTTTTGGGAGCCAGTCTGTTGGCCTATCCCTGTTGATGTATCTTTTATTTCCTGTACTTATTCTTTCAGGATGTATTGTATCTATTCTGTACAGTTAGACGCTTTTCTGTATTCTTATTCGAGCATTTGTGGCTCTGTTGATGTTAGAGGGTTTGGAGGGGTTTTGGTTTCTTTCCATTACCTCGGCCCTAGTAGGATTGATGAATGTGGGGCTTGGAAGCCATTGTGATTATTGAATTGCTTTGGGCAGGTTATTGTGTTGTGGTTGTTGTCCGGATGTTCCATTTACAAACGGAACTCTGCCGGATTTTCGTTAGATTCCGCTGCTTAGTTTTGTTAGTCATTTGGGTATTGAATATACCATTTCTATCATTAACCCATATGTTTTCTTGGTTAATGATGTCTTAGTTGGTCATTCGTATTAAGGATCACATCTTGGATTCCTTGGATGTCCCAGTTCGGGAGTCTTAGGGATTTAGGAGCGTGTCTGTTGGTATCTGAGGATACTCTTGTGTTTTCAGTATTCGTGTTGGCATGGAGTATATTCTTATTGTTATTCCATGTACTTCTTTGTTATTGTTGACTCTAGTAGTCGTTTGGTTTGCGTCACCCTTTAGGGGCGTGACAACATGGTATCTGGGCATTCATTGCAACCCTTTAATGGGTGTTTGAAGATTGAATGTCTTTTGGTTCTCGTTTCTTTTTACTTCCGCATTCACTCCCTTAACTCTTAGGCTCGGGTTTCGGAGTCCTAGGAATTCGGGGCGTGACAGAATAAGTTTTATTATAACTTATGAAGCATGAACACAGATACGAGACACGACAAATTTTTACAAAAACATAACACGATACGGTACAGACACATTAAAAAATAATAATATAATAGTTTGTTATATATTAAAGCTAGACAAATTTTCATTACTTCATTCACATAATAATAAAACAATTCTTAAATTTATATATTTGTATTGCTATTTTTTTAAAGATTTATATTATTTATTAATTAATTCATAATGTATTTTAAAATTACATTAATATTGATTAGAAAATTATCCCCTCGTATTCTCGAAGTGTCATTGATGTGTTCAAAATATGTTTTTGAAGTAATCAAAACGTGTCAAAAAATGTTGAAATTTAAAAATACTTTTAGTCGTATCTAACACGCATCGAATACGTAGTGTGTCTGAGGCGTGTTCATGTAGGACAACGTGGACATGTGTGTCTGAGTGTCCAACACGAATATGCCAAGATAAAATATTTGTGCTTGATCGACTATATAACCTTCTCCAGCAAAGTCAAACAATCAGTATACATAAATGAGTTATAAAAATAATTGGGCCAATTAAATATATATATTAATTTATAATAATTCAGATATTATTAGTATAAATGATTTATTTATACATTGGGTCAATATTGTAAAACAATTATATGGGGTAAATTACATTTTAGTAAATTACACCCACACCCCCTGTGATTCCGCTAATTACCTTTCATTCCTTATTTGTTTCACTTTGACCCCCTCAGTTCAACTTCCAGCTAAGTCAAACCCAGTCAACCCAATTTTGGGATGCAAAATGACTAAATTACCCCTAAATGTGTGAAAATTCGAAGTGTTGTTGAAAACACTTTGATTCACATGTATGCAAACCCCCTCAACACTTTGATTCACATGTATGCAAACCCCCTCTTAGTGTTTTCAAATTGACTATACATACACAAATGTATATATGTATATATAATTGTATATATAATTTTTTTATCCGGTATAATTGTATATAGAGAGAGAAATTAAATCACTATTCTTGGATTTTGTTTATTCACCTTTGAAATTTGAAATATATAATTATATGTATACATATATACATTTCCCATTATACAACCACCAATAAGTGACCATTGAAAACCTCCTACATTGGATCTGACCCTTTTAGAGTGCAAAGCAAAGATGAAGTATAAGCTGCTCTAGGAAAATATTCTTGGTACATTCATTCTAGTCCCCTCTCGAACCTCTCCACAACCTTGTTTTACAGTTTTAGAACATCATACATTGGCAAACCTAAATAAGATGTTAGGTCTTTCTTAAATAGAAAATTATCATACTGGAATAGTTTCAGTTGCTATTTGTCAGCGAAACACTACATCATTGCCTATTGGACTCTTCTAGAGTAAGAGATGCGTTTATTCTTTAACACTCAACCTTAAAGGATATCTTTTAGTTGGGGTTCCGCCAATCTTTTTGTTCCATGAAAGTTGGTGATTGTTTTACTTGAGTTAAAACTTAGATATAAAATATTCTAGATGGTACAACAGCTTAAACGATACAAAGAAACATAGTATTTAAACCAACAATCAGATTGGTGGTATTGTATATACATATATAATTAGGGTTAGAGTTAGGGTTAGAGTTTGGTTATGGGAGAGAAGGGGTGGAGATGAAGAAGATGAAAGATAAATAGGTAATTTAATATGAAGATAATTTTACATGTTAGGACACGGATATGAGTTTTAGGGGATTAAAGTGTAATTAGTAGAATCACAGAGAGTGGGAGTGTAATTTACATTAATAGAAGGGATGAAAGTGTAATTTACCCTTATATTGGGCGTTCCAAAACATCGATTTTCGTTTACCGTCCACGCCCCATCACGGACGAAAAATAATCCTCTCTAGTGCTGGACCTCTCCAACGATGGAGTCCACCGATTGAAAATTCTAAAGCTACCCACAACCTTTATCCAATTCACATGTATACCCCAATTTGCGCACACACACACACATATATATATATATATATATATATATAAGGGCCCATGTCATTAAAACAGTAAAATTGAAAATACATATATCACTTCAAATTCATTGTAATATAATTCATCATTTTTGTAATAAGAAATATAATTCATTATAGTAGAGTTCTGTAACACCCCGTGTTATTTTCCTTTTTCCTGAAATTACATTTAATTTAATTTCGGTTATGACGTCACTTGTTCATGACGTTCATATTATTCTTGGTATTTCGCGTGTAAATTTTTCGTGTTTAGTTTTAAAGTCGACTGGACGACATTACGGTTTCTCCTTGACGACTACGCGAGTTCTTATTCTCGATTACGCGGTATCATTTCGACATTTAACGATTAGTGCTTCGAATGGATGGCGACACATTTTATTTTATCGGGCTTGTTAGGCGTTCCGACGTTTGAGTTTTTATCCCGGTATATCTAATTGGGCGTCCCGTTATTAATTCGGGTTGCGAGTTTACGTTTGGGTGTCCACGGTATTTATTTGGATGTATTGTATATATATATTTAATTGTATATATATATAGCTTTGGGGGCTATTTTGCAGTTATGGATAACTGGAGGGTTGCTTTTACAATTAGGTTATATATAGGTACATGTATATACGCAACAGATCTGTATCCATCTCCTTCACGCACGGAACCTGGTACAATTCTCTCCACGATCAGAGCTATATCTCTTCTTCTTCACCATGGTCGACCGATTGAGAGAGAGAGAGAGAACATGCCATAGGAAGGGAAACTGCGTGACTGGCGGCGTCTGTGGGCGGCGGTTCGGAGTTGCGACGACGACTGAGGAGCGGCGGCTATGGCGGAGCTCGGTGGTACTAGTGGCGCGATGGTGGACGACGCGGCTGGAGGTGGGTCGCAACAGCTGGTTTGCGTAGGGGTGGTACTGTTCGCGCGACAGGGGAGTCCGGCCGGAGCTTCGGCTATTTTTTTGGTTGACTTCAGATGATCGGTTTGAGCCGATTTTTGGTGAGTAGCTTCGTGTATACGTAGTATTCATTATAATTTAATTTCGTATTTTTACGTTGAACGGTTTGCCCGAAAATCGCATTTATAGGTTATAGTTTTTGTTTGGGTTAATTTAGATTTACCCAAATTAATTAACCTATTATTAATGGGCTTCGTATATATCGTATAGGTTGTCGAGGCGGACGTTTCGATATATGCAAAATATTTTTCGGACGACTTTGGTCGGTGGGCGTTATATTCGGGCGCCGGTACTGTTCACGGTGGGCCCGAAACGACTGTTCTGTAAGCGTATTTCAGGTGGGAAATTTTATTTCTCACTCCACATTATTGAAGTGGTTTAGGGGTTCAAAACCCTTATTTAATTTAATATAGATATATTAAATCGTTAATTTAAATATCTATAATTCGTTTAGAATCGGAATTGGACTTAGGAATTAATTTAAGAAAATTAATTAAATTATTTTCTATGAAATTAAATAATTTCCTATATGAATCGAATAGGAATAAATGGCTTATAAATTTCCTTGAGGATTAAATGGGTTAGAGAATTTTGTAAACGTTGGACGTGAAGAACTTAGACGTTATGTTAGGTTCCCCTCATGTTACATTGATTAATTGTCTTAATTATTGTAAAGACATGTTAATAGAAATTGAAATATTTTCTTAGAGAATTAAAAGAAAATATATTGTTTAAAATATGAATTGAACATGAACTTGCTTTCATACGAATTAAATGCCTTTATCATATTTTTAAAAGCATGTTAAAAGAAAATGAATTTGTATACTTGGAATTGAAGTATAAGTGGATGAATTTCAAGCATGATTATTTGATATAATTGTTTGTCGTGATTTACTGCTTTATTGATTTAAAAACATGTGAAAGAGATTATGATATTCATGTTGGTGTTATGGATATTGTTCATAAATATGATGCATTATATATTTATGTTGAGGCATGATTGTCATTTGGACCTGGATGCATATTGAGAATATCATGTAGTGTCAAATCATGGTATTGGTATATGTGGGTTGTGAAATCATATGGGGTGTCTTTGTGTCGAATCGTCGCAACAACTGGCCAGGGAGTGTTCCCATCCTACGGAATAATGAGCCGTGAATGGGGTATAGGGTGAATCGTCTCATTCTCGAAGTCGCGGGTCGTCTCGTGCATCCGTTATACGGATCTTTGGTCACATGTCGTCTCGTGCAATCGTCTTCCTTGTTGAAAGTGTAGTGTCAAAAACACTTGGAAAGAATCGGTGCGGTACTCTTTCTCCTTGTAAATGGGTGGAGTGCGTATTCGTTAACTACGTGATGTGGGCAAGGGTGGTGTATGAGTCACATTGTATATGCATGGCATTTATGTGATTTCATTTGACATGTATACGTGATATTATTACATATGATGTTGGAGCAGGTTTAATATGTGTTATTATTGACTGTTGGATTTTGGAGCATGTTATGTATGAATATTGTGAAATTAAATTCATATCTTTATAAAATGCTCAGTTGAAAGTGATAAATGCGAAAACAGGAATTAAATGAGAAAATTGTTAAAGTATAAATGCAAAGTGTATCTTTATATTTGTGATTATCTACCTTGTGCCTTTGGGGGAGGTGAGGTATATTGGCATAGTGACCTCTGTGGTTAGTTATGTGTTATCTGTAGAGATTTGAGGTTAGAGATTGATTGAGTATCAATTGTGATTTGAGGCCTTAGAGAAGGCGGTGATAGTTTTGTGGTTTCAGTTGGTTGCATATTACTGACCCTGGATATTTCTTTCCCACTTAGGGGGAGGTATCCTTCATCGTGTTTTTGAGGTTTGAGTGCGGTTAGAAGTGATTGTGATTGGACTTGTCTAGTTGAGTGAAAATGGCCTCTTGATCCTGTTAATTATCAATTGTGAAATTGAGGTCATAATGAATTGGAAGAGGTATTGATTGATACTAGTTATTCTCGTGGTATCGGCCACTAGTTTTCCTTTTTCGTGATATTAGGGGGGGTTTAAGTGATTTTATTAAATAATTGGGGTACTGTGGTGTCGTAGCGTTGTTTCTAGTGCTTAGTTCATTCCCCTAAGCATTTATTTTACTGTACTTTGTATACTAGTACATGTCTTTGACTTACACGTCATTCCTTGGGTTGTCGGTTACGACGTGGTGCCGAACCTTTTCTAGGTGTTGTCATTTGATTCCGTGAGGTTGGGAACGGATAGTTGTGTTCCGTGAATCCAATGTAGTACTCTTCCTTCCTTGTCCTCTTGGACATTATAGGAATCCGTGGAGTTGTGTTTACCCTTATTTAGCTGTCCTTCGGAAACGGTGTCTTCTAAACTCTTTGTATTTAAAAGGAAAAACCCGTTTTCGCCTACCCCCGTGGAAATGAAAAGTTTTAACACTTATAAACTGATCTTAGGATCTTCTTTGAAAAGACTTTCAACTCTAAAAGCCGGTGATGGAAACTGACCGAGACCGGGGGCAAAACGGTCATTTTTACTGTATGGTTTCTTAAAAGGAAAACTATTTTATTACTTCCTCGAGATTCTGAGATTTCGAGACTTCTTTCTCAATATCTCATCCTGTAGAGTTTTAAAAGGTGTTCCATTGTTTCACCTTTGCTTCCTATCATTTCTAGGTCTCTGTATGGGGCTTTGTGTTGTTCAATGCACACATATAGTGTTGCCTTTCACTTTCTTTATTGTTGATGTCACCACTTAGGTGATTTGAGTTGTCACACGTGTTAGGGGCATGGATACCGAGTGGATTGGTTTCTTTTGTCCGGGTGTTCTCACTAAACACTTGTGGTGTTTTAACATTGATATTGTTGTCTCGGTTATCTGTTGGGTTAGCATTGGGAAGTCTTTTCCTTCGCTTTGCTTTGGTGACCCTGAGGTGGTCGTTCTGGTGAGTTGAGTTTGTGTACTCTTAGTGATTTGATTGAGTGGTTTTCCTCGCCTACAGTGAGAGTGTTAGTGATGAGATTGACCCTATTGATGATAGTATTATGAGGTCGATATGATTTATGGTATGGTGATATGATTGAGGTGATCTAGCCTTTGAGAGGTAGATTTTCCTTAGGAATGGGATGAGGTTTGTTATATATATATATATTGTACATGTATATGTATATATATATATACATATATATATGTAGACGATGATTGTGTTAGTACGCAAGGACGTGGGTACTCTTCCTCATGTGTTCTCGGGGAGTGAGTTATGAGTATTCCTTGGTACTAGTGGTGTGTTTCGATCCTTGTGGATATTAGAGGTGAGTGTGATTCCCTCTGTTTGGAGTTTCTTGTTAGCGTCGTGAACGCTTGATGATTGGTTAGGTTCGACTTGGGTGTCGTGTACTTAGTGTACGTTGGTGAGAGTAATGTAAACTACCGGTGTTGGTACTTGGGGTACGAGTCTTAGTTGTATCTTATAGACTCTAGTTGTGTACTTATATATATACATATATATATATATCCCCGTATATACTCGTTTACGGTAGCTTATGAGCGCGTGCCTTGGGTTTGCATGGATGGGATTTGTTGGGCTTTATATATCTTGCTAGATAGTTTAGCATTACCTAAACTGCCAGAGGATGTGGTAGTTAGAATATCTTTTCCCACTGAGCTTATTTGCTTATGGAGGGAATTTCATTTGCCCCCTGACATTCCACGCCAGGTTGCAGGAAATATACGGCTATGAGCAGGATGCAGTGCAACGACAGTTTTCTTTAGTTTCTTGTTACAGGTTTTGGAGTTGCCTTGGGTGATGCGGTTACGGATGCAGCACGACTGGTTTTGGGGACGGTAGTTGTCTTCTGTAAGCTTCCTTACCCATGTTTTGTGGGATTGTCATTTATTTCTTTTGGGAGCCAGTCTGTTGGCATATCCCTATCGGTGTATCATTTATTTCCTGTATTTAGTCTTTCAGGATGTTATTGTATCTATTCTGTACAGCTAGGCGCTTTTCTGTTTTCTTATTCGAGCATTTGGGGCTCTGTTGATGTTAGAGGGTTTGGAGGGGTTTTGGTTTCTTTCCACTACCTCGGCCCTAGTAGGATTGATGAATGTAGGGCTTGGAAGCCATTATTATTATCGAAATGTCATTGGCAGGTTATTGTGTTGTGGTTGGTTGTCCAGATGTTCCATTTACAAATGGAACTCTGCCGGATTTTTGTTAGATTCCACTGCTTAGTTTTGTCATTCATTTGGGTATGAAATATACCATTCTCTATCATTATTCCATACATTCTAATGGTTAATGATATCTTAGTTGGTTGCTCATCATAATGATCACATCCTAGATCCCTTGGATGTCCCAGTTCGGGGGTGTTAGGAATTTAGGGACGTGTCATCATGGTAGTAGAGCATTTGACCCTTTTGTGGGTGTTTGATGACTGAAGGTCATTTTGTTCTTATTTCTTTTTACTTCCGCATTCACTCCCTTAGCTCTTAGGCTCAGGTTTCGGAGTCCTAGGAATTTGGGGCGTGACAAGTTCCATCAGTTTTCTAATAAGAAACCAAATGCGTAGTATGAAACTTACAATAATAAAAACATACATATATCATCACTCTAACTTCATTTTTGTAATAAGAATACAATAAAAAAGTATAAACCTTAAATTTACCATCAAAATGATTACATTGAAAAATACATATATCATTTCAACTTCTGTGTAATAAAATTTTATCATTTTTGTAATAAGAAACATAATTAACTGTAATAGAGTTTCATCATTTCTATAATAAAAAATACAATATGTAGTATACATATAGACCAATAAAAAAAATTCAACTCTTGGATTTGCCATGAAAATGTGTATAATATAAAACACGTATATCATCACTCCAATTTCAATTGTTTTTTTAGTAAAAAACACAATAAAAAGTCCTTAGATTTACCATCAAAATGAGTATAGTGGACAATACATATATCATTTCAACTTCACTGTAATAGAATTTTATCATTTCTGTAATAAAAAACACAATTCACTGTAATAGAGTTCCATCATTTCTGTAATGTACACTACTAAAAAATGCAACTCTTGGATTTGAACTTCACTGTAATAGAATTTTATCATTTCTGTAATAAAAAAATAAAATTCTCTGTAATAGAGTTCCATCATTTCTGTAATGTACACTACTAAAAAATGTAATTCTTGGATTTGTCATCAAAATGAGTATAATGTAAAACACATATATCATCACTCTAACTTCATTTTTGTAGTAAGAATACAATAAAAAAGTATAAACCTTAAATTTACCATCAAAATGAATATATTAAAAAATACATATATCATTTCAATTTCACTGTAATAGAAATTTATCATTTTTGTAATAAGAAATACAATTCACTATAATAGAGTTTCATCATTTATGTAATAAGGAACACAATACGTAGTATGAAACGTACACTAATAAACAACCCGGTGGGCCCTTATATATATGTGTGCATATTATGTATTGTTGTGAATTTCCAAAATTTGGTGGGTAACTTTTTAATTTCCAAAATAGTGGTATTTATTGTGAATTTTCAAAATTTGATGAGTAACTTTTTAACAATACCAAAATAGTGGTATTGTTGTGAATTTCCAAAATTTGGTGGGTAACTTTTTAATTTTTCAACCGGTGGGCCCTTATATATATATATTCAAATAATGGTATAATTGTGAATTGGATAAAGTTGGTGGTAACTTATATATATATATATATATATATATATATATATAGATTGATAGATATATGCAAATTGTGGTATACATTTGAATTAGATAAAGTTGGTGGGTAGCTTTAGAATTTTCAACCGGTGGACCCCATCATTGGAGAGGATTATTTTTCGTCACGGACACACTTTCGAGCCTACACGATCCAAAGCTAAAACCTCCATTGACGTTCCATTTCTGTGGTGATAAACCATTGCTAAATCAATCTCTACGCTCATTATCTACAAATCACCGTCTAATCACAATCTAACACGTAATACTACTACATCCACGTCGACCTCACTGTCCTGTCTCTCTCACAACAGGAAAAAAATCCTCTGAAGTTCGCCTCTCACCACAGAGGGTGTAGTTCGGATCCAAAGGTCCAGATTTGCCAAGATGTCATATGGGTCCCAGGTGAAGGAAAGTATGTGCCAAGTCAGCAGCAGTAAAAAAAATTACTCCTTCTACATTTATGTACAATATGTATATATATGTATAATACATATGAGTATATGGTGGTGTACCAACATTGTTCCTATATACTGGCGATTTTGCCCTTACAATTATAATTACTTTTAGTTTTTTGTTTTTCAAGTTATTTCTCCCCCATTTTTGACGAAGAAGCCTCTCACCATTCCACCATTTTTGAAGAAGAAACTCTAAAGCCATTTGCTCAAAGTTTTGAAATTCGTTCCACCATTTTTTACGAAGAATTACTCCACCGCTTCCTGAAATTCACTCCACCGCTTCCTGTTTTTTATGAAGAAACCTTAAACCCTAAAGCTTTCGTCATTTGAAATTCAAACTCAAACTCTAAGAAATCCTAAACCTTAATGCCCTAGCGTCGTTTGAAATTCAGACTCAAACTCTAGTTGTCTCCATAAGATTTTTCCTAAGCTGAGGCAAAGCGTATCAGCCAATCTAATTATGGTGAAGAAAGCGAAACCCTATTTTTCATGAGCTGAGGCAAAGCGTAGATCCCAAACTAATTTTGGCGAAGGAAGCAAAAACCCTAAGCAAAACATAGATCCCAATCCTCCTTCTCGCTGCAAGGAGTGGTGACATCAACTATCCCCACCTGACTTCCTCTCACCGGAGCCCATAAATAGGTCAGTGGTTTTAATTTGTTAATGAAATTACTTGTACGGTCATTGAAATCTTCTTGTTCTCGTTTATCATACTTAAAGATCCGGTTTCATGATAAATATTTTAAAGGTACCTACTTTGATAACCAAAAAATCTATATTCATAAATTTGTAAAATGAAATACAGATTGAATAAATTTATTTGTAAAATGGGATATAGATTGAATAATGTTTTGTCATGATATTGTAATTTTGGTGTATTTTGGGCATATCTTTTGTAGGTTTTATGTTATTAGAAAATTATCCCTGAACTATTTTGGTGTATTTTGGGCATGTCTTTTGTAGGTTTAATGTTTATTTAATTTGTATTTAATTAGTATTATTTGTCTCTACTGAAAATTGTGCATTATCTCTAATTATTTGCATAAATGCTCAGAAAGAATAATTGTGCATAAAGAGTTATGTTAATTTAGTTGAAGGATATATTACATATATTCTCATGAATTGTATCATAAGTGTTATGACCATTTGAAAGAGTTACATAATAAGTAATTCATAAAATAAAGAGCAACACACTAATTAGATAGAATATTAAATTTGTCATTTTGTTGAATATAATATTGAGCAACCCACTAATTAGATATAATATTAAATTTGTCATTTTGTTAAATATAATATTGAGCAACCCACTAATTAGATATAATATTAAATTTGTCATTTTGTTGAATATAAGATAACAATATACAACACATATGACATATTACCAAATTTCCCTTGTTAATTCAGAGGGCTAGGTTAAGAACAGACTCCAAATCTGAAGTTGATAAAGTAAGGAAGATTGGTGGTGTTGATGGGAAAAAGGATGTTGGTGGGAAGGGCCCATCATCTTCCAAATATGCTGGTGTGACAAAAAATGTGAAGGGTGGGAAACAAACTGGGAAATGGCCATCATCTTCCAATTCTGCTGGTGGGAAAAAAAAACTGGGAAGGGCCCATCATCTTCCAATTCTACTAGTGGGAACCAAACTAGGAAGGGCCCATCATCTTCCAATTCTGATGGTAGGAACCAAAACTGCGAAGGCCCTAGCCAAATTATTCTTTTATTATAGGTAAAGGCCCGGTTATCTACATAATTATGATATGTTTGTTTATTTTAATGTGTGTTATACATATTAATCTACAGGTCTCATTGCATTAATAAATTCCAAAAATAACATGGCCACCGTCGTGTGAGTAGGGACATATATAATGGTATAATAAAAAAGGCTGCAGCAGATTGGGAGAAAATGACTGATGCCCAGAAGGCCCCAAATAGATTCCTTAGACGAACTGCAAAGGAAATGTATGATGATGAGAAGCAAAAAGGAAATTTGGTTAAGAAAAAAGAAGTGAAGTGTAAGAATCGAATTCAATTTAAACATATAAGGTTTTTCTATTTTGTGTTATAGTAGTTTGTGGTAGAAATGGTGAAGGTATTTGTTACCATATATCAACGTGTTGTTACTTTGTTGTTATTGTTGAGTGGTAAACTGAAAAAAAAACACGGGAGGGAGAATAGGTGATAGTTTCAAGCACAAAACTGTCTGGCATAAAGGGCATGTCGACATGTTTGTTGATGTTGTTGAGAAGCTTACTCTAGAGAAACAAAAGATGGTCGAGGAGATGGGTTTCGGATAGTTGCTCAAAATAAAATGTCGCGACATCTACCATGACTTGTGTTTATTTTTAATTAGTAACTTTGAAATTCAGGATTGTGTATTTAGACTAAAAAAGGCTGGTGATTTGTATATGAGTACACACGATGTGCAAGATATATTATTGTTACCGACAGGTATACAGAAAGTGCCGACCAACCGCCACTTCACCTCCAATGCTTCGTGGATAGCTAAGGGTAAGTTTGAAGGTAAAGATGGGCTGAAATGTGAATGAGTGTTGCAATTGCTGGACACAGTTGAGGGTGATATGTTCAAGCGCGTATTTGTATTAGCCGCATGTTCAACTATGCTTTCTCCAAATGGTCGTAATGAGACCCATTGGGGTTTGTTGGCTGTCGTTGACTAAGTTGATAGGATCTCCACTTATAACTGGTATGAATATGTCATAAAATACTTGGTTAAGACAATGAAACAATCTGAAAGTGGTAGTGTCAAATAGTCGTATAGCGGGTGTATGTTTTTCCTTCAGGTATGCAACATGAATTAAACACTGCTGCGCTTTTCGTATGTGTATTCAAGCACTTTATGGTTGATTGTTTACAAAATTCCATTTCATGTATGCAGATGTATTATCTCATGCGGGTATCGGTTGCGTGGAATGATTACCCTAGGTGTAATAAGTATTAGTTGGAATATTGGACTACCGTTGTTGTGAGTCGACGACTGGCATGGGAGCTCCGTATGGGAGGATTTGGTGATAGGCAGGTGCAACATACTCAATCTATTATGATGGGAAAATTGTTTGTCCAATTTGTTAAACATTGAAAACACTATGTTGTTATGTTTTTTATGACGCAGATCATACGTCGAGGAAGCGGAAGACGATCAACTTCCTCTGGCACCCGTGAGGAATGTAATTCTGACAATGAAAGAGAAATCTTTGTGGTAAGCATTCACACTCCCATACATAAATGGATTTAGACTACAATATATCTATGAGTGATTTTTTATGATTTACAGGGCAAGCTAAAGAGGTTCAGAAGTGATATGCTGAAGGTTGAGGTATTCTTTGGGCGGATGAAGGATTTTGTATTTAATGTCGGGGAGGGAAGTACTAGTGAAGCAAAGAGACATAAATCAGTGCATGGTCAAAGAAATGATGTTAATGGTGTTGTAGAAAATGAGGATGATGATGGAATGTGTGATGATAGGGAAGAAAACAATGGTGAATGACATGATGACAGTAATGGTGAAGGACATGATGGGTTGGATGACAGTTTTGTTGATGGAGATACGGATGAATATTTTGCATCTGATCCTAAAAAGGAGCAAAAGTTGAGCAATGACAGTTTTGAAGTCGCTCCTATGGGTGAAATTGATATTGATGTGTGCACCGATATTACTCCTTTTGTTACTTCAGTAAGTATTGCAGGGCCTGGAGAGGGTATTCTTATCGAATCACTGTTGGATGAAGGAATAGGGAAGAGGCAAACTGTTCCAAGTAGATATGCATTCTCTCCTTGGACATACATGGGGAATAGTACAGTTGCACTGAGCCCGCATGAAAATGAATTGCATGAATTTGCAGCAGAAGATCGCGATGACAACTGGCAAGTGTTATTATTTAAAACAATTGTGTAAAATTTTATGCGTTCGACTATATTTTTAGCTTTGAATTGCTTAAATTTGTATGATGCAGTGATTGCTTTGTGAGAATGTATCGGGACCATCTAGAGCGACGTGACCTCCACACATTGTTTGCTGATCATTGCATTTCGAGTTCGGTGCATATTGTTGAAAAATCCTTTAACATTACCTTCAAGTTATAAAACCATGAAAAATCCTTTAACATGAATTTGTTGATAGGTTGTAAATTTTTTTGTCAACAAATTGAACCATGAAGATGATAATGGACACTACTACTTCACCACTCGGGTTGTACAATATGGAGGATTTGCATCTACCAAGGAAGAGGAATCCAAACATAATATCGAGACTGATTCAAAATGTTTACAATGATATAGCTACAAAGTTGACATGTGCTATCAGGGAACGTTCGAAGAAAAAACCATTGGTTAGTTAACGTTGTTTAGGACATTGAAAACCTATTGACAGTCGTAATGTATTATAAATACTTGTTTCAACCTAAGGTTTTTTACTTGTCCCTCTGATAGGTATTCTTCCCGGTTTGTACTGGCAAACATTGGATATTATTGGTTGTTAACCATCCGAAGAAAAGGATAGATTACCTCTGCTCACTTGAAAATTTCCCTACATTTAGAAAATATGCATTTTTTGTGGTATGATCACTTCTTTAAACATGACATCACTTATTCATTATTTCATAGTCATAATTGTGTATCTTTATGGATGAACACATAAGGAATTCGTGGAATTTTGGACTGGAAAAAAACTTGGAAAGTATGAGGTTGTCTGTCTTAAAGATCTGCATGTCCAACCCGATGTGTAAGATCTGTAACAAAATTAATTTAGCATTAATCGGCAATATTGCATGCCTGTATTCTATTATCATCACCTGAGTTGGGTTGGTTCTAGGGTGAGTTGTGGAGTGTATTTGATTAAGTTCATGCAGTGCTGGACCGGGAATCAACTGTCCGCGGATTTGTATCATGTAAGTCAAACTCCATCCACTTACATTCTAATGTACTGAGATTAAAGATCACGATTGTAACATAAATCCATGCATACATCATCATATACTCGATGGGATGTGTTCTGGATTGTTGTTGGGGGTTCTTGACAACCCAAAGAATGAATTGAGGGATGTAATTGCAGAAGCTACTTTAGAAGCTGCAAAAAATAGGAGTCCGGCAATTTGAGATGTGTAATATTGTGTTCTACGTACATGTATGCAAGTTTTGGGAGTAACCTAACTACTGGGAACATTTTGTGTATATTGTAATTATTTGTATGCAAGTTTTGGGCCTAACTGCTTGATATATTAGAAATAGCATATAAATATTACATGTAAAGTCCCCCGTGCAAACAACTTGATCATAGAGATCTTACATGAAAATTACTTGAGCATTACATTGAATAAGATTATGATGTTGAGCACACATAAAATGGTGAGCATAATAACCATCACAGAAACAACCCTGAAGATGAGGTTGTGTAGCCCATATATTTCAGCATTTCCAAATATATATGGTGATGTCTATCTCTCACCAAATGTTGGAGCAGTTGAGCGAGCAACTGAGCTCTCTCCATGTTCAACTGTTGTAATTGGCGATCGGTCTCCAAGTGGTGGAACATGGATATCTCTTCAGGTGTTGGAACAGGTGACTCCCAGTCAAAATAATTGCATCTGTAACACCCCGTGTTATTATCCTTTTTACTGAAATTATTTTTGATTTAATTTCGGTAATGACGTCACTTGTTCATGACGTATTATTTATTCTTGGTATTTAATACCTGTAAATTTTTCGCGTTTAGTTTTAAAGTCGACTGGATGACTTTATGGTTTTTCTTTGACGACTACGCGAATTCTTGTTGTCAATTACACGGTCTCATTTCGACGTTAGTTTATTCGACATTTAATGATTAGTGTTTCGATTGAATGACGACGCATTTTAATTGGATCGGGCCTGTTAAGTGTTCCGACGTTTGGGTTTCTACCCCGATATATTTAATTGGGCGTCCCGTTATTAATTCGGGTTTGCGAGATTACGTTTTGGGGTTCCCGGTATTTTTCGGGATTTATTGTATATATATATATTTAATTATATATATATATATTTTTGGGGTCATTTCGCAATTACGGATACTTGAAGGGTCAGTTTCGCAATTATGGACATTTAGAGGGTTAGTTTTGCAATTAGGGCATATATGTATATATGCATGTACGAAACCACATATCTGCTATTCTCCTTCTCCCGCACGACTCTACCATCTTCTACCTTCTCTGTGACGCACGACCGGAGCAGCTCATCCTTCACCTCCATGAACGCCGGCGAGAGAGAGAGAGAGAGGGCTGGTTCGTGGAGAGAGGAGCGGCTGGAGAGAGAAACCTTGGGCTGTTCTCCATGGCAGACGCGGCTGCGCAGCTGGAGCGGCGGCGACCGAGCTGGGTTGACGACCCATGGTGGTCGTCGGTTGGGCCAGGCGGCGGCGCGGGAGGCCGTGGTGGCGTAGGGTGGCGCTGGACAGAGCTGGGCTCGCGCAGGGGAGACGCGTGGGTAGGGGCGATCCGGCTGGGCTTCGGCCAATTTTTTGGCGACCTTCCGGTGATCGGTTTGAGCCGATTTTCGGTGAGTAGCTTCGTCTCTACCATGTATTCGTTATATATCTATTTCGTGAATTTAGGATGAACGATTTGCCCGAAAATCGCATTTATAGGTTATAGTTTTCGTTTGGGGTATTTTAGATTTAACCCAATTATTTAACCTATTGTTAACGGGCTTCGTATATATCGTATAGGTTGTCGAGGCGGACATTTCGATATATTCGAAATATTTTTCGAACGACTTTGGTCGGTGGGCGTTATATTCGGGCGCCGGTACTGTTCACGGTGGGCCCGAAACGGCTGTTCTGTAAGCGTAATCTCAGGTGGGAAATTATATTTCTCACTCTGCATTATTGAAGTAGTTTAGGGGTGCAAAACCCTTATTTAATTTAATATAGATATATTAAATTGTTAATTTAAATATCTATAATTCGTTTAGAATCGGAATTGGACTTAGGAATTAATTTAAGAAAATTAATTAAATTATTTCCTACGAGATTAAATATATTCCTAATTGAATTGAATAGGAATAGGCGGTTTAGAAATTCCCTTGAGAATTAAATGATTTAGTAGAGATTCGTGAAAACTTAGACGTTGTGCTAGGTTCCCTTGCGAGACGTGAATTAATTGCTTTAATTATTTTAAAGGCATGATAAGGGAATTTGAAATATTTTCTAATGAATTAAAGAAAATATATATTTGAAAACATGAGTTGTATATGAAATTGTTTTCATATGATTTAAATGCTTTATTGTATTTTAAAAGCATGTTAGAAAGAGATTTCGAGAATTATATTGGATTCATGTGGATATTATATATAAATATGATGCGTTACATATTTATATTGAGAGATGATTGTCATTGAAACCTAGATGCATATAGTGTTGGTATAAGCGGTTTATGAAATCATATTTATGTTGATGCATGATTGTCATTTGGACCTGGATGCATATTGAGAATATCATGTAGTGTTAAATCATGGTATTGGTATATGTGGGTTGTGAAATCATGTGGGGTGTCTTTGTGTCGAATCGTCGCAACAACTGGCCAGGGGGTGTTCCCATCCTACAGAATAATGAGTTGTGAATGGGGTATAGGGTGAGTCGTCTCATTCTCGAAGTCGCGGGTCATCTCGTGCATTCGTGTTGACGAATCTTTGGTCACGGGTTGTCTCGTGCAAACCGTCTTCCTTGTTGAAGTGAGAAGTTTCAAAATCACTTGGGAAGTACCGGTGCGACCCTCTGTTAGCTCATATTTATGGGTAGAGTGCGTATTCGTTAACCTATGATAGGGCAAAGTGTGGTGTTGAGTCACATTATATTTGCATGGCATTTATGTGATTTCATTTGACATGTATACGTGAGATTATTACATGTGTTGTTGGAACAGGTTTAATATGTGTTATTATTGCCTGTTGGATTTTTGGAGCATGTTATGTGTGAATATTGCGAATTTAAATTCATATCTTTGTAAAATGCTCAGTTGATAATGATTAACGTGAAAGAAAATGATTACATGTGGTAATAGATCAAGTATAATGAAATGCTTATTTTATACTTGTGAGTATATATATACTTTCGTACCCTTGGGGGAGGTTAAGTATATTGACATAGTGACCTTTGTGGTTAGTGATGAACTGCAGAGATGATTTGGAGTTGATGCCTTAGAGAAGGCGGGGTTAATAGTTTGGTGATTGTGGTTGGCTGTGTGACCTTGTTAGAGATTGGAGGTTAGAGATTGATTTTAGTATCAGTTATGAATTGGGGCCTTCGAGAAGGCGGGTGATGAGATGGTGAGTTGTAGTATGGACCTTTAGGTGTCTTTCACTTTTGAGGAATAGACTATCAACTGTAGTCGAGATTTTGATTGGTGAGAAGAGGTTATGGTTGAGTGACTTTATTAAGTACTCGAGGTACTGTAGTTTGACAGACTTGGTTCTAGTGCTTAGTCCCTTCCCTTAAGCATTCCTGGTACTGTGTTTTGTACACTAGTACGTGGTCGTTGACTTGTATGTCATTCCTTGAGTTGTCGGTTACGGTGTGGTGCCGAACCTCTTCCTCGTGGTGTCATTTGAATTGGTGGAGTTGGAACGGATGGTTGTCTTCCGTGAGTCCAACGTGTTGCTCTTCCTTTACTGTCCTCTCGGACATTACAGGAATTCATAGAGTTGTGTTTCTCTTATTTGACTGTCATTTCGAAAACGGTGTTTTCTAAACTCTTTGTATTTAAAAGGAAAAACTCGTTTTTGCCTACCCCCGTGGAAATGAAAAGTTTTAACACTTATAAACTGATTTTAGGATCTTCTTTAAAAAGATTTTCAACTTTTAAAAGCCGGTGATGGCAACGGACGGAGACCGGGGGCAAGACGGTCATTTTTACTATGTGGTTTCTTAAAAGGAAAACTATTGTATTACTTTTCTTGGGATTCTGAGATTTCGAGACCTCTTTCTCAATATCTCATCCTGTAGAGTTTCGAAAGGTGTTCCATTGTTACACCTTTGCTTCCTATCATTTCTAAGTCTCGGGTATGAGGCTTGGTGTTGTTCAGTGCACACATATAGTGTTGCCCTTCCTTTCTTCTTGGTTTTTGACGTCACTACTTAGGTGATTCGAGTTGTTCCACATGTTGTGGGCATGGATACCGAGTGGATTGGGTTCCTTGTCCAAGTGTTCTCCTTAAACACTTGTGGTGTTTTAACCTTGACATTGTTGTCTCGGTTATCTGTTGGTTTAGCATTGGGAAGTCTTTTCCTTTGCTTTGTTTCGGTGACCATTGGGTGGTCGTTCTTGTGAGTTGAGTTCGCGTACTCTTAGTGATTTGATTGGTGGTTTTCCCTCGCCTACAGTGAGAGCGTTAGTGATGTGATTGACCCTATCGATGATAGTATTATGAGGTCGATGTGATTTATGGTATGGTGAAATGATTGAGGTGATCTAGCCTTTGAGAGGTAGATTTTCCTTAGGAATGGGATGAGGTTTGTATTATATATATATATATATATATATTGTACATTTATAATATATATATATATATATATATATATATATATAGACGATGATTGTGTTAGTACGCAAGGACGTGAGTACTTTTCCTCCTGTGTTCTCGGGGAGTGAGTTATGAGTATTCCTTGGTACTAGTGGTGGATTTTGATCCCTGTGGATATTAGAGGTGAGTGTGTTTCCCCTCTGTTTAGATTTTCTGGTTAGTGTTGTGAGCGCTGGATGATTGGTTAGATTTGACCTTAGTGTCGTGTACCTAGTGTACGTTGGTGAGAGTAGTGTAGACTACTGGTGTTGGGTACTTGGAGTACGAGTTTTAGAGACTCATGTTGTGTATTTATATATATGTATACGTGTAGATATATATATATATATTCCCTATATACTTATGTATACTCGTTTACGATAGTATATGAGCGTGTGACTTGGGTTTGCGTGGATGAGACTAGTTGGGCTATATTTATATCTTATTAGACGGTTTAGCTTTACCTAAACTATCAGAGGATGTGGTAGTTAGGATATCTTTTCCCACTGAGCTTATTTGCTCACGGAGGGAATTTCATTGGCCCCCCTGGTATTCCACGCCAGGTTGCAGGAAATATACGGCTATGAGCAGGATGCAGTGCAACGGAAGCTTTCTTTTGTTTCCTTGTTACAGGTTTTGGAGTTGCGTTGGGTGATGCGGTTACGGTTGCAGCACGACTGGGTTTGGGGACGATAGGTATCCGCTTTCAGTTTCTTTAACCATTGTTATGGGATTATTATGTATCTCTTTTGGGAGCCAGTCTGTTGGCATATCCCTATTGATGTATTATTTATTTCCTGTACTTATTCTTTCAGGATGTATTGTATCTATTCCGCACAGTTAGGTGCTTTTCTGTATTTTTATTCGAGCAATTGTGGCTCTGTTGATTTTAGAGGGTTTGGAGGGGTTTTGGTTTCTTTCCACTACCTCGGCCCTATTAGGATTGATGAATGTGGGGCTTGGAAGCCATTGTGATTATTGAATTGCTTTGGGCAGGTTATTGTGTTGTGGTTGTGTATCCGGATGTTCCATTTACAAACGGAACTTTGCCGGATTTTCATTAGATTCCGCTGCTTTGTTTATTATTCATTTGGGTATGAAATATACCGTTCCATCATTATTCCATACGTTTTCATGGCTAATGATATCTTAGTTGGTTGCTCATCATAATGATCACATCCTGGATCCCTTGGATATCCCAGTTCGGGAGTCTTAGGAATTTAGGGACGTGTCAGCATGGTATTAGAGCATTTTACCCTTTTGTGGGTGTTTGATGACCTTCAGTCATTGGTTTTCATTTGTTTTTCGTTTCTTTTTACTTCCGCATTCACTCCCTTAGCTCTTAGGCTCGGGTTTCGGAGTCCTAGGAATTTGGGGCGTGACAGCATCCATTAACTGTGCATGTGTAGAACGACTTACCAGGATTTGCTTTTGTTGTTGATCTACACAGAATTGGACGCAAACCACAAAGACATAATCTGGTCGATCGATTACGGCAACCATTATTAGCGTTGCGAGATGAGGACATTGTGCTGAAATTGAAAATGAAGAGATGAAATTTTTTGATACAAGTAATGAATACCTACAGATAATTACTGAATATATATAGGCATTTCCAATTTTTTTGGGAAACACACCACCAACGGCTAGTTTGTAAAAAATCCCAAATTTCATGCTCAACAGTCACCCTACAATAAAGTACCACATCCCATCAATGCATTGCACCTAATGAAAATAAATTGAATCTTGATTATGGAACAGGATTTTTGGAAGATGTTTGATCTTCCACATCCTATCGACACTAAATACAACTCCCCTTTGGAAGTGCAGACATTAATACTAAATAGTAATTTAGATAGATAAACGAACATATAATGTATATACCATGGAATATATAGTGTATATATTTACAATAATCAGAATATATATTGTTCATAAGGAAATAAATCTTTATATTGGTCTCCCACTCTTAAAATACCACGGAACTTCTCTTTCTCCCTGAAGACTGTGTTGCATTGATTTATGCTAAAGTTGCAGCAATGTCTTATAGAAGCCTCAGTAGGCTTTGACAATGGTATGGATTTGTATTATTCTTCAATAGTTTTTCGTATATCACAGATTATAACATGTAACATACCTCACAACATTCTGTAACATAGATGTAAATGGTTTTAGAGTATGTTATGTACTAGTGTACTAAATGTTTTGGGGTATAGTTTGCCATTTTATATTTTCATTGGGGTGCTATTGTTGCTACCTAGGATCCTTTCATCCCATTTCCCATCTTAGTTGAGAGTTTAAAAAAAATAATTTTTTTTAACTAAGGCATTAAAATACTCATATTTGAAGTAAACAGATTATAGCGTGTAACATACCTCACATCACTCTATAACTTAGATGTAAATGGTTTAGAGTATGTTATGTACTAGTATACTTATAATTTTTGTAGGGTATAGTTTGCCATTTTATATTTTCATTGGGGTGCTATTATTGATACCTAGGATCCTTCCATCCCATTTTCCATCTAAGTTTAGGGTTTATAAAAAATATATTTAACTAAAGCATTAAAATACTCATATTTGAAGTAAAGAGATTATAGTGTGTAACATACCTCACATCACTCTGTAACTTAGATGTAAATGGTTTTAGACTATGTTATGTACTAGTGTACTTCTAATTTTTTCGGGGTATAGTTTGTCATTTTATATTTTCATTGGAGTGTTATTGTTGCTACCCAGGATCTTTCCATCCCATTTCCCATCTCAGTTTTGGGTTTAAAACAAATTTTTTTTAAACTAAGACATTAAAATATTCATATTTGAAGTAAGCAGATTATAGCGTGTAACATACCTCACATCACTTTGTAACTTAGATGTAAATGGTTTAGAGTATGTTATGTATTAGTGTACTTCTAATGTTTTGGGGGTATAGTTTGTCATTTTATATTTTCATTGGGCTACTATTGTTGCTACCCAGGATCCTTCCATCCCATTTCCCATCTCAGTTTAGGATTTTAAAAATATATATATTTAAACTAAGGCATTAAAATACTCATATTTGAAGTAAACAGATTATAGCGTGTAATATACCTCACATCACTCTGTAACTTAGATGTAAATGGTTTAGAGTATGTTATGTACTAGTATACTTGTAATTTTTGTAGGGTATAGTTTGTCATTTTATATTTTCATTGGGGTGCTATTATTGCTACCTAGGATCATTCCATCCCATTTCCCATCTCAGTTTAGGGTTTAAAAAAAAAAAATTAATTATAACATTAAAATACTCATATTTGAAGTAAACAGATTATAGTGTGTAGCATACCTCACATCACTTTGTAACTTAGATGTAAATGGTTTTAGAGTATGTTATCTACTAGTGTACTTCTAATTTTTTCAGGGTATAGTTTGCCATTTTATATTTTCATTGGGGTGCTATTGTTGCTACCCAGGATCCTTCCATCCCATTTCCCATCTCAGTTTTGGGTTTAAAACAAAAAAAAATTTAAAACTAAGGCATTAAAATACTCATATTTGAAGTAAGCAGATTATAGCGTGTAACATACCTCACATCACTTTGTAACTTAAATGTAAATGGTTTAGAGTATATTATGTATTAGTGTACTTCTAATGTTTTGGGGTATAGTTTTCCATTTTATATTTTCATTGGGGTGCTATTGTTGCTACCCAGGATCCTTCCATCCCATTTCCCATCTCAATTTAGGATTTTAAAAATATATATATTTAAACTAAGGCATTAAAATACTCATATTTGAAGTAAACAGATTATAGCGTGTAACATACCTCAAATCACTCTGTAACTTAGATGTAAATGGTTTTAAATATGTTATGTACTAGTGTACTTCTAATTTTTTTTGGGTATAATTTGCCATTTTATATTTTCATTGGAGTGCTATTGTTGTTACCCAGGATCCTTCCATCCCATTTCCCATCTCAGTCTAGGGTTTTAAAAAAAATTAAACTAAGGCATTAAAATACTCATATTTGAAGTAAACAGATTATAGCGTGTAACATACCTCACATCACTCTGTAACTTAGATGTAAATGGTTTAGAGTGTGTTATGTACTAGTGTTCTTCTAAGTTTTTTGGGGTATAGTTTGCCATTTTATATTTTCATTGGGGAGCTATTGTTGCTAACCAGGATCCTTCCATCCTATTTCTCATCTCAGTTTAGGGTTTTAAAAATATATATATATATATATATTTAAACTAAGGCATGAAAATACTCATATTTGAAGTAAACAGATTATAACGTGTAACATACCTCACATCACTCTGTAACTTAGATGTAAATGGTTTATAGTATTTTCTTGAATTCTAGTTATTTAGTATTTTATTTGTTGCAGTTCTAAAACTGTGGACCGTGTGGCTAAGCAACCCATTGTCATCAACAACTTGTCGTTTGTCGCATGCATTCGTGTGTTCTTTTATGAAAATGGTATGAAGGGAAATCCGAATGCGCGTTTCATTGTTGGCTTGATCAAGTTCTTTGATTGTATAGACGAGTCGATGCACAAGAAGGGTTATGAAAAACTAGGAATGCTTATGCGGCAGGGACATGGGCCTTTGCGATTTGCATGGGCCATTGCATCGTATTTGTTGGGTTCTCAAGTTATAGCAGACAGGGTTTCAACATTGACTGAAATGCATATTCGATCGCTATCTGAAGTAAAGATTTTCCGGATTATGGTGAAATTGGTATTTTGGACCTTGCAGGACAAATAACTAATTTGGCAGAAGTTTTGTTTAGGATCTCCAATGTGTATTGCACCAGAGCATTCCTTACTGTAGATGTCCAAGACGGACAATGTCACAAGTGCCTCATAGATTTTTCATGTTTGGGTTATTACTTGTACGTTAACAAATTTGAATTTGGAAGAAAACGCAACGAAATTACTGTACCTGAAATATATAGAGCGTGGCTACGTCGATCGACATGATCCATAAGATAGCAATCTACTGGTGAACCATGAATATGAGACGGATAACGAAGATTGGAATTGATATTCTGTGTAATTTGGTTTCAATTTATGTTTGTAAGAATGCTAAACTTAATGAAAACAATATAAAACCCTTTGCACCAAAATTTAAACTTTGTATTTCCACCTTGAAGGAAAATTTCTCCTTTTTGAGTTGAAAATTTTGAACTCTAAATTCCCGCCTTGAAGGAAAGTTTGGTCTCCAAAATATGAACGTCATTCCCGCCATAAATAAGGCATTAAATTTCCCCTTTTAGAGTTGAGATTTTTCATCCCGCCATTCCCCCAAAAAAAAAATTCAATTTCCCCTCCAAAACTTACAGTTTCCTTTTGTTTAAATATAATTTTTTTATATATTATTTTATAAATATAAAAATAAAGAATATTGGTTCCATTTTGTATATATTTATTTCGAATTTTATATACTTCTGTAAAAAATTATATATGTTTTTTCGAATTTCATAAAAAATTTATGAATTTAATATATTTGATTCAAAATTTATATGTGTTTTCGAATTTAATATATATTTATTCGAATTTTATATGTTTTTTTTTGAATTTTATATATTTGTTTCGAATTTAATATATATTTATTCGAATTTAAATTGGATCAATTCGGATGTAATTGATGAAATCCCCAATTCAAAGTACTAAAATTGGATCAATTCGGATATAATTGATGAAATCCCCAATTCAAAGTACCTCAATTGGATCAATTCGGATGTAATTGATGAAATCCCCAATTCAAAGTACCAAAATTGGACCAATTAGGTACCAAAATTGGACAAACTCGAATGTAATTGATGAAATCCCCAATTCAATGTACCAAAATTGGGTCAATTCGCCTAAAAATGATGAAATCCCCAATTCAAAGTACCAAAATTGGATCAATTCGCCTATAATTGATGAAATCCCCAATTCAAAGTATTAAAATTGGATCAATTAGGATATTATTGAAGAAATCCCTAATTCAAAGTATCTCAATTAGACCAATTCGGATGTAATTGATGAAATCCCCAATTCAATTTACCAAAATTGGATCAATTCGCCTATAATTGATGAAATCCCCAATTCAAAGTACCAAAATTGGACCAATTTGGATGTAATTGATGAAATCCCCAATTCAAAGTACCAAAATTTGACCAATTCGCCTATAATTGATGAAATCCCAAATTCAAAGTACCAAAATTGGACCAATTCGGATGTAATTGATGAAATCTCCAATTCAAATTTCGTTATTAGGTAGTTATTAATTTAATAATTTATGTAATTATTTAATTTGTAAAGTTTATATAATTTTAAAAGTGTGAGAGCAAGTCTATAAAAGGGCTTAATTTTAAAGGCTTCATTTGTTGGGCCGCCAACCAAACAATATAAGTCTCTCCCATTTAGCTATTGGGCTTAAAGCATGCTCGTTTGTTCCAACGAACATTTTACTAGGCTTAAAGTTGGCCCGTTTGTTCCAGAATCCCATTTAAATAGTCTTTCTTTGAATGCTTATTTAATTTGTGCATTTAATTTCTTATATATTATACTGTATATATTTCCACTACGTAAACATCAAATAGAAAAAAATTATGTATAATGAATTTTAACATCAAATAATTGATTAACTTTAAACAAGTTACCAAAATTAAGTACCAGTATTAACAAAGGATTCATGTAATAGGAATAAATAATGATATAGGTTCATGAGTCTAAACTTGAAGTTATGTGTTGGTTACATCAAGTAACACAATTTATCAACCAACACATGCAACACTTCATATTTTATTTGTTACTTCATCAATAAATAGATATAACATGAATAATAATAAAAAAAAAATTACAAAATGTATATACATATACAATTATATATATATATTGGACCAAAAAAATTTATGATGAAAATCTGATCCGATATTGAAAAGTCATTGACTGGCATAGTATGGGGAATAGAAAAGTTTCAGAAAAATCAATGATGAAAATCATACTAAATACAATAGGAGTGAATGGTCATATCGTTTCTTGTGAAGCCTAATACTGGACCTAATGATGTTTGGAGTGTAATACGCGACTCTCTTGAAGAATCTGATACCGTTTCTTGTGAAGACGAATACAAGACTCTTTGCCTATATATATTCGTGTTCTCCTTTCAGATTCTTCCACACCATCTAATTATAAGTATAAGGCTCTGTATTACAAGTATATATTTGTATTGAAGGAAGATGGATGTCCTTGGACCATGGATTGTTGAAGTTAACATACGCGTTCAATCCATGTGTTTTCTTGACCACGATGACTATGTGCAATGGTATGTTAACCTCTCCACTATAAACAATTTCATTATAATTTATAGGGTTTCTTCATAATTTAGGGATTCCTCAAATTGTTTCTTTGCAATGTAAATGAAAATTGGGGTTTACTGGGCCAAGTAAAAAAAGATATATTTGCTTGTATTATAGATTAATTTATGCTTTTTCAATTTTTTTTCAAGGATCACTGCAAATGAAGAAACTGGCCCATGGAGCATTTCATGGCCACGCTACAAACCCTGCATTCAAGTTCTGACGGAATCTCTGCCAGGAGATGCAGTAACAGCGTCCTCCACCTTCTTCACAAATATTTTTGAGGCAGAGGGCGAAGAAGCACAATTTATTCATGGAGTGGTAAATTTGAACTCCAACAATTTATTCAGTAATTTTAATGTTGTATAATTCTTCATCATGTTAACAACCACTATTAGTACTTGCAGGTTGATTGGGTGGTCTTTAATGAATCGAGAGCCTGTGGTAGGTTCGTTAATAATGGCACCCAATCGTTGTACCCGATGTGCATTGCTTTGCTCCACTCCACCAAAGCAAACAAAAAAGCCGGAATTTCTCTTTTGAAGAAGTTAAGGTCGCATGCATTACTGAATCCATCAATGAAACGGGCAAGGAAAAAAATGTTGTCTTTATTCCCTACTTTTGGTAGAAGATGCTGGAACAAAAGGTTTTTTGAGAACATTCCAAGATGCTGTAACCAAACCGGTCATAAAATTAACTGGGAAACATGGATTTTGAACGAGGATGAACTAGAATGTGACCGATGTTGGTGTGACCTCAACATCATGATCTTGCAGGCCCATGTTCTGGAAAGCAGGGTGGTGGGCTATTTTTGATGGTGTCTTGCAGGGCCGTGTTCTGGAAAGCAGGGGTGGTGGGCAGTTTTTACTGGTGTTTTTTAGGGTGTGGTGTTCTCAGATGGTTTTATTTATAATGTTTTGGATTTTTTGTAATGTTATGATTATGATGGTGTTTTGGAATTTTTATAATATTTTGAACTGGAATCATTAATGTAACATATATGACCATTCCCTATTTCTGAATTTTGTTAAACAGTTTTTCTTGTTACTGATAAGGTACAAAAGATAGTGTTGTTTTTTATATATAATGAAACATAATTCAATTTGTATACATCTTGAAAAAATTACCAAGTAAAAAGAATGTACAATATTAATCATTGAATCCATTGGCTACTCCAATACCTCAGTTTTCAAACAATATTCTTTCCAAATTTTGTTAAAATGTCAATATTGTAACGACTATGTTACACATGAGAGTGATGTTTGTTATATTGTAAGTGTCAAATTTCACTCACCTCAAAGATATATTATTTAGGCTCCAATGGCCGTATTTATATCCTTAATCTCATACAAGTTTTTCCTATTTTATTGGGTCATGCTCCTTATTACATGGAGTCATGATCCACTTGATAAATAACTCCCCACTACTTCTTGATAGTGGGTTGTTATTACCCATTCTCTAAGGAATGATGGGCCCATTATACTACTTGAACATTGGATTGTGAGCTAATTATTTATTCACTTGTACATGGGCTTAACTTATCTTGGGCATTATAAATTGGGCTTGACGTGTAATAGCTTCATGTGGGCCTGATATTTTTGGCCCTTACATTGGCCCCTTCGGATTCGACCCATCTTGATACATATGGGTTGGATTCGAATGTGTATCGTCCGATCTTCTTCTTTTGTTGAGAATCTCTTATAGCTTCTTTTGAGCTCGAACACGTGCTACGTACTTTCCTGCATCCAGAATTTTTAATCATAAGACTTTTTTAGGCTCACTTTCGGCCCATAGATTCATAATTTCTTTCTTTTTTCTTGTGTATTTGGCAAAAATCAAGAAATGAAATTAATTTTGCTCGTTTTGGTCTTGGCAGCTAACTTTCTTCATGCCTCTCGTCTTAATCTTGGCGATTACCTTTCTTCATGCCTTTTGCTTTGATTTTTGGCATTTGGCTTTTCTGTGCCACTTTACCCCTTTTTATCTCAGCAATCGGCACTCGGTAGTAGTTTGCCACCATGATTTTAGTACTAGGCAGTTAGATGTAATTTGCCACTATGATTTAGCAAAATTATATTTTAAGTATACATTTTGATCACGTTATACTTTTGTTTTTTGTTTTTTTATTTTTTAAAAAATAAATTCCTCAAGAGGGATGACCCCAATTAAATTGGGAATTGGACTTTTAAGTAGTATATTGCATAATAGGATATTTTTATCATAAAAACTATAAATAAAAATACTTATCTGCTTCTCAAGGAATCAAGTTATCCTTATCAAATGTTGATAAGCTCTTTCAATGATCTATAATTATCAGCAATACTCGCTCAACGGGTTGAGGGATTTCGGTCCAATTTGGGTCGAGCCTGTAAACGGGCCCCAACCGTCCATCACATAAGCCTTTTCGCCAAAATTTAATCTTAAATTTGTTTGCTTCAGTTAATTGGAAAACCAAAACATCCCCTGCAACCAAATTGTGTAGATTGGAAAATTTTGTCCACCCACTTTCAGTCCTTGTTTGCTTCCAGCTTCTCATAGACTTTCTTGCATGATCAGGTACTGCATGATCTGATATGGAACCCATATGTTTTTTTTTATTCAATGGAGACATGTGGTCTTTAATTTCATTGGGCTTCTCTGGTTTACCCATTGAAGAGAGGGTTTTTGGGGTAGTAGGGGACGACGTTGGATTGGACCCAATTGTCGGTGTAGGACTGGTCGGCTCCGGCGGAGAGGTCCTCGTTGGGAAGAGCGACGGTAACGTTGATGGAGGTTCCGGCGAGGGCGGTGAGGACGGACTGGTCGGAGTCGTAGAGCTTGATTCGGTTGATGCCTTGGGTCTTGAGGAGCTGAACCACACTGGAGGGTTGTGGGAGGTTGTCGGCGATTTAGTCGTAGTTCACTCCAACGAGGCCGCCATTGTCGGCGACTGTGGAGCGATGGGGTGAAAGAGAGACGAGAGAGAGAAGGAGGAGGAGGTGAGAGAGCATTGACACCCTCATGCTCTGGATATATATACATATATATTGGTAGAGAGGAAAATAAAGATATTAGATTAAGATGTCTGGAACGAATATCGTTTCCCACAGACGGCGCCAAATGTAAGTGTCAAATTTCACTCACCTCAAAGATATATTATTTAGGCTCCAATGGCCGTATTTATATCCTTAATCTCATACAAGTTTTTCCTATTTTATTGGGTCATGCTCCTTATTACATGGAGTCATGATCCACTTGATAAATAACTCCCCACTACTTCTTGATAGTGGGTTGTTATTACCCATTCTCTAAGGAATGATGGACCCATTATACTACTTGAACATTGGATTGTGGGCTAATTATTTATTCACTTGTACATGGGCTTAACTTATCTTAGGCATTATAAATTGGGCTTGACGTGTAATAGCTTCATGTGGGCCTGATATTTTTGGCCCTTACATATATATAAAATCAATGCACAAAAAACGGAATCATAGATGCCCAAGGATAAGTTACAAAAAGGTGGGAGGGGATGGTCATGCAGCTACAAAACCTCACACTTTTCCAACTGATCCAAGCTTTATTCCTACTACGCCCTCCATACAGCATGGCCTAGATGGGTAATGTTGAGAGAATAAACCTAGGATCAGTCATGAACTTCAACCAATGGACCAAAAATTATGATCAGAAGTTGTGAATTTAACAACATCCAAAATCTCATTGTATACCATCCAAAATCAGGCCGAATCCACTAAAATACTCCCAAACGAGTGACATGCTTATCAATCATTAAGCTTCAATTTCTTTACTACGGATCTTTCTGGGTCATTGTTGCCTGCAACAATAATAGGATATATGGGTGTTGACGTTAAAGCAACATTTGTCAAGGGAGATTCTCGTGTATTCTGCGTGAAGATTATTGTTCTCTTAGTTTGATTAGATGTAAGGTTATAAGTTTCCTATCCAACAAGAATATTATAACATAGAATCTCTAAATACCAAAAGAAGGTAGAAGGTATCTTACACTGGTAGTAGCATTATAGGAAGGTGGAGTTTCAAAGAGCCTTGAAGCAAAAGTATGGGGCTCGTTGTCAAAATCATTTACTTTAAAGTCTTGATACATTGCTCTTGGAAATTCATGAACCTAACAGTTAGACCAAACAATGAAATATAATGAGCACACATTATTGTATAAGTTGGAAAACTCAATACTGACAGAATCAACTTTATGTCTTACACTTGGTCCTGCTACAGGGTTGGAGGTGCTTGCTTGGCGTTCTCTGGCATTTGCAACTTTTTCACTCCACTTCATGGAGCATTCCTTGAAAAAAATCATTTTTCATCATATTTTCGTACATCCATTTTGGAACCTCAACATCCTGACAGTTACACAAAAATAATATAATGAATTTCTTAGATCACACATAACTACATGACCCTTATATAATTGTACTAGTATGAAAATCTGATACTCACATTGTGAGTGACATAATCAATTTTACCAACACTAAATGAGGTCCTATCACAATTGGATGTACTGGCTCCCAGATTTATTTTATTGCCCTGTAACTATTGGATTTTTCCAGTTAAGTACAAAAGTCAGTTGTGTATATATAGTCTTTAAAAACATTAATAGTAAGTAAATGGATAAAGAGTTATGTCTTATGCAAAATAGTAGAGTTAACAGAGTACAATGCATACCTTTGAAATTTTGGCACACTTCTTCTTCTTGCGAGCACATGCTTTCTCCAAAGCACCAATATGCATGCGTCTTTGCCCTTTACAAGTGTCCTTTTTAGCGAAACCCTTGGTCGCGGGACCGGAAGGACTTAGAATATGTGTATCATCGTCATAATCCAAATTAACAATTTTTGGCATAATACGAGGTGGAGGCAGTGGGCATGAAGAAGGAACATTGAATTGTTCGGCTATAGCTTTTAACTGGCCCAAAGTCTTCAAGAAGGCGTCCTCATTATAGATTGAGACAGAAGAGATGAAATTCACGTAACGACATAGAGTCCTATGACGGCGCCTTAGTTCAAGTCTAGGATCTGTCATTTGGGCAGCGTTGTTAAATTCAGGGATCTTATTGCTTGCCTGTGCAGTCCACCTTCTCACAATATATCTCTCCAAAATTAATTTGGCAGCCATCTCGTGAACCAGGACCTTGAAGATGTGACTGCACAATATACCCTCTTGCCCGAATTTCCCGAATGAGCATATGAGATGATCATTAACTGACCTTCCGACAAATCGTTTGGTCCCCGTGATCCTTGATAAGTTCACAAAATCACTATTTTAAATGTCAAAAATAAATCTTTAATTCACCATTTTATTGCATAAATGTCCTTATATATATCTTTTTATTTCTTATAGGTTTGAATTGGAAAAGATGAAGAAAATATATTAAAGTGAAGAAAGGAATGCACATGGATGGAAGATGAAGAATATAATGCACATGAAGAAAAGAATAAAATGACTTGGAAAACATCAATATTCAAAGAAAAAGAAAAGAAAAGTAGATCCAATTTCACTTTACAAGATGTCATTATATTCCAATTTTCTCTATAAATAGGAGGATAGTTAGATCTTGTGGGGAGTTAGATGGTAGAGAGTGAGAAATTGTAGAGAGAGTTTAGTCTTGTATCAAGTTTTTATTTTGTTGTAATCTATTTCTTAGTTAATGAAAATTTCTTCTATCATCATGTTTTATTTCTACATCATTATGCTAGCTTAACATCTTCTCAAGGGAATGATGAAGCCACCTTGGGTAAGATATACATAATTTTATTTTATTTCTTATTGTTTAATTCTCTTCCCGAAATAATTCTTTCAAGTGACAAAACCTACAATAGAGGAAGGATTCTCCGTGATTACCAATCAATGGAAATACGGGGAATGCCTACCACTATTTATATTTATTTATTTTTAAACCAAAACATTAGAGGGAGGATTTTCCGTGATTACCAATTAATGGAAATACGGGGAATGCCTACCAATATCTATGTTTATGTTTAATAGGTTGGAGGAGAATTTGCAATAAAAATATATAATATTATTTATATAGACCCGAGTGGTGGATTCTCTTCCTTTGAGATTTCTTCCACCATTTAATAATTTTATCTAGTTATTTTAGTTTATTATTCAAAAATTCAAGAATTGTTTTAAGTGATTTCTTTTTATCTCGAAAATTATAGTTTTGGATCCTAGTCTCAAACCGATTTTTAAGTTGAGAGTGGTTCGACCTTACTTATTGCTATACTATTTTAAGTAAAGTATTTGTAGGTATTATAAATTTTGTTGACCGGAGTTTGGTGAAGCAACGACAAAAGAAACAACAAATCATCAACCGTCAATCCTCCCAATCCCATAAACTAGCCATCCATAAATGTTTGGTTCACTACGTGACAACACTTTCTCTTCCATGAACACCCTTAGGAGCTCCTCTTGGAATGCCAAGAAAATCTTTGTGGTGTAAAGATGTCCCACTTGTTGAAGTATCTTGGGACGATGGATACTTATACCTTGGCAACCTCTGAATAAGAAGGTAAGCAGCTCCGGACTCCTTGTATCTCTTATCATATAGTAGATTTTCAAAATGCCGGAAGAAGTTCGGTAGCTTGTATTTCCGTGCTAGGTACTGTTTGAGCCTTGTGTTAAAGCTTTCATTGAGTTGTGTACTACGCATGTCCGTTGTCCACTTATCCTTCACATACGCGTATGCCCATACATGTTTCAAGGAATATAAATTTGCCACCCAATTATACTCTTAATGCCCACATCTCCATGGCGTAAGTTCCCCAATTTCTTTGTAACATTCTGCATTAGGTGTCAGGTGCATAGGAGATGTTTCATTTCCGGCACGACAGTCACCAAGGCCTTTGCCATTGTTGCATCCTGATCAGTCAATATGGTCCTCGGCCGCTTGTTTTTCATCACCTTTAGTAGTGTCTTAAACATCCACGTAAATGTATCTATTGTTTCATCGCACATAAAGGCTGCACCAAAAATTGTTGTTTCCCAATGGTTGTTTAATCCAAGGAAAATAATAAATGGACGATTTCCATAAACTAGCTTGTACGTGGTGTCGAAGGTTACCACGTCTCCAAATTGATTGTAGTCATTCATCATTTTAGAGTCAGCCCAAAAGACATTTGTAATTCTTTCCTCAAAGTCCAGTTGGACAGCATGTTGAAATAAAGGATCCTCGTATCTTTGGTTAGTGAAATAATTAGTTAACTAGGTAGCCTCTCCCCTTAATAGATCACGCTGCCTTGTTGAACGTAAATGATTTTGAACATCAACCTTCATGAAATCGATTGTAGTTCTACCGCCGGATGCACGGGAAGACAATTCAAACGCTTGACACACTGGAATCCCAGCATCTGCAACCAGCTCAACGTCAATTGCTTCATCACGATTGATCCGCCTCTGCGACGGAAGCATGTGAGACCACTCTTCTTTCACTAGAAAATGGTTGTGTTCCAAATTACATTTTGTAACAACATACTTATCCGTTATGGGATTTAAATTGATTTCCATGTACGCTTCACAACCGGTCCTGGTTTTAGCCCTTGGACTTCTCACCAAATGATCTCGTTTGTCCTTTCCTCGTATCCCCTCTTTCGAACACACAAACTTTTTGAAGGTTAGTCTATCATCGACCTTGCTTTTGTTACTCCAACCTCGATGAACACTAAACCCTATCCGGAAAGCATAGGCATTGTAGAAATAGTAAGCATGTGTTTCAGACCCAAACTCCATTCCAACAGACGGAATCCACTCCGTTTCCCCATCAGAAGAATTGTCTCTGTCGGTGTCCAAGGAATGAATGATAGGAGAAGAAGAAGTCATCTTTGAATACCACCAGATTAATCTACACAAAAGTGAAATACAAGATGTCTAAGAATCACATGAACACTGCAGAAATAATTCTATAAACAACCTTCCCTAAGTGCATACATTTTCTAAGTACAAGTGCCAACAAATATTTACTATTTCATAATTAAGCAACTGTACAAGTAGGTGCTGAAATAATAAATGCATGACTAATAGTACATAACTAACAGATTGTCCTGTTTCATTCAATTATATATCATATGTTACCAAAGTATATAACAATTGTTCATGACATAACAACTTTGGGGCCAAAACATGCATGGTAGAGGTTTCTTAAATCATATCCCAACCAAACTGATTGGGCCTGGACTATTTATTTTCAGAAATATGCCAGAGATTAATAATACAGTGCCATGATAAGCACAGAGATATGTCCAAATACAAAATCAATTGGGTATGGCAGCACTAATGATGAATGAATGCACAATGATAATGAAGCCAATATAGGGCTGGGACCAAGGGTGAATGACATGCTAAGGCAGCAACAAGAATAACTACCTAAATAATTACACAACATTCCACTGACACAAAAAATGCCATCTTATGAAACCAAATCTTCTACCAATATATTGGAATTTTCTAAGGCATGATCAATATTGATGCATGACCTAAGTAATAGTATATCATTTCTATTTTAAAACATAACAGTGGCCTAGTACAGGGTTTAGTTCTTACATTTATGGGAAAAATAAACTACCTTAATAAATGCACAACATTCCACTCATACAATAAGTGCCATGATATGAAACCTAATAGTTTTACTAAAATCTTGGAATTTGCTAAGGCAGCAACAATATTCAACCAATAATCCTAGTACCACATTTCTATTCTCAAACAAAAAGTGTCCTCGGACAAGGGTTATTGTAAATAGTTTACTGTTACATTTGTGAGGTGTATATTGGGCTGTTGTTTTATGATTGGTCATGTTTTATTCATTGTTTCCCATTAAGAAAACCCTAAACTAAATTTGTCCTGTTTCATTCAATTATATACCATATGCTACCAAAGTATATAACAAACATTCAAGACATAGAAAATAAAGGCCAAAATGTTGCATGACCAATCATGGATGACCTAATTGCAACACAAGTAGGATTGACATAATTTAAATCTGGATAATTTAACTACATATTTATGAATTGAAAGAGACAGATACGAATATCCAATAAAGTCATAAATTGGCCTTATTTCGTTCAATTAGACCACAAATTGGCCTTTATAACCTACTGGTATGAGTAAATGCATCATCAAAAAGTCAGCACAGTTATGAACATAACAACAGTACATACATCACCATAAATGATAACTGTCAGCATACATATGGGTAATAACAATACATAAAGAAACAGATACGAATATCCAAACTTGTACATTAACAAAACTAAATGTATCATCATAAATGATTACTGTCAACACATAGTGCCATGTTTCCTTCAATGTATAAGTAAATGCATCACCATAAAGTCAGCAATAAGAAGACATGTCCTAACAGTTATCAATACAACAATATCCAAACTTACAAAATAACAAAACTAAATGTATCATCATAAATGATTACTGTCAGCACATAAGTATGTAAAAAATAACAAGACTAACAAATATTATAGAATAAAATTCTACGAAAATAATCTAACTGTTCAGAATACTATAAATTGTAGCCTAAAAAAATTAACTTAGAGTCAATGATTAGTGTATGCTTATAGATAGATCTATTTAGAGACATATATTTCAAATTCTATTTCAAAACTGACCCTAATATTTAGTGTTCAAGAGACATAATCTGCTGTGAACTTCTTTCAACACCGATCTTCAAGCCTCTTTCTCTTGCTAATTGTCTCAGCTTTCTCTCTCTGGTCTTCAAGCTTTCTCTAAAATTAGGGAAGGAGATCAGGTTTTGGAAGGAAAAATTCTTGAAAAGTACAATGGAATAGTGTATAGTCATTTCATACAACTCATCACATGTGTGGGTTATATAGATATATGATGTTTATTAAGTATAACTGATGTATAAACTATTGTATTGATATATGATGGATATTGCATGTAAATGATGTATATTGCCTTTTGTCAAATTATTGTTTTTCTTAAACAAGTTTGTCCTCATGTATTCAAGTATATGACCACCTTATCCTTTCAACTAAGTATTTCTCTTTAGGACAAATTTGCCACCATATATTTCGTATAACCACAAAATTACCTTATGATAAAATACTCTTTTTACCTGGTGGGTTTCATGGTAGGGACGAACTACATAGGATATGGTGAGAAGCGCATTGCAGAGAGGATACGTTTCCCTGGCAACAAGCCATTGACTAAGAAGAAATATGCAACCCCGCATCATTCCTTCACTCGCTTTCTCACCACTTTCTCATCAAACAAACACCCCTTAATTCAGTAGAAACTTCTCTAGCAAACACCTCCGTAATCCCACACCCACCTTTACAAAATTTAATAATATGGTCGCATACTTCTCAATTGTTTCATCAAATTCTCTCAAATCCCAAACAACCCAGTAAAATTTTCTCTCAATTCTCTTCCTCCAATGGGTTTTTTCAAGTACCCAGAAGGAAATTCTCTCAAATCTCAACCTCCAATGGCTTTTCCAATACCATATGTGCTTATTTTCTTATGTTTGTGTGTGAACTACTCTGTTTCAGATCCTAGAGCTACAGAGGCAGCTCTGATATGTAGCAACACAAGTGCAGCCATGTCTGATCGCAAAGTGTTTGTTGCAAATTTCTTGGCGGCTATGGAGGTAGTGACTCCATTAGTGGCCACTCAAAGGTATGGGGGCGTGGTTAATGGGAGTGAGAACACAACAGTCTATGCATTTGGTGAGTGTATGAGAGACTTGTCTCAGAATGATTGCAATCTTTGCTTTGCACAGTGCAAGACTTCAATCCTCAGGTGCCTTCCGTTTCAGCTATTGATTCGCGGGGGTAGGAATTTCTATGATGGGTGTTACTTGCGGTATGATGATTATATGTTCTTCAGTGAGAGTTTGAGTTCGGAGGATAGGACTGTGTGTGGGAATGATAGTTTTGGCGGGAACCGGACTCTGTTCAGTGCTAATGTTGGTGAGTTGGTGAGGAATTTGAGTCTTGAAGGGGCTAAGAATGGTGGGCTCTTTGTGGGTTCTGTGGATAGAGGGAATTTATCTGTGTATGGGTTGGCTCAGTGTTGGGAATTTGTGAATAAGAGTGGTTGTGAGGAGTGCTTGGCGAATTCGGTGTCGAGGATTGGTTCTTGCCTCCCAATGGATGAAGGGAGGGTGTTGAATGCTGGTTGCTATATGCGATATTCGACGCAGAAGTTCTTTAACAATTCAACTAGTGTTGCAGCTGTTGGAGATGGAGGTGAGTTGAATTTTTCATATGTAGCATGAAATTTGCATCTTGGAATCGGAATCAGATGAAAACTAGTTTTTTTTTTTGTTTTTTTTAACTATATATATATATATGTTCTTCTTATTCAGTTCAATTTATATGTTTTTCTTGCTTGCTTGGTATTTGTTGCACATGGGTGGACTTGGTTTTGGATTATATTCTAGAATAAGCCTTGTTTTGTGTATCGAAATTGGGTTTTTTGGGATTTTTCTTTGTGACAACATAGCTTGCTGTAGATCTTAATTGTGAATTGTGTATTAGTTTTTTTGATCAATTGTGAGTTTCCTAATCATCAAAATGGAATTTAATTGAATCCATTGGGGGCCGCTCTATCTTTTTGTTGCTCAAATTTTCTTTTACACTTGAATTCTCTGATTTGAAGAGTGATAATAAACTGAAAGATATCCAATGCTTTCATGCATTCGAAGTGGATTTTTGGATAAAAACTCATAAAGTAGAGCAGCCATCTGTGCTAGTCAAGCTTATTAACCAATCTCTCTGCAAGGAAGATACAATTGTATATCATTTTCTGATTGGCTCAGACTAGCGGAACCTAAAGTTTGGATGTTTTGTCTATATTTTCCCTCCTGGTCCCAATAAACGGAATTTTACTAAGCGATGAGATTGAATTAATGGCATCAGGAGGCAGCCGCGTTGCTGTTATTGTGGCTGCAACTTCTGCTGCTTTGGCCTTGCTGTTGACAGTAGCGGCAGTTTCATTCTTCATGAGGAAAAAAGTGGTCAAGAAGAGGCGAGGTACCAATATCTGAAACATAAGATCTTTGTCTTCTAATATTTGTGATTGTTTGAGATTTTTATGGTACATTCGTCTGGTACTTTTTGTAGAGGAGAAGCAACTAGGTGCTCTATTTGCCACTGTGAACAACTCGAAACTCAATATTTCATATGAAACTCTTGAACGGGCCACAAATTACTTTCAAGATTCCAATAAACTCGGTCAAGGTGGATCTGGTTCAGTTTACAAAGTAATTAAGTATTACACCTTTTACTCTTTTTAGCGGGAAAGCATATTTTTACTTACGGAGTTCACTAATCCTAATTTCCCCTTCGCCCTTTTCTTGGATCAAACAGGGGATTCTGCCGGATGGACAAACTGTTGCCGTAAAGAGGCTTTTCTTCAATACGAAGCAATGGGTGGATCATTTCTTCAATGAGGTCAATTTGATTAGTGACATTTGTCACCCAAATCTAGTAAAGCTGTTGGGATGCAGTATTACAGGCCCTGAAAGCCTTCTTGTTTACGAATACGTGCCAAATCAAAGCCTTCTCGACTATCTCTTTGGTTGCTCTCTCATCCATGAACTGAATTTGAGTAATTACTATATTTTTTTCATTTGTTTTTACTCTTACTTTTTACGGTTTTTAATGATGATTTTGTTTTGTTTGATCCAGTTAAAAAGGATGTTCAGCCGCTAGGGTGGGAAGTGAGGTTTAATATTATATTGGGTACAGCTGAGGGCTTGGCCTATCTTCATGAGGAATCCAAGTTGAGGATCATACACAGAGATATAAAGTTGAGCAATGTACTTCTTGATGAGAACTTGATGCCGAAAATTGCTGATTTTGGGCTTGCAAGATTATTTCCTGAAGATAAGACTCACATCAGCACTGCCATTGCTGGTACACTGTAAGTCTAATTCCTGGTCTATTGATCTTATAAGTTCTTCATTCCTTGTCTAAATGATTGTTTTCGATTTTTTCTTCCCTTAACTAAAATTCTAAAGCATTCGAGGTTGCCAAGATAACGTATGTTTAATGCCTTCACAATAGAAGTTTGTGTTTTGCTTCCCTCGCATATCAAAAGGTTGTGTTTTGCATGCCTTTCCAGAGTCCACCACCAGCAAGAGTGATCGTTTTCTTGTCTGATAGTGTTCTAGCATTACCCAGAAAATATATCTTCTAATGATTCCCTTGTTAAACATTAGATATCCGAAGTTTATTTATTACAAAATTTTGAGTAATTCATGCACAACTACTAGATTATCCTCCTGCTAGGAGTGTGTGCATGTCTTCTATTCAAAATTTCCTAAGAATTTATCACTTGCTAATGAATAGACTTACCCTCATTTTGTAGTTCACTATATGACATTCCATCTTATTTCTTTGTGACAATGGTTCCTTCACAAATGATACTGTGTATAATCTCTATCTATATATTGATTAAATTTTCGTCTGCAGAGGTTATATGGCTCCAGAGTACATAGTTCGTGGTAAATTGACTGAGAAAGCAGATGTATATAGTTTTGGAGTTCTTTTAATGGAAGTTGTCTGCGGGAAGAGGACCAGCGCTTTTTCTCAGAATTCGTTCTCCATCCTAGAAATGGTATAGCTTTTTGCTCCACATCTTCTCAATTAATTCTCTACCATGAGGAACTAGTTAAAAAAAAAAATTACATTTGTTTTCGACTTTGTTGTAGGTATGGAACCTGTATGGAGCAGGAAGATTATGTGAAGCAGTTGATCCATCATTGGAGGGTAAATATCAACCAGAGGAGGCATCTAGATTGCTTCAAATAGGTCTACTTTGCGTACAAGCTTCCGCGGAACTGCGACCATCTATGTCAATAGTTGTGAAAATGCTTAGCTCTAACCATGAAATTGCTCAGCCAAAACAACCACCATTTCTGAATTCTAGTAGTTCAGAAATCAGTCCATTAGGTCAACCTGGTATGCACTATTTTCAGCCTGGGTCTAACACCCAGTCTTCTCGTAATAGCATATCAGAAAGCTGGATAGAACCTAGATGACACACACACACACACATATTTGTGATTATACAAGATATAGCCCGTTGCTTTGTGTAAATTGAATGTGGTACTTCAAATTCTTTGACAATGGCTTTGAAATTAGTCTACCATGAATGTAAATGTCAAATTTTGCAAGTCTTGTGACCTGGTTAACCCTTATACTGCTTTTGTCAAGCCACCCTCTTCCATAAACAAAGTCACCAAACTTTTCCATACACCTCGACCCAGTTCTGTTCTTGAGTATGTTCAAGCCTCTAGGTTTGATCAATGCTTTGTCCCTGCCACCGATGCAGAACAACTATTTCCCCTTGAGTTGCCTTCTGAACTACCACACCAATGGCAGCAAAAAGGATATACTCACCTCCACTTTGGAGCAGTGCGTATTGCCCTTTCTTTCCACGGCCGCAAAGGCCTTCCTGTCACTTCCAGAATTGCTCTTCTTGATACTAGATTCCAACAGTATCAACATGCTTGTATCGCCAAAGTCCAGACAACGTTAAATGCGGATACGGTGGTTTTCACCTTCTTCCCCAATTTTAACATGCCTTTGAAAGATCTCCATCTTCTCAATGCTCTTCATATCCAAGTCCAGATACATGGTGCCTCTGCAGTTCCTACTACTTATGCTGCAACTCTCCACTACCAAATGGCCTACCGTTTGCAAAATCATACCATGGATATGTGTCTCCCTGCCAATGCTTCCCAAGATGCCCTTCTACTTGATATTAATACCCAACATCAAGCAACATGTACTCATATCCCCAAACAATTATCCAAATCTGAATTGTACCAACTTCTACCCAATTCTTGGGTTACCTCATATGAAAAGCTACACCAGCAACCTAAGAATGTTCAGTCTAGTAATCCTACTTGCATCACTCAGCCTGATAGCAATGTTTCAATTACTTTTCCCAAGCCCAGCAGTTCTTCGACCACTTTGCCGATCTTTTCATCCAAGCTCCCAGAGATCAATATGATGTGCTCCTCAACTCCGATGGATCTTCCACCTCTGTCGTTGCTGCTGAAGCTGCCATTAACTGGCAGTCTGCCAATGCCCTGGTTCAGAACAAAATCTTGCAACGGATATCCAGATCTCAGTAGTCTCTCGAACATACTGTGAATCAAAAGCTTACTTCCTTAGAGCTTCTGATCCATGATCTTCAACAGAAAATCCAAGGCCTCCATACTGAACTTCTCGAGATGGCTTACACTAACCAAGCTTTCTCTTCAGCTTTTATCACCAAAGATGCTGAAATGAAGCACCTGAAAAACCAGCTGCAATCTTTGCAATCCCAACAACTCCACCAATCCATACACCCTCCAGATTTGTTTGGATCATATTCCTCACCAATTTTTCCTTCTTATACACCCCAATCCATATCTCAACCACTATTTATTGCCCCAGCTGGCCATCATAGCCTCTTTGGTTCTTCTACTCCCATAGCTTCCATTCCTCCTTCTAAGCCACCACCTTCACCACCTGTTATCACCGCAACCCGCTCATCCTCTGCTTCACCTTCACACTTTTCTGGAACCATCTCTGGTACCAAGCCAAAACTAGATCCCAAAGAAAAATCTCCAGCACCTCCGCAGCTCATGCTTGATCCTACAAAACCCATTTCCAAGAATCCTATCAGTGATATATTATTCAAACTAGCTGATTCTCCCCATCCTGCTCCTGATCCAGATGCTACCTCTGACTCTGATAGTCAGGGCCCTTTCCCTTTCCTATATATGGCCGATCCACCTCTTCCACCAGATGATCCTATTATAGATGAAGTTGAGGATCCCGAGGAAATCCCAGATCTTAACCCTAGAGTTCTTCCACCTGCTTTCCATTCCGCCCCTGGTGGTCATGGTTTCTCTATTGATGATCTTCCTCGCAACAAGTGGCTTGATAAGTTCTATGAAATCCATGCCTGGAGTTCTGCAGAAATGCTAAGCCCTAATCCTACACTGCGCACAGTTTTAACCCGCTGTGTTTCAAAGTTTCTTGGCCGACTTCGCCAGTGGTATGTCATTATGGGGGAATACCGGCAACTTCAACTAGTCCAAGCTCCTTCCATTAACGCCTTCATTGATGTAATTCACAATGAGTTCCTTGGTTCCACTGAAGGACTTCTAAGTGCCGTCAGAGAAGAATATTTTAGCATGCGTTGTTGTTCCTTCAAACGAAAGGACTTAGAATCACATTTCATTCGTATGTCCTAACGATTTTATATCCTTGGTGGCATCGATGATGTCAATCTGAAGCAATCATTTCTCAAGTCTCTTCCAGATCCTCTCGGAGATGAGACCCTTAAGCTTATGCAAACAAAGAACATGGCGTTACCAAATACTTCTCTTGGGTCCATATACCAGCATGTGCTCCAATCCCTTGAGAAGTTGTGCAACTACCAAAAATTTCTCAAAACCATGCATGAACAAGGTAAACTGCTTGGTACTGCCTGTGACAGGCCTGATCTCCTCATAAAATGCAAAGGTTCTGGCTCCTGTACCTGCCCTACCTCTACATCCAAGAAGAAACATTTCAAAAAATGGAAGCTTGGCAAGTCTTCCTCTTTTCCTAAAACCCATCGCAAGAAAAAATGGCGTTTCTTCGGGAAAAAATCTGTCTGTGGCCTCAGAAAATATGATCGTTGCTACATTTGCAGAAAAAAGGGCCACTATGCCAAACAGTGTCCCAACAAAACTGCCAGAACCAACATGGTCCAGACCCTATCCTCGTTTCTTCCTGCTGATGATGATGCTGACATTGAATCAGTTTTTTCTTTTGATGATGAAGCTTCTCCGACCACTATCATGGCTTTCTCCCTCGATGCATCTGATTCAGATGACTCCTCTGTGTTTTCCACCTCTGATAATGACGAATTCTTTACAGACCTTTTCTCATTTGAGTTTTCCATCTCTCCAGCTCTTCTTGTGCAACATCTTGCCCAAGTTAAAGTTTTTTCAAAAAAATACTCTCACTCAATCTCTGTCATTGCCTTTTTTGACACTGGTGTTGCTATTACTATCATGAATCCTGCTATCCTGCCCAGATCTTATTGGCAGTCCTGCTATTTTTCCTTTACTGCTGCCAATGGCGAATCCTTTGTTATCACCCTTAAAAGCAAACCCATTCTGATCCAATTGTTCCCCGGGATCCAGATCAAGCATCAAGTGTTAGGATTAGATCTCCCAAACAAAGACATTCTCATAGGATTTGATATCCTTCAGAAGCTTTTTCATGTCTCTTGGCTTCCCAAAGGATTAAAATACAAAAACTATTTTATTCCTTAGACCACCCAACCTAACCTTTTTCAGTTTGACAGTGACATAACCTCTATCTAACCCACCATAACCAAAACCTCCTGTGCTGATTCACATTCTGAATTTCTCACCATATGTGATCACCCGTTATGGAAGAACCCTGACTTCTTCATTTCTCTCCCTTTTAAAAAAAATGAAGACCTGAATCCCACCAAAGCCACACACCATGGGATGAATCCTGATCACTACCACCTTGATGTCCAAGAACTCCAACAACTCCAATCGGAAGGACTCGTTGAACCCATAACCTCTCAGTGGGCATGTGAAGCCTTTTATGTAAACAAAAGAGCGGAGCAAGTTCATGGTAAACTCAGGTTGGTCATCAACTACCAGCCCCTCAACCACTTTCTCCAAGACATCAAGTTTCCTCTTCCCCGCAGAGATGTTATGTTTGCTAATCTCCCCAATGCCAAAGTATTTTCCAAATTTGATCTGAAAGCTGGGTTTTGGCAATTGGGTATCAAACCTGAAGAACGCCCTAAAATCGGATTTTGCATTCCTAACCATCATTTCCAATGGATGGTTATGCCTTTTGGCCTCAAAACTGCCCCTTCCTTGTTCCAGCAAGCAATGATAAAGATCTTCAACCCCATTCTATCTTCTACCCTCATCTACATAGATGATATCCTTCTTTTCTCTCCCAACATTGAATCCCATAGCAGCCTTCTCCACACTTTTCACCAACTTGTTTTGAAATTTGGAGTCATGCTCTCTGCTAAGAAGATGATTCTAGCCCAACCAGAAATTGAATTCTTAGGAATGAAAATTTCTAAAGGCCAGTATGTCTTACAACCCCACATAGCTACCCAGTTGTCACAATTCCCAGATGAAAACCTCACCAGAACACAGATTCAACAGTTCCTTGGAATTGTAAATTACATGGCTGAATTCATCTATGATCTTGCCCCTCATAGAAAACCTCTTTCTGACCTCCTCAAAAAGAACCCCCCTCATTGGTCTTCTTCTTGCACCAATGCCATAAAATACCTCAAATCCATTTCCCAGTCTCTTCCCTCCTTACAAATACCTTCCAATGGCAAGCGCATTCTTCAAACTGATGCCTCTGATCTCTATTGGGGTACAATTCTCCTCGAAGAAATTCCACACCAGCCTCGCTCTATTTGTGGGTATAAAAGTGGTGCTTTTACCTCTGCCGAAGTTCACTACCATCTACCTATAAAGAAATCTTTGCCATCAAAAGAGGCATTGAAAAATTCGAGTTCCATCTCCTTGGGCACCATTTCTTGATTGAAACAGACCTCAGTAGTTTTCCTAACATGTTGAAGTTTAAGAAAAATCATCCTCCTAAAGCCCAATTTTTAAGGTGGGCAAATTGGTTCTCCCAATGGTCTTTTGATGCAACTCACATTCCTGGAAAAACCAATGTCCTCCCTGATTTCCTTTCTCGCCTGAAAAAGGAAATTAATCCAATTTATTTCCTTATGATCTCCTGTTTTGAGCCATTACAGTTCCCATTCCACCTCCAGATCCTTCTCTTAGAAAAAACCCTCATTGCCCGTAGTTGCCATATGGTTCAATCTCTCCAGTTTATTTATATTCACCATTATGGTTTAGAGTCTGGACCCATCCGAACTATGCATTTCCATCCAGTTTATCCTTTTCTAACCTACTTTGAGATCAACCCTTCTTTTTATTTTCATTTTTCTCGTGAACTATTTCTTCTCCTTTGGTACTTGGTTGATATTTATCATATTGGCATTATTCTTGATAAATCTCAATTGCTCCAATATCTAGCCCAATGTCTTTTCAATAATCTCTCCCCAGATCAATTGAAGTTTTGTTCATGGTTAACCCTGTTTGGTGATATCTCTTTCTGGCAAGCTCAACTCCATCGCACTCCTTTTCAAAATCCTATGTTTGTTTTTTGGAGTTCTAAACAGTTATTGCCTACCCCTGACAATGGTATCCTTGTTCAAAGACATTTTCACGTCTCCTTTTTTATAGGTCATGAGAATATTTTATTCTATGAATTGGCTACCCATTTCAACATCTTCAGAACTCAGATCTGTCATCATAATCGTATTCCTCCATAGTTTATTTCTCCTTTTCTCTTCTATCCCGACATCGATCATTGGAGGACTTCAGATTTCTATCCAGCTGACTGGCGCCAAAAACTGATCCAGATCCTTACAGATCATGAGGATCAATACTCATGGGATCTTCAGGATCCTGATCATCCTATATACATGGTTCATCTCCATTCTTATCATCTGGAAGCCACTTTAAGTGGTTACAATTCTGAAGAATGGCACACTGATGATTGGAGCCCTCCTGATTGATAATCGTAGCATTTCTACGAATGATGTCATATGTTTGTCTGTTTGTGTAATAATTCAGTTTGAGTGATGTAGTGAGGTTTTGTTGTAATAAAGATAGTTGGCAAGGGTATAAGTGTCTAGCCATATTTATTTCCTCCCATTTCGACTGTCGGTAAGGGTATTATTGTATTTTCAGTTCCTGAGGTCATGGTTGATGTCATACGCCAGTATTATCAATCTGTCCCCAGCCTGTTTTATATGTGTGTCCCACAAAGGATATTTTCGTCTTTTGCTTTGGCCTTCCTTAGCCTATATAAGGATATATGGTGTGTTTGTTAAGGGCAGGGTCTCAGAAATAAAATCTTGTGTGTATAAATATATCTCTTTGTTTTTATGAATCTTCCTTTCCTTTTTCTTCCCTTCTTTAAGCTTTGATCATGTTCCTACTCACACTTGCTTACTATTGGCACCTATGTTATTGTGGCAACTGGTATGTTAGTGATTTTTTATATTGGGTTTGTTATTTTTTCTAGGGTTAAATGCATTAAACCCCCCTCATCTATTTTCATTCTCTAAACTACCCTCGAACTATAGTTTACCCCCCTAAACTATTTAAGTATTGCATTTAACCCCATTCTGTCTTAACATTGTTAATGAAATTTTCTTGGACAATGGTACCCTTCAAGAAACAAGGATTTGTTTGGCAAAATAACTCCTCAAAAAGCAAATTCAGTTTTGGACTTTGGTGACATGGCAATGCAATCTCCCACAAACAATCCACATGTGACAACACACACTTAACACCTTCATTCTAGAAAAAATCTGAAGCGCCTTCTCACCATGTCCATGGATGGCTAACCCTTGTATCATAGCATTCCAGGAAACTAAATCTTTCTTCATCATCCCATTAAAGATTTTTATGCCCTATTCAAGTTACCACACTTTGCATACATATCAACTAAAGCATTCATGACATGAGTATTAAACTTATATTTGTTCCTCTCTATAAAAGCACGAATTCTCTTACCCAATCCAAGCAAACCCCACTCTGCGCAAGCAGCCAATATACTAATAATAGTCCCATCATCCGGCTTCAATCCACCTTCCTCCATTCGATCATAAAATCTGATTGCCTCCTTTGCAAGCCCCTTTTCAGCATACCCAGATATTATTATAGTCCAAGGAACCAAATTCTTCACAGACATCTTCTCAAACAGCATTTTTGCCATCTCCATGTCCCCGAATTTGTTGTAACCCGAAATCATCATCGACCAAGACACCACATTTGTACTCGGCATTTTCTCAAACAACTTAAACGCTGCATCCATCTCCCCAGTTTTCGTGTAGCCATCCAAAATCGTATTCCAACTCAATGAATCTCTCTCTGGCATTTCATCGAACAAGTAGAGTGCTTCTTCCAACTCACCCCATCTCACCAACCCACCAATGATTGAATTCCAAGAAACAACATATTTATCCTCCATCACCATAAACAACTTCCTCGTTGCACAAACCCCTTCAAATCCACACTTGGAATAGCTATCAATCAACGCATTGGGTACATAAATATCCGAACAAAACCCATTTTTTTCAATCTGGTTATGAATTGTTTGAACAATTCTCAATGAAGACGGACCAGAACAAGCCTTCAACAAAAACGGGTACGTAAAATTATCCGGGTACATGGTTGTTCACACTCGTTGAACTCGCACCCATGCTTCGCGACAAATTATCACATGGGGCTTTGAGGTCTGAATATGAGAATTAGGGTTCTAGGGTTCGAAGAGAGGAATTGGGGCTTTGGGTCTGAATCGCAATTGGGGTTCGAAGATAGGGGTTCGGGGGTTCAAGAGAGAACAAATTGGGGATTAGGGTTTGAGAGATTGGGTTTAAGAGACGAATTGATTGGGGAGGGTTTGACGAATTAGGGATTACGGTTTGAGTGAGACAAATTGATTGGGGAGGGTTTGAGAGTTTGAGATTGAGAGAGGAGCTTGAGTCTACAAATGGGGTTTGTTTCCAAATTGAGCAACGATCACACAAGGGCAGTTTGGCCATATTCGCTCACTGTTCACATCACGTGACTTACACACCACCTATTTGTAACGGATGCCTAACTGTGCGCATAGATGAGGGAGTGATTTGTAAAAAGCGTGATATTATGGGGGGTTTATGGTAAAAAATGTAGTTCATGGGGTTAAGTGAAGAAAGAGAAAATAGATGAGGGGGGTTTATTGCATTTAACCTTTATTTCTATTTGAGTTCAAGGTAAACCATTAGTTCTTCTTTTGATTACAAAGAGAAATCCAATATGTTATGGAAAGACTTTTGAAATTTGAGTGATAATAAGAAAAGTGAAGAACATTTAGTGTGCAATACTCTATATAGGCTTGGTATTAGAGGCTGTCCATTTGTCTCACATCGGATAAAGATGGAAAAGTGAATGGGGTTTAAATGAGTGGATGTTAGCCCTACTCATCAGCTTAAGCTTTTGGGTTGATCCGCGAAGCATCCACCCGTTACAGTTGGTATTAGAGTCAAACTCAATCTTTGATCATGTGTCACGCCAAGCACCTACTAGGTGCCGCCACCCCTGGCCGGAGTCCAAGTCTTAGGTCGGGCAAACAGGGTGGTCCGACCGCAACGAGGGCATTGTGAGGGTTCGGATGTTTTTGGGTTGATCCGCGAAGCATCCACCTATTACACTTAATTCTTCATTTCCTTAATGTCATATTTGGTATGAAATAATGGAATGGAATGAAATGTTCATTCTATCCATTCATCTTTTTGGTATGTTTTGTTGAATGAGAATGGTCATTCTCAAGGAATGAAAATTCATTCCATTAGTAAACCTATGGAATGACCATTTCATTCCTTAAGGAATGCTTTTAAAATATAAAATTATTAAAACAACCCTTTTACATTTTAAGTAAACAAGCCACCCTCACTACCATGTCACTAACTTCGAACACCGCCGCCACCACCTCCATTGTTCGTTACTACAATTTCCGTTTTCCCCATTTTTTGTAAAAAATTTACAAAATAATATTATTTCATTAAATTATATATTTATTACTAAGAGGGGTATTTTAGAGAAACTATATTTTAAGTTCATTCCATTCCTAAATTGCTTCATATTTATAACCCAATATAAGAATGAAAATGGTTATTCTATTCCATTCTCATTCTCATTCTCATTCCATTCCCACTTGCATTCAATTCCATTCATGCGTACCAAACATAACATAAAAGTGTAAAGCCATGTTAGCACAATCGAGAGTAATGCCTCTTGCCCGAACTTCATCTTCCCCTATCCACTTCTTTAACTTTAATATACTTTTTTGGTGGCCAAAGAGAGCTATAAGGGTTCTTTCCCAAAATTCCAAATATCACAATGATAGATCAATAATGGGAGCTAAAAGGAAGTAAAAAAACCAAGTAATGGTTGGTGTTGGGGCAGCGCAAGCGCCGAACCACCAAGATCCAATGAAAGCAAATAAAACAATCACACATAAACACAAGATTTACATGGTTCACCCGAAATTGGGCTACTTCCATGGATGAGAAAGATATTTCACTATGCTACAAATCATCTCCCTCGTGAGATGATTAACAAGAATAGTAGTGGCGGGCAATAGAGGTGGTGGTGGAGGAGGAGGAAGAGGAGGAGAGGGGGTGGAAGGCAATGGGTGGTGATGATTTGGTTACTTGAAATATGAGAGGATTCTTTTAACAATTTTATATTTGTAAAAGAGAAATGTTAAACTTCATGAAATTTATTTGATGATATAATTATGAATAATGTGGATGCATGCATGAATGACACTTGTTCATCATACATTATTAAAAATAAATAAACCAAATGGTGTGTCCTAAATTTTTTAAAATTGGACACACGGAGGATACGTGCGTGTCCACGTGTCAGACACGCAGTAGGCCAGTTGATTCCATGGAAGATAGAGAACTTATGGAGCCACTAATTTGGTGAATAACTTATATAACTTGAACACGCCTAATCCAATTTTTGGCTTTGAAGATACTTGAACATATTTGTTCCTCCTCATCTTGTGAGAGGAATTAAAGCACCTATTCATTTATCCACTATATAGAGAGGAACAAGATATCACCATAAAAAGTTGAAGATTTGGTATTTGTACATTCCAATCTTTATCTTCGATCAAGAAATTTTTTACAGTATAACTAGGGAGAGACTAAGATGTCCGATTTTGGGGGAGATGCATTTGATTTCTTGGATGATAGTAGAATGAAGAATTTTGAACATATCAGACATTTCATTTAACCTATTTATTTATTTTTGTTTATAAGTTTATTAGTTCTCTTTATTTAAGTAATAAATAAAGTATTTGTGCAATATAATATGTATATATATATAAATTATGTCGTTTTATAAACGTGTTGGAGGCGTGTTATGTCCTATTTTATTAAAATTTGCCCAGTCATTGTGTTTGTGTCCGTGCTTCATAATAGACCATAGATGTTGGACGAGTCGGCCCAGAACCCAATTCTTGTTGGACAGCAGTGTGGGCTGGCCCATACCCATATCAAGTACCACAGAAGAGGAAGTGAAGTACCCTCACTTATTTATTTATTTCAAGGAACACAGTTTAAGTGTTCACCTACCCGCTCAAAACACATTTGACTGACAATATTTTCCAAAAGAAGAAATTAAATGAAAAGTATAACAAGATTTGTTCTGATTTAAATTATTCGTCCATTTATGTTTTTAAACCCAACATACAATATTAATTTCAGCAAATTCATTGCAGCACTCTTTCTTTCTTCTTTTTTACCCTCCGCATAACTAGCCAAAATTACAGACTTGATTGTTATCTATCTTTGAAAATTATTTCTAAAAACTTCGAAAATAGAAAAACTGTTTTTTGAGAAGAACAAAAGAGAGTTATCCAAAAATAGATATTTTTATAATTAAGATTTTCGAAAACAGTTTCTAAAATACCGAACCAATCAAAATTATTGTATAGTTTTTTGATTTTTCAGTTTTTAAAAAACAAAAATTTATTTTCAGGAGTGCTACCAAACACTGCATCCCTTGCGTAAATATCCATGTACCGCATGAGTGCCCCTGACCAAATTTTGTAATTTTTTTTTAGCTTAAAAAGTTATATATATTACAAATATATTTATAAAAATTGCATATGGCCTCTGTTAGTTTTTAAAAAAAATTCTTTGATATCTTAAAAAATATATCTTTTACTAATAAATTTATAAAAAATTGCATTTCTATCCCTTTTTTTAAAAAGAAATTCTTCTAGTAACCTAAAAATATATAAATTTCACTAATAAACTTATAAAAATTTGCATTGGCCCCCCTAGACAAGTTTCTGGCTCCGCCCCTGCCCTGAGCCTGTTTGGTTTGTATTTCTAAAAATAATTTTCTATTTTTAAAAAACTAAAAATCTAAAAATTGTTCAAAAATATCTATTTGGTTCAATTATTTAAAAATAATTTTTAGAAATAGAAACCAAGCAACTCATATTATGTTGCAAGTAGAAAGAAACCCCACTGTTGAGACTTTGGAAACCTTTTTGAAAGAGAGTTTCTGTGTGACCACAAATTGTAGAAATATAATTGTTTGTATATGGTTGAATGATTGGATGAATTAAAGTTGTGGAATGTGAGACAAAAGGCGAAATATATGCTCCAAAAAATAATAATAATAGGGTTTATGGGACGGTGCACGCTTTGCTCTTCATCCATTTCCACAAATTTAAGAAAGACCCAACCTAACTATCACGCAATGCTTGAATAAAATAATTAACATCCCTTTGAGGGTTTATATAATGCAAACCTTTTAATTCAAACCAAAATAAATAATTAATGATTTAATTTGTGATAAAGATTCAATTTGCTATGCATGCCTTCATTGGCAGTGTGGAAGGTTCAATTTCACCCCATTTTTTTTTATCTTACTTGAATGTTATCATTTTGAGAAAAAATCTTTTTTAAAAAACTTAAGCTCTTTTGACATATCTAAAAAATTTTGAGACCTAAGAAAAGAGCAAACTATTTTCAGCGACAAAAGCCTGTTTGACTTGAATTTCTGAAAACTAAAAATCAGAAACCTATACAAAAAGTTTGCTTGGTTCAGTTTTATGAAAACAATTTTAAGAAAACTCGGCTACAAACAAATATTTGTATTCAAAGAACTCATTTTTATTATTTTCAACAAATTATTTTATGTTATCAGAATTCTCGAGAATAATTTTTAGAGATACAAATCAAGTGAATTTTCTAAAAAAGATCATTTTTTATAACTAAGGTTTCTAAAAACAATTTTAAAAAAATTAAAACCAACCATACTCTTCGTATATTTTTTTAGAAGAGTTGCAAAATAAAACAAAACAAGCAGGTACTAAATATAATTTTTAACTTCTAAATATAAATGATCAGTTGCATAGAGTGAGTATTTTAGGGTAGGGGAGAGTTTGATTTTTGTTTCATACATGTGGCTGGTCCCAAAGGAAAATACCATCTAACATTCTGTGCCAAATTCATTAGTGTTGGAAGTACTTGACTTCCCTTTCTCATTAACCCCTTTGTTATGGCATGTTGTGCTTCTCCCAATATCAATCACAAGAAGTTTGTTGTGTTGATTTTCAGCCAATCACGAAATGAAATTGATGGCGAGTTCTAGTAAACCTTAGGTCCCTTCGGCTTTACCGTTTTGGACTTTGGATTTGGGATTGCATTATAATTCCAAAAATTCCGTTGTTTGTTTGTTAAAAAATGATTTGGATTTGGAATTGCATTCCAATTAGACCTGTCAATGGATCGGATTTTTATCCGAATCCGATCCGATTAGCTGGATTTGGATTGGGAAAAAAATCCGATAATCCGAATCCAATAACCCGATTTCTTAACAAATTGGATTTGGATTTGCCTAATCTGATCCGATAATAACCCGATCCGATATATATATCAATATAAATATTATATTTTATGTGTATATATTTGGTACTATATCTAATTATCTATATATAAATATTAATTATTTATTATTTATTAATAATAATTGATCATCATATGACTACTAAAGGTGAATAATTTTAGTATTTTAGTATTTATACAATATTTTTAAATATATAAAATAGATTTTAAGTATAAATTCAATTTTAATTACAATTGAATAGCAACAAACTTAATTGATTCAAATTCTATCACACAACTCAATTTATAAATTATGTTTAAATTCAAACATAACTGTAGTTGAAATTTATAACACCAGTTCAATGGTATAACGCAAATCGGAATAAATTTGAATTGAGAATTTCATCAATTCTACTCAATTGAATTCAATTAAAGTACTTTGAATCACTAAATTTCACTCAATTGAAGTTAATTTCAATAATTTGAATTCGGAATTTTGTCAATTGAAGTTAATTTCACTACTTTATATATATGTATAAGTGTATTGACGTAATTTCACTACTTTATATTATCTTATTCAAGATATTAATTATTTAATTTTATTTATTTTATTACAATAAATAAATCCTCAAATGAAAGATATAATCCTCCATTTGAGAGTTCAGAACTATGTAACAACACTTCAATGGTATAACGCAAATCGTAATAAATTCGATCCCGAAATTAATCTTCATAAGTATTATCAATTCCATAGAAGTTAATAATGTTTATTATCTTTTTTTATTCTTTCCATGCATTTATTCTCATATTATAATAAATTTAGTATTAAACTTATAATTAAAATTTAATTATTATTAAATTTGTAATTAATTATAATGTAATTAAAGATTAATTCCATAGATTATTATTAAGATGGGTTATCAATTCCATAGATGATTTGTGTTTATTCAGGTGCAAGTTGCAAGTTGCAAGTTGCAACACTTCATTTTTTTCTCTTAAAATAAATGTGAAATAAATGAAAGAGCTACTAATATCACCACCGTCTATTTTCTTCATCTAATGGTTATAAAGAAAATTCTAAAAGAGGGCCTCGTTAATAACGAGATAGGCTTTCTTGCCCTCTCACTTTCTCGCCGTCTATGAACTCTCTCTCCTCTGCGCAATTCATCATCTACCAAGGTCTACTCTCTCTCTATCTAAGGGAACTTTATTTCGTACTAAGAGTGTGTTGGGGATAATTGGTTAGGAAGAAAACCCTAGAATGTTTTTTCGAATTTTCTTCTACCAAAGTCTACTTTGCTTGAATTTTTTTGTTTTTTTTAGCTACCGATCTGTATACCCAAGAAATTGTTTAATAATTTTTTATATTTTGCAGTTTAGAAGAAATACGAATCTGTATGTTCCAAAATCATATGATAACAAAACCCTACAGTTCATTCTGATCTGATACTAAGGTAAGGATTTTGATGGGTTTTGCTCAAATTTTTTTCTTTATTTTTAGCTACCGATCTGATACTAAGGTAAGGTTTTGGATGGGTATTTTTATGTTACTCTATTATCATCTTTCTCCTATGCTCGGTTAGGGTGGAATATAGTTGTTATTATTGAATTTGATAATATGCAGTTCTTAAATTGTAAATTTGCAGATCCAATACATTCAAATATATTTCTTCTCTGAGTTATTCCTAATCGTATTACAGGCTTCTTACTTTGTTTAGACACTCATGGGCTCTAGCATGGTCTGACTTCTTTAACGGTTAAAAATGTAAACAAACGCTTGTTATCATAATTTGTTTTTGTTTTGAGGACATATTTTTAGGGATCCCCCCCCCCCCCCCCCCCCCCCCCCCTCGTCTTATTGTCTATTTGGAGAGTTAAGAGTCTTGATATTTTTCAGAAACAATAGACAAATTGAAGAGAAAATGAAAGAAAGGAGAGAAGAAATAAATGAGTCTCAAAATATTCAATTACTCATAAACAGAAAGAACGAATAATCCAAATCCCCATAGTTCTTATTTTTCAGACTATTGTTTTTATTTATGGTTTTAGAGGAGACTTGAGAATCTGAGATTACCCTTTCCTTACAAATTCCTTGATTTTAGGGATGGCAAAATGGTTTGACCTGGCCGGGTTCCGACCCGGCCCAACCCGATTGGGGCGGGTTTGGTAAACTTATAAACGGGTTTGGTATCCAAAATTAAAACCCGAAACGGGTTCAAGTCGGGTTTGGGTTTTCTAGAAAACCCTTTGGTAACTCGACCCCGACCCGTTTACGATTTTAATTTTAATTATATATATATATATATGCGTCTTTGTCTATATATAATTCATTAATCTGATTCTTAGTGCTGGCATCTATATTTTTTTTTTTTGGAAGAATTTCAGTTAATATGCATATATATACATTTGTTTGTCTAAATATGTGAGATATTTGGTTTATAACGTAAAGCAGAATATATACCTAGAATAAGAGAGAGATATTTGATTTATAACTTAATTTGTTATCAAACGCATTATAACTTCATTTGTCATCAAATAATTTAGTAAATCAACTGTACTTCTAATTTATTAGAAATAATTTAGTACAACCGATGGTAACCCGATGGAACCCATTTATACCGACGAAGTGGTAATGGTATTACCGATTACAACCCATTGCGGGTTTGGGACATATTTGGTATTAGTAATTTTTAAATGGGATGGTAATGGTATTAGCCAAACCTGTCCCAAACCCGACCCGTTGTCATCCCTGTTTGATTTAGATACCAACAAAGGTTTGGTTTATTCAAAAGTTATTTTAGAGTGTCTTTTTTGAACTTTTTCATTATTTCTAATCTCTTGTTTGTGTTTGTGTTAATAAATACTAATTAGTTTAAGTCCTGGCAATTTGTTTTATGTTAGGAAAGCTGGCCATAAGATTTGTTTTATGTTAAGATTTGATTTGGTTTACCAACAAAGGTTTGGTTTATTCAAAAGTTATTTTTGTGCCTGATCTTTGACTCACTAAGACACTGTTTTTAAGACTTAGTTTAGTTGGTTTTTTACCTTTTGTTTGACCTATGACAATTGTTTTTGCTTTTGAACCCAATGGAACTCTTATTTTTAAATTTAAACTTTAAAGATGGCAATTTACACATTTTAGTTAAACAATGTAGCTGACCTCTGTGTAGAGTGTGATCCTAGACAATTGTTTTCCATGTATACCTAATGAGCAAAGTTTTCCTTGCATACTTTATTAGCAAAGTTTTCTTATTGTCTATGTTCTATACTATCAAAAGAAAACTGTTTCTAACACTTGAGTTTTCCTTGTATACTTTATGAGCAAAGTTTTCTTATTGTCTATGTTCTATACTATAAAAAAAACTGTTTCTAACACTTAAGTTTTCCTTGTATACTTTATGAGCAAAGTTTTCTAACACTTAGGGTGCGTTTGGAAACCAGTGTTTTCGTTTTTATTTTTTTTCTCTTGAGAACAAAAAAATTTCTTGTTCTTATCCTAGGGGTAATCCGGAAACAAAAACATGTTTGGTTGAAAATTTTGTCTAAAAAATTTTCAAGAACAGAAAACAAAAAAACACGTTTGACAGACCTTATTTTTTCAAAATATCTGGGAACAGAAACATGAAAACATGTTTGGCAGCGTCTGTGTTCCCTGGATTTTTGAGAACAGAAACAAAAAAATATGTTTGGCAGAGTTGAATTGTTTTTTAAAAGATTTTACTAAATTTTGGCTTTAATATGTTTTTTTTTTGTTCAGTGATAAGTTTAATGTCATTAATTTGATATTATGTCTATTTAAATGAGATTTAATTCCATTAGACCAATCCACTTAATTTAGACAAGTATTCAACTTTTAATGAATTAAGTAAATGAATAATCAAATGGATATGAAGACATTAATTAGCAAAATGTCTTTAAATCCAAAAGAAAGGAAAAAATGAAAATGTTGTTTGTGTCTCTAACAAAATGATTTTTTTATCACACAAATTCCACATCTAGTCTCACCCCAACATTCATATGTGAAGTGAACCATTATTGTGTTATTAACAAAGGGTATGTAATAAATATGTTCATCAATCTGAACTAGAACAATATAATTGCAAACAATATGCCTAAGAAAAACACAGAAATCAAATCAACAGATAAATGAATTGTAAAGGATAGCAGCAACCAGAAACTTAAATAAAAAATAGAATTGAGTTTTTTCATGAAAACTTTCTAAATTTTGCAGTCATGCCTCTGAAGTAAATTTCTCATTCAATCAAGAGTTTAAATACAACTAATATAAATTTTAATAATACAAGGGAAAAAATATAAACACAAGAATACTAATGTAGGCACAAGAACCTACATCAGCTGAACTTTTTTATTCAGAGCTGATACTATAGAGACATTTAGGTCATTTGCAAATACTAATACTCATAATTAACAAAACCCTCCTCTCTCTCCATTTTTTATGAGAACATGACACCTATCTTCTTTGCAAAATCATCCCCATCATCATCGTCGTCGTCCCCATATTCATCTTCCTGGTCTACGTGCTCGCCTTCCTCTAGATTGAAATCTTCCCCATCAACCTGCTCATAATCAGAGTCCCCATCCCTCTCATCATAGTCCCCATCCCTCTCATCATAGTCTGTAACAGTTTTCAAAGTCTACTTCTTGGCAACAACCTACAACAATTATAAGTTTACACGTATTTAAAGAAAACTCATGCTAGCCAAACTTGGTGGATTTTTGTAGGCGTGAAAATTAGCAAAAGTCACTCCAAAGCTGACTTTAAGGGAACCTGTTAGCTCATTATGTATTTTACAACTAATGAGTTTTTTTCTTTGAGTAGGTTTGCCAACAAACCAACTCAAGAAAAGAAAAAAAAAGCCATAATTCACTCTGTATATGGTGAAAGGAATGTAACACATAATTGCTAGTAGCAGTATTTAAGAATTGTAAATCACTAGAAAATTCTTAATTTCTTTAGCACCGTACTGGTGCAGCTATACCAATAAAGTGAAGCAATAAATGATGCACCTACCTCTTCTCCAATAAGAGTAATGTTGGGATGAGTTTGCAAAGCACACTCTAATGTAATGTGTGAAGCAGCTCGTCCCAACAGCAATCAGATGATCTATATATTACATATAATATTAGAAGTGCAATTGTTGAATGGTATGGTCAGAATACCTTGCATGCAGTATCAAATCCAAAACTAGTGGGAACTTCTTTGCATTTCAAGTCCCCATCTATGGTCTTAGGGCATCCTATCACCTGAGTTTTCAACTTTTTACTCCTGATACAATGCACCAAGTAGCGTCAGAGCAATAGGAGTGCATAACAATTAAGGAATCACTATAATTCAATTTCCCCTATTTACCAATTTTCAGATAACAAAATACTAAATCTCAAAAAGAAGACCAAAAGTTCTCAGCAAGGAGGCAAGCATTTGTATTCGAGTCGTCCACGCCAATTACAACAAGTCCATCAAGATCAAGTTTCACAGTCATTTCTTTTAGCTTGCTTAAATTGAAAGCATGTACATGTGAATGCGGTTAGTATCAATTTTGAAAGGCCAATTTGGAAGAATCCTTAGAGCAAAATATAACTAATTTTGTCATAAATTTAAACAATCACTAGACACAATTTCTTATACCATCAAATAAATTATCACATGTTCTGGGGTTTCAATTTTGTCTCTCCCGCTACGAATCATATCAAAGCCACTCTGATAGAAACAAATACAATTAGATCATATATGACACTAGTTTCCATGAGATGGGTCTATGTCCCTGCCAACTAATTACTCACTATAAATGGTTGTACTTTGTCTTGTTTTCCATTTAATTTCAAACAAATGTAATTAATTACTAAGGGATAGAGAATTCTATTGCTTCACATGAACATATATGTGCACTTACAGTGTTGTCAAAGATAGTAAGGATGAAAACCATGGAGGAACACTTGATACATCAAATGTGTTAAAACTCATGTCCCTGCGAATAAAATTTCGGTTCACTACTACCCGATGTAATTAAAAATAAGATGATAAGATGACCGGAAATTAAAAGCTTACATTTCGGAAAAGGGAACAAGAAGCTAAAATATGATAGTGGTCAAAGTGCTTCATTTGATGAAGTTAATAGTATCAGCTACTTACACATAACTGAGAGAATTCATGCCAGTAAGATTTGGCATTGGACCAGTGAGTATATTGCTAGACAACACCCTGAAAGTAAACTATCAGAAGCTAAATTGACAAAAAGCAGAAAGTACATTGCAAGATAGTGTTGACTTCCTATAAAGTAGTACAAATGATTAGGAAGTTAAGTTGGAAAATTATCTTTCACATACTTACAGCTGGTCGAGATTCGTAAGGTTGTTAAAATTTGATGGAACTGGTCCTCTTAATGAGTTTCTATCAAGTTGTTTGTTGTTAACACAAGATATTCAATGTTAGCAAGAATCAAAACTTGATTTGGACCAAGTATGTGGCAGGAATACTTAAACCACCTCCAAAGTCTGCACAAGTCCCAGTGAGGAAGGGATACTGCATGTTAGCAGGTTATCATCAAGAAACCTGTAAACATAAATATTTATACATATATGTGATTGTACGAATATATTGCAGCTAATGTTAGAGTTCAGGATTTTGGAGAGGGGAGTAGATGCTCATATTAAACTTAGCATTCCATATTAGATAAAGAAAGTGCAACAAAAGACAAATCCAAGCTAATAGTCCCAACACAACAAGCTCTAACACTTCATAAGCAAGAGTGATAGGAAATGTTAGCTACACATTTCCTATTCAAAAAGCAGTTAAGCAAACCTTACTAAGGGTATGACATGAGCCTATTATGATATGGATGTCTGCCCATAATGTTAGCAGATTTACACAAATAGAGAATATGGATACATTAATAATTCGAATAAATCCAATTTCCAATTTACTCAAAAACCACAAATCATACTAATAAATTCTTAACCTGATTTCTGTATGGGTAAATAAATTGAGAGTTCAGCACCACATATTTGCACTTCATGATCCCAGATGGTCCACCTTTGAATCCATAGAGTGTGTTTCCTTTGCAACGATCTTGCAAGTAATCTACCAGACACCAAAAGAAAACGAAGACATGGAAACAGCTTCTTGATCTCATCTACAATCCCACATTACAATTAAAATCAAAACATATACCCTTAAACCTTCGTTTGGTTGCTCAGAAAACGAAGCAAAGAATAAGTTTTTTTTTTTTCCCTTTCAAATCCAAGAACAGAAACGCAATTAAAGTACAAACCAGATTAACAATTGAAATTAAGCTCAGATCAGTATAATCATGAAAGTCAACACTTAAAAATCTCTGTTTCAATTACAGAGATCGTTTTCATTAATCAATATACATATACATGCATTTATATATATAGATAGACATGAATGTTGAGATATATACATAGGCATTAATCCTCAACCTTCATTTGGTTGCTGAGAAATCGATGTACAGAAAACAATCTCATTCTCTTTTAAATCTAAATACCAAAACGTAATTTAAATACTAAATCAGATTAAAACTTATTCAAATCTACATCATCAAAAATAATAGGAATCGACCAATGCTTTCATCAATCAATCTATATCTACAATTGACATGTATTGAGAGATGTGTGGACTTGGATTGCCGGCAGCGGAACTAGGAGGGCCATTAACGACCTTGAAGGGGCGTTTGAGGACAGAAGGGAGGGGGAGAGAGTGATCCAGACAACTGTTATGTACTTCGTTGTACACCGACACCATGTGGCCAGGGGCGGCGGAGTTCACGGCGGCGATGTCGCTGTTAGCCACCAACGGAGAGGCCATGAATTTTTGAGAAAGAGAGAAACCAATGATGGAGACGCCTGGAAATAGATGGGTTCGTGGAAAGAGAGGCGACGAGAGAAGAGAAGAGTTTTCGAGAGGGGTTTTCTATTTTTGGGAAATGATTCTCAGACACGGTTTTTGCTTTGTACTAGCTACAGTACAAAAAAACTCAAAAAGAACATCATTTTGATGTTCTCATTTTTTACTCAATTGGGAGTGATATTTTTTTTTCACTGTGCATGAAAATGGAATTGGGCTTTCACTTACCAAACACGTTTTTGTTCTCATTTGGGGAACAAAAAACAAAAACAAGAGCTAAAATCATCTATCCAAACGCACCCTTAGGTTTTAACTGTTTCTATTCTGCTATCAGATCCATGATTTGTTTCTCTACTTCTTTATCTTGTTGTATATATGTCTATCTGAATATATATTTTTGTACATAAACTAACATTTTTTACAGGACATGAAAATAACTTGAAGTGACATTGTTTTTTGGAAGAAAGGGAATGGAGCAACTTTTGCACATACATTGGCCGATTATAATTTTTTGTTCTACAATCGAGCCATGCATCATATTAAGGATTTTTTTTTATTCTGGAGTTCAATCTGATTTGTCCCACTGATCACTGGTGTTTTGTGATATTTGATTTTTGTAATACTTGATATGTAAGTGGTGTTAAGTGTATCACTGTTAGAATTAATGTGATTAACTTTTTTTTAAAGGAATTTTATTAAATTTTAGTTGTATTAATGTTTATATGGATGTATTTTAAACTCAATTAGAGCAATTTGGTCACAAATTTGGTGTTTGATTTTTATATGCTATATACTTTTAGACAGTTCAGTTAATAGAGTATTAGAATTGAAAAAACAATTATCGAATCAGCTTATCGAATCGGAGATCCGATAAGTGAGATAATTGGATATGGATTGGATGTAGGGAAATCCATTGGATTATCGGATCGGATCGGGTTAATTATTGGCTTATCGGATTTAGATCGGATTGACCTTGATCCGGTCCGACTCCGACCCGTTGACAGGTCTAATTCCAATTTCAAATCTACCAATTCCACCATTTGAATTCCACATGAGAAGTTGTGATTTCCAACTCTAAATCTTCTCCAAGTCTTCAACCCAATAAATTATTTCTCTTTAATAACTAACTTTTCACAACTACGAATTTACAAATATATTCATAAAAACCTATATATATATATATATATATACAAACATATATACACTCATGTATATATATATGTACACATAAATATATATATATATATATATATATATATATATAAAATTATGAATACACATAAACTCACACATATTTACATATTCACATACATACATGCATGTATATTACATGCACAGACATCTACATACACATATACACATGCATATATATATATAAATATATATTTATATATATATATATATATATTCATAGTTTCATACATATATTTACATATTTAAATATATCTATATTGTCTAATTTAATTCAAGATTTATGATATTTTACATTCGAATTGGGTTTATGATTGAAATTCACATTCAAATTGGGTTTGGATTGAAATTTACATTCAAATTGGTTTTGGGGTTGAAATTCAATTTCACTTGAATTCTAAGATTTATCCGAACAATGTATTTGAAATTGCAACTCCAATGCAATTCCAAAACGGTGCAACCGAACAGACCTGTAAAATTGGTGGAAAAGAGAAAGCTTTGTTAAATATTAATGTTACGTTTTGTATGAATGAATAAAATGGATGAATGTAAGGAATTGAAATAGAATGAGAATGGAAGGGAATGTTAGGGTTCGCACACCCTATGTACGAAGTATTGCACACCTGCAAATCAGAAAACGCACACAAACACACCAAACAATCGACACAAGAATATATACGTGGTTCGGCCAAATAAGCCTACGTCCACGGAGAGCACCGTTTCACTAAAAAATCACTGAGAGGATTACAAGGGGGTGATTCGCAGATCACACACGCACACACACTGTGTATACTCACGCCTGTATCACCGGAATAATATAAACGTATATTATTCCTAACTCTCTCTCTCTATTTCTGTGTACTCTCTGCGCACCGCATGTGCTTTACTCGCATTAGGTGTTTCACTCACACCGGTACCAGCCCTCTGGCGTCGGCCTAATCTGGCCCTCTGGTGCCGGCCTAATCTGGCTCTCTGCCTAGTACACCGAATACAATAGGCTACACCTATATTTATAGGAGAGGCTAGAGTGGAGGACAAGTCAATCAATCCAATTAGGAATTGATCTCCTACCATAACTGTGATTGCTTGATGGCTAAGTTATATTCTCCCTTAACAAAGGAGTCACCAAATATAACAAGATCATAGTCAAATAGAGATAGCTTGGTGGCTAAGTTTAACTTTCCCTACAAGGAAAAGAGTCACCATATCTAACAGGGAAAAGTGTCTCTCATTCTACTGTTTAGTTAGAGTATCATTAGATAGAGAATGATTTTTTATTTTTTATTTTTGTGTTAAGGAATGAAATGCCAATTCCATATGTTTAGTTGTCGAATTAATTTTCGGTCTGTGTAATGAATTTTTGTTCCAAAAGAATAAATACGTACCAAACAAAAGAATGGTTGGAATGAACATTTTCATTCCATTTCATCCATGTGTTAGGCACGCAGAGCATAGCTAAATTTCAGTAACAAAAGAATTATAGCAGTACTATTGCTACTATGGTTCACTACCTCCACAATGGTGGCAAGTTTAAATATTTATTATGTACACATCTGTATAATCAATAAAGAATTGGAAAGAATAGAATGTATGGATCTCTGATGTGGTATCTACCTCTCCTTCATTAACAATAATTGAGTTTGAAATTAAGTTGAAACTTATATTGCAGAGATGGTGTTATTTTATGACTCTTCTGAAAAGCTTCACTCACACATGGCTGTACAATCTCAAGCCATAACCACTTTGTCTCCACTTCCATCATTTAATATTAAAACACATATAAAGTTTCAGAAATTTTCATTGAAAATAAAATATTGATCATACATTGCACCAAAGAGACAAATCTAAACCATCACCTTCCAACAGTAAAAATGTTGCAGAAAGGAAGCATATACATAAAGAAGAGCATGTATGTACTAACAAACATTTTCATGTGATTTTGTTATTTTTTTCACTGATCCACCATCACTTCTCAAGCAATAGTCCATGCTTGAAGGAACCAAAGGTGCTAGTGATTTCCCATAAGAATTCCAACACAATGACTGTTGAATTCCTCGATTACGCAACGATGGCTTCAACTGAATATCAAACAGATCAACACTAGTGCATGGAATGTCATTGCTACAAGCAAGATGAATAGGCTGCACTGAATAAGTCCCAATTATTTTATCATACTTTACGCCCGATATCGCCACACCTCCTGTTTGGTTCTTGCACAAATGTTTGTCACAATAGTACTGGTCAATCATGATTGGAACTTTAACATCAGAGACTTGAATGTTGGAAAATGATACATTTTTCACAGATCCAATGCCACCCTGGAAAATTAAATTTGACAAAAAAAAAAAGCCATTGCAATTAGGATATAATACAAAAATTTCAATAAATTAAGTTTAATTTTCAAGTTTTTGTACTTAATTTCAAGTTTGTTACCTGCCATGTCTTGATCCTTACTCCATATAGAGTGTTTTGCATGAAGATGTTATCGGCTACGATATGAGATACACAAGCAACACTTCTATCTTTCCCTAACCCTCCTAAACTGGAACACACATAAATGTAACATATATATACATATAAGTTGACATGTTATATTTTTGAAGTCATTGTATTTATACAGGTTCACATTTCTTGTCTAGTATCAATATATTACCTTATACCATGTCCAGGGCCACAATTAATATGATGAACATGAACATTGGAGCAACCAGTTTGTATGGACACACAATCATCACCTGTTGGAGGAAAAGAACATTAAATAGGAATTTAATTGAGCACAATTGCTAAGCTATTTAGCTATGTGGGGTATCAGTTGATCTTATATACATACATATATATATATATATATATATATATATATATATATTCTTACCACATCCAATGTTGGAGTGCTGGATTTCTACATCTTGACTGTTTTGCAGGTGAATGCCGTCGGTGTTTGGACTGTTTTCTGGTGCAGAGATTGTAATGTTGTTGATGTTCACTCCTCCTGAGTTGTCAAACTTAAGATGGCACTGAGGACTGTTAATGATTCTGATGTTGCGGACCGTCACATTGTAGCTGCCATAAAATCTCAAAGCCTGTATTCAATAGGTGGAAAATTTTGTACTTCAATATATGTATTCAATAGGTGAATAAATCAAAATAAAGACGAATTTTAAAAAAACATCAATGAACAAAACAGTTGGAATTCTCTTCACTCTCCCAGATTTCGAAAAATCTTTTCTGGTACTATTCTGTTTCTCTCCCAAAAAATGGCAGCCATAAATATTTCAATGTGTGAAAATAAAATTCAATAAAGAGAAATAACCAAAGATTATAATTGGGTTGTGGAAGAAAACTTACAGTAGGTTTCATATATGGGATGTGTTTGGATCTTTTCTGCATAACAAGTAAAACTCAAAAAATTAGCAGCTATGCTTTCACCAAGTGTTTGGTGTTTGTGTGAGAAAAAAAAAAATTCAATATTAATTGCAACTAACCTGAATGTAATCAATTTGAGAAGAACTCCACCAATAAGATCCTTGGCCATCAACAGTACCAGAACCTTGGATAGTGAAATTGTGAATCCATTTAAAATTTACCCATTGAAACAAACTTGATTTGGACCATGCATTCAATATTGGAGGAGCTGAGAGAGTCCCATCTATCTGTTTCCAATGCTAAAATTTAGCTCAAGACAAAAATAATATCCCTCTTTTTTTTTTTCTTTCTTATTAATTGTTTTTCTTTTTAGTGCATACTTTGAAGTCAATTAGAAAAATAAAATTTGGAGGAACGAACCTGAAGAACAAGCTGTGGCATACATGGGCCTTGAAGTGTTAGTGGTGTGATTAGAAAATTGAATTCTGATGGAATTTGTATAGTACCTCCTTGTACATTGCAGGCAGCTTTCCATGCTGCAAGAAGTGCCTGTGTGTTTCACATATTGGTAGGTTAAAAATATTTACTACAAATCTCTCTCTGTGTATATATATATATATAAATTTCCCCAATGTGTTTTACCTTTGAATCATCAGAAATTCCATCACCTTTAGCACCAAATTCGAAAATATTGAAAAAATTCGATTGTGTCGGATAATGGGGAAGAAGGGATGGGGTAGGACTTGGAGGATTTGCATTGTCTGGAGGATTATTTCCTCTGCCATTCCTCTGTTTCTGATGCTTGTGGGCTCTGCCCTTCTTGCTGTGATTCTTTTTTGCATCTACGGAAATTAGGGAAAATGTAGCGAAGAGAAACACTAGGAAAAGTATTAGTAGAAAAGATGATTTCTTGCTTCTATTCATTTCTATGTGATTTTTTCTATCTCTTTCCCGGAAAATCTTTTCTGAGCAGAGGATACTCTGCAAAGAGTTTCAGGTGGTGCTTTGCTTTGAACGGGGGAATGAGGTAGTTGAAGACAGTTTATATAGTTGTACATTGCCAAAAATAGCCCTCATTCCCTTCAAATTTGCAAGGATACCCTCCTGTCTTACTTTCAGTCCCGCTTGGATTGACTTTTCAAAAGTTGTTTTTGCCTTTTTGGAGTGAAAATTTGTTTTTTATAGTGTTTGACAAAATATTTAGAAGAACTTGTGGGCTTTGAAAAAACGTTTTGAAGAAGTTAGGGATATTCGATTATCAAAATGACTTATGTTTATCTTTTTTTAGTATGTAAAAGTAGAAGTAGAAACTCTGCTACACAAGACCTTAGTATGATTGTGTAATTTAGTGATCTTACCCCATTAGGATTCCCATAGATACATTAATGTCTAGTGTTATCTTTTCTTCGATTCAAAATGAGTATTGTTCAAGTTCATTAATGTTTAGTGTTATCTTTTCTTCGATTCAAAATGAGTATTGTTCAAGTTCATTAATGTTTAGTGTTATCTTTTCTTCGATTCAAAATGAGTATTGTTCAAGTTCTTTACATTCGTAACAATAATGAAAATTATTAAGTTAATAAATAAATCACCTAATTTTCACTTTTACTTTTCCTTGGTGCATCATTACTAGTTTAGCTGCATAGGTGCAAAATTGGTCGGGAGTTAATTGTGTTGGGGCAAATTACTACTCTCGCTATCCCAAATTAATTATCTAAGTCGTACTTTTTGATTTTTTAAAATAGTATATTTTATTGTAAAATGAAGAAAAGACAAAATTAATGGGGTCGATATTTGTTTAAAGCTAGTGGAAGAAGAGGGTAGTTGGGGAAAAAATAAAATTATATTATAATGAGATTCGAAATTCGTTAAGTATTTTAGGACAAATAAAATTGAAAAAATTGACAACTAATATGAAACGGAAGAACTACTTAAATAGTGTTTTAGGGGAGGGGTAGGCAAAAAGAATGGAATCTTCTTATGGGCTTTGGACAAATTTGTTAATATTTTAAGAAATATAAAAGGTGCATGATGGGAAAGTCCGACAAATGGACAATTCTATTCCTACCTAACCTATTTCACTCAGAAAGGATTAATTTAGATGTAAATTAAAACACCTCATTGTTATATAAGGCTAATATGACCAATAATCCACTAAAAATCATAAAATATAAATACCATATTACCTTCTTTTTCTTTCTATTTTTTCAGAAACACACATGCAAGTATGCAACTACAATAAAGAAAGAAAGTGTCCAACTAGCATTGTTAGTCAGTCCATTCTCTATATGTAGATTATGGAAAGCATAAGAGACTTCCAAAAGTTGGAGGGCAAAGTGGTCCTAGGTTGTTTAGTTCATGACAAATAAGAGTTGGACAACTAAGTAGTCACTCTATGAATATGGCCCATAACATTATTTGTTTTTATATTTAGTGAAAGAATCTTTGGCTTATCAATAAATGTCCACAGGCCACTGAGAGACTATTTAAGAGCTTCCATCTATAATAAGTGGGTAAACCATACAAATTTTGATAGTATTTTTGTAGTTGCAAATGGAGGACCCCATTGCTTCATGAAAGGTGGGATTGGCATTTTACGTTCAATTTGTGCAAATAACTAGTTGGAATCAGAGTCTCAAATTAGACACAAAATTCATTGGAGTCCCAACCGCAGACATAATTCTAATTTGGTGAACCCTCGAAACTCTCCTGTAATGGAAAAAAAAAAAGTAAGAGATTAGTTTCTTTTTCGCCACTGCAACTGTTAAGTGTTATTGAGTTATGTATGTGGTTATGTTAGCGGTCTTGTCCCACATCGGATCCGGCTGAAAAAGTAAACGGATATATAAATGGATGGATGTTAACTTTTCTCATAATTTAAATTTTTTGGTTGAACCATGAAATTACAACTTTCACCTCAACATAGTGTCCAAATGAGAGCTTAACCGAGACTCCCTTTTAGAATAGCCCAATTTGGAATCCAATGGACATTCCATTAAAGCTCGGCCCGATTTGACCCGAATTAGCCTTAACTTACCCTCTTATATTAAGCACACTTCTCTTGTCCAAAGCCTGGTATGCAGTGGGCTTATTAAGCTCGGCCTCTGATTTATATTTAGGCACAACAGTACTCATTTCAATTTGTACACGTGTAAGACTCGGTTTTATTTTTATTTTTGAGATGACGTGTAAGAGTTTTATTAGTTTGTACATGTGTAACTTTTTACATTTTTTCTTTGAAAAAATGTGCAACTCCTTACCGGCACAATTCAAATCTTTTACTTTACTATAAAAAAGTACGACCTGCATTAATAGATGCTTTTGTTGTATAGTATAAAATAAGGAAAAAAAAAACATATGAGAGGAATTGTTTGTGTGCGCGTCAATAGTTCATACTTCATAGCTGACTTGTAATAATGTAAAAGAGGCCCAAAAATACAGCGTCCAGAAGTTGACTTGCTATAACATAAAATAGGCCCACTTGTCCACTATTCTATTGCAAGCAACTAGGTGCCAAACATTGTGTTAGCTACTTGTCATTACATTAGTTTTGAGATGGAGAAATAAGGATTTGTATTTTTTAAAACATCGAAAATTTTGAGAATATAAAATATTTTTCTGAAAATAATAAAATAAAATTGCTGAAAATAGATATTTTTATAACTTAGTTTTCTGAAAATTATTTTCAAAAGTTGAATCTAACAAATTTTTTATATAATTTTATGATTTTCAATTTTCATAAAATAAAAAATTATTTTCACTGCAAATCAAACAATCTGTTGCTCAATTATATTTTTATAAATATTGTTAGAGTATATATTAAGCCCATCTAGGATAGCCTAGCCCATCTTGTGCATATTTGTTCCTTACTCAAAGTAGACTTGTCCACAACACTTTCTCCTATATATATAGGTGTTAACCCTATTGTAAATTATTCATTCAATACATACAGAAATTTTTATTTTTATTTTTCTTTTTCTCTAGTTTATCATGGTATCACAACCATTATAATCTAATCACCATCATTCAAAGTTTTATTTTCTCTTATCCCTCAAAACCTCAATCACAGTTTTTTTTTCCGGTCAACTATTGATCATCGTTTCCGTACCGCCAATCGCACTCAGAATTAAACCCAAAATCAAAATCAGCATCTTAATTAGAATCAATCACTCTCGCCAGTACAAACTAGTCCAAATTCAACGTTAAAAAATACTTGAAATCAGAATCTGGCAGCACCAGGAGGTTCGCATCACCTAGACGAAGCAAACCCCATTCGTCGCGAAGCCAAATCACACCGCACATGCCCTCACGCACCAACGATCGTGCTCAATCGCCACACGCGCCATCCTGTGTAGTGCGTGTGGGCCTCACACGTCTTCTCCACCGTCTTCTCCAGCGACATCAACTTTTTCCGACAACTTCTCCAGCACCGGTCGTTTTTTTAGCGACGACGACTTTTCCAGATTCCAGCGACTTTTTGCGGCGTTCATGAGTGACGTCACTCGGCATGCGTCACCTCCATATTGCGCCACGTGTCACACCCGATTAAGCCATGTATCTCCACTCATGATCTGATACATGTTTCCACCAGAAGCTGACATGTGTCACACAGTCAGATTGCCACATCATCAAATATTTATAAAATTACCATATTGCCCTCCATTACTATTTTGGTCATTCGGGCTTCGTTTTAACTCCGATTTGAACAAACGAGTAGTCGATTTCAGCTAATTGGACCGCTTCGGACGCAATCATACAGTCAATTTTTAAGATTTGACTTTGATCTCTTCATTACTCATATTTTCCATTACTATGGACTGGTCTGAAGTTTCTCATCCTATCTCCACTATTCTCAATGGTTCCAACTATACTCTTTGGGCTCAGGCTATGACAAGTTTTCTCAAGGGTCGTAAACTTTGGCGCCTAATCACTGGTGATGTTACCATACCATGCTGAGAAAGCACTAACACTAATGAAAAGTTTGCGGAACGCTTAGACGACTGGGATAGCAAGAATGGACAAATACTCACCTAGTTTCGTAACATATCAGTTATGTCAATTCATCAACAGTTTGGCCGTTTCACTACTACTAAAGAAACTTGGGATTTTCTCAAGAGTCGATACACCACCACAGATCTTGCTCATTAATATCAACTTCTGACCAATCTTCATGTTAAGACTCAACAACCAGGTCAGTCTATTAATGATTTTGTGTCAGAAGTATATGTTATTTGGGATCAACTTGCGTTTTTTAAACCAATTTTGGGTTGTTCTTCTGATGTCGATAAATTTATTACCTATCGAGACTAATAACGTGTTATCACATTTCTAATGGCTCTTCATGATCGTTTCGAATCAGTTCGAGCTAGTATCTCTTCTACACAGAAGTCCTTTACCCTCGCTAGACAGTGCCATCACTAAGCTTCTCTCTGAAGAAACCAGACTTGGAACCAAATCTCAGACTACTGATGTCGTTCTTGTTGTTCATCATCCCAACTATGTTGAATCATCTTCTTAGCAATCCTTTCAGCAGACATGTACCTACTGTCATCAAAACACTCATACTCGTTTGAATTGTCCTATTCGAATTTGCATGCATTGCCGCAGGAAAGGGCCCATGCACTATCACGCTGATTGCTTCAAAAATCCTTACAATCAGTCACGCTTAAACTCATTTCGTGGAGCTCCAGGCAAACAATACCAGTCGTCTAAGTTTGTCAATGCTGCCATTGTGGAGGAACTTGTCATTTAGAAGGTGTCAATCCAGTTGTCTCCACAAATGACCTTGTTACTTTACTCAAATAGGTTTTATCCCCTTCTAGTAATATTATGTATGTCACCACAGATAATTCTTGGTTATTTGATTATGGGTGTTGCAATCATATGACTGATGATTCTTCAATTTTTCATTCTAGAAATATTATCTCTCATCCATCATCAATTAACACTGCTGGTGGATCTCAATTGCCAGTTAGTCATATAGGTTCAATGTCTACGTCAAATCTATCACTTCCATCTATTTTACATATTCCAAAGTTGACTATCAATCTTATCTCTGTTGGTCAGTTATGTGATCTTGGTTTCAAAATCATTTTTTATTCTTCTGGTTGTCATGTGCAGGATCCGAAGACAGGGCGGATCATTGGGATAGGCCGTAAGGTTGGACGCATGTTTGAGCTCATCCATTTTCACATTCCACATCATTCCTCTGGTTTACAGTTGATGCCGCATCATCTTGCTCTCCTTTCAACTTATGGCATTTTAGGTTAAGACACGTGTCTGTTGATAGACTTCGCTCTTTAGTATCAGCTGACAAACTTGGCAATGTCAAACCTGATACTCTTTCTTGCTTACCTTGTCAATTAGGAAAACAATCAGCTTTATCATCTAATAAAAGTTTTTCTCATTCCATTGCTCCATTTGATCTTATACACTCTGATGTTTAAGGTTCTTGCACTCATGACACAATGGGGGATTCAAAATATTTTGTTATTTTTGTAGATGATTATACCCGTTTCACTTGGATTTTTCTCATGAAAAAATGCTCAAAATTACCTCAAATATATTATGATTTTGCTCATATGGTTCAAACTCAATTCTCTTGTCCCATAAAAGTTTTTTGTGCTGACAATGCCATGGAATATAAGGACACAAATTTTCTCAAATTTCTTCGTTAACAGGGAACTGTGTCTCAATATTCTTGTCCTGGAACCTCTCAACAGAATGGTCGTGTTGAACGTAAACATCGTCATATCTTAGATATTGTTCGTACATTTCTTATTGACAGTTCTTGTCCTGAACGTTTTTGGGGGGAAACTGCTCTCACAGTTGTTTACACTATAAATCGCACTCCCATGGCCCAACATTGATAATCAAACTTTTTATGAATGATTGTACGGTACATATTCTAGCTACAACATTCTTAAGGTTTTTGGTTGTGCTTGTTTTGTCTTACTTCAGCCACATGAACATTTCCAACTTGAACCTCGATCTCGTCTTTTTTGTTTTTTGGAATATGGAATTAAACATAAAGGGTATAGGTGTTGGGATCCTCTTTCTAAACGTTTTCGCATCTCTTATCATGTCATCTTTTGGGAACACAAAATGTTCTCTTCTCTTTCCAAGTTTAACCTTTCACCATCTTCTATTGCTCCATTTTTCATTGATCATACTCTTAGTATTTTTCCATCAAAGGATGATAATGCACCAACCACTGACTCTGATCCATCCATAGTGATTTCCAATACTACATCCGATGTACCAACGTCTGATGTACCAGCTCATGCACTCCTACCTACAGTTTATCCAAATGAGACGGCCTTGTCTGATGATCCTGTCATTGAAGTCTCCATTATCGACACTAATGCTTCCCCTCCTCCTGTTATTACTCGTCAATCTACTCGGGTAAGAGAACTTCCACATCATCTTCATGATTATCATTGTTATTCCACCATATTCTCTCATCATAAACCTTCATCTTATAAAGAGGCAAGTTCTAATCCACATTGGCAGAAAGCTATGATTGAGGAATTGCAGGCTCTAGACAAAGCTCACACATGGGATTTAGTTACTCTTCCACCAGGGAAAACGGCAGTTGGTTATAAATGGGTTTACAAAATTAAAATTTGATCTGATTGTTCAGTAGAAAGATATAAAACCAGACTTGTTGCTAAAGGCTTTACCCAAGAGTATGGTATTCATTATGAAGAGACTTTTGCTCTTGTTGCTCGTCTTATATCAGTATGCAGTTTACTTACCATTTCTGTTGCTCGCAAATGGGGTCTATTTCAGATGGATGTCAAAAATGCATTTCTTAATGGTGATCTCAGAGAAGAAGTTTACATGAAACCTCCTGCAGGCATTACTGACTCTCCATATCAAGTCTGCAAACTTCAGAAGACTTTATATGGTCTTAAACAAGCTCCTCGTGCATGGTTTGGAAAGTTTAGCTCTACTATCAAGAAATTTAGATTCATATCTAGTGCATATGATTCGGGGCTCGTTATTCGCAAGACAAATGTTGGTCTCATATTGTTACTTCTTTATGTTGATGATATGGTCATTACTGGGGATGATATGACTGATATTTCGGATCTCAAACAATCTATCAGTCGTCATTTTGAAATGAAAGATCTCAGGCGTCTTAGTTATTTCTTGGGCCTTGAAGTCCTCTCTGATTCTGGTGGTTACTATCTCTCTTAAGCAAAATATGTTTATGATATTCTTGCCTGAGTAGGTCTCACTGACTCCAAGACAGTATAGACTCCGGTGGAAACTAATCACAAGCTCACTCTTTTTTATGGTGATCCGCTTATCAATGTCACATTGTATAGACAATTGGTTGGCAGACTTGTCTATCTCACCGTCACTCGTCCAGATATTGCTTATGCAGTTCACCTAGTAAGTCAGTTTATGTCTGCTCCACGGACAACTCATTATACTACTATTCTTCGCTACATCAAAGGGCACTTTGTTTCATAGGCTTCATTTTTCATCTACTTCGTCTCTTGAGCTTCTTGCATACTCTGATACTGATTGGGCAGGAGATCCTACTGATCATCATTATACTACTAGTTACTATTTCTTCTTAGGAGATTCTCTCATCTCATGGCGTAACAAGAAGCAAATTGTCAATTCTCCCTCTAGTTCTGAGGCAGAATATCATGCTCTTATTGACACTACTCAAGAATTTCTCTGGCTTCTACAAGACATGGGAGCTCCTCAAGGTCCCTCAACCAGTCTTCATTGTGATAGTCAGAGTGCTATTCAGATTGCTCACAATGATATGTTCCATGAACACACAAAACACATTGAAATTGACTGTCACTTTATTCGTCAACATGTGCATAGTGGTGTTGTTTGTCTTCTCCATATATCATCCAAAGATTAGACTGCAAATATTTTCACCAAAGTCCATCCCCCAAGAAGATTTCAGGAATTGGTTTCCAAACTCAAGTTGGTCTCACATCTCCCACCTTGAGTTTGAGGGGGGATGTTAGAGTATATATTAGGCCCATCTAAGATAGCTCGGCCCATCTTGTACAGACTTGTTCCTTACTCCAAGTAGACTTGTCCTCCACACTTTTTCCTATATATATAGGTGTTAACCCTATTGTAAATTATTCATTCAATACATACATAAATCTTTATTTATCTTTTTCTCTTTCTCTAGTTTATCAAATATAATAGGGGCTGGTGATATAGGCTACATTATCACTAAAATGTCACATATTTGAAACCCAACTTCAGCATACACTAATGGCTAAACAATAAAAAATAGATGATACAGAGGGAAGGCATTGTGGGCAATGAAGAGGTGTGGTGTGGATTGGCAATCGAAAAATTCCACAACATACCAGCTTTGTGGCTGGCTATAGGTAGAATTGACCTGACTAGATTAAAAATGGAGTCTAAGAAAGAAAATTGGTAGTAAAATATTTTTCATAATGTTAGCATATTTATTTCCTCAAGGAAAAACTCAAAAAATGATTTTTTAAATATATAAAACAAACAAAGAATTAGCTTACGATACCTTATACTTTATAAGCGGTAAAGAAATAAATTTGGCCTGCCTAGCTAGCATTATATCGTGCGACTAGGCTAACTAGAAATGGTAGCTAACTCTTAGAGGTGTCCTGGATATGGATGGGAAAAGTCAATGAGTTTATAATAGGTGGATATTAGTCTCAATCATCAGTTTAAGCTTTTGAGTCAAATCGCGAAGTATCCACCCATTATAGTTGGTATCAGAGTTAAACACAATCCTTGATTTGGTGCCACGCCAAGCACTCGCTTGAATCACCGACACCCGAACTAGTCTGAGTCCAAGGTGGGCAGATAGGGTGGTCTGACCACAACGAGAACGTTGGGCATGCAGGGTGATCTCTTGCGATCGTTGCCTTTTGGGTCAAACTTTGAAATATCCACTCATCACAATAACCAAGGTCAATTCATTTGGCTAACGTGAAGGACTCATAGATAGCCTTTTAATGCCCCCATATCTGAAGAATTGATGTCTAATGAATTAAAAATTTTAAGGGTCCGTTTGGTTGTGCGAATTTGGAATTGTATTGGAATTGGAATGTCATGGTATTTCAATTCCACAAATGCAATTCCAAATACATTGTTTGGATGTGTCTTGGAATTCAAGTGTAATTGAAATTGTGTCTCAAACCCAACCCAATTTGAATGTAAAAGATCATAACTATAAAATTAAATTAGACAATATAGATAAATATATATATATATATATATATATATGTATATGTATACAAGTAAAAATATGAATATATATGTATGTATGTATGTATATGCATGTGTATGTGTGTGTATATACATGTATGTATGTATGTATGTATGTGGATGTGTATATATGTGTGAGATTAGATGTATATGTTTATGTGTGTTTATATGTGTATGTGTATGACTATATATGTGTGTGTATGTGTATTCATATTTGTATATATATATATATATATGCACTCTATAAGTATATATATATTTCATATGGTATGTATATATGTGTATATATATTTTTATATATAAACGCGTGTGTGTATATATATATATATATATATATATATATATATATATATATAGGCGTATGTATATATAGGTATTTATGTATATATATGTATGTATGTTTGTGGTGGTGAAAAAATTTATTCTTAGAGAGGGAGTATTTAGTGTAGAGCTGGCAATTTCTGACACGACTTAACACGTTTGACACGATAATATTTATTATTATATTTATTTGCTGATTTTTTTGTTATTTATTTGATCATGGATTGAAATATATTAATAAACTATTACTGAATCATGTCAAATTCAATTTCAATTTCAATTTCAATTTTTTTTTATTTTTTCGTGTTGGATTGTGTTATATTTAAAATGTTTGATTTTCGTGTCGACTAGTATCAGATTGCCCTGTTGACACGTGGGTCAACCTGTTAACACGAATTGTCAGCTCTGATTTAGTGGGTCAAGGTTCGAAAAAGATGTAGAATTGAAAATCACAATATCTCCTTGTGGAATTCAAGTTGTGGAATTGATTTCTTTGAAATTATATTTCAATTCCAATTCCAAAGTATTTTGTTACATCCAAACAATGGATTTGGAATTGGAGCTCCAATTCCATGATCCCAAACGGACCCTAAGTATTTTTAACTTTTGTCAGATAAAATATTGAGCTTAAACAGATAATAGGATAAATCACACCATCTAAACTAGAGATTTGATGGTCATAAGCTGATATTTTTGTGGTAGAAGAATCGATATTATACATTTTCCATTTCGTTGATCAAGTTTTTAACATATTAAACTATATAAATATACACCACAAATTTCTATGCTATACTTTTCGGGGGAAAAAGGAATAAGTTTTATTATAACTTATGAAGCACGAACACAGATACGGAACACGACAAATTTTTACAAAAACAGGACACGATATGATACAGACACGTTAAAAAATAATAATATAATAATTTCTTATATATTAAAGGTAGACGAATTTTCATTACTTCATTCACATAATCATAAAATAATTCTTAAATTTATATATTTGTATTGCTGTTTTTTTTAGATTAATATTATTTATTAATTAATTCATAATGTATTTTAAAATTACATTAATATTGATTAGAAAATTATCCCCTCGTATTCTTGAAGTGTCATTGATGTGTTTAAAATATGTTTTTGAAGTAATCAAAACGTGTCAAAAAATGTTTAAATTTAAAAATACTTTTAGCTGTATCTAACACGCATCGAATACGTGTTCGTAGTGTGTCTGAGGTGTGTCCGCGTAGGACAACGCGGACATGTGTGTCTGAGTGTCGAACACGAATATGCCAAGATAAAGTATTTGTGCTTCATCGACTATATAACCTTCCCCAGCAAAGTCAAACAATTAGTAAACATAAATGAGTTATAAAAATAATTGGGCCAATTAAAAAAAAATTATATATTCATTTATAATAATTCAGATATTATTAGTATAAATGATTTATTTAAACATTGGGTCAATATTGTAAAATAATTATATGGGGTAAATTACACTTTAGTAAATTACACCCGCACCCCCTGTGATTCGGCTAATTATCTTTCATTCCTTATTTGTTTTACTTTGACTCCCTCAGTTTAACTTCCGGCTATTTCAAACTCAGTCAACCCAATTATGAGATGCAAAATGACAAAATTTACCCCTAAATGTGTGTAAAGACACATTTGCTCAGCCAAAATGATGTGAAATGACTAGCATAACCTCACCTTTCTATATATATATATATTCATGTATATGAATATATATATTCAAAGTAGGTTGGCTAACTCATCAATTGAACCAAGGTCCCAGCATTCCCAGCTCCCTAACCAAGCATCTCATTATGCCAATTGGGTCAGGAGACCGCTCTTTCGAAGCAAATTCACTAGAGGGCCAATGGGAATCTAGGTCTGGGTAGGACTCGATCCGTGAAATCGCGCCAATGAAACTCATTTTCCAGATGTGCCCTATAGATATCAGGAGATTCTCCGAATGAATACTTAGATGCCTTGGCTCCGACACAAGGAAGGGAATCGATAAGAAATGGACAACCAACAACACTTTGATTCACATGTATGCAAACCCCATCTTAGTGTTTCCAAGTTGAGTATATATACACAGACGTATATATGTATTGTATATATAATTTTTTTATCCGGTATAATTGTATATATAGAGAGAAATTAAATCACTATTCTTGGATTTTGTTTATTCACCTTTGGAATTTGATATATATAATTATATATATACATATATACATTTCCCATTATACAACCACCAACAAGTGACCATTGAAAAACCTCCTACATTGGATCTGACCCTTTTAGAGTGCAAAGCAAAGATGAAGTATAAGTTGCTCTAGGAAAATATTCTTGGTACATTCATGCTAGTCCCCTCTCGAACCTCTCCACAACCTTGTTTTACAGTTTTAGAACATTATACATTGGCAAACCCAAATAAGATGTTAGGTCTTTCTTAAATAAAAAATTATCATACTAGAATAGTCTCAGTTGCTATTTGTCAGCGAAACACTACAACATTGACTGTTGAACTCTTCTAGAGTAAGAGATGCGCTTATTCTTTAACATTCAATCTCAAGGGATATCTTTTAGTTGGGGTTCCGCCAATCTTTTTGTTCCATGAGAGTTGGTGATTGTTTTACTTGAGTTAAAACTTAAATATAAAATATTCTAGATGGTAAAATAGCTTAAACGATACAAAGAAACATAGTATTTAAACCAACAATCGGATTGGTGGTATTGTATATACCTATATAATTAGGGTTAAAGTTAGGGTTAGGAAAGAGAAAGGGGTGAAGATGAAAAAGATGAATGATAAATAGGTAATTTAGTATAAAGGTAATTTTACATGTCAGGTCACGAATATGAGTTTTAGGGGGTGGAAGTGTAATTAGTGGAATCACAGGGGTGGGAGTGTAATTTACATTCATATAATGGGTGAAAGTGTAATTTATCCTTATATGGGGCGTTCCAAAACATCGGATTTTCGTTTACCGTCCACGCGCCTTCACGGACGAAAAATAATCCTCTCCAGTGCTGGACCTCTCCAACGATGGAGTCCGCCGGTTGAAAATTCTAAAGCTACCCACAACCTTTTATCCAATTCATATGTATACCACAATTTGCACATATAAATATATATAAGTTACCCACCAACTTTATCCAATTAACAACAATATCACTATTTGCATACATATATAGGGCATGTTTGGATAGGTGGTTTTGGGTCTGGTTTTGGTTTTGGTCTATGATTTCAAGATCAAACCATGTTTGGTTGGTGGGTTTTGGACTTTTTAAAACCAACCACCTAAACCATGGTTCTTGCCTATCAATTTTGACTTTTCTCTCTATATATATATATATATGGGCGAAAATATGAATTATTTTGAAAAAAATTATATATAATATTTGGAAAAAAATAAATTTTTGGGAAAAATAAATTTTTTTCTGAAAAAATAATTTTATTCCGAAAAAAATTTAATTTTCGGGGAATAAAATTATTTTTCGGAAAAAAATATTTTTTAGAAAAAATTTATTTTATTTATTTTTCGGAAAAAATTTATTTTATTTATTTTTCGGAATAAAATTATTTTTTCGAAAAAAAATTATTTTTTCCCATTTTATATCTTTTTTTTTAAAATTTTTTTCAGTATATAATAAAATTATTCAGAATTTTATATTTATTTTGCATTATATATATTTTTTCGAATTTAAGATATATTATTTGAATTTTATATATAATTTTCACATTTTTAAATATTTTTTCGATTATATATATATTTTTTGGAATAAAAAAAATAAAAATGTCAAATGTTTTCGGGAATTTTCAATATTTTTTAATTATATATATATTTTCATTTTAATATTTTTTTCCAATTTTATATATATATTTTTCATATTTATATATTTTTAATACATATTAGTATATATATATAATTATACCAAGACGAACTCCTTACCAAACATTATATATAGGTTTTTGATTTACCTAAAACTACCCAAGACCAAGACCAAAACCAAGTTCCCAAACGGGCCCATAGGGTAATTTACACAAAACCCCCTGAGGTTTCAAGATTTAATCACCAAACCTCCTGCCGTTCGCCAAATCACCTGACATTTCAGATTTTAATCAAATACCCCTTTCAACCAATTTTCATGTCAAAATAACTTAATTGTCTCTCACATAAATTACAGTTTCACCCCTCTTTTTTGGACATATTATACTTTCCCCTCTCTTGTTTGGATAATTCGAAAAAATTATTTTAAATTTGAACAAATATATAAAATTTGAAAAATATATATAATTCAAATATATATATAATTCGATACAAATATATAAATTTTGAAATATATATATAATTCGTAAACTATATATTAAATTTCGAAAAAATATATAAAATTCGAAAAAAATATAAAATTAGAAAAACTATATAAAATTCGGAAAATATATATAAATTCAAAACTATATATATATAATTCGAAACAAATATATAAAATTCAAAAAAAAATATAAAATTCATAAATAATATATTAAATTTCGAAAACATATATAAAATTTGAAAAAAAATATTAAATTTAAAATATATATATAAAATTCAAAAAAATATTTGAAATTTGAAAAATATATAAAATTAAAAATATATATATAAATTTCAAAACTAATATATAAATTTATCCCCAAACAAAATAGAAAGGAAAAAAAATGATGATGCTAGTATCCAAGAAGAGACAATCAATCAGCCCACCATCGTACCCTATCCAACTTATTCTTGTCCAACTTTCGCACATTTGCCTCTTTTTTCTTTAATTTTTTGTCCATTTAAAACAATACAATCAAAAATAAAGATTTAAGTACACAACATGACATGGGTCCCCATTCAATCTCACGTGCCTGATCCGAACCATACACCTTGTCACGTGCCACTCACATGGTGACACAAAAAAATAAAATTCATTTTTTGAAATATATATATTTTCTGAATTTTATATATATATTTTCAAATTTTATATATTTGTTTTGAAATTTATATATTTTTTGAAGTTTAATATATATTTTTGAATTTTATATGTATATTCGAAATTTAATATATTATTTATGAATTTTAAATATATTTTTAGAATTTTATATATTTGTTTCGAATTATATATATATTTTTTGAATTTATATACTTTTTCCAAATTTTATATAGTTTTTATAATTTTATATATATTTTTTCAAATTTTATATATTTGATTTGAATTTTTTATATATATATTTCAAAATTTATATATTTGTTTTGAATTATATATATATATATTTTGAATTTAAATATATATTTCGAATTTTATATATATATATATATATATATATTATAGATGGGGAAAGTGTAATTATCCAAACAAGATGGGAGAAAGTCTAATATATCCAAACAAGAGGGGTGAAACTATTATTTATGTGAGGGACATTTAAGTTATTTTGACATAAAAATTGGCTGGAATGGGGTATTTGATTAAAATCTGAAATGTTATGGGGTTTGGCGAACGACGGGAGATTTAGTGATTAAATCCTGAAATCTCAGGGGGTTTTGTGTAAATTACCCTATATATATATAAGGCCCACCGGTTGAAAAATTATAAAGTTACCCACCAACGTTTGGAAATTTACAACAATACCACTATTTACATATATATATATATATATAAGGGCCCACGTCATTAAATCAGTATAATTGAAAATACATATATCACTTCAAATTCATTGTAATATAATTTCATCTTTTTTGTAATAAGATTCATTATAGTAGAGTTCCATCGGTTTTCTAATAAGAAACCAAATGTGTAATATGAAATTTACAATAATAAAAACACACATATATCATCAATATAACTTCATTTTTATAATAAGAATATAATAAAAAAGTATAAACCTTAAATTTCCCATCAAAATGATTACATTGAAAAATACATATATCATTTCAATTTCACTGTAATAGAATTTTATCATTTTTGTAATAAGAAACACAATTCACTATAATAGAGTTTCATCATTTCTATAATAAGAAATACAATACGTAGTTTAAATATAGACCAATAAAAAAATTCAATTCTTGGATTTGCCATGAAAATTGGTATAATATAAAACACGTATATGATCACTCCAATTTCAATTTTTTTTTTAGTAAGAAACATAATAAAAAAAATCATTGGATTTACCATCAAAATGAGTATATGGACAATACATATATCATTTCAACTTCTCTGTAATAGAATTTTATCATTTCTATAATAAAAAACACAATTCACTGTAATAGAGTTCCATTATTTCTACAATGTACACTACTAAAAAATGCAACTCTTGAATTTGAACTTCACTGTAATAGAATTTTATCATTTCTGTAATAAAAAACACAATTCACTGTAATAGAGTTCCATCATTTCTGTAATGTATATTACTAAAAAATGCAATTCTTGGATTTGCCATCAAAATGAGTATAATATAAAACACATATACAATCACTCTAACTTTATTTTTGTAGTAAGAATACAATAAAAAAGTATAAACCTTAAATTTATCATCAAAATGAATATATTAAAAAATACATATATCATTTCAACTTCACTGTAATAGAAATTTATCATTTTTGTAATAAGAAATACAATTCATTGTAATAGAGTTCCATCATTTATGTAATAAGGAACGCAATACGTAGTATGAAACGTACACTAATAAACAACCCGATGGGCCCTTATATATATGTGTGCATATTATGTATTTTTATGAATTTTCAAAATTTGGTGGGTAACTTTTTAATTTTCAAAATAGTGGTATTGTTGTGAATTTTCAAATTTTGGTGAGTAACTTTTTAACAATACCAAAATAGTGGTATTGTGAATTTCCAAAATTTGATGGGTAACTTTTTAATTTTTCAACCGGTGGGCCCTTATATATATATATATATATATATATATATATATATATGCAAATAATGGTATTATTGTGAATTGGATAAAGTTGGTGGTAACTTATTTATATATATATATAGGGTAAATTATAGTTTGATCCCCTGTTGTTAGTGTAAATTACACCCGCACCCCCTCTCGTTTTGCTAATTACAATTTCACCCCTATTTGTTTCACTTTCACCCCCTCAACTCATTCTCCGGCGAGGTCAAACCGGGTCAACCAAAATCTGAGATGTGAAATGACCAAATTATCCTTATATGTGTGTAAAGACTTGTTTGCCCTTCCAAAATAATGTGAAATGCCTAAACTACCATCATCACTTATATATATATATATATATATATATATACCCATATGCATATATCTGTAAATTTTTCCCCTATACATGGCAAAAACAAGAATTAAACCTTAACCTTGAGGGGGATGAATAAAACTAGACTATAACTTTGTAATTTCAATTTTAAAAATCAAGAAAATCTCTGTTTTATATATGTGCCCAAAATCTCTGTTTTATATATATGCCCATTTAGATATATATGTGCGTATATATATAGATATACATACATATATATATATATATATATATAGATAGATATATATGTGTGTATATATATAGATAGATATACATAGAGATAGAGATATATATAGATATATATATGTCATTTTATTTTGATTTTTCTGTCATTGAAAATGGACAATTAATTGAGTATGGGTAGGAATTGAGGTTTGATAATTGGTAGTTCATTTTAGGGTTAAGGTTTGATTTGAGGGGTTTTTAGGAGAGAGTAGGGGTGAGATGAAGAAGATGATGGAAGGGTAAATAGGTAATTTAATATAAAAGAATATTTAATTATTTAAAATAAATATAAAAAAGGGGTATAAGAGTAATTTCACATATCGGGTCGCCGGATATGGGTTTCAGGGATGAAACTGTAATTAGTGAAATGAGAGTTGATGTGGGTGTAATTTACACTAACAACAGAGGGTGAAAGTATAATTTACCCATATATATATGCAAATTGTGGTTAAAGTTGGTGGGTAGCTTTCCATCGCTGGAGAGGATTATTTTTGGTCACGGACACACTTTCGAGACTACGTGATCCAAGGCTAAAACGTCCTTTGACTTTCCATTTATGCGGCGACAAACCATTCTAAATCAATCTCTACGCTCATTATCTACAAATCACCGTCTAATCACAATCTAACACGTAATACCACTACATCCACGTCAGCCTCACTTTCCTGTCTCTCTCGCAACAAGCCATTGACTAAGAAGAAATATACAACCCCACATCATTCCTTCACTCGCTTTCTCACCACTTTCTCAGCAAACAAACACCGCTTAATTCAGTAGAAACTTCTCTAGCAAACACCTCCGTAATCCCACACCCACCTTTGCAAAATTTAATAATATGGTCGCATACTTCTCAATTGTTTCATCAAATTCTCTCAAATCCCAAACAACCCAGTAAAATTTTCTCTCAATTCTCTTCCTCCGATGGGTTTTTTCAAGTACCCAGAAGGAAATTCTCTCAAATCTCAACCTCCAATGGCTTTTCCAATACCATATGTGCTTATTTTCTTATGTTTGTTTGTGAACTACTCTGTTTCAGATCCTAGAGCTACAGAGGCAGCTCTGATATGTAGCAACACAAGTGCAGCCATGTCTGATCGCAAAGTGTTTGTTGCAAATTTCTTGGCGGCTATGGAGGTAGTGACTCCATTAGTGGCCACTCAAAGGTATGGGGGTGTGGTTAATGGGAGTGAGAACACAACAGTCTATGCATTTGGTGAGTGTATGAGAGACTTGTCTCAGAATGATTGCAATCTTTGCTTTGCACAGTGCAAGACTTCAATCCTCCGGTGCCTTCCGTTTCAGCTATTGATTCGCGGGGGTAGGAATTTCTATGATGGGTGTTACTTGCGGTATGATGATTATATGTTCTTCAGTGAGAGTTTGAGTTCGGAGGATAGGACTGTGTGTGGGAATGATAGTTTTGGCGGGAACCGGACTCTGTTCAGTGCTAATGTTGGTGAGTTGGTGAGGAATTTGAGTCTTGAAGGGGCTAAGAATGGTGGGTTCTTTGTGGGTTCTGTGGATAGAGGGAATTTATCTGTGTATGGGTTGGCTCAGTGTTGGGAATTTGTGAATAAGAGTGGTTGCGAGGAGTGCTTGGCGAATTCGGTGTCGAGGATTGGTTCTTGCCTCCCAATGGATGAAGGGAGGGTGTTGAATGCTGGTTGCTATATGCGATATTCGACGCAGAAGTTCTTTAACAATTCAACTAGTGTTGCAGCTGTTGGAGATGGAGGTGAGTTGAATTTTTCATATGTAGCATGAAATTTGCAACTTGGAATCGGAATCAGATGAAAACTAGTTTTTTTTTAACTATATATATATATATGTTCTTCTTATTCAGTTCAATTTATATGTTTTTCTTGCTTGCTTGGTATTTGTTGCACATGGGTGGACTTGGTTTTGGATTATATTCTAGAATAAGCCTTGTTTTGTGTATCGAAATTGGGTTTTTTGGGATTTTTCTTTGTGACAACATAGCTTGCTGTAGATCTTAATTGTGAATTGTGTATTAGTTTTTTTGATCAATTGTGAGTTTCCTAATCATCAAAATGGAATTTAATTGAATCCATTGGGGGCCGCTCTATCTTTTTGTTGCTCAAATTTTCTTTTACACTTGAATTCTCTGATTTGAAGAGTGATAATAAACTGAAAGATATCCAATGCTTTCATGCATTCGAAGTGGATTTTTGGATAAAAACTCATAAAGTAGAGCAGCCATCTGTGCTAGTCAAGCTTATTAACCAATCTCTCTGCAAGGAAGATACAATTGTATATCATTTTCTGATTGGCTCAGACTAGCGGAACCTAAAGTTTGGATGTTTTGTCTATATTTTCCCTCCTGGTCCCAATAAACGGAATTTTACTAAGCGATGAGATTGAATTAATGGCATCAGGAGGCAGCCGCGTTGCTGTTATTGTGGCTGCAACTTCTGCTGCTTTGGCCTTGCTGTTGACAGTAGCGGCAGTTTCATTCTTCATGAGGAAAAAAGTGGTCAAGAAGAGGCGAGGTACCAATATCTGAAACATAAGATCTTTGTCTTCTAATATTTGTGATTGTTTGAGATTTTTATGGTACATTCGTCTGGTACTTTTTGTAGAGGAGAAGCAACTAGGTGCTCTATTTGCCACTGTGAACAACTCGAAACTCAATATTTCATATGAAACTCTTGAACGGGCCACAAATTACTTTCAAGATTCCAATAAACTCGGTCAAGGTGGATCTGGTTCAGTTTACAAAGTAATTAAGTATTACACCTTTTACTCTTTTTAGCGGGAAAGCATATTTTTACTTACGGAGTTCACTAATCCTAATTTCCCCTTCGCCCTTTTCTTGGATCAAACAGGGGATTCTGCCGGATGGACAAACTGTTGCCGTAAAGAGGCTTTTCTTCAATACGAAGCAATGGGTGGATCATTTCTTCAATGAGGTCAATTTGATTAGTGACATTTGTCACCCAAATCTAGTAAAGCTGTTGGGATGCAGTATTACAGGCCCTGAAAGCCTTCTTGTTTACGAATACGTGCCAAATCAAAGCCTTCTCGACTATCTCTTTGGTTGCTCTCTCATCCATGAACTGAATTTGAGTAATTACTATATTTTTTTCATTTGTTTTTACTCTTACTTTTTACGGTTTTTAATGATGATTTTGTTTTGTTTGATCCAGTTAAAAAGGATGTTCAGCCGCTAGGGTGGGAAGTGAGGTTTAATATTATATTGGGTACAGCTGAGGGCTTGGCCTATCTTCATGAGGAATCCAAGTTGAGGATCATACACAGAGATATAAAGTTGAGCAATGTACTTCTTGATGAGAACTTGATGCCGAAAATTGCTGATTTTGGGCTTGCAAGATTATTTCCTGAAGATAAGACTCACATCAGCACTGCCATTGCTGGTACACTGTAAGTCTAATTCCTGGTCTATTGATCTTATAAGTTCTTCATTCCTTGTCTAAATGATTGTTTTCGATTTTTTCTTCCCTTAACTAAAATTCTAAAGCATTCGAGGTTGCCAAGATAACGTATGTTTAATGCCTTCACAATAGAAGTTTGTGTTTTGCTTCCCTCGCATATCAAAAGGTTGTGTTTTGCATGCCTTTCCAGAGTCCACCACCAGCAAGAGTGATCGTTTTCTTGTCTGATAGTGTTCTAGCATTACCCAGAAAATATATCTTCTAATGATTCCCTTGTTAAACATTAGATATCCGAAGTTTATTTATTACAAAATTTTGAGTAATTCATGCACAACTACTAGATTATCCTCCTGCTAGGAGTGTGTGCATGTCTTCTATTCAAAATTTCCTAAGAATTTATCACTTGCTAATGAATAGACTTACCCTCATTTTGTAGTTCACTATATGACATTCCATCTTATTTCTTTGTGACAATGGTTCCTTCACAAATGATACTGTGTATAATCTCTATCTATATATTGATTAAATTTTCGTCTGCAGAGGTTATATGGCTCCAGAGTACATAGTTCGTGGTAAATTGACTGAGAAAGCAGATGTATATAGTTTTGGAGTTCTTTTAATGGAAGTTGTCTGCAGGAAGAGGACCAGCGCTTTTTCTCAGAATTCGTTCTCCATCCTAGAAATGGTATAGCTTTTTGCTCCACATCTTCTCAATTAATTCTCTACCATGAGGAACTAGTTAAAAAAAAAAATTACATTTGTTTTCGACTTTGTTGTAGGTATGGAACCTGTATGGAGCAGGAAGATTATGTGAAGCAGTTGATCCATCATTGGAGGGTAAATATCAACCAGAGGAGGCATCTAGATTGCTTCAAATAGGTCTACTTTGCGTACAAGCTTCCGCGGAACTGCGACCATCTATGTCAATAGTTGTGAAAATGCTTAGCTCTAACCATGAAATTGCTCAGCCAAAACAACCACCATTTCTGAATTCTAGTAGTTCAGAAATCAGTCCATTAGGTCAACCTGGTATGCACTATTTTCAGCCTGGGTCTAACACCCAGTCTTCTCGTAATAGCATATCAGAAAGCTGGATAGAACCTAGATGACACACACACACACACATATTTGTGATTATACAAGATATAGCTCGTTGCTTTGTGTAAATTGAATGTGGTACTTCAAATTCTTTGACAATGGCTTTGAAATTAGTCTACCATGAATGCAAATGTCAAATTTTGCAAGTCTTGTACTCACTTGCTTACTATTGGCACCTATGTTATTGTGGCAACTGGTATGTTAGTGATTTTTTATATTGGGTTTGTTATTTTTTCTATTTGAGTTCAAGGTAAACCATTAGTTCTTCTTTTGATTGCAAAGAGAAATCCAATCTGTTATGGAAAGACACTTGAAATTTGAGTGATAATAAGAATAGTGAAGAACATTTAGTGTGCAATACTCTATATAGGTTTGGTATCAGAGGTTGTCCATTTGTCCCACATCGGATAAAGATGGAAAAGTGAATGTGGTTTAAATAGGTGGATGTTAGCCCTACCCATCAACTTAAGTTTTTGGGTTCATCCGCGAAACATCCACCCGTTAAACTTGGCTCTTCATTTCCTTAATGTTATGTTTGTTATGAAAGAATGAAATGGAATGAAATGCTCATTCTATCTATTCATCTTTTTGGTATGTTTTGTTGAATGAGAATGGTCATTCTCAAGGAATGAAAATCCATTCCATTAGTAAACCTATGGAATGACCATTCCATTTTTTAAGGAATGCTTTAAAAATATAAAATTACTAAAACAACCCTTTTACATTTTAAGTAAACAAACCACCCTCACTATCATGTCACTAACTTCGACCACCGCCACCACCACCTCCATTGTTCGTCACTACAATTTCCGTTTTTCACCATTTTTTGTAAAAAATTTACAAAACAATATTATTTCATTAAATTATATATTTATCACTAAGAGGGGCATTTTAGAGAAACTATCTTTTAAGTTCATTCCATTCCTAAATTGCTTCATATTTACAACCCAACAAAAAAATGAGAATGGTTATTCTATTTCATTCTCATTCTCATTCCATTCCCACTTGCATTCCATTTCATTCATGCGTACCAAACATAACATAAAAGTGTAGAGCCATGTTAGCACAATCGAGAGTAATGCCTCTTGCCCGAACTTCATCTTCCCCTATCCACTTCATTAACTTTAATATACTTTTTTGGTGGCCAAAGAGAGCTGTAAGGGTTCTTTCCCAAAATTCCAAATATCACAATGATAGATCAATAATGGGAGCCAAAAGGAAGTAAAAACCAAGTAATGATTGATGTTGGGGCAGCGGAAGCGCCGAACCATCGAGATCCAATGAAAGCAAACAAAACAATCACATATAAACACAAGATTTACATGGTTCACCCGAAATCGGGCTGCTTCCATGGATGAGAAAGAGATTCCACTATGTTTCGAAGAGAAATTTCAATAGAGTACCAATACAACCACTACGATTCTAATTCCTCACTATGAGTGACATCCGGTATTTTTCCTACTCTATCAATCGGTAAATCTATTTCTACAAATCATCTCCCTCGTGAGGCTACATCTCTATATCTATTTATAGAGTTAAAACCCACTTTCTTGTTGGACAAGGAATACATGTAAATCCAACTTTCCTGTTGGATAAGGATTACAACTCCTTAGAGAATAAGACATATCTCTAACAAGAGATTACCTTACATAATACAACTCTAAAATAGAATCCTAATTAGAATAGGAATTAAATGCACAATTTCCAACAATTGATCTAAGAAGGAGAGACAGAGAATCGGTGAGAGGATGTAGATAGGAATCAACAAACTATATGATATCCAAAAATAGTGTAGTCTTGTCACACTTCATTCTCTTATTTCTTAGAGCCATGAGAGCTCCTTTTATAGGCTTCAAGAGGGCTCAGATGTAGGTAGGAATCAACAAACTATGGGCCTGTTTGGTTCGCAGTTTTGGGTGGTTTGGTCTTGTGATTTTGGTTTTGGTGGTCTTGTCTGGTCTTGGGTGGTTTTATCCTAAATTTAAAACCATGTTTGGTAAGGAATTTGTCTCGGTCCAAATATTATTATATATATACTAATATGTATTAAAAATATATAAATATATAAAAAAATCCTAAAAAGTCAACAATTATGGTTGTTAACCCATATATATATATATATAGAGAGAGAGAGAGAGAAAAGTCAAAAATTTTGGTCATATATATATACACAGAGAGAGAGAAAGAAAAAAAAATTAAAATTGGTAGGCCAAATCCAAATATTTTAATGGTTGGTTTTAAAAAGCCCAAAACCAAGCCCAAAAACCAATAACCAAACATGATTTGATCTTCAAATTAAAACCCAAAACCAAAACTAAACCCAAAAACCAGTACCCAAACAGGCCCTATATGATCTCCAAAAATAGTGGAGTCTTGTCACACTTCATTCTCTTATTCTTCTTAGAGCCATGAGAGCTCCTTTTGTAGGCTTCAAGAGAGCCCAATCGTCTCTATGGCAAGGGGGTTGGCCTTTTTGCCTATTCGTCGATACATCTGACAAATGGTACAAGGTACCCAGCTTTAGTCAAGAATCTATGACATCGCCTCTCCTTGCATGCTTTCTTTTAACCTCTTTTGCAGGTGGGTAGTTGGCAGTTTTGCAGTTCATTAAATGCATCCATGTATTATTTTCGAGATGTTTGTTTCTCTATCCTCTAATCGAGTTCTTCCTCGAGCTTGTGTCCTTTTCTCAATCCTCCAAACCAATCATTCTTAGAGCATCCGGTATGCACTCCCATATAGCTAGCTGACTCTAATATTGCCAGCAAAAACCAATGGTATGGGCTAGCTAAAGCTGACATGGACAGCTTGACTCGCAAGGAGGCTCGCCACATTTGGCGAGCTGCTTGGCTCCCTCCCAAATGGTTGATTTCTTCCATACAGTGTTTGATAGGATAAAGACATGTTCTGAAGTTTTATTAAATACATTTATTTTATACATGTCAATACTTTATATGTATATGAAGTTCATATACTATTTTAAAAAGGGGTAGCCAGCAGGCCCAACAACACCATACCGTGGTGCTTTGATAATTACTTTTTAACTGGCTAAGATTGGTGACATGGCTAGCTAAATGGGTGACATAGCCAGTCCACACCGGATGTTCCTAGTGCTTATTTGGTAGACGGTGTGATGTTGATTTTTGGTTTTGGTTTGGTTGGAATTGATGTGATTTTATTTTAATTCCAAATCATGTTTGGTGCAGATGATTTTGGTGTGAGAAAAAATAAAACTGAAAAACCAAACCATGTTTGGTAGAGTTGTATGAGCTGAAATTCTGAAACCAATCATATTTGATAACTTGGAATAATTTGACATTTTATTTATTTAAAATAACATTTTGTAAATATATATGTTTTAAAAAATAAAATATATAAATATTTAATTTTTCAAAATATTTAATTTTTCAAAATATTTAATTTTTCATAAATATTTAATTTTTTCGAAATATTTATATTTTTCATAAATATTTAATTTTTTCGAAATATTTAATTTTTCATAAATATTTTAATTTTTCGAAATATTTATTTTTTTCATAAATATTTTATTTTTTCAAAATATTTAATTTCGAATTTATATATATATATAATATTATAAATGAATAGTGTCAAACCATTGGACCCAACTCCAACCAAACCATTTATTGAAACGGTGTAAAAATTGATGAATTTGGATCCAATGATTTAACACTATTCAAACACTTTTGCTCCAATACCATACATGTCAAATATGAAGTGATGCACAATTTTCAAACCAAACCCAAACAAATGGCACCACTCCCTCTGCCAAGAGTTCTCTTTGTGTCTTTCGAGCATCGCTATTTTGAGTATTTCCTACCCTAACTTCTCGAGTACACAATCTTTTATTCCATGACTCGGTTATATTATGTGGGTCCGGCCACGTGAATTTGCCCACGTGGCACATACCCCTACAAGAGCCATTATGGAAAATCAAATTTCTCCTCAACATTCAAAATGGCCATATTTTAATACTTGTATGAAAGGAAATTCAAACATTAACAGTAAAAAGTGGTAGGTGACAGCATTATTTGACCCCATAGATTTTAACTGTTTTACTCCAAACTAAGAAAAGAAATGCTTAATTTATTGATAATACAGGTGGCCAATAGGACTTAATCCAAGGGTGTTTTACAGTCAAACACGTTACTTTTCAAATTGATCAAATATATGTATTGGTTGGTAATCGAATTTTCCAACTGTATTTTCTTTTTCCAACTCGAAATAAATAATACAAGAAAAAGGTTCATTGTAAGTAAATTATATGTATGTATACACATACATATATATACAAATGTTTCGAGTGATATAAAATGATGCACCAACAACTAATTACTCTACAAAGTTTAAGATAGGACAGTTCAACCATTCTTAACACCACATCAATCAATTTAATTATTCTAGTGGCCACTTTGACTTCAGCTAAAAACAATCTTGTTCAAGTGTGAAATCAAAAATTAAAATTGTGTAAACAATCATTTTACTCAATAAACACAATGCAATTACTCACACACCCTGTAACATTTGCACACATGTTGCACCTTCCATGAAAGAAACCAGCACATGAAAGTCAATGTACATACACAAATTATAAATATTTTTAGAGGGAGCTTATAATTAAATAAAATAAAAAAATTGCCAGGCCATAATTGAGCAAAAATACTATCTACCGTGTGGCAATTAAATTGCCCATGAGTCCTCCACCAATTTCATAATGTTTTGCATTAATGAATCCAGCTTCTAAAGCAAGCTTCTCCAACTCCTTTCCTGTATAAAAAATAAATGAACCAAGAAGCTTAAGTGCCATTGATAAACTGTCATTAGAAATAACCTGACATATATATATATATATATATATATATATATACACACACACGCATATAATACTCCTATTGACAATGAAGCAAAGGGACTCAGTAACAAAATTAAGAAAGATGTAACAAAATTTAACTGGAGAAATAGACAAGATAAAATTACTAATTTACCAAGAACAAGACTAGGTACAAAATTTAAGCACTACAATTTTTTCAGCACTGAATTGGTCATTCCAATACTTTACAAAACTGTATATTTTATGCGTGAACTTTGTAAATTTTGTGCTAAGGTGTTAACTAAATGCAGATTTCACAAAAACGCTTTCATGAGATATTGTGCTGAGATTTTGAAGTATGGGACACCTGGTGATCTAATAGAATTAGATTTCTTCGTCGATGAGGAAACGAAAGCTGCATTAGGACTTAAGACATACTATATTTACTGAGAAGCACAAACCTGTAAGATATTCGCGAATTGAGTTTTTCAAATACTTGTAATCCTCTGCAAGGCCATAACCAGTTGCCACTGGGACAACTACATTGTCAATCATCCATTCCTTGCAAAATCAATGGCAAAATAAAAATAAAAATAAATTTCTTGGTTCCAAGACTTGAGAATGATCACTCTCCATTTGAGCAACATCAATTAGCCTACATAAGACTTCTATTCATGACATGAAAATATTACAAAACTGACATTAAAACTAAAGGAAAGAACATCACTCTTATCGTTTACATGCTGGTATTTTGAAAAAGCTAGTTCGGTAAAGAAAAATAGGTAGAGCTAAGTTGCAAAAGGTGAACTAGGGTTATAATAGTTCATCATTCTACAAATTAACTATTTCAAATGCACTGTTATGGTATTTGCTAATGTTTATGTCTTAAGAATCAAATCTATCAATTCATGTAGCCGAAAGACGTGGAAAACCACAAAATCATAGTTTTCTCCGTTTTTTTATTTTATAGGGTAAAATGGTGTTTCATGTAGCAGGATGTGCAATATGGATACTTTATTGTAGTAGTAATGTACCAACAGTAAAGAAAATAATGGTAAGTTTGATTCACCATAACATGGAAGTAAACTTAAATGACATGCTTGATAGGTGCTTATCAAATAGGCGTGGAAGACTTGCATCATATACCCATACTTAAGTGTCATATGTCCCCTAGAGTACTTCAGATATATAGAATATACTCATGTAACCTCCACTATGAAAACATGTAGCAAATTCAATCAAGAAAACCTTTTTAATAAAATAAATAATAAAAAAAAGAAGAAAAACCTAGAGTAAAATTCGTAATTCAAGACATGCACATTCTTGAAACTGAAACTGAACAAACTATAAATCCATTTCCACACCTAGGAATTCATCGCATAGGAGTACTGTCCAGTGTATATCGTTCTAGGTCAGCAAGGAAAAGGTACCCTCATATTTCACTATAGACTTATTGGTCAGAGTCATTATTAGGCAAACAAATCTTACATGCTTCTATAAATAAACAGCTACACACATGTCCAGCATGCTCAAGAAGAGATGCCAAATGTTCCACGCTTAAGTGTGAACATATAGTTCCCATCCATTATTTTATGGTATAGTAAGTAATTCTAGAGTCACGGGAGTGGACTAAACTTGGAAAGCTGTGTAAGGAGCATCACATATTGATTTTAGTTCATCAGTTCGATTAGAATGTAAATGTTAAATCAATAGAAAATAACTTTCTGCCTTCTAACAAGTACCTGAATAAATGCACTAGATGAATTATTGCTTTTGTTGAAGTCAAGGATGGATACTTTTGAACCTGGCTTCAGAACTCGAAACATCTCCGCCATAGCTTTATGTATGCTGATCACATTCCTTAATCCGTATCCAATGGTAATGGCATCAAAGCAACAGTCAGAAAATGGCAAATCAAGAGCATCGCCTTCAACCCACCTAAGATGCATCACATGATATTAGTTCCCTGCTATTATTAGTTAGTAAAATACATCAGCAAAGAGCTCAACAGATCTAGATGTAACTACATGGAATTACATAATAATTTGTCACTAGAATTAACATCCATTGTTGCAAAAAAAAAAAAGCCTTATCAATTTTGATCAAGTCAACAAACCAATCAACATTTAGATTTATCACGTGCTCACTTAATATTTTTGTAGCAAGCCTTTGAGCGTAAATGCTGCCGCGACGAAGCAATCAACAATTGCTCCTTTGAGAAATCAAGACCAGTCACCTGCAAGTTGCAAGCACGAAAGGAAGACCTAATATAGATCTCCAAGTAATATTTCCATAATTTACGAGTAATTGGCAACTTATGTAGCTAGCTTTGAGAATGAGTAGGAATTCGAAAAACGTAGTAATATAGAATAAGAAACTGGATCTATCAGATATAATTCCACAAAATCTAGTAGACTCAAGCATTGCAAATAATATTCATAGCAAGTATAAGCCATGAAGGTTAATCAATAGGGTTCTCCTCCACTGGGTAGCAAGTTAACAACCTAACTAAACCTGACATCCTCTTAGGTGCTACGCAAACCTATGACTTTCTAGTGAACTAGTCTACACCCATCACTGTATACACTATGCTCTATCATCACATCGAAATATTGAGAACCTTAGAGGAAGCTTAAATGTAGAAAACTCTGTGCAGTGAAAGAGCAACAATATGCAACTTTAGTTCTCTTAATACTTCCATAGGAGACCTAGATGCTACTTATACATCATATCATCATGAAACACAATATATTTGACATAAGAAATTGGTGAAAAGGGTTTGAGAGTTACTAAAATAGCTCCACTGCTTGCTAAGGTGCTGTTTAGATGATGCTTCTGCTTCATGTTTTATTTTGTAGGTCCAGTATAGAACGTAGCACTAGCCCAAAGCGTTTTTTATATAGGCAGGAGTGTTTTAACCCGTACCAACCGTTTTCGACATTTGGGCCGAATCCGGAAGCTGTTGCAAGGGAGTTATATGTTATTATTTATTTAAAGTGGGGTGTTTTTGTATTTTTAAAACCTTATTAATATATATACAAAGTATAGTGGAAGGATGAATACGATTCAATTCATTCTTTCACTCTTTCCCCAAATCTCTCTCTCTCTCTCTTTCTCTTTCTCTTCCTCTTCTTCTCTTCATCTTTATTCTTGTTTGATTTTCTCTTAATTACAACATGATATCAGAGTCAAAAGTCTCGTGTTCAAACCTCACCGTCACCCATATTGAAAAATTATTGTTTCGCGTGTTAGACCAAAAAGAAGGCCACACGTGAGGGAGCGTGTTGAAGGATATAGTATTGAAGTTACACCATCTCTAATAGCTTAAGCTTTTAGAGTAGTTGGGTAGTTAACACGTGAAGGGGCGTGTTGAAGGGGGCGTGTGATTTTTTGGTGTTCGCATTGCTCGATTGTTGGTGTTTTTCATGTTCGCGTGGTTCCCCTCTGCAACAGTCTCCTTTTATTTGTCGTTTCAAATTTTGGTGCGTTACCGAGCTGTTTTCTAGGGTTTCCATAGTGGTTGTGGTTTCTCTTATAGAGAGGTGGTTCTCTATACGTTTGTTATTCTGTTTCTGAGAACTGTGTGCCCAGAAACTGTTTGGTACAATGTCCAGCTTTGAGGTAACTTCCTCTAGTGTGACTCCGGTGTTGGGTGGTAGTAGTAATCACCATCCGAGCTTGTGTATTACCCCTCATTAAGTTGGATGAGACCAATTATATGGAGTGGGCTCAATCTGCTCGTATGCATATCATGGGACGTAGGATGCTCGACCATATTGAAGGGACTGTAAAGTATCCCTCCCAGGGTGATCCTGAATTCAATATGTGGAGTGCAAAAAATACACTGGTTATGATATGGTTGTTGCAGTCAATGCAACCACAAATTAGTAAGGGTTTTTTGTTTATGAAAAGAGCAAAGGAGCTATGGAAGGTTGTGGAAGAGACTTATTCTCCCGTTGGTAATTTTACAAAGTTGTATGAGCTTCAACAGGAGATTACAAGGTTTAAGTAGGAAGACCAAATTATTGCTACATATTACCACACTCTACATGGTAAATGGGAAGAGTTAGATCACTACCAAGACTATGTACCGGTGTGCGCAACTGATATTAGAGCGTTTCGAGCTATGGTAGAAAGGAGCCGAATTTATAAGTTCTTGGGTGGTCTGCATCCGAAGTATGAGCATGCTAGAGTACAAGTGTTAGGCAGAAATCCAGCCCCTAACTCTATTAGAGAGGTGTTTTCTTATATCCAAACCGAAGAGACTAGAATGAATACTATGTCTGGATCTGTATACACCAAGTCTGAGCCAGAGGTGCCATTATCTGATATGTCTACTCTTGCCACACAACAGTGGAACAAATCCAATACTTTATGTGGCGACCTATGTGGGCGGGTGCAAGTGGCACTGACATGCTACCACACTGGGCGAGCTACAGGTGCACAATCCCACATCGTCTAAATAAGAAAAGGTTACGTGCTATATGTAGGTTTCATACCCTTCTATGACACGACGCGTTTTAAAACCGTGATGGCTGTGAACCTACCAAAACTCCACAGTTAAGCGTGCTTGACTTGGAGAAGTACCAAAATGAGTGACTCCCTGGAAAGTCTCTGGTACGAGTGAGCCAAAAACGGACAATATTGTGTCGGGATAGGGATGGGGCCGTTATACTTTAAAAGGAGGAAAGCAAGATGTTAAAAGTAAGTTGAGTTGTGACCATTGCGAATGTACGAGACACACTAAGGAAACATGTTGGGATCTACATGGTTGCCCTGTTCCAATCTCCACTCTTGTTCAAGCGAATGCTAGGCCAAAGCCTGGTCCATTTAGAGGGTCATCAGCGACACATGTTGCGATGCTTGAGGCTGCCTTTGTTGGTCATGCTCTTCGACAACTGTTAGCTCAGAATACCTCCACTTCTGCCTCTAATTTTGCTCAAACGGGTCTTCCTCCTTCTGCACATCATGTTGCCACATTATCTAGTAAACAACCCTGGATCATTGATTCAAGAGCCACTAATCACATGACTGGTACGACATCTGAATTTTCTTCGTACAATTTGTGTTCTGGTAAGGATAAAGTAAGAGTGGTTGATGACACATTCACCTCCATTGCGGGAAAATGCAATGTGTCTACCACTCCTAATCTTACATTATTATCTGTCCTTCATGTCCCAATGTTTACCAATAATCTCCTTTCCGTTAGTCATATTACAAAATGCTTGAATTGTAGTGTGATCTTGTTTTCCATCTCATTGTGTATTTCAAGACTTGGAGACGGGGAAGATGATTGGAAGTGAACATGAGAATAATGGCTTGTACTTACTAAACGAGAGACCTGCTTCTCATATTGCAAATCAATCTAGTGTTAGGCATAGGATTGTTAGTAAAGATCTATTAATGTGATGGCATAGTAGACTTGGTCATTTACCTCTTTCTGTTTTGAAGCATGTGCTTCCCCCGTTTGTGTATATTGAACCTTTTGAGTTAAATTGTGAAATATGTGTTCTTGTCAAAATATGTCGTGTTTCTTATCGTGTTAACATTAATAAAAGTATAGCTCCTTTACAGCTTGTTCATTCTGATGTTTGGGGCCCTAAATCCACTACTTCTTTACTTAGTTTTCGTTATTTTGTTGTGTTCGTTGATGATTTTAGCCATTATAGTTCGTTTTATCTTATAAAGACCAAAGATGAAGTTCATTCCATCTTTAAAACTTTTTAAAAGACCGTTTACGCTCAGCTTAATCATCCTCTCAAAATCCTTTGATTTGATAATGGAGAAGAGTTCATGTATGGTGGTCTTGCCTCTTTTTTTTGCTGAGAATGGGATAGTTCATCAAGTCTCTTGTGTCAATACACCACAACAAAATGGTGTGGCTGAAAGAAAACATCATTATATTACGGAGGTTACCCATTCTCTTCTCATTGGAATGAGGGTGCCCAAAAGTTATTGGGTTGATACAGCTTTAACAGCTACATACCTTATCAATCGCATGCCTTCTAGGATTCTAGGTCAGCAATCTCCCTTTCATATCCTACACCGTTACACTGCCTTATTCACAATCCCTCCGAAAGTGTTTGGTTTTGTTTGTTATGTTCACATTCATCATTGCAAGGACAAAATGGATCCTAAGGCAATCCGGTGTATCTTTCTTGGTTACTCTGCCACTCAGAAAGGGTATAGGTGTTATCACCCTGCTACCCCAAGACCAAGAAGTCTCCCTCGATCCAGGTAACTCTTCAATACATATTCATGATTCTTCTCCCAATAGCACCTCTGTTGATCTTGATGTCCTCATTTCTCATCGTAAGGGTGCTTGTAGTTGTACAAAACATCCTATATCTTAGTTTGATGCCTTATCTCCATCATATCGTGCTTTTACTTCATTTATGTCTTCTGTTTCTGTTCCTTCTAATGTTTTAGATGCACTCACTCTGCCACCATGGAAGAAAGCCACATTTAAGGAAATGAAGGCTCTTGAGAAAAATGGTACTTGGGATATTGTTTCCTTACTTAGAGGTATGAAACCAGTAGGGTGCAAATGGGGTCTATACGGTGAAGTATAATGCAGAATGAACAATTGAGAGATATAAAGCCCGATTAGTTGCAAAGGGCTTCACTCAGACTTATGGAATTGATTATGAAGAAACTTTTGCTCCAGTTGCCAAGATAAATTCTATATGTGTTCTTCTTTCTTTGGCCGCTAATTTATCTTGGCCTTTACATCAGTTTGATGTGAAGAATGTTTTCCTTCATGGTGACTTAGAAGAAAAGGTGTATATGACTATGCCACCAGGGTTTACACTCGCCAATGGTGAGAACTTAGTTTGTAAGTTGAATAAAGCCTTATATGGATTAAAGCAGTCACCGCGTGTTTGGTTTGAAAGATTAAATACTACTGTGAAAATAGTGGGGTACATACAGAATCAGTAAGATCATACACTTTTCATCAAGAGACACAAAAACTACACCACTTCCCTTATCGTATATCTAGATGAAATTGTTATCACGGGAGATGATCCAAAAAAGATTCGTCGAATAAAGTCATTTTTAGGGACAAAGTTTGAGGTTCAGGACCTCGGATTATTGAGATACTTTCTTAACATTGAGGTGCGTAGATCCAAGAAAGGAATGTTCATTTCGCAGCAGAAGTACGTGCGATTTGTTGGCTGAAACTGGTAGGCTTGGAGCAAAACACGTTGATGTTCCCATTGAATAGAACCATAAGCTTAATGATGTGGACGGTGACCCATTAGATGATGTGGGGAGTTTTCCGCGATTGGTTGGGAGATTGATTTACCTATCTCTCAAATGCCTAGATATTGCTTACGCGGTTAGTGTAATTAGTCAGTTTATGCATGCCCCTCGCACACCTCATCTTCAGGCTACCCATCGTGTTCTCCATTACCTCAAGAGCTCCCCAGGTAAGGGGATATTGTTTGGTTGTCATCGTCATTTGCATGTTGAGGTTTATACAGATGCTGATTGGGCAGGTTCTTTGACAGATCGACAATCTACTTCAGAATATTGTATATTTGTTGGGGGTAATCTTGTTTCATGGCGAAGCAAGAAACAATCTGTAGTAGCTAGATCTAGCGCAGAGACTAGTTCATATCCATTGCACATGGAGTTTGTGAGTTGTGATTGGGTCATCTTGTTTGCGGGCCAATGAATTTGTATTGCGATAACAAGGCTACTATTAGCATTGCTCACAATCTTGTTTAACATGATCGGACAAAGCACATTGAAATTAATCGTCACTTTATCAAGGAGAAGCTTCGTCGTAAGTTAATTTGTACTCCATATTAATACACAATATCAGGTGGCTGATGTTTTGACTAAGGGTGTGAGCAAGGCTTGCTTGCAAAATATGTTAGCCAAGTTGGGCATGATAGATATCTTTGTCCCAACTTGAGGGGAAATGTTGCAAGGGAGTTATATGTTATTATTTATTTAAAGTGGGGTGCTTTTGTATTTTTAAAAACTTTTTAATATATATACAAAATATAGTGGAAGGATGAATACGATTCAATTCATCTCTCTCTCTCTCTCTCTCTCCCTCTCTCTCTTCCTCTTTATTATTGTTTAATTTTCTCTTAATTACAACAGAAGCATCATTGTTGTTTCTTGTATGTTTTGGTACTGTAGCAGTCCTAAATTCCACTATAGCCTATGCAACAAATTTTTGTAACCAAGTATGCTTTTTATTTCGACTCACAACAGTCTACACACAATTATGTTTTTTGTTTCAGCTAACAGAAAAATGCAATCCTAACGAGGAATAAATCTGTTGGCTCAAATATATGAAATTGAAAAGAAAAAATAATGGTCCATACAAAAGAATTGTGGAATTGCTAGCATCCAGACAAGTAATATCGCGTGGTTAGTACCAAAAATAATGAAAGACCAACAAAAATACAAGAATTCTCTATAATTTATACTCTCAATACATTGTGAAAATGTAACGTATAACGGGAAAACCTTTAAGCTACAAAAACACAAGTTTCTATCTAAATGGAATTCACGGAATTGTTAAATTCTGCCAAATCCTCTTTCTGTGTGTGTGTGTTTGTTTGCTACAAAAACAAGATGGGAATAAATTTAAATACTTGGAAATGACACATTTGGAGAGAAGGAAGGAGAGATTAAATATCGGAAGGTGAAAATGGTAGAAAAAGATGGAATTAGATACAATTGCAGGGTCGGAAGACAGAAGTTCGAGACTAAAACTAATATCCTTCATGGTTCATAGGAGGAAGCACCTACACCATTCCACCAATAAATAGGTTCAACTAACTGAAATCTTGGCGCGTTGATAGATCCAAATTTAAAAGTTAGTAAAACCGATCATGAAATATTGAAGTCGTTTATGATTTTCTGATTATGATATTTAGCTAATCACTTATATGACATAGAAAAATATGAGGTTGGACTAAAGCAATTTCTACACGTGCTACTTTCTTCTCACATTTTTTTAGGAAATCCTTCCACATTGAGGAAACCAATACACAACATGTAATTATTATATCACCTTCTCTTGGACTTCACAAAATAATCTTGCCACTTTCATTAAATACAAGTTCCAAATTTTGTATGCCATTAAGAACTACTTTCACATTCAAGCATTATAAGAATGACTAAATCACGAGAAAGTTTTGATTGTATTGAGGAATACCCTATACTATGAGACTAAGGGCATGCTTGGTTTGCATTTTTGAAAACAGTTTTATGTTTTCTGAAAACTGAAAAATCAAAAACTGTACAAAAGGTCTGCTTGATTTAGTATACTGGAAACTGTTTTCAACTCAGTTATAAAAATGCTTGTTTCTCTGAAAACTGTTTTATGTTTGCAAAATTCTTGAGAACAGTCTGAAAACTGGAAACAGTATTTTGTGAACAATAAAAAACACCCAACCAAACAGATTTTTTGTACAATTTTCTGATCCTCGGTTTTCAGAAAATAAAAAACTGTTTTAAAAAATACAAACCCTAATTATCCACACACTCCAATTCACAAATAGGGCAAGCAATCTCTTCCACAAAAAACCTTACAGGAATAGATTCAAAAGCTACAACACACACCAAAGAAAGATATCATCATATCGGCATTAAGCTTAAATTTCCACATAATAATGATAGTATAATCTAATGAAAAAAACAGCCATTAATACACACAACACACATAAGTATATACGATCCAATTAAAGACAGAAAAGGAAAAAGAAAAATAAGGCATTTTTTAAAATTCCAAAAACCCTATATTTGTATTCAATTTAAGTATCTATAAAAGCTAAATCTTTGAAAGTAAATTAAAGAAAAAAACAGGAGAAAGAAGAAGATGAGAACCTTGCCGTTGGGCCCTACTTTGTCAGAGAGGAGAAACGCCAGATCCCCACTTCCACAGCACAAATCCAACACATTGTCTCCCTCTTTCGCGCTAAAAAAAAACCCAATAATACCCACTTCAATATCAACACTTGTATGCATACAGCATATATATATATACACACATATATAATGTTGAAAATTACCCAGTCCAGGACACAGCCATGCGTTTCCATAATCGATGCTGACCCAAACTCAAAATGTCATTCAACTACACACAACATCAAACTTTTAGAGAAATTTGTAGTGTGAGGAAGCGTACATTAAGAGGGGAGAGAGAAATAGGGAGCGTACGTTATCGTAGACAGGAGCAATGCGTCCAAAAAGCGCCTGGCGCTCGTTAGCGCATCGAACCGGCCGGTATCTTGACCGGAAGTTTTGAGTGGGGAGTGGGCTACTAGATAGGTACAGTGTGGACATTATCTTATCACTCACTGTTATTTTGCCCTCGATTTGTGCTGTATATACACATTAAGTTGATAATAAAAAATAAAAATTTAAAAAGGGTAACGAGAAATTAACCCAGGGTAATATGGATATAAGGCATATAAACTTGACATAACATTATTTAAATTGTGTGTGTATTCCACATATTTTTCAGTTACCCGAGGAATAAAATGTCTATAGTAAAGTTACTATAAATTCCATTTTCTAAAAGAATTTAACAAATTGTAAAATTGGAGCGATCACGTAGGGCTGCAACTTGGGCGGGCTAGCCCAGCCCAACCCGAACCCAACCCATAAAATCAGTAATTTGGATGAGTCGGGCTGAGGATTTTAAAAGTTGGGTTGGGTTCAGGCCCAGCCCAAGTTTATTGCGGACGGGTCGGGTTGAACCCGAATCTAACCTCTATTATATGATCAAGTGTGTAGCCTCTCTCTCTTCAAGCATGCAGTCTCTCTCTCTTCAGTTGGAAATGCTTGTAGCCTCTCTCTCTATCTCTCCAGTTGCAAACGGTGGCCTCTCTCTACTTCCTCTCTTTCTCAATATCTTATATGTGCGTTATTGTTTCATATATATAGATATATACGTATATGTGTGTAGAAGAGGAAAGGAATTTTGATATTATTCAGACATAGAGAAATTTATATGTATATATACATATATATGAAATTTATATATATATATATATATGAATTGTAGCCTATGTTTGCTATTGTATAGGAAAACAGAACTGAAATTTATATGTATATATACATATATATGAAACAGATCTGAAATTTATATATATATATACATATACATATATATGAAACAAATCACTCTTCATATCAAGAGTATAATATGAAGGAGATTTTTTTTTCTTTTATAATTACTTTTATCATCTTCAATTGCAAAAACGAAAATTGAATTTTTTTTTTTTTGGGTTTTCCTTCAATTCTTTAAATGAGAATGATATATCATAAAGTTTTTTCTTAATTTTTTTTTTTTTAAAAAAAAAAAAAACTAACTAACCCGGGTAACCCTCCCGACCCGACAGGGTCGGGTTTGATTCAACCCGATTTAGAGTCGGGCGGGTTGGGCCTGGTTGTAGCCAACCCCGGGTTAATCTCGGGTTCGGGTTGGGCCGGCCCAAGTTGCACACCTACGACCACGATAAGAATTCGCTGACCATGCGGGTCGATAGGAGGTAAATTGCTTCCAACCAAGCCACTATCAGGAACCAAATAAGGATCAAGTGACAAAAGGAGGGGACAATAGGAAATGGCCAGCGGTAAAGGGGAAGGGGCCTAGAAGTGCCTACTACTAGACTACTCTACGACTACCAATGAGGACAAGACAATATTACATCGTTTTGTCTTGTTTGTGGTTTCCAAATACCCTAATAACCTGTTTGTTTTTTGGTTCCAGGTTCATTTGGTACCATGTTTATTTTGACTTGGTCTCAAAAATTAAATCCAGACCAAATGGAGTGTTTTTGGACCCAGATTTTTGTTGGGTCAAGTTGGTCTAGTTTCAAAAATTAGTAACAAAAATCAGAATTTTGAAACACCAATCACCCAACAAACAAAACAAAATGAATTAAATAATAATAAATAATTAATTAATTAAATAAAATATATTTATAAATTAATAAAAATAAATGAATAAAAAATAAACAAAATAATGAATAAAAAAATGAATTAAATAATACATAAAATAATAAAAATAAATATAATAATAAATAATAAATAATGAATAAATAATAATATAAATAATAAATTAATAAAATATATTTATAAATTAATAAAAATAAATAATAAATAATAAATAAAATAAAATATATTTATAAATAAAATAAATGAATAATAATAAATAAAATAAAATATATTTATAAATGGTCTGGATCCATTTTTCTCAGACCGATACCATCAGACCAGATGGCTTACCAAACAGACTTTTAGTTCAAGGACCAGACCGGTTACCAAACATGGCCTAACTTCTCTTCATTTCATCACCAACTCTCAAAATGCAGCCTTAACACCATTGCCCCCAAAAACAAACCCGAACTTCTTGCCTCCTTGAAACGTTTCCATTCGTATTGGTGGGTTTGCATCAACATTTCTTTCCAACTTTGAACGATATAAGCAAGGGTGACCCTGAAATTCCAAAAATAAGTAGAGGTCCTAAGCGAGAGCAAATGCGAGGCACTTTCTACTTAAGGCTTAACGCGCATAAAAAATTATAAGTGTAAAAAAAACATTAAATATATTAAGATTTAAAAAAATTAAAAACAAACTCCATCTTGATCGTGTCGTGAAAATTTATTGTTGTTAGATGAGTGCAACAATCGCTAGAGCTTTAAGTGTAGTCGAGTGAAAAATTGTTGGTGTTGTGCGAGTGCGGCAGTCACGAAAGCCCCAAGTGTAGTTGTCAAACGTTGTGCTCGTGCGATAAAAATCTTCTAACCCTAATAAGAATAATAATTTGATTTGAATTAGACTTTAGTTTCATTATGAAAATTTGAGATTTTTTTTATTATCTTTTATATTTTATTTTTTTAGTCTATAATAATAGTAAGCGAAATATAAATTTTGGGGCCCTTAATTGTAAAATTGGAATTGGATTTGGATTTAGTACGAATTGGATGGTTAAAAAAATTAGTAGCTTTTTGGACCTATAGTAAAACAATTTTTATTTTAAAAAATTGAGGTCCTAAATTATGTAATTATATTAGGCTTTGTTTCTAATTGGGCTGAGAAACTAATTAATTTTTTTTAAAGGCTATAGAAGTATTAATTTTTATTTTATTTTTAAAAATACATTACAAAAAAATATAAATTAGACCACCCGGGCCCAAAGACCCTACGCGACTGCCTGGTCGCCTTACCTCAGGCTCGGTCCTTAATATAAAGTCCATGCATTGTTAACTTTTGTTCTTATTTGCATGCGTGTTTGTTCGTAGTGTGTTGTAAATGTGCTCTAAGTTAGGGTCTTTTTATTTATTTATTATGTTATATTGGTTTTACATACATGGTTAGGTTATAAATATATGTTTGACTTTATTGTATTAATTTATTCCAAATAATGGATAAAGAATACATTTTTGAAGTTCATCATTCTGAAAAAAAATTATTTTTTATTTTTTTATGGTAAATGGGCTTATCTATATAGTATTGTAAGGTGTTATGAGGGCATAAACCCTAACAGATTTTATTACTTGGAGGTTGAGGACATTTTAATAGGTTTAAGGTTAGAACCTAAAACTCTGAGTTTATTAAGAATCTAGACTTTGGGACTACAATGTTGTTGAATGCGGACAAGGATGCGCTTGATATGTTTGAGTTGTATAAGAGGTATTCTTTAATCAAGTTGTTTGTAGTCAATTATGTGAGTCCAATACGGTGCTATATGTATAAATGAATTCTTTTTTCTTTTTTTTTTGGCTGAGAATGGAGTAAATGAGGGTGTTATTATGGCTATTGTGGCTAGAGGAACGAAAATGTGCAAGGTGCCTTTAGAAGTGTGGAAGTTGAGCCTCAAAATGAAGTTAATGGGAATGAAATGGATCTTGGAGAGGGGAATGTGGTAAGTGAGAATGAGCCTAAGGAAATGTTAGTTTCTTCTGACAATGATGGAGTTGGTGATGAGGATGTTATGAATCATGATGATAATGAGGATTAGTATTATTTTGAGGATTGTGATAACCCTGAAATGAAGTAGGGGTTGATAGTAGTAGTGTTGGCAGTGATGGTGGTGAGGAAGAAAGTGATTGAGACTAGGGTGTGTTTGATACCATTGTTTCCATTTTTGTTCTTGTTTCTTCCACTGTTCACAAGAACAAAAACATGTTTGGGTGTCCAAATTTTGTTCTTATTTTTGTGAACAGTCTTGAGAACAAAAAACATGTTTTTCACCCTTAGTTCAAAATTTGAGAACAACAAAACCTATTTTTTTGTTCTTGTTCTCAAAGAAAATAAAATAAAATTCAAGCTCCAAATCCTTCTGGAAATCTAGTTATTGAAAAGATCCACCACCACTCCTCCACCCTCCACCAATGCCACCACCACCACCCACCACCACTACCACCCCCACCCACCGCCACCACCACCACCCGCCGCCACCAATCCTTCCAGAAATCTAGTTGTGGGAAAGATCCAAAACCTGTAAATTGAGCCGAAAATCGTTGGAGGCCGTGAAATGGAACGAATTCGAGGAGAGATTTAGTGAATTCAAGCTCGAACAAGCTGCGACGCTCGATAATTTTGTTGAACAAGTAGTTGGTGTTGACGAAGAGGACTCGACTCTTTTGGTGGACGAGGGCGCCGATGAAGTTGTAGGCGTTGCGGAGGCAGATTAAGGTTTTGTCAGAGTCGATGATGGCCATGTTGTTCCGGGTTCCCGTGGTAAATACCTTGAAGTGGTGGGCGACGATTCGCTGACCCAAATGGGCATTCGTGCTCAGCAGTTTCTGGATGAGCACTGAATGGATTGTCATTGTCTTTGGTTTTGTGTGGATTTGTTTTAGAGATTGAGTTTGGGGTTTTTCAAATCGCCATCATTGGGTGTAGAAATTTTCTTGTTTGATGTTCGATTGTGGGTTCATTTTCGACGATTCGTCATCTTTATAACTTGTTTCACCTATTTGATTTTAGGATTTTGGATTTGGGGGAGAACAAGAATGGATTTTGATTTTGCCCTAAACAAGGTCTTGTTTTTTTGTTTTTAGTTTGAGAAAAAAAAAGACAAGAACAAGAACAATTCTTGTTCTTTCATTTAAGAGACAAGAACAAAAACAAGTCATTTCCAAACGGGCCCTAGAACCCTAGAATTTGCTTGGGGTGCATTAGAGGATATATAGGGTTAATTTCATTTACACCCCCTGAACTATGTCTATACGTCAGTCTCAACCCCCCCCCCCCCCCCCCCCCTCCAACTATGCAAAACATCAGTCAAACCCCCTAATTAAGAAATTAGAACTCATTTGTACCCCCTTATGTCCTTTTTGCAACTTTTCAGACCTGACACAATGTGCTATACCTATAATACCCTTTGGCCCTTATTCCTACTCCCCCCCCCCCCCCCCCCCCTTGTCTTTATTATTAAATCAATATGACCCCCTCTAGATTAAGTTGTATATGGCACCTAACAGTTATATTTAATATATTATTTTGACCCCCTCCAAATAGCAAACGGCTATGTGTTCAAACGGTCATATTTTGGTTTGTGTTTTTGTCATTTTGGCCCCCTCAAACGGTCACATATGTTGCATTATAAATAGACATCAGTACACTATTTTGTAACACACTTTGCACTTTATTTCTCTCATTTGCACGCTCAATTTCTCTCATTTTCACTATTTATTTCTCTCCATCTTTACTCACGTCTCAAACAAGCTATGGCAGTAGGAGTAGAGATTATATAAGGTACAAAAATGTGAGGTGTCATTGTGGAAATTTTGTTATAGTCAAAATTACTAAAAATAACAAAAATAACAACAAATGGAGGTTGTACTATGCTTGTGAAACTGGAAAATGCAACATATGGGGATGGTGTAATCCCATTCATGGTGAACATTATCCATTCAGTGACGGAGAGCAAACTGTACTGTATGAAGAAGTATAAGAATTGAAGGCCAAAAGTAAAGTGATATGCTCAAGGTTAAAAGCTCTAGAAGTAGCTAATCATTCCTTGAAACTTACTCTATTCATATGTATTTTGTTATCAGTTTACAATGTTTTGTTCAAATAAATATATGAGTTATCTATTGTATCAAAAAGAGCATGATAACATTCCAAAATGAACCAATAACATACACAAAATGATAGTTCACCAAAATATAACAGTCCAGAGTGAACTAACCAACAACAGTAAATGATAGTTCAAAATGATCTCAAACCTAAGTTGAGTCAACATGATAACAATTCAAAAGATGTTGACAACTTTACAACACTGCCTAAATGATCATTTTGAACTATCCAATTGCAATTATATCCCTATCCAATTACAATTCCAAAAGAATATCATAATCTAAAATAGTGTCCAATACCATTACATCATAGATATCCAAAATAATGTCCAAAAACAAACCCTTACATCATCACTAGTAACCATGATTCCTTACAGATTGTGATGCCTTTGTTCCACCTGTAGTTCCACTTGTTCCAGCTTGTGACTTTAAAAAGAATAGATTGTTAAAAGAAAGAAAAAAATAGTTTGTAATAAGTAATGCATGACTTCAAGAAAATAATAATGACTTCAAGGAAAATCCAAGAAATTACCTATTGTGTTATAGCAGATGCTCCAATGCCTTGAGATCTACTAGTTTGTGAAGTGATACCCTCCTAATTCACAACAAGTAAAGTACAAATACATTGAAATATTACAGCTAATGGTTCAATTTCAGTTACTTTAAGAATACAATTTATGTCTTTTACACCAATATGTTCATAGAACATTTCCATTACTTGTTTGTCAGTCTCCATTAGCATATTACCCTTTAAACCAGGTAACTCACAATAAACTGTATAAGCAATCCCCAAACCCCCACACTGCTCACTCATAAATGCTTTACTAATATCTTCAAGAAAGTCAAATATGTTATACATATTAGGGTCTACTCTCCTTATAGAAACACTAGTTCCTATATAGTGAACATGTATGTCATGAGTAAAAAAGGGGGTTTGCCATCACTATAAAATTGAAAAAAAAACTGATTCAAACAGTGGTGAAATCATATGCATGCAAACTAATTACACCACAACTCACATAGAAGCACAATAATTACATTTTTGAACTAATTACACCACAAACTAACATAATAGCACCTCAATAATCAAAAACCCTAATTTTACAGAAAACCTTAATCCGAAAAGCCTCAATCATGTTATTAATGTGCAAAAATTAACAAATTGCACCTCAATAATCTAATTAGAATACAATAATAATCATTAATGGACGAATTACATCACAAATTAGAATCAAATTTAAAAACCCCTAAAATTGGCCTAAGTTTCATAAAACCCTAAATTTCAACATGCATTCAATGCAAAACTGATATATGTGTTCAGAGGAGGGAACGAACGTAAATGAACACAATAATGATCATTTATGGACTATCCAGACCATAAATTAAGAATCAATTTGAAAAAAACCTAAAATTTACACATCATCTGACAAAACCCTAATTTTTTAATATAAAATCAACTTAAAACATAAAAATGAAGTTTTTAGAAGAGAGAACAAACATAAAGAGTAGGATAGATCAATTACCTCTTTGCGGTTTCAAAGCCAACAAACGGGATTGTTTCAAAGATGAAAAATCGATCCACTCTTCGTCTTCACTTTGATCGAGATGACTATTTGCGATGAGAGATCACCAATAACCTTTCTGAGGAGAAAGAGAACGAACGAACGGGATGAGAGATGATTGTTGTTCAAGAGATCAAGTTTTAGAGGAGAGAGAACAAACGGGAGAGAGATGATTGTTGTTCTAGAGATAAAGTTTCAGAGAAGCAAGAACGAAAGTTCAGATGTAAACGAGAGAGAGATCATGACGGGTGTATATAGTGATTTGAGAGAGAGATTGTGGTGGAAATCCTGGATGGTTTCAGAGAGAGAAACGAGGTAGGCTAGGGTTTCAGAAATGGAAGTTAGGTTTGAAAAATGGCCTAGTGTGGGTATATATATCTTTAGGGTGTTTGGTTTTAGGGATAAAGCAATCCCAGCTACCTATACTGAATACACTTATCCTTCGAAATAGGGTATTTGAGTAAAGGCATTTAAGTCTTTTTCTTCAAAGTCAAAGCCCAAAAAAGTTAAGGGGTGCAAATGAGTCCAACTTTCTTAATTAGGGGGTCTGACTGACGTTTTGCATAGTTGGGGCAATACAACTGACGTATAGACATAGTTCAGGAGGTGTAAATAAAATTAACCCTTCAATATATGCACCTAGTGATGTGCCATAGACTGTCCATAGTTCATATGAGGAAGTTGAGAACAGAGAAAAATATTTTTTGTATTGAGAGATATGGGTGAATGTTGGGATGAGGTTTGTTTGTGTGTACTAATGATCTCAAACAAGTATTAAGGGACTATGCCCTAAAACGATTCTTTGATTTCTTTAACTGCCTTTAATCTTTATTCTTTAATCTATCAAAAACCAAAGAGTGGTAAGAATTTTACTGTATTAATCATCTCTCTAATTTTTTTCCACTCTATTTTGCCTCTGCGGTATTGTTTTCTTTTTTCCACAATTGGGGTGTTAGGGGCTTTTGCCCCAACTAATTCACTGGATTCGTGCAAAGCAACTCATCTAATGAATAATGTAAGGCTCAGAATTATTTTCACCCAGTAACCTTGAATAGTGAGATCTGATACTTCCTGGCCAACTCGTTTGTGCTATCTCTAAGTCATTGATTTTTATCATGGGTGAGCAATTGCCATTTATAAGAAGAATTTAGGTAAGTCTTCTTTCTTTATTTCTCTAGAACCTCTCATATGGAGCTAGCTAATTTTGAATAAATAAAAAGATGGTTGCAGAAAAATTGGATTGAATGAATCGAAGAAAAATAAGAAAAATAAAACTTGAATAAAATGATAGATTACCAAAAACAAAGAAGGAAATTTGACCCCAGTATTCGTCTGATAGAACCAGAAGCAAGTGTTTTCTTAAATAATTGTCAAGTGTTATACATAGAATGTCAAAAGCGTTAGAAACATAGAGAACAAAGTAATGTAACAACGGGACTAAAATAAGGAAAACGGTTATTTGGGAGTTCTTGGAAAATGAAGTCTTAGGGTTTGTTTGGTTGACCTGTTTTTGTTTCTGTTTGTGGGTTTTAGTTTAAACACAAACATAAAATGGAGTGAGTTTCGTTTTTATGAGCAAGGAAATGTACCCAAGTAAATCGTGAGAAGTCATCAACTATGACGAGAACATAAAGTTTACCACCTATGCTAGCAATTCTTTCCGGGCCAAAAAGATCCATATGAAGAAGTTCTAAAGATCTAGAAGTGGTGATATCTTTCTTTCTTTTGAAAGAAGATTTGACTTGCTTTCCCGCTTGACAAAGCACTACATATTTTATCTTTAAAATACTTAGTCTTTAGGAGACATTTGACTAAATCATTTCTAGACAAGCGGTGAAGAAGGTCCATACTAGCATGTCCTAAACGTCTATGACATAACCAACTACTTTCGCTAGTTGTGATGAAACATTTAACATTTTGTTCATGCAATTCATAAAACAACATAGTATAGACATTTCCATTTCGTTTCGCATTGAATAATTGCGATCCATCCTTCTCAACTATGCATGTGTTTGACCTAAAGATGAAATCATAGCCTTTATCACATAATTGACTAATGCTAAAAAGATTGTGCTTCAATCCATCAACAAGTAAAACATTTTCAATTGAGAGAGAAGGAGTAATACCAATAACGTCAATTCCAATGATCTTGCCTTTTGAGTTGTCTCCAAAAGTGATGTTTCCTCCTTCGTAGGCTTGTAGAGAGGTGAACTTTGATTTGTCCCCCGTCATATGTCTTGAGCAACCACTATCAAGGAACCACTTGTCCTTGTTGGTTGTCTTCAAGCATACCTATAAACAGATGTTTAAGTGCCGCCTTTTGGTACCCAAGTAATTTTGGGTCCATTGATGTTAGTGATGCATGCAATAGTTCCCTTTGGAACCCAAGTCATTTTGGTTGTAATCTTTTCACGTTTTTTATTACGAACAAAAGTTCCTTTTGGAACCCAAATCATTTTTGTCTTTTTAAATCTACGATTACATACATTCGTTTTATGTCCATTTTGCTTGCAATAATAACAATAAACATGCTTGTAAAAATTTGAAGAATGAGATTGTTTGGTGAATGTGTGCCATAATGGTTTCTCTTTTTCAATAGAATTGCATCTTTGTTAAATGCGTCATATCCTAGTCCACTCTTATCAAATCCTATTCTTTGTCTTCCAAGAAGGATACTTCGATTTTCTTTTCCTTTAGTGAACTTAGCTAGAACATTTATTTGATCATCAATGGTTCTTTTTAAGAGTTCATTTTCTTTTTCTAATTTTTTAATAGCATCATCATGCAAGCTCAGTGAGATGGGTGAGGGACAAGAAATATCACAAGAGGATTTAATTTTCTTGAGAGAAATATGCTTAATAGCTAATTTTTCAAATTCATCATGCAAATCTTCAAAAGCTTCTTGTAGTTCATTAAATGATACTAATAATTCATTATATGATAATTTAGAGCAATCTTCAAAAAATGAATCTAATTGTACCTCATCATCCTTTGTCATGAGACAAAAGTTAGCCGTCTCCTCGGAATCTTCATCCTCATCCGAGGCGTTTGAATCATCATCATCCCAAGTGGAGTTCATGGCAACTTTCTTATGCTTTCTTTCCTCATCTTTCTTAAGCTTGAAGCAATCTGATTTATAGTGCCCTGACTTTCCGCAATTGAAGCAAGTTGGAGGTTCTCTTTTGTTTGAATCATTTCTTGGTTTATTTCTTTTGATAAACCTACCACCATTCAATTTCTTACGTTGAAGAAACCTTTGAACTTTTGAGTAATCAAGGCGATGTCCTCATCTTGGTCCTCATTTTCCATCTCAAGAGTATCTTCTTGAGTAGATGACTTTAAGGCCAAGCCATTCTTTGGTTTGGATTCCTCTTCTCGGGCTTTTAGAGTGATCTCCCACGTAAGAAGGGACCCAAAGATTTCATCAATGTCCATGGTATTTAGATTGTGGGTCTCTTTGATAGCCGTGAATTTTGCATCCCACTTAGCCGGAAGGCTTCTAAGAACTTTTCGAGAAACATCGGATTTTGGAATGATCCTACCAAGATGCTTAAGTCCATTTAAGATGTTAGTGAATCGAGACATCATAGAATTGATATTTTCATCATTTTTCATAGCAAACAATTCATATTCATGCATGAGAATATCAATTTTAGATTCACGCACTTGAGAAGTACCTTCATAGGTTATAGTTAGCTTATCCCACATTTCTTTGGCCGTATTGAAGGTGGAAACACGATTAAATTCATTTGGGCTTAGAGCACAATTCATGTTGACCTTTGCCTTAGCATTTAAGGAAATAAGTTTTCTTTCATCATTATCCCATTCATTTGGCAATTTAGTAACACGTGCTCCATCGACTAGTTTAAAGGGAACGAAGGGACCGTCCGTGATGACTTGCCAAATTTGGTAGTTAATAGATTGAAGATAATCTATCATTCTAGTCTTCCAATAACTATAATTTAATCCATCAAACCAAGGGGGTCTATTGTTCAATTGACCTTCAACGTGAGTGACTATCTTTGAAGTCATGATCGTTCTCTAAGACGGTTAAGCCTTTTAATCACTAGAGATTAGGCTCTGATACCAATTGTTAGTCACTAATTAGCCCTAGACGGGGGTTGATTAGGGATATAAAAATTATTTCCTACCTTGTTTCTTTCTTTTCTTTTCTTTTCACTTAGCTTAATTTTAACAAGTTGATTTAGCTTGAATAAATCAATAAACACTTATGAAGATGACAATAGATATTTTTCTAAGTGAAAGCAATAATCAAATTAATATAAATCAAAATAAGGTAAGCATGCAAATAATCAAATGAAAGAGTGAGAGAGAGAGAAATGACACCGCAATTTTTACGAGGTTCGGTAACTCCTACTCCTCGGCTTAAGGATCCCCCCTTAAGACTTTTCAAAATCTCACACTATGACTTTTCCTTACAAGTGGAATAGAAAACCTTTACACACAAGCTAACGAGCCCGTCGCACGAAACAAGAGGACAAACCCCTCTTTTGGATCAATGAGCTTCACTCACTCAAGGATCTCTTTTCCTTTTATAATGAAAGGATACACTCAATAAAAACACTCAAAACCCTTAGGGTTTATGAAAGATTCACAATGTATAAGCTCAAGTGTTTAAATGTGAAGTGTTTGGTTCTCTCAAGATCTTACCCACTCTAGGAATCAATGATTCAAGAGTTGGAGCAAAGATCTTATCTCACTAGCTTCTCACAAAGAAAATGATTAGGAATAAATGAGAAGAGTCTAGCTTTTAATGCACAAGCTTTGTATGCTATAGAATGAGAATGAAGAACAGTTTTTCAGAGAATAAGGATGAAGATCAGCTTTTCTGCAGAGTGGTAAAGAGAAGTATTTTGTTCAAACAATATCTCTACATATATATAGCTAGGCCAAGGCTTAAGAGAGTAAGACTCACTTTAGGAGAGTGAGCTGAGAGTAGTGGTAGATAGGGACAGGTGAGAGCCATTAATGCTCTGAATATAGCCGTTTTTATTTTCGTCGGTCGATTGATTCCTGTCTGTCGGTTGACTGGCATTACAATGTCGGTCGACTGGCAAATAACCAAAAAAATCTCTGACCAGGTCGGTCGATTGGCATGAACTGTCGGTCGACTGGTGAGGCCGTCGGTCGACTGGCAAATACCTTTAAACTCTCTGACGAGGTCGGTCGACCGACGTGTTAATGTCGGTCGACTGAATGTCCGTCGGTCGACTGACTTTTCAATGTCAGTCGACTGGCAAATAGCCTTAAAACTTTCTGACGAGGTCAGTCGACTGACATGAAACTGTCGGTCGACTGGAAGTGCATTGAGTCGACTGATGGTCAGTCGCCTGAAATTGCCATTCATTTTAATTTGAATTAGGATAAGCTTATAAATGTGAAATCCTTGCATAAACCCTTTGATACAATTCGCTCACCATCCTATCTACCCCAAGTCTTGATTCATCAATCTTCTGACGCATAAACGTGAATTGATCATTTTGTCCTTTCTTTAGCTTTCAATAAATTACCTGTTAATCTGTAATGTTCAACTGAATAGACACATTAGTACTAAACATGTACTTAACATTTTGTTATCATCAAAACGGATAATTGTTCTTTGATTGACCCTTTTGGCCAACAATACTCATTTTTTATTATTATTATGAAGTATTTATTTGTTATTATATTTACTTATTATTTATTATTATATTTATTTATTATTTATTATTATATTTATTTTATTATTATTATTTATTTCATTTTGTTTATTATTTATTATTTATTATTATATTTTTAAATATGTTTTATGTAATTCATTATTTATTTTATTAATTTATTATTATTATTTAGTCCATTTTTTATTATTATTATATTATATTTTATTTATTATTTATATTATTAATTATTGATTTTTAATTTTTCAATTTCGACCCAAAAAACATCCCTACCAAACATACTTATGTTTTTGGATGAATAAACAAAAAAAAAAAACGTGTTTTTTGTTTATTTCAATACAAACACAAACACAAACACAGCTCTACCAAACAGACTTTTAGGGGTAATATTGTTCAGTGAACTGTTTGTTGACTAACATTAATGTTAAAAATAGGCTCAATTTTGAAATCTATTCAAAACTATGGGTACGTTTGGATACCCTGTTTTTTGTTTTTGTTTTTTTACTGTTCACAAGATTAAAAAAAAAACACGTTTGGCAAACGCGTTTACTGTTCACTATTTTTTCTCCAAGAAAACTGTTTTCTGTGAATAGTGTGTAAAAGTGATGAAAACACCAAATACAACTTTTAGTTGTTTTTTGAGTTTTTTCACTGTTTAGGTGGTAAAAATAATGAAAACACCAAATTCATAAAATACAATTTTCACCAAATAAAAGTGGTGAAAACACCTTCATCCAAACGTTTTTTTGTTTTTAGTTTTTTCCTGAAAAAACAAAGACAAATACAAAAACAGTTTTTATATTTGAAGACAGAAAACAAATACAAAAAACAGGCTTTCCAAACGCACCCTATGTGTTTTTTGAAAAAAAAAAAAGCATAGGTATTAAATTTCCTTTTTACTTAGAATCATCGTCACTTATATAGTTGAAATTTTACATGATTTGCTTGAATGAGTCATTTTGTACAGGTCCAGTGGAAAAAAAAAATAGCAACAACACAATAATAATAATAATAAGAAAAAAATCCTATTTACATTTCCAATTACACTAATATAGTTTCTCGATGTTAAAATAAAGAGATAGTTACAAAACAACATAACATGTATCTACAAAAAAGTAAGATTAACGAAAGTTTTACTTTAGGTGAGATAGGTGTGATGGTTGCAAAAATACTTTTAGTGATAGTAGGAATGAGCATGTGCGAATGCCATGTCCTAAAATATAATTTACAAGTTTTCTTATAAATTTTGTCTAAAAGATGCATATAGATGCAGAGACATAAAATAAATAAAGTAAACTTGATTAAACTCAATATCTATCAATTTATATAGAAAAAAATAATACCAAAATAAAAATGTGAAATTCATAAAAGGTAAAACTTAAAAGGATACTAAAACCAAAAACAAAAATTTATAATAAATAGATACATTTAAAGACAATGGTTAAACAATAATTTTATTAAGAACTCAAATTAATATCTCACTAACTATATACGAAATATCCTAATTCTTTTCACTCACTCCCCCTACAATAAATAAAAATACACAAATAAGATAAATAACAAACGACAAGCATATATGAAAAATTAAAATTAACCATAGCAATAGAAATGCAATAATAACAAACAACAAGAATATATAACTATAATTGAAAAAAATTAAAATTAATCATAGCAATAAAAATAAAACTTTTGCTTAATGAAAATTGGAATAAGAATGAATGGAAGAAGGAACGCGAGAAGGAAGGAGAAGCCATGTATGGTGTAGAGTTGTGTGTATGATTATGTACGTTGTTGGGTGGATTTTTGCATGAAAAATGATGTGGATTATATATAGCGATGAATGTATGTGATTTGGAGGGTTTTGAGAGGTGACCGTTGACCGTTGGAAGTAAAGCAACATAATTGTTGTGAGTGAGCAACTTCTTGAAGAGGTGTCATTGGTACAAAAATATAACTAACACACACCTATTAAATTTTAAGAGACACCTATATAGTTTTATTTTATTTTTGATTAAAAATATGAAAAAAAATGTTTGAAAATAATAAAAGGGTTTGTACTTTTAATAGTAATATAGATATAGATATTATATATGTATATGCTAATATACATACATGGCCATCTCAATAAAATTGGAGGCCTTAGGTGAAAAGTATAAAATGGATCTTTTGTAACTTGTAACAAAATTATCAATAGTACCTTTTTGAGGTTTAATTAATTAATTTATTCTTCTTTTCTTTTTAAGTTTTTTATATCCGGAGTCATACTTCCTATACGACATAATCAAGCATATGAATAAAATTAATCGCAAATCAAAAATAAAACAAAGAACTCTAAAATAAAAAAAAATAACAAACTAAAAAATAAAACATGATTTCGTAGTACAATGTCCAAATCCTCCCAAGTTGCATTCAAGAGAATTGGATAGAGTGAAGTTGATAATTTTACTAAATAGTAATTTCAATGAAGAAGAGAGATTGTAAACCAAGACTAAGAGAAGGAATATGATATAGAAGAAATACGTTTTAAAAAGTCAAAAATAATTATATATAGAAATAATGATATTGAATTAGGATAGAAATCTTTTTTGAATACTAATTTGACTGAATAGTGATTTCAATGAAGAAGCGAGATTGTAAACCAAAAAATAAGAGAAGGAATATGATATAGAAGAGATATGTTTTAAAAAATAAAAAATAATTATATATAAAAAATAATAATATTGAATTAGAATAGAAATATTTTTTGAATACTAATTTTGTTATTGGGTGAAATCTTATAAAAAAATAAAGTATATAAAATATAATAAGAGAAATAATTATTCATATATACATATATATCTATATACAAAGCCTCAAAAATTTTGGGGCATTCCGCGTAGCAAACCTTAACACACTTATATAGAAAGAGAAGGTGTCATAGAATGTGTGATGATACTAATATAGATGGGATTTTGGTTTCATTATAGCCGAAAAATATTATAAATAATAGCAATAATATTTGAATTTCAATCACAAACATAATTTGAATGTGAATTTCAATCACAAACCTAATTTAAATGTGAATTTCAATCCAAATTCAATTTGAATATAAATTTTAATCCTAAACCAAATTCAAATGTAAAATATCATAAATTTTGAATTAAATTAAACAATAGAAATAGATTTAAATATGTAAATATAAGTATGAAACTATGAATATATATATATATATATATATATATATGTGTGTGTGTGTGTGTGTGCATGTGTATATGTGTATGTATATGTAATATACATGTATGTATGTATATAAATATGTAAATATGTGTGAGTTTGTGTGTATGTATGTGTATTCATAATTTTATATATATATATATTTATACAAACATATATACACATGAGTGTATTTATGTTTGTATAAATATATATATTGGTTTTTATGAATATATATATATATATATATAAAAGTTTGTAATTGTGAAAAGTTAGTTGTTAGATAGAGAGAATTTATTGGATTAAAGATTTAGAGAAGATTTGGAATTAGAAGGTAAATTCAAATCTAAATCACTTTTGAGTAAATGAACAATAGATTCTTTGAAATTAAAATATAATTCCAAATTCGGTGCAGAACCTCAAATTACTTTCAGGAATCAAGAACCTCTTCACAAAACCTCTATAACCCAAATCATTTTTCCGACAAGAAACCATGCAGTTGTACATGGCTTTTCCTATTACTTTACGGATGAAAAAAAAAAAAAAACAAGCATTCAACGACTACCAACATTAAGCATATCTCTCATTCTCAAGCACTACAACTTGATGGCGTAAAAGGGCAGACGTGGGAGCTGTTCCTTTTATCGAGGGCCAGAGAGTTCCATTTCTTCGACCACGAAGGAAGATTCTTCTATGAAATCTGAATAATAAGTGTGAGTAGGATTGTATTTAGGTGTGTCAACCTTCTGTGAAGCCTCCCATTTCTCCGCTAAGACGTCGCCTTCTAAAATCTTCAACACTTCGGACATTTTTGGGCGGTGAGAAGGATAAATTTGAGTACATAAAAGAGAAACTTGAACCATTTCTTCCAACTCCACCTTGTCAAAATTGCTCTCTAAGTCTTTATCCACCATTAAGTTTAGATTTCCATCTTGATGGAGCTTCTTTACCTACACAAATGTTGCACAGCAAACTGAAGACGTTATTTATTAGCCAACACAAACAAATGCACATTTACAAATAATCCGGTGAACTAGAGGTTTTTCGAGATCCAACATGTCGGAAGAGAGAGGTTTATGGCCTGTGCACTTCAGTAATTTATCCAGTGGAGTCATTAGTATAAGAATGGACCTCTAAGAGGAGAACTGGGAAGATGGTGCCAGCAAGACATGCATGAAAAAAAAAAATGGAACCTATATGTAGTGCATGTACTTCACAGGCTAAATGGCCATATACAGAAATAGGGTAGTAAAGATGATGCCAAATTTTTTTTCTCATTTTTCCTCCAACTTGGTGGAAGTTTTTTTTACAAAATAAAGACTCAAAATGATAAGAGAGGGAGAGCAAGGAAATACCCAATCAAGCATTCCACCTTTCTGCTTGGCTGCGCGGCCAAAGTCAGAAGGTTTCTGACCTGTAATTAGCTCAAGGAGCAAGATCCCAAAACCAAACACATCAGTCTTTTCTGAGGATTGACCAGTTAAAAAATACTCTGGAGCAATGTGGCCAACAGTGCCACACACAGCTGTGGTAACGTGAGAATCCCGGTGGTCCAAGAGTTTTGCCAACCCGAAATCTCCAATAACTGCCTCGTAGTATTCATCCAACAGTATGTTGGCTGCTTTGACATCACGGTGAATGATTTTGGAGGCACATTGCTCATGTAAAAATACTAGCCCCCTCGCTGTTCCTAAAGCTATCCTCTTTCGCCGTGACCAGTCTAATACTGGCCTACCATGAACACGATCTGATAAGAAAACCCAACGGACGAAATAAATAAATTGTCTCAGGCAAATGCTATATCCTGTCAACGTTTATCTCCAACATAAATATAAGATTTCAAATAAGCATTGGACCAAAAAAGTTCGAAGAGTTCACCTCTTCGAGTTAAAGTATTGAAAGGACAATTTTACAAAAGGAGGGCATTAGTAAACACCGGTACTTCCTTGAACTGACAGTGATTGATACAGTCAACCCGAAAAAAGAAGTTTGCTAACCTCTTAATCTAGATGCCACACTCCCGTTTGGCATATATGAATATACAAGAAGACGTTCGGTTTCTGACTTGCAGAAGCCCAAAAGTCTCAGAAGATTCCGATGGGCAGCTAAACTTGTCATCTCTACTTCTGTTTGAAATTGGATTTCACCGCCAACAGCATTGTAGTTCTTCAACCTTTTGACAGCCACCAGAGTGCCATTATTTAGACAACCCCTTTATACAATTCCAGATCCGCCGCTTCCTAAAATATTCTTCGAGTTAAAGTGATCAGTGGCATTTCGCAGTTCCTTAAAGGTGTACCTATTTAAATGGCCCAAGCATACCTCTGGATCATATTGATCTGCCGAGAAACAGATCATAACTCAGAACTCAGGCTACATTAGAGCAGTAATAGAGAAAATAATTATATAAATCAATAAGAGTATATAACAAAAACAAAAAAGCCCCTCCTATACTTTACTTGCAAACTCTAAAACGACAATCTAAATGCACGGAGTTCTTGTACATGTGGAGGGATTCAATTATAATATTCAGTGGGTGGTTAAGGATTGGGGCTTTATGGTCTTTAGAAGACTATGTTTTAAGATTGAAATGGTAAATTGAGATTTAGTTCCTGAATTCCCTCTCCAACTAGCAACATATCTGCATATGATATAATCACTTTCTGTTCTTTCCCCTTCCCAAATGGAAGGAACACCATGATTCTTAAAGGCTAATGAGAGGCTCCGGGGGACCTGGGAAGGGTTAGATGGCATAAAGCCTTATTCTGCAAGCAGACTATCGTTATTGTGACCTCCGGGTCACAATGGAGCAACCTTACCGTTGCACCAGGGCCCACCCTCTGGCATGGGGTTTAAGTACAACTAATATTTCTATCCACTGTCATTTTTCATTTTTGTCCAGTTTTTTCTGTGTTGAACATTTACTATTAGAATCTACCAAAACAGTCTTTAGGAGTTGTGTTGTATAAATAGAGAGAGAGAATAGAAGAGATACATGCTAGTATTTTTCTTGGTGAGAGTTAGGAATAATATATGTTTATATTATTCCGGTGATACAGGTGTGAGTATACACTGTGTGTGCGTGTGTTTGATCTGTTGATCAACCCTCTTATAATCTTATCTTTGATTATAGTAAAACGGGGCTCTCAGTGGACGTAGACTTATTTTGGCCGAACCACTATAAATCTTTGTATCCGTTGTTTGGTGTGTGTTTGTGTGCGTTTTCTGATTTGCAGATACACACGGCTTCTAACAGTGTTCTTGGACGGATGTAAAAACCCTAACAAGACATGTGAATCAGGATAGTCTGCTCCGTAAAGGCAAAGAACTAATCTCCATATCACAATTACGTAGTCTCATGAAACAGTCATAATAATCTATATTAAGAAAACATAACTGCAAAGTAATGAAAGGATGATAATATGCAAAAAGAACAAACCATTAACATCAAAGCAACTCTGCTGGTTGTGTCTGTATCGCCACCAAAAAAGTGACACTAGAACCATTATGATCACATAGGCAGCACCGAAACTTGCTCCAAAAGCAATACCCACAATGTGGTTTTCAGTCCCAGGTTCTGATAGAGGAGGGAAAGCAGCTATTTTATTAACAAGATTTCATTGAAAATGTAACAGACAGAATATATATAACTATGTGATAGACACCTGTGACACCATCTGGTGAGAAGGAAAGTGGTTCCGAATACAAAACGGAACAGTTGCTCCCAGAATTCTGACCGCAAATTAATGTGTTGCCTATTATTCTGAAATCAGAAAGCGGCATCAATATAACTTCAATGCTAACATATACCAGATAAAAGAAACATAGCATTACACAACACGGGAAAGGATAACCAACTTGAAAGATCTTGCTGATATCTTTGGCACGGAGCCACTGAGATTGTTATAAGAAAGGTCCCTACAAGCAAATTGTAATTTAAAATTGTGAAATCATCTGTGGATGGAATGAAAATCCAATTTTCAAAAGCATGTTGAAAATTGGACAATCATAAAGGTGTTAAAGGTAGACAATCATACACAAGAGTTAGGCCTTCAAGTTTGGACAATGATTCAGGAACGGATCCAGTAAAGTTGTTGTTGTTTAGTCGCCTGAGTTGGTCAGAAAAAGGGAAAAGGAAACAATAAAATCATAGATCATTGTAATCCTATATCATAAAAAATTGCAAAATATTTGGTAAAAGTCGAGGTGGAATGTGAATCTTGAAACTTACAAATAATTCAGGTTTTTGAGATTCCCAAGAGAACTAGGTATTGGGCCATTGAACTTATTGCTTGAGAGATCAAGTATCTGAAGCTTCTCCAACTTCCCAATTGCAGCAGAAATAGGACCAGAAATGGTATTATTCTGCAGCAACCTACACAACAAAGAACAACTGAGTTGCTTTGCATTACATGATCAAACCAAGACTTCTAGACTACGAGTGAGACGCGAGGATATTAGACGGAAAATGATATAAAAAAAAAAAATATATATATATATATATATATATATATATATATCTCATTAGAGAAACAATAAGGCCAACAATGCAAACTTAGATAGAGGAGATCACAACTTACACAGATTGCAAGTTACTCAGGTTTCCAATCCCCGGAGATAAGGTCCCAGACAAGCTTTGACTAGGCAGTTCACTGATAAATTAGAAATTAAAAATAGAAAAACACCAAGATTAATAATATTTGAAGTTTTGGGCATATTGTTCAATTTCTTGTATGAAGACCTGCATTAAAGAAAAAAAAGTACTCACAGCGCAGACACGTAACCATCAGAGGAACAAGTAACCATCCTCCAACTACAAGGATCTACTGAATTTATATCCCAGTTCTCCAGAACTTTGTAGGGGTCATTTAGATCATCTTTAATAGCCATCAAAGCTACAACTGCATCAGAATTTAGGAAAAACAAAAGAAGGGTCACTGTTTTCTGTATTATTTTTTTAAAAAAAAACCTATGTTCTTTCTTTCTTTTTATTATTCATCAAGCAAGCATAAACCCAATAGATCAAGAATTCCAACACATTGTTTTGAAGTCCCAATTGCATTAACTTGAAGAGTGATCCGCAGTAGCAACTAATAACCTATATGAGAATAGTGAAAAAAAGAAAAAATAATAATAATAAAAAAAAATAAAAAAATGAGTGTAAGAGGATAGGTTATGATTTGATCCTTCATAAGCAACTAGCCTTAACTGGAATATCTGGCTAATGGGTTGGAGTTCCTATATGAGTATCGTTCTCTAATGTACTTTAACCTTAAACACATATATCAATAAAATAATATATATATATATATATATATATATATATTCAAAAGAGAAACTGACCTTCAAAATTTATACCAGAAGGAGAAAGAGTTGAAGAAGAACCCTCCATTAGTGCCAAAAACAGTAATCCCACACCCCATAACATTAAACGCCTTCTTCCCATTCTCTCTTCTCAGTTCAGTAAGTGTGCACAACCAATACCCACCCGCTCACTATGGGAGATGACTCCTTTCATGCAGGGAAAGTAAACTATCCTTATTTGACTAGGATATCATCTCGAAGACTTCAGTGTTAGTTGTTATTTTGCTGATATTGATAGACATTAATAGTGATTATTGGTATTCTCGGTGGAAATAGACTAATTTGACCGAACCGTAGAGACAAAGCCTGCACCTGCAAACCGCGCAGTCAGAAAGTAATTTTGCTTGATAGCTGATTTTGGAGTTTCAGCGAGTTAGACCAGCCCTCGGGTTCGCGAAATTGCCCTGCTTTAACGTCTCTCCTCTTGCGCTATATATATATATACATATATACCAGAAAATATACATACCAGAAAGCTATTAAGGCATCTATATATATAGTTTGCTATATAGCAGAAAGCTATATTTATATAGAAGGAAAATTATAAAATATGGACCATTCCTAAAATACCAAAATCAATACTTAATGTAGAAAGGAACCAAAATATGTAAATTGTACTACCTTTCAAAATTCCAAACTTTTCAAAAAAATTAATATTATCTATCAATAAACTAAACTTTCATATATATATAGATATATATATATATATCTATCATGGTTAGCCGAACCTACGAACCGGCCGGTTCGTAACGGTATTGGGCTGAACCGAAACCGGTTCAGCCCGATATATCGGGGTGCAGGCCGATTCACATCCGAACCGGCCGGTTCGGCGCGAACCGGCCGATATATCGGTGAACCGGCCGGTTCGTAACGGTACCGGTTTTGGTTGAACCGGTAAAAAAAAAAAAAAAAAAAAAGTCTGTGAAGCGGTAGTTGGGGTGGTGGGTATGGGACCAGTCATTTGAGAGACTATTGTGTTTCAATGGATGAGGATGTTAGCTTAAAATGGAGTAGTTATATATATTTTTTGGGGCAAAGACAAGTTGAGTATCTGACCAGTAATAAATGGCAAAAGTTGGAAATCAATATAATATTCCTATATACTGTATATATATTTTCAATACATATTATTATATAGTTAACATTATACCATCACACCAGCAAATATTTAAGTGTCAAAAGTTAACATAATGTATAGATACAAATGCATCATCCATGTCATTTTCTCGTTCATATTATATACTCTCTCCGTTCCGTCCCAAAATAAATGTTCATTTTCCTTCTTTTAGTTATCCCAAAATAAGTATCTATTTTGAAAAGTCAAAATATTTTATTTGATCAATTTAATCTTCAAGCATTAAAGTAATAAAACATATATATTATAAATCATCACATCACTATGATAGGACCATGAATAAAGTTGGTATTTCATTCACTAATACTACAATAAAAGTCATTCTCTAAATATCTTTAAAAAATATATAAAATTTACTTAAAATTATCAAAAAATCATCAAAGTTTAGTTATGTTGTCAAAAGTACCATATCAGTACATTTTTGCCACCATGTGCGAGTTTTAAAAAAATTCACGCTTGCGATAACCGAAACCGTTACGTAACCCCGATACTGACCCGGTTCCGTTACACCGATACCGAAACCGTTACACCAACCGAAACCATTTTTGCGAACCATGATATATATATATATAAATAATATAGAATATTGTTGAAATTATATTCCGAAAAAGAAAAAAAACTGCCAAAATTGCCAAAATATATATATATATATAAAAAAATAAAATTGCCGGGAAAAAAAAAATTACCGGTTTTTTTTTTTGTCAAAATTGCCGAATTTTTGTTTTTGTCAAAATTTCCAGAAAAAAAAATTCGGCATTTTTTTTGTCAAAATTACCTGAAAATATTTTTTCCCGAAATTGCCCTAAAAAAATTACCGAAAATTTCAGATTTATTTATTTTGGATGGTATGATATTAAACTACAAGAAAAAGAGATACCAAATTTCAAAAATGTTCAGTTCATTAGACATTGTTAATTTGGTTAATTACACCCTAGTGACATTGATAGTCAGGATAATATATCGAATTATCATGTGCTAGAAAAAACATATGTCCATATCAATCAAATTTTCATCATAAAAAGCAAACTAGGGCACGAAGGTTTGTCGAAATTTTGGGAAAAAAAAATTTTGCAGGCAAATTTTTTGTTTTTTTGTAGTTGTTAAAAAATTTTGGACCAAATTTTTTTTCATATTTTATTTAAATAATATTTTTTTTATTTGAAGTATCGGTTTTTCAGAGCAAAAATTTATTTTTTTTGACAATTGTTTATTAGCTTTTGATGCACATAAGAGAGAAGAAAGGTAATTTAGTAATTTTACCTCAAATGGTCCCTTATTAGTAATTATGTTTAGGATTTCTCCCTTCTCACATTTTCAAAAAAAATTGATCCCTTTACACCAATTAAGTTTAGGAATTGTCCCTATTTTATAATTTTCCCTTATATCTATGTTATATTGCTAGGGAACGGGATCCTCTATTGTACTCGGGTCGTGTTGTACCCATGTTGTCCAAGGAACGACATCGTTTTGAAAATAAAACTAACAATTCTCTGTAATATAATCATTTATGGGTTTCTTATATTGTATATTTTGTTTTTAGGTTTTACAAATTTAGCGTGATTCGTAATTCATCTCCTATGCAACCTTAGTGTGATTCGTGATTTATCTCATTCACAGAATATATCCATTAAAAGTACTTTCACTTCACCATCTTTGTTATTTGTTGATATTTGTTCGTCTGAAAAATTGTATATCTACGTGTTGCAGATTGTATATCTACATGTTGTTCTGTGTATATATAATTATATTCTTATTTATGTATATATATACACGGAGAAATAAAAGACAAGGCGTACAAGGTTGACCATATTACATATTTTACCGGGTCATGCGAAAGACTATAGCCCCGTGACATTTATCTTAGATTCTCAATTAGTGATGTTAACCCAGACTTTAATGTTTGGTATAGAATTTTGAAAATTGTTCTAGGAAATAATTTTTTGATAATGGGAACAAAGAACAAAGAATAGCTTTTTTAGTTCAAAATTTCACTTGCAAATAAAATTACAAAATAGTTTTCAAAAAGAAAAAAATTCAAAAATCTATTTGGTTGAATTTATTATGTAAATAAAATAATTCAAAAGTACAATATAATAAATTAGGAAATATCAAACATTCTCAAATTCTAGGATATTATATTATTCTCATAATACTGAGAACAAGAAACAAATAACACATGTTTAATAAAATATTTGTTTCACAATTTTCTTATAATAAATTATATATTTTTATCTCATAAATTTAAACTAATATATAAAATTTTATATATTATCTTATATTAATTAAAAATATTTTATTATCAAATAATATTTTATTATTTAATATAATATATTAATATCAAGTAATATAATAATAAAATTATATATAATAAATTATATATTTTTGTCTCATAAAATTAAACTAATAAAATTTTATTATTTAATATAGTATATTATTAATATCAATTAATATATTAATAAAATTATATATTTTTATCTCATAAATTCAAACTAATATATAAATTTTATATTAATTAAAAATATTTTAATATTAAATAATGTTTTAATATTTAATATCATATATTATATATTTAATAATAGTATTATATATAATAAAAAAAATTTCTCATAAATTCGAATTAACATATAAATTTTAATGTATTAAAAGTTATTTTATATTAATTAAAAATATTTTTTTATTTAATATAATATGTTATATATTTAATAATCTTATTATATATAATAAATTATACATTTAAATATGAAACGTTCCATGTTAGTAAACACCCTTGTTTTCTTGTTCTCCAAAAATTGATATTATTAAACTGGAATTTCCAAAAACCGTTTTACAAAAATAACTTGCAACGTTGGAAATTTCAGCTATTTTATATTTTTTGCAACTCAAAATACATAAAACTATTTTCATAGTTCCATACCAAGCATAGCCTAATTTATGCTATTTTGGTTTTCTTATCTATCATTATTCATTACACTTCACTTCCATGTTTTGGATATGTTAATAAAAAAAAAATCGAAGCAAAAATTTATTGCAGAAAAAAAGTGTTGCATGCCATGTTCTCGATATGATCCAGGACATTGTACGCTATGCTGTCTGAATACAAATTCAATTTTCCCGGGAAAATTAGGGATGTCCCATTTATATTGAGGTAGAAAATACAACAAGACATCCCAACGCATTTCTGGGGGTACAATTATGACAGTACTAAAACATGAAACTTGCCATGGAAACAGAAAGAAAGGAGATTGAAATCCAGACTTGATCGAGTTACGCAGCTGCAGTAATGCACTCAATTGCCTGCTTGCATATGCCGGTCATCGTTGCCTCAGGTCCATAAACCTGCAAGAGAAGATAGAAACAGGTTACAGGAGGATTTTTCGGAGTTCTTTCAGTGCTAAACATTTTGGAAAAGCTTTTCGGGCTTTACGTAAATGGTTTAGTACCTCTATAGGAATGCCAATTTCGTCCCCAAGTGTCCGCATTTTCGCGAGACCTCTTTGGTAATTTGGACCTCCTCTCCTTACATATATGTGCATTCTTGCAGCTTTAAGCTTCGATTCCTGTTTATAGAATAACATATTCCGTAAAACTGCTTCTGGAAATATAAAAAAGTCGAGAATAAGCCTAGCTCAATTAGATATGAGCTCACCTTCTCCTTCAATGCTCTAATTATGCCATTAAATGTGGCGGCAACATCAGTAAAGTTGGCAATCCCGCCTCCTATCACAAGGGCTCTCTTACGACCATCAGGATTTGCGGTTGCACACTGTAGAATATTCAGGGAAAATTTACAAGGGAGCGAGGAAAATATACCAAAACCGAAGGAGTATGAGCGATCATTTCATAATTGTAAAAGCACAAGTACAATGGAGCAAACTAGACTATAATTTTATTTTATTTTATTACACACAATGTGCCAACTTCTATATATACTCAGCAACAGTAAAAAGAAAACAATGTGTAATAATTGCTCGGCCTATGTGGGAAATATGAGTCACGGGAATAAGAAGCAAGCCTGCCAGGTAGATTAGTTTAATGTGAGTAACACAAGTTGAGTGAGTTGAGAGTAATACTTACATCAATTACCACTCTCGCGTACTGCAAGACCTCCTCTTCGTTGGGTGCTCCACTATATTCAGCATAGTTTCCAAGCTCAGAAGCATAACCAAGATCTCCAACCTGAACGGGTAAAATTGATTAGCATCTAGGAAGCCGAGGCCGTGGTGGAAAAGAGTGAGAACGGGGAAAAGAAACAGGGTTCTAAGTCCTTAGAAACCCTGTGCTTATAGGACGAGAACCACACCGTATCTGCATAGATCACACTAGCACCTCCTCCTGCTACCATAGTCCAAATGCGACCCTTCGGGTTCAAGACTGTGAATTTCAACGACGCACTTGTCTGCAAATGAATAACCACTTCAAGAATTCAATAAGATCCTCATAGATGAAGATATTCAAAGAATGGTTTTGTAAGCTATCATAAGATTGAATGCCCCAACCATATACATTCACGAGAAGAACAACAAGAAGATTCTTAAACCAATATCTTTGGATTGAATGGAGCAAGACTCAAACATAGACAACAGCCAAAGAGTTCCGAGTCTTCCGACAGATTTCACAGGAAGAATATTTTCTTGATGGATATGAAAAAGAAAGTACTAGTAGCTTTTGTTTTTTTCGAGGACAGTTTATATGTGGGTGACAGACTCAAAGACTTAATTCACCAACTTATACCTTCTCATCTAGCCCATGGATAAAGCTTTCTGTAGCACTCATAACTCTTCCAAATGGCATTGGGAATTCAATATTGCCCCACCTGCAGGAACAAAGCTCGTAAGAGGAGACTACAATAAGTTGAAGCAATTGCATCAGATTGATTGATAAATGCTTTACAAGCAACAAAGACAAAGTGGCAATCACTAAAAAGTGGAATTTACTTCTTGAAGTTCTTGAAAGCAGCAGTGTCATCAAGTTCGCCTCTCATGTCCAAAGGATATGGCTTTCCATCAACCAATGTGAAAGGATTCATCTCTAGGAAAGTGAAGTCCAGATCTAACATATGAAAAAATTTGAAAGGTAGGAAATTAGCACGTTATTAAAGTCCTCCTAGTAATTTTAAAAGAGAGAAGATTTGTAGAAGGTGCTTTGCATACCTAAAAATAGAGTAAAAATCACTTTAATGAACTCCTCAATGACACCTTTGAACTGAATCACAGAGCGAAATCATGTCAGCTATTAAAATCAATATCACAAGCGAAAAGGAAAATAGTAATAAGGATTGGTTCAGATACTATCTACAGGGCATACTAAATAACCTTAATCAGGATGGAGTCACAGTAGCTGAGGTATATGGCCTTCTTTTATCTTCTTCCTCTTTGTTTTTCGTTAGAAAGGGGAAGGTGTGTTTAAAAATGAAAATAAATTCGAACAAGAAAATATTAGGGTTGCATCGAGGATAGCCAGATTTTACCTCCAATGGAAGGGTTGCAACAAGTGGGGCACATATCTCTGAGGTGAAGGAGACCCCTGTTGGGACAAATATTGTTTTGACCTAAACACAGAAGAACTATCTTTCATGAATTTCGGATCGGTAAAATACGAGGGAATAAATATGTTTACAATAATCTTCACATTATCTTGAAGAAATAAACATAAAAAATGCAGTGTCACAAGTACCTTGTCCCAGTTCTCTTCAATATCAATCCCTCCACACTCAGAAAAGCTTATGCTACACCCAAGACGATCTGAAACAATATTAAGATAAAACTCTTCACTGTGTGGAATGAATGGTTCTACAATAAATGTTGTTATTGGCCCTTTGCATCCCCCCATCTCTACCTGTCAACCAAAAGAGAAGGAAAATAAGCAAAACAATTCGAGTCTCTCAAAGGAGGAGAGTCTACATGAAGAACAACTGAAATAGATTATATCCAAATTTGATGAAACACTAAGACAAATGATGTGATGAAAATTTCCATTTACCTCTTTCCCAAGTCGCTCTTTGACAAAACCAGCAACTTGAGCCAAATCTAGATTTAAGGCAACCAGACCACTCTTCCCACGCTTCCCAAACAACATATCGGGTTTCACAACCAGTTTCCCTGATGAGATCCATGGTTCCTTTTCCACTAGCTCATTGAGATCAGTGGACTCTGTAATCTGTGCAACGAAAAAATATAAATAAACAGATCATGAGAAACCAATCTCATACCCTGCTTATATTCTAGAGAAACCTGTTTTTAAGAACTTTCACTTTCATAATCTATATAACAGATTTGAGATATCAAAATATAAATTAAGAAAAGATGGCAGTGCCAAATACTCTTGATTAAGGGCCTTTAGGGCCCTGGTTTACTTAGTAACTATTCAAATATTTAATGGTGGGTTCAAAAGTATGGCGTTTGACAGATTTACTTTATCATCGTGCATTAGGTCGATTTTCAAACATTGTAAGCAACATATATGTAATTTAAAACATTTGATCTGTTTCATATTGCATTCATCACAAGTCATGCTGCAGGTTAAAGTAGTTCAACAGTTCCACAAAAGCCAAGTCCCATTTCAAAGGCAGTAGTCCCAACATTCTGGTGATTACTTGTCTGCGAAAAAGTCTTTTGCAAGAACAGACTAGTTTTAGCAGTGTCTACATCCTTGTTAAGGGAAAATTACAGTTTCACCCCCTGTTGTTAGTGTAAATTACACCCGCACCCCCTCTTGTTTTGCTAATTACAGTTTCACCCCTTATTTGTTTCACTTTCACCCCCTCAGTTCAATCTCCGGCAAGGTCAAACCCAGTCAACCCAAATTTGAGATGTGAAATGACTAAATTGCCCCTAAATATGTATGAAAACATATTTGCCCACCCTTAATAATGTAAAAAGACAATTTTACCCTCACACATATATACTCATCTATTATAAATATATATATAAATACATACATATATTTACACACATATATATTTATATATCTGCACATAGAAGTGGAAGGAGATCTTTAAAAAGAAAAAAAATCAAATCACAATCTTGAAATTGTATATGAAAATTTTGGGAAAGATTGATATGAAAAATTCAAATAGAACCCAATATATTAAAAAAAAAATCAAATCACAAACTTGAAATGGGGATTCCATAGCTTCCATTAATACATATATATATGTATTTATATATAATACAGAGAAGTTGGAAGGAGATCTATGGAGGGTTTTTTTTTTTGCCGACACCAACTACCTCACACGAAGACCGGTTTTGGCTCGTGGGTTTTAGTTTTTTAAAGCATTTATATTTTTCCTCCAACTTGAGAATTTTAATCGATTTGGGTGTTACTAAGTGGAGGGGCCGTGGTTTGGTGCGGTGCCGATGGGGCTGGGGCGGCTTGGCTGCAGAGGGGATGAGTTTGGCAAGAGAGAGAGACAAGGACAAGGGCAAATGTGTTCTAGCATGGATAATATGTAACATATACATATACATAGCAGTAATATATACATACATATATTTATACATAGCTAGGTTAGGGTTTGGTTTTGATTGATATGGCCTTTTAATTTACTTTTGTGATAGTTTGAATTCTATATCTAAATGTGAATTTATGTAGTTGTATCAAATGGATAATGGTTTTGTAGGATTAGGGTTTGATTTTAGGGGTTTTAGGAGAGAGAAGGCTGAGATGAAGAAGATGATGGAAGGGTAAATAGGTCATTTAATATAAAAGAATATTTGATTATTTAAAATAAATATAAAAAGGGATATAAGAGTAATTTCACGGATATGGGTTTCAGGGGTGAAACTGTAATTAGCGAAATAAGTGGGGTGTGGGTGTAATTTACACTACCAATAAGGGATGAAAGTGTAATTTAACCCCTTATTAATAGAATATGGTAATTCGCAAATCAGGACTCAAATTATCTCTCCGATCGCACTCACAAATTACTTGCACCAGTAAGATTCAAAAGGCACATATGTCTTTTCCAACTAGATCCATCCCCTCCTGTTAAAATTTCAGTTGAAGCTAAAAGTGCTCTTACAATACATTTTCAACTAAATTGCTATCAAAATGAATAACCCATCAAGCAATATCAAACCTAATGCCAAAAACATTTGAGAAATTTTGGACTCAATACACCTAAAAATAAAGATGATAAGAATGTGAAAAACTGGAACTCACTTGTGCAGATTTGATGGCCAATTCGTTACCAGATAGCCTCTTGTAGTGCTCCTTCAACAACCGTTTGGAATCATACTCTCTGATCTTCTTACGCGCCATTTCTTAAGAACTTGATCTCAGATCTACAAACCCAGATCACAGATCTACTATATTAAAAATTATATATACATATATATATATATATATATGCGTGTGAAAAATAGATATAAATAAATATATTACCGTTGATTGATAGACAAAGGGCTTGGGGGAGAGAGATTCAACGCCAATCTGAAATATTCCAACTTTGCTCACTCTATATATATAGTAGAAAATTTGGGGGTTTTATTTGTTTATTTAATAACCACTCCCACCGTTCAATCATTGGTTTAATTTGAATTTTTTAATATTTTATTGATTTGGATTAACTAGTGTGTAATTTTTAATTTTCTCTTTAATTATATAGTATTATGGTAAGGTTTAATATTTATTTAAAGTTAATGAAAGAATTGTAGTTGAAAAAAATGAAAGATTAAAATACATTAGAATTCAAACTAAAAAAATATTTTCTAAAAAAATATTTTGAGACAAATATAATTAGGACAACTAATATGAGAGAGATAATAATAAATTGTCAAATGGGTTGGTGCGTACATGTAGATATACAAATATATACCCCTGTATATATATGCTTCATAAATTTATGTATGTTCCCAGGAAGTTGTGAGAACCTTGGTCATGGCCCATGGACATATGCGGCACGCCTGCAACTACCCAGGTCTCACGACCACCAAACGGTAAAAATACACACAGACACACATTATGATTTCACATTAATATTGATTTAGACTTATTTCACATATCCAAAAGTTGGAACTAAAATTGCCAATATTTGTTTAGGGATGGCAAAAAAATCCGCCCGTCGGGGATCCGTTTCGTTTATCTCACCCCGTCTCGTTCCGTTAAATTAATCGGGACGGATATGGGGCAAAAAAAATACCCGATTATAAATTGGGCAGGTATGGGTCACCCCGACCCCGCCCCGATTAACTGATCCATCCCGCCCCGCTTAATTAGTTATTTACTAAACTAATCTTATATATTTAATATATTACAAACATAACCCATATATATATATATATATATATATCTTATCTATTGTTTTTGCTATGAATGAAGTTCATAAATTGTTTTTTATATTTTTTTTACATTTCAAAGTTAATGATTTTAATTTTTTACATTTCATCTATTATTTTTGCAATGAACGAATTTCAGAAATTATTTTTTATAAAAAACAAATTATATAAAAAAAGGAAAAAAATTATATATAACCGGGTCGTGGGGCGGGGCGGGGGGCGGGGCAGGATAACCGGGTACGGGGCGGGGCGGAAAATAAAAAAAAAATTGAGAACGGGGCGGGGAAATTAAACTGGGTTTGGGAACGGGGCGGGGAATACCTGCGACCCGCCTCATTGTCACCCCTACATTTGTTAAGTAAATAATACTCCCTCTATTTTTAAGTTAATTGTCTAATTTTTTATTTTTTTTAATATATTTTTATATTTTTACTCTCTCGAGATATGATATATTATACTCGCATTCCCTGTCGTTTGGATTATTACAATTTTCCTCCCAGAGTTCATTCGCATTCAATTCAGGTAGCCGGAATTGTGAAATGACTTACATATCCATGACTATTTTTCATGTCTTTGCATCTAGTTGAGGGTATTCTAAACATTTCACATCTCAAAAAGTGATGATGTAAGGGTTGACTGAGTTTCACCATACCGGAAGTTCAACTAATGGAGTTTTTATTACAACTTACAAACTTGAGAGGGTCTAGCTATAATTATCCAAATAACAGGGGATGCGGATGTAATATATCATATCTCGAGAGGTGTTACTATAATTAATCCTATATTTTATTGTAATGATATTAATGAACTTTTTATTTACCCTTATGAAATGAAGAAAAGACAAAAATTAGTGGGGTACGATACTTGTTTAAAGTTAGTAGAAGAATGGTAATTGGAGAAAGTGAAATAGTTGTATTATTTTCAAATTCTGATAGGGAGCAATTATTTTCGTTTGACTATTTGACTTGGTAAACTATTGTTTGCCTTTGACTAATTGACTTGGCAAAGATGATTGACTCAGACTACTTAACATGTAAAGAAGGTTGTCTTAGACTATTTGACTTGGCAAAGAAGTTTACCTTGGACTACTTGACTTTGACTAGTTCACCTGGTACGTAAAGATATTTAAAGGTTGACTCGTTGAGATATTTAAGGACGTTGAGATATTCAAGGATTGATGATCGCAACCACTTGTACTACCATTATTATAAATAAGTGGTCATAAAAAAGGAAGAGGTATGAACACTTCCCACCTCCAAAATCATTAAATACACTTGTGTTTTATCTCTATAACAATAATTGTTAATATTGACTTGATCATCAGAGGGTCCTTGGCCGGCACCATACCGGTGCCACCTCCCTGGCAGTCCTATGTCTTGCAGGATACGATGTCGTCCTATATCGTGAAATTTTCTGCATCAACAGTTGGTGTCGTCTATAGGAACCATTTAGTTACTTGAAGAACATTGTTTTGTGATAATCTAGGTCGGCGACATGAAAGTGAACATTATGCATGACTCTAGTCAAATAGAGGTGCCATAAGAACACCCAGACAACCTCACTTACCAAGAGCAAGAACAAGTCGTAGGAGTGGCCGGTACAGACCCTTTATTCAAGGTTGTACCGGTTGATCTAGCAAAAGGCAACAACCTTGCAAGAATGCCCAACACCAATTGCAAGTCCAACTGGAAAAATAAGAAAAGGCAGAGTTAAAAAGAAGTGACCGCACTAGTTGAGGCCAAGTTGAGATCCTGAGCCAAGCCTAGGCCAACAACCTCTTTAGTTGTCCAGGTAAATAGTTTATGCCAACCTGACAACCTTCTCGGTTGTTCAGCCCAACAACCTCTTTGGCTGTCGAGGCAAATAGTCTCAGTCAGCCAAATAACCTCGTTGGTTGCCCAAGCCAACAACCTCTCCAGCGATCCAGGAAAAAAACCTCTGTTTTTCCAGCCCAATAGCCTCTTTGGCTGTCTATGCAAACTACTTTTCTAGTTCTCCACGCAAACAACAACCTTAGTTATCCAGGTCAACAAAATCCTAATGGTCCATACAAACAGTCCCCACGTGTCCAATCCAACACCATCTAAGGTTGTCCCGACAAACAACCTCATTGGGACCAACATCCTCCGTTGGCTTTCTAGGAAAACAGTCTCTCCAGCCCAACAACATCCCTAATTATCCAGAAAAATAGTAGTCCGCCAACCTAACAACCTCTTTGGCCACCCAAGCTAACAACATCTCTAGTTGTCCACTCGACATGACTTCCTTGGCTATCCAGGACGATGTTATAGAACTAAGAAATTTACAATAGATCCAGGTACAAAGCCCAAGGCATGAGCAAAATCAACATTAGTTCAAGAAGATCAGAAGCACGCTAGAGCATTGGAACGACATGTCTAAGTTGTACAACAAGGGTTGGACCAGTTGATCCAACGTGATGATCTGGCAATGATAAGCTATCCTGCTAGCTTGCCTGCCCAACATCAATTTGGAGATGAGGTGGATTCAAAGGAACGAGGTGGATTCAAATGAACGAAGTAAAGGCGAAATAAAGTCACACTAGATGAAGGTTGAAGGTGATCTTAAACCAGATAAGTAATCAGTATGTAGTATGTACCTAATTTTTAAATAAAATATATTATATACAAGTTCTATAGATTGTGAAATACTATTTGGCAATCTATGTGTTATCATTATACTTTAATATTAAGATAAATGTGTTACCACCCTTCGACTTTTTTATAATTCAAAATTTATCTTTTATTATGATAGCATCAATTTATTATCACTATATTTGATGTATCATGGAAACCCAAAGGTGTCATCTCATTCCATATAATAGATTATTTATTAATGATCAATTAACTAGCTGAAGGATTAAACGTATGCAAATTGAATTGTGTTATTAATTAATAATAATTCATAATCATAATAGAGACACCTAGCATGCTAGGGTGTGGCGAAATTTAAGTGATGTTATGATTAGTGGTGTTAACATTGATGAAGAGAATTGGAGCAAAAGAAGTCCAAAAGAAAAGTTGTAGTGAAGTACTCGGTAGGTACGCAATTGTGCGAACTTGCGCATTTGAAGAAAAATTGCCAAAGGCTTATGCATTCACCAAGTACTCGGTGGGAGTGTCACCGAGTACTCGGTGGCCCAGTTTCGGTTTTTTTAATTTTCCTTTTTAATTAGGATATCACAATCTTAGAGACTTCTTTTTAGGGTTGGCTTGTTCACCACTCTGTTTTTTTTTATATATATTAGAGTATGGTGGCTAGGGTTTTGTGTATAAGAAATACAGAGGAGCAAAAGTGTGAGAATAGAGAGGAAGAGAGAGAAAGTAAAATTGATAGATTTGTGAGTGATAATTTCTTGTTGAGTATTTTTATTATTTAATAAAAGAGTTATTGATTTTGTGTGTATGATCTTGGGCAGGATTAATTTTTAAGTAGTGAAAAAAGATTTAATTCCCAACAAGTGGAATCAGAGCTATGGTGACAACTTCTGATGTCAAGTTTGTGGTGGATAAATTTGATGAAAGAAAGAACTTCAGTCTAGCAATTTCAGATGCGAGACTTGTTAGTTCAACAAGGTTTGGATGACGCGCTGGACGAGAAGCCTGCAGATATGGATGCAACAAAATGGAGCAGAATCAACTTGAAGCCAGTTAGTACCATTCGGTTGACTCTGACAAATGATGTTGTATACGATGTAGTCGGCGAAAAATTTGTAACAGATTTATGGAAAATATTGGAAGATCTCCATATGGGAAAAAAATGTTATGAATAGATTAATCTTAAAGCATGAGTTGTATTCTTTTTGTATGAAAGAATGTATGAACTTGCATACTCATCTTGGTGAGTTCAATAAAATTATCTATGATTTATCTAATCTTGGTGTACAAGTTAGTGACAAGGATAAAACATTTATTTTATTGACATCGGTTCGTTCAACTCATAAGCATATGTTTAATACTTTATTTTATGGGAGAGATATCGTGACAGTGGAATAAATGAAGAGTGTTTTATTTTCCAATAAGAAAATAAATGGAGAAGATGAAGGAAGTATCCGAGATGATCACGCTCTTGTTGCTGAGAGTAGAAAAAAATTTGAAAGAAAACAAGGAGGACATGATAGATGGCAAGGTGGAGCTTCATGGAACAAGAAGTCATTTATGGAGCGACCATGTTACTATTGTGGAGGAAAAGGACATTACATACGGGAGTGTCCAAAAAGAAAAGAAAGTGAGTACAACACGACTACAATTGCTGAGACAAGATAAGAAGATGATGACGTTCTTGAAACCCTATCAATTACTGACAAAGAAGATGACACAAATAAGTGGATTCTTGATTCTTATAGCTCCCATCATGTGTGTTCTCATAAATAATGATTTACCTTCTACAAACCATTTGTTGGTAAAAAAATTATGGGGAATAATTCTTCTTGTGAAGTCGTAAGAATTGGAATAATTAATATCAAGACAACAAATGGATTGGTAAAAACTTTGACAGATGTGTATCATGTTCCAAGTGTTAAAAGGAACGTGATTTCTTTAGATGCATTGGTGTCAAAATATTGTTGGTTTAAAGCAAATTATGGACTGCTGAAAGTAGGAAGAGGATCACGTATTATGCTCATTGGAAAGAAGGTCGGCAATTTGTATGTGTTATTAGGAAATACATTATTAAGTGGGGCAATTCCAGAGATGGTGTATAAACCCGTTTTAAAATATTAAGTCAATGTGAAGAAATAAGCCAAGGTGGAGATTGTTAGGGTGTGACAAAATTTAAGTGATGTTATGATTAGTGGTGTTAGCATTGATGAAAATAATTGAAGCAAAAGAAATCCAAAAGAAAAGTTGCAGTGAAGAACCCACCGAGTACTCGGTGAGTTCTTCACGGAGTACTCGGTAGGTACGCAATTGTGCGAACTTCGCATTTGAAGAAAAATGGCCAAAGGCTTGTGCATTCACCGAGTACTCGGTGGCCCAGTTTCAGGTTTTTTAGTTTTCCTTTTTAATTAAGATATCACAATTTTAGAGACTTCCTTTTAGGGTTGGCTTGTTTACCACTTTGTTTTCTTATATATATTGGAGTATGATGGCTAGGGTTTTGTGTAGAAGAAATACAGAAGAGCAAAAGTGTGAGAATAGAGACGGAGAGAGAGAAAGTAAAATTGGTAGATTTATGAGTGAAAATTTCTTGTTAAGTGTTTTTATTATTTAATAAAAGAGTTGTTGATTTTGTGTGTATGATCTTGGGCAAGATTAATTCTTAAGCAGTGAAAAGATAATTAATTCCCAACATAGCATAGGTGTCAATGATCCCCTCAATGTTTATGTACTTAAGTTGAAAAATATTTTAAAAAAATTGTCCCTGGGAAATGGTCTTGGTCCTGGGAAATAGTCCTTAGGAAATTGTTATTGAGAGGACCTACTAAAGGCTATCCAAGACGGCATGCCGAATACTATCTAAGGTTGCCTACCAAAGGCTGCCAAAGACCACCCAAGGTGCTACCTGACAAAGACTGCCTAAGGCGGTCTTCCAAAGGCTATCCAAGATGGCCTCCCAAAGGCTGCCTAAGGTTGTCTGCCAAAGACCACCCAATGTGCTACTTGACAAAGACTGCCCAAAGTTGTCTGTTAAAGATTGCCCAAGCGGTCTGCCAAAGGACGCTTAAGGTTGTCTGCCAAAGACCACCCAAGGTGTTGCCTGCCAAAGACTGCCAAGACGGTCTACCAAAGACTGTCTGTTGACTGCTAAAGGTGGCCTTCCAAATAAATGAAATTGTATTGGCAAATAGTCTTTTGAAAATATTCTTGGAAAATGGTTATAGGAATTAGTTATTGAGAAATTGTCCTTGGGGAATAGTCCTTGGAAAATTGTTCTTGAAGAAAGATTTTAACACATTGTCCTTGGATATACCATGACATATAATTGCCTAGCTTGGGTAGAAACCTTCAGTATCTAAATGTACAAATGAACTAACACTTGTGTATAATAAATTGTCCAAGTTTCCATACTTACTTAACATATATATATATTTGAACGATGTGATCCCAAGCCCTAAATGACCGAGCTCGCATATTATTGGTATGAAATTGTTAAGTTCAACTACTTTCATAATCTAAAAATGATATATAATCTTGTAATACCAAGACTATCAATAAAGTTTTTTTTTTATTATACACAATTATGTTACTTAGGTAATCGTTATGCCTTCTCTTATTTGTTCTCATGAATCATCCTGAATTTATTTATATCTTAAGTATTATTATCACCTATATTGAGGTGGTTTATGAATAATGTACCTTCTGGTGTTCTTTAACAAAACACATGAAGGCATACATAAGTCATGGAGGGGAAAATAACTATGGCTAACATGTACAAAATTCACTCAACTCCATCATAATGTTGGGCAAGTGAGCTACCAATTCAAGGCAACTCCCTTTTATCAATGGGACAACCCAATTACATCGACAAGTTCCTACAACCCCTCTATTAAAGTGGTGAGCTAGTTAAACAAAAACTACTACTATGGTATTACCAAATGAACCTCCATACTAAAGGAGGTGAGCTTAGTGAAGCTTGTTATCGATTCCCCCTTATTAAAAGGGCAGACTGAGTGAATCCCGAGGCATACCTCATTCCCTCATTAAATGGATGAGAGGAAGACTATTCCATCTACCAAAATTGACGAAATAGTTAAAGTTTTATTCCCTTACTAAAGGGAGGAGAGAATGACAATTCCATCCACAGAGATGCGTCAAAAAATTAGAACTTAATTCCCTCATTAAAGGGATAAAAGAATAACTACTCCACCCATTAAGGCGGGTGAGGTAATTAAAACCTTTTTCCCTCACTAAAGGGAGGAAAAAAACACTACTCAAACTACTAAGATGGGTATGACAATTGGAATACACTTTCCTCACCAAAGGGAGGAAATAACCATTATTTTTCTATACAAGGGTGAGTCAACTAAAGTTCAAAGAATACATCATCTAACTATAGAGGAGACACATTAACAATTATTTATAATTACCCCTAACTAGGGGCAAAATAGAAAGATTCTTATCAAGTCCGGCAGACCAACAGACCAGGGGCATTATCCTAAGTGGAAGACAACTTCATCATCTACTAAATATCAAAATTTTGCACGAATATTTATGTTGACTTGTACCTTATCAAAAGTTGATCTCACTTCATACATTAAAAAGACCAAGTATGGGTTATCAAATAAACTTTATAAATATTAAATCACCTTGGTCAATGGTGAAATTTCAATCGGACAAGCTTCCTTGTAAAATAAGACCTCAATCAGATTTTAGTTATTCAATGTATTTGGAATCACGATCTTCAGAATTTAGGCTCACATGATCAGAACAGTTAAAACTCAAAGACGTGGTGAAATCACAAAAAGAAAGAAGAATTTCTAAAGGAAAAACGAAAGCAATTAAGGATGTTGTTTTTGACAAAGAAGAATAAATTTGGTAAGATATTTATTTTATCCTACATTTTCTTTCTATTGAAAGTAAGAATTCTACTTGAGAAATAATTATTAATTTTCTGTTAACTTTGTATATAAGCATATTGTATATACAAAACGTAATTAGTTATTTACAGTCTGATTAGACAACCAATATACATGTGTGGGTATGAAGTACATATCTTACTCATAGATAAATAAATAAATATTAATTATTTACTTTATGAGGTTTTCCTAGCCAGTGTATGATAAATATACGAGGCGAGAGGGTATTCGACTCTCCTAACTATATTAAAAATAATAAATAAAAAAAATCGCCCAAGATTTCAATCTCCCAAGAGATGAGGTGTTGGGTAAAAGTAAAAGAATTCACTTGAATAATGGACTCTTAATTAAAGGTTTTTTATAATAATAAAAAATTGTCCGAGACTTCAATATCTGGAGAGAGGAAGTGTTGGGTAAAAGGTAAAATAATCCACTTGGACAATGGACTCTTAGCCATAGATTTTTTATAATAATAAAAAATTGCCCAAGACTTCAATATCTGGAGAGATAAGGTGTTGGGTAAAAGGTAAAAGAGTCCACTTGGACAATGGACTCTTAGCCATAGATTTTTTATAATAATAATAAAAAATTGCCCAAGACTTCAATCTCTGGAGAGATGATGTGTTGGGTGATGTCCACCCAGGGGTGACAAAAATAATGGTTAAGAACAACCCCTTTAGGCTTAGGTTTTACCTATCGCAAGAGCACGAATCGTATTGTAGTATAGTTCGGCTTGAGAAAGGTTATCGATCCCACAGAGACTAAGTCGTATTTTGAATTCTCGTAAAGTAATACTCTTAAATTGTTATGAAAGTATGATTTGTTGTTTTGTGATTGATTAACTAATTAAGCAAGTAAAGACATATTAAGACAAGAACAGTAGAAATAAAATCTAGCGTTTCCATACTCCACCACTAACCGCATAACATAGTTATCTACTTGCTCAATTGCAAGAGAGTGATCCATAAATGTGAATTAGGTCGTACCGTAAATAGTCGAATACGATCCCAAAAAGGATACCGTCAACCGGATTCGCTACAACCCATCTCCTAACATAGTGTAACCAGTGCATGTTATTTACTTTACTCTAATCTATTCCTACTACATGAAATTAAACTAAAGCATGTCTATATTACCTCGTCGAGGCATGACCTGTGTAAACCTAGAGTTTCGAGTGTTAAGCACCATTGATGTAAAAAATCACACTATGTTTATGATAACATGATTGTGTAAGAAAATATATTCATTCAATATAAGATAAGAATTAAGAACAAATATATAATCTTGTGTCAAGAATAAAAACGGTCACACATCTACAATCAATCATCATAGTATGCTCACAACTTCCCCTCATTACAATTGAAAACAAATTAAGAACTATATTACTTGGCTAAGGTTTTGCTAGAAAACCCTAGATACCGAATTAGTTGTTTATAGTAGAAGGAGACTGCATCGTTGATGTATAATCGCCCTCCATGGTCGTCTTCTCCGGATCTCTAGATCTTGAATAGCTCCCTTCTTGGAATGATATATGAATCTCCAGAGGCTGCTCTAAAAATTATACGTGTGGAAGCTCTCAAATTCTATAGCAGACTTCTATATTTATAGATAAAGTTGAGGGAAACCCTAATGGTTACCCTTTTTCGTAATTTTACACTAAACTGATCAAAACCCTATACTCTGTCATATAATATGTGTATATCATGTGTATTGAAGTGTTGGAGCCGCATCCACATCAAAGAACTCAAGTCGGGGTCAAAATTGGGATTTCACAGCTCTAAAACGCAGGTTAACTATGCGCAGCTTGTAGAGGAGCTACACACGGCGTGTACACAGAGGCTACGCACGGCGTGTAGGCTTAATTTCACCGGGTGTAGGCTGATCATAGAAACATCACTTTTTAGCCACTTTTAGCTACTGGGCACGTAAGCTGGGCGTAATATTTTTCATGGAAAACACTTTTCTTGGGAATAGTGTCATTTGAACCCCCTCGACTCTATTAGAATGATTCTTGAAGTTGCGGCCCAAAAAAATGACGTTTCTACCCTCCGGGAGACACTTTTCTCCTGAAAATACCTCTTTAGCTCTCCTCTTGAATAGAAATGAGCACTTCTTTAGTTAATTCGCCAAAGTTAGCTCGTTTTCCTCATTAAGTTCCTGAAACACGCTTAAACACGCAAACCACATAAAAATACCAAATAATGAAATGTAAAGATGTAACAATAACAAGATAGGGGCCTAAAATGGACAACATTCGACACCTATCACACCCTCAAACTTACATATTGTTAGTCCCTTAGCAATGAACTCAGGAAAACTTTTAAAACCTCCTTTTTTTATAATTGTTTTTATTCTAACTAACATATACAAATTATAATAACCTATACTAATCCCTTGTTTTCGTGAGGGTCGACGATTACAATTAGCATGTATAACAAGCCTTTTAAATCCTTCGGCAAAACCGAGTGGACGAGTGAAGTTTCGTGAGGGTTAACTATACTACCCACAACTTCACCATTCTTAATTCTCATGCATTCATGCATTAACATACTCATTAATCAAGTCATAATGCAATGTTTAAGATAATATGGACGCAAATACTCTCACTCACTACTGAACAATAACTATCTCGAGTTAATGTTATGAATGGTTCCCACTAAAGCAAAAGACTTCATTACTTTTTACTCCTAATCCATACAACCCTCCGTGTTCTTGTGACCATTTTTACTATGGTATTTCAATCTCTCTTTTCCAACTTCATTGATCAAACTTTGCCATTTTCATTTAAAAACTTATTCCTTCCATCATTCTACTCTTCATCCCTTTTTTCTTTCTAAGTTCTGGACTTTCCAGGGAGAATTTTTAATCCCGATCAACTGGGCCCTAGCTTCTTTATTTGGATTTATGATCATTAATTTTCTCTCATTTTTACGCGAACACTCTGCTACTTTGTGGTAGGAGTCCCGGACCCCCGGTTACTCAGATCGAATAACTACTTGTTGCATTTTATTTTGCAAAATAAATTTTCAACTTTTCTCCATTTCATCTATATCATCTCCCCTTCTCCCATTTAATTGTGGAAAAATTAATTTCTTAACTACATAGTCAAAGATCAACTATTTTTTTCACAATGAATGTGTGCATGTGCTTATAGGTCAAGGTTGTCCTTTTTAATTTCAATTTTACTAATCTATTCACCCATATATAACCACATCACTTCACTTATCTCGATCTAATCATTACTCTCATGAATGAGAATATTACATCACATACTACTCATGCATCATATACACAAACTCAATCAACTTGTAATGCAAAACATTCATGCATAAAAATAAAGAATTTCTTTCAAAAAAAATCAATTTTTTATTTTTTTTCAATCATTCCTTATAACTAACTATACCTTCCCCCCAAACTTAAATTAAATCATGTCTGCGTGGTTCACAATCATACCCATGAGAAATAATATAGTTACCCTTGAAGCGCAGTTCTGGAATTTTCTCTCTTCATGTCCGTTCTCCCCCCCAAACTTGAATCGAGCTACATGTATAAATATTCAACAAAGCACAAATACCCAATATCATAATAAGGGAAGAAGAAATACAATCATCGCTTTCCAAAAATCATTACTCAATTTAGCACAAGGAATGAGTTTATTTTTTTTAATAAAATAAACAATGATTTGGCCTTAAAGACCTACAATCCTAAGAATTGAAATTGCATAAATTAAATGATATCCTATTCTACAAACCGAGACTAGAAACTATCTTTCATAGCCTAGGACCAATGTTTAACATTGATGGTATGACGTTCCGTAAAGGGTTGTCCAACACACTTCCTCTCTGCAACACTTCCACCACATGGCGGAGCAAGTGTGGGAAGTAAATCAGTCCACGTTGTCCATTATGAACATTCAGTAATGAGTAAGACATCAAGCACATAATAATCGTCATATACTTTCTATCATTTGTCATGCTCTACATTCATCCCATGTTTAGTATCTATGTCCAACGATCCTTCTGTCAACGAATAAGGTAATGGGTCATCCATCACCTTATCAATCCCATCAATTACATAGTACTCATCCCATCCTTGTTTATCTTCAAAACACAGCTCATCGAGACATTGGGTAAATATTGTTTTAGGTTCATATGGTGTCTCTTTTGGCTCTTGTGGTAAAGGAATGGTTTGCGCACTCTCGTCATATGCAATGTCACTCTTAATTTCAAAACTTTCCTCTATTTCACTATACTCGTCCTCCTCATATTCAAAATTATCTACCACTTGATTTGGCAATTCCTCCATTCTCATTAAAGTATCCACTAGTTGCCCTACTTGGGTTTCTAACCTAGCCCAAGCTTGAGAATTAGAGTTCAATTGATTTTCAATCTCTCTCAAGGTTGTCATCAGTTTATCTCTATCACCAGTTGATCTAGGCATCAAATTTTGATTTTGGAACTGGAGTGGATTTTGGTCAGAGGGTTGAAACAATTGGGTATTATTGGAATGAAAATCCTGAGTACTGAATGGTTGTCGAATTCTATTGAAACTTGGTTGAGGATTTTCAGTGTTCGAAAAGTATAAATTGTCTTTATTGTATGTGATCTCAATTCTTCGAAAGTTGGCTCTGATTTCTCTCAAAGATGCTGATAATTTATCTTCAGACGACAACGGCTCCAGACACGAATATGCATTTGACTCAAATTTGAATTGATTCGATGGTTATGGATAATAATCTTAACTATACGGTCGATACCCTGATTCGTGATCAAAATATCGTGGATCCTCATTAAAGTTTTGGTATAAATTTCCTATACCTGATTGTTGGTATTGTAAATTGGGATGATTTTTCCGATCCGTGTTGTATGAATTATAATATGGAGCACTCGCCGAATTGGTATAACCATTATATATATATTTTTTTAACAATCACAAAAATGTGGTTTTGAGGTTCTAAATGACGGGTTTTGGCCTAAAATCAACTGGGCTTATTGTAACACAATAAGTTTTGTTCAATGGCCCTTTTCCACTCAAAAAACTCTCATCTTTTGCGAAAATCAGACTTTCTGACAGTTTACACGGAAAACTACAGATTGTTTTTTCTACAATACTTTAACTATGGACATAAAATAAAGCTAAAATTATGCGTAAAATTAAGTTACACTAGAACTCACAAGTAGTCCAACAATGCAATCGTCACTGCTCCACCGATTCCCTTCGCGTTTTCCAGTGTACCTCGCAATCACACAAAAATTCCAACTTTAGATATAATACAATACAAACAATTCAAGTATACTAAATTACTAAAATTCAGAATAACCATTAGTCCCCGACCACGACACCAAAAACTTGATGTCCGTCGGGAGTGGTTAAAAATATGTGTTTAAAAACAACCCCTTAGGATGACTTAGGTTTTACCTATCGCAAGCGCACGAATCGTATTATAGTATAGTTCGGCTTGAGAAAGGTTATTGATCCCACAGAGATTAAGTTGTATTCTGAATTCTCGTAAAACAATACTCTTAAATTGCTATGAAAGTATGATTTGTTGTTTTGTGATTGATTAACTAATTAAGCAAGTCAATATAGATTAAGACAAGAACAGTATAAATAAAATCTAAGGTTTCCATACTCCATCACTAACCGCATAACATAGCTATCTACTTGCTCAATTGCAAGAAGGTGATCTATAATTGTGAATCAAGAATAAAAATGGTCACACATCTACAATCAATCATCACAGTATGGTCAAAGCTTTCCCTCGTTACAATTAAAAACAAATTAAGAACTACATTACTTGGTTAGGGTTTTGCTAGAAAACCCTAGATACCGAATTAGTTGCTCATGGTAGAAGGAGACTGAATCGTTGATGTAGAATCGTCATCCATGGTCGTCTTCTCCGGATCTCTAGATCTTGAATAACTTCCTTCTTGGAATGATATATGAATCTCCAGAGGCTGCTCTGAAAATTATACGTGTGTAGAAGCTCTCAAATTCTGTAGTAGACGTCTATATTTATAGGCAAAGCTGAGGGAAACCCTAATGGTTACCCTTTTTCATAATTTCACACTAAACTGATCAAAACCCTATACTCTGCCAAATAATATGTGTATATCATGTGTATTGAAGTGAAGTGGATATTGCGATATCTACGAGGTACTACAGACAGATGCCTTTGTTTTGGAAAAGGCGAAGTGAATTTACATGGCTATGTAGATTTAGATTTTGCTGGTGAGATAGACCACAGAAGAAGCACTACTAGTTATGTCTTTACAGTAGGTACTACAACAGTCAGTTGGGTTTCATAGATACAGAGGATTGTAGGGTTATCTACTACAGAGGCTGAGTATGTAGTCGTAACAGAGGGTAGCAAAGAAATAATTTGGTTACAGGGTTTATTGGCAAAATTGGGATTTGAGCAATGAAAGAGTGTTTTGCATAGTGACAGTCAGAGTGCTATACATCTGGCAAAGAATTCAGCATTTCATTCGAGGACCAAGCATATAGATCTTCGTTATCACTTTATTTGATCTCTATTGGAGGATGGAGTGTTGACACTTGAGAAGATTTAAGTAAGAGAGAATCCAACCGATATGTTGAAAAAAGTGGTAACAACAGAGAAACTGAAGTTGTGCGCAACTTCAGTGGGTCTTCAAGCTTGAAGACAGAAATGAGGGCACCGTTAGAAGCACTGATCATTGATAGAGTTGATTGATGGGTGGAAAGTCGTCAAGTGGGAGATTGTTAGCATTGGTGACTCCTTTCCTCGAGAAGAGAATTGGAGAAAAAGAAGTTTGGAGCAACAATTTCGGTGAAGAACCACCGAGTACTCGGTGGACTCCTCACCGAGTATTCGGTAAGTGTGCAAGTTCATACTAGAAGGAAAACATCCAGAGAGTTGTGCGCAAGTTCACGCACTTGCGCAGCCATCGAGTACTCGGTGGAAATCTCACCGAGTACTCGGTAACTCAATTTCAGGTTTTTTTATGGAAATACCTAATTTGACTTCTTTTCTAATTGGGATGTGATTCCAATTGACTTGTTCTCCACCCTAGTCTCTCTTATAAATACATGGGTTATTCCTATTGTATTGTGTGACACAAAAACACTAGATCTGATACAGATTGAGAGAAAGAACAAGAAGAAATACATATTGAGATTCTACTTGGTGAGAGTTAGGAATAATATATGCTTATATTATTTTTGGTGATACGGACGTGAGTATACACTGTGTGTGTGCATGTGTGTGATTTGCGGATCATCCCCTTGTAATCTTCTATTTGATTATAGTGAAACGGTGCTCTCCGTGGACGTAGGCCATTTGGCCGAACCACGTATATATCTTTGTGTCGATTGTTGTATGTTTGTGTGTGCGTTTTTTCTTATTTGCAGGATTCGTGATTTTCAGAAGAGGGTTGAAATCCTAGTTTTGTTCTTGGGCGGGTGTAAAAACCCTAACATAACATAGTCTTTTTGCTTGTCAAAAAGTGATTTTGGAGTTTGACTGGAAGTTGGAATCAAAGTTTGTATCTAAGTGAAATATGACCAAACTTCAAGGGGTGTCGCTCAAATTTACCCCCTAAAAAACAAGGAGCAATTCTAATGAAACCATACCATTTGTTATGGTTTGCGAAAAGAATAATAATATGATTTTAGCTCGAAATTCACCCAATGGATCATATTATTATGTTGTTTATATTTAATGAGATTTTTTTTAAAAATACATGGCCTGTTTGGTATCTATTTTGAAAATGATTTTTTATTTTTTTATTTTAAAAATTGTACAAAAATTTTGCTTAGTTGAGTATTTTAGAAAAAAGAAATTAAAAAATTCAGTTGTAAAAATATCTATATTTTCAAAAAAAAAAAAATCTTATTTTCAAAAAACAATTTTTTATTTATAGAATTTTTTAGAACAATTTTCAAAAATAAAAACCAAATTTGACGAAAACTATCATAGATCTTAGTAGGGATGGCAATTTGTACTATCCCGCCGAAGCTCTGTCCCATTCAGCCCCTTTATTTAAGGATTTGGGAACGCCTTTTGTTTCGTAGGGGAGGGTTCGGTAAAAGAAATTGAACTCGTCAAGAGTTATGGGGCGAGTATGGATTTTATTAAATACCCGTTATGACCTGCCCCGCCCCGTTTATATTAATTACTCTTTTTTTTTTCATGGGACTCGACATCTAAGAACAAAAAGAAACGAGTCGCCTAGTATATACAAATAAAAGAGAAATAAAGAGAAAGTTCGATTTTTGGATAATTTAAAAGTAAAAATTATGTAAACTTATAGTGTTATTTTTTAATTTTTATTCTTTCGTGTAAAAAATTCTTTTATCAGTGATGAAAATAATACTGAGAATTAAGTGTTAATGGAGCGGGACGCGACAAAGTGGATACGGATATAATAAATTATTAATGGAACGGACATGATTTATAAAATGATAACCCACGATAAACCCGTGAATGATATATTATTTTAAAAAATTAAACGGAATAAAAATAAATATAAGCGAACCAATTCGCCGCCCATTGCCATCTCTAGATCTTAGCATGGCAGGTCAAAGTAGTAAGTTGACCCAGTGCGAAACTCAGTAGTCAATATTGAACTGCGCTCTCTGATTTGTTTAGTTTTGCAAGTTACTAAATTGACATTTCTATAATAATATGTAACAGTCTAAGCTATGATAGTGGCACATCTCTCCACAACCAATATTACAGTAGTTTTTTAGTGAGACATATTTACGTGTATGACTTTATTAAGACTAGTTTAATTTTGGAAATATTAAATCAATCAACATCTCTGAAATCTGCATCACGCTATATAATCTGAGACGGTTGGTAGATATTAATTTAATACTATCACTAAAAATGAACCATCATAATAATTTGTCTAGAACTTTATATATACACTATACACATACAAAAATGCATATTTTTCCTTTTATGATTGAATAAAAACACAAAAAAAACAAACATCGAATTTCTGTCAACCAGTAATGAGGTGATCATAAAACCTCCATCACAAGAGCAACTGTTTGGCTCGTGAATACCTTAATTTGAAAACTGAAAGTATGTATATATATATATCATATAGTGTAAAATGTGGGATATGTTTGAATTCTCTGTTTGGCTGCTGGGTATCTTTGAAGCTGGCCCAGACAGTTTCCAGTATTGACTTGTATGCAGTCTTTAAGAATTACGAGAAAAAACAGTTTTGAAAGATACAAAACTGAGCATTCATAATTCTATAAAACTAGTATTAGTGTACCAGGTGTGAATTCGAATCCCCGCTCATCTGCAAGTTTGTGATTTAACATTACACAAATTGTGACACATTCTCAAAGTACGATATCTTTCGGGTCTAGATCCCAGGAAAATCATCCTCCCGGGTTAGACTTTTTTTAATTCAATAAAACCAACACCATATGCATTCGAGTATTGCGATGCCAAATTATTACACCGTGATATAAGTGCAGACAAACATCCTATATAATTCAATAGTTGACCCATCTAATGTGGAAAAAAGGGCTATTATAATTTATAATATCAGCCACGCCACACTAATGGGCATGACATTCCCATTGTCCTTATAATAACGGGTTAAACTCATAACTCATATTTGCAATGCCATTTTTGATATAGATGCAAAAATAAGAAATGACCTACTCACAGAAAATAAATTTACATTTTATTGTTCTCATATGTACCCCAAATATTGCTGAGCTTAGCTTAGAACTCAACTTGATCTATGCCACATAATTTGGTGACATCAGGAGACAGTACATTGCAACTGGAGGACCACCTAAGATATTCATTCACCTTTCATTCTCTCTCAGCTGTGTTACTATTGAATCCACAGGTAACGATCCTGGAGAATTTGCCGACTCCGTTCCATCAAGCGAGTCATCCGTATAATATTCATCCTCGTCCTCGTCGCTATAGGTCTCATCTTCACTATAATCCTCACTCTGAGGACCTTCTTTACCGGCCAAAACAAAAGCCGGATAGGAGTGCTCCATGGCCTGTGACATGCATTCAAATTCATCCACTTTCTCCAATAGAGCATCAGGACCGAGGTTGATCTCATCCAGCAACAACGCCTTGCTTGACTCGATTGCACGTGTCCACAAGGACATCATTCTAGGGCTTGAACTCACAGTTTTAGTGTCTGATTTATGATGATCAGCATTTTGGATTCCTAGATTCAAAAGAAAATGGAGAACGTCATTGTAGAATCAAAAGTAATTCCTATAGTAAGATTCAAGAACGATTTGAAACACAAGCATTACTGCCAAGTATCATCACAGAATTATACCCTTCACAGACTACAAAAGAATTGCCATTTATTTTGAAAATTATGGTTTATTTTGAGCTAATCTCAAGGGCAAATGGCTACCACTGGATAATGTCTCATCCGGCGCATACTATTTTGCAACTGCTTTTACAGATTTTTTTTGTTTTTTTTGAAAGGTAAGAAACTCACACACACTTCCTCTACTGAGGCTCGAACCCTTGTGGCCCGTTTGAGAACTTGGTTTTGGTCTTGGTCTTGTGATTTTGGTTTTGGTGGTCTTGGGTGGTTTTAGGTAAATCTAAAACCTATATATAATGTTTGGTAAGGAGTTGATCTTGGTATAATTATATATATATACTAATATGTATTAAAAATATATAAATATGAAAAATATATATATAAAATTGGAAAAAAATATTAAAATGAAAAAATATATATAATTAAAAAATATTTAAAATTCCCGAAAACATTTGACATTTTTATTTTTTTTATTCCAAAAAATATATATATAATCGAAAAAATATTTTAAAATGTGAAAATTATATATAAAATTCAAATAATATATCTTAAATTCGAAAAAATATATATAATTCAAAAAAAATATAAAATTCTGAATAATTTTATTATATACTGAAAAATTTTAAAAATTAAGAAAAAAAAGGATATAAAATGGGGAAAAATAATTTTTTTCCGAAAAAATTAATTTTTTCCGAAAATTAATTTTTTTCCGAAAATTAATTTTATTCCGAAAAAATAATTTTTTTCCGAAAATTAATTTTTTTTGGGAATAAAATTAATTTTTTTCCAAATATTATATATTATTTTTTTCAAAATAATTCATATTTTCGGCCATATATATATATATATAGAGAGAGAGAGAAAAGCCAAAATTGGTAGGCCAAAACTATGGTTTTAGTGGTTGGTTTTAAAAAGCCCAAAACCAAGTCCAAAACCCACCAACCAAACATGGTTTGGTCTTGAAATCAAAGACTAAAACCAATACCAGGCCCAAAACCACCTATCCAAACAGGCCATTGATCTCCCATTTGGGAGTATAGGCAAGTACCGCTTGGCCACTAGGCCTTTGGTTGTTTTTGCAAACTTCTAATCTAAAAGCACAGTTGATTTGTCCGTTTAGCCCTTTCCTTCTCTTATATTCTCCAGTTACAATGTTTAGGTGTGCAAGCCAAACATTGTCTGCCAAAAAAAAAACAAAGAATTTTGTTTCAGGGATATATTTAAGAAGATAAATTGTTGAGGTGAAATCACAATTATTAATTAATGCATTTTCTAGAGGGCAATGCTTGTCTAGGAGGCTCCTACTTACATCCCAGGTGGCCCAATCAAAACCATACACATGTTTATACAAACTAAATACAAAACATTACCCAACTCTCTCACACGCCCCTCTCTCTTCTCTCCCTTATTATTCCTTTAATTTTGCCCGTGGTGGCAATGTGCTCGAAGGGGAAGGCAAAGGCGGTCGTTGCCGGCGAGCACCGCCACATCCTCGTAGAAGGCCTTGTGGTTGGTGGGCTTCCCGCGGCGGAGGCTGTCGTGCATTAATGACATGGTGTGGATCATCTCCACCGCGCACGCCACCGGCATCATCGTGGAGGGGTGGCCGCCGACGAGCTCGCAGGCGGCGATGCACAAGGCGGGTCGGATCCTCTTCCTGTCGGCGAGCAGGGAGTAGCGCATCAATTCCTGGATCAGCTCTCGATTTTGAACGGCTTCGTCTAAGGCTTGATTCACCTATTCGGCCTTTTGGAGCATGTAGGAGTTGAAATTGATTGTGTTTGATTCAGATTGGAGATGGGTTTTTTGGGTTTTGTCTTGTTTGGCGAGAATTGCAGAGATGGGTTTGTTCATGGGAGGTTGGATGAACATGGAGGTTGTGGATCTGGGTTTGTTTGGAAGGCTATACATGAAATGGGTTTGGACCCATTTTGTGCTCTGATTCATAGTAGCCATTCTTGTTACAAATTTATATATTGGTGTTCTTGTATACATACACTGAGAGCTTTTCAAGCTGCTGTAAGTTCAATCATGAAGGAAATGGCTATTGGGTATTCTTGGATATTTTCCACGGCAGACACTGTTGGGTTGTTCAAATGATTTTTTGTTTGTATGTGAAAGTAATATGTATATATGTGTATATATGTCTAATTTGAGCAAACAGATTGGAACTTGAATTCAAGTTCAGTTCTTCAGAGGGCAGCGATGCAGTGCTTGGGGCCTGGGCGATGATGGAAGCTTTGAAGAATTGAGGGCTAGATTTTTTAAAGGAATAATAAGGGAGAGAAGAGAGAGGTGCCTGTGAGAGAGTTGGGTAATGTTTTGTATTTAGTTTGTATAAACTGGTGTATGGTTTTGATTGGGCCACCTAGAATGTAAGTAGGAGCCTCCTACTTACATGGCATAAGACAAGTATTGCCCTTTTCTAGAAAACTACTTCTCTAGCGACATCTTAGAAAGATTAAGGATTCCATGAAATCCCAAAGAAGTTGGATACATTGACTGCAACACATTTATAAATTTTCTTTTACCGCATTGTCTTATATCAAACTTACCGAATTTCTGCCGTAACCACTTTCCCCCAACAAAAAACAACTAAAAAAAAAATATAGGGAAAAGGTGGTGAAGATGCATTGTGCCTAGTTCCAGGGCACTCTATACTTTAACCTCATGCATACCTGAGTAATTGATACCACTTCCAGCATCACTATCAGCATGAAAAGCTGGAGGAGCTTCTTGATACATTGATTTCCAACCCGGTCCTCTCCACATCAATATCTGTTCCTCGTCAAAAGACAACAGAACGCAAGGAACTAATTCCTGTAGAGAGATGAAGAAGATCAATTCAAGAAATAGTTAAATAAAATAGAAACCAAGGATATTGTCCATTATTGCTTGGGGGCAGTAATATAAGAAAAATATATAACGAAGAGCATAACCAATCCATAGTCTCGATAAATGTGGATGAACTGTATCTAAGCTGATCCATTAAAATACTGTGCACAGTTTTTTATCTAGTCATCATGTGATGAGGGCTGTAGGTGCTCCAGGGTCGGGTTCTAAATCATAATCGCGAGATATTGGATCGCAATTAAACAATAGGCCACAGTAAGCAGCGGCTCCTACCCATGCACTTTTCTTCATTCTCCAAATCATAACAATGGATCAGGGCCAGGCACTTGTCATTATATGGTATAGGATGGTAAAAACTGTCATAATACATCAACATGCGCCTATATTTCAGACATCTTTGGGGTCATATTACCATTTGAAGTGTTGGCATATTGTAATGTCCAGAGTTCCCTCTAGAGGTAGAAGGTACAAAGGAAAACATTGAGCCAAGCATAGCCCATGGGAAAATCATTTGCCTAAATGAGTCTGAGACAAAAAATGGCTTGCATTGCCATTTTGCATCTTTGCTAGGTTGTACAAGCATTCAATTTTTCTAAGTTGAGGATTTATATAGGATCGAGTGATTCATTCTTCTAACTGATTATTTAGTTGTTTTATTTCCCAAAAACGTAGTGTTAGTGATTTACAAATACTTAAGTGAAAACCTGATAATGTAAATATAGCAGCGGTAGATATAATAAGCTCATGAACTGAGAATATACACCAACCTTCAACTTAGCACCTATCTTCTTGTAATCACTCGCATGCATCCCCATGCAGTCTATCTTCACCAGTGGACTTCCTTCAAAGGCATGTCTCACATCTCTCACTAGGAGGACATATACACCATTTTTTGCTGTGGCAGGGAAAAAGTAAACAAGTGGTCTATATTCCAAAAGGAGTTAGTCCAAAATGTAGGCATGCCTCACATCACTCACTAGGAAAACATACATACCATTTTTGGTTGTGGAAGGCTATGTTACATGGACTCTTCTAAAGTAGGTGAAGTACCTGTGTCCGACACTTATAAGGTGAATATGGGTATGGATACGTGTCCGACACTTATGGTAGGACATTTACCTAAATTTAGCTCCAAATGATTCCATGTTGCTATCATATTACTTCAAAGGAGTAAAATATTTAGTTTGAACACTATATTTGATAAAAACATTGTTGTACACTTGAGAATAAAATAAAAACATTAAATTAAATAAATATTTAGTTGTGTTCATGTGTCCTTCTATTAGATATTTGACACGTCCGACACACGGATACATACCCATGTCCGACACTCGTACCCGAGTCCATGTAACATAGGTGGAAGGGGAATGTAAACAAGTGGTCTATCTTCCATAAGAAGTTAAGTCCAAAATGGAAAGTGAAGTAGAAGCTAAATTGATACATAAAGTATCCCCAGTAAAAATCAGTATATATTAGTAAAGCACCCACTCGAAAAAGAAAAAGATATATATCAGGAAGCAATAATATGGAGGGAAATACATGCAACAAATGGATCATTTGATGTATAATTCAAACATAAGAAACGGGAAGAAATGTGATTAAAACCAGGAGCTCTAAGCCATCACTTAAATGACTGAAACTAGCTACCTCTAGCCACATACCGTTAAAACCATGCAAATCATGTAAAAAAGTAAGTGAAATTCAAATAACAAACATTTGGATAGAGAACGTTTTTAGACATCAAAAGGCATGGTAAAAGAAATATATGTGCTGTTTAGTTAAATATTTCAATATAACCAAAGGATTTCCATAAAAAATTGCCACAACTTATCCCAAAATGTGAAAGAATTGTCAGCTATACTGTGTTTCACAAGGAGATTTCTGAAAGGTAGGCAATCTGTTTAGAAAGAGATTTGAGAACCAAGGTGTACTACTCATATACAGGTGGCATGATTCAAGGGATCACTGTTTTCCAGAACACAGTTGCCTCTGCCCACATGTTGCCCCCCTCGTTCCCCATTAATCTTTCGAGGAAAAAAAAAAAGCAGCAGCAAACTTCTTGCAATCAAATGAAAAAAATGCAATCTTAAACCACCTCAATCACTTATTTTTCTGATATCCATGTTCCAATAGGTTCTGTGTTTATAAGAATTGCCCATTAATGTAGTTACTTCCTCACATATTTGTTAATAAACCCCGGACTAGAAAAACTAGATGATCAAATTCAATGTGTTTCTTTGGTTGAGAGAGAGAGGGAGATGCTTTTGAAACCAATGAACAAATTGAAAAAACCTTGTGCAAATAGGTTAATTACAAGGAGGACGTTGGCAGTTTACCTAATTTACAAATTGGAAGAAGATTTTTCCCTTTCATCCGTAACTCATCAGCTTCAGCTTTTGTCAACCCTTCTGGAGCTTCTTGTATAAGTTTGGGATAAACTGGTGTAGCCGGTTTCCAGAGCATCACAGGGTACTGTGGACGATTGCGAGGATCATAGTTTCTGCCACGGAAAAGATAAACCACACCACCAAACCGACGAATGACCTTTCCACCAGTCTTTTCCTGGCATCATCAACAACACTTCTGAGTCCGTAGCTAATCATGTAACATAGCAGAGTAGTAAGACCTGTACTATATGAATTGAATTTGAGTCAAATGATTAATATCAAATGCACATCACGTATTCACATAAGTATATCAGACATTACATAAGGAGAACAAGCAGCTGGATTAGGATAGTATACCATACACAATAGATGCACAAACATATTTTAGTGCAATATTTTAATTCTACTGTATAATGTAGGAACAAGAAACCTCTTAAAAGTAGTATGTCTGTAGAATAACTTGCATAATTTTAATCCCAAAGGGAAACTACTACATATTCAACACGGTTGCAATTTGTATGTTGAGCTCTAGAAAATAGTAGAATCGGAACAAAAGATGCGCCCACAGACCAAAAACCACCACCACCACGACCAGCAGTAATAATTTGTAAATAAAAAAAAAAAAGAGAAATAAATGAGTTAAAAGTGATGATAAAAATAATTCTTTTATGGTCATAATAAGAGGCCTATAAGTAAGTATGAGAGGAGGATAGCATAAATATAAATTCAAAAATGTAGAACATCCATGAAGCAATAATACTTGAACATGGAAATGCATTTATAGCAAAGAGGAATTTGATATCAAGGAGAGAGTCAAAACCTCAAGACAACGGCAAACATTCTCCATATCTACAGTAGGAACACCCAGGCATCGAACTTTGCATATGGGTTGTCTCCTCCAATGTGTGTGTACCAATTCCAACATATTATGTGTCAATCCATCCCTACCTGCACAATTCAATTCAGACCTATACATATACATATAAATATACATATATATTGAAAAATGACTAAAATTGCATACCAAACAAAAAATGCAAAAATTCAACATACCCAGATTGACTTGTCGATTACTAGACAAGTAAGGCTTAATAAGAACCCTAGTCTCTGCTTTCGTTAATGGCCTCCCAAGCACCTCATTCCGCGGTCTCGCCTCCGCCGGAGACTTCACGAGCTGGTAGGGCTTCAGCATTTCCAAACGCCTCACTCCACTGGTCCCCAACGGCAGCGACTCCGACGAATCGAAAAGATGAATCTTCTTCTTGTTCTTCTTCATCGGCGCCTTGCCGGTCCACGGGCGGGGCATGGTGGGTGGCGCGAAGGGCAAAAACGCGGGCTCGCGGATTCCGAGGGGCTTGGTCTTGGGTGTCTCGGAGTAGCTGAATTGGAACTCGAATGGGGCTCCGGGGAGGAGGTAGGAGACGCCGGAGTCTCCGACCACGACGGAGCGGTCGCCGTCGGAGGAGATGACGCCGTCCCTGACGGGTTTGTAGTAGTTTGTGCGGCGGTGGAGGGTTTTGAAGGCGTCGTTGGATTGGTTTGGGGGTTTAGGTTTGGGAGGGCGGTGGTTTGGGGTTTTTAAGGATTTGAGGGGCGGTGGGTATTTGGGGATTGGGATGGGGGGTGGTGGTGGTGGTGGGCGGTGGGAGGTGGGTTTGGGGTCGTTTGGAGGAGGGGTGGAAGGGAGGGGGGAGAAGAGGTTGGGACCTTGTAAGGTTGCGAGAATCGCCATTGGAGAAACTCTCACCTGTGGTGTGTGTGGGCAATGAAGCTCAAAGTACTGGTTTTTCTGTTGGAAAATGAAGATAGTGTTATAGTGACAGAGCTGATGGGTGTGTGGATTTTTGCAGATAGAAGATAGTATCCGGCACCGTTTTAAGGATCAGAAGTGACGATACGAGGTCCCTCTTGGGATTTTTTATTTTTTGGAACTATATATATATATGTGATAGACCAATCAACAATTTTTCTTCTTTTAATTTTAACAAAAGTACATAAACTCTCTTGAGTTATCGACTTGCATTAAATCTCCTTCAAGGAAAAAATTTAGCATTTAAGTCATGAAATTTTGGTTATTCCATTTTGTCCCTTATAATTGTCGGGATCTTCATTGAAAGTGATGTAAAAGTATTTAAATACCCTTACTAATTAATTCTTTATTAAAATAATAATAAATTACTAATATACTTCTATAACTCGTATTTTTATATTCTCCTAATTTGGCCAAGTCTCAATTGTTCAAAGAGAAAAGGTACTACAATATTTGTAACATAAATACATATGTATGGTCCGTTTGGGAGTCCTTGTTACCGTTTTTGTTCTTATTTTTTTCAGTGTTTGGGAGCCCAAAATTTGTTCTTATTTTTATGAATAGTGTTAAGGACAAAAAATATGTTTTTTCAGTCTTAATTCAAAATTTAAGAACAAAAAAAATTTTGTTCTTGTTCTCAAAGAAAAAAAAACACCAAAATGTCGAATTAGCTCCTTCTTCAATCACCACCACCATGAAGAGTAACCCCCACCACCACCAGAACCACCACTATATATACATACACACATATATACACAACTTGCCGGTGTAACACCCCGCTCCAACACTTGGTATAATATTGTCCGCTCTGGGCCAAGCCCGCACGGTTTTGCTCTTGGGCTCCTCCCAAAAGGCCTCATACCAATTGGAGACAACACTGCACATATAAGCACATCATCAAACCTCTACCCGGGCGATGTGGGACATCACAATCACCCCCCCTTGAGACCCAGCGTCCTCGCTGGCGATCCACGGGTGATGTGTATGCTCCCACACTTAATTCTGGACGAGCTCTGACTCTTATACCAATTGTAACACCCCGCTCTAACACTTGGTATAATATTGTCCGCTTTGGGCCCAGCCCGCACGGTTTTGCTCTTGGGCTCCTCCCAAAAGGTCTCATACCAATTGGAGACAACACTACACATATAAGTACATCCCCATACCTCTACCCGGGCGATGTGGGACATCACAATCACCCCCTCTTGGGACCCAGCGTCCTCGTTGGTGTTACCCACGGGCTTGTTCATGAATTGGTATCAGGGCCAGAGCCCGTCCGGAATTAAGTGTGGGTGCATGCACAAACCCGTGGGTAACACCAGTGAGGACACTGGGTCCCAAGAGGGAGTGATTGTGATATCCCACATCGCCCGGGTAGAGGTCTGGGGATGTACTTATATGTGCAGTGTTGTTTCCAATTGGTATGAGGCATTTTGGGAGGAGCCCAAGTGCAAAACCGTGCGGGCTGGGCCCAAAGCAGACAATATTATACCAAGTGTTGGAGCGGAGTGTTACAACCGGCACCACCACCACTAGAACTGTTGTCGCCAACACCACCACTTCAACAACACCTACCACCGATCGAAACCCCAAACGAAACCCAATCCATACCCTAATCGAAACCCAATACACTATTCAAACCCTAAATCGCAAATTTCGACGATAATGAAGGTGGTTTGCTCTGCAATTCCAGCAACACTGAAGGTAGTTGGCTTTGATATGAGTTTCTTTGTCCAAAACTAGATCTTCACCTTGCAACGGAGGGTGGTGGAGGTGGAGGGTGGTAGTGGTAGTGGTGGAGGAAATCTTCTAATCACCAGAAAAGCTAGCAATGATCAGTGGAGATGGAGTGTGGTGCATGTGGGAGAGATGATGGGTGATGGATTAGATTTGGGGAAGAAAGGGTTGTTTGTGTGTGTGTGTTTATGTGTGTGAGAACAAAATTCTTATTACACCCCAAACAATGTCTTGTTTTTTTGTTTTTAGGGTGAGAAAAATAAATACAAGAATAAGAATTGTTCTTGTTCTTTCATTCAAGAGACAAAAACAAAAACAACATATTTCCAAACGCACCCTATATATTCATATATATACATACATATATATATATATATCAGCTTACACCTAATGAAATAGGTAATATTTGTCTTACGCCATGTAAGTAGGAATCATAGGTGGCTTAATAAAAAACAAACACATGTTTATAAACATAAATAAAATAAGATATATTACAAAACCTTTCTTAACTCTCTCACGCGCCTCTCTCCCCTCTTTTCCTTTTTGTGTTTCGAAAACCTATATCTAAAATTGCTCCCATCACCACCAAAGCACTCAATCTTGCCGAACACATCAATTCTTTGTGTTAAAACCTAAATCTTTGTGCAAGCTATTAGATGTCATTGATTTAGGGTTTGTGTTGTTATTGTTATCCAATCAACCGATTGATTTCTAGCAAGAGACGTTTTTGGCATGGACGGCAGAGTTGCTACAGCGACGGTGGGTGGTGACAAAGGTATAGAGGAGGTTGGTGTAGATTGCAGCCCTGACCAAGCACTCTTCCATGGGTAGGCTTAAAGGGCAAAACTTATCAAAATTAATGTTCACGAGATTATTTATAATACCATTTGGATTGGAATAAAAAAAAAAAACCCTCTTTGAAAGTAACATCAATAATCATGATAATAATGAAGTTTCTTGAACACAAAAAAAATGGGTTCAGTTTATAACAACAATTTTCACAAATGGAAGACCCATTATCATATTCTACAAACCCAAACCCAATAAAATCAAAATTATACTTTAAAACCTAATGATACAACCTTGAAGAATTTTGAACCCGTATATCAAATAAAAAATAGAAGTAGAGGGAATATTGTAGGTACTGAACAATTTTATTCATAAATGGCATAAAGAGAGGCGCGTGAGAGAGATAGGAAAGGTTTTGTAATATAATTTTATTAATTTTTGTAAACAGGTGTCTACTTTTTGTAAACAGGAGACTCCTACTTACATGGCCTAAGGCAAGTATTGCCCCAATAAAAGAGACATAAATTACCTAATGGGGAGACATAGACAATTTTTATTTTTATGAGTTGCGTCACAAAGTAATATATACTCCACATATATATAATTTAAATGAGATAAAAATTATTGGTATTAGTAGAATAACGGAAAAATTATTAAGAATGGTATATAGTCTTTTGTTAGGAATTGAGACTAATTGCAATAAATTGATAGTTCACGAGATTATTTATAATTCAAGAAGTTAGTCGCAAAACTCTCATAATTTAGGAAAGTTTTTTTGCATCTTACCCTATCATAAAATTATAGAATACAACTATTTCAGCACAGAAAGATATTGTTGAAGCATTAAGGGTCTACTTCGTTTGTATTTCTGAGAACAGTTTTCTGAAAACTGAAAACTGAAAATTAGAAAACTGTAAAAAAGTCTAATTGATTCAGTTTTCTGAAAATTCAGTTACAAAAATGGTTGTTTTTAGAGAACTCATTTTATTGTTCTCGGAAAACTGTTTTCTGTTCTCAGAATTTTCAAAAACAGTTTTGAGAGATATAACCCAAGCAGACCCTAAGACTTCATTTGTATGAAAAGAATTGGAGGGATAAGAAAAGAAATAATAGGATTTTTCATGTGTTTATTTGTTAATGAAGAGAGAAAACAAAATATCCAATAACTTATTCTTTATCCTTCATTTCTCTTAGTTTACGTTTGGTACGTCGGAATAAAATGGAATGAAAGTGAGAATGAAATGATAATGAAAATTGTTATTCCTCTATTGGTTAGGTATAAGTATGAAGTACATTAAGAATAAAATCAACTTGAAACAAAATATTCCAAAAATACTCTTTTTATTGATAAGCATATTATGTTATTAAATTTTTTGTATTTTTTTGCAAAAAAATGGCGAGGGCGTTAGGGATGGCGGTGGTGATAGAGGAGGAAGGTGATCGGGGGTGGTGGTGGGGGTGGTGGTATACTTGAAATATGAAAGAGTTTTTTTAGTAACTTTATGTTTATAAAATATAAGGGCATGTTTGTTTACTTGGTTTTAGGGGTTTTGTTTTGGTTTGTTTTAGTTTTTAAGACTAGTTTCTGTTTGGGAAGGTTGGTCTTGAATTTTCAAGACAAAACTACTCCAAAACTTTTAAAACCAGACTTGTCATTTTGTTAATAAAGAAAGACGAAATTTTATTAGGTTTTCGTCGGTTTTGCCCAAGCCTCCCTCACGAGCTCTCTCTCCACCTTCACGCCTTGGACCAAATCCCATTTTTCTTGTTTCCTTCTTCACCTCACGCCTCTGAATCGTCTCTCAGAGGAAGCTAACGAACCTCTCGTCACTCTCTCATAAACCCTTTCTCCTCTTAATGTTTTAGGTTAGGGTTTGGGTTTGCTAGTGGGTAGATTTCGAAGAGAAAAGGCTTCATCTGGAATGAGAAGACAAAGGATAGATCTGGTGTAAAGTTGGAGATCAGCCTCTTCTCTCAAAGTCTCTCTCTCAATAATTTTTGAAGTTTTTTTCCATCCCTGGTATGAAACTTTTCTATTGCTTCCTGTATAAATTAGACCAATCCTTTATATAGTTGTAGATGCTCAAAAATTGCACAACACAAAATGGAATGCTTTATTAAATATTTGATTTTCCTTTTATACATTTTCTTAATGGGCTTGAAGCCCATTGAGACAACTTTTCATTCAGTAAAGAAATACACAAATACCATGGGCCTAACCATTGGGCTTACAGGAATTTTATTGGGCCAGCAGTCTGATGGGCTTGACCCGGAAAGACTTTGGTGGGCTAAGACATTTTCCACACTTACAATAGTAGTTGAGTTTTCCTTCTTCAGTATAGCTATTTTTGTGTTAAATCTTCCAGTTTTGAATTTTTTTCTTCTGTTTTTTCCTTTATTCCTGTTAAATGTATTTGGGGTGTATAGATCTTACTATACGTAGATGCAGGTTTTGTATCGAATTCAAAATTGAGCATGAAAATGCAGTATTTCTCAAGTTTGGGTGGACTTGGTTTTGGATTTGAGTCCTTTTCCCTACTGAGATTTTTGGTTATGTAATAGACAGCGTAATAATTATTTTTCCACCTTGAATTTTATTCTCTTTGTTAATACCAACAGTTGTAAGGTCTGCTTAACTGATTCTTTTCTGGTTAATATTACAGGTTGGGGATTAAAGTTTGTTCGTTTCAGGGCCTTCAAATGTGAAAGGTGTAGAGTTGCAGAGCTCTGTGAAAGGCAAAGAGGTAATATGTGTTTAGGATTTCTTTATTCGTTCTGATTTATGTTTTATGTTGTTTCTTTTTATTATTCGTGATATATCATACGGATATACATACAGACCCACAGATTATATATATTGATTGATGTTTCAGTGAGGATCTAACACATTAGTTTATAATTAAATTGGGTAGGTTTATTGTTGATGATTATTGTAACAAAGGAAGAATTTTAGGGGTCTTGGTAGCAATTGATATGATTTGGGAGATTTTCCCTTAAAATTTTGTTCTCATCTTTAAAAGATTGAATGAGAAATCAATACAAGTTTTAGAATCTTGTTTGCAGAGCTGAATGATGAATGTTGTTTGATTTGGTTCAGAACTATATAGGGTGTATTATACTTATATATGCGTCACTGAATCTCATATTTTGCTGAGTGATGTATGCTCCAAATTAGTGTTCCATTTATTTGTGTGCCTCATCAGGGAACACACCCTTATATTTTGCTGAATGATATTTTGTTCTATTTATTTGTGGTTCCTTGAATTCCTTTTGACAATAAATATGTTCTCATTTTGCTTCTGGATGACCTCCCCTCCTTTCAATCAACATCAATTTGAGGATAAACTCATTCTTGTTTGATAGAATTATTCAGAGCTTTCTTTCGGCGGTAAATGGAATTTCATTCCTTGGAAGCATGCTACTGCTCAAACAGGCTCTTTCGTTTTGCTTTTGCTGTAGTATAATTTTGGTTGCTTAATCAGATATTTCAATTGTTTAGATAGTGTTTACATCTTACTAGCTCATATATGATGTCTTTGCTTCTGAATCGTGCTCCTTGATGTTTCTATTATGTGGTCAGTTGGACTTGGTTAGTTTGAATCATTGAATAGATAAATATGCAATGACCCTCGTTAATTGTATAATTCAACCCAAACTGAATTTTACCAGGTCATTGATGTTTTTGGAATCACTAAATTTCATACATTACAACATTATTGCATACAATTTGGACTGTCAAAACATGCATTGTAATTCAATTGAAACTGGTTTTTACCAGGTCATTTAAGTGTTATATATTCTAAAGTTCTAAACCTAATACTCAATCTCATGTATTAACTGAAACTGAAAATTCGTGATATAACTGAAACTGAAAATGTTGATTCTTGTATTAACTTTGTTATTTCTAGCCTTCATCATCGCAATACTCTTCAATTTCGTCACCGCTGATGGTATTTACACAAAATCTAGTTTGATCATATATATATTATATATATATATATATATATATATCATTTCAGAGTTCTCAATTCTCTCTCTGTGTATGTGTCTTCTTCAAGGGATTTCACATTGTTATCAAAAGGGCATGTTAAGCGTAAACAAGTAGAAGATAAGGTATGCATTTTCTGATAACCGTGAACATGTTAAGCCTGTTTACTATTTCATTGGATTTATGGTGTGGAATTTGCACCAGAAAACTTACTTGGAATTTGGAAACATACAAAATGAGATGATTGGAATTGACAGAATTGACAGAATTTACAGAATTTGGAAACATGCCCTTAGTTTTTATTTTTGGAATGCATGGTTGATTCTGAAATCGTGAATGTGTGCAGAGGATAAAACATATTCTCTTGTGACGTATGTTTGGTTTGAGAACTGTTATGTTTTTTGTCTGATATGCCAATTTTTTTAGCCAGGCTTGGGGAAATGAATATCATATATCATATACTATGGATACTGTAAATAATCTGTAATGTGCAGAGAAGTATAAACAAGTATGGGGTAGAAAAATACTGTAAATTCTGTCAATAAAATTTTTGTAATATACACACTAGTAGTATGTCAGCCTTGTGTGCTGAATTGCTGATATTATTTTGATTTGAGTAGATGGATAGCAATGATGTGGATAATGTTCAAAATGTGGAGAATGTAGAGGGAGATTCGCAGATTGGGAAGGGGGAAAAAAAAGAATGGCCTGAGGATCAAACTCAATTTTTTGTGAATAAAATGGTGGAAGAGGTGAAGGCTGGTAACTGTAGTGAAAATAGGTTCACTACCGTGGGGTGGGATAATTTGTGGCGTGCAATGAACGAGTACACGGGTTATAAATGGGACATGGAACAACTGAAGCAGAAACACAAACGTTTGAGGGAGGAGTGGATTTTTTTGACAGATTAATGAAATATAGTGGAACTGGCTATGACCACAATACGAGTATGGTCATTCTCGACGAAGAGATTTGGGCAACTATACCTAAGGTGAGTACTATCAATCTCAAATCTTTTTCTATGCATTATAGAAAAAATGTACACAATTTGGCTATTTTATTGACATAGTATTAAAATTTATGTTGTAGGATCTAAAGAAGTTCAAGAAGAAAAGTTTTCCTTATTACCATGCTTTAGGCATATTCAGAGAGGGAGTTGCCACTGGGAAGTATGTTCAGTCTTCGGCTAGGGTACCCCCATCACGTACCGATTCATCCTCTCGTCCTCCACCAGCTTACACAAACTTGGGTGATGATGATAAAGAAGTTGATGAGTTCACTCCATCTCCCAAACCTGGTTGCAAGAAAGCAAAAAGATCATCGGTTAGTTCGGAAGTTGCTTCAATTCTCGAACGTGCATTAGAAAAGGTCGGTTCTGTTACCGTCCAAAATACCGACAAAGTCGTTGCAGCAATGAAGGCACAATCATCAACAGTTACTACCTCACGATCGGTGGACAAAGAGCAAGAGGCATCCTCTCCATCCCGTTCTACCAAAAAAACTCCTGCTCAGATGTTTATCGAGTGTAATAATATCTTGGAGACAATGAACTTGGAGGACAGCGTTTACTTCAAGGTTCTTCACACCCTGAAGGCCGATTTGGAGTGGAGGGAATTCTTTTTGGCAGTGGATGATGCAAATCGGATGAAGTGGATTCGGAATTTTTTGTCCCCGTTACTGTTAGGTTATGTGGGGCTGCTTCGGATGACTGTTTTATTTTTATTTTTTTAATGATGGACTATGTTTTAATTTGGATTCAAGTGTCTACGTTTTTTCAAACATTGTTTTATTTCTGCTTCGGAGGTCTGTATTTTATTCAGGTATTTGAACTTATATCTATGGCATGACATGTTTTCTGTTGCAAAATTTATTTAATATGTAGTGAATTTACGGAACAAAATACCAACTTTTAAATTTATACAAAACAAATCCACTTGTGAGTACAGAACTGCTCCATTTGTGAGTTTTAATATACACACTTTGAAGCAGTGTGACAACTTGTTGGAACATAAGGGACATACAAGTTTGACAACTCAGTACACAACAAATGACAAGTATCAATCAATTTGGAATCATCCAAACCTCCAATATCATGGCAGTGTAGTGCAAATGACATAGAAAATTCGTACCATACTGTTTGGTCACAAGTATGTACTGTGAACTCACAAGCATGCATAGTGTGAAGGAGTGTTGTCTATTAATACAACACTTTGCCTTTCAAAAATAATGGAATTCAGTAACAAGAGAGAACATTCAATATATCCTGCATACAATCAGAGTTCATTCATTATTTCCAGGTAAATATGTTATTATTATTGTATTTGATTTTAATTTTTTAATTCTTAGATATTATGCATGTTTATTGTATTTAATTTTTTTAAATTTTATAATTCATAGAAATTTTTGTTTAATTTAGTATGCGTAAAAAAATATTCGAGTTTCTTAATAGTTTATGAGTTATTTTTGCACAAAATCTTTATTGTTGTTATAAATTTGTTATGGGTAAATTTATTAGAGTATTTTCGAATTTTATATATTATTTATGTATTTTTTATATTTTTTTAATATATAAATTTGTTATGGGTAAATTCTAATTTTATATATAAGAATCAAAAAACATTATAAAACATTGAAAAAAATAGGAAGAGTATATAAAAGTAAAAAATAATATAAAATTTAGTATGCGTAAAAAAATATTCGAGTTTCTTAATAGTTTATGAGTTATTTTTGCACAAAATCTTTATTGTTGTTATAAATTTTTTATAGGTAAATTTATTAGAGTATTTTCGAATTTTATATATTATTTATGTATTTTTTATATTTTTTTAATATATAAATTTGTTATGGGTAAATTCTAATTTTATATATAAGAATAAAAACACATTAAAAAACATTAAAAAATAGGAAGCATATATAAAATTAAAAAATAATATAAAATATTCGAAATATATATATATAATTCAAAAATAATATATAGAAATTTGAAAAATTTATATATAAAGCACTCCAATTTTCTTGATAAAAATAATATTTAAAACTTTATATATTATTTATGAATTTTATATATTATTTTTGAATCTTATATATTATTTTTGAAATTTAAATATTATTATCAAGTTATATATATATATATATATATTTCGATATTGTGAAATTTATCAACCAAAATTTAATATAAAAAATTAGAATTTCATATTTTATTATCATGAACTTTTGTATATTATTTTTGAATTTTTATATTATTTCTAATTATATATATAATTTCGAATTTATATATTATTTTTGAATTTAAAATAATAATTTTTTGAATTATATATATATTTCAAATTTTATATATATATTTTTAGAAATTTAAATATTTTTAAATGAATTGTAGTTATGTGTTAAATGATTTGCGGAAGCATTGACAATATCTATTTGATATGATTTTAATTGCCAGAGTAATTGAAACATGGATAACTGTTTGTCGGTTAATCACTTGCTCCAGACAAATGACACAGTGGAACAATGTGTTAATATAATGCTTGAAGTCTTCAAGTATCTCGATGAGATACAGGGCAACCCGGCTCCCTGTAGTAATTCAACATTAAGTGGTCACAATTACATAATTGAGATCATCAACAGCGAAACACGTTGCTATGAAATTTTTTGGCTTTCTCCACAAGTTTTCATATCTCTATGTGAGCGACTAAAACTATTAGGGCTTCAAGAATCGAGAAATGTAACTGTACTGGAACAAGTAGGTATTTTCTTACTTACTTTATCCCATAATATCAGAAACCGGGTGTCAACTGAAAATTTTCAACATTCAACAGAAACGATTAGTCGACACTTCCATAATGTGTTAGATTATGTTCAACTCCTGGCTGCGGAAATTATTGTTCCACCCGATTTCACTGCCATCCCAGATGAGATTAGATTGAACCCAAAATTTTGGCCCTATTTTAAAAATTGTGTGGGTGCAATAGATGGCACCCACATCCATGCACAAATCCCTTTGTGTAGACAAACACCATTTTGTAATACCCCGCTCCAACACTTGGTATAATATTGTCCGCTTTGGGCCCAGCCCCCACGGTTTTGCTCTTGGGCTCCTCCCAAAAGGCCTCATACCAATTGGAGACAACACTGCACATATAAGTACATCCCCAGACCTCTACCCGGGCGATGTGGGACATCACAATCACCCCCTCTTGGGACCCAGCGTCCTCGCTGGTGTTACCCACGGGCTTGTGCATGCACCCACACTTAATTCTGGCTGGGCTCTGGCTATGATACCAATTTTAACAACCCGCTCCAACACTTGGTATAATATTGTCCGCTTTGGGCCCAACCCGCACGGTTTTGCTCTTGGGCTCCTCCCAAAAGGCCTCATACCAATTGGAGACAACACTGCACATATAAGTACATCCCCAGACCTCTACCCGGGCGATGTGGGACATCACACATTTCGTTCGAGAAAAGGCGATACGACCCAAAATATCATGACAGTGTGTTCTTTCGATCTGAAGTTCACATTTGTCCTAGCAGGTTGGGAAGGATCTGCAAATGATTCACGCATTCTTAATGAGTGTTTGGTAGACGAAACGCTTGGATTTCCAAATCCACCGGATGGTATTTTCCAATTTACGGTATATCCTGCATACAATATTAGAAAAATATATTAAATTTATTTTGAAGGGTAATTTTTTTTCTGTCCACTCAATACAGGGAAATATTATCTGGTAGATTCTGGTTACACAAATCGCCCGGGTTTTTTGGCACCGTATCGGGGCTATCGATACCACTTGCAAGACTTCCGTAGGAGCCGTAGAAATCCACGCAACAAAGAGGAAGCATTTAATTACAAGCATTCTGCGTTGAGAAATGTCATTGAGCGATGTTTCGGATTGCTAAAGATGAGGTTTAGTATATTGAAGAAAATGCCTGAGTACAAGTTCAAAACACAAGTATCAATTGTGACAGCTTGTTGTACGCTTCACAATTTCATTAGGATGCAGTCTCTACCGGATATATATTTTGATGATGTTGACAATATTGATGTTGATATCGATGTGGATAATACGGGTGACAATCCTGGTTCAAGTTCACTCCAAAATCAAATGGACACAGTGCGTAATGAAATTGCTAATGACATCTTTACATACACAGTTCGTACTTGAAATGCACAAAACTCGTTTGAGGCACCTGATGTTTTGATTGGCCTTATAATGTGGGAATGTATTTTATGGTTATTTGAAAGTTGGTGGAACTGAGATTTTTACAATGACTTGTATCCATGGAGTATGGCTCATGTTGTTAATAAAGTAATTGTAATAAATATTATAATTTTTTCACCTGTATGCATATATAAAATTAGAGTATCAAAAATATATATAAAAAGTTAAAAAATATATAAAATGTTAAAATAATACATTGTGAAATTTTAATAATATATAGCATTAAAAATTATTAACCCTAAAATTTAGAAATTATTTTAAATTCATAACTATATCAAAAATTTCAATCAATTATAAAAAAATTAATTTCATAATATATATATATTTTTAATTTTTTTAGGGAAGTATTTTGGAATTTTATATTTTTTTTTTTGTATTTTATATATAAAATATTTTATATATTATTTTTAAATTTTATTAGAGTGTTTTCGAATGTTATATAGTATTTTTTAATTTTTTTACCGAAGTATTTTGGAATTTTATATATTGTTTTTGTATTTTATATATATTTTTATATTAAAGTCGGGAAGTATTTTGGAATTTTATATATTAATTTTGTATTATATATATAAAATATTTTATATATATTTTAAATTTTATTAGATTATTTTGGAATTTTATATATTGTTTTTCTATTTTATGTATAAAATATTTTATATATTTTTGATTTATTTATTTTTAAAGTTTATTACAAAATAAAGACTATTATATTCCAATATATTTACAATCAGTTTCAGACCAGATCATTATTTGGAACCAGACAGTTTGTCAAACATGATTTTGTTTTAGTTTTTCAAACAAAACCTGAAAGACCAGACCGTTTGTCAAACATGATTTTGTTTTAGTTTTTCAGACAAAACCTGAAAGACTAAACCGCTTACCAAACAGAGTTTCAGATCAACACCCAGACAAAACAAGACCAGACAAAACCAAACTAGACAAAACCAGACAAGACAAGACCAGACAAACCCCTTTCCAAACGGGTCCTAAGGGTAATTTGCAGTCAGACCCCCTGAGGTTTTGGTTAATTGCAGTTAATGGCTGGTTAATGCTTTTCCGGTCTCATAGTCCCCTGATGTTTCAATTTCGTTGCAATGACACCCCCTGGGTTGGTTAAATGACTAGCACGCCTCTTTAATTGTTTCACTTATTACATTAGGGCAATATATAAAGTGTGAAATTACCCATATGCTCAAACACTTCACCCCTCTGAAATTACTAATTACACTTCCACCCCTTATTACAAAATATATATATATATATATATATATATATATATTTCGGTTCGATTCCGATTTCGGTCACCATCGTGGGGCATGTGTCGCCATCGTGGCCATTGAAATAACTCTGCAGAGAGCTGGAGAGGATCCGTTACCTTGACTAATGACTCTGAGGCTTGTCCACTTAAATTTCAGTCACACTTTATATATATATATATATTTGAATTTTATATATTTTTTAGAATTTTATATGCTTTTTGAATTTTATATATTGTTTACGAATTTTATATATTTCTTTCGATTTTTATATGTTTTTTTTTTGAATTTTATATATTGTTTCAAATTTTATACATTTTTTTGAATTTTATATATTTTTTCAAATTTTATATATTTTTTACAAATTATATATACTTTTTCGAATTTTATATGTTTGTTTCGAATTTTATGTGTTTATTTAGAATTTTATAAAGAAAAAAAAATCAATTTGTAATTTTCATAATATATATATATATTTTGTAATAAGGGGTGGAAGTGTAATTAATAATTTCAGAGGGGTGAAGTGTTTGGGCATATGAGTAATTTCACACTTCATATATTACCCTAATATAATAAGTGAAACAATTAAAGGGACATGTTAGTCATTTCACTAGCCCAGGGGGTGCCATTGCAACGAAATTGAAACCTCAAGGGGCTATGGGACCGAAAAAATATTGACCAGCCACTGAATGCAATTGACCTAAATCTCAGAGGGTCTGACTTCAAATTACCCAAAATATAACTTAAGGAATGAAATAATCATTTCATGTGTAATAAAATGGTTTTTCATTTCAATTAATAAATTTTCAATTTTGAGAATGGTCATTCCAATTCAAAACATTATAGCAAACAAAGGAAGATAGAGAATGGCATTCCATTCCTTTATGTCAAACATGACATTATTTGTTATCCTTCCAAAAATAAAAAGATTTGGAAAGAAATGATAGCAACTTAAGTCACACATTAATAATACCGAAAATAAATGTATATTTTAAAACAAAAAACTTTAAAAGAGATTTGGGACTTTATATTAAATATTGTGATTATATTAGTAGATTGGTTCTCATTTATATCATTTAAATAAAATTGCTATTATTTTTTTTCTCTCCTATTATAATTGGTCCAAACATAAATTTTAACTATAAATTTCAGCTATCTTTTATATTCTCTCAAAACGAAGCCTAATGGTCTGTTTGGTAGGCGGTTATGATCCAATTTTTTTGATCTGGCTATGGTTTTTTGAGACCATACCATGTTTGTTTTGCATTGGTCTAAAAAAATATAACTAGACCAAGTTGGACCAAATTAAACCAAAATAACCTTTTTCAGACCAAGATTTTTAAAAATAGATATAATAATACATAAAATCAATAATTAAAAATAGATATAATAATAAATAATAATATAAATAATAAATTAATAATATAAATAAAAAATTAAATAAAGAATATTTATAAATAAAATAAAAATAAAGAATAATAAACAAAATGAATTAAATAATACACAAAAATAATAATAAATAAATAAATAATAAGCAAAATGAATTAAATAATACAAAAAAATAATAATAGATTAATAAATATAATAATAAAAAAAAAAAAATAATAATATAAAGAATAAATGAATAAAATAGATTTATAAATTAATTAAAATAAACGAATAAATAATAATATAAATAATAAATTAATAATATAAATAATAAATTAAATGAATTATATTTATAAAAAATGAATAATAACAAAAGGAATTAAGTAATACATAATAATAATTAATAAATTAAATGAATTAAATAGTAAACAAAATAAAAATAAATAAATAAATAATACATAAAAAGAATAATAAATAATAAATGAATAAAATATATTTATAAACAAATAAAAATAAATGAATAAATAATAATAAATAATTAACAAAATAAATTAAATAATATATAAGAATAAGAATAAATAAATAAATATTATTATAAATAATAAATAAATAGTAAATAATAAATAATAATGGACTTTCATACAATTTGACAAAGATAGTTTGGTTCCAATTTTTTTAGATCAAGACCATCAGACGAGACCGCTCACCAAACAAACTTTCAGAACACATAGTAGACCAGATCGGTATCCAAACGGACCGTAAGAAATCTGAAAAAGCATAGGAAACGGGGAAAAAAATGATAAAAAAGTTTAATTCGTGTTTGGCATGAAAATGAGAAAATAAATGAAAGAAAAATGAAAATAATAAATTCAATACAAATACATCCTTTATATGGAATTACTCATCGCATGATTCAAATTACTGGGTCCAATCGAATTCCTTGTGCACCCCCTTAACCAATGTCCCCATCAACGTTTAAAAATTCTCATCAATTACATCAGCATGGACCCCACAAGTCATCAACGAATCACACATCGCACCACCATCAACCCTCACAGACACGCGGCGCACTACTCAAACCCCCCACGAAACCCTAGACCCAACCCACTATATAAGCTCCTCTTCTTCCGAATCGCTTCACTCCCCAAACCCTAATCCCCATTTCCCCACCAAATCGGCGATTCTGAGCACAGATCCATCCACAAAATGCAGATCTTCGTGAAGACCCTAACGGGCAAGACCATAACCCTAGAGGTTGAGTCCTCGGACACCATTGACAACGTCAAGGCCAAGATCCAGGACAAAGAGGGCATCCCACCGGACCAGCAACGCCTCATCTTCGCGGGAAAACAGCTCGAGGACGGCCGGACCCTAGCCGACTACAACATCCAGAAGGAGTCTACCCTCCACCTGGTTCTCCGCCTCCGCGGTGGCGCCAAAAAGAGGAAGAAGAAGACCTACACCAAGCCCAAGAAGATCAAGCACAAGAAGAAGAAGGTGAAGCTCGCGGTGTTGCAGTTCTACAAGGTGGATGACTCCGGCAAGGTGCAGAGGCTGAGGAAGGAGTGCCCGAATGCCGAGTGCGGTGCTGGGACCTTCATGGCCAACCATTTCGATCGGCACTACTGTGGCAAGTGTGGCTTGACCTATGTTTATCAGAAGGCTGGTGGTGATTAGGGTTTGTTGCTTGCTTTGGTTAATTTTATGATTATGAACTGTTATTTTGATAATTTTTTGTTTTGAGTTCTAAAAGTGGATTAATTGTGTTTTAATTTGGATTTATTGCCTGAATTTGAATTATATTACTTGAGATGCTTATATGAGTCTTTATATGCATTAAGTCATCTGGGTTTTGATAAATATTCATAATTTTGTGTTTTGAGTAAAAAAGTGGATTAATTGTGTTTTTTTTTTTAATTTGGATTTATTGCCTGAATTTGATTTAAATTACTTTATGCTTATATGAGGTTTTTTGTTTTTGCATTAATTGATCTGGGTTTTGATAAATGTTGATATATATTTGTGTGTGTTGAATTGTCTTGTTCTGCATTTTTATTTGATTACACACTTGTTTTGCGGCTGAAGTTCATGCCTTTGGTTTATGATGTGTAAGTATTATTGGATGGATCAATTGAATTTTGGTCTTTGATGATAGTATATGTGATAATGTTGGGTTTCTTGCTTTATTTGTGCCTTAAAGGTATGTTCGTTGTCGACTTGATCGGCTGGTTGAGTCTTTTGTCTTTTGAGTATTAGGGAGCTATTGGATTTTCACAGTGGTTTGTTTTTTTCTTTTTTGTAATGCTCGTCATTGTTAACATGTTCACAAATGGCATAATCATGAACCTTATACTTTGTGTTGATAATCTATTGTATTGACAATGTATAACCCCATCTCATGGAGCTTAGGCCACTTTGCATGACTGACACACTTTGGGTTTTTAAAACGATGTTTATTCTATGAACACTAGTACTGTGATTTGAGAGTGAGTGCAAGTTTGCAATTGATAGAACGAACTAGTCCCCCTCCGATTGGTGCACTTTCACATAGAGTTATTTGAATCTCTTTTATTTTATTTTGCCTTAACCTAATGTTTCTGAGAAGTGGTTTTGTTCTTCCTTATTGTCTAGCTTATGCCATCTTCCAACTGCTTCATAACCGAACCAAAGAATCCGTTCCTCCTTTCAAATTGCGTAATGCCTGAAACCATGGCCATACATATGGAAAAAGAAGTTATTTCCATGGCACTGTAAGTGTTCTAGGTAAATTTATATAGGTCATGGAAGCAGGACCCTCTTTTATGGACTTTACAGTTATATTTAATTTTTCAACTCTCATGATGGTTTATTAAATTGGGCATTGAGGAGTGAAAGATGAGATCATGAGAGGACAGTGCAATTGTGGGAACAGAGCTTGTAGGTGAAATCTATGGTAGGCCATATATTTTGATACATTTGTTTTCATTTTCAGTTATAGAATATCAATTTGTATGTATTCATGTTGGTTTTTTGTTAGTCTGTTGAAAGCTGCAATTGGAAATGGCGGGAACAGAGCTTGTAGGTGAAAATGCATGATAGACCTTGTTTATAAATCCCAATTCAGTGTAGGCAGTCATGAAGATGAAAGAGTAGCTTTACCTTAACTTTAATATTGGAGTTTAGTGACTCATATTTCCTCTCATCCTTCCTCTCTTTCCACCATGTATATACATCTTGTTAACATCTGTTATTGAAGTATGAACCTATGAAATTTAGGTATCTGTGGACCTAGATAGAAAGTGAATTTTATTATAACTAGTTATAAAATTTGATAGTAGCATACTGTAGTGTTTCAGTTATTATTTTGGAGATGATGAACATTTCTTGAAGTATAGAGTAGCTTTACCTCAACTTTAATACATTGATTGAATGTATTTAAACTTTTGTCACGGGTCAATTTTCTCACAGAATTTTGGCAAGACCTCTAACACCTTTAGTGGCCTACTCTGGATTAGGTAAGGTTATGGAAGAAAGTAGGCAGATTGGAATTTTTAATATTGAAGTTCATTATTATGCTCATTTAGCATCAAAGCGATGACAAAGTAATTCTAGTAGTAGTAGTAGTAGTAGTAGTAGCTGAGTTAGTATGAGGTTTCTATAAACTCATCGGAGTGTCAAAACCCCTTTAGTTTTATCCGAGCACACCTGTATTATTCTCAGTTTTATCTGAGGACACCCATGCTATTGGGGGTATGGGGATTACTCCTCCCCTTTAAAGTTTGTTGTTTCAAACACAGGACAAGTTATGCCCAAGACAATGTTTGAACTCTGAGTGATCTGTAGTTTAAAGAAGCAGGACTGCGCATTACATCTGATGTGATCGGACTTGCAATGGAGCGCCTGAGTTCTCGAATCACAAAAGATGGTTGATGAAACATAATTTATCTTCTTATTCTTAGGTGGTTGATCAACGGAAATAGGGGTAAAATATGACATGTTGTCTTTTTGGGCAAAAGGAAAACCTGGTAGTCATCCACAATATGGAAATTTACAGGGGTTAGAAGAACAGGCAGCTGTTAATAGTTCTCTATATTCATACCCTCCTATTTTCCCAATCTATTATTACTTTATCCAAAGAATATGTCATACCTCCTATTTTTTCCCTCCATTACATTGTCCAAAAAATATAGCTTCTTCCTTCTAAGTCTTAACATATGGAAGGCGGAACAACTTGGGGTTTGTGCACTCTCGCGGGACAAAGTCTCGAAAATGAAGAAAAAAATTATAGGGTGTGGACAACCTTGTGTTCGTACCCTATTGTATGTCATAGAGGAACTGGGACTATGCAAAAAAAGACAGACTCATTGTCTTATGCCATGTTTGGATTGGTTTTTTAGAAGTTACTTTTTGCTTTCCGAAGGGAAAAATTATTTTTATGCCATGTTTGGATTGATTTTTTAGAAGTTACTTTTTGCTTTCCGAAGGGAAAAATTATTTTTAATTCTGTTTGAAAACTTTTGAAAAAGCTTCTGGATTTTGGAAGAGTGGTTAGAAGAAGCTAGGGGAGAAGAAGATAGGGGATACCAGATAGGATTGACAATTCGTGTTCACGGGTAGTGTTTGTGTTGGGTTGAGACAAGGGTATTTTACTAAATGCCCCAACCCGAACACGACATGATTAATATACGGGTCAAAAATGTTAAACACTTACACGAATGATTATTTGAACATGTAACACGACACGGCCCGTGTAATCCGTTTAAAATTGGGTCGTGTCGGGTTGGGTTAAAACACTACTTGTTTAACCTATTTAAAAAAAAATCTAAATAATTACTAAAGCCCTGATTCTTAGATGATTAGACCGGAATTGAGAAATCTAAAGATCGGGAAAGTCTAGTGAGAGAAAGTGAGTTTGAAGAGAGAAGAAAGTTGGTGATTTTGAGAGAAGAGAGAGAGAGGAAAGTAATCCACAATCAGGTGCTTATTCCAAATCTCCAACAAACAAAATATAAACTTGTAAAAAAAAAAAATAAATAAAATAATAATAATAATAAATAAATAAATAAATAAATATATATATATATACACACACACGGTTTCTGTGTTTTAAGGGGGTGACTACATACAATTTATCCCTTTCTAATATTTTAATTTTTTGATCCGAACACGGCCCGAATATTTTTGTGTGTGCGGGTTATCCTTTTACAACTAAAATCCATTTATGCTATCAACCCTAATCATTTTAAAATGGTGTCGTGTTCTATTTTACCAATTTTAGTACTACCTTTTTAAAATGACTTATGCTTATTTTTTTCTTCTGAAAAAGGCTAGAAGTAAAAGCTATGCCAAACGGGCCTTAATATGGTAGGAGAAAGTTAGAATGGATATTTATACATTCATATATTTGTACATTGTTCCGTTATCTGTATCAAGCATTGCATCTTTCAACTTGATCAGTAATACCAAAGGAACCCTAATAGAACATCTAATTAAATTTCTTTCAACTTGATCAGTAATGCCTATGCAAAGGAACCCTAATTGAACATCTATTAAATTTATGAGCAAAAAAGCGGGCTTTTATGCTTGCGTAGAATTTGATCCTCATTGCAATGAACCCCTAAATGATTTTTTCCCCCGCCCCCAGGAATTGCTGTTGTTATAGAGGAAAGTAATATTCATACCTTTAAGTCGATCAATTATTTCTCACTTGAAAAAAAAAAAAATTTATTTCTCACCCATAAATATAGTTTTTTTTTTTTGAAGAAAAGATCAGCAAACACATAAATATAGTTAATCAATAGTGTTTTGTAATATTTTTACAGTTACATAACATAGATATTCTTCGATATTGTCCATTCTGTTATAACACTTTTGAAAATGGTAAACATAGTTAAATAACACGATATTCAATCCTTCAAATTCAATACAACATTCACATTTATTCCCACTCGAGTTCAATACACCATCAATTGCAAACCATAATTAATATTTGTTCAATTGCGACTGCGAACCATTCTTAATATTTGTTTCGTTAGTGACACGGAATAAAGAAACAAATAAGAAAAAAAAAAAAAATTCTTTGAACATTTTACATGTTCAATTCAAGGGGCCCTTTTTGTGAAATTAGCTTCCATTGGGTCCTCTACCTGTCTCTAGAGTCAAACCTGTTAAACTGGCTTTGCATTTTCAAATACACGTTTCTCCCAATAATATTATAATGTAGCATAAACCTAACAATCCATCAATTCATTGATCTTGACCAACAATGTATTATGTGCCTTTACTTTAAATTTAAGACTTGATTAATATATATATGGTCACAACTATATAACTCTACCATCATCTATGGTTGAAAAAGCTCTAATGTTATTGACAACAACAAAAATAAAATATCAATTCCTCTCCAATCTATATATTATTGTTTGTAACTAAATAATTTTTGGGGTCTCATTACATTGTAAATGGTGACAACTACAAAGCATGAACTGGATTATTCCATGGGTGTCTATATATGACATATATCTATATATATAAATATATATAGTGATAATGTATTGATATAACGTGATGGGTGCGTTTGATCTAACATCATGTATCACATATTCAGCAAGCGGTTCGTCGTTTGCTGAGCCCACCGCTTTTACCCGCCTACTTTGTTGTCTATATTGGCCTCTCTTTTCTTCTTTTTTCACACGCTTTTTCCTTAGTACGCTGAGTCGGCCACAAATACTATACCATCAGCTCCACCTCAAGGGATATAGTTGTTGATTATTCCAAATATATATATCTATACATATATCTATATATAACTTTCAAGTGTGTTGCATAACTTGCATGTAATGTGTCTAGTTCTCTAGGGTCCATACGGTAATGCTAAACTTGAAATTGCCAAGTTATTTTTTTTTGTAACTTGCTACTTTAAACTACAAAAATATTTGAAATTTACTCATTTTATAGGGTGCGTTTGGAAAACCTGTTTTTTGTATTTGTTTTCTGTCTTCAAATACAAAAACTGCTTTTGTATTTGTTTTTGTTTTTTTCAGCAAAAAACTAAAAACAAAAAAATATTTGGATCAAAATTTGTATTGAAAAATAAAATGGTATTGGTGGGCGGCGGTGGTGGCCAGCGGTGACCAGCGGCGGCGGGGGAGGGGTGGGGGCGGTGGTGGTGGGTGACTGGCGGTGGGCGGCAGTGGGGGCTAGCGGCGGCGACCCGTGGCGGGTGGTTGGTGGCTGCAGCGATGGGGGCGGTGATGGAGGTGGTACCCTAAACAGTGAAAAAACAACTAAAAGTTGTATTTGGTGTTTTCACCACTTTTATCCACTATTCACATAAAATAATTTTCTTGGAAAAAAAAAAGTGAACAGTAAACGCATTTGCCAAATGTGTTTTTATTTTTGAAATAAGTGAACAGTAAAAAAAACAAAACTGTTTTTGCATTTGCCAAACGAACCCGTAAGAATTCACTTTACACGAATCTTTTTGTGTAGTTGTAGTGGTTGAAATATTTGGCCCAATTATAGATGGGTCACCAGACTGATGGGCCAACGACGGATGGGCCAAGGACCGATGGGCCGGAAGGAGGATGGGCTGAAAACAAGCAGGCCGAAAACAACAATGGGCCTATGGAAAGATCTAGAAGCTAAAGTGTGGTCCACAAGGCAAGGAGCAATCCAATTATAGAATAAACAGTCCAAAAAAGGGTAGAGTTTATCAAATCCCTTGATTTAAGGGATTGATAAACCTGGGTACATGGGCTTGACCCATTTATCACAATTGTGTATAAATAGAGGACTTGAATTAATGAGAACATGTCCAATTTTTTTCCGATTTCTATTGTGTAACTTTTCTGCATTTACACAATTGGCGCCGTCTGTGGGAAGACTTCCCTATTATTGAAATCTTTTTCAATAAGCTTCCCACCCTCTACAAAAAAGCTAAGAACCGTACCATCAATGGCGATCACACGATCACAACAGACCGATTTGCCTCCAAACGGAGGCCAACAACCAGAAGATCCGATCAGGAGAGCCCTTGAGGAGAGGACTGCCGAATTAGAAAGGCAGAACGCTGAACTGGTAGCAAAATTGGCTCAACTGCAGAACCCACAAGAGGCCCATGATGATGAGCAGTCCGGCCAACACGAACAATCCATAGGCCGCCAGACAGACAAAGATGACCCACCCGCTAAAGCCCACAACGATCGCGAAGAACAGGTAGAGTCATCCCTACAGGTTATTGGGGCACGAAACCCCGAGGAGGTCCTGACCATGAAAAAACTGGAGGAAATCATGTCAAGATTTCAGCGAGACGTGCTTAGGGATCTGAAGGTACAGACCCCAATCGATCTGGCATCCGAGGCATCCATAGACGCCGTTCAGACACCATTCACCGTCTCGATCACCAGCGTGCCCTATCCAGAAAGGTTCAGATTACCGAAGTTCACCCTGTTCGATGGCACAAAAGATCCAACCGAACACATCTATCACGTTCATACCAAGATGAATGTTTACAACGAGAACGAGGCCTTACTCTGCAAAGTTTTCCCCACCAGCCTGACCGAAGCAGCCCTCCTGTGGTTCAGAAAGCAACCGCCCCGATAGATCGGTAGCTGGCTCAGACTCTGCGAGTTATTTATTGCACAATACTTCGGCAATAAAAGGCAGAGGAAGACTATCTCCAGTCTGTTCACCATGATCCAAGAGAATGGCGAATCCCTGAAAAGTTTTGTTTCACGGTTCAATGTGGAGATGTCTTCAATTGACAACTGCGATCAGCATTCAGCCGTCGAAGCCTTCAGAATGGCCCTGATTCCTGGAACCAAGTTCCACCAATCCCTAATCAAAAGGCCACCAGCCGATATTGGAGAGCTCAACTCCAGGGCACAGGGGCACCTCCGAATAGAAGAGGAGTTGGCCATACGACAAAGAAGGATTGCCTTTGCAACAGTAGAAGCCAGAGCATCCGAGCCTTCCAGGGTAAAGGATCGGGCACCAGAACGGAAGAGACCGAGCGCACTTCCAGCTCCATCCCCAGCCCCAGAGAAACGACCAAGGTTTGAGGAAAAGGTCACCCCCTTAAAAGTAACCTTGGCAAAGCTATACCAGGAAACAAAGAGCAAAGGAATCTACCGGTCACCACCTCCCATTAGACAGCCGATGGACCAAAGGGATATGTCGAGGCACTGCACCTTCCATGTCGAATACGGGCACCACGCTAACGAGTGCAGAAGCCTCAGAAGACAGGTGAAAGCCATGATTGCAAAAGGAGAACTGACCGAGTATGTTGCCAGGGAAGGAGCCCGGCCAGATCAAGCGACGCATGATCCTGCTAAGGGAGCTATGGGATAACCCGTGCGGGTCATTCACATGGTCCATGGAGGGCCCAGTCGGTCAGAAGTGGAAGAAGCCCGTAGATCACAGATGCGGCAAGCCCAGAAGTTACGAAGGGTTGGCGAAGTCACCGAATTCCGAAGCCCGGATTACTTTCACCTCTGCAGATATGCGGAATATTCATACACCTCATGATGACCCCCTGGTTATCTCCCTCATGGTCTCCAACTATCTGATCAAGAGGGTAATGGTCGATCCAGGAAGCAGTGCCAACATTATCACCAAATGGGCCTTTGAGAAATTGGAAATTAGCCCTCAGGAAATAGCCCCTTCCAGAAGCCCGATAGCAGGATTCGATGGCAAAAGAGTGGAACCAGTGGGGGAAATACAGTTACCAGTAACGGCAGCAAGGCGCACGCTCCGAGAGACTTTTGTGGTGGTAGACGTAAAACCTTCCTATAATCTCCTTATGGGAAGGGGATGGATCCATCGTATGCACGGAGTCCCTTCTACCATGCATCAGGTCATGCGGTGTATTGATCCGAACGGAATTGACGTAATCGATATCAGGGGTGATCAGATAGCAGCAAAGGAGTGTTACGCAGTCACTTTGAAAAGTCTAAATAGAAGAGCGGAGCCGAAACAAAGGTCACAACCCAAGACAACAAATGATGCCAAATAGCAATTACAGGAGGGCGGTTCGGGCTCACCAATAGCAGTTGAACCACTATTGGAAGTTCAAATCTGCCCCGATCGCCCTGAAAGGTTCACCTATGTTGGTTCAGGCCTCAGTCCACAGGAACAAGAAGAAATGGAATCCCTTCTCCGATCCAACGCTGACATATTTGCGTGGAGCCTTATGGACATGACCGGTATTGATCCATCAGTAGCCCTGCATTCTCTCAATGTGGATCCCAGCGCAAGGCCTGTTAAACAGAAACAGAGACGAATGGGAGTCCATCGAAATCAGATCATAGCTGAAGAGATTGATCGACTTCTGCAAGCAGGATTCATAAAAGAGGTCCAATATCCTTCCTGGTTGGCGAACGTGGTGGTGGTCCAGAAGAAAAATGGCAAGTGGAGGGTATGTGTTGATTTCACTGATTTGAATAAAGCATGCCCGAAAGACTGTTTCCCTTTACCAAAGATCGATCAGATGGTAGATGCCACCGCAGGATTCGAACGCCTCAGCTTTCTGGATGCATATTCTGGCTATAACCAGATCAGAATGGATCCGGAAGACCAGGAAAAGACTGCCTTTATCACTGAATCAGGTACATTTTGTTATACAGTTATGCCTTTCGGACTAAAGAATGCATGTGCTACCTATCAGAGATTGGTCAGAAGGGTGTTCCAAGGGATGATGGGATCCACCATCGAGGCCTACATCGATGACACAGTGGTCAAAAGCAAGGTCAAAGAAGACCATCTAACCGATCTGCAGCAGGTGTTTAACACCCTCCGGAAGTACAATATGAAGCTCAACCCGACCAAATGTTCTTTCGGAGTATCCTCAGGCCAGTTTTTGGGTCATATAGTTGATCGGATGGGAATACAAGCTAGCCCTGCGCAAGTCAAAGCTCTCATAGAGACAAAGTCCCGGAAGGAGATACAGGTACTAACCGGAAGAATAGCGGCCCTCAGTCGATTTATCTCTCGATTAACCGATCGGTGTAGGCCATTCTTTCAGGCAATAAAAGCCTCATAAGGAGAAGTCTGGGGGCCAGAACAAACGGACGCCCTGAACAAACTCAAAGATTACATGGAAAAGCCCCCGATACTGACAACCCCTGAAGCCGATGAGCCGTTGCACCTGTATCTTGCCATTTCAGCAACATCTACCAGCGCCGCTCTGGTCAAGGAGGGCAAAGGGTACCAAACACCAGTTTTCTACACCAGCAAATCCCTTGCTGATGCAGAAACCCGATATTCAAAATAGGAGAAGCTGATACTATCACTGATCAATGCTAAACGGCGTCTTCGACACTATTTTAAAGCACACCCGATCATAGTTCCTACTGTAACTCCGATAAGATCCATAATGGCGAAGCCTGAGTTATCCGGGAGAGTCTCGAAATGGGCAATTGAACTAGGAATTTTTGACATAACCTATGTCCCCCGAACGGCCATCAAAGGACAGGCAGTAGCTGACTTCCTGCTAGAAACATAAACTACTGACTGCACAGAAGAGGTTGAGCCTGGATTATGGTTCGTGTTCGTAGACGGATCATCCAATACCAACGGAGCAGGGATCAGAGTAGTACTCGTAACACCGGATGGTACTAAAATCCAACAATCCGTTAGATTGGAATTTCCAGCTTCTAACAATGAAGCAGAGTATGAAACCATCCTTGCAGGAATTCGGTTAGCCCGCAGCCTTCAAGTCCAAAGAGCAGAAGTACGAAGTGACTCCCAGCTAGTCGTGCGACAGTTAAATGGGGAGTATGAAACCTGAGAGCCGAAGATGGAAGCATACAAAAATCTAGTTCTAAGGGAGGCCGATAAGTTCCAGCAGATAAACTTTGAGCAGATTCCCAGGGGGGACAACTTTGTAGCAGATCATCTGGCTAACCAAGCCTCCGGCACGGGAGAAAGTATGACTCGCACTGTACCAATAGATTTTGTCGTCCGATCCAGCTTGGAACCTCCCGAAGAAGTAATGGTTATCCCATGGGAACCAAGTTGGATGGATCCAATAGTAGACTATCTGAAATTTGGTACATTGCCGGAATCGAAATCAGAGGCCCGGAAGATAAGAATGAAGGCAGCCAGATATGCCCTATACAACGGCCAAATATACCGAAAGTCTTTTTCCGGACCATACTTGAGATGTCTCACCCCATCAGAGGCATCGGCAGTCATGGAGGAGATTCATGCTGGAGCTTGTGGCAATCACTTCTGAGGAAGGTCCCTAGCTCATAAAGTCCTCACCCAGGGGTACTTCTGGCCCTACCTGGCAAGAGACGCTGAAATTTATGTCAGACATTGCAAAAAATGCCAGTTTCATGGAGATGCCATTCATCCACCGCCTGAGTTCTTAAACCCAACTATTATCCCTCACCCTTTTGCCCGATGGGGGATGGACATTGTGGGTCCTCTCCCTCAGGCAATACGATGTACCACGCATGTTCTCCTGGCTACCGATTATTTTACCAAATGGGTGGAAGCGGAGGCATATCCCACCATAACAGGCAGCCATGTCATAAAATTCATATGGAGCCACATCATCTGTAGATTCGGTCTACCCCGAACCATAATGATGGACAATGGCACCAACCTGGACAACAGAAGGGTTCAAGCATTCTTAGCAAAACATGGGATCAATCAGAACACTTCTTCCGTCGGCTACCCACAGGGAAATGGGCAAGCAGAAAGGACGAATAGAACCATTTTTGACACGTTGATGAAAAAACTTGAAGACGCAAAAGGGGCATGGTTAGAGAAATTGCCTGAGGTGTTGTGGTCCTATCGGACTACTCCAAGACAGCCAACTGGAGAAACCCCTTTCGCCATGGCTTATGGGGCCGAAGCAGTTATCCCGACCGAGCTAAGGGTGCCTACTTTAAGAAGTCACGCATGAGAAGAAGGTCCAAACAATCAACACCTAGCCCATGATCTGGACCTCCTGGAAGAAAGAAGGGAAGCCGTCAGGATAAGACTAGCTGCCTATCAGCAGCAAGTCAGGGCACGATTCAATCAGAAAGTCAAAAGAAGAGAGTTCCAAGTAGGCGATATGGTGCTCAGAAGGAAGATTGGGATTGTAGACAAATTGCGAGAGACATGGGAAGGACCTTACACAGTGGTTGAGGTTATAGGACGCGGTGCTTATCGGGTTCGGAAGAACGAGACAGGCCGCCTCGAGTCCAACTCTTAGAATGCTTATCGCTTAAAGAGGTATTATCCTTAGATAGTTGTTTTTCTTGTTAAGAAATAAGACTGTGTCTTTCTATGACACCTTTGTTACGAAGCATCTGTGCCCGATATCGGCACCTCTGCCTCATGATTTTCAAATTCATCTCAATAAAGATAGATTATACTTTTATACAAGTACTTCATGTTTGTTAAAATTTCCTAAGTGTTTGAGTTCAAACCTGATTTGAATAAACCAGAGGATGAAATCAAGCCTCAGGGGCCAAATGCCCGAAGGCTTCATGTTTGTTAAAATTTCCTAAAGTGTTTGAGTTCAAAACCTGATTTTGAACTAACCAGAGGATGAAATCAAGCCTCAGGGCCCAAATGCCCGAAGGCTTCATGTTTGTTAAAATTTCCTAAGTGTTTGAGTTCAAACCTGATTTGAACTAACCATAGGATGAAATCAAGCCTCAGGGGCCAAATGCCCGAAGGCTTCATGATTGTTAAAATTTCCTAAAGTGTTTGAGTTCAAAACCTGATTTTGAACTAACCAGAGGATGAAATCAAGCCTCAGGGGCCAAATGCCCGAAGGCTTCATGTTTGTTAAAATTTCCTAAGTGTTTGAGTTCAAACCTGATTTGAACTAACCAGAGGATGAAATCAAGCCTCAGGGGCCAAATGGCCGAAGGCTTCATGTTTGTTAAAAAAAAAAAAAAAAAAAAAAAAAAACCAACACAAAGGACGAATAATCACTGGAAAAAGGAATAAAAAGTTCTTGTTCATTAAAAAAGAAGGAAGTTACAAGAAATTAGCCCATTGGGGGAAACTAAATATATATAAAATTGCCCTAGCTACTGTTCAGGAGGATGGTATTCTTCCCCCTTCAGGATGGCGGCGAAGCGCTTCTCGTTCTCAGAGGCAGGAGGGTTTTCATAAGGAAATGATACTCCCATATGGGCATCGAATTCCTCTGCGGTCTTGAATTCCCGGGATTCCAGAGGGATATGCTCCAATTCATGCCTCCGCCGCCAGGCCCTGACCGCTCGGATGTCGCAGATGGCACTGTATCTTTTGAACATGTCGAGCCCTCCCAAACGGCATACTTCGACCTTTTCCCGCTCAAGGGACAGAAGCCTTCCTGATTCTGCCAAGAGTCTATCAGACTCAGCTTTTTCAGCCGCCATCTTCCTGGCAGCCTCCTTCGTTTTTTCCAGTTCGGCAACTAGAACCAGCTTTTCGGCAGTCAGGGTTTGCCTTTCCGCTTCACCGGTTTCCAGAAGAGTCTTCTGTTCAGAAACGGTCTGTCGGAGACCGTCCGCCTCCTTGACCAGAGAAACCTGATGGATCTCATTCTGCTTTATTTGGGCCTTCATACCTGCCATTTCTTTGACATCAGTCTCAAGAAGACTGTTGTAGGCCTGAACACCGTAGAGAAGCTGCACAATAAAGATTGGATTATTACATAAATAGCGATCAGACAAACGAAATAGAGAACACAAAGGTTAAACAAAGTCTTTTTACCTCCATAACCATTATCGAAGTCCTCTTAGCCAGATCAGTTCTGGTGATTTTTATCTGAGCCACCCTATCAGCTGGTGTCCAGATCCCTTTGGCCATAGACCGAAGAGCTTCCGGATGATTAAGAGTGATTTGATCAGCACAGACTGGAGTCCCATCTGGCAGCAGAAACTTAGGCTCCCAAGGAATCAGAGCTTGGGATGATTCAGGGGCAGCAGGAGCTTTGCTTGAAGAAACATTTTCGGCTTGTGTCCTGGCCCTTTTAGTACCCACTCCACTAGTTGCACTGGATCGGGTCCTCACAGTCGGAGCATTAGCAGGAGGCGGAGGAGGAACCGATGGGTTCTGTACTGGTGGCGCAGTAGGGCTCTGAATAGGTTGAGGTACTGAAGTTGAAGGCGGTGCTGTTGACAATGGCACAACATCAACAAGCGTGATCCCTTCGGGAACTTGAGGAATTCTGGCAGACATTGGTTTGTCAGGCAAGTCCATCCTGTCAACACCAGCGCCCAAGTTAGAGATCTACTCAAGATTGTCCAAGGTCAGCAGGTTAGTAGCCGATCGGGTTTTGCCCCAGACATGGGTTTTCAAGAGGCCTATCCAGTGTTTTATAAAGGTAAGGGAAGGTCCTTGTCCTCGTAACCTAGAAATTTGAAGGCATAGTCCCCCCGATGAAGGTCACAGTGGTCACAGAGGTAGGAAGCTTTATGAAGGGGGCGGTAGACAGGCAGACGAATGGGACCAAACTTGTTAGGGATCGGGAATATACGAGAAAAAGGGTATGACCAATTGCCACTCACTACTACCATTCGTTCTTTCCATCCCTTGTCCGATTTTTCAGTATCGATGCATATGCTGCGGCCTTGAAAGGGGAAAAGGTTGTATCTACCCCTACTCGCTCTGGCATTTTGGAAAAAATAACAAAGGAGGAGGTCGGCTAGACCTAAGTTCAGATCCATATCCCTGTTATACAACAGGAGCATGGATATGATCCTAAAGCTGTTCGGGTTCAGTTGAAGAGGGTGCAACCCTAGCATGAAAAACACGTAGTGAAAAAAGGGGTGAAGAGGAAACCTTAGAACCCTAAGATGAGATGCCGATAGCAGAATGCTACCGGGAGCTAGGCCCTGGCTCTGGGTAAAATCTAGGTAGCCAGGGTAAGGGGACACATCAACGTCCTTGGGAACTTGGGTCTCAGCCCGAAGATGTTTAACGTCCACTTCAGGTCGGGTCCTCTTAAGTGGGGCCACAACGAATGGTTCAGAAGGCTTAGATATCGCATGATCAGTCGTTGAGGAACCCGGAAGGTCAGTACTTTGAGGAATGGTCTTTTTGGTTCTATTGGGAATGGGCTCGGGATTGTCACTGCTAGTGGGATCGGTGCCGGAGGTAGAAGATAAAATGACTTCCTCTACTGACCGGGTGTCGTCACTATCAGACATGATTCTAAAGAAATGTAGAAGAGACAGAAGGGGGCAAAGATGAAAATTAAAAGAAAGGAGAAGAAATGACCGGTCAACTTACTCGGTTGGCGAACGGAGAATCACAGGAGCTTCGGGTAGCAGCGGGTTTTTTCCTATTAAGTAAAATCCGGAACGATCGACGGGAAGGATTGCGGCAAGAACAAGAAAATAAAACCCAAGGATAAAAAGCTAAGGAAGAAATAAACAAGAGCAGAAAAATGCAAAGTATGAAGTAAGAAGTGAAATGGAGAAGTGTGGATTTTATAGAGAGGGAGAAGGAGACCAAAGGGTTGCACGAAGCCCGAAGGTCGCGCAACCCACGATGAGCCGTCATAGTGCGGCAATCAAGGGAATAGTGGTTGCACATTTTCAAAATACCAATAAATGCTCATAATTGGTTGACAACTCACCAAACTCCATTTTCCCTAAAAAAGGTGCATGAATGTATATATATATTTAGTATTATTTGAAATTTTTCGGTCATGGGCTTTTTGCAAAAGCCCATAATCTCAGGGGCCTGTGTAGTGGTTGAAATATTTGGCCCAATTATAGATGGGCCAACGACGGATGGGCCAAGGACCGATGGGCCGGAAGGAGGATGGGCTGAAAACAAGCAGGCCGAAAACAACAATGGGCCTATGGAAAAGATCTAGAAGCTAAAGTGTGGTCCACAAGGCAAGGAGCAATCCAATTATAGAATAAACAGTCCAAAAAAGGGTAGAGTTTATCAAATCCCTTGATTTAAGAGATTGATAAACCTGGGTACATGGGCTTGACCCATTTATCACAATTGTGTATAAATAGAGGACTTGAATTAATGAGAACATGTCCAATTTTTTTCCGATTTCTATTGTGTAACTTTTCTGCATTTACAGTAGTAGTCGGGATAAAGTCCCGAATACCTCATTATGTATATAAAAGAAATTTCCTAGCTAGATGTGACTATATATATTATAAAGTAATCCTATTTAGACATTTTATTTTATTTTATCATTATTGCTATATTTTTTGTCCAATTTAATCCATTTGCCCCTATCTATTGTACTGATTTTTAGTACCTTAAGCAAAGTTAAAAAGTGCCTCCTATATAGAAATTAAGAATTCAAAGTTCAAAATAAGTTGGCTAAATATGCCATCAATATTCAATCACAAGAAAATGTGGAGAATTGGCCAAAAAGGAGTATGATGATATTATATACAGTGAGAAGATAGAAAAAAAACGTATAGTCATTGATATTCCATGCTTAAAAGCTACGCCAACCATATACATACAACACACAGGTATTACTCATACCCTACGTATTCCCGTGGTTTCATATTAATATATATATCTATATACATGTATATAATTATAACAAGAGAGATCAAAAGTTGAAACGTTCATGACTAAGTTGTAACCACTATTAATTGTACGGCAACGGTCATGCCTTCAAAAAAAGTAATTGAACACTAATCTGATTAATTTTTGGAAATAAGAAAACGTAAATCATCTGCATTAATGATAAAAATAGAGAAACACATATACAACACAGACATGTTATTTGTGTTTTGACGCAATATAACCACATATTCCACGTGATTTTTCTATTTTTTAATTTTCAAATTTATTTACAGTGTTGAAAATTGATTATGGTCAAGATCAATTTTTAAAAATTATATAAGAATCTTTATTGCATTCAATTCATAACTAGACACTATATTTGGGATAAATAAATTAGATTATATTAAAATAAAATGTGAATATCACACGAATATCATTCTTATGTAATAATATTCTTATATTTTAAAAAAAGTTTCTAACAAACTTACCCGAAAAAAAAGTTTCGAACAAGATGACACACATAGTATCATATGATACGAATTTAAATAAATAATTTACTTTTTTCTTCACTTCTACATTAGTGTATATAAAAATATAGGATAATCTTACTTTCACCCTTGAGGTTTGCTCTAATCACACTTTGATTCCCTCAAAATTTAAATATCTTAATTACACCAATTAAGATAGACGAATGTCAGTTTTACGAACTGTAACAATTACCTCTTTATTCTTAAATATTATATTCAAAAAAAGAAAAAAAATATGTATTTTGTGAGAACAAATTTATCATTTTATATAGTGGTCAGAGAGTAACGTTATTACAGAAGGTCGAGATGAGATATAAATAAAATCAATGGGATGTAATTGAAATATTTGAAATTGAAAGGAATGAAAATGGGATTAGGACAAACATGAGGGTGAAAGTAAATATAACCCAAAAATATAATTACTTAGGGGTAAAATAACACCATATAAGTTAATAACCATGTAAAATGAGAATTTGCAAAGGCCTAAAACTCTCTCATTGCATTTTCCTGATAAAACAGATATTAATGGGGAAAACAGGGAGAGAGAAAAATACATGCAGTGGGAAGTATGACACACATATGTATATGTATATACTATATATGTATATATAGAGAGAGAAAGTGGAGTGATAATGAGGGAGCGTGATTCCAGAAATCTGGTGGGATGTGGGGTCCTGAGTTTATGCGGACGTTCCAAAACCCCAATTACTAGTCCTTACCACTCCACACCACCATCTCATCTCCATATTCTTCAACCTCAACCTCACTCTGAATTTCCCAAACCACCCACCCATCAACCCTTCAAATATTTCTCTCACCCTCTCTCTCTTTCTATACATACACATCTATATATACATATATCTATATATATATATATATTCATTCATTCGTTGTTTCCTCTCTCATCGCCTCATTGATGGATGGATGATCCCAAATCATCGCTTTCCCTCTGTATATGAAATCCAGGTATTTTATCTACACTTCGATTTATATATTGATTCAATCTATCGTTTTTAATCTCCCTAAATCATATTTTCTCTTGTTCAGTAATACATTTGTAGGATCTTGTGAGCCTCTTTTCCTGAACCTGAATCAAAATCATTGCATATTCAGATAATTTCTATTTATTTTCAACAAAGTTACATATATATATATATAATATGTATATGTTGATTGTGGTTCCTGTTTGTTAGATTTGAAGAGATTTCAGTTGGATCAATAGATTTATGTAAGATTGATGTAATCTAGGCATTGTGATTTTGAGATATTCACTGCTTATTTTAATTCAGAATCTTATATTTTTCTCTTTTTTTTTTTTACAGGGTTTACTCTTGTGAGAGAAATAGAGTTTGTTGTAGATTAGATTTGACTGTAGGAAGAAGATGATAGGAGGCGAAAATGGGAACAACAATATGCTTCCTGTTTTCTTTAATGAAAACTGTTTCCAGTTTCCCACTACTGATGCATCAAGTCAGCTGCAATTGTTTGGAAATTGTGGGTTTTCTCTTCATTCAACTTTATATAAGAATTGTTTTCTAGATTCTATATATCATTTGTATATTTGTTCTTCTATGGTAGATGGGTATTCCTTTAATTTGTTTTCATTGAGTTTTGCTTTGTTTTTTTGTTTTTTTTGTTGAAATGAGTTCTTCTAGTTATTGTAAAAAAGTGTTGAACTAAGGCCTTGTTTGACAGAGCTTCTGCTTCTGCTTTTACACGGAAGAAAAAGAGAAAACAAAAGCCTTATGGAGAATCTACAGCCTTGTTAGCTTCTTCAAAGCGCTCTTACAAGGCTCGGAATCTCTTTTAAAAAATTAGCCAACATGTATATCTCTGTGATTTGATGATGTTTGCGTTCAATAGTATCAGTTTATTCTGCTTTGCGTAAATTTATCTTTTCTACTTCGAAGATCCTTCAACAATCGTTCTCTTAAGTTAAAAGCCTCTGTACTAGATCTCCCCGACATGAATTGAAACTGGATGTCGATTATTTCCTTAGTGTGTTGTATTCCTTTTTTCCCATAGTTTTATAAGGATTTATCTAATTTGATGTATGAAAATGATTTCTCTCAGTTTGATGCAATGTCATATATCCCTTTTATGTTTACAAATTATAACTTGATACAATGGCATTGTTTCTCCATTCATTTGGCGTTGAGGTGTCCTTCAAAACTTTATCTAATAGGTTTAGCCATTCTTTATTACACTCCCCAGAATTTTCCATCTCTCTCTCTCTCTCAGGATATTCTAAGTTTCTAAAGTTTTCTCTTCCCCTCTTTTTGAAAGCTGAACTAAATTGTATCATTTTGACTTATCATTCCCGTGTTAGCTTCATTTAATCGTCCATGAGGTTTCTTTTCCATCTCTCCGACATGAGGTTTCTTTTTCAATCTCTCCGAATTACCTTCATCTTTCATGCGTCTAACTTAAATCTTATCTTTCTTTGAAGATATAGGTGGAATAACTTAAATCTTATCATTCCCGTGTTATCTTTCTTTTTCAATCTTATCTTTCTTTCCATATACATATAGAAAGGAAAAAACTATTTACACTTGTCTACCTATATAAAATAGTGGAGAAAATATAAATCAAATGATGTTATGTCATGAATTTTACTTGAGTTTGGGTTATCTTCTTACTATGCTTCATTTTCATTAGTTTACTTATTAATGATTATCTTGTTTAATTTATTTGGTTTTAAATAGTTTCCACATTAGAAATTATTACCCTTCCTACTATTTTACATTCAATATGATCACATCTACAGTTTTGGTTGGGAGTGTGTACATTTCCCAAATAGTGAAATGTACTACTCTGCAAGACCCTTTTCGCATAGACCTTTTTCGCACAAACGAAATGATAGATCATATGCTACAATATCTGGATTTGTTGTTTTACATATTTATAATCTTGCGCCTCATGCATGTGAATGGATAGGTCCTTTCAGGGTCTGGTACATGCTATTCAGGGCTTAATTTTAAACATAATCTATACTCTTAAGAATTCTGGTCTTTACACTTAATGACCCCACGTTTCTATTTCATGAAGTAAAAATCATGTTAGCTCATTTTTGTTCAACCATGTTGGCTTCGTAATAGTTGTACTGATCTTATCTACCATCTTGCAATTTGTGTTGCAGTACCAGGTGGATGTAATATTGCTCCTATAAATTATTTTGCAAACGAGCATAATGCCCCTTTTCTTCGACCTAATAAAAGAAGCAGGGAACCAGAAAATGTCTCAAAGAAGCAGAAACTTCAGATTTCCTTAAATTATAATAGCTGTCATGATGAAGCCGATCGGTCAGCAAGCATACCAAACCACAACCCTGTATCAACCGGGTTAAGGCTGTCATATGATGATGATGAACGCAACTCCTCTGTCACATCTGCAAGCGGAAGTATGACGGCAACCCCAGCAATGATCTTGTCTCTTGGTGCCGACATTAGGACTGAACTTGATAAGCAGAAAGAAGAACTTGATCAATATCTGAAAATTCAGGTACTACTGGCTACTCCACTCAAATAAATTGTTAGGTATATCTAACCTGCCTGTCATAGTGGACCCTTCTTTGGGTCCATCATCAACCATATTAGTTGTGTCATGATCAAACATATTGCTCTTTATTACAGAAGGCTAAATTATGATGTCAGTATGACAATTCAGTGATTTGTAAACTCTACATACAACAAGTATTATCCAAATTGATTCGTTTATGCTGATAAGCTCCAATTGCATCATAGGTATTACAAAAAAGGGATTTTTGTTATCCTCTGTTCTTTCATTTTTGTTTTGACGATCTCTGCGATTATACAGATACTGCCTATTTACATACATACCTTGACAATTCCCGTTAGTTAACCTATAGAATTTTATTAGCATGTCCGTAGTTGGAACATAAATGGGTTCCTGCGATTATACAGATTGTACCCATTTACATACATACCTTGACAATTCCCCTTTGTTAATACATAGAATCCAATGAGAATATTTGTACTTGGTACAGAAATGGGTTCTCCAATAGCTAGAGATTAAAGATCCATAAGAGAAAACACAAGTAACGGGCCTCCACTTGAGCATTTAAAGGAAGGCACATGAACAGTCGTTTGATCCCCATCAAATCCGCATTCTTCTTCTAAAATAGGCTGGAATGCCTATAATCATAATCTATGCAGTTGGCCTGCATAAGTATTTCCTATACAGTTGGTTCTTTTCCCGAATTTTACTCTTAGCAACTCCTCGATTCGAAGCAGGATGATGTTTTACTAAACCATGTACATATAATATGTGAATCTTTAAATTTGTTTATATTTAATTTATCAACTAATTTTGAATGGATCACCAAGTATTTCCAACATGTAATGACTTCCCCGTTTTTTTTTTTGTGTTGGGGGTGTTATTGAAGGGCATTTTAAATTACTTCCCAGAATCACTGAATATGGGAGTGGAAGGGGGAAGGGAATGATGGGGCTATGGATTGCTAGGCAGGAGCGATTTAGTTTTTCCACATTTGAGTTCATTACTGGCATTGATGAATTTTCATGTTTATTTTGTTCCATAATATTTTAATGAATTCCATCTGGAAGCTTATGCATGAAAACAGACTGTAACCATTGTCAAATTCTCTGAATGGGATCTTTATTTTTTGATGTTGGGGAGGACTGAATTTTGTAGCAATATAGACGTAAAAATCTTTGTATTAATGCATATGTTATGGGTATTTGCTCTAATTCAGCAAGCTCTCTATCTCCCTCCCTCCCTTTAAAGTATTAAACAGTTTTTGATGACTTTGATGCTGCTCCCTGGACCTTAACATCTTTTGCTCTTTAAACAGGAGGAAAATCTTGCAAAGGGGTTGACGAACATAAAGCAGAGACACATGGCTTCTTTCCTGAATGCCTTAGAGAAAGGTGTCAGCAAGAAGTTGCATGAGAAAGATCTCCAGATAGAGAACATAAACCGCAAGAACAGAGAACTGGCCGAGAGAATAAAGCAAGTGGCAACAGAAGCCCAAAACTGGCACTACAGAGCAAAATACAACGAGTCGGTGGCTAATGTCTTGAAGAACAACCTTCAGCAGGCACTTTCACAGGGTACTGCCCAAGGGAAGGAAGGATTCGGAGACAGTGAAATAGATGATGCTGCCTCCTACATTGAGCCAAACTCCCTCAACGTTCCAGGTAGGCTCGGGAAGGCTCATCTCATGAAGGATAACATGATTTGCAGAGCGTGCAAAGCCAAGGAGGTATCTATCTTGTTGATGCCTTGTAGACACTTGTGTTTGTGTGAGGACTGTGAAGGGTCAGTCACCGTTTGTCCTGTATGCCAGTTGATGAAAACTGTTGGTGTTCAGGTGTACATGTCTTGAATTTGCAATCAAAATCGCTGAAAATTGAGAATATTTTTTGCTCATGCTCTTTTTTTCGATCTGCGATTTAAGTTGTCTTTCTCTAAATTTGTATCAAATGTATTTGGATGACAAATTAAATTCATATAATGGATGTGTTGACATTGCACTTATACCTTCCTTGCAAGCTCTGTTGAATTATTTAGACTATGTTCTAGTAAAATTGAGAATATTTTTTGTTCATGCTCTTTTTTTCGATCTGCGATTTAAGTTGTCTTTCTCTAAATTTGTATCAACATTGCACTTATACCTTCCTTGCAAGCTCTGTTGAATTATTTAGACTATGTTCTAGTAATTTAGCTCATTGATTTGAGGTTTCTATTTAGTAGAGAAAAAAATGGTGTTTGTTTTGATCTTAAAAAGCCTTGTTGCTTTGATGACTTAGTGGGCAAAGAAACATGTGCAAACTATAAGCTTGACATTTCTTTTAAATTTGCAGAAATTGGATTTGTTTGGAGTATGTATGTCCAAAATTTTATTATAATCCAAGAAAATTAAGTAAAATTCTTCACTGCTTTCATTTGATTTTCATTCAAGTTAATAAGAAGGTTGAATACTTTAATTCTCTGACACTGTTTTTAGAAACTCGGTCATTTTTTTAACTCAGTTTTTAGGAAATAAAAGTAATTTGCAAACTGTTTTTTTTTTTTTTTAGTAATTCTCTGGCTTAAATGACTAGAATGATTGAACAATGAACAATGTAGCTAATTTGACATTAATGACGTCAACTAGCAAATGATGAGGTCATTACCAATTGCTGCACTCCTTTTATCCAAATTAAAAGGAAAATTGATTGCAGCTTAGTTTAGTTAATAGTCACAAGTCACAATTATCACTAACATGTTGCATCAAGAAGAGAAAGAAACATACTCAAATTACTAAATTGCAACTGCAATTCTATATTCACAAAAATATTTTAAATTTTGGAAATGACCCTTTCAGATAGAGAGGCTTGGGAGTGCTTTACCATGAATATACCTCATTGTCAGTATTTGCATTGTTGGTGAATAAAAATCAAGATTAATATTATTTTTTTTGTTTGTTTTTTTATTATTTTTGACAACACAGTTTGTTGTACATCAATCATAATTGTACAGTTCATGCTAACAATTGAGGGTTGGTTTTGCTAACAATTTGCAGTGAAATGAGAGAGTCCATGGAACATTTTGACTTGGGAATGCTAGTGCACTGGACCACTAGTTGAAGAGTAAAGCAAAGGTCTTCAAATACATTATTCTTACACTTGAAGTGTGGGCATGTTGAAAATATAACACCTTCATCTACTTTCAAGCCAAGCCATATAACCCCACAAATCCCACAATTTCATACACTAATCTGCACATATATATTAATATCCAATGGCTTCACTTGATTTATGTAAATCAACCAGTATAGCACAACCACCAGAATTCATAAAAAAAAAAATATGGACAACATTTTTTTGCTGTTCTTTTTAGGTCTGCTGCTAGTGGCTCATGGAATTGCAGAAACTAATTTATACGACGACATTGGTGTTCTGGGAGAGCTTGAAAGTTTGGACATAGAAGAAACAGATGATATAGAACTTCTCGACTTCCCATCGTGGACAAGTCAACATGGCAGCAAGGTTCTTGTGAACGTGGATGCATTTGGTGCGGTTGGAGATGGAGTTTCTGATGATACTCAGGTGATTTTTTTTGCACCATTCATAAATCTACTCAAGTTTTGCTCATTTCTGTATAGAATAATCTTTCATTATGTATATGCATAATACAGGTAAGCTCTTTGATTTGTGACCAGATTTTTGAGTCTATAGCCACATCAAATTTGTCGATAATTTACCATCACTTTACAATTTATGTTTAGTTTAAGAGCATGATCAATCCGATACTGTATCAATTGTTATTTAAGTTTCCCTCCTTTTTTTTTTCTTTGAAATTTAATTATTCTCAGGCATTCACAAGTGCATGGAAGCAAGCTTGCTCCACACCAAAATCTGTTTTCTTGGTTCCTCTAGGACGGCGTTATGTAGTTAATGCAACAAGATTCAAAGGGCCGTGTGCTGACAAGTTAGTGATCCAGGTGAGACCTTGAACAGTCTTTAATTTCATCTTCTTTTTAGTGGGTATTTACTTATGGTAAATAATCATATAACAATATGTAATATTTAATAATAATCTATGATCATAGCTAGCACATTGAGTTATTGAATGATGCAGATTGAAGGAACAATTATAGCACCAAATGAGCCTAAAGACTGGGATCCAAAAAACCCAAGAATTTGGCTTGTTTTTTCCAATCTGAAGAGTGTTGTTTTCCAAGGAGGTGGAGTCATTGATGGATCAGGAAGCAAATGGTGGGCAGCTTCTTGCAAAAGGAACAAGTCAAATGTAAATATTCTATATTACTCATATATTTGAATTTAACAGACATATATATCAATGTTTTAATTTGTTCCTTCTCTGATATGTGTCTTGTTTATTTTTTCCCTTCTTTTCACAGCCTTGCAAAAGTGCACCAACTGTATGTATCTTCTCAACCCTTTATTCTAGATATAGATACATCACAAACAATATATGCAACCTTTCAGGATACAACTTATTGAGTGCATATTAAGTAAAATTAAAACTACTTTGTTCATGAAATGCAGGCACTAACTATTGATTCAAGCTCGGCTGTGAGGGTGAAAGACCTTACCATTCAAAACAGCCAGCAGATGCATTTTGTCATTTCGAGGTCTCAATCTGTGCGAGTAACGGGTGTACAAGTTTCTGCTCCTGGAGATAGTCCCAACACTGATGGAATCCACATCACTCAATCGACAAATGTCGTTGTCCAGGACTCCAAAATCGGAACAGGTTCTCAGACACTGCTCCTGTCGATTTTTCTTCTATTTCCCAAGTAGAAAATGAAATCAGTTTTTGCTTATATCTACTTGTAGTATGATCGAATTTTGTTCTCATTTTTATGATCCAGCAGACAAATTTTTTGAGTTTAAAAAGAACAGAGGGTTTGACCGAAAAAAGAATGAAATTGCTAGAATTGTGCCTCCTTGTTACAAGTCATACACATCTGCTACATGCATTTATTTTATGTATAATTGATGATCGATGTACCAAGGAAAGATACTGACAATTTTGTATAATTTTGCAATTGTGCATATGGTGTTTAGGGGATGATTGCATCTCTATTGTTAATGGCAGTTCAAGCATCAAAATGAAGACAATCTATTGTGGACCTGGTCATGGAATCAGGTATTTTCTGATATTTTGAGTATCCCACCAAGTCATACTATGGTATTACAACCACAGATATACATAGCAAAACATTCCCCAGAAAAGAAAAAAAAAAAAAAAGGAAAAAAAAAAATGCAGTTATAAATGTTTTAGGTATAAGATTTGAGTTGATAAAGCATATATGCTAAGATTTCAAATAATATCCAGTTTTGTAGTTGTGAATGTGTTTCAGTAACTCTTATCTTTGGTTGCATGTTCAGCATAGGAAGCCTTGGGCAGGACAATTCCACAGGCATTGTGACAAATGTGGTCTTGGACACTGCATTCCTCAAGGAGACTACCAATGGCCTCAGGATTAAGACTTGGCAGGTAATTCTTGTGTTCCATTCTTATAAATCAGTCGAAGAAATCTTCAACGACTAACAAAATACGCTTGATAACGATTATCTTTTTTCACTCGAACTACATTCATCAAGAGAACATATTCCTTTCGACGACTCTTAAAGAAAAATAAGCTTCTTATCATATAATTTTCCTATGTATGTATGCCTTTATTCTCTTATACTTTCTGTGTATAATGCTACGAATTCTTCTTATTCATGTTTTTGTGTCTAGGGAGGATCTGGTTACGTGAAATCGATTCGTTACCAAAATGTCAGAATGGTAGATGTTGCAAACCCCATCATCATCGATCAATTCTATTGCGATTCCCCATCATCTTGTCCAAACCAGGTATATCTAACTTCCATCTTATATGACTACTTGACAAACTTATGGACAAAAGACTAAGGTCCTATTTGGATTGACTTTTCAAACGCTGTTTTGACTTTAGTTAAAACTGTTTTGAATGGTATTTGACAAAAAATTTAAAAGAGCTTCTTGACCTTGGAAGAACGTATTAAAGAAGCTAGTGGATAACGACTTCTCTAAAAAGGCTTTGCTTCTCTTTTTCTTATGCGTAAAAGCAGAAGTAGAAGCTTTGCCAACAAGGCCTAAATATAAATATATATGAGATTGTAATCATCCTTCAAGTACCCTGATAAAATCAGTTCTAAAATCCATTAAAATTTTGATTTTCTCAGACAGCGGCCGTGGAAATAAGTCAAATCATGTACCGGAACATCAGCGGGACTTCAAAGAGCAAAAGGGCCATGAAATTTGCATGCAGTGACTCAGTTCCCTGCAGCCACATTGTCCTCAACAACATAAACCTAAAGACGACGGATGGAACGGCTGAAACATACTGCAATTCGGTCACAGGTTTCGGTTATGGATATGTTCAGCCTTCAGCAGAATGCCTGACATCCTCTGACAAGGCCTACATTGTCAAACACACAGCTGAGCTAGGAGGACCAAGCAGAGAGGACTTGGTTCATACTGAACTCTGACCTTCATTTCTCTATATAGATGATATATTTTATTACTACGTTAGTATTTTAAGATGGGTAATTCACACAAGAGTTTAAAAGTCTAATTTCAATTTAAATAACATGCTTCATACTTATATACAGGAATTACAATGAATCAAATGCAGGTATACAAATAGAGAGCAGTTGTGTAATGTACTTTCTAAATTGGAGAAACAAATTCAATATAGTGACTAGTGAGATTAGTTATTATATGGTTTTTCTCTTTTTGTCTTGATTGTGAAGTTATAAAGTTTGATTTACCTAAAAAAAGTTTGTGTATTGGTATATAGTCAACTTCCTGATTAGCTTATTTTGTATTTATATAACTATATATGTGTGTGTACAGTTATTAAAAGGCCAAGATCTCTCTCTCTCAGCATTTGAACCTGATCTGTGTTGGACCACACCAATTAGCCTTACAATAGATTTGTATAAATGTTATATATATAGGCACAAATTCTTAGACAAGGACTCTTATTAACTATGAAAAATTCCGAACTGCAAGACAAATGTGCATGTGTAGATGATGCATATACAGCACACATATTAACAGTAGCAGGTGCAACTGTTGTCATCAGAAAATGATAGTGATTTATGTATTGCACTGTGAGTCAAGGGCCACATATGCCTTGCATTATCAGCAAAGTTATACAACAAAAAGGCAACAGAAAAAATAAAATGTCACTGTTTGAAATAAAAAAAAACAATCTCTCACACAAAACATTTAATATTTTGAATTATTTCATTCAAAATAATAATTTTTGAAAAAAAGAAAAAGCAGGGGCTCAAAGGATATTCAAATCCATGTTTGGATAACTTTTGCTAGGCCTTGAATTTAGGATATATAATACAAACTAAAAGGTAGAGAGTAATAAATACTCTCTCTGTACCAATTTATAAAGCGGTGTCGGGGAATCCAACATTTTAAGATGTATTGATAATGAATAAAATATCAAATTTATCATTGGTTCCACCATAGTGATGTGATTGTTTATTGTGTAGATGATTTATAATTTTAATGCATGAAGGGTAATAGTAAAGTGATATGATAAAGTGTTTTGATTTTTTAAATGAGACACTTAATTTTAGACGGAGAAAAGAGTAAAAATTGACACTTATTTTGGGGGAGTAATTGATATACATTATGCACATATATACACACAAATATATACATATAATTTAGAGCAGCATGCAGAAAACCTTTTTTATATGTATATATATAATACAAACAAGGATTCCTACAAAAGGTTCACATGCCCAACAACATGCAAAAAAATAACATGAGCACCAATATCAGTAAAAATTGTAAAATGGTTATCTTTAGAAGCTCAAGATGGGACATAATGTGTGCTTGCGAGCATTCAAAGAATTGTCTATAGCTCTAAGTTATATATTGATCCGTGACCCCTTTTCTCTTCAAGTTTGTCTGTGTGAGTCAAGTGCTACTCCCAATTCTCGATAATTGCTCTGTTTCCAATCAAATTCTATTACAATGTGGCAACTTGTAATGGTCATATATATATATATATATATATATATATATATATTGATTTAGATGTGTCAGTGTGTAAGTATGTGGTAACTTGTAATGGTCATGTATACAGGTCTAGTATGTAAATACATGTAAAGCCACATCGAGTCATGACTGCTGCAATCATCAGTGAATTTAAAGCAGTGTCCTGTTTTGACCTGTTTAATGCTAGGCATTGTGAAAAATATTCACATGTCCATGACAATATTTCATCATAAATTTAAAAATAATAGTATCTAAACTAGGGTCCCTTCAAGTTTTATTTGATTTCATAAAATGGAACCACTTTATCAATAAAATTTTGTCCAACTCATTCAATCATACTCACTAATATTGAAATGAGTAGTTTGTTAACAGATTGATGGAATTTTATTTGGCAAGTTAAATTACATGGACTTTTGAATTTTTTCATGTAAATTGGTACATAAAAGAACTGAAAAAAGTCAATCATACTCCCATGTCTCTATTTGGTATCCAATGCTTTTACCACAACTAATTTAATTATTTTTTCCCCATGTAGCCTCCTATAAAATTACTAAAACCCCTTTGTATTGCCTCCGTAATCACATTATTAGAGATTGTCCACCTTCGTATCTAATAAATTATTTTTTCAATAAGGAGAATCGAATCTGAGAACTTATGAGACATTAGACCCTGAGTTTTTTTCACTTGAGGCAACCTGTTTGGGTTTAAGCTGCTTTTATTTTATCAGTGAATAGTGTTCACATTATTTTGACTCTTGGATTTTTTTATTTTTGTTAAGTTGGTAATTGAGGCAAGGCATGAAAGTTTGAAGCATCTCTTGGTCAACTTAGCAGAAGTGTGGCAAATCTGAATTGGAACCCTAATAATCATTTATATATATCAATGCACGAAGGCTGGGCAGTGAGTTCACGAGCGGGCTCAAAGATCACGAGCGTTCCTTGCACTAGAAGACGCCAAGAAGGTCCTACCCAATTCCTTCTGTCCAAATGTCTGTATCACATTACTTCATGCTCCTCACATTACACACACTAAAAACACACACTGACTCACTCATCCTGACCACAACTATTGAATTACTATTAAAACTAATTAAGATTTTGTTGGGAATTAATTCTCATATCACACATAAGAATTAATCCCGCCCAAGATCATATACATGTTTTTACTCACACACATATCATTCATATACAATATTAATTACCAATTAACAATTTTTTTTTTTAATTTATTAGAAATGGTGTAATTTAAGTATTTATATACTTCAACACGCCCCCTCACGTGTGACATTCAAGTCCAATACGTGGAATAACAATTTCAACAAAGGATGACGGTGAGGTTTGAACACGAGACATTTGGCTCTGATATTATGTTAACAACCAATTGTTCTAAAAACTTAAGCTATTAGAGATGGTGTAACTTAAGTATTTATATACTTCAACACACAAAAAATACAAGAATTTATAGTGGAAAACTCCAAATCAGAGAAAAACCACTGTTCAGAGAAAATTTCACTATGTGGAAAATTGTGACAACCACACTCTATACCCACGATCCCAATACACCCACACTCTACCCAAACATATACTAACTCACACATTTCTATTATCAAATTAAGAAAACCAAGAAAGAAATTTAATTA